>OY720643.1:93623274-95118647 GCA_963169105.1 Ceriagrion tenellum
TGGTTTCCAACTCTTGTTTCATTAACGAAATATCTGGGAGTTCCGCAGTTCGATTCGGCCACTCCCCTCTTGATAAACGCGGTTTACGCCCATATGATGAGTTTCAAGAGGAAGAGAAACAGCGAGTTTGCCTAGGGAAACTCTCCGTCAGTCGAAAATATTTGGTTAGCGTCTGCATCCATCCCTCTGAATAGCCTATCTCTCTTTAAGTTTATTGGAACGGGATTTCTTTGAGAACAGATTTGAGTGAAACTTTACATTCCTCCTTTCATTGGTGATACCCATTGATATACGTGAATAAATCGCTTATATCCAATTTTTTTTGGTTCATATCCACGTTTGTTGGGTTTTGGGAGTGTTATGCTCTTTTAACTCGTAGGCGTTAGGCACATTGCACATTTTTCGTAATAATTCGACTATATGCGCACAGATTTTTTCCTAAACGCGAAATAATTCATTATTTGTCGTTATAATTGTTGCTAAGTAATATCGAGATGTCGAGCCGACCACCATGCTGTCTACCGTTCCTAATCGTAAGCAAAGGCCATCGATGTTATTTTTGTACGCATTGCCGGGAATCTAACACAATAACTTTCCAAAATTCCAAAGCCATCTCGAATCCTGGTACATGTAGGACTCTACTGGTGGGAAGAATTTAACACTTTTTACGACAACTTTTTTAACTTTTGAAGTACAAACAAATCGCTTTCAGCAATACATTCAGAATACACATAGCTTTTTCACTTTGAAGTTCCAAGCAAAAGAAGTGAAAAGTTACAGAGAAACAAGCGCTCAAACCTGTGGAGTCCGTTTTTACGAGTTATAGAAATCGTGACCTATTATAGGTAAAATTTAGTACAAGAGCAGCTAAGGAGATAGAGATGTTTAATAGTGATAAAAACCCTGATGTATAAATTGTATTGAATACTATCCATAACTTCACTTATAGAATATAGCGTATTAAAAATTTGGTATCCCGAATTTATTTCACTGTATTTTTTATAATACTAACAAATCGTTTACAGCAAAATATGTAGGATGAACCTAGCTCTTTCACTTGAAAGTTGAAAGCAAAAGAAGTGAAAAGTTACAGAATAAAAAGAGCTCAAACCTGTGGGGGCAGTTTTTACGCGCAACAAAAATCATATATATTATTACAGAAAGGTCTTTTTCTGCCATTCCGTATATGCTCCGTTAATACGGCACCTACAGTGATAAATGAGGTATCATTTTAAACGTTGAATCACCGGCTTCTGACGAAAAATACAATCTCAATCTCAAATTTCACTATTTACCCATTAATTTGACTTAAAAGTTTCGATTTTTCCATGTCGATTACTCGCTCGAGGTATATCGACTCCACACATCGTCGGTGTATATTATTTCTCAAAGGTGTTTTTTTGTCGCAACGCCATAACTCCCATAATTATTCATCAAAATTAATGATTCTAACATGGTTTTAAAGCTTATGTTCCCCGATATTGATGAAAATTAGACAAATTGTTAAAAATTAAAGTTTTTGTTAAAAAATGATACAACGCCATCTGCTGAAAAATATAATCAACTAATATTTTGGCAATGATTACGTGCCTAAAAGACTGTAGGAGGTGCCATCTATTAACACATCGTTTAATTAGATTGTTTACATTTTACATGCAATCAGTGTGACCGTTTACTGTTTACGTTATATATCTCTAACACAAACATAAATAACATATAATTGTCCATGGGAAGAAACAGGTAAAAGAACAGGAAGAAAGAAGGAAAAACCAGGAAGAAGCTGCATACTGTGCGAAATATTCGACAGGTAGAAGAACAGGAAGAAAGAAGGAAGAAACAGAAAGAAGCTGCATCCTGTGCGAAATATTCGCTCGGGTCATCTAGTCGTGACCTATTTGTTAAATTTAGTACAAGAGCAGCTAAGGGGAAAAAGATGTTTTATAAACTTATGCATGTATCAAAAAGTTGTGTAGCTTAAATTGTATGGAATTAAATTCCATAACTGTCCTTAGAGGATAGAGTGTATTAAAAATTTGGTATCCCAACTTTATTTCACTGTATTTTTGTCATACGAAAAAATCGTTTACAGCAAAATATGAAGAGTAGGTACACCTAGATTTTTCACTTTGAACCTGCAAGCGATGGAAATGAAAATTTACAGAATAGCAAGCGCTCAAACCCGGGCAGTCAGTCTTTGCGCGCAAAAAACCGTGCTCTATTACATGTAAAATTTAGTTATTATTAAATCAAGAGCAGCTAAGGGGACAAAGATGTAAAATGAACCTTGTAATCAATTAGCTGTGGTATAAATTGCATTGAATTCAATTCCGTAACTTCCTTTACATCTACATCTACCTATTACCCTGCGCGCCGCCGCATAGGCGTGTGGCGGAGGGTGTTGGGACACCAGCCGTGTAGAGATGTAAGGGATAAGGTTTTGGGAGGTGAAATGGTGACGTGTGTCATGGGAGTGTATTTAGTGGAGATCAGTTTTTTTATTGTGGTCGCTTATTGTGCGTGGAAAGAACGAGTTTTTTGCATATACCCATCTGTTCGGCAGTGTATCTCTCTTATTTTATCGCTTCTGTCATACCAAGAGATGTAGTGAGACCTCATGACAACATTCTCTGTGTCGCATTACCTCAGAGGATTGAGCGTATTCAAAATTTAATATCCCGACTTTATTTCACTGACATTAGTTCCGAGTCCAAACTGCTGTGTAACTTTTAGGAGAGCGGAGATATTCCTAGCTTCGCTGTGCAAATAGAACGCTACGGTCCTTCGTGTCCTCAGCGGTCTTCAAGAGCGTTGTTGACTGGCTCGGCTCCCAGAGTCCATTGCTTTAACTCGAGGGATATGAAGAGCCGTTCCCAATGCCGCTCATGGCCATCGCTCACGGAACCGAACGAAATAATGCCGACAAATGGTGACGCGACACATTTCGCGCGTCGTCGTTGTATCCTTCCCTCTGAACAACGTGCTCATGAATGGTGCTGGCGCGCAACTGAATTGAGCAATAGAACGATAGAACTACGACACTGGGGAAGGAAACTTTATACTACGTGTCATCAGCTACCCCGTACCCTATCGCTAGTCTTCACAAACAGAAAATATTGTGCTCAAGCTGAAAGGAAAACACAACTGCTGGTTTCAAAGAAGATAAGGATACAGACTAGGAAACGGTGTGTGAAGACATTCTTGTGGAGCGTGGCACTCAGTGGAACGGAAGCATGGGCCACTGGAAAAACTGACCAGAATAGACTGAAAGCCTTTGGAACCTGGTGCTGGAGGAGGAAGCTGAAAGCTGATTAGATAATGGACAGACAAAAAAAGAAATGATGAAGTTTACAGAAGAACAGAAGACGAAAGGATCACATGGAACACCATACATAAAATAAGAACCAGGTGGATTGGACACACACTGAGACACAACGGGTTTGTGAAGAACATAATTGAACAAATTTTAAGCTATCCGGGACTAGCCACGGAGTTTCACTTTTACGGAGTCACCCGCAATGCACAAATGTGCGTATTTCCACAGAGAAAAAAAATCATCCGCCTTGACCGGGATTCGAACCCGGATCCCTCGATTTCCGGCCGAGTGCTTTAGCCAGTTAAGCTACCGAGGCGTCCTCTTTTTTTCTCGCCTCTCTGTGTTCGCTGTGAACGCCTCTCTGTGTTCAAAGTTCGATCTTTCCTCGTGGGCAGTGGCGCTAAGCGCTCAGTGCGACTGGTTGTTACATTGTATGTCCGGCAGTCGAGAACATCTAGTCCCGTAAAGGTCATAAAAATCCACAGGGAAAGAGGACGCCTCGGTAGCTTAACTGGCTAAAGCACTCGGCCGGAAATCGAGGGATCCGGGTTCGAATCCCGGTCAAGGCGGATGATTTTTTTCTCTGTGGAAATACGAACATAATTGAAGGTAAAATAGAGGGGAAAGTCCCCAGAGAATGTCCCAGGAATAAGTTTCTGGACCAAGTAAAGAGAAAAGCATGTAGGAAGAACTACCAGGAAGTAAAGGAACCAGCATTGGGTGGGACAGGGTGGAGGGCTGAAATCAACTTATCATAGGATTGAACGACCAGTGATGATGAATATTTAGCCCGAGGGGACCGAGTTGTTGAGTTTACGGAACGAAGTGAGCACCAGAGTTAATGATCACACACATCTTTACTAACCGAAAGAACAGAAGGGACTGTACAGGACTGAAGATACACTTCTATACGCAAAAAGTGACAAAAGAATAACGATAATGTCACTTGGGTACATATCGTAACACACCCTCTTGCACTAGGGACATTTGCTACCCCAAAGAAAGCAAACTGAGTTACAACAATTCATATAAAAATTACGACAGGCCCAAATCTTCTTTAAATTTGGAATGGTTTACCTTACATAAACATTTGGTCATAATATCAGCTATCATAGAGGCAATCGGTAAATATTCTACGCGTATGACATTATTATCAATCGACTCCCTCGTGAAATGATATCGAACATCAATGTGTTTTGTTCCAGCATGAAATACTGAACGATGGCATATTTTTATGGCACTTTGAAGCCGACGATTCGAGCGTGTGGCAAAATACGTTCGAACATGAGTTACAAAATAGGCATTGGCAATTGTTTTCGAAATATTACCCACAATGTGCCCACAATTCAGCGGATATGACTATTTTTCGCTCGAACGTTAAGTTATAAAATCGGCCCCCATTATCTTCCCTGTGAGCACTGTAAACTTTTAAGTATCCATGGTTACGAAGACGTAAACAGCTTCTTCGCCAGACACGCGGCGAAGGTTTGCCGCGAACGTTATTGTAACGTTTTTCTAACGACTCGAAGAGAGGCTCAGGGAAAGTTTAGGTTAGAATGGTTAGGAATCCAAACGTAAGTGGCGCGCGCTAAACAAATAACGTTTTTCTAACGTTATTTAAACGAAAAATCATCCGCATTAACTATGAAAAAATATCGTAAAATCGAGTAGATTCCATAGCACTAAGAAACCAATGTATGTTTGATGAGTTGCCTGCCTTAAATTCCAAACAGATAGTGGATATCCTTGCTTAACATCCACTAATTCGTCCGTCCCGTTGTGCTATTCTCAGGAAAGTAAGGGGAGAGCAGGGTTAAACAATATGGTTCTTATTTCGGTTGTCAGGCGTCAGTTTGATGACGTAATGCCCTCTCCATCTACCACAATGGTCCGTACGAGGGTAGTATGCAAGGTCCAAAGAATATTAAGGTTTCCTCAAAGCATGTAAACTATCAATTCTCCGATCCGCGCCGCTGTTGGCTGGCCTTTGGCGTGACGTCACTGATGTCGAGTTCAAGCCCTTTTAGTTCTACATCTAATTCTATTAATTCCGCTGCAAGCCACCACAAGGGTGTTTGGCAGGGGTTGACTTATCGCCAACATGAACTACAGTGAAGAAATTTACTCTCACATGAGTACTCTGATGAATACTTGGATACTCAAATGAAAACCTGGATACCAAGTATTCATTTCAGTACCTGACTGCAATGAAGACTCGAGTACCTGGATGAATACCACTGAATAAGAGTACCCAAATGGAATACGCAGGCGAGTACCGAGTACCACGCCATTGGTCACGGCATTCGACCGGGTATTCACATATTCATTTGAGTACCCTAGTATTCATCCGACTACTCATGTACTCGTCCGTGTGCCCAGGTATTCATTCAAGCACTACACTAGCGGTAGACAAAAAATACCACAGAAACTACTAAAATAATCAATAATGTAACTAGTATGAAAGCGTGACACGTAAGCCATGCAGGGAACATGTAAACATGGTGTTAGAACTACTCGGAAGATTTATAAACATGCATTAGGGAGCATATGAATTAATCAGCTACACTACCTATCAACTAACCTAATTCAAAGTCTTAACGCAGCCATTTTGGTCTCTTATCGATCGTGGGAAAAACGACATTTTAAACGTTTCTGTTCTACAATATACTTCTTCGCTCGAACGTTAAGTTATAAAATCGGCCCCCATTCTCTTCCCTGTGAGCACTGAACTTTGAAGTATCCTTGGTTACGAAGTCGTAAACTGCTTCTTTTATTTTCCTTAACCTTATTTTATTTTCATGATCTGATCTGCCGTAGTGTGTTGGAGTTCTTAAGATATTGACAACTTCGCAGGAAAATAAATTGGCTTTGAATTTACATATTAAGATTGAGTCTGATTTTAAATTCGTTTTAGGCAGTAATTCAATTCAGTTCATGCAGTTACCATCATAAAAATTGTCGAAAATGATGGAATTGGTATTACAACAGATGAATCTCCGAACTGAATGAGAAAACGGCATAATTTATCATCCGTACCTCGATATGGAGAAAGAATGGAAAAAGAATGGCTTTCCCCGGAATCATTATTGCATCAAATAAAACAAAATATGTAACGTAGAATCAATTAAATACTTAGGCGTCACCATCACTGAAGACATGTCATGGGGAAAACACATCAGGGAAATAACTAGTGTAGCAAACCGTAGATTAGGATTCGTAAAAAGGGTTCTAGGCAAATGCGATGAGAGAGAAGCTATTTTACACTTGTCAGGCCTCATTTAGAATATGCCGCTAGTATATGGGATCCGTACGAGGAAGGTATGATAAAAGAATTAGAGCGCGTGCAAAGGAGATCTGCTAGATTTGTTAAAGGCCGTTATGATAATTGTATAAGTGTTACGAATTTAATAGAAGAACTAGGATGGGAATTACTATCAGAACGCAGGTTAAAATTTAGGACAAACGTTTTAAGTAAATTCGAAACCGTTTTGTTCACAGATGACGTTAGATATATATTGAGAACCCCTACGTATTATGCTAGGTTTGATCAGATTAACAAGATTAGAGAGATAGATTGTCGTACCGATAGATGTAAAATGTAATTTTTCCCTCGTACTATAAGAGAGAACAATAGGCAGCGTAGCAAAGGGATAGGTGGGTGAAATATAGCTAGAGTAGTCTGTAGTGCATAATGCATGTAATAACAACCAATAATCCATTCTTTATTGTGTAGATACTAACCATCTAGCTCCATGCGACCCTATTATCTAGCTTATATCCCTTAAATATCCTACTTGCATGGCAATAGTGCATTTTTGCTGATCTTCACACCCTGCCACACACCCTCGTGGTGGCTCGCAGGGTATCACGTAGGTGTAGATGTAGATATATGCAGGCTTGTCTGTGAAGACGTCAGCGACGTCACAGCAACAGCGGTGGCCATAGCAACCATTTCGGTAATTCGTAAATAACTCCGATTGAGGCAACCTGTGTATTCTACAGGCCTTCGGGTAGTATGAACGAGGCAGTACCATCTACCCTCTTGTCTTTCCCCTTCACCCCCTCCACTTCTGTCCCCCCTCCTTACCGCGGAAGAACTTTGGTGGCAGCTAGACGTCAGCCGGCGTGCATCGAGACCGGCTGATCGGCACCGCTCGCGCATCAGTCAAATGTTCTCACAACCACAACCAATACTCATTCTTCAGGAGTGTTTGTGACGGGCGGACGTATTTCTTTTCCAGGTCCAACACCATTTCTGATCGAGCCATTGTGTGCGCCCTGGATTATGCAGCCCATCTCGTAGCTTCCGCTCCATAGAACTGACACCAAAGACTTAACGGAAAGCCATCCACGCGGGATTCGAACCCGCGCATTACGGAGTGGAGGTAAGCGCTAGAACCCTAAAGCCCATTCTACGATGTATGTACGTGAACTGGGGATGGGCAAAATGTATTCATTCACCGGTAATCGAGTACCTGGGCACACGGACGAGTACATGAGTAGTCGGAAGAATACTTGGGTACTCAAATGAATATGTGAATACCAGGTCGAATGCCGTAGCCAATGGCGTGGTACTCGGTACTCGCCTGCGTATTCCATTTGGGTACTCGTATTCAGTGGTATTCATCCAGGTACTCGAGTCTTCATTGCAGTCAGGTACTTAAATGAATACTTGGTATCCAGGTATTCATTTGAGTATCCAAGTATTCATCAGAGTACTCGTGTAGTCGTCCGGGTACCCAGGTATATTCATTTGGCCCATCCATAACGTGAGCCGTAATACGTAAGCCATCTAACTTAAGACGCAAGTATTTCCTTACGGCAGTCAATTTCCGATGCTGCAGTAAGTCGTAACAGATCGACGGGGATATCGAAGACAGATGACAGTCGAAATAATGTCTGCGTGTCATGGAATTGCATATTAATTGTATATACGTGAGTGTATCGAAAATGGTTTCCAAAAGTTTTCACCGTGATGTTCGCCTATATCCGGCATTAACCTCTTACCTAAAAAGTACTTCCCCTAAGGCAGTGGCCGTGACTGACACTGGTAGTAATAATGGCGCGCTCCTATTGGCTGACATGTCGCCTGCCGTAATACGTAAACTGTAATGGTGGGGTTCGACCATCTTCCTTACCGCAGTACCTCACGGCTTTTCAAATTATATTTAAAACGTCCATGGTGATTTTTATGATTGACCAAGAGTGGTTCCTGAAGGCCATTTGCCATTGATTGTAACCATAAACTAATACAGTGCATGCGTTTCAATGGTCAATCATCTATAAAATTATTTTAATATTAATAATATAATTTTATATGACAGAAATTGTAAATAATAAAATGAAGATATCTAAATAAATCTCCGACAATAACTTGACTAATTTCTTTCGCGCGGTGCGTTTGAAACTCCTTCAAAACGGAAGGTTTTTGAAAAACCCAAGAACCTACTGAGGCGACAATATGATTATTTTTCAAGCATAGTCGAGAAAACATGCAAACTGCACACTGATAGTTTCTTACGAAATCTAAGTGTTAGAAATACCTCATTTTGTGAATAAATTCTCTCTCGAGTGCATACACGTACCATTTCCCACGTAAAAGGGCTGGTATTTTTTTTGGCAAATATTTCCGAAAGTAATGTGGTGATGGGGTAGAATTTTTGGTGTCATTGGATAGATGAGATGTTTTTCCATATAATACTTATAGTTATAGTTACTTGTGGCATACTACAAATAGGAGGTATCCTGACAAAGTATTTGTAATATGCCACAAGAATTCTTGCTCAAATTCCATTTAACTACTAAAAAATCAAATCGGCTCGATACAATTCTTTCACCTCTATCTATAGACGTCACAAGTTAAAACACGCACACTTAATTGTGTGCAATTCACAGTGAAAAAATCATTCGCCTGGACAGGGAATCGAACCCAGATCCCTCGACTCCATGATTATTTGAAAACGAACACTTAAGTTTTACGCCAATTCATACGTCAACAAAAATCGTTCATTCATGTTACTTAGCAACGGTGTAATACACAGGAAATGCTTTATTTGGCGTAGAAAAGAAAATGGGCACTGATTTGATCGAATCGTTACAAACATGTGTGGTGCGCCATTGGACTACTGGTTCGAATAGCAGTGGATAGCTAAAATACCAAATGGACCCTATATTTATGATTAACATTTATCAATAGACATAATTAATGAGAATTGGCACACAGAGTTTCACGCCAATACGCTCATAAACGAAAAACGTTTTAACAACCAATAGAACCTAGAATTAAATTTGAAGAAATGCGCGATAATGAACTTTTGGAAAAAGAATGGCTTTCCCCGGAATAATTATTGCATCAAAGAAAAGAAAATACCTAACGTAGAATCTATTAAATACTTAGGCGTCACCACCACTGGTGTCATGTCATGGGGGAAACACATCAGGGAAATAACTAGTGTAGCAAACTGTAGATTAGGATTCGTAAAAAGGGTTCTAGGCAAATGCGATGAGAGAGTACGAGAAAGAAGCTATTTTACACTTGTCAGGCCTCATTTAGAATATTCCGCTAGTATATGGGATCCGTACGAGGAAGGTATGATAAAAGAATTAGAGCGCGTGCAAAGGAGATCCGCTAGATTTGTTAAAGGCCGTTATGATAATTGTATAAGTGTTACGAATTTAATAGAAGAACTAGGATGGGAATTACTATCAGAACGCAGGTTAAAATTTAGGTTAAACCTTTTAGGTAAATTCGAAACCGATTTGTTCACAGATGACGTTAGATATATATTGAGAACCCCTGCGTATTATGCTAGGTTTGATCAGATTAACAAGATTAGAGAGATAGATTGTCGTACCGATAGATTTAAAATGTAATTTTTCCCGCGTACCATAAGAGAGAACAATAGGCAGCGTAGCAAAGGGATAGGTAGGTGAAATATAGTTAGAGTAGTCTGTAGTGCATGATGCATCTAATAACAACCAATAATCCCTTTCTTATTATGTAGATACTAACCATCTAGCTGCATGTGACCCTGTTCTCTAGCATGCCTCCCTCAAATATCCTAGTTTCATGTCAATAGTGCATGTTTGGTGATCTTCACCCCCTGCCACACACCCTCGTGGTGGCTCGCAGGGTATTACGTAGCTGTAGGTGTAAGGTGGCTCTGGTTTGAATATGGTTGTCAAAACAAATAGTAAGTTGCATATTTTTATTTATTCGGTTTATAAAAATCCTGCTTCCGCTGATGAAATAGGTCACCTGATGAAAACCAAAATTAAGGTACACTTTATGCAGGATCTTCCTCGAATATATTATATTGACCACATTTGTACAGACACATGAGCCGACTGGAGCGCAATTTGCATTTAACTACCGTATTTAGACTTCTATTAGGGCAATAATTCACTAATTACTTTAAATAATAGGTGGTGAGATGCCTATATTGTATTTCCATCTAATATACCGGGACTCCTTTCCGGGTTCCTTTAAAAACAGTTTTAGTTAAAACCTTAAATATGCTCTCTTGTCAAATTGGCTTTTTTCTGCTGTAAACTGAGCAATCTCCATAAGAGCCCATGTTAAAACTTCCGCGTTCAATGGTGAATTGCAGTAAGACTAGCTAGTGTTAGTAAAAATAACTATCTACAATTAGTCAAACTTTACACCCTCAGGCGTCACTTCGTGGAGGTATTTGACACTTGAATCCATATTAAAACAATCCCTGTACATTTTAACTATTATTTATTGATGTACTACGCGTTTCGCGCCTTTCTGCATCCTCGGGTACAATTTTTTACATGTTATTTATTGATAGATACGATAGTAACCAACGCCGATAAGCCGGGGGTTCTTTTTCCGCACCCCTTCCCACTCCTTTCCGAAAACATTTCCCTTTTTACAAGCCCCTAACCTATTCCCCTGCCATTCCACCCAAAAATTAGTTTGTCCTCCGAACACCCCTCTCCAAGCAGCGTATTGGCGTTTGTTACTCTCGTAACTATCAATAAATAACATGTAAACAATTGTACCTGAGGATGCAGCAAGCTGTGTAACGCGTAGTACATTAATAAATATTAGTGGAAAAGTACATGGATCGTTTTAATATGGATTCAAGTAGTCAAAATAACTAAGTAACTAAGAAAAATAATTTTATTTTCATCTCAGTTTATAAAATGCGCATGAATATACATAATGGATTTAAAAGTTTGGAATTGTTGCCTAGGCTACGCGTTGCCTAAATTTCCACATTTAGTTCACTTGGCGCTAATTAGAAGTCTTTTCAGTTGAATAGTAAATGGCCGTTGTTAATTGTTATTAACGTGAGAAAGTGTGTAATTACATCCCGCATATGGTACTACATTTTTATCCACTTCATTCTGATTACTGGTAAGTAAAACCGGTGAGACGTGTTTATTTACAATCTGTCGACTGTATTTACATTTGAACTGCCGTCTTTAATCACTAGGCGGCGCCAAAATCCAAAAAGTTGTTTGTTTAAGGAATTCTAGACAACAGTTTTTGGCAACGAGTCAACAATCCATAATGTATATTCATTAAAATTCACTTCAAAGACATCGTATTCAAGTCTTCAGATAATCTGGAATAAGTGACCCTGAGGCCTGAGCAACTTTAAGGTACTACCAGGTAGTATTAAAGTGATAGCAGAATTGAGACGTCACGGAGATCGGTAGCATATTCACCACTTCACGTGGGTCAACCGTAGAATGCACACTTTGACGAATTTTCATTCCTCTTCGTCAAACGGAAGTATTTCTTCCGTGCGACAAAGCATTTCGGCTCGGCACCCTGTGCGTGTGTTGCGTTCCGCAGCCCAAACTCCAAAAGATAATCACCTCTCCAACAACCCGCTGCCACAGGCGAAGGGCCAACGGTGTTCGGAATGTCCTTCGCCACGTAAGAGGAGAGATGAATGAACCGGGAACGCCGCGGCCAGGTAGGCGGATACGGGTGATAAAAAAAAATGCCCTCTGAAACGACGCCGGAAAAATTCCGTCGGCTCGAAAAATACGTGGGAAGTATTTTTCGGAGAGTGGGAAGTATAATTGATTCGAACTGAGGAGTTCTGAAGAACCGTGTATTCCAGAATTGTGACGAAAATTATTCCGCACTTCACTTTCGTTACATAGCGAGAGTCTTTCCACGTCCACTACTTCGTGTTGTGGAGGTGATGAAGGCGGCGCATCTACATATTACCCTCAAAGGTGTTTCGCAGGGGGTGGCTTATCTCCAACATGCATTGCAATGTAGAAATCAACTTTCACCAACATGCAGACCTCTCTAGGTATGCTACAAATGCTACGTAAACTTTATACGAGAGTCATGCAGGGGACATGAAAAACCTGGTGTCAGTACCACGTGGTGAATTGAAAAAACTAGCCATAGGGAGCTCATCCATTACGCACTACAGCTTCACTACTCTTGTCAACTACTCTGTCAACTACAGCTACATCAGCTGCACTACCTGTCAACTATCCTACTAAAAGTCTAAATGCAGCCATTGTGATCTTCAATAGACAGAGCAGGAAAAAATGCATTTCAGGCCTGTTTGTTCTGCAGTCTATTTCCTTCATTTTATCCTCATGATTCATTTACCGTAATATTTAGGAGTTCGTATGATAATAATAACTCGTCGGATAATAAATTGGTTTTGTATTTACGTAAATGATGGAGTCTAATTTTCAGTCGACGATCTGAAGGAGATTCCCATCCTAGTTGTGGCAAGAGGTCAGCAACACTAACTAGACTATCACAACGGCCTTTCACGTATCTTGCTGATCTTCCCTGCATACGTTCCAACTTTGTTTTTAAGCCTACATCATGAGGATCCCTGCCTCGTGTTGATACGAACATCCCTTGGGATCGGGTCGGTTGCTATGGTGGCTACAGTGCTGGCTTCAGCTCCCGAGGGTTCGGATTTCGGAGAGGATAGATGCCGATTGTTTTCTCAGTTGACGCCCTAACTCTTCATGGATGACGCGTTGAGAGCACTTCCAAGTTTACTACGCCGTCTTTAGGATGAGACTTAAAATTGTCCATGCTTGTTTCCCTCAAGAGCTAGCGCCAAGTTTCTTACCACCACTCATCATCAGTTGCCCAAGTTTATCTTTCTACATCGTCGTATACGCTTTGAAATGCAGTCCTTCGTCAGTCGGCTGGGACTCGAACTGAGAACATCTTAAGGTGCCCATACACTGTCAGTTATGCACCGATACCGGGCGTGTCAGGGATCCGAAACTCACGAGTGAGACCTAAAACTTCAGTCCTGGGCCGCGAACCGTCAGAAATTCAACAGAGTTCACCGTCTGAAGGCTTTTGGAGGATATTGTCGTACGTGAATTAAAGAATGAACGCCTCAAGAGAGCTAGACGTCTAAACCACGCCCGTATTTACTAGACTGTCATAACTACGTCAAACTGTCACATAAACCAGCTAAAAATAATATAATGTGCAGGTACCTGCCCTCCCAGGAATGCAGCGACCCCTACACGGTCACCTTCGGCGAGTCGACACGCCGGGAATTTCAACCGGTTGGATTCATCACTCCTGGCGTGAGGCGCCATCGTGCTTGGAGTGAGTGGCCCCACACGGGATCTGTTTTGGAATGAACAGATGGACTGGCGCGCCCAGAATCAATCCATAACTGACAGTGAGTGGGCACCTCTAGTGCCGCTCTCGACGAGAAACTTATATAATGCTTATAAACTTAGGGTTATGCCGTCGCTCTTCATTCCCTTGTAGCCTTCCGTCGGATGGTACGATAAACCGAAGACATGTGACATTCGCAGACAATATTAAGGCAATACCGACGCTGGATTCCTCTCCACACCTCATTCTACATCCACCTACATTCTCAAACAACCCTGCGAGCAGCTGCTGCGGCGTAAGGTAGAGCATGTTAGGACATACAACTCATGAATACGGAATGGATAGGGAAAATGAGGTGTAGAGGGCAGAGGTGAATTGTGAGGTATAAATTTGTCTCCTGTTAGTATCATTCTGTTTTTGTTTTAATCACTAATGGTCCGTATTAAGAAGTCGTAAAGGCCGGTCTTCAAGTATTTTTCCGTCGGATGGAACGGTAAGCCGTGGACACCTAAGTAACATTCTTTAATTATAGTTCAATGCTGACGCCGGGTTTCACTCCTGACTTCATTTCCCGTGTACTCTTCCCTCGGGTAGGACGAAAAGATGTGGACACCTAATTACCATTCGCGAAAAAGAGTTTCATCACGTAGACGCCGGGTATCTCAACACCCTCCCTCCATTATTAAATTAATTCTTCCGCCCTACTGTGTAAACACTGAAGTGCACTACTCCGTCCGTCGGATGGGACGTTGTAACTATGAACAACTTGGCGCCGGTCGTGAAAACTGAGCTGAGAATGTCGATGCTTCCTCCGTTTCCTAAAAAATCCATCCATCGACAGCCAACAAAACTTTAATCTATGGCTTCAATCGTCTGTATCCTTGAACGGAACTAAACACTGTTGATCAGTTGTCAGTCATTGCGTCAGTCGTCATCACACACCGCCAATTCACACATGAAGAGGGATGCCTGGAGGATTTGTCTTCATCTATAGACACCACCGGGAGTAAACCCCTAGAGCCATTGATGTTGAAAACCAAGCAATGTACCCCCGCCCCCGTTGAAGAAAATTCGAAGACGGAAAATGCACTCAGTTGTATGTCACCTCCTCCTAGCAAACCAAACATTGTAACCCCTCCACTCAGAAGGAAATGCACTCACCTTTCCGCAGGGCTGAGGACGGTGACCCGCAGCCACGCTGGAAGAAAGACGTGGAAGCAAGTGTCGGAAGCGACGAGGAACCAGCGCTCGCCGGCTTCCACCCGACTAGAATGGAGAGTGAAGTCCCGTCTTCTTCTTTCGTACGGATGACGTGCGTCTCGCCTCGTCGCTGTTGCCGGCCGGCTAGCAAGTGGTCGTGTGGATCGTGTGCGTTCGTTCTGAGGCGCACCAAGCCAGGCCTGAGTGGTAGGGAAAGGGAAGAGTCCATTTCGTCGGTGGGGCGGGAAAGCGGGGTTAAGGGAGGGGGGAGATTGACGGAGGGGGGTGTTTCGTGTGAAGTGGTGAGGGGGGGGAGGGGGAAGAGAAGGAGGGGGGGAAGTGACCAACAGAATCTTCTTCGTTCCCGAAGGGTGACGCCAGCCTGCTACACTCCACACAATAACATTGCGAATGGTTTTAGTGAATCTTGACCCATGGGAGGTCATCGGTGGACTTCTTGCGCGAGCGTTCGCGTGAGAGGCTTTTTCTCACAATCAGAAAAATCCTGTTAATCCGTAATGAAGGGAAATAATTTTAACTTTTCTATAGTTTTTATTTATGCGACGCGATTCACTGCTCTATCCGATCGAAGGGAGAAATATAGGTTAAATATTTTACGAAAGTTTGATGTAGTCTTTATTTTTTTGCTGGACGTTCAAAATATTTTGCTAGAGCCAAACTATTATGGTAGAAACCATCACGTAGATTCAATTAAATACTTAGGCGTCACCATCACTGAAGACATGTCATGGGGGAAACACATCAGGGAAATAACTAGTGCAGCAAACCGTAGATTAGGATTCGTAAAAAGGGTTCTAGGCAAATGCGATGAGAGAGTACGAGAAAGAAGCTATTTTACACTTGTCAGGCCTCATTTAGAATATGCCGCTAGTATATGGGATCCGTACGAGGAAGGTATGATAAAAGAATTAGAGCGCGTGCAAAGGAGATCTGCTAGGTTTGTTAAAGGCCGTTATGATAATTGTATTAGTGTTACGAGGTTAATAGAAGAACTAGGATGGGAATTACTATCAGAAAGCAGGTTAAAATTTAGGTTAAACGTTTTAAGTAAATTCGAAACCGTTTTGTTCACAGATGACGTTAGATATATATTGAGATCCCCTGCCTATTATGCTAGGTTTGATCATATTAACAAGATTAGGGAGATAGATTGTCGTACCGATAGATTTAAAATGTCATTTTTCCCTCGTACTATAAGAGAGAACAATAGGCAGCGTAGCAAAGGGATAGGTATGTGAAATATAGTTAGAGTAGTCTGTAGTGCATGATGCATGTAATAACAACCAATAATCCATGTCATATTATGTAGATACTAACCATCTAGCTTCATGTGACCCTATTATCTAGCATGTCTCCATTAAATATCCTAGTTGCATGTCAATAGTGCATGTTTGGTGATCTTCACCCCCTGCCACACACCCTCGTGGTGGCTCGCAGGGTATCACGTAGATGTAGATGTAGATGTAGATCACAGGAATAAGATTAAGGAAATAGACTGCAGAACCGATAGATTTAAGATGTCTTTTTTTCTACAATAAGGGACCATAATAGTTGTGATAGATCAGCTCTAGGATACTGACTAGGTTCAATAGGATTTTTTCCGTGGTGCTAAATATCTTAGCATAAATTATAGCTACTAACCTCGCATGCAATCTCCGGCATGATATACTCCTGCATGTTTTAGTACCTTGTAGTACTATTTGTCGCATTAATAACACTATCCAGTAGTTATTAGAGATGGGCTAAGTCGATCATTTTAGTGATTCAATCATTTTGATTCGAGCCACTTAAAAGATTCAATCAACTGATTCGATCATTTGATTCATTATGACTCGTAAGTCAGATTGATTAGATGAGTCACGAGACTCACGTGAATCGAAAGACTCGAATGAATCAAGATTGAAGAGACTCAAAAACTCGAATGATGCTAAATGATGCCATCAATCTATTTGAATAATTGATTTCGAATAATTACTATCATGCTTAGAAATTTAGGAAGGCTGATTGATTTCCATATTCCACAAATTTTGGATCCGCATTAAATTGGAGATTTCTAAGTACTATAGTCACGAGAATATTTAGAGAGGCAAAACTGTCACCGACTCTGAATTCAAGAAGAGTAACGTCAAACTATGTTCATGAATATTAAATTACTAGCTCAGACTACACAAATTAATGTGCACGAATGTTTTCTGATCTGCAGTATTGAATTACATTCAATTAGGAGCTTTCAACTGAGCAGGTAATTAAAATTCTTATCTAGTTCACCAACTGTAATGATGCGCTGGTATTGTAACAAGGGTTAAGTTCATCGTTTTTAAAATGAGCGCCTTGTCTCTAACTATGCTATACTAACATAAACACACTGACCAAATATTAATGGATTTACGCCCATGAAGATATCTCTCTGAAATTTCATGACTAGACATAACGGATAACGTACATGTGAATGTTTTTCCATTTAATATCACATTCAATCACAAGGCAGACGGAAACACAAAATGATTGAATGATCGAATCACTTTCCCGAAATGAATCATGAGTCATTTGACTCACTTGGTGATTCAATCATTTTGAACGAATCGATCATGAACGACCCATCACTTGTGGTTATATCTTGAGTAGTGTGTTGCATGGTAGTATGTTATTCTACGTATCACTCTCCTGGTTTATGGTCCGACTGCGTACCGTTGCCCTTACTGCTTGCGCCTGGCATTCGGGGAAACGTGTGCGGTTCTAATTTGAACTGGGATGAGTGCTGCATGCCTGGTGTGGAATCACCCCGTGCCACACACCCTAGGGGTGGCTTGCACGGTATTTCGTACATGTAGATGTATGCGACATCGTCAAGTACGTCTTGTACAAAATGTTTAACATTTTTTTTACCGGACGATGCCGTAGAACGGCGAGACGCATGTGAAGCGTTTATAATTTTGTGCCAGACGATTCCATGAAACGGTGCAACGCGTGATAAACATGTTAAACATTGCGATGTCAGTGAAGGCTTTTCGGGCTCTCTACAGCGTATTTCCTATGTCGTAGACGACTGTTTCGATAGCATTGCAGCTATCTTCTTCAGGTAAGAAGTGAAGATCCAGGTGTTAATGTCTGTCTTATATAGGGGCCATTTTTTCCCGCCAATTCAGTTCAGCATGTAAAACTTTCTGTACCTGATGATGCCGCAAAACGGTAAATTGCGTGGTACTAATAAAAACTGTCGAAGTGCTAAGTATTTCTCATCATTATGGTCACAAACGTTAAATCTACGAAGGGATGTCTGACGCATTCAAGTTCTCTCAGATATATCCCAGATGAGGTGTCTAATAGCACTTATCAACAATATATTTTACTCACTAACCGTCAAAAACGAAGATGTCCGCTGAATTAATACCACAAAATTTACGTTATCATCACTATTCATATCAGCACAAAGCGCTGATATTTAAATTCTCTCGTGAACTGGCTGAAGATAACAGCATACCTGTTTTCTGTAAGTGCTCATTCAACCATATTCGTTATGGACGCTTCCTTGGTATTTTGTGGGACCTAGTCTTAACCTTAAGCAGAATCGGTGAAAATTATCTTGCTTTCACTCATAGCAAGCATTAGCGATAGATGACCAGTATCATGAAACCAAATAGGCAGATTATACCGCGTAAAAAACTTTGATGAAGACTTATTCATAGCTAAAGAAACCGACTTTTTCTTTGAAATTATCGCATTTTGATTTCAATGAACGCAGCAATAGCCTAATTACTTGAAAGTAAAACCGTAAGAGGCTTCCATTTGATTTTTAATGAATTTCCCGAGAGTTTTCGCTTCTTATAAACAGTCTTCCGTGAAAATGGTATTTATCTCGCAGACTGGACCTGGAATTAGATTGTGACATGTTTTGAAACATAGACTACCTTATCGACTTATTTATCTCGAAGACTAAACTTGGAATTATATGGCGATATGATACGAACAATAGATTACCTTGTCGTGCTAATTCTATCGCAGACTGGACTTAGGATTGCATTGTGACATGAACCATAGAATACCTTATCAAGCTATTTATCTCGCAGTCTAAACTTTGAATTCCATGGCGACGAATCTGACATTGGGAGGTACTCATGGGAAAAATGGTATCTTGCGATGTATTAATAATTGAAATTTCCAAGGAAAACTGTTTATAAGAACCGAAAACTCCCGAAAATGTGATGGAATATAAAACAGACGCCATTTACTGTTTTACCTTTGAGTTATTAGACTATTACTGCATTTAAACTTTACATCATCACGAGTCACTTCGTGGAAGTATTTCATAAGCGAATCCATATTGAAAATAAGTGTTTTACTTTTCCACCATTATTGTGAGGAAATCGTGCTTCAACTGATGGATTCGATTATGAAATATCGATATTTTCAGTCCGTGGTGGCAAATCAGGCAATCTGAGTCAGCTCGCTCGGAATTTTCTTTTCCACAAGTATTGTGTGGAAAAGTTTTATACTTATTTACAATACGAATTCGAATATTACTGCGGTCATTGAAATCAAAAGTCGGTAATTCTAAACAAATATCGCTGCAGTCAGTTTCTTTTGCTATAAATAAGTTTTCATTAAAAATTTAATCGTGGTATAATGTGCGTATTTTGTTTCATGATATTGGTCATCGAAATGAGACAAATCCAAAGATATTTGTATCACAGCTGTCGGCTTCCATCTTTACGTTTACCAATCGATCTCAGATCGATCTGAAAATTCCTAGCGAGCCGACTCAGATCGCCTGATTTTCCAGCATGGACTGAAAATATCGATATTTAACAATCGAATCCACCAGTTGAAGCACGATTGACCCAGTATGTGAACAAGTGCACTGTTGGGAATCATCAGTCGCATTCCGAGTGAACAAAATTGCCCAATTGCTACGATAGCATAAACGTCACTTCACTCTTATTTCAACTGGTTACAGCACACGCCTTGAATAATAACGATTATATTTTGTTTACGTATGACAACCAAAAGGATAACGTGGAGCGCCACAGACCCGCTGGTTAAGATCGATCTGAAATCTCAGACTGACTGAGAAATCGGGCCCAGTCAGCTCGCTTCTCAGATCGGTCCCTCTAGCCCGTTCACCATACCAAATTAAATTTGCATTCGTGAAATAATCTTCATATTTTTAACTGATTAAGCTAAAGATTGGAAGTTAGTATTTCCTTTGACTAACGCAGTCGCGGTGAAACAACTTTTCGTTCATGTACAGATTTGCGAGAAAGCTAGCACACGTGTAATTATTAGTAACATGTATGTTGTTTAGAAGTAAAAAAAAATTCATGTTACCGATTTGGTCTGTTTGAACCTTTAATGCAAGTTTTACACGTAGCCTTACGCAAGAGCATAAGGGACCCAAGAAGGCTGGATTTGAAGTTATAATCACGACGAGAAAAATAATATAAATGGGCGTCATTGAATGCATCAATCATCTCCGACCAGCTGAAATCTCAGAATTATTTCAGTTCTTCTTCACGCTTAACCCCCGACTCATCTCTTAACACTCCTAGCACTCGAAAAGCTCTCTGTGGAAAGCTGTGTTCATCACATCCCTGCTAAAAAATTCTGTATAGTTTCCTTATAAATACTTCTACAGAATTTCTTAAAAAGTTCTGTAGATATTCCTTAAAGTGTTGAAACGCCATTTTACGGAATTCCCTACGACTTTCTGCAGCATTCTCTTATGACGTTCTGCTGAATACCTTAGGACGTTCTGCGGAATTCCTTATGGCGTTCTGTAGAATTCCCTGCGACTCTCCATATAGGTCCTTCGAAAAGAAACTGGGTCAACGGAAACCTCACATATTTCCGTAGAGTCGCTGAAGATCTACAGAACAGCTTGCAAGGAGTTATTTTGCTCTGCAGAAAATAATTCTACAGAACGCTTTCTGTAGAGTCAGGCTCTCATGTTCCGTACAGATCCTTAGAAAAGGAACTAGTTCTGAAGGAAAAGAGTCAATTTCTGTAGAATTCCTAACGTTCTACAGAACGCGGCTTCAAAGGAATTTTTTAGCAGGGATCTGTCTTCTACCAGGTCTTGCAAGAGCATTTGGCAGGCGAGTGCCACTATGTTTCGCTACCACTGCACTCAACACCCGAACCTATTTAGAATAGGTTTTCGCGTCGAAATTACGGCTCCAAAACAGTATGATGGCAATTCGAGGTCTTCCCGAAAGAAAACACGATGAGAGCGTCACTCAAGGACGAAAACAGTTCAAGGGCACAACCAAAATTCAGTGGAGTTGAGTGACAGGCGCAACGTAATTATAAGGAGCGAGTTGAAAATAGTTTTTCATTTCCTCTCGGGCTCACTCCGTGGGTTCAGTTCTTCGCCAAGGCGCATGTTTCCTACAGCTCTCGCAAAAGTCTCTGGTCACTGGATGATTTTGGGCCATGGGAAACGAAGATTTGATAATCTTGCAAGAGCGGGGAGGACGATTGTTTACTGTGGAGGGTGAAATAAAGACCCTTGCTGATTTCACCGCGCATCAGGGCCGCCCACAAGATGTATGGCGCAAGTTTACGATAGAAAAAAGTTTTGGGGGGAATAAAAAATTTGGGGGATTTTTAAAATACATAAAGAAATTCACTAGATGTAAATATTTTTACCCATTTACAGTAGTTTATATACGTATCGAAATGTTATAAAGATAAATTAATGTTAAGCGTTAAGTGTAGTACACAGGTGTAGTAAAACATCGTGCAGTTATAGAGAATGATTAAGGCAGCCGAAAGCTTCTTTTATTTCGGTCTCGTCTCTCTATATTCTTCCATGGCTGCCGAACCGCGCTGTCGTCGAGGCCACCATAAGATCCCCGAAAGCAACCCAGTACATAGTATAACTGACTCAGCATCCCTCCAGTCTTATTCCCGCCCCCTCCTCCCAACATCTGCCAATGGGTCACATCCTAGAACAGTCAAAATGCGTAGACTTACGGATCGTGCATACACTGCACGTTACCTTTTACGGTGATTTTTTACCCCCACTTCCCTTTAGTTGACAACCGTAGCATTTGTCTCAACCCCTCATACACTCCTTCCCTTCAATATGTAACTTTGTCTCTACTTACGAAACTTAAAATTCAAAAATATTTTCTAATTTTTTTGTATGTTAATTTTTAGGGATGGGTTGGAATTAGGCAAATTAGCAGAGCTAGATACAATATAATAACGCAATTTTCAGTTTTTTTTTGTAAAACTATATAAGTTTATCATAAATATTTGATAATATTGACGTCCATCACCCCCAACCCTTTCCCTTCGCGAGCGAACCCACATTCTGAGGAGGACAAAGGAATAGGTTACAATATATATATGTACACCAATTCTAAGTAAGATCAGAAGTGAAATAAGCGAAAATAAGATCAGAAGTGTACTTTCAAATCCTTGATTCCCTAAGTCTTCATCTACATCTGCAGGATGGGTTTCCTGAAAGTTCTCTGAATATTGTCAAACAAATGACTTGCTTTTCCCATGAAGGTTTACTCAATGTTGTTGAAAATATGGATAGTACTCTAAGGCCGAGTCTTGTCAGTAATTTGTGCGAGTATTATGGAATCGATGGAGAAGAACTTTGTGAATAAGTTTATGTATTTAGTCAACTGTACAATGTTAGCTAACCAAGCGTTGATTTATCAGATATGCTGAGCTTAAGTGACGAGAGTCTGAGCCAAAATAATGACGAAAGTGACACCCTAGATTCTTGTGAAGACAAGCTTGATGGTCTAAGTGCAGATCATAATATAGCAGAACAAAGATCTCTGGATCAATGGGTCAAGAAAGGATTCATTGGGCATTATAGGTGTTCATTAAATATTTCTGGATTTCCTTACGTAACGATGTTACACCATATACCTCTGGCATTGCCAGCAACAAGTTGCTCAGCAGAGAGAGTTATGAGCAGATTAAGAATTGTAAAAAATAGGCTGAGAAGCAGCATGGGAGATGTCTGGCTCTTCGACATGCTTGTTCATTCTTCCGAAAAAGGCATTTTAAAATCCATTCCTAACAGTGTAGTTACAGGAAAAAGGGGGAGTTGTTGGTTTTGGGGGGGAATGCGCC
The DNA here is from genome assembly GCA_963169105.1 of Ceriagrion tenellum. NCBI lineage: Eukaryota > Metazoa > Arthropoda > Insecta > Odonata > Coenagrionidae > Ceriagrion > Ceriagrion tenellum. Next base: position 93,646,512 of record OY720643.1, read on the forward strand.
ATCAGCATTAGGGGGGATGGGCACCCCTGCCGCGCATTATCCCTCTTGCTCTCGCAAAACTTTCTGGCGCTGTAGACACCTATCCTTAATTATCATGGTCTTCCCTGTCCTCATATGATTTGTTCCACTTCATATATGTGTCAGTTTTATCATCATTTTTGCAATATATTCATGCATTATAAATTTTATGAAATAATTTTTAAAATCGATACTAATTACTGGCCATTGTTGTATTTATGATGATACTTGATGTTTATTACAGGGCTTAGCACACCCTGGAATGATTCTAGGGAATATTTTTTTGAGGAAATCCCCTTTCTTACTCACTTCTTACCACTCCCTATCAATGAATTTACTGCTATTTCAAGGATCATTGATTCAATGATACTGCTGAAATGTGATGATATTGCTATTAAATCGCAGCTTCTTGTCTGATCATGATGGCATACTACTTAGTTCCCCTATTATTTCGATTGTAGCTAGTTTTTCCCCTTTATATGTCAAAATTTATGGCATGAACCGTGGACAGATCCACGAATTATTAGCCCCCCAATGAGAATTTGTGAAGCCTCTTCTTTAAGTAAATGATATATTCCATGGTAAAAAAAGGTCAAAGAAAATGAATAATAAGCTGTTGATAAGTTCTGTCTATTCTGCCATTTTGAAGGAGCAAGTTTAAAGTTAGATTCTTATAAGAATGCCACTGTTCACCCACATTTTAGGGTTTCCCTGGCTATATATCCAGCCCTGGCATGAACTAAAGGCTTTGTATCTACACTTTTCTGCCCCTGCTTATACCTTGGTTACACAACTTTTGTTTGCAGCGCTGCATGTTATGGCACTTATGTATGTTGAGTATTTCCTCATCACTGGAGAATAAATAATTTTCTAATATTTTGAAGGCTGCAAGCTTTTTGGTTTTCCTCATATCACATATTTTTGGCGATAACCTGCTTTCCTTCACTCCAGTCTGCATCTTCATTGCCTCCAACTTAAATATCCATTTCTGTAGAAATCTGATCCCTACCTAACATATTCAGTGCTTATCCATTTCTTTTGCTGAAAAGAAAACTTCTGTAGAATGGAGAAAATATATATCTATAGGGTTCTCTTCTGTGGGTTCATCCTAGTGTACCCTGCATCTCTTGAGAGGGACAAGAAATAAATCCAGCTTGTACAGGTAGGTACCTATTGTAGAAATGTAGACATTAGGTACCTACCTGTAGAGAAACATCTTTGAAGCCAGATAAGCTGAACATATATTACAATTATTGCAAAATCAGTTTTAATATTTATAAAAATACTAAACATTTTACTTAATAAAACAGTCAGTCAGGGTGTTTTGTTCCATTTTCAGTGTAAAGAGGATTATCAATATTTAGCAGCACAATTATCTCAGTCAAGTTTTACATTAATTAATAAGCAGGGTAGCCAACAGTTTAACATGGAAGACTAGAATATATCTCTCGCACATTTCTGAAATATTCAAATGTATAAGTTGTATTTGGTTTCACTATCCAGTTTATGTTGTTTTGGAACGTCATCAACCACCAAACTCTGACCCACTTGAGGTATTTTTGGTATGAGGAAACTGCAAAATGAGCCTGGATCTCAATTGATATCCTCATTTATGAGTATTTTGTTCTGATAACCTTTTCTTCTTTGTTATTACTTGGTTTGATTCAGCGCCATTAACCAGTGACGTTAGGTAAAAATATTTGGTCTCTAACTGCTCTGAAAGACTAATATCTGATCTGGAAGGGGACTATAACAGGACTGAACTGGTCTGAATTGTAAAGATGTTTTTAATCCTGACCAGTAACCTCAGATCAGATATTAGTCCTTCAGAATGGTTACAGACCATTTTCAGATCAGTTACAGCCCTGTTTCAGAGCAGTTACATGCCAAATATTTTTACCTGGGGATATTGACTGAAAATCACAAGGTACCTCCCTCTTTCAAGTTTCCGTGAGCTGGAAAGTGCGAGGTCATTTTCCATGACCTCCATGACACAAATAACACTGCTTCAGTGCCTCTTATCTTTGGTTTTGGATTTCCCTTGGGGTTTATTGGTTGTGCTCTTCTTCCCACAACAGCATCTCAACACTAAACAGTAGAGCCCCAACAGGAGACCTATTGGTATGGAGACTAGGAACAACATGACATCCACCATGTACAGCTGGCACCAATCAAGGTCCAATGATGCTGGCTGTAGTTGCTTAGCTCCTTTGTGTCTAATGACGTACTCAGTCCAGAAAACTGCTCTCTGGAGGGGATGCTCAGGTTGGTCCATCGCTTGAGTTGACAATACCTTCATCTTATTGCGATAGCTGTAGGAAAATATTAAAGTCATCAGTCATTGTTCTCTCGGATATTTATTCTTCTATGGACTTCATTAAACCTTTTCACTACGAATTCCCTGTCGACACATTGCTGACTTTTTATTCCATGCAAAGGATTATTTCTGTGTTGTCTGTGCGAAGGGTGTTAAATCCAAAATGGGCTAAAATGAGTTTTCATCTTTGGCAGGTGAGAAAAATGAAGAGCAACTGGATAGTACTGAGGACTCTGAACTATCCAGTAGCAATTCATTTTTCTAACATATCAGAGATGATAACTAATTTTTTCCCATTTTGGATTTAACACCCTTTACTCAGCTGATCCAGATTTATAAATGGCCAAAATTTTTGTAAGCAAGAGAATGAATGCTGTATCATCTCAACCCTGTCACTGAGCAAGAAAACAAGGTTCAGATTTCTTTAGGTAGCCCACCTTGCAGAATGTCAGAATGCTTTCTTAGTCTGTGAATGGACGTTTTTCTGCCTTTGTCTCTCAGAGTTAACTCCTCTAATGGCATGTTCCCTGAGTCAACTATGCGTTTATGCTGTGGATTAATAGTTATGAAAAACTATTAATGTATACCATACTTGGAAAGTGTAGGCTCAAAAGTGCATTCTTCATGCTTCTCTGAGGAATTATGAATTTTAAATGGTACTTCAGTGTTGGTTTTAACCATTCTGTGGGGATCACCTTTTAAAGGAAGAGTTTGTCTATAATCTGCATAGGGTTTCACTTAAAATTTGTTAAATGAACACCAAAATGGCAAGGATAACCGTGAGAGCCAACAATTATTTACAGCATATGGAATAAATAAATCTGTTGCCGATTCACTACTCGAAAAAATAGTTGACCTTGGACTCATACCATGAGTTGGGCTGGCACTGAGACAAAGGACCAAGATTATCTCCATCCACAGGCTGAGAAAAAGATTGGACACTGGCCAAATAGGCTCCAAAACCAATGAAAATAATGCGTAAGTGATGTATTTTTGGGGGCCACTACTTCTTTCCAGTGATATGGAATAACTTATTATTGTCATTTTTTCTACTTTGCCAGGAATGATGGTTGGGGGAAAGTGGGGATATTTCATGTTTGGTCTTTCCTGGTGATTCCCCCATTAGTTGCTCTTTTTTTATTTATTTTTGTTCATAAGGGATGCCCAATGAGCCATAGTCTCTACTAGGACTATGCATTCATATAATAGCAGTAGCAGTTAATACAAAGGGGAGCTTTTAGACATATTCCAGCAGACATAGAATAAGAAAATGAGAAACAAAATAGATAACCAAAAGAGAGAGAAAAAGAGAAAATTATTGTATTGTAATGCTGACTTCATATACTGTATGTCAAAGAAATGACTTCTAGCACAACCAATTTTCTTTATGTTAAAAACATAGAAAGGAAAAATGTGTTTTTTCATAATAATTGTAATAAGCTCAAATACAACAATGGATTAAATTGAAACAAATTAAGGAGATTTGAATGTACATTAAAAATGCTCTTTGATAACTGTATCATCTACAAAAATCTTAATTTACTGCTAACTTGAGAACTTAGGTCATTAATATAAATAATGAATAAAAGAGGGCCAATCGCGCTTCCTTGAGGAACACTGATGTGACTTCGACCATATCAGAGCTACAACCATCAATGACTACTTTTTGTTTTCGATCACTGAGAAAGTCACATATCCTATTCACTATTTTTCGTTAACTCTGCATGAATGCAATTTATAAGCAACTTCTTGAAATCAAGGAATGTCGCGTCGACTTGATATTTCGATTCGCTTGATTTTAGGATATCATGAAGGAAGAGCGCAAGCTGTGTTTCGCAAGACCTGCCCTTATGGAAGCCGTACTGACTGCAATGTATTCTTAAGTAAGTCTAATCCTTTGTGAATATGATTTATGAGTTCACTTAGCATGGCATCTAAATCATGGCTTGGGAAATTAAGATATTCTCCTGAAAAAAAATTTCCCAATTTATTATAGTTTACATTGTTTTCATCATTATGAAATATAGTTCCTGGATTGACAAGAATGAGATATTTATAATAACTCTTATCAATTTGTTCCTGTATAATTGCTTTGTGGTTCAGATTGCTTATAGTAACACAATCAACAGTAGAGACCTTATTGTCAAAGCCTGTATGGGAGGTCTAAACGTGGTCTAATAGGGTGGAGGAGTTCGATGTCTCTCTTGTAGGTAGGTTATATAGTGCGCGACACCAAGCCAAATGATTCCATTGCGTCTTTGTGATTTTTATCAGCTCTTGGTGGCTACATAAGTCATTGTTGGAGTAACCCAGCAGTATGGAGTTTATTACCTTCGAAGACTATAGCACAGCTTCCAGGTAAAAAGAGATGTGGCATTTGATGGAGATGGATTATGCATTTCAGTGAGGTGAAAGGGCAGCTAACCTGCCGTATTTATGTTGATTATGAGTTGCTGGTGTATATTATTATATTTTTGTGGAAAATTAAACTCAGTGCAATATCTGATCAAGAGAGCTACTTCACCACCTATTTCTGAACAATCTCAATTTCCACTAATACACTTGCATCCTTTGAAGTCCATGTAATGCTCATCACCATTTAGAAGCCAAGTTTCACCTAAGGCTATACATAATATCACAATCTCTGATGACTTTAAAAAACTATAGAAGGTCCCGAGTTTTAATTATCAGCATTCTGATGTTGGTAGGCACAAAATTCAGTTAGGATTCGATAGTGTCTGTGAAGGAAAGATATTAACTAAAACTGTAAATCTTATTCATTTCAGTGTTAGAATGGTTCAGCATAGAATACATAGGTAAAAATGTGAAGAGTGGCCCTGAGATTTTGTATTGATGGAAACAGAAAGTAGGAAAATAAATTAATTGTCTTTTACTAAGGCCTCAATTTCAACAATTTTGTTCAACAACTACGTATACTCTTTCTATTATAGTTTTCATAGAGCTGATGTGTCTTAGTGTTTATTCTGCTAGTTTGTGCATAAATTCCAGATCCCTCGATATTGCACAGAGTGTTTTTTCCAGTCAATGATTGGTTATTTTACTTTTGTGTAAGTTTAGTAAATAATTTGTAAATAATTTGGTGACTTCGCATAAGGAAATATGTTCTCTGACTATTGCTGGCATCCTCAAAATTTATTCAGCTAGTTTGTCTGCTTACGGAACCATATTTGCTAAAAGTGCATTCCATTAGCTTTTATGGCGGTGTCTGTAAATCCAGAGAAAATATAATGCTTTCCCATACCTTGCATCTCCAAGGATTTCTTTGATTGCCTTCAGAAGTTTATCCTTTGTCAGCTCGGCGAATGGCACTTGGAGGCCTACTCCAAGTTTTACTACTTTCTGCATGTTCATTTCTTGGTCTCCGAAAAATGGGATTCCAATCACTGGGACTCCCCTCGCTACAGCCTCCTGGAAGCTGAGCAAACCTCCATGGGTGATGAATAACTTCATATTTGGATGAGCTGGAAAAATAAAATAATGAATTTAGTGATAATTTTTCATGTCCAGGGTGTATTTTATACAATGCCATAAGAATAGGAAATATTCCCAAATCATTTTGCCATTCATAAACATTGGGTTATTCACAGCCTTCGCAAAACATTAATTGCTCTCTGGCATCAATTTGCATTGTCATAAGTATTCTACCAAATTAAACAGTATTTTTAAGGGCTATACTGTATGTAATTCTCTCTTCTAACTGCTGGAAGTTCTCAATTATGTTTCACTTATTAAAATATCAATATTCCAATGTTAAGTCCCTTTTAAACTACTCTTATCTTTTGACCCCTTATACATCATCCAAGAGTTCTCTCCCATGATTTCCTAACATTCTTCCTCCTATCACCCTCTTCATCATGTTGCCATGCCTTAGATTCCCAGTTTTATAATGCCATATTTATTTTCAACTTAAGATACCAGTACATTAGACAAATATTAGTATATTATCCAAATGTCTCAGGGGCTCGGAGGCAGGCCTAAAATTTGTGGGGGCTGGTGCCTTTTGTTGGAGTCCGCAACTGTTCAAAGGCCTCTGCTGCTGGGGGGGGCTGGGAATAGAGATGGGTAATTAACTGCAATTTTCATCTGAGGATAATTATCATGGTAAATTATATTAATTTTCGTAAATTATCATAATTTTCAATTTTCTGTAATTATTATCTAATATAGGATTTAATACAAAAGCCAAAAGTAATTGCAAGAGGCTAACAGCATTAAAGCAATTACTATTGCTACAGTAATGTATTCGAAATAAAGAAAATTTAAAGACAAATATGGCGGCCCAAACCTAATTCGGCATTCTTTTGTTTGATAAGAGATATTTTCATTCGAGCCATTAAAAACGAAAGCCCCCACAAATATTCCACAAATGATTAGTATGTGCCTTTGTTCACTTTATTCATAATTAAGATTACATGAAATATGCATAGATTTGGCGTAAAATAATATGTTTGGAGTATATCGGTATGAAAATTATCTTAGACAGAGGTGAATACTTCCAAAAATTAAAGTAATCTTCAGGGGCAGCGGTAATTTACATAAAATACCATAGTAATTTACAAAAATTTCCGTGGTAATTTTCAAAATGGCCCATCTCTAGCTGGGAACTGCTACTGAGATGGGGGTGTAGGGGGCGGGGGTGGTTTCTAGCATGATATTGCCGAGATCTTTATCCCTCAGCCAGGAAAACGATATGACTCACAATGAGAGAGGCCCCTGTGTTAACCCTCTTAGTGCTGACCCCTGCCAGTGGTTCTAGTGAGAAATGCGGAGGGTAACTAGAATGAAATGTATCACTCTAGGAAAATAAATATTATAAAGTTATTGTTTAAAATATCCATATGCTGTTTTTCTTATTGCGTATGCATTGAATTAGGTAGTAATAAAAAAATGCTTATACTTTGTACAAAAAATAATTGTAACTATATTTGTGTGCAAAAGTTAAACAATATTTTGCCTATGAGACGATATATTGGCCCTCCTCACTTTTCGCCTGAGATGCTAAAGGCGATATATCGGCCCGCCGCACTAAAAGTGTTAATGAGGTTTGGTCAGCAAGCAGAATGAGGACGTTCATACAATGGAGGTCTGAGAGGAACTGAATTTTTGATGCTCTACGGTACTATACTGTACTGTCTACTGTACCCTGATTGGCTGCTGGAAAGTCACATGATGGCAGTAAATAATGAAAAATATCATAGTAATTTATTAAATATTACCATTGTTACTTTCAAAATGGTCCATCTCTACTTTCATGCTACCTACTTTACATGTGCTCTAAGTGAGAAAATTGGACATGCACAATTACCCAAGAGATCAGTTTGTGGCAACCACTTTTCCAGTCTCACGTTGGGAGGTTGCCCTGGTACTGGTGAATCTCCTTCATACTTCATGAGAACCCTTTGCCTCAGCTCAGAAAATACACTCATCAAAGCATCTCGTACTTCTTCTGGAAAGGTGGCACTCTTCAGGTTTGAACCCATGCTGAAGTATATCACTCCTTCCTTAGCGTCGTCCATGAATTTCTGCAGGTCCTGTGAAAGAAGTGAATGCCTCATGTAAAGCTTTTCAACTGATACGCTAATGTTCATTTAAGAATTTTTTTTTTTGAGTCATGAATGATTGACATTTCTTTGAAGGCTTCCGCGACTCAGAGGGGAGAAACTATAGTCAGAAAAACTAAACTTGCTACGAGAATACCTGAAAACAGCTATATTAACATGAATGACTGACATTTAATTTTTAGCATAAGACAATGAGATCAATATAGAGGGTTCTTTAGCACTTTGGAAGAGATTTTGATAAAAAAGGAATGGGTGGAGGGAGTAATTAATGCATCGCAGAAGAATGCAGATTTTACTCTAATGAAGGGTGGGAGAATGTGTTTAATTAGGTTGATCATACACTTGAAAGTATGTAAGAGTCTTATATCAAGAGAATAATTGCAGGCCCTATATAGAGAATCATTGAGGTAGATGGAGAGGTGCTTGCTATGGCTGTCAATGTTAAAAGCTTCAACATTGGTGTGGCCTGTCAGCCATCTTTATTAATCCTGATTTTCCTTTAGTTCTTAGTATACACTAATTGCACAATTTTGCGAGGTTTGCCTTCAATATATTGTTTGAAATCAGCATGTATTGACTTCTTTAAAATAGGTTCTCTACTAGTACATACTAGGTACATACTAGGAGCCACCGCATGGGCATATGGCAGGGGGTGTTAGGTCACCAGCTGGGTAAAGATTTAAGGTTATGGGAGGTGAAATGGCGACATGTATTATCGTAGCGTATTTAGTGGAGCTCAGTTTTTCTCGTGGTCACTTATTGTGCATGGAAAGAACGAGTTTTGTACCTATCTGTTAGTCATTGTATCTCTCTTATTTGAATCCATACTAATACAATCCTTGTACTTTTCCACAAATGTTAGTGGAAAAGTACAAGGATTGTTTTAATATGGATTCAAGTATAAAATACTTACACAAAGTGACGCCTGAGGGTGTAAAGTATCTCTCTTATTGTATCACTTCTGTCCGACCTGGAAATGTAGTGAGGCATCATGATAATATTCTCTGTGTCGCTCTGAAACACACCAGTTCTGAATTTCTCAAGCAAGCTGAGCCTAGCGTGTAGCCTCCAAGTCTCTAGGGTCTCCCACCTTAATCCCTCTAATAGTTGTGAGACACTATAAGTTCGCTCGTATCAGTTTTCAACGAAGCGTGCTGCTTTTCTTTGTATTTCACTTTTTTTTTAACTCTTAATGACCAGGGTCCCAAGTGTTCGCGGCGTATTCGAGCTGTGGCCTAACCAGAGCAAAGTACAATCTCTCTTTTACTTTTTCATCTGAGGACCTTCCTATTATACGCTGAACAAAACCTAGTTTTTTTAATGCTGTGCTGCCTATGTTAATTATGTATGAAGTATCAGTAGTTAAAGTATATTTCCAAGATATTTCAATGTATCTGAAGATTATATGTTTACTCCATCCAGATTGAGCTGGTCTTGATTTTTTAAGAAATTTTATGACGTTTCAAATCCAGACCAGTAACTGACCACTTTCAGATTAGATACTATTTTTCAGAGTAGTTTCAGACCAATTTCAGAACAATTACAGCCCAGTTTCAGAGCAGTTACAGAACAAGTATATTTTCCTGTGTTGCTTCAATAGGGCTCACTGAAATAGTTAACCCTTATAACACATTCATGTTTATGCATCACTCAACTCCAAGAGCCATGACAGAAATATTGGATCAAGTTTACAGTTGTGGAAAAACAATTTCTTTTTCAACAAAGCCATACCTTTGGTAGAGGATTTGGAGACTTGACGTGGATGCCACCCACTTCGATCATGTTTGGAGTCAGTGGACGAGGGTAATTATAGGTGAAGTGGTTGTTGAGGAGCATCAACTTGGTTCGCTTTATGGTCTCAGTAATTGGTGAAATTTCTTGGAAGTGCTCTCTTGCAATCTTTTCGTGGGCAGGAACCAAGAGGTATTTCATGAAGAAAGTTGAGCCCAAATGACTGGCAAAATTCATGACCCTTTCGAAAAAATTCATCCTGTCTGTGAAGGAAAAGAATGCATTGGGAACAAAAGATGGGAGTGCTATGTTGCCAAACATTTGATCTGTCGTCGGGAACGCCCCAGCTGGTGAGATGGCTATCACTGGAACATCATATATTTCAGCATATGGATAGAAACACTCGGAGAAAAAATGACTGATGAGCATCAGATCAAATTTCTTCCCAGACTTTTTTGGATCCATGAGTTCTTTCATTTCAGGCAGTGACAACACATCAATGCAAACACTTGTGGTTACATTCAAAAGTTTTGAATGAATTTCCAAAAGTTTGATCACAGCAGTGTTGCCAAAAGGTTTAAAATGTGGAGCTACAGCCCGCGACACATCTATTTGAGTATAGTTGGCTGGTGCATTCTTTATTGGGTGTGGTGTGATGACTGTCAAGTGATGTCCTCGGACAGCCAGTTCTTTGGTGAGAGCACTGAAGACATTGTTGTGACTAGTGGCAGACAAGGGGAACATTCCCAGAATCTTGGCGGATTGGATGCCATCTGCTTGCAGCATTAGAATCCCCAGTGTAAAGAGGCTCCAGAGGCCTGCATGGGATGTTGCTCTCTTCGCCATGGCTCTGAAAATAGAAAGAAATTCTTTAAAGATTTTTACAATTTTTTAAAGAAAGTTATTTTTGATCGAATTGGGTATTCTATGCACGCAGTGGTCAGAGCAGTGGATGCAAAATCTGAAGGTCCGTGGTTCGATTCCCGGCCCAGTCGAATTTTTTCCGCTTGGAATCGGCCATCATTACATCTTCACACCACCATTGTGTTTGTCAATTTTATGTGTTCCTATCCACTTACTTTCTTCCTCTCTGTTAGAATATTTATTTGTATGTATCTGCCGCTGTGCGGTCTGAGTGAATTAACGATTGATTGTATGGCCTGAACGGCTCATTTCATACTTGGGTTAGCGTACCCCGAAACACCTGTTCTATATCTTTCTCCACTGTCTGTGTGCTTGAGTTATTATTTCATTTCGCCTTCTGTGTGTGTCATTCTCTCTCTGCCGGTGGGTGAAAAGCAGCCCTGGCGCCACCTATTGGCCGTTCTCGTGGGTCATGCCTTGGGGAGTGTTTGTTCCTATAAACCCCCCGCCGATTCCAGTGGATTCTTAGTAGACTGGGTAGCTTGGTGGTCTGAGCATTGGACGCGATAGGGGATGGGACGCGATTCAAAGGTCCGTGGTTCGATACCCGGTCCAGTCGAATATTTTCTGCTTGGAATCGGTCTTACATTACATCTTCACACCACCAATGTGTCTGTTGATTTTATGTGATCCTGTCCACTTTTTTTCAACTTTTCTGTTTGAACCTTTATTTGTCTGAATTTGCCGCAGAGGTTTAAATATTTCAGTGGGTCGCCCGCACCTTCATCAGTGATAGAATTCTATTCTATCACTGATGAAGATATCACTGATGACTGAAGGTGCGGGCGACCCACCGAAATATTAAAACTCGTGAGTTTTCTTTTTATAGGTATATACACATATGTAGAGAGCAGAAAGTTTTTATTTGATTAGACATGTATGCGGCGACGTAGCGATTTTGTTTCAGGGGAGTCTATGTCGAGTATAAACATCGGAGATGCATCATGATTATGGAGAATCGGGTGCTAATTGGTGTGCTTAAGTATTTGAGAGTATGATTGTCCCTGCGATATAATCGCCGTTTTTTAAATAATTTTTCCTGTGAAAATTTCTTATTGAATACAATACCCACGGTTTTTCATGCCAGGACATTACAATTATTTGGTGATAAAGTTTTAATTCCCTTCAGGGGGTTGTAACGCGAATCATGAGTCGCTGAGTGCACATTTCATCAACTTTTTAAGCAAGTCGATAAAAAACTTAGGACCCCATTTAACCAAAGTAAATCAATTCATACGTTGGAGATAACCATAAATATTGTGATGCAAAAGACGGAAGGATTATATTTACAATTTTGTCTCAATTAAAGCACAGTCATAACATGAGTTTGTGGCGCGGAATTCGATATTTAAGCGATAAACGTGTATGAATATGCGTTTTTTATTCGGCGTGCTAGCTTGATATTTAATATGAATCATTATAATAGAATAAAATGCATGGAAATATATATTCGCATGAACGCGTGTTTCAGCATTTATGAGTAAATCTGCAAACATGTCATCGAATATTGCGAAATACATGTCTAGTGTCATAAGGTTACATGTTACAATAACATCATGTGCCATGAAACTATATGCGTAACATACATTTTTTCGCTTTTACCCATACATGTCACTAATAAAACAGGTGTGCTAAGTTACATGAGTGCGCGTATGAATAATTTCTCGCAAATCTGTAAAGATAAGCGAGAATCGCTCCAACCACCGTAAGAAATAGCCAATCTCAGTTCGTAAAATATCGATATGTCCTCCCGATGGAAAATTCGCTAGCCGCTGCCACGCTTAAACTACGCTGGGCATTCAGTATTCTCTCAGGAAATCCCTCAGCTTGGTGGCTTACTTGCGTGAGCGTTCCCAGAGCTCATAAACACTTTTGGAGTGGGCGGCGCCCTGGCGTGACGTTCCCATAGGTCACTGAACTTAACGTCACCTTCCGATATCTGTTCCTCATCCTCGCTCGCTTTCCCCTTCACTCGCTCGACCATTTGCAAGAAGTGATGATAACTTCGTAATCGGTAACGCCACTCTCAAAAGTGTTAACGTTCTAGTCACTCAAGGGAGCTGCTTAAGGCGACTCTGGCTTGACTACGCGTGTCAAGACAAATGCTGAGATACACATTAATTTCTTTCATTCATTCATTTCGGTATTCTACCAGCTAATTGGTAGGTTTATGGACAGTACTTATTCTCGTAACAACTTCCTAAGTTCTGGCATATCGTTCTGCTTTCCCTCCAATACGTAATCCGCCATTAGATCCCTCTTCAAATCCTTATATCGTTTTCCTCCTCTTATTTCTTCCAGAATTCTCGTCCTCTTCCACGCCTCCTCAGTTTATCCGCGGGAGAATCTTATAACAACTTTCCGAACCAATTTTTCTAGTCACTGGTCACTTACAGCATTTTATGTCTACCATTTTGTTAACAATACCACTCAAAATCAATAACAACCGAATAAACATCGTTGTTGTATACAATTAACGTTCTTTTCATACAAATTAATTAATATATACAATTCAATCGCTCACTTCACTCAATTCAATTCATTCAACCCCAGTGTTCTCCCCTCAATTGCCCCCTTCAGCATTCCCTCTCCCTTCAATGGGGCCTCCATCCATCTTATCTGTCTCCTCCGAACCTCCGTCATTGACTTTCTCTCCTCTCCAACCATGTCCAATACCTCCTCGTTCGTCCTTCTCGCCAACCAGGTCACCCTCTCTATCCTTCTCCATACTCACATCTCAAACCCTTCAAGTCTACGCGCATCCTCCCTTGGCAATGACCACGTTTCCGACCCATATGCAGCGCCAAGCTCCGTATTTGGGTTTTCACAGCCTTTTCTTTGCGTCTCTACTCTGGCTCCCCTCATCAATTTCCTTCTCTTAGAAAATACTTCGTTAGTTATGGCAATTCTACAACTTATCTCACTACCACTAAACCCATTATCCTCCATAATACTACCCCGATGCGTAAAGAGCTTTACTTGCTCTGTTTTGCGCCCTCTCACCCTTATGTTCAACCCCGCTTTCTTGCTTCAGGAGAATCTTATCGTTTTCGTTTTCTTATGGTTAAAAATTCAATTGAAAATTCCTGCTTTCGTCGATAAAATGGGTTTCCCATTGAAAACGACAATTTAGTCTCAAAATATTCAGATAATTCCACGGATATATTTTTAATTACCATATTTACCCAGCCATATTTTCCGACTGCAGCGCCATTTGCATGGAACTACCGCATTTTCTCTGCAATGACGATTGTAATCCGCTAATGATTTGATAGGTCGCAAGATGCCCATGTCTTATTTTTATTCAATTTTACAGGACTTTTTCGGAATAAATCTGAGGAGAGATATCCTGGGGTCAAAATAACCCCTCTGGTACTTAAAGATAGAAGTAGTTCACATGAATACTATTGCTGCTATGAGATTCGTATGTTCGCACTATATTCTTATGCTAAAAAAATGAAAGTAAATAAAAATGCAAGATCTGAGACGATTCAGTAAAAAGTAATGGATTGTCAAAAATGAAATGGGTCAAAATGACCACTCCAGTATTTCTAGTGATAATCCTTGGCGGGCGCAATTCGGATATTCGTATTACCTCGCCCTTTCTCGCACAGGCTTTGATAAATGCCGGTCAAGATCCTGCCATTATCTGAGGAAATTTTACAATGGAATCAAACGTATATCTTGATTTTTGTTCTAATCTCAGACTTAATCACTACGTTTACCAATCTATCTCAGATCGATCTAAACTCAGACCGATCTGAAAATTACATGCGAGCCGACTCATATCGCCTGGTTAACCAACACGGACTGAAAAGATCGAGTGGACTACCAAATCTATCAGTTGAAGCACGATTGACCCTGAGCGTAAACAAGTGCAGAGTAAGGAATTTTCAGTCGCATTCCGAGTGAACAAAATTGACCAATTTGAGGTAGAATTGCGATGTGCTACGATATCATCGACGCCAAATCACTCGCCATTACTGCACTCTTGTTACAATAAACGCCATTAATAATAACGATTATTGTTTTTCCCTATGACAACCAAAATAATAATAAGGAACGCCAAGGACCCGCTGGTTCAGATCGATTTGAAATCTCAGACAGGCTGAGAAAGCGGGCCGATTGAGCCTGCTTCTCAGATCGATCCCACTAGCCCGTTGCGTTAAACGTACCGAGCTTATCTGGACGGATCGATTATGATATCGACTGGTAAATGTGGTGATATACTGAATCGAGTCTGGATTTCTTAATCTTCTACATGTACCGATTCCTTGTTGAAATATTATATCGAATATTATATTCAGTGACATATGGGAGTAATATTTCGTTGCCAAACTTATTTGGAATTCACTCATGAATCGATGAGGGATAATTTAAAGATTGAACCTCCTCAGAAATGATTTTTTTATTTCAAATTTTGTGATGACATGAGAGTATATTTTCTGTTAAATTTAATTCCTACCGTATGCGCTATTGAGGTACATTGAGAGGGCATTATATCACCGAACTTAAGCCTGGATAACAACCATATTGTTTACCCCTGCTCTTTCCTTAATTTATTTTTGGATTGCACGATTCAATGGACGGATTAGCGGAAGTAATGCAAGAATATCAACCATCTGTTTGAAATTGGAGGCAAGTAACTCTTTGAAGCATAATTTGGCTGCTTTTACTGTGGATTCCGCCAGATTTTACTATATTTTTCTACGGGGAGGTGGATGATTATTAATTTAAATAAATAAACACAAAATGTAAGGATAATGTTCATAAAAGAAGTAAGTGCACGATGACTTCTAGGAGGTTATCAATGAAAAATATCTCAAAATCGAAAAATTAGCGTCCGTAAGCTCCAAAGAAAATCGGATTTGACAAATATGTCTGACAGACCTTTCTCACGTTACAGTTTTTATCATCTACATCTAAATCTGGGTAATACCCTGAGAGCCACCACGAGGGTGTGCGGCATGGGGTGAAGATCACCAAACATGCACTATTGACATGAAACTAGGATATTTGAGGGAGGCATTCTAGAGAACAGGGTCACATGCAGCTAGATGGTTAGTATCTACATAATAAGAAAGGGATTATTGGTTGTTATTACATGCATCATGCACTACAGACTACTCTAACTATATTTCACCTACCTATCCCTTTGCTACGCTGCCTATTGTTCTCTCTTATGGTACGCGGGAAAAATTACATTTTACATCTATCGGTACGACAATCTAGCTCTCTAATCTTGTTAATCTGATCAAACCTAGCATAATACGCAGGGGCTCTTAATATATATCTAACGTCATCTGTGAACAAATCGGTTTCGAATTTACCTAAAAGGTTTATCCTAAATTTTAACCTGCGTTCTGACAGTAATGCCCATCCTAGTTCTTATATTAAACTCGTAACACTTATACAATTATCATAACGGCCTTTAACAAATCTAGCAGATCTCCTTTGCACGCGCTCTAATTCTTTTATCATACCTTCCTCGTAGGGATCCCATTTACTAGCGGCATATTCTAAATGAGGCTTGACAAGTGTAAAATAGCTTCTCTCTCATCGCATTTGCCTAGAACCCTTTTTACGAATCCTAATCTACGGTTTGCTACACTAGTTATTTCCCTGATGTGTTTCCCCCATGAAATAATAACAGTGATGGTGACGCCTAAGTATTTATTAGATTCTACGTTAGATATTTTCTTTTCTTTGATGCAATAACTATTCCGGGGAAAGCCATTCTTTTTCCAAAAGTTCATTATCGCGCATTTCTTCAAATTTAATTCTAGCTTCCAAGCATTGGTCATTGGTCAATTCTAGCATTGGTCACTTTAACAAGCACCCTCTCTATCTACCTCAAAAGTATGCACCAATCATTTACAACAATAAGTGTTCACCGGTACAAACATATCTTGTTAGTGCCGAGAGAGTTTACACGGGTTTCTATGGCAACAATTACGATCAAAATGGTTGTACAGGTCGGATACTACTCGGAATTAGATTGAGATGTATTCTGGATCTTTTCCATTGCAGTTGCTTCACGAAATGAAAATTAAACAACTCAAGAAGAAATTGTTGCCGATTCATGATGCCCGCTGCCCACAGTGAGAACATGAGAAGAGACGATTCCTGTAGCCGTAAAAAAAATTGCCTTGGTGTATTCTTTTTTACGAGGGGAATTCCAACTTCATGCCAGCGAACGCCGATCCACGGGAAAATGATGTGAGTACTTTGCAATTAAAATATTCTCCTCAAAACCTGCAATAATGCTATTGCAAGATGCGATGTCATTTAATTGTTAGCGAAAAGCGATCTAGAGAATGTTGGCGAATAGTCTGCTTGATTGCGCTGTTGTGATTTCCGAAATTTTATCAACGAAGCGGCGGGTGGCGATTTCCTGAATCTTAAATCTATTTTTCTTTGCCATTTCTTATCTATAGTCTCCTTATCAATCTCGTTGAAAGTTATGAGGAATTTAAAAGACTGGGTGAACCGCCGGTTTGGCGCGGTCAGTCGTTAACTCACTAAGTTTTTAACGGGGCATGGGAATTTTAAAGAATGCTTGAACAACATGGTCGAAATAAGCAGCCCGGCATGCTCATATGCTGACTATGCTCAAGATAATGCTTCGTCGTGCTTCTTCCGAATTTGACACCTGAACAGAGGATAGACGGAGATTGGAGATGGAAATAGGTATAATTGGAGATCCTCAAGTAAGAGGAGGAAAACCGGCCATGTTAGATGGCCCGCTCTTGCCGCTTAGTTTAATCAAATATTTAATTAAATGTTTTCTTAAATATTTGATAATTTAAATGATAATATAATTAATCTATCATATTTAATAATTAAATATTAAACGCAATTTAATATGTTATAATAACTAAAAATCGCTTTAAAGTAGAGGTTCTGTTGTTGCTGTTGTTGCTAAGGTATGTTTACAATTATTTGTGTCGCGCTTCATTCGAAATGCGCGATTCTCATTGGTTCCGCCATATTCCGTGGCCCACCAATCAAAAGTGGAACCGAGGTTTGCAGTCTCTAACTTGAGGGTCTCTAAGTAAAATAATACAAGACAACAAGGTTTAGATTATGCTCACCAACGAGGGACAGTTGGACCGATAAACGACATCGTTGAGGAGGGTCTGCTAAAAAATAAGAGAGACGAAGAAGCCCGTTGTGCACCCGAGGCTAAGAAAAAGATAGCAAAATATATATGAGGAACCAATTAAGGCGAAATAAAGGCTCCATCTTGATGAAATTTGGGAGCGGTTCCAAGGTGGCTAACGGCAAGACGAGGAGGTTTGTTCATTATTGGATGAGAATACCATTCAACAGAGAGCACGTGGTTCTTCGACAGTGCATTATGCATTCTTTTACCTTCGTAAGAAAACTGCAGTCTCGCTATGTCTAATTTTGGTTAAGTGCGGATTTCGTAACACCGGCGGAAATTTTTTTTCGTCCACTTTTAATTAACGTATCGCCACGAAATTTACGTCACATATAATTCCAATCTTGCGAATTTGTGCAATATTTTTTCTTTGCCAATACCTTAACCCTTCGAGTGCCAGAGGGCCGATTATCGCTCTTTGTGGTATGTGCGGAAAACTCCCACGGGCCGATACATCGGACGCGTTTTTTTATGAATATGAATGTCATAATAAATACTGTTTCCTCAGTAAAAAATCAATAGAAAACGTAAGATTCCAAAACATGCCCTATAAGTGTAAGGAAATAGCAAATAAAATTTTGCCGTCAAATTTTATTACATTTAAAAAAATAAATTTTATACTAAAGATGTACAGTGGCGGAAGAAATTAACGCAAAATTTTTCGCGCGCCAGAATGCGGCATTTTTGGGAACTTCTAGGAGCAGTACACACTCGAAAGACTGGCAACACTGAGGAAAACATCGTCTACCGCAAATATTTGAAATCCGCAATGGAACTCACATTTGCTGGAGCGTGAAACTTAGTCATCAATCGCCTCATTTTCGAACTTTCTTCTCATATTATTCGCACATTCAGACGCGGTGTATCGCTGTGTTTATTTCAGCATAGTTCTTACGTCGAATGATATCATTTATACAGAAAGACTGATCATAAAAAAATATTCACTATCCCACCCAATTCGGTATATATGCTGAAATCTTCATCTTCTACCACCAAGGGATATTTATTGTGGTCGACTTCCGAGGATCTTTTTGAATGACGTGTACTGTGTCTTTTTCACCGAAATGATATAAATCGAGATTTATCCGCACCAAATGTCGATACAAAAAAGATTTAATTAAAATAAGTATAGTCTACGTGATGAAATTTTTCACGATTTTCCATTTGTAGATTGACGAAGTTCCTTAGACGGATATTTATTAAATTCAAAACGGATATTAATTAATGAATCGTTCTTGACCCAATATAAATCCGTTTTTAGTTCGTCAGAATGGAATTAAACTATGGAAACACACGTAAATATATATAACTCAAAAAATAAAAATAAATGTGCTCGCATCGATACCGAATAATCTAGGCATATTTTCCCGATATTTCTTTCATTTTATCACAGGAAGCTTGGTGACGAGCTGTCCTCTGTTAAGCTTTATCTAGTAACTGCAGGATATACGAATAAACATTCCGAAAAGTTTACCGAAATTAGGTGCAGTTGTGGATAAACAACTCTATTACGTCTGACTGCATAATATCTTACACGCTTAGCTATAAATTCGCCGCACATTTAAAATTAACAGAAAAGCCTTTTAAAAGACTTCAGTATGAAGTAAAATGTCATTAATGAAATAAATTAATAGGTAACGGTTAATGTTGTAGCTGTAAGATGTATTTGGCTAGCTAAAGAATGGTCCGTGTTCGATTTTTAATGAACACAAATGATTTTTTATATACATTTTCTCATATTGGCGATATGACAATGTAATGTGTAGCTGCAATGACTGGCAGATAATATGATTTTTTTAAAATACAAAAGAGATAAAATTTGCCTAATAAAAATCAATTTACTTGACCAGAAATTGAATGAAAAACTCAACAATGTCTCGACCAGGGGTGGGGTCACGGTTCTTTTCTTTTTATGGTCGTTATCGTCATCCAAAAGGCAAGCCGCATTGGTAGGGCAATGCTCAACGTCCTTGGAGCGCACTCCACTGCTATGTAGCACCCGATCTTTCTTGATGACGATCGCGTTTTCGAAATCATGAGCGTACTCGAACAATATTATCATGAAGAACCATGATAGTGATTCAGGTTTGCAACCCAGTAACAACTACTGAACTTTCTCATGTCAAGGTGAATTTAAGATGATATTCCGTATCCTTGCGATGAATTTATTTGCGTCCGTATGCGTATACTGTGAACTAAGTTACCTTTGAAATGAGTGGTGGTATTGTATACGAACGTTTAAAATAACTATAAGGATAGGAAAAAGCATACTAATCTCCCGGGAATACAAACAGAAAGAAGTAGTTCTCGGATTACACCTTATCAGCCCAGACCATTCCAATCAAACGCCATTAGTTCCCCTCATGCATGGGTTTGGAGGCGAACTACCATAATTATGAGTTAAAGCAAAGAGCAATCTTGGAGGACTTTTGAGGATCCCTAGAGGTTCCCCTGCGTCGATACAAAGCTCCACCAATACTAATGCATTCAAAATTGGAATGTATGAAGGCCGCATTATATTGATTTGGGAAATAGTATGCCTTTAATAAGAGTTTACTTTCCCCTTGTGTTGCGGGCGATACCTTTTCTGCCATAGATAATGTTTCGGACGCCAGTCGTTTAACTCACAGGAAAGAAGTGGTATTTGACTTCTCTTACGCCCTTTACAATATTTGACGGGTGCTTCCGATTTTTTCGAAGCGCGACGAGCCTTTTCTTTCTGGTGCAGCGAGAATTTGAAACCTGTGCTTTATTCACAACAACAAACCACCCCGACCATCACCACCCGGAACTTGGCTAAGGTTTACTGATGACTGCTTCATGGAGACGAGCGTCGATAGACGAACAAGCAGAGCGGACAGCGCAGGCAGAGATATTGTTCAAAGTTTTAGCGGCCTCTCCCTAAATTCTTGGGGGAAGAAAGATCTTATTAGCCTTTAAGTATGCCTCATTTTTCTCCCAGGTGGAGGAATCGGATAGTAGGTTTGTAAAAGGCAAAAACATCCATCGAAAAATTACCCGAAGAGGTGTTGCGCCTTCGACTTTCACCCACTGAACTTTTATTTGGTGTTTAAAAGTAAAAAAACCTATTTCTCACTACTATCAAACGAAAATCATTAAATTTATGTCCGCTATAATAATAACTATGTTTATTCAAATGTTTATCAATATTCATTTTTCGTCCGCAACTAGGAATACTTGCGAGTTCACAAATGTCAAAATTTTAGGAGATGGTTCAAAACAAATCATGTAACATAGATGGAGCGGGCTGCACGGAGCGCAGCGTTTATTATGAGGATAATGCGAGAAACAAACGTTTTTTGACCTTCTCAAACGAATCAACCCAAAATTAAGATGCAATGAGGAAAATCGTGAATGAAGAATGGGAAATGAAGCCAGTAAGAGGATACCAAAATGTGGACAACTCCATGTCACAAAGACTTGGTCAGGAAATCGAGAATGGAGGGGGATGGATTGATTATAAGGCTAATAAACATCCACATTCTTTATGTAAATACCAGCATATTTCTTGATGATCAATTGCTATGATCATGTGCACACATAACTCAAATTTAGAGAATTACACATACATTTTACCCTTTTCCACTCGTTGCATTATAGTGTCCCTTTTCAACATCCGTTAAAATACATTACTACTAAGAGATGAAATTTATGACCCTGTTAAAAAGTCTTTTAATATCTTCATGTGGCGGTACTCACAACTTTAACTTCCATTGAAGCAATTATATTACGACACATTTGAAGAGAAATAGATTCTTTAGTGACGTAGCAATCGTATAATCTTTGATGGTGCACATTCCTAATTTGTACTCCATTGACTACTCTGCGGATTTATGAGGAGTATACAAATGACCATAGGGAAAATATGTAATTACTGCTTAGTCGCTACATGGAAAAAGATTATTTTTAGTATTTTATCACTTTCATACGCGATGCATTATTGTCGGAGTATTACTTACGCGTGGGTATAAAATTGCTCCTCATAAAATTTAACTGCGTAATTTTAGCCAAACATTTTTCACTGCGAATATGTCAAAAGGTATATAAGTGATTCATTAATTTAACTTATCCTCTAAGTATTATCCTCCATCCTATAAGTTGAACTGTTGAACTACACGGCTAATATATTGTTCATAGCAAACCTAGAAAACAATGCTGGGAAAGCTTCAAAAACCGTTTTAAAGATATTTTGAAGAGAATTCCTCACTTGTTTGGTCTTTCACTCAAATAAGTAATCGGTATTTACAAGTTCGGCAGTTAGAAACAAACTCTAATTCCTAATAAAAATAATTTCCCTCGTTACTAAATCATTTCAAAGTAATTTAAAGGTGAATGTAGCATCAGGTAAGATCACTAAATCGAGTAACTGACACAATCAGAGATCCGGTCTGTTCCCTCCTTCATGAATAGCTTTTCATTGAGTGATAAATTGGGAAATGAGTGGATATGAGCACCATACGACAGGCAGGACGTAGAAATCAAGTGGGGTCGAGTACCCGAGAATGGGAAGTAAACTTCTCATTCGACGCCCAATGAGACCGCTCTGATTCTTTTACAAAGCCCGAATATGCGTAAAATCACACACTCATGGTTGAGGTCAATATCCATTCCCTGGGCCTTCCGCGGATTCCTGCGAAGTTTCGGCTGCAATAAAGTCACATCACGTAGATTAATTATAAAGACACTAAAAGAGGCCACGCCAGGATTTGAACCCCAGGCATTCTTAACCGCAGACGAACGCTCTCCCTCTAGGCTACTTCATCGATCAAGAGAAAACAGCGGCCAGTGGTTCTTACTATACAACGTAAAATGGGAACTCTAATGTTTCCTTAAAAACTGGACCAAATAAAATGCTCTGGATTTTTTAAAGTAGTTTTCAGAAAGTAAATGCTATTACGTTTGGAGGAATTAAGAAATTTAAGTGTTTGGGATGACCTGAATGCACAAGGGCGGAAACTTACGTAGGGTTTTAAGGTATTGGAAATGCTTGTAAAGAAAAATTTTCTCCTCATGGAAACCATTCTATTCTACCAGATTTCCCATACTTTAACTTGAAATTCACAGGATATTACGCCAAAATGTTAATTGTAATGCATCATATTTCTCGGAAGTAGTTTGAGGCCTATTAAAACGATGTTCATCCACAGCTATTCCCTGCACGTGGGAATACATTTTATTGTTAGAGAATTTGATCTGGAGGAAAAAAAATTTTGTCCCAACAAATTATGCTTTCATCGTATTGTTTCTTAAGTTTCAACCAAGAAATTTGTTTAAACGGTAAAAATATGGTAAGAATCTCTATATAATCAACTACGAATTCGGAACCTCGACTTGGTGCGGGTCGAAGCAAGCTCATCACGTTTATAACTCCCAGACGATCTCGCGAACGTAAATCTTATTAGTATGACTATTTACATGACGGGTAAAATCGATATCAATTCATAGAGAGTTTGAATATTCCCGGTTTCCATATGCTGTCTCAATGTTGTCAAGTTGTCGAAGGAAAACCGATTTCAATTAGTTCCCGTGTACGCCGCATTCAGACGCCAATGAGTTTTGCGTTAATTTTTTACGCCACTGTACATTGCCATAAAATAACGGTATGCTATTTTTCGCACGTTCCCGCTCGTGGAGGCAGGCACTTAATGGATCGATTCTACTTGAAATAGGAAGCATTCACACCTCGCAGTTTACCCTAATTTTTATTAATGTGGAGGTGAAATCAGTAAAGGCAGGTTAAAATGGAAGCGGAAACAGCTATACTAATCTGTTACAGTTTAAGGCTGTTTGAGCGAGATAGTTCCCTAGTCATAATGGATACCACATTCGTTTTCTGCATTTTATTTCAGCATCTGTGGGAAGAATGAAGTAAATTTTGTTTTAATAATTAATTAAACATTAATGGAACAATGATATACTCTTATGCGGCCGAAATTCTCAGTAATTAAGCTACAATATCTCTACCAGTCTTAAACTTGACTCATTTTTTCACGCGGTACGTTTAAAACTCCTTCACGACGGAAGGTTTTTTTGTGATTCTGAAAAAATTAATGCGTTGAGCGTATGGCTTATTTTTGAAAATAGTTGATAATAGTGATAACTACACACTGTTAATTAATTGACGAGATGTAGATGTTAAAAAATTCCTTTTTTGACTCGTTCGCTGCGACAGTAAACAAAAGACTTCTTTGCTTCCGGCTAACAAGGACTAAGTGTCTGAATGTAGGTACATACATGTTGAATATGTAGAAAAGTGAGATAAATTTCAGGAAGTTACTTCGATTATAATTGCCTGTATCCACTTGTCCCAGTTATTTATTGACATACCCTCGTAGCATTAAATCGCCAAGAAATCAAAAGCGGCAACGTGCTAGTTTTCTCGCTTATATGTATACCAATCACGTCGTTCCCTTCCGGGGTAGGCACAGTCACAAAGTTTCACTCATAAATACATATTTGGATACCTAACTCTGCTTCAATAATTTCCTCCATGCTGACATATCCTTGCAAACCTCTTTTGCCTCATTTACCCCCATACTCATTTACCACAATACATACTTCATACACGCCCTCCTGTTTTTAAGACACCTAATATCCCTCCTCCTAAGAATTTCCTCAACCACATTCAACCACAACTTTCTCGGCCTACCTCTACCTCTCGCACCATTCATTTCACTCTTACATATCTGTTGCATTATTCGACTCTCGTCCATTCTCTTAACATAGCCTAACCGACGAAGCACATTCCTTTCATATATGTCCATTACTGGAGCATCTAACCCGCATTCATTTATTACCCACTCATTATTGACTCTATCCATCCTACTTTTGCCACAAACACTCCTCAGATAACTCATACCCATGTTTAGTTTTAGTCTACTCTTATGTAGTTAGTTAGTTATTAGTTAGCGTTTAGTCTACTCTAATGTACATCCTGACGTACCGATGTTTCACTACCATACAACAAAGTGGGGAGAAGTACCTTAACCGATTACCAATAAATACACGTATGCAAAGTTTTGCGCAAGTCTGTACTGAAACGGAAATCGCTTCGCCCACCTTAATGCTTGATGAATGACGGTAGGTTCTAAAATAATGGTTTTCATATATCCGATTGGAAGTTGAAGCTCCGAGCTCTGGTGGGGAATGATTTTTGCCAGCAACCAATGCAACCTCTCTTAGGTCTCTTTCAAAGTTTTCTTCCGATCTGGGCGACCTTCATCATACCTAATCCTTACAGCGCGCAGTAAGGCGCCGGCGTGGGACAATTGGCGTTCTGCGCCGCGGCGCAGAACGCGGTTCGTCCCACTGATGCGAGCGACTTGGCAGCGAGGTGGATTGATGAGCAATTGGCATGAGCTTGCGAAAGACTACTGCGAAATGTTCACATGTAGCCTCGTACGCTTCGTTTGAGTTGGCATGTAGTTTTCCGATTTCCCGAACACTTTTCCAATATTTCTACATCCACATCTACGTGATACACTGCGAGCCACCACGAGGGTGTGTGGCAGGGGGTGAAGATCACCAAACATGCACTATTGACATGCAACTATAATATTTAATGGAGACATGATAGATAATAGGGTCACATGCAGCTAGATGGTTAGTATCTACATAATGAGGAAGGGATTTTTGGTTGTTATTACATGCATCATGCACTACAGACAACTCTAACTATATTTCACCTACCTATCCCTTTGCTACGCTGCCTATTGTTCTCTCTTATAGTACGCGGGAAAAATGACATTTTTAATCATTCGGTACGACAATCTATCTCTCTAAATCTTGTTAATATGATCAAACCTAGCATAATACGCAGGGGTTCTCAATATATATCTAACGTCATCTGTGAACAACTCGGTTTCGAATTTACTTAAAAGGTTTAACCTAAATTTTAACCTGCGTTCTGATAGTAATTCCCATCCTAGTTCTTCTATTAAACTCGTAACACTTATACAATTATCATAACGGCCTTTGACAAACCTTGCAGATCTCCTTTGCTCGCGCTCTAATTCTTTAATCATACCTTCCTCCATGCCATGTATTATAAGCATGGACCGTTGGAAAAGCAGACTAAAAAAAAAGAAGCTCTCAAAGCCTAGTGCTTGAGGAGGATGCTGAAGATCAAATGGTCGGACGAAATAAGAAATGGCGAAGTTTACAAGTGAGTGTAAGAGGAAAGGATCTCTACACAGAAAGAAGAACCAGATAGAATGGTCACACCCTGAGTCACAATGGGTTTCTGAAGAACATAATTGAAGGTAAAATAGAGGGAAAAGTCCCCAGGGGAAGTCCCAGGAATAAGTTCATTGACCGAATAAAGATTAAAGAGCATAGGAAGAGATACCAGGAGGTAAGGGAACTAGCATTTGATAGGGAAGGGTGGAAGACTGCAGTCAACCAGTCTACATCTACATCACATTTATAGCGATATTTGTTGTAATTTTAAAAATATTACTGAGTACTTTCAGAAATTCGCTCCAAAAATATCGAATGCTTGATGCATCGATATTTTTTTCGCCTTGAAGGTGTTCATGAGAGAAAGACAAATGCTGTGCTCAAAGAAGATAGGACTACGAAACAGTAAGCAGCATGTGAAATCATTCGTGTGGAGCGGGGAACTCTATGGGTCGGAAACATGGACCGTTGGAAAAGCAGACCAGAACAGACCAAAAGATTTTAAAACCTGGTACTGGAGGAGGATGTTTAAGATCAAATGGACGGACGTTGTTAGAAATAATGAAGATAGAATGGACGCACTCTGAGACACAATGGATTTGTGAGGAACGTAATTGAAGGTAAAATGGGGGCAAAAGCCCCCAGAGGAAGGCTCAGGAATAATTTCATAGACCAAATAAAGAGGAAAGTACATAGGAAGAGATACCTAGGAGTAAGGGAACTAGCATTAGATTGGGAAGGGTGGAGGGCTGCAGTCAACCAATCTTAGGGTTGAACGACCAATGATGATAACCTAGCGTATCCTCAAGAGATTGTGCATTATTTGAATGCTGGAGATCTTTTACACTAGCTAGAGATAGATTGTCGTACCGATAGATTTAAAATGTCATTTTTCCCTCGTACTATAAGAGAGAACAATAGGCAGCGTAGCAAAGGGATAGGTAGTTGAAATATAGTTAGAGTAGTCTGTAGTAAATGATGCATGTAATAACAGCCAATAATCCCTTCCCTATTATGTAGATACTAACCATCTAGCTCCATGTGACCCTATTATCTAGCATGTCTCGCTTAAATATCCTACTTGCATGTCAATAGTGCATGTTTGGTGATCTTCACCCCCTGCCACACACCCTCGTGGTGGCTCGCAGGGTATCACGTAGATGTACATGTACACTAATAAGCTTTTGAAAGTTTCCATTTAATTTTAAAACCGACCGCTAGTCCTACTATTTTAGCGACCATTAGTGTCTTGGGCTGCATTTCCGGACACGGAATCGTTTTTATGTTTATGAACGACCAAAGTTAATTTCATCGCCCCTTCTTCTAATTCTTGTTCTCCTAATTCCCATGGGTAGCCTCCTTTGTTCACAGGAACATTCACAGAAAAGCGGTTCAATGCGAAAGGCTCCAAAAATATATCTTAACTTTCGTAAGATAGTAATGAGATATCGGTAATTTTATGAAATATTACGTAGTCTTATGCCGTGTTTTAGGTCATTCCTCCTCTGAAAAAGACAGGTTGTCGAAATGTTAGGAGCCTACTTGCGTTTTTTCGCAAGTGTTTGTGTTTTTTTGTCTGTCTCCCTTTGGCTTACATAAATGTATATACTATGAACTTCGTCACATAGTGACTACAAAATCACTGAAGACTAACAAAAGAACACTCACTAGATTTCAGAACTTTTGGATCTGTGTCTCAGAATGTCCCGTGTTATTTTTGTCACCCGGTGGCGAAGTTTTTATTGTTCCCACGTTCGTGGAAAGCTTTTAGCATATGTATATATGTCTGTGTATGTATGTGTAAATATGTATATGCATGTATCTGGGACCATAATGTGTACAAAATAGCCTTACGTAATAACTGAAAGGGATTCTCCCGGATGCAATTGTTTTTACGTCGGTCAAACTGGCCGCCAATTGAAAACAAGAATTTCCGAACATTTAAAATGTTTTTTTAAACCATGAAAACAGCTCTGTGTTTGCTAAGCATCTGTTTGACCACAATCACATTTCTAATTTTAATCCCAATTTTTTTATATTCCTGTGACAAAGGTGCCAAATTGGATTTTTTAGACAATTTTGAAATTGTTTTAGATTTAAAAAAATCTAGTCATAGGGTTTGAAATGATTTTATTCCGGACAAATTGTTGCCCCTTTTTACTGTGCCACTCCCTTCCTCTTTTAATTCTTGACGCTGTTGGTTTTACATTTCCCGTGTCCTCGCTTTGTTAACCCCCGCCTCTCTACTAATATCCTCTCCTCCCCACCCAACCTCCTCCTTACTTCCTTCCCCGTGTGATACCCTGTATATATAGCAAGCCACCACCTCTGCACGCTGTATTTTGCGTCTGATGATGATGTGTATACATTGAAACCGGTTAGGCTTGTTTAGAAGTAATAAAACAGTGCGGAATATTAGAAAGTTATTATTATTATATTATATCAACTGAAAGGGGTTCCCGAACACGTAAATTGAGTCCCCATCTATTCCATCGTAAGGCCTTCGGCTATCATCGACATTACTTCCGTTCCAAGATGCCGATTTGGAGCCATCATTCTTCGAAACTTGAGTAGAGGATAATTGAGGGTAAATGAGGGAGGATTTCGGGTGGGCCGCGTGGAGTTGCCGGCGGCTGCATAGCGGTACTTCGCCACCCCCCAGAGGACGAAGGTCGCTCTTCATTCCTCCCGAAGCGACTCTCGGTGGGAAGCGGAAAATGTGAAATCGCTAGCCAAATTTTCCGACCCGGTCTATTGTCGTCAAATTTTCACGAGCGAGAAACTGCAGTCTCACCGTCTTTTTCTGTCCTGAATTGTCGGGTGAAGTGTCTTGTTTTGCTCTGGGACAGTTAGAAAACAGCTAACAACCTCAAAATCCTTGCCCCGTGTTGAGTAAACGAGTTTTGTCTGAAGGTTTTAAGGTGAATTTACAAGAATAATAGCGGTCCCGACATCCGTTGTGCTCCTCAAAATCCTTGCCCCGTGTTGACTAAACGAGTTTTGTCTGAAGGTTTTAAGGTGCATTTATAAGAATAATAGCGGACTCGACAGACGTTGTCCTGCCCAAACGTTGGCTTGCCTGCTACTAGCGGGTTCAACAAACGTTTTTTCGACATTCGAATTTTCGATAAACTATATACTAAGTGACATTTGACATTGAGTGTATTTGCACAATGTATGTGTTTAAGTACACTTCATTTATAACTTAAAACGTTATGTCAATATGTTTTGTCGATGAAAAATGTACTCAATATGCACGCAATTGTGATACATGGAATATCGAAACACAGCGAACATAAATGATTTAAGATTGTCTCCCGATGGCGAAGTTTTTATTGTTCCCACGTTCGTGGAAAGCTTTTAACATATGTATACATGTCTGTGTAAATATGTATATGCATGAATCTGGGACCATTATGTGTCCAAAATCGCCTTACGTAACAACTGAAAGGGGTTCCCGAACACGCAAATGGAGTCCCCATCCATTCCATCATGAGGCCTTCGGCTCTCATCGACATTACTTCCGTTCCAAGATGCCGTCAAATACCACAGAATTAGACATCAGCGTCACCTACGGGACAAAAGCATAACTATAAATTATTCTTAGATTGTCAATTATTCATCAACTTCTCAGAAGGTTTTAACGGTCAATTATTCATGAACTGACGATTTTTTTCATTTTAAAAAATATTGGGGGGTGCTGGAGGGGGGTGAAATTTTAGGGTTATATGTTCTGATATGCGAAAAATCATTTTTTTTAAATGAGAAAAAATTTTCGTTAAAAATAAAATTCCTAGAAATCGATCGCAGCGCCACCTACCGGGTCCAATTGTAAATCTAAACCATCCAGGGACCCACTTAAACACACACAAAAAATTTCATCAAAATCGGTCCAGACGTTTAGGAGGATTTCAGTGACATACACACGTACAGAAGAATTATATATTCATATAAAGATGAGAAATATGGCAATCCAATGGACGTTTAACGTATGGAGCTCCCCGTGCTGTAGAAATCCCGTAATTCAAAACGGACACACAACAGAAACTAATTTAAAAAAAATGAAAAAAGAATAATTTTTAGCATTCTTTTCTAAAATAATCATTAAAAAATCTAAAAAAAAGAAGTATCTTATCGTCGCACTAAAAAAGAAAAAATGGAAAATTATCTCAAGTGAATGAAAATTTAGCCTAGTACCGGAAATAATTAAATTCTATTCAAGGAAATTAGCCACATAATGATAAGACCACAACGAAAAGCGTGTGGCGCTCTTTCACATTCGATATCAACATAAATTCATTAAATGTGAGGATTTTAGTATTAAATGGAATAGAGAGTTTTAATATGCAATTTCTAGAAAATCTTTATATGAACTCAAGTTAAGGTGCAAAATATAAATGAGGTCGCACCCCATGCTTTTCGTTGTGGGCTCATAATTGTGTGGCTAATCTCCTTGAATTGAATTTGATTATTTCCTGTACTAGGCTAAATTTTCATTCAATTGAGAAAATATTTTTAGTACGATGTTAAGATATTTCTTTTTTAGATTTTGTAAATTTTTTTTTAAAAAGCGTGCTTAAAAATTCTTTTTTCATTTTTTTATCTTTTACTTTTTAGTCCTAGTTTTATAAAACAACTAGTTAAAAAAAACATATTATTAACTAGGTTTAAAAAACAACAGGTTGTTTTATAAATATTTTATTAACTAGGACTAAAAAAGCTTGGACTGTTAGCCAAAAAAGCTCGCCAGGTTGTGGACTAGAGGCGACGACACTGATAGAGCCAAGGACGTTAAATGGACGGAGTTTGGCCAAGGAGGTGGGGAATGGGTTTAAGAGCATAAACTCTCTCTTAAACCCATTCCCCACCTCCTTGGCCAAACTCCGCCCCTGGGAATTCCACCCCTTAACCCACACATCAGACCGTTGTGTTATTGGGAATTTTGTTTTTGAAATCATTTTGTGTGTGACTATATATTCTCCACCTTCTATGCAAATTGTACCAGATGATGACGTGCCACGTCGAAACCTAGGTCGTACAATAAATATTTATGTGGAATTACAAAGTTTTCTTTACTTTTCATTATGTTAAATACATATTGCTACTAGGGCTGTCAAAAATTTAAGCCCCACATCTTTAATAACTCCCTAATAACAGGAATCAGTGTGTTGAAGCGGTCATCGAGAGACGCGTCTCCATTGGTCGCCGAGCCTTATCAGGTTATCACGACGCGGCCATATCTTACATCTGAGTGCTTTGACCGATTTTGTGGACTCTACAGAGGACAGACTGCAAGATAAGATACGCAAATACCAGTGCAGCACAAACAAAATACCTGAGATAATGTAATGTGCTTCGTAATTTCCCTTCTTTTCTGATCCATTTTGAATAGCGACACGCAGTACTTTTACACACCACTACTTTGGACGACGAAGGGGTGATTAGCACAGAGAGATCCTGGCTCCATAATCACGGCGAGGACAGGTGCCGATGGAGCGTACTCGCCCTAGCAAATCGCTGAAAGGAGGCAATAGATCTTGAAGGAGATAATGTGGAAAAATAGGCGAAGTAGAGGAAACATTATTCTTTCATATGAGGGGATATAATTTTGGTATAATAAATAGATTTTGAGGAAAAAATGTGGGGAATTACTTTTTGGGAAACTCTCGTATTTGAATTCATAGGGACGCTTCTATATTCTCTCCTCCACATTTTTTATAAGATATCACCGTGGTTTCTTCCGTAAGCAGTATATTAAGATGCACATACTAAGACTTAGTAAAAATACAAGTGCAAGACACCAGGAGTAGAGGAAGTTTAAAGCCGGTGGGAACACTTATGGCAATTTCTCGACCAAGGTCGTTCGGTATTGGTTGTATTCTTCCGTCGATATAGGTCTTCACAACCATTTCCACCACATGTCCGCCATTAATGTGCTATTTGAGCTTATACTGCCGTAACACTCCCAAAGAAACTGAAATAATGGAATGTGCTTCGTAATTTCTCCTGTATTATAATCAATTTTGAATGACGACACAAATTAATTTTACTCACTACTGCACAAGAAAAAATGATTGACTTCCAATGGGATAGAATTTATTACGACCTGTTCCGCATTTTACAGCTTTTTTCAGACCTGAAGACGATGCGAGACTGCTCGTCATTACTTCTATCCCATCATTTTTAACTTTATTTTAATTTTTTTTTAAATTCGTTTCGTTTCTTCGTTTTTTAATTTTAATTAATAATAAACTAAATTAACATTAATGAAGTTGCTCATTTTTACTATCGCGCAAATATGTTCCGTTTCAACACTATCAGGCCTGATATCACAGATTATCCTCATTACTACTTTGGACGACGAAGAGGAGGTGAATAATGCAGTGAAAACCTGACTACTTAGCCAGAGCGAGAACTGGTACCACCAGGGCATATACGCCCCAGTGAATTGCAAGAGGACGGCAGAAGGACTTGAAGGAGATCACGTGGAAAAATAGATTGAGTAGATAAAACATAATTCTATCACATACGTATATTTAGATTTGTAGACGAAACATTTTTGGAGAAAAAAATGTGGGGCATTACTTTTTGGGCAACCCTCGTACATAATAATATGGAAGAGGGGAGTTTTCACTAGGTGGAAGAACGTCATAATGACATAATGTCATAAGGTAAAGTTTGTGACTTTCGCTATTTATTTTAAAGTTACCGACTGCTTTCCGCTGTCAAGCTATCTTCAAGACGATGGTTTGACAGCCGAATTCACTCCACCACGCCATCAAGAAGATATTTTACACTTGTCAGGCCTCATTTACAATATACCGCTAGTATATGGGATCCGTACGAGGAAGGTATGATAAACGAATTAGAGCGCGTGCAAAGGAGATCCGCTAGGTTTGTTAAAGGCCGTTATGATAATTGTATAAGTGTTACGAGTCTAATAGAAGAACTAGGATGGGAATTACTATCAGAACGCAGGTTAAAATTTAGGTTAAACCTTTTAAGTAAATTCGAAACAGAGTTTTTCACGGATGACGTTAGATATATATTGAGAACCCCTGCGTATTATGCTAGGTTTGATCAGATTAACAAGATTAGGGAGATAGATTGTCGTACCGATGGATTTAAAATGTCATTTTTCCCGCGTACTATAAGAGAGAACAATAGGCAGCGTAGCAAAGGGATAGGTTGGTGAAATATAGTTAAGAGTAGTCTGTAGTGCATGATGCATGTAATAACAACCAATAATCCCTTTCTTATTATGTAGATACTAACCATGTGCCCCTATTATCTAGCATACCTTCATTAAATATCCTAGTTGCATGTCAATAGTGCATGTTTGGTGATCTTCACCCCCGTCTACACACCCTCGTGGTGGCTCGCAGGGTATAACGTAAATGTAGATGTACATCAAGCCGACAAGTCATCTTCAAGAAGATGGCGTGACAGCCGAAACCGGTCAGTGACTTTTTGATAAACTGTGGAAGTAACAAACTTTATCTTGATCATTACCTTGTGCATATGCTATGCACACCGTTTTTCAATGAAGAGGGCTTAGGAAAATTAGATAAAGCAGACGTAGGAATTGCAAAATCGGTCAACTTGGAATGTAAACGAATAGAAAATTGGTGATTCTTGATAGACAAAACATATGTGGCACATCATTAAAGAAATCAGGTTTTGTTAAGCGTATAATAGGAAGGTCCTCGGATGAAAAAGTAAAAGAGAGATGATACTTCGCTCTGGTTAGGCCACACCTCGAATACGCCGCGAACATTTGGGACCCTGGTAATTAAGATTTAACCAAAAAAAATTAATAAAATACAAAGGAAAGCAGCGCGCTTCGTTTAAAATGGCTACGAGCTTACATATAGTGTCTCACATTTTTTAGAGGGATTAAGGTGGGAGCCCCTAGAGACTCAGAGGCAACACGCTGGGCTAAGGTTTTTTGAGAAATTCAGAACTGACATTTTTCAGAGCGACACAGAGAATATTATCAACACTCCTCACTACATAACTAGGCCTGAATGATGCGACAAAATAAGAGAGATACACTGCCGAACAGATAGGTACAAATACTCGCTCTTTCCGCGCACAATAAGTGACCACAATAAAAATTGAGCTCCACTAAATACACTCCTATAATACATGTAACAATTTCATCTCCCAAGAACTTTCATCTTCACACCTAACACCCCCTGCCACTCCCATGCGGCGGCTCGCAGGGTATTATGTAGATGTAGATGTAAATATAGCAACTGGCAAGTATGTGACGGTCAGGCTTGAAATAATGTTTTTTTTGTGGCACAGTTATATTAAGAGAGCCAAGATCGCCGCTACTGAAAATTTCGGTGATGCTCGGTTTCACATTCGCGAGAAAAAAATACAAGAGAAAATAAAACTTATGGCAATTGTATGCAAATAAAAGTCCTGATAAGAAGTCATTCTATTTTCATTAATTTGAACGCCGAGCTTTATGCTCTCCGAGCGATAATCGCAGTTGAATGAAGGAGACAGCGCGACACTGCCCACTCGGCGGCCTTTGCCTCCCTGCGTCCTTGACCTAAAAATGTCTCGCGGCTGCCCGCGGAGGTCAGTAGTGCAGAGCGGTCTCAAAGACCGTTTCGCGCAATAATTGATCCAGTCCCAAGATCTAGAATGTCAGCCGGTTCTTGACACCGAGGACAGAGTATGATTATGACTCGATCCGTCCTGAAAGATTTCACACTGTCATTGAGCTTCTTTCATTTCATTGCGATCGATATGAGAGCATAATGGCTGCCAATGAGAATTATCTGGAGACTCTTGTATCTCGTATGTGTGGTTGCATTACACATGTATTTTCTAGTCTTCATAGCTTTGGAAGCATACCTATAGTATACTACATGTTGGAGAAAGTTCAATGTACAGTCACTTCATAAAGTATCGCGACACACTATGCTAGCGGTTTGTATAGGTCGGATGTCGAAGCTGGAAGTACGTTGGCTATCCCGAGCCATCTCTGTTGACTGTGAGCATTTCCAGGTACAGTATGATATTTATTGAAAGTCAAGATGGATATAGCCACCAGAGATAGTTCAGGGTAGCCAACTTGTTTCGAGCTTCGACATCCGACCTATACGAACCCCTAGCGTAGTGTGTCGCGATACTTAATGAAGTGACTGTACGCTGAAGGGCATTTTGGTGAAAACTCACCTCATTCCAAGCGCCTTTTGGGTGGGTTTACTTAGCTCGTTTTTTCACAGAGTTATAATACACATCTACATACTACCTCGCGAGCCACCGCATGGGTGTGTGGCAGGGGGGGTTAGGACACCACCCGTGTAAAGATGTAGGGAATAAGTTTTCTTGGAGGTGTCATGGTGACGTGTATTATGGGAGTGAATTTAGAGGAGCTCAGTTTTTATTTTGGTCGCTTATTGTTCGCAGAAAAAACGAGTCTGTTTGGCAAGGTATCTCTCTTATTTTATCGCATCTGTCAGGCCTAGTAATGTTGTGAGGCGTCATGATAATATTCTCTGTGTCGCTCTGATACACACCACTTCTGAATTTCTCAAGCAACCTAAGCCTAGCGTGTAGCCTCCGAGTCTCTAGGGGCTCCCACCTTAATCCCTCTAACAATTGTGAATCACTATATGTTCGTTCGTAGCAATTTTCAACGATGCGTGCAGCTTTTCTTTGTATTTTATTAATTTTTTTGGTGAAATCTTTATGACCAGGGTCCAAAATGCTCGCGGCGTATTCGAGGTGTGGCCTAACCTGAGCATCTCTCTTTTACTTTTTCATCTGAGGACCTTCCTATGATACTCTTAAAAAAAGTAGTTTCTTTAAGGTTGTGCCGCATGTGTTTTATATTATATACGGGAGTCTATGCTTGTTGTGCGCAGAGAAAAACGAGTTTTTGTATCTACCTCTTCGGCAGTGTATCTCTCTTACTTTTGTCACATCTGTTAGACCTAGATATGTAATGAGGAGTCATGATAATGTTCTCTGGGTCGCTCTGAAAAATATCAGCTCTGAATTTCTCAAGCAAGCTAAGCCTAGCGTGTAGCCTCTCAGTCTCTAGGGGCTCCCACCGTAATCCCTCTAATAGTTGTGAGATACTATATGTTCATTGGTAGCAGTTTTTAACGAAGCGTGCTGCTTTTTTCTTTGTATTTTGCTAGTTTTTTTGGTTAAATCTTTATGACCACAGTCCCAAAAGCTCGCGGAGTATTCGAGGTGTGGCCTAACCAGAGCATCTCTCTTTTACTTTTTCATCCGAGGACCTTCCTATTATACGGTTATCAAAACCTAGTTTCTTTAATGCTCTGCCGCATATGTTTTGTATGTGTAATCCCCACGATATATCTGAAGTTAAGGTAATTCCAAGATATTTTACTGTATTTGAAGATTTTATGTTTACTCCACCCACGGTGTAGGTATGGCGTTTGTGTGTTGACTTTCTAAGGAAGTGAACTGTGGTATATTTACTAATATTTATTTCTAAACCCCACTCCTGGCAACACGAATGAACGTTGTCAAGGTCAGATGACAGAACTTCAAATTCCGCGTTTTCGCATATTTCTCGGTAGATTACTGCAAATAATCTTGATTTACTGCTATCTCTAGAACTTAGGTCGTAAATATAAACAATGAATTTAAATGTTTATGTTTAATCAGCTGTATTCGTTTTATAAAATCATAGTCTGCAAATAATCTTAACTAACTGCTAACTCTAGAACTTTGGTCATCAATGTAAAAAATGAATTTAAAATATATATGTTTAATCAGCTCTACTCATTTATAAAATCATAGTTAAAACTTCGTTTGTGAAATGCTTCAGGAAATTCAATCCGCTAAGTCGTCCATTCTCTTGTGCTTTTAATCGGAATGTAAGGAAAGGGCAGGGATAACCTATACAGTTGTTATTACCGTAGTCAGGCAACAGTTGGATGACGTAAAGCCCTGTCCATGTACTTCAATGGTTGAATTATTATTCATTGAACTTTATGTGAAATAATACCTCGCTAAACCTATCTTAAAATATTTGGTCGGAACCGGTGCGAGAAAATCATTTAGTTTTGAACTCCGACTCGAGCTCCAAAGCTGTGTGTAATGTATTAAATTATACTTTGCTATTAATAAATCGATTGGCTGTGCCTCGAAATGCTAAACAATTAGCTTGCGATAGTTTCGTAACTAAGTGCATTTAAATCATACACTGTTGGGCATTGTTGAGTCTGTGTCCCAACCGCGGAGTTAATATGGCTATGAAACAGGGACGCTAAAATCCCATAGATAGTTCGGGTATCGCACCATGTTACAAGGACTCATTTCGGGTCGCAGCCAGCTCAAACCAGTCTAAGATTTTCATTAATATTCCCGACCGGAATTCCTAAGTTAGCATCGTCAAGTGGGCGACACTTCACTGTGAAGCCAATATCCTCAAGTTTGTGTCGTATTTTCTTGTGTTATGTGACACGGGCTTGGAATGTCAGCGTGGAACCCGTCTCTCTGACCGAGCCGTCTGGGGAGATCGGGAAGCGTATGCGAGCAGAGGCGAGCGACGGGCGGAGCGACAATGGGCTTAACCGTCTCTCTCTTTATCTCATTGGAGAAGAACCGCTATGGTCGCCTGATTACTTCCGATTGTGTAATTTGATTGGCGCTGCGGTCGGAACGTTTATTTGATAAAAATGACTAGCCGGTCGACTAGGCTCGAAAGATTTCCACTCGGTCAAGTTCGCGTGGCATACTTCAGTGCGTTGGCGTTCATTCCCGCGGAATTCTCAGATTTTTAGCGGGATTGGGTGCAGAGCCGCTAGAGACTCGGGAGGCGGCGCGCTAGGCTTAGCTAGCTTGAGAAATTCAGAAGAGGCGTGTTGCGAAGCGACACAGAGACTTGTCATTTTGACGCCACGCTACATTTCCAGAGCTGACAGGAGCGATAAAATAGGAGTGATACCTTGCCGAACAGATATGCTTGAAAAAACTGTTTTTTCTTAGCACGATAAGAGAGTATAATAAAAATTTAGCTTCAATACAATCTCACTCAATCGACCCAATACACTCCCACAATCCACGTCACAGTTTCACCTCTAAAAACCTTATTCCTTAAATCTTTACCTATACGGCGGGTATCTATCCTAACACCCAGGGGCGATCCCAGGGGATACATCCCTTCCGGAAATTTTGGGTTTTACAAAACAATTGCAGTTTTCTCCATTGTTTTTGGGTTAGCTGCGTCAAGTTTTATTCAGACGACGTTTCGTGGCCTATGCTGGCCACATCTTCAGATCAGGCGTGGCCAGCATAGGCCACGAAACGTCATCTGAATAAAACTTGACGCGGCTAACCCGAAAACAATGGAGAGAACTGCAATCCAGCGCTGTGAAAACCTCAAACAGAAATTTACAAAACAGTGTTAAAACTATACGTAATTATTAAATACAACATAAAACACTCCGGTCACTGATCTGAAAAGTATGACAGTTATTTTTATGCTCATTATTATATAAATATAATGATGTAACAGTTTTATAGTTTTTTTAGGATGGTTGAAAATTGCCATAATTTAATGGTAGTCTCCCCCCCCCCCCCCGAAATAAATTCCTGGGATCGCCCCTGCTAACACCCCATGCCAATCGCCCTGCGGCAGCTCGCAGGGTATTATGTAGATGCAGATGAACACATTCATACCCGTGACTACAGTTATCGAGTTTTTTTTTCCAAGCTAAAAATTGGTTAGCGGGGATGTCTCTGATTCTTCACCTCTCTATTTATTATTGCTATCCCCGCTGACGTTCATGAGAAAGTGGGTTCGGGTTGCGAGGTTTTGCATCCTCGTGCAGGCGCACTATGAAGATTAGTATGGTACGATATATATGGAATAGGGCCGCAGGGTGGGGGAAAGTACGATGCACACGTTAGAGCCATGCAAATGATCAAGGTCTTCCAGCACAAGATAACGGAGATTTTGAAAATTTGCCCGGAAAAAGTTATGGAAAAATACCGAAGAGATGAGCATGTACAAAACAGAAGACATGTGTGGGGAGAAGACATTGGGAACATATTTTAGAAAGTGGGCAGCACT
Organism: Ceriagrion tenellum; assembly: GCA_963169105.1. Classification (NCBI taxonomy): domain Eukaryota; kingdom Metazoa; phylum Arthropoda; class Insecta; order Odonata; family Coenagrionidae; genus Ceriagrion; species Ceriagrion tenellum. Next base: position 93,685,523 of record OY720643.1, read on the forward strand.
TAATTAAGGTAGTTGGAGCGAGATATCATTTTACCTAGAAATCAATGAATTTGGACTCATTTTAAAGAAAAATATCTCATCCTTCCATTGACACCAAAAATTCAACCTCTCACCCCATTACTTTCGGAGATATTTTCCAAAAAAATACCAGTCCTTTTAAATGAGAAATGGTACGTGTATGCACTCCAGAGAGACATAATTTACAAAATGAAGTATTTATAACGCTTAGATGTCGTAAAAAAACTAATTGTGTGAAGTTTGTATGTTTTTTTCAACTATATTTGAAAATAAATCATATTTTTACCGCAGTAGGTATCTAGGGTATCACAATAAAACCTTCCGTTTTGAAGGAGTTTCAAACACACCGCGCGAGAAAATGAGTCAAGTTAGAGACTTATTTAGATATTCTCATTTATTTACTTACAATTTCTGTCATACAAAACTATATCATTGCACCATTTATAATGCAATATTTAATTCATGTGTCCTACAGCTGGTGAAATTAAAACGTATGATTCGAATATGGTCTTTATTATGACTAGAGAACTATCTCACTCGGACTACCTTAAAGCACTGTGAAGAGCACAAATTGTGAAGATTCCGGCGATATTTTGTGGAACCGGAACATAGCTGACAAATCAGGAAACGAGCGGATTCCGCAAGTGCAAATTTATTTACGACCTAGGTTTCGCTTATTGCAGCATTATCGTCACCTGGTGAGGCTGTTTAAAGCGAAAAATATGTCGTAATGAATTTGTGCTCGGAAAATTAGCTCGTTTTGTTTATGTCAGCACTGTGAAGAGTATGAAAATACCTGGGGATGCAAATTACAGACAGCTAAGCAATGGAATCGTCTTCAAAATCTCTGCTTAAACCTATCTATGACAATAGTTTACTGTGACAAATATAATGCTACTTGTAGCGTAGGCAGTGCGTAATGAAGAGGAGTAGTTCCTGCTTAGAGTAGGTATAGACGTTTATTGCGTTCCTCGTACAGACTGAATTCAAGTGGCAGGAGACGCGGCTTTCCTATAGTTGAAGAAGTGTCTAGATTGCCACGCCAGAACGGAAGAGAATATTCTAGAAGTTACCGAGAAATTTTGGAAAAATTATTCGCCCGCTCTGAGGCCTGAACACGGGCTGCGAGGCGAGCGAGGCCTGCGAGGCGAGCGTGGATCCTCCGGGCCAACGCGGCAGGTGTAGTGGTGATACTCCGCGTATCGGCTCATAATCTTCAAGGTTTAATTATGCTTTTTGTCTCTTTTTTGCTGCAGGTACACACCGCAATTTTTTTATAATCGTTTATTTTTTTATTTATAATCGTTTTAAGTTTTTTTTTTAGTTTTAGTCTATATTTTTTTATAATTTTTTTTGTTATAATTTTTTTTATTTTAGTTATAGTCGTTGGTGAAGGAGGAACCTTCAATTTAGGCACGCCCAAATACCTACCATGGTTTTAGCACGAATAGTAAAGTAACATTTCGACTACGAAATGAAAATTTTTAAAAAACTTTAGCGGAATTCACATCCGTGATGGCAGTGCGATAGTATCTCTTCACGTAACTTTACCGACAATTACATTAACAATTACCGACCGAATAATAGTACTTGTACGACATGAACTACATGCAGAGGCACCTGGTACGTTTTCTCAGCTTAGGTCATCGTTAATGCGACACGATTATTTACGTTTGAATTAGAGTTTATTTGTTAAAAAAAAATTCACCTCTTCTTTATGACAGAGTCTTCTTAGCTAATTACTTTACTCCCACATTGCATGTCAAGAACACAAAAATGCAAACATTTGCTACATACCTTGCTCAAAGGGGATCGGGTAGAGTACTGGCTGACCATACGGGTGGCCAGGGTTCAAGTCCCTGCTGAGGAAAATGTTTTACAGAGGAAACCCGATCCCTACTTGAGTGTCTCGTGGAGGGCGCATAAGTGCAGTACTCCGTCCGTCGGATGAGACGTTAAACCGTGGTCCCCTTGGCGCCTTTCGTTAAGAGCAGGCCAATGCCGACGCCGGTTTTCTATCCATCCTTCCTATCCCTTACCTGTCCCCTACGGCGCAAGTGACCTTAGCCGTGAGTCGCCTGCCCAAATATTCATCCATCCACCTCGTCCAAAAGGACAACCACGCTGCGTTTTGCCTTCTCCCTACCTGGTCTAAGAGCATATGTTATTTTTCTCCCACGCAGCATGTAAAGAACGCAAAAAAGCAAAAAAAAGTAATGACAGGACACTGTCTATTAGAGAGCTATAAGAACTTCTTCGCCGCACGTGAAAACACACGACTTCAAAGGAGACCAAAAAAAGCTGCAGTAATTTCAAACGCCTTTCTATCATCGCTGCCTTTCGCCAAATACTCGATCACCCTATTTACTCCATTTTTAAATGGCTAGTGGTCTGACACTACCTACGGCACCCTCTTGCAACGGGTCATGAGGCACATCGTTGATGAAGATTTAATTCTTTTTTGAAGTGGCGCCCAAAATCCGTAAGTTCAGCGCGGACGTTCTCACACGTTCTTGCAGTGCGACTCACTTGGCTGACTCCAGAATTATTACTATACAGTTCTAGGCAATGGAAAGTCTTCCGCACGGGAGGCTGTGAATTATGATGAGGGAGGAGGAAAACAAACTATTCACACAAATCTCAGGAAATGTTAAGCGTGCCGAGGAACACCGAGGGATGAAAATTGAAATGATATTGGCAGAAAATTTGTGCTACGCAAAATCCATTTTCTTGGACACGTGTAATGCACTTGAAATAGTTCACTGTTGCGCTGTCCATTTCCATAAAACTGAAATTTCACCGTTAACACCACTTTAACAGCGTTGCTGTTTATTTATACCTGTAGAGAGCTAGATTGTAGAACCGATAGGTATAAAATGTCATTTTTCCCGCGTACCATTCGGGACCATAACAGCTGTGATCGTCGTCATGAATAGTTCGAGTATTGACAATAGGCAGGCAGTAAATCTTTCTCATTATATTCTCTACTCTCTTATTTATGCACGATGTAGTAGTAGTCTTTGTATCCCTTGCATGTTGGAACGATTGAAGATAGAATGTTTCTTGGGTAAAGATTTTTAATTGGCGCTTTGCATGTGTGGTACGCGGGTTTTAATGTAATGTCGGTGTTCTACCATATCATTCAAGCATGCCTGGTGCGAAAGCATCCCCTGCCACACACCCTTTGGGTGGCTTGCAGGGTATGACGTAGATGTAGATGTAAAACATGTTAAAACCTGAATGGTGATGCGTTGTAAGTTAACTCTTTGGAAACACAAGAATCATTCACAGTAATCTGAGGTGTTGGAGGCTCTTTTAGAGACCATTCGAAATAATTCAGAGCCCGTAATAAATGAGACACGTGGTACGATTACGAACGGTTTGAAACATTGGTATATTCAAATCACTCGTAAAAATCTCACGCAGCTCACCCGATCGAGTTTTATTGGGAGATTATCATTAATGGAGTTGAACACAGCGATTAAAGACACCTTAGACGATGTACTACAGTTACTTACGTCATTCTTTCGTGCGGGTAAAACTCACAAATATTTCCAACAATGCGTTGTTGTACCACGTGACTCCTTGGTTACGTTATAGGAATCATTCCGAGCGATTGGAAACAAAAACTCCCCAGGAATCACATGGATGCGGGCGATCAAGGGATGAAAACTAAAATTATATTAGCAGAAAATTCTTACTATGAAAACTGCTCCTTCGTTAGTGTTCACATTTATCCATTTCGCGCAAACGATTCCGATCCTCCATTTTCTTGGACGCGTGTGATGCACTAGAAATATTCCACCGTTGCGCTGTCCACTTAAATTTCACTATTATCACCACTGTAACTGCGTTGCTGGGTATTTACACGTGTACAACAAGTTAAAACTTGAATTTCGGGGCGTTGTTTTGACGACACAAGGAGCATTCGCAGTATTCTGATGCCTGGGAGCTTGTGTTTGAAGACATTCGGAATTGTTCCGAACACGTAAAGAGGGGGCACGTGGTACGATCATGAACGGTTAGACATCTTGATGTATGATAATAAGTTTCATTTCAAAGCTTAAAGTTTTCATTTTATCTCGATGTATTTAAATTACTCGTAAAATTCAAATGCGGCCCACCCGATTGAGCTTCATTGCGAGAATACCGTTAATGGAGTTAAATACTGCGATTAGAGACGCCATAGACGATATATCAGATACTTACGTTATTCTTTCGTGCGGGTAAAACTCAGAAATATCTTCAACAATTCGTCGTTGTACCACGTGACTCCTTAGTTACGTTACAGGAATCATTCCTGGCGATTTCAAACACTACCCCTCATCTGAATCTTAAGGATGCGGGCGAACAAGCGGTCTATTTGAGAATAACGGGAGATGGACTTACCTCGTCCGCTTCCTCTCTCTCTGTCCGACGGGGCGATGTTAACCACGCGAAAGTCTGCCAGCTAATGGCTCGAGTTTGACCCGCAGCTCTTCCGAACTACGCGTCTTGCCTCGACCGGCGTATCTGAAACCGGTGTCCTTCTACGCGTGCGCACTCCGCGAGGAGCTCGCCTAGCATTGAGGTGGATTGATTGAGTGGGCGCTTGAATTGCTGGAGATTGCTAGAAGCTGAAGCCAGTCCGCCATCTTCGTCAGCCCTCATTTTCCTATAGCGCTTGCGAGCTACTCTATTTTACTGTGTTTTCCATCGATGACTTCCCAGAATTCAGCATGCACTTATTTCTTCAATGTCGATCTCCTCACATACTTTGTTTTATTCATTTAAATTAAGAATAATGCACATTCCCGCTGAAAGCTAGGGTCAAAAGAAGTAAAACCAACTCCAAAAAGCAGCCAATATATATTTCAAGAGTAACTTGTCTTAAATCTCGGACAAAAGGTTGACATTCTAGCTTTACATCGGCTAATTCGTCCATTCCGTCGAGCTATCCGTGGGAAAGTAATGAGAGAGCAGGGTTAAACAATATGGTTGTTATTTCGGTTGTCAGGCCTCAGTTATATGACGTAATTCCCTCTAAGACGCCTACCGAAATCTCCCACGCTGAACGGCAACGTTTAAAGTGGTGTCGCCTGGGAGCTTTTATGTAATGTCATTCATATTTTGGTTTCAAATAGAAAAACAAGTTTTTCATTTAACATGAACGACTAATGCCCATATTCATGGTCATATTCCTAGGGGTTACCTGGGTATCCCCTAGCCAGGTAACATCTAGCTAGCTATCCCCTAGCTAGGGGTCCCCTACGACTGAGCGATTCATAAACCTTACTTGAGTATCCTACAGCCAGAGGACGCCTGGGTGAGAGATTTGGCTACAATCCCGCGGAAAATACATATGAACGGTTCCGCTGAATGGTTATCGATGTATTCGATGCTCATTTTCACCGTAACCAAGGTCGCTATAAACAAAAAATATAGTATACTGTTACGTGATGTTGATGAAAAATGATTGGAGGAATATGAGAGAATGTTTACAATATTACTTTTTAATTTATGTAATATGAATGGTGAGGAATATGAGGGTGGTACAATAATTACCCGTGTTTGTAAAGAGAAGACGTTACTATGGAAAGTTGTTGATATTATCGTGTACTGCCTTTCGTACAGTAGTACCTATCAATTAGAGATGGGCTATGTCGATCATTTTAGTGATTCAATCATTTTGGTTCGAGTCACTTAAAAGATTCAATCAACTGATTCAATCATTTGATTCATTATGACTCGTAAGTCAGATTGATTAGATGAATCACGAGACTCACTTGAATCGAAAGACTCGAATGAATCAAGATTGAAGAGACTCAAAAACTCGAATGATGCTAATTGATGCCATCAATCTATTTGAATAATTGATTTCGAATAATTACTATCGTGCTTAGAAATTTAGGAAGGTTGATTGATTTCCATATTCCACAAATTTTGGACGCGCATTAAATTGGAGATTTTCAAGTACTATAGTCACGAGAATATTTACAGAGGAAAAACTGTCACTGACTCTGAATTCAAGAAGAGTAACGTCAAACTATGTACATGAATATTAAATTACTAGCTCAGACTACACAAATTAATGTGCACGAATGTTTTCTGATCTGCAGTATTGAATTACATTCAGTTAGGAGCTTTCAACTGAGCAGGTAATTAAAATTCTTATCAAGTTTATCAACTGTAATGATGCGCTGGTATTGTAACAAGGGTTAAGTTCATCGTTTTTAAAATGAGCGCCTTGTCTCTAACTATGCTATACAAACATAAACTCACTGACCAAATATTAATGGATTTATGCCCATGAAGATATCTCTCTGAAATTTCATGACTAGACATAACGGATAACGTACATGTGAATGTTTTTCCACTTAATATCACATTCAATCACACGGCAGACGGAAACACAAAATGATTGAATGATCGAATCATTTTCCCGAAATGAATCATGGGTCATTTGACTCACTTGGTGATTCAATCATTTTGAACGAATCGATCATGACCGACCCATCTCTAGTGTCAATTCGTCTCATGCTTGGGCAGCAGTACTGCGTTAGGGGAGCTTTGGGTAAGTTTTTATGCCTTACCCAGGAAATCGACAGCCTGGGGGAGGGTTAGGGGACGGCAGTCCCCTGGGCAACGACTATGAATAACATTTCTGAGCCATGCTTTCCCCCACACCTGGGGGACACCCAGGTAACGACTATGAATACGGCCCTAAATGTTACCTTTTCCTGCTAACTTTCTCGCAAATCGAACTTGAGAAAAAATAATGTTCTAGGCGATAATGGGAGAAGCACAAGGAAAAAAATAGTTTTTTTTTTAAATATCTAAAATAAAGGCCATTTTCGCGGGAAAATGCTGGTGAGAAACGAAAAATTCCCGGAATATTGATTAAAAATAAAATAGTTGAATCTTACCGGCATTTTGTGTGGAATCCTTTAAGGATTGTAAGTATGTAAGATACTGATGACTTCGTCGGAAAATAAATAGTTTTTGAATTTACATAAAATATTTACGTTGAGGATTTGAATTTACATGAAAGATTCACAGCAAGGAGATACATTTAATTGGATAATTTATTGAGGTGGTCAAGTGTAGTTCCTCATATCGATTCATGTCGCCAATTAAGGGTTCAGGGTAAAACTTTCTGTAAAATCCCTAAGATTGCACATGAATTGAGGGGAGGTATGCATCGTGAAATTATAAACCGTGTCATTTTCAACAAATTGAAATTTAATTTCGACAGGGATTTCAGTAATGTGTCATAATTGGGAAAAACGACATTTTTAACCTTTCTATTCAACAATCTACTTACCTTATTTTATTGTCATGATCTACCGTTGTGTTTTGAAGTTTTATAAGATATTGATAACTCAGTCCGAAAATAAATTATTTTTTATAATTTACGTTAAATATTTACGTTAAATATTTACGTTTAAAATTAAAATGTACATGATAGATTCACAAAAAGAAGATACATTTAATTGGATAATTTATTGAGGTGGACAAGTGTAGTTCCTCATATCGATTCATTTCGCCAATGAAGGTTTCAAGGTAAAACATTCCAGAAAAAAAATCCGAAGATTCTACATGAATTGAGGGGAGTTATGGATCGTGAGTTTATAAACCGTGGCATTTCCTAACAAAATGAAATTTACTTTCGAACGGTGTTTCAATAGTGTATTATAATTGCCTGGTGAAAAGCGGAGCTGATTGCGCAGAGTTTATGCAGTTTTTTTGCGGAGAGGGGGGGGACCAGAACGGAGTGTTGTTACTAGGAGTTGGTGAAATGAGGAAAAACAGAAGGAAGTGGCGACAAATGGGAAGACCAAGGTTTGGGGGAGGAATGCAAGGGCGGTGACCTAGGGTTGAAAAAAAGCTCCCCACTTCTCTCTCACTTATCTCTCCCCGCCCCCAACCAAAATTAGAATTAATTGCTCGCCCTTCGTACGCATTCGTTATCTGACGATAGGCTTACGAATCGAAAGCGATTTTAGAATGAAACGCTCTTCCGGAAGGCTAGTTTAAGCTGATTAGGAATGCAAAGAATTGGGTTTTGTGCTGCAGTTTTTTTTTGTTGTTTTCAAAACTACTTTCACCCAAGGTGGAGAGTTAAAATTTATTTTCTCAGATATTCGAAATAATGATACCACTAACTGTTGACTCGATATTGTCTCACAATTGTGAAGGATTCCCGCAGAAACAAATTATTCAAATAAATTCAATTATTAATAACACTGTAGTCTGTTTTCACAGCAACTAACTAACCCCTCTCCTCTTATATGATGAGTTTTGAGGGAAGAATGATTCCGAGAAACGCCGGGTATTTCGGCTAGTAAAACGATAAAGGTTGACTCTTAAAAATCCAGCAAGGGAGTGAATTACCTGCGGCATATGTCTGGCGTAAATATCAGGAACAAAATCTGATCACGGGTTAAACGAAAAAATCACGAAAAATCACTCATCAAATTGCGAACCTCATATTTAAATCTAACATTTTACGTTATCCACACAAAAAAATTGAGGCACTATGAGGAGGCCAAGAAAGAATATTGACCATGGCGGTGAAAATATCTTGTCTTGTCTGTCATGGAATCGGGCACAGAGGGATAATACGAGTTAGTAACATAATTTTTTTATCGAATCGACTCCATCAGTTGTATCTATAAATGAAATGCATCGTGGATGAAGAATTTTACTACAATAATGCAAAAATAATTTCGACTTTTTATATCATAATTTGTAAAATTCCACCGCGATTTATTCTTCCCCCACCGGTTTCAACGCTAGTGCGTCATTTTCAAGGATACATACTCCCAAGTTTCTGGGAGTGCGCGCCACATATGTACCGAATTCTCCAGGGGGGAAGTTTGGGGTGGGAACGGGGAGGAGAAGTGAGGGTATTTGGTGTAATTTGGTGAGGGTTTGGTGGAGTAAGCCACGTCAAGGTGAAGGAAGGGACTGCGGGTGGAACACGGTGGTTAACGGAGAACATTTGAAAACAGAAGAATCATTTAAAAGGAACACATCAACGACACCTTGTCTCTTAGCAATTTCAAAATTTTCTAAAAAAATCTAGTTTAAAACCTTTGTCATTTACATGTAGAATCTTTGGTAAAAAATTACTGCGGTGTCCAGTTTTAATGGCGTGTTTAGCAACGCCTCATTTTGGGTCATTATTAATATTATTCCACAAAGTAGAGCCTTTAACAATTGAAATTTTTTATATCAATTTTATTATAAACAATTACAAATAACTCTATTTCAAAATCTCCATTAAGTCATATTGTCACAACATAGGATATACTTGGAATATTATATTTTTAAAGATACTATATCTACTTAAAATATAGCCATAACACGATTAAATCATATTCCATCAGTGCAGATAGGGTGGATAGAGTTGTTCATTTTCACGGAGTGCATAATTTTGTTCGGTTAAATGGCAAGAGCAAAGTTAATTATTTATACATTGGTAACCAGTTTGGTGGGAGGGAAAATAGTCTTCTACATTTAATGAAAAATCAAAAACCAAAGGCTTGCTTCTTGGGTCTTCAAGATGAAATTTCTTGGCATATCTAAGAGATAATCAAAACTATTTGACTGCTAGGAAGACGAAATTTTTGGAGACATCCAGCATATGGGCCACAAGAAATCTAATGACAAGGATCACAGGTACTGCAACAAATCTCCAATGATATCCACCATTCAAGTTTTTTTGAGATTCAGACAACTTTCTAAAGTTTCGAAGTCATGATGTAACGATACGAGAGAGGGAGAGAACAGAGAGTGATTTTTACCACAAAATTAGGATTATAGCCACACACTGGTTTTTCATATTTGTTCGCAAATAGTGCTCACCTATGTCAATCAAGCATAATTCCAGTAACAGCGATTTCGTTGGTATGTGCCGTCGGAATGAGTGTCTATAAAAAAACATATGAACCCTTCCATCACGGCGAAGATACACGCACTTCCCGCACTGAATTAAAACTCGGGCCGAGAAGTTCGAACCGAAAAATCGCGATTGACCCTCATCAAGCCTGTTCATCAATTATCACACGCTGAAACTCGAATCTAGCCATTTTTAACGCTTCATCAAGGCAGATTTTGCGGTAGTGAAGATGATTCCTACTTTTCGCCACCAGCAGACACACTCGACGGACTCACTCGGGGCACGAACCGGGATATCATGGCTGTGAAAAGGTTCACTCACACACACACGCAACTCGCACTGAACTTGCACTGATTGAGGCGCCACTGTATTATGGGAGAGGAAAGACTGGCTTTGAAAGAGTAATTAAAAGTGCGACTAACATATGTCACTACACTAGGGCCGTTTTCGAACTTGGCAAACGCATAATTCGCTGCCAACCATGTGATCTTGATCCCTTGGGAAACCGAGTGAAATCTTCACTCGACACTTTCGTTGCCGTTCTACGATGGAAGAGACATCATGCGGCCATTCATCTCTTAAAACATACGAAAAGCGGTATCCGTGTTCATAATGTTGGTGGGTGATTGAAGTCGATTACATATTGCAAATGCTTCCCGTTCTTATTCGACAATTTTGAAGGCAATATTATTTCTAAAATGTTATTGCTTATGAATAAAATAATTCATATGTGTCATAACATGGCGAATGATGATTTTGCTTTGATTGCTAGGGGCTGCTAAAGTGAACGACATATTGCCCACTATATTTTACCTTTTACCTTTGTCAACGTCTTAATGCACAAAAAGGCATTGTATTTTTTTGCCTAAAGGAAAAAATACGTAACAGTATATCAATGTATTACATTCCGCACAAAATACTCATGATATTCAGCTGTTGACTGATTAAATACTTCATCAGTATATTCATATATGAAAATCCATTAAATATAGCGAATTCATCCATTTTTCCGCAAAAGATTAATTTCACTGTAATATGCGTACTAATGATAAAATAATATCCATATGAAATTTTCTTCACTTCTACTTTCCATGCATACCCATATTATCACTTAAATGCTGAAACGAAGTCTTACTTAATGCATAGTAAGCATAACTATACTGCTTTTTCATTTTCCTTGTTTCTTGACTATGTACCTAGACAATATAGCGTCAGCGGTCACGTGAATTTGACATCATGTCCGTCCAATGAGCTCTAGGTACCTAGGGAAGATCGCTCGATTTTCCAAGTTCGAAAGCGGCCTAAGGTTTCAGCTCCAAGGAACTGAGCAGCGGTTGGCTGCAGGGCAGGTAGGCAGCGAGCAGGTTAGGAAGAATAGGAAGCGCTTTCAGAACCCAACCGGGAGCAGGAAGAAGAATGACGAAAATTTCTTTAACCGTTACTCGAACTCGGGACCTTTGATTAGAACGGAAGAACCTTAACCACCGGGAAATTTATAGCTTAACAGATAGATAGGTAGATTGATGGGACACTACAAGGAGGGAACTGCGGAATCGTTGGGATATATTTACGCAGGTCGTCCACCGTGCAGCAATATGATAAACCCTTGCTGAAACTTGAGGCATTCCAATTTAACCACTCCAGTTGATCGCACACACTTGTGCAATTTATCAGTGAATCATCAACATAGTAAGGGTTGTTCACAGTGACGAAACCGACTGAATGACAGGTATGCGGCTCCAAGACCACCTTCCAGAACAGCGCCGGGACATCAATCTGATGGTTCCCATTGACGTCCAGGTAAAGTGATATGTTTTGCTTCGTCCCATTGACGTCCGGCAGCGTGGTCACACCGTGGCTACCGGTCCAGACGCTCAGGTTATACCCAACTTCGGCCACATAAACCCTCAGGTTGTCCTCCAAGGTGAACCAGTTACCTTGGTTGATCGTTTGCCATTGAGGCGCAGCGTTGATGAAGTGGAACGTGGCTCTCTGGAGCGATCCGTAGATGAAGTCCCCTTTGGCGGAGAAATGACCCCGGGCGAGGTAGTAGTTACCGCGTATGTACCTCCCTGCCTGTTCCTGCGACCCCAAGATCTTCGAGAGTGTCTCCCTCTGTTTACTCATTTCGTAGAGGGAATCGACGAGGAGGTTACCGTAAAAGTACCCCTGCGCGAACCTCCTGGGCCTCTCAACATTTCTCTGGTAGCCCGATATTACGGAGGTCAGGTTGTAGTGCGTATAGATGGCATTGAGAGACCTGTTGTTGAAGCAACCGTCAATTATCCTGAGGAAGAACCTGCTGCGTGGTAGGAAGAAGCCGATTTCGGTCGGGGAGTTTGGTGGCCGACAGCCGGGGTCCACTTCTTTCCGGTACCGGGCGGAGCTCTCAGGCCACTTGGTGCAGCTCAGACTGGAAAAGCTCACGTTCACATCGTATCCAGGGTGGCGGGTCGTCACGCTGAACGTATTGCCGGAGACGCAAGACACGTTGGCCTCGGATGATCCAGCGACGGAGAGGGTGTTGTCAATACCCGAGCACACTAACCGTAACTTGGCACCCTTTGGCAATTTCAACGCTCCGTTACCATCGGGTAAGGCGACAGCCGGGGGATTGTCCATTGTCAGGATGAGAGGCTGGTACACGGGTAAATCACCGTTGATAGCGATGGAGCATCCTTCCTTTTTGGACGATAAATCGTGCCCTGCCGATTGTGAGTTAAATCCAAGCACACTTGCACTTAAGCTTCGTGTCGCCAGCGACAGCGTTAGGAAGGCCGCAATCCAATTGAAGAGATGCATAACGAAGATTCGAGCAGTTTATTGGGAGTATTTGTTCACCACTGCTTCACGACTGCAACTGAGTGCTTAACGAAGGGAAAATTTTAGCTAAATACGCTGCGGCTTTGTGCAATCATTTGGGTGGATAAGGGTCAAAAGTGATATGGTCGAGCTGTACTAAATTTAGAGCAGTATCCCCTCTACTTCCCTGTTCTGTGCCTCACTTTTCTTGTGGGGCACCTCGTTTTCCTTGTATGGCACCATTTTCCTTGTAAAGCGACTCATCTTCCGTGTAAAGCGGGAGAAAAATCGCGGGCATTGAGAACACGACATCAGTATTTAATCATTCAAATGGTTTATTTATATTTTTTCTCAGCTTCATTCACCATCGCCTGAGTTTAATTATCACTTTTAACGATAAAATAGATACGCTGGTACAATTATTGCGCCTTTTAATAATAACAATAAGTTTATTTATCTAGCTGACATATTGCGCAGTATTGAAAATACATATGGAGGGTTTATAGGATGCGTCAAAAAGGGAAAGAAATTATGTTTACAAATAATATTGAATACAGATACATCAGAGTTGTATATGCTTAAGTTTTGGATAAATATTCATTTACACTGTCCTCGCCTGTAAGCCGAGTCTCGCCTGGGTGGGTTTTACACCACCCAGGGCATGCAGGATGTATGTCAAGCTCTTTTGGCCCGGTCCCTGGAAAACTTGATGACAGGCTCGATCCAAGAGCCTATCGGGATTCCGGGGAGATACGGGCCAACAGAATTGTCCGGCAAAAAAAAAAAATTGGGTCCATGGACAAAGTTAAAGCGTTCTTTGTCACCAGAATAACGTTTTATATCAAATCGAAGATTTGACCCAGACAAACAAGTGAAACTCAATAAAACGTTATAATAAGAAGGATGCTTTCAGTTTGAAACCATTCTACATCTACTTATAACACTGCAAACCAACACAAGGGTGTTTGGCAGGGGGTGACTTATCACCAACATGAACTAGAGTGAAGAAATTAACGTTTACCAACATGCACCGCACTATGGGTGCGCTAAAAATGTTACGGAAACTACTAAAATAATCTATAATGTAACTATGTAAACGTGACACAAGAGTCATGTAGGGAACATGAAAAACATGGTGTTAGCACTACCGGGCAGATTTAGAAACGTGCATTTGGGGGTATATGAATTAATCAGCTACACGACCTATCAACTAACCAAATTCAAAGTCTTAACGCAGCCATTTTTAACCTTCCTGTTCTACGATATACTTGCCTTATTTTATTCTCGTGAACTGATCTACCATAGGGTTTTGGAGTACGTAAAATACAGATAACTTCGTCGGAAAATAAATTGGTTTTGAATTTATTTCAAATATTTACATTGAGAATTTGAATTCACGTAAAAGATTTACGAAAAGAAGATACATTCATTTGGACAATTTAGTGAGGTAGACAAGTGTAGTTCCTCATATCGAGTAATTTCGCCAGTAAAGTGAAAAAGGTGCAAGCATCTCATAAAAATCCGAAGGTTCTCCATAAATTGAGAGGAGTTTATGCATCGTGAAATAATAAATTATTTCCAAATAAAATGAAATTTACTTTCGACAGGGGTTTCAATCGTTTATCATGATAGCCCGGTCATGAGTATATATTATGGATTGTTATCTCGTCCCCAAAAACTGTTGTCTAGAATTCCGTGAACAATTAACTTTTTGGCAAGTGGTACCGTCTAGTGTTGAAAGACGGAAGTTCAAATGTAAATACAGTCGACAGATTGTAAATAAACTCTTCTTACAGGTTTTGCCATGAATATACATTGGTTTTAACTTACAATTAATCATAATGTATTGGATAAAAAATGTAGTACTACACGTGGGACGTAATTATACACATTTTTAATATCGTCCGGTCTAAGATATATTAAATTCCTCTCCAAATTTAATTACACAAAAGCACAATTAACTTCTTAATACTTCGTGGATATCGCTACACGGAAATTTAATAACAATGCGAGGTGCGACTTCATGAGTATTCCCAATGGCCATCATTGCAGTGTAGGTAAAAAGGAATTCACTTACCATCGCCTTGAACAGATTATTATTTTTCAATCCACGTCTCCTAATTTGGCTCCTCGTAGACGCATACCCTGTTTTGCATGCTGGTACGAAGCAAATTCTGTTTAAACAAAGCATTCTAAATTCTTTATTTTAGCCGAACGGGCTTAATATGCATTCAAATTAGAATCGGAATCTGGCAGACAACGAAGTCGGCACACGATGAACATTTAATTAACCTATTACTGATTTCCTGTAATAGATATCTCCTCTCTAGCATTTAAAGAGTAAATTTTAGATAACATAATAGCAAGATATATTCCAATCATCAATTAATTCATATCTCCTCGATCGTTATTGAATATTCACCACATTCTCACGTTAGCAACAATTAACTACGTCTATTTACAATGACAACAGAGAAGACTCTAATCGAAGTGGCGCCAAGGACTGGGTGAACTAAAAGTGGAAATTTAGGCAACACGTAGCCTAGGCAACAAATCCAAACAACCGAATCCATAATATATATATATTCATGAGCCAGGTGAAAAGCGGAGCTAAGTGCGCATAGTTTAAACATTTATTGAGGAGGGGGGGAACAGAACGGAGTAAGGGGGGAGGTGGTGAAATGAGGAAAAATAGGAGGAAGAGGAGAGTCGGCACTTCCTAATATTTTTTATTTCCTTCCATTGCCAGTGGCGACCAATGATAAGAGTAAGAGGAGGGGGTGAAATGCGAGGGTGGAGTTCGAGGGTTAAAAAAAAACCACCAACCTCCTCATGATTATTCCCACTTCTCTTAATGTAACCTCCTTCCCCCCCTACCTAAATATGAATAAATTTTGCGCACTTACCACCGCCTCTGCCCTGATGACGATGCCATGATGATTGGGCGTTCAATCCTAGGATTGGTTGGCTCTAGCCCTCCACACTTCCCCATCAAATCCCAGTTCCCTTACTTCCTGGTAGCCCTTTTGCATGCAGCATCGCCAACGCTTCCATAACCAGAGACTGAATCGAATCTCTAACTCCTTACGGAACTGGACATTGTGATAAAATATTGTCTTTGGTTCCTTTGTGGTATTCCATATTTAATTAAAACAATGGATGAGTAATAAAAACTTTTAATAAAACCACAGACATAAAAATAAAAATCACAGTTTAGAAAAATCGTAATTTAAAAGCACGTCCCGGTTTTCGGCGCTGAGCACCGTTTTCAGGAGCTGAGCACCATCCTCAGGCTCAGACCTGAAGATGGTGCTCAGCGCCGAAACCCGGGTCGTGCTTTTAAATTACGATTTTTTTTAAAATTGTGATATTAATTTTTATATATGTGGTTTTTGTAAAAGTTTTTATGACTTATCCATTGTTTGGACATTTTAATCTTCCTGGGTTGTGCGTCGGCGTATTCGAGAGTTGATGGAGGAACCGTTCTAGTGGGATGCAAAATCAGGGAACACACGATTAATATCGGTTTACGACGTTCTACCTCTACCGATTCCAAATTCCGATGTCTCCCGATCATTCCACAGGTCTCCATCTAATCCTATTTCCCTCATTTCTCTCTGTATCCCTTGTATCCAACTTTTCCTTGGTCTGCCTCCTCTACGCCGTCTTCCTTCCGGGTTCCACAGCAACATTTGTTTCGGAACTCTTTCATTTCCCATTCGTTGCACTCGCCCATACTCCCTCAATGGCAGTATTTTCAATTCATCTACTATTGTGTCATTGGCTTTCATAGTTTCTCCGATCCTTTCATTACCTATTCTTTCTATTTTTGGTTTTCCCGTCTGCTCTTCGTCAGAAGTCCATTTCAGTGGTCAATAATAGTTATTCTGATTTTTCACTCAGCGGCCACACTTCACAGCTGTAGGCTACTTTCCTCTTTACTGCGGTATTGTAAATTCTCTTTATACTTTCATTGAATATTGTCTGGTCCCACAACACTTTATTAGAACCACATTATATTTCCAGGTCCGACAGAATCGATAAATTAAGAGAGATATTTTACCGAACGGATAGGTTTGGGAATTCGTTTTTACCCCGAACAATTAAGGACTTTAATAAATGCTAGGCGGAACTTTGATTTTTTTTTGTTGATGGCTGGTGTCCTAACACCCCCCGCCACACGCCTTTTGAGGCGGCTTGCGGGGTATTATGTAGATGTAGATGTACTTGTACGCTATTCAATAGTGTCACTGCCTTTTTACCTCTATTGCATCCATCCCTAATGGCTGCCTCATTTATCTTATTTTCTGTATTGGATTGGATTGGATATTTGGGGAGGCTACCGACGGCTAAGGTCATTTTCGCCATAGGGGATAGGTAAGGGAGGAAGCGTGGATGGAAACTAGGTGTCGGCATTGGCCTGCTCGTAACGAAAGGCGCCAAGGGGACCACGGTTTAACGTCTCATCCGACGGAGACGGAGTACTGTACTTGAAGTGCCCTCCACAAGACACTGAAGTAGGGATCGGTTTTCCTCTGAAAAAAAATCCGCCTCTGCAGGGATTTGAACCCTGGCCACCCGTGTAACCCGCCGAGTACTCTAGCCACCACACCAGCCCGATCCCCTTATTTTCTGTAATTTGCATCCCTAAGCATTATGCTCATTACAGTGTCCTATTTGTTGCCCACCTTCTTAAATAAGATCCTGTCGCATTCCTTACCTACACACACAATTATTTTCAACGCAAGTGCACTGATGTCAGACAGGAGCAATATAGCAATACGGAAAAATGTTCCGCCTGTCACGCCGGTCGGTCACGGTAGCTGCTGCTTGCCGCTCAAAATTTGTCCTTTCATCTCTCGCGAGGAGAGTTTTTTTTTACCATTCAGTCGTCGGATTCCGGGCGGCTAAAGTTTTTTTTTCGGATTTCAACCCTCAAGTGGCGGTTAATCTCTTACCGCTTACAAAAAGGTCCTCATATCCAGGTCATGACACGAACTTGTCCAATGTAATCCGCCATTTTGGGTCTAATTTTTGGCGGAGTTCAAATTCTGCATGCTAATGAATGGGTGACATGGGCACAAAGATCCACATATATATTTCCCTAAATAATTTAGGTAATTCCGAATGTGATTGAGGTGACGGACAATACTTAGTGGCTTTAGGGTTCATTTGGACTTCCGGTCTTACGCCTCCCGTTCGACTCCAGGAAAGTAGTAAACACTGCTTCCAACTGCATAATTCAAACACGGTCATAGTCGCAATGACACACGTAAATTTCCTTGAATAATCAAGTTCATTCTATGAAACTTTATGAGTTGATGGGCAACAACAGTTGGCTTTAGGTTTCGTTTATATCTTTGACCTGAAGCCTCCCGTTCGACTCGACGCTTCCAACTCCATTGTTAAAACTTGGGTTTAGGCTACTTGATCCATAATTATTTCCATTAATGAATAAGATATTTCGATACATAGTTCGGTATTATTATAAGGACCTTGCGCCACAGTACATAGATGGCGTAGAAAGAAAATGAAGGGGAAATTTCGTGGGCGAGGGGTTAGGTTCATTCGCTGCGGCTGACTCCCGCATTTGGCAGTATTCCGCCGTCCGGGACACGAAATTCAGTCAACGCTCATAATTTTCCAGGAAGTGTCTCTTGTGGAGAAAAGGTTAACGCGAAATATCTCACAAAATCCGCCTCAACAGTTGTCGGTGTTTACCCGTGAGAGACAGGAATCGCACAGTCATTTTCATACCGAAATCACAGAGAGGACTTTTTTTTCGATGGAACTTGTTTTGGTAACCACCACCCTCTCCGGCTTAGCGTAACTATGAAGTAGCGGCGTATACACGACTCTACTACTGTTCTTCAGGTAGAACTTTAACCCAGCGACAATCGCCAAATTCATTAAAGGCCGTAGTCATAGTCGTTTCCTGGGGGTCTCCCAGGTGTGGGGGAAACCCTTGGCTCAGAAATGGTATCCATAGTCGTAACCTAGGTGACTGCCGTCCCCTAACCCTCCCCCAGGCCGTCGATTTCCTGGGTAAGGCATTTCCTGGATAGAGTTTACGTTCATTTTCACTGAAGATAATTTTACTCAATTGAAGGACAAGAATAAACTAAATTATTTATACTTGGGTGGCGAGTATTGTGGGATGAAATATATTATTTTACCATAAATGGAAACCTAATTAAAAATCAAAGGCTTGCGCAGAGTCTTCAAAATAATATTTCATGGTATAATTAATGATACTGGACGTAACTTGGTGGAATTCTTTCATAATGAAAATGAAATTCACTATTTCATGATATGACTAAGAGATGAACAAAATGATTCGATTATAATGACGACGAAATTTGTAGAGACTAATCTATAAGGTGGTTACAAGAAAGCTAAGACAGAAGTGTAGATACCGCGACAAATTTCAAATGATGTCCACCATTCAAGGTTTTTTTGCGTTAAGATTCGGATTATTTTCCATTTCAAAATCCTCCCTCTCCACCAACACCCTCCAGTGTGAATACAGCTGAGCTACCTGAACAAATGGTGGTTAATATTTCTTCCATTCCTCTCTCCCGCGACGAAATTTCAGTTTTAACGAAAGGGCTCAGTTTCTATCCGACTCCTAAAATCAACCCTATCACCATCCTCTCCGACGCAATTCTCTTTTGCCGCCGGCTGAAGTGGAAATTTTTCTGGGAAACGTGGCCCTCTCTTTCTTCTCCCTACAACCTCCCGCACTCTGTCCTCTCTATATTCAAACCCCCTTCGTCCCATGTACCCAAACACCTTCTTTTGATTCATCCTTTAGAAGTTTTTTCTAACCCTCTCCTTTCCAATCTCTCCAGGGCTTCCACTCACTTTTTGGTACAGAAAAGTGAGGAAGTGAGCTATTTTTGCCTAAAAATTGTAAAAATATAAAGTGAGGTGAAAATGTGGAAAAAGTGAGGAATAAGTGAGGAAAAAATGAGAAAATTACGAGAAAATTGGCTACTTTTACCCCATATTAAACTTCTGTCAATGACTGAAACCCAACATTATGCTATATTTTAAGCTGGAAATCATTTTGAAAGCAGTAGTTACAGGGATAAAATTTACATAACAAAGAATCGGACTAGGAAAACTTATATTTCAGACTCTAGAAATCATGAAGAATAGACAAAAAATAAAGAATTCTCGACAAGAGATGAACGATAAAAAATTGATAATAGTGAGGTACATCTACATACTTCCCTGCAAGCCGCCGCATGGGCCTGTGACAGGGGGTTTTAGGATACCAGCTGTGTAAATATGTAAGGGATAAAGTTTTGGGACATGAAACGGTGATGCGTATTATGGGAGTGTATTTACTGGAGCTTAGTTTTTATCGTGGTCACTAATTGTGCATGGAAATAACGAGTTTTTGTACCCATCTGTTTGGCAATGTATTTCTTATTTTATCGCTCCTGTAAAACCTACAGATGTAGTGAGGAATCATGATAATATTCCCTGTGTGGCTCCGAAACACACGTTCTGAATTTATCAAGCAACCTTAGCTTAGCGTGTAGCCTCCGAGACTCTAGAGCCACCCACCGTAATCCCTCTAAAAGTCGTGTGACACTATGTTCGCTCGTAGCAGTTTTTAACGAAATGTGGAGCTTTTCTTTGTATTTCATTAATTTTTTTTCGTTAAATCTTTATGACCAGGGCCCAAATGCCTACGGCATATTCGAGGTGTTACCTAACCAGAGTGAAATACGATCTTTCTTTAACTTTTTCATCCAAGGACCTATTGTCCGCTTTGCAAAACCTAGTTTCTTTAATGGTGTGCCGCATATGTTTCGTATGTGTGTTCCCCACGATATATCAGAAGTTCTGATAGTACAAGATATTTTACTGTACCTGGAGATTTAATGCTTACTCCTTCCGCAGTGTAGGTATGGCGACCGACGACATAATGTACCGTACATTAGGAGATCAAATGTAAAAAGCAATTTTTACAAACGATAATAATTCTATTCTATTTTGTGTCCACCTGTGCCTCGGGATCATCATCCCACCGCTTTTTGTTATTGTTAAAATGATGCTCTATTAGAGACGACGTCCTCTTCTCAACTTTCTTTTGCACATGCTCCTTTTTCTTCAGCAAGTCATCTGCCCCCGACCGCAGTGTTTGTGCCCTTTCCAACATATCTTGGGCGATCTTGACTTTTGCCATACCTTTTTTGGCAATAGCCTCCTCCAGCTTGTTTTTTGCCTCTCGGACTATTTGATTAATAGCCTTGCGTTCCTCAATCTCCTTATTACTTGTAGCAATCAGGTCATCCTGCAGCTTGCCCAATGTCTGTCGTTCCTTTAACTGGGCGGTCTCTCGCATCTCCTGGCGAGAGTTTCTCTCTTCCTGCGACCTCGTCAGCTCGTGTTCTTTTATTTTCTGCTGAGCCTCCATGTATTCTTCATACTTGCTGCAAGCTGCCGCTATGCACTTGAGCAGCTGCGACATCATGGGCACATGTTCAGGGATGCCATTGTAGCCTCGAAGCCAATCCCTGTTGTTGAACCTGGAATTACCAGCACACTCCAGCATAGCCGCACGAGTCAGCAGGAAGCTGATTTCTGGAATGAGAAAATCCTTCCTCGACATCAGAAATACCATAGTCCAAACAGGGGGCAGCTATCACCATTTATCTTACAAGTGGATACTTGGGCTCACTGGCAACATCTGTCTTTGAAAATATCTGGGTCCACTAATTGTCAAATCCAGTTCCAGGTTCATACGGCGGAAAGGTTTCCAGCTGCAACAATCTCCACTCGTCTCAAAGGCCATCATTGTCCACTTCCATCAGCGTCTGCGGCATCTTGTAAACGGATACAATGTTCTGCGAGGAGCTTTCCTTGATATTTTGAGGCTTCAAACATTTCAGGTGACGAGCCTATCTATCCTTTACAGGGACTGATTTCTGGAGGTGGCTCGCAGCCATGTTTAAAAGCTTCTCAATGAAACTTCAAACTCTGGAGAGGCGAGTTTTCCTGCTCGACAAGAAGCCATTTTTGCTTATTTCCATAATATTGTAGGTATTGAGATAGGAGGCTTCGTTCATGCATTCTTGCTTGCTTGGGAACAGCTCTGGCTTGAGAAACCTACTTAGCAATATGAAATATACACTCTCAACCTCTTCATACAAAACATGGATCATAGGCTGATCATGTTGGAAAATTTTTGAAAATCTTTCGAATACTTTAGCAATGTACAGGACAAAGGTTATCTCTCCAGGGAAGGCTTTATACTTAGAAGTGTTAGTAGTAGCCTAAGAGCACTTGGATGCAAGGAGCCTTTCAACATCTTTGCTTTTCTGACAGGGTAACATTTTAAGAAAATAGTGAAAAAGTGAGTTTTTTTTCAAAATAGTGACAAAAGTGACCCGGTTTTTGAATAAGTGAGTAAAAGTGGAAAAAGTGAGTCAGTGGAAGCCCTGAAACTCTCTGAACCCTCTTTTCTCCACTCCCAATCTTTCTCCCTCTGAAATCTCTGCCCTAAAAAGCCTCACCCGCAACCCTGATATTGTCATTACTCCTTCCGACAAAGTCGTATCCACCACGGTACCACTTCCCACGTTAGTCGTACTCAACTCTGCTGACTATCTAAACGGAGCTCTCCGGAAGTTGTCTGACGCTTCTTCTTACCTGCCCGTCTCCCATGACCCCAACCCTACTTTTTTTGGAAAGCATCACTTCCTTCCTTAAAGTTAAACGTCCCGACGAAGGCCTCTGTTCCCAAGATATCTCCCTTCTCACCCCCTACACTCTCGCACCCACAATTTTTGCATTCTTCCCAAGATCCACAAGCCACACAACCCTGGCTGCCCAATAGTTTCTTCTTATAACTCAGCCACTGAACGCATCTCCGCTTGCGTTGACGAATACTTACAACCCTTTGTCCTCTCTCTTCCCTTTCCACATCAAAGATACTCATCACTTTCTTGAACGCCTCCACTCCACCCCACTCCTTTCTGGCCGTGACATCATAATGGCCACTATAGACGTTACCTCTCTGTACACTTCTATTCCTCACCCTGAAGGACTTTCCGAAATCCGTCTTTTTCTTAATAAGCGCCCTGCTCCTCACGTTCCTTGTTCTCATTTTCTCCTTGACCTTTCTAATTTTATACTTACTTATAATGCCTTTTTCTTTAACAACTAATTCTGCATCCAAACCATAGGCTGTGTCATGGGCTGTCGTTTCAGCCCTTACTATGCTAACCTCTTCTTGGGTGCATTTGAGCAATCTTTCCTTTCTTCTTACCCTCTCAAATCTCTTCTCTGGCTTCGCTACATGGACGATATTTTCCTTCTGTGGCCACATGGAATCAATTCTCTCAATTCCTTCATCTCCTCCCTCAACTCTTCTTCCTCTGTCTCTATTACCTCTAATATCTCTTCTTCCAACATCACCTTTCTGGATGTCGACGTCTCCCTATGTGACTTTAAATGCAACACTTCCGTCCATCTCAAGCTCACCAACAAGAAGCAATATCTTCATTTCTACAGCTGCCATCCCTCCCACACAAAACGCTCCCTCCCCTACTCTCTCTCTATCCGTGGCCATCGCATCTGCAACAACTCCGACTCCCTTGAACTTTTCCTTTCGAATATCCACCAATCTCTCCTTTGCAGAGGCTATCCTGAACGCCTCCTTCAGAGAAAAATCCTAAAATAACCCTCTTCTTCCAAACCGTTCCCTCATAAAAATGTTCTCGTGACCAAATCTCCCTCTGTGCTACCTATTTTCCACGAGTTCACTCCCTTACGCATTATCAAACACCTCAACCCTATTCTCTCCGACAAACTCACCACTTCCAGAATTTTGTCTCGCTGTCGATCTCTCACCTTTAGACGCCCCAAACCTTTCCGCCCTCTTGAAAATCACCAAACCCCTTTCCAAATCAATTATCACCACTAAATCCCCTCCGACCCCATACAATAGTTACAAAACTTGTGGAAACCTTATCACCCAACCTCTGCCTGTTAAATTCCTTGTTTTTCCTCTTCCTTCCGTCCCCTCACCCTCCTGAATTACAAATAATATTGTTTACATACTCCTATGCCAACTATGCCCTAGTTTTTATATAGGCATCAGTATCTATCCTCTCAGCATACGGATGAATGGCCACTGCTCTAGCTGCAACTAGCCGCCCTCACTCTCCGTGTCCCTCCCAGTCGCCACCCACGTTTCTTCACACAATGCCACATTTAATAATACTTTTAAAGTCGGTATTATCGCTTCTATTCCCCTTTCCTCCTCTCCTCTCCAACTTAAAGACCTTGAGTCCTCATGTATTTACTTTTTCAAGCCTTTTCTCCGCCGGGATTCAACAAATCACACTAACCTCCTACATCACCTCCTATTTTACTAACTTATCTCTTAAATTTTCTTTTCTTCCTGCCTTCCCGCCCTCCCCTTACTTTCCTCACTTTCTCTCCCCTCTGTACCTCCCCTCCTTCATTTCCATTCGCCTCCGTCCTTCCTTCCCCATCACTCCTCAACTCTCCTCTGAAAAAGACGAACGCTTCCTCGTCGTAATATCCGGAGCTTTTTTGTATTTTTTCTTTTGTTTGTCTATGTTTTGTCTGCCTCCCTGTGGCATTTATATATTCATACGTTGTCACTCAAGTGATCCTCTCTCACGTAGTGTGTCGAGGCCGAAGAGCGTACTTAATTTTTTAGAAATAAATATTTCCATAAAAAGCATTTTTTTTGTTTACTGACATTTTATCCTGTACATTTAAGAATATGAACTATTCAGCACCATTTGTAGCTTTTAAAAACGATGCCTGTTCCTCATTCCACACAATTACGTTCGGGACATTGTTCACACGCTCAACTATTGTACACATTTTTGCCATCACTGGTTGGTTACTCCGTTGACGTTACTGCGTGTCCAAAGCCACCGTTCTTAGATTTTCCCTTCATTGATCTTTGGGTTTCATTTCCGTTTTTTGAGGGCATTCCTCGATTCCATGTTTCCGTACGCTGCACAATGCTTTCAGGAAACAGCAGACCACTAGAATTGAGAAGATTGGAATGGAAGCAAGTGCCAGGATGACGTCTATCGAGTACAGCTGGAACCATAGGAGATCCCTCGAAGCGGGCTGCAATTGCTTCGCTCCCTTGTGACGTATGACGTACTCGGTCCAGAAGACTGCTCTCTGAAGAGGATGCTCCGGCTGGTCCATTGCTAATGCTGACAATTGTCGCATGTTCTCCCGGTAACTGAAATAAAGGATTCAGTCGATATGAGTCGATTTTCGCCTTTCAACAATTAAAGAGGAACTTTTATTTTAGGCATGGCTGATAACCTACCTTGAGTTTGGTGAGAGATAACAAAGGATGATTCCTTATATTGAATGCTGTGAACATATTGCTAGGTTATTGGTCATTTAACGAAGACATTGTGGTTAAAAAAATATGAATTTTAACGCTTAAATGCGCAGTACAATGCTATTACCATAGTATCTCTTCACATACCAGTTTTATCTCATTTTCCTGACGAATAAAATTGTTCAAAAACTTGTACAACGTGCACTAGAAATTGAGGCACCATGTATATTATATTGTAAAAGCTGACGAGAAAAGACTAGAATCCTTACAAAACTGCTGCTGGTGGAGCATGGTGAAGACAAAATGGACGGACAAAATAAGGAATGATGAAGTGTACAGAAAGTAGAAGGGGATAGGACCGTATAGAAAACCATATAGAAAAGAAGAATCAGATTGATCGGACACATCCTGAGACAAAATGAGTTTGCGAAGAACATAATTGAAGGTAAAATCGAAGGAAAAGTCCCCAGAGGAATACCCAGGAATAAGTCTATGGACCTAATAAAGAAGACAGTACATTGGGAAAGATACCAGGAGGTTAAGGAACTAGAATTAGATAGGGAAGGATGGAGGACGGCTGTCAACCTATTTTTGGATTGAACAACCGATGAATAAAAGGATTGCATATATTTTTCTGCTTAGGCCATCGATAATATAACAAGTGCTTTTAGATTTGGATGACATACTCTTGGTTTTTTTTTACGGAGCGAATAGGCGACATATTGTGGTGAATGTTGCTACGTTGCCAGGGGAAACTTCTGCTGTTTACATTGTTTACCGATCAAATTAATTAGCAAACTACTTTAAAATTTAGCCATTAATATACATTAATAAAAGTTTTAAGGCTGAAAATAACTATACCTTTCCCTTAATTTCGCTTGAAAGATCAATCAACATATCAAATCCTACAGAATTGCAATGGATGCTTGAGTTAGTTTAATTGCTGGCTTTTAATTACGAGGTTAATGGTACGGTTTAGCAGTTTGTCGTATTACATTTTACCCAATGGAGTATTAAAATGAAATTGAAATAAATACACAAAGATAATGGATGAATGTAATAGACTCGAAAGGAGTATGCATTCATTGGGCATTAAGAAGGAAATAATTAAAACAGATCCTGTACCCTGGAGGCACCGGCAATTACTAAGTTGTTTTTAGTTTATACATCCCGTAAGGGAATGGCGTTATAGGGATTCATGCATGTGTAGTCACTTAATGAAGATTCGCTACGCTAGCGACCCGTAGAGATCGGCTGTCGAAGCTCGAAATACGTTGGCTAATACCTGGGCCTTCTTTGTTGACTTTGAGAGTGTGCGGGTTCGCTTTTCAATATTTATGAGACATGGCTCCAGGTTTAGTGGGACCGCATTCTGGGAGTGCTTTCGTTCAGGGACAAGGACCGACGTGCTCCCAGAAGTGACCATTAAAACTGCATTTGGTGGAAGGATGCGATTAAAGAACGTAGTGAGACGGAAAACGGACACCAGAAGCGTGAAGGTGTATCAAAAAAAGTTTTGGGGGGTGTAATGGTGATGTGCTTTATGGGTGTGCTTTAGTGGAGGTCCGGTTTTAATGTGATCACTTATTGTGCGTAGAGAGAACAAATTTTTATGCTCATCTGTCTAGCAATGTATCTATCTTATTTTATCGCTTCTGTCTGACCTATAGAAGTAGTGAGGCGTCAAAATGATACTCTCTGTCGCGTTGAATCACACCTGCTCTGAATTTCTCTAATAAACTAAGCCTAGTATCGAGCCTCCGAGTCTCTAGAGGCTTCCAACCCAATCCCTATGTAAGCTGAGAAACACTAAATAGTCACTCGTTGCAGCTTTTAATTAAGCGCGAAGCTTTCCTTTGTATTTTATTTTTTTGTCAAAACTTTCTCTCCAGAATGATGAGAGTCGAATAACGAAACAGATATAAAAGAGTAAAATGGTGCGAGAGGTAGAGGTAGGCCGAGAAAGTTGTGGTTGAGGAAATTCTTAGGAGGAGGAATATTAGGAGTCTTAAATACAGGAGGTCTGAAGCAGTTTATGGGGGTAAATGAAGCAAAAGAGGTTTGCAAGGATAGGTCTGTATGGAGAAAATTGTTGAAGCAGAATTATGTGTACAAATATGTATTTATGAGTGAAACTTTATGACTCTGCCAGCCTCGGAAGGGAACGGCGTGATTGGTATGTATGTTTGTACTTTCTCTCCAGGGTCTCAAATGATAACGGTGTATTTTAGGTGTGGCCTAAGCAGAGCGAAGTACCACCTCTATTTTACTTTTTCATCCGAGGATCTTCCCGTTTTACGCTTCATGAATCCTAGTTTCTTTGATGCTGTGCCACATATGTTTCTGATGTTGGTTCTTCACAATATAAGATAATTTCAAGGTATTTGACTTTTTCTGAGGACGATGCCAATGAGTTGCGAATGCCCTCGCTTCCTTCAATGAACTAATACCCGTGTTGTCGCTCTAAAGCGAACAAAGTTGAGAGCATGGTCAGTATTATTCCCTTCTTGACCAATCTTATTTGTGTACACAAAAATTCTTATGGTCATCAAACATGGCCCAGGATAGCCGACGTGTTTCGAGCTTTGACGTCCGACCTATCCTATCCGCTAGCGTAGTGTGTCGCGACAGTTTATGAAGTGACTGAAGTTCCGGCAGTGTCTCCAGTGACCTGGAAAAACCAAGAAAACTCAGGATAACTTTTTGTCCTCTAAAACTCATGGAGAACTCGTGAAAATTGTGCATTTTGCCGAAAAAACCTGGAAACTGCACATCAGGCGGTTGAAATTTTGGCAGTGAGCAAAATTTTTCAGTTAAAATTATCGTAGTGAGCTCTCTTACACGCCTAGACTTTGTGATTAAGTATCATCATGTCCAATTACTTTTTAGTTTGGTGTTCATTTCATTCCATAGTAAAAAAAATATTGTCCGACTCGCTTTCACTGTCAGATATTCTCTTGCCTATTCGTTTTTTTTTAATTTTGCGTGTTATTTACTAACTGAACCTTATTTGCTCTTTTATATAACCTGAAGAGGGCAGCAGCATTTTTTTATGCCAACAGAATATGCAGATTTATCAGGAAAATCGATTCAAATGTGTTAGGAACGAATTGCAGTGAGACCCAGAAAAACTGGAAAACTCAGGGAAAAAAAATAATCGAAATTCTCTGGACTTAGGCCGTTTTCGAACTTGGCAAATCTAGCATCTTGCCTTGAAACCTAGTACGCATCGAAAGCTATGACGTCATGGACAAGTCATCACCAAGCGCTTGTTCACTAGCTATCGAGGAAAGATACCAAGTCAACGAAAAAGGAGACTTGTTATGTTTGCTAGGTTTCAAGTTCGAACTCGGGGTGTGATGATATGGGCTTGTACGGAAGATAGAAGTGAAGAAACTTTCAAATGGATACTATTTTATCATTACTACGAATAATTGTGTGATATTTATTATTTTTTTTCGGAAAAATTGATGAATTCGTTATATTTAAAGGCTTTTCAAATGTGAATATACTGATAAAAGATAGGTAGTTGTTTATGTGTGTTGTAATAAGACCTAATAGTTCTGTGAATAATTCCATACATTGTAAATGTACCGTCCTTGTTTACTTCATTGAACCTACAAAATCTATCTTCCTTACTGTGGAAGGAAAAGAAATGAAATAATGATGAAAGAAATTATATGAAAGAATTATGGTCCGATGGAAAGTACTCTAAGGTAGCCATAATTTCATTGGCAGCGTTATTGTTAGCTAACGAACATAATATATGTTAATAACGTTAACATTGGAGAGGTTTTCACAGCATTCATCAAAGAAATGGGACTGTATAGAGTAAATGTAATTTGTTTTCAGCTTAATTATGTTAGTTGAAACGCGCGTATTTATCAGTCAACAGTCAGAGATCATAGGTAGTTAGTTCGGAGTGTAATGCATTAATATATTGTTACGTGTTTTTTCATACAGGCAAAAAATATTATGATGCCTTTTTTTGCATAAAGACGTTGATTGTGGTGAAATACAGTGAGCGATATGTCGTCCACTTTCGCAGCCCCAAGTAATCGAAGCATATTAGTTAATCACCATATTATGGTATATGAGAATTATTTTATTCATAAGCAATAAGATTTTAAAAATAATATTCTCTGTTACTTTGCCGTATAATGTTGGGAGGCATTTTAAAGAAGTAATCCACTTCAATCACCCACAATAATTATGGACACGGATAGCGCTTTTCGTATGTTTTACGAAATGAAGGCCGCATGGTGTCTCTTCCACCGTAAAAGGCCTACGAAAGTGTCAAGTCAAGATTCTACCCGGTCGGTCTTGGGATCAAGTTAACTTGATATCAAGTTAACTAGGCGTTTGCCAAGTTCGAAAACGGCCCTATTTATTAACTTAATGAATACGCTGCTGTTAACTTTTTCGAATGTCTTGGGGGCTCCGAGGCAGGACTAACATCTGTGGGGATGAACGAAGAGAAAGCTTCTCTTCACGTGACTTTCCCAGAGCCAATCACGGTACAGTAGACGTGTTGTAGGGCCTAGAAAACTCAGTCGCTCTGAGACCTCCGTTGTGAGAACATCTCGGTTCTGCACACCGTGTTGCCAAACCTCATCACCACAGGGCCTCTCTCCTTGTGGGTCGCGCGGTTTTCCCGACTATGGGATGGCTATATCGGCAACTTCGAGCCAGAACCCCTCCCCCACTCTCGGTGGCAGTTCCGCGCCACCCGACAGAGGCGGCCTATGAACAGTTCCGGACTGGCACGAAAACTGCCCGCCCCCACAAATTTTAGTCCAGCCTCCTAACCCCCAAGACATTCGGAAAAGTTTATAGAGGTATGAATTCTATACCTCGCGTCCTCTAGGACTGTCTTGATGGCTCCTAGAAAGCTCTCCTCGTCGAGGTCGGTGTAGGACACTCTTAATCCTACTCCCATCTGCACTACTTTCTTCATGTTCAGCTCTTGGTCTCCGAAGAATGGGATTCCGATGACGGGAACGCCCCTGGCGACCGCCTCCTGGAAACTCAGCAATCCTCCGTGGGTTATGAATAGCTTCACATTCGGATGTGCTGAAAGTATTTCAAGCCATTGTGTTAATAATCGCCATTTATAAAGTATCCCAAATATCCAGCTTTGTACTGATAGCTTCCCAATTTTTTTTCTATTTTTACGGGAAGAGCATTTTTTTAGCTGGACTCTATACAATTTTTCAGATAAAGAATGTCTATGCTGCCTTGGATCATCTCCAATCAAGGTAGATTAAGCAAGGCATTCCCCTGGTCTTAATGGGGATCATATTCAAATTACATGTTTTCATTTCAGAAGCTGTAGGAAGCAGGAATTAAGTACTGCATTACGAATGGTGCAACAATATCCGTTTATATGACTGGAATCCTAATGAATTAAATAAAAATATCCTTATAAGTCTTTGACATGACGCATTTTCTTCACTAGGTACGTTTAAATCTACTCCACAACGGAAGGTTTTATACTATTCTAAAAAATTACTGTGGTGACAATAGGATTCAGTTTTGAAAGTAGTCGAGAAAACATACAAACTACTTGCTGTTAATTTTTTTTACTAGATATAGGTATTAGAAATTGGATTGGATATTTGGGGATGCGACTGACGGCTAAGGTCACGTAATAGGCGCCGTTGCGGTATTGCGCCATACGGAACAGGTGAGGTAGGAAGGATAGAAACCCGGCCTCGGCATTATCCTAATCATGAATATATATTATGGATTCGGATATTTGGCATTGTTGCCTAGGCTACGTGTTGCCTAAATTTCCACTTTTAGTTCACCCAGTCCTTGGCGCCACTTTGATTAGTCTTTTCTGTTGTTATTGTAAATGGACGTAGTTAATTGTTGCTAACGTGAGACTGTGGTGAATATTCAATAACTATCGAGGAGATATGAATTACTTGATGTTTTGAGTAATATATTGTTATTTTTGCGATCAAAAAGTTACTTTGTAAATACTAGAGAGGAAATATCTATTACAGAAAATGTGTAAGAGGTTTATAAAACGTCCATCGTGTGCCGACGACGATGTTTGCCAGACTATGATTCTAATTTGAATGCAGTGAGCCCGTTCCGCTTGAATAAAGAATTTGGAAAGCCTTGTTTAAACAGAACTGCTTCGTACCCGGCTGCAAAACAGGGTATGCGTCTACGAGAACTCAAAATAGTGGACTTGCATTGAAAAATAAGAATCTGTTCAAGGCGGCGGTAAGTGAATTCCTTTTTACCTACACTGCAATGATGGCCATTGGGAATACTCATAAAGTCGCACCTCGCATTATTATTAAATTTCCGTATAGCGATATTCACGAAGTATTAAGAAGTTAATTGTGCATTTGTGTATTTAAATTTGGAGAGGAATGAAATATATCTGTAGACCGGACGATATTAA
This sequence comes from Ceriagrion tenellum, assembly GCA_963169105.1. Lineage (NCBI taxonomy): Eukaryota > Metazoa > Arthropoda > Insecta > Odonata > Coenagrionidae > Ceriagrion > Ceriagrion tenellum. The sequence continues at coordinate 93,717,008 of OY720643.1, forward strand.
AAAAGTGTATAACTACGTCCCGTGTGTATTACTACATTTTTTTATCCCTACATTATGATTACTTGTGAGTAAAAACCAATGTATATTCATGGAAAAACCAGTAAGACGTGTTTACTTACAATCTGTCGACTGTATTTACATTTGAACTTCCGTATTTCATCACTAGGCGGCACCACTTACCAAAAAGTTAATTGTTCACGGAATTCTAGACAACAGTTTTAGGCATCGAGATCCCAATCCTTATTATATATTCATGAGCCTAATTGAATTGAAAGGCGCCAAGGGGACTACGGTTTAACGTCTTATCCGACAGACAGAACTGTACCCGAAGTGCCCTACACAAGATACTCAAGTAGGGATCGGGTTTCCTTTGGGACATCCGCCTCTGCAGGGATTTGAACCCTGGCTTCAACGAGCCACGAACGACGAGCTTCATCGCTTATTTGAAGAAAACGCCCAGCTCCATCAGCAACTAAATGATTCTAATTCAAGACGCAGCCACACAGACACCGAGCAGAACCCGCCTGCGGTTCGTCGCGTCGCCGTGAAACTACCACCATTTTGGCCGAGAAACCGAGTCTTTGGTTTTCACAGGCGGAATCTCAGTTTCTGCTGTCGGAGATCACAAGCGAGGTAACGAAGTTCCATTACGTTGCCTCACATTTAGATTCTCGCGTGGCCTGTGGGGTTGAGGACATAATCACGAATCCTCCGTCTCAGAATCCTCATTCGACTCTACGATCGAAGCTTGTAGAACGTCTGTCAGCCTCTGACGAGCAACGCGTTCGCCAGTTGCTGTCGGACGAGGACCTCGGAGATCGCAAGCCCTCCCAATTCTTGCGGCATCTTCACTCCCTCGCCGGAACGACCGCTCTTCCGGACAACCTCTTCCGGTAATTCTGGCTGAGGCGATTGCCCCCGCACGACCAAGGAATCCTGACTGCCCAGGCGGAGTTACCCCTAGACAAGTTGTCGTAGCTCGCTGACAAGATCAACGAGGTGTCAACTCCTCATATGGCCGTCCATGCCGTTTCTCCCAGCAGCATATCGACGGATGATAAGCTGTACCTAGCCATCGAGGGTTTGTCAAGACAAGTCGCGGAGTTGTCGGTTTCACAAAGTCATCGTTCCCGGTCGCGCGATCGTCGGTGGTAAAAATCCAGAAGCTCGTCGCGCGATAGTCGTAAATAACTACTTGGAACATTTCTTTTTTATATCTTCGCCAGCAACGAACCTTCCTACCTAATTGATACGTTTCCCAAAAGAACTACTAATCATACAATGGTAACTAGTACAGAATCTAGTAACCTTCCACTTCCGACCCACCGAACCACTACCTTTCACAAGTTATCTGTCGTGGCCGCCTCACAACTCTGGAATTCTATCCCAATTGATTTTAGATAATCTTGTTCGTTGGTAACTTTTAAATCTAAATTGTATGAAATTTTATTTTTTCAATATTTTAGTGAATAGTTTAACTTGTTCAGTATTAAATTCTCACTACCAATTGTTTTTCTAGACAAAACTTTTTTTTCATGGTCTATTCATGTCTTCTGATTACTTGTATTATTTCTATACATATCTTTGAATTCAATTGTACCACACGTACAGTTACTGTTTTTCACAGAGAGTACTTCTTTCTGTCTTTCTTTTTTTTAAGTTATTAGGCTCCATTTATTTTCTGATTTGAAGAAAATCATTTGTCAATTTGTTCATTACCTCGCTGCTATTTTCATTGTATCGTACTGTTGCTCTTAGCGACCTGTTCCAGAGTATAACAAAGTCATTGTATTCTATTCTTGCTATTCTCTTCAATATGAAAAAGACTTGATAAACCATGAATATATATTATGGATCGTTGACTCGTCGCCAAAAACTGTTGTTTAGAATTCTGTAAAGAAACAACTTTTTGGATTGTGGTGCCGCCTAGTGATGAAAGACGGCAGTTCAAATGTAAATACATACAGTCGACAGATTGTAAATAAACACATCTTACCGGTTTTACTTACCAGTAATCATAATGCAGTGGATAAAAATGTAGTACCATACGCGGGATGTAATTACACACTTTCTCACATTAACAGCAATTAACAACGGCCATTTACGATTCAACCGAAAAGACTTATTTCTAAGTAGCGCCAAGGACTGGGTGCACTAAATGTGGAAATTTAGGCAATACGTATCCTAGGCAACAATTCCAAACATTTAAACCCATTCTGTATATTCATGCGATAAACAATGGCGGTAACATTACCAAAGCAACGCTTACCCAGCAAGTCCGTTTGCGGCACCCATTTCTCGAGCCTCACATTCGGAGGTTGTCCCGGAAGCGGTCCATCGCCCTCCCACTTGATCAGCACCCTCTGCCTCAGCTGGGAGAAGACCGTCAAAATGGTGTTCCTCTTCTCGACGGGAAAGTTTACGCTCTTCAGGTTCGTTCCCATGCTGAAATATATGACGCCATCCGTGGCCTCGTCCATATAGGTCTTTAGATTCTGAAAAAGTACACAAAAAATAATCATTTGTCGATGTCTGCGTTTGTACTGATTCTTAAGGTAGTCGGAGCGAGATAGTTCCCTAGACATAATAGAGACCATATTCGAATTATATGTTTTTATTTCATCAGCTGTAAGACACATGAATTAAATATTGCATTATTAATGGTGCAATAATATTGTTTTACATGACAGAAATTGTAAGTAATCAAATAAAAATTTCTCCATAAGTCTTAAACTTGACTCATTTTTTTCACGCGGTGCGTTTTAAACTCTTTCAAAACGGAAGGTTTATTGTGATCCCGTAGAATTTACTGCGGTGACAATATGATTTATTTTCAAAAATAGTTGAGAAAACATACTAACCACACACTCTTGATATTTTGACGGGATCTAAGCATAGGAAATGCCTCATTTTTAATATGATTCTCTCTGGAGTGCATACACGTACCATCTCAAATGTAAAAGGGCTGGTATTTTTGGCAAATATCTCGGAAAGTAATGCAATAAGGGGTTGATTTTTTGGTGCCAATGGAAGGATGAGATATTTTTCTTTAAAATGAGACAAAATTCATTGATTTCTAGGTAAAATGATATTTCGCTCAAACTAACGTAAGGCGGCGTTAAACATGAAAGTCACTTCCATGACAGTAGCCTTGCAAGTCGTTTACAGTCGACACGTGGATGTGTAGGCATGGACCTCCATGGCAGTAGGGGTCGATAGTGGTAGTAATCTTCCGAGGTTCGCACCTGCAAGGAAAATAGACTGGCTCCTATGTTGCCTTCAAGAAGCATATACATTCTGCGATAAAATCCCATCGCATCCCATCTTGGTCACATGACATTCAAACGTAGATTTATAATGTAAACAACGAATAAATTGGTTGGAGATGGCCTCACTTTTGCGCATGTAAATATGTATTTGTACTTTTAAGATCTTATAAATGCTATAGAACACCAATGGTGAGCTTCACGCATTACATCTTATTATATAATAACCATTATTGTTAAAATTCACATACTTAACCCCTTGAGTGCGACATGACGTGATATCACGTCATGGTTATCTTTACGCAAGTGCTGATGACGTGATATCTCGTCAATGGTGCCTGGAGTGTTGTAGCGTTAACTAGGGAACTTTCACTAGGCCCTCGAATGAAAGCTGGGACACTCACGGTACCCATGACGTGATATCACGTCATTATCACCAGCATAAAAAACCCATCACGTGATATCACGTCTGGCCGCACTCAAAGGGTTAATACGATGTGATAATGCACAATTTATGCAATATATACAAATTTTATTAACCCACGAATACCTATGGGACTCAGGCAGCGGTGTACGAATGCCATTGTTGCCCAATTTTTGAAATTTTCATTATTACCGTATTGATTGTTAATTTCCGTCATGCATTTGTTTGGGAAAAGCAGGTAGTTGTGTGTAAGCAGAACTATCTACTACAAGCGGCTATACGATTCGATATCTCTCCGCCCGTTACTTCGTAGAAGTCAACTTCCCTGTGCTAAGCTGCCTTTGCACGTGGAAGTTGAATTCCATGGAAGTAGCGAGTATAGATATATCTCGAAATGTGTTACTAATCGCATGGCATCGTTCTGCTTACCCACAACTTCCGGCTTTTGCCAAACAAATTGGTGACGGAAGCAAACAATGAGCACGGAAATTACGAAAATCACCTAACTTGGCAATGATGACTTTCGTATGTCGCAGTGCGGATCTTTTAGTAATTAATTTCATCTTTATACCTTGTTATTGTTCAATAATAAGCTAAATAGTAGGTAAATTCTCGATTCCTCAACTTTCGTACTTATACGTATTTCTGTAATTACCTGGCTGTATGTCTCTTTGTTTTGTGTTGAAAAGCCCGGAGGATGCCAATGTATTTTGTGAAACGTTGGCTGTGAGTTAAATACATCTACATAATACCCTGCGAACCACCGTATGGGCGTGTGGCAGGGGGTATTAAGTCTCCAGCCATGTAAAGATGTAAGTTTTTTGGAGATGAAATTGTGACATGTATTATAGGAGTGTATTTAGTGGAGCTCACATTTTATTGTGGTCGCTAATTGTTCGCGGAAAGAACGAGTTTTTGTACCTATATTTTCGGCGGTGTATCTCTCTTATTTTGTCGCATCTGTCAGACCGAGAGATGCACTGAGGAGTCATGCTAATATTCTCTGTGTCGCTCTGAAAAATATGAGTCCTGAATTTCTCAAGCAACCTAAGCCTAGCGCGTAGCCTCCAAGTCTCTCATCTTCAATGATATAATATTCAAGACTCTATTATCTAATTAAATTTTAAAGTTAAACATAAAGTTAATTACAATTGCTAGGGTTGGCTTTGCCAATGAACTACCAACTGAAGTGAATCGGCTTTGTAAATTTTCGACCCTTACCTTCGGCAGAGGTTTCGGCGGGTTGATGTGGATACCCCCGACCTCTACCACGTTCGGAGTCAGGGTTCGGGGGTAGCTGTAAGCGAAGTGATTGTTGAGAAGGACCAGGCTTATTCGGCGACGCAGCTCGGAGAGCGGTGGATGGTGCCCGAAGTACTTTTTTGAGATCTCCTCGAAGCTCGGGTCCAAGTAATACTCGAAGAAGTACTCGTGGAAGAGGACGCTGGCGAAGTTCACGATCCTCTCGACGAAGCTCATCCTGTCCGAGAAGGGCAGAAACAAACTGGGGACGAAGGAAGGCAGTGCGATGTTGCCGACCAGGTGGTCCGTGTTGGGCAGGGGTCCGTTCGGGCTGAACAAGATTATGGGGATGTCGTAGATGTGGGCGAAGGGGTAGAAACAGTCGCTGAATATGGCGCTGATTATGATGATATCGAACCCACGACCGTACGACTTGGGGTCCATCAGCTGGCGCATCTCTGGCAACTCCAAGACGTCTTTGCAGGTTCGGGTGGTTGTGTTAAGGAGTCTCCACAGGACATCGGTCACCTTAAAAAAGTAAACAAGTAATAACAAATTCGATTTTTTCCTGGCGACTTATTGAAGCAAATACTTCTCGGTCTTCTGTCCGGTTTACGTGAGGATGAAGATGGAACATGTAACTCAGACGTAAGCCCGAGAAGGCTTTACTTCAGAAAATTGGTGGTATTCCATAGCGAATATTTTTTTGCAAGTGGAAAATTAAACAATGAACTGGGTATAATTCAGTGGGGTTGAGAAAAATATCATAAGCAACATTAATAATTTTTTAAAAGGTCTCTAATAACGGGTTTTAATTAAAGCTATCATGTCTAATGCCGTCCACTTCGGATTGTTGCAATGTTCCCCAAGGAAGTGTCATCGGTCCCATTCTGTTCCTCCAACTCATTATCGACATTGAAACATAGCTAACAGTAAACAAATGCCTCGTCCAGACTACCATCGTGCGGACCAACGTACTTACAATTCAAGAGTGTCTGGGGCGTAGCGTAACCATGTTAATCTCATCCCCCTCATCAGGGCATCGCGGCGAACCAGTAATGAACAAGCCAACGGAAGAAAGAATATCGTATTCCAGTGGCGTTTAAAGACTTTCGAAATGTTTTTTTCTAGCAAATGACACATTTTGATGATTATTCAATAGTGTAACACCATCTACTTCACCTAAATTATTGTTTTTTTTCATTATCGTTATTCATTATTTCCGGTTTCTGCTCGCGATACCAGCGCTACCACTGTATTTTGACAACGATAGGAACTATGGATTACTATGGTACGGACGTGCATTCACATTATGTTTCCAGCCTACCGTCCAGCGGACCATCGTACGAACTATAGTAGTGTGAACGGGGCATGGGAGAAGCGGCTGAGGTGTAGGTGAAAAGTGGAAATGAAAAAAGTGTTTACTTTTGACTGGCATACATAAACTGCAAGACAAATAAAAAATATATTTTTGGTGGTTAGAGATGATCCGTTTCTTGACGTTCATTTACATGCTACATAGCGACTGGAACTTCAGCTACGCACTTCTGTCTCCCCATGCGTTTATTCATACCTACAGTATTTCCACATTTTGGAATTGATGGATTACGGAGGGATTACGGACCAATGTACGTAAAGTTGCAGTGTCACTTTCAACTGTCATAGCTGTGAACTGTGAGACCTACCACCTATCAAAACTGTGGACGATAACGGAACCTCTCAAATTCGGATTTCGTGCCTGTTATTTTTTTTAAATGTCCTGGGGGCCAGGAAGCTGACCTAAGATTTGTGAGGTGAGCGAAGAGAAAGTTTCTCGTCACGTGACTTTCCCAGAGCCAATCGGGCTATAGTAGGCGTGGCGTAGAATCTCAAAAATTCAGTCGGCTTCACACCTCCGCTGTGTGAACTGTCGGATTTAAGGCTTTCCCGTCGAATCCTTGAAATGTAAAGCTCTTGGGTTTACAACCAAATAATGGTGGTTTGTGATACTAACGTTTCGATGGCGTAGTCTGCCATCGTCTTCAGGATGAATGTTATGGCCCGGAGGTGGTCACTTATTATATACTCTGTGGATGGGCACAACTAGCCCCTGATTGGCCCCCTTTTCCCGCTCTTTATCTTATGAATCTCATGATTGGTTCCCACGCATTGCTTATCTGAAAACGTCTGTCTCTGTTGATGTTGTATCTGTGGTTGTTCATTGCAACAACCTTCTTCACTAGCCGGTCCCAATAACTAGGTACGCGGTGAAGAATCCCGGGCCCTTTGAAATTGACCCTGTGCCCATTCTCAAGGCTGTGTTCTGCAACTGCTAATTTCTCGCGGTGGAAGAGCCTGATGCACCTTTCATGTTCTTTCAGGCGTTTTTCTATGCTGCGGCCAGTTTCGCCGATTTACACTTTCCCACATTCACACGGGATGTACACACTTCGGAACGACGGTGTCACAAACCACCATAACCCGGTTGGAGACCCGAGAACTTTAATTTCTTCCTCATTCTGTTTGCTGTGTTGTCAAACCTCATCACCATGTGGCTTTTCTCAATGTGGGCATCGCAAATTTCCCGGATGAGGGATAATAATATCGGCAACATCGAGCTAGAACCCCTCCCCCTCTCTCGGTGGCAGTTCCGCGCCACGCGACTGCGGAGGCTTATGAAGAGTTTCGGACTCGCGCGAAAAACGCCAGCTCTCACAAATTTTAGTCCAGCCTCCTGACCCCCAGGAAATTTGAAAAAGATAATAGTTGGGTAACAGGTATATGTTACCCCTTGTATGCAGAAGAGAGCAGCTAAAAGTAGAAGTCACCCTGAGAGGAGAGAAATTAGAGCAAGTGGATTCCTTCACCAATATCGGAAGCACCACCATGTAGGACGGAAGAAGTACAACGCAAGCGGAGAATATCTACGTCATACCCTGCAAGCCACCCAAAGGGTGTGTGGCAGGGGGTGCTTTCGCACCAGGCATAAATGAATGATATGGTAGAACACCGACATTACATTAAAACCCGCGTACCACACATGCAAAGCGCCAATTAAAAATCTAATACCCAAGAAACATTCTATCTTCAATCGCTCCAACATGCAAGGGATACAAAGACTACTACTACAGATTCAAAATATCATGTATAAATAAGAACATCAATATTTACATCATGCATAAATAAGAGAGTAGAGAATATAATGAGAAAGATTTTCTGCCTGCCTATTGTCAATACTCGAACTATTCATGACGACGATCACAGCTGTTATGGTCCCGAATGGTACGCGGAAAAAATGACATTTTATACCTATCGGTTCTACAATCTAGCTCTCTAATTTTATTGGCGCGATCTAATCTGTCGTAGTACGAAGGGGTTAATAGTATGTTTTTTACGTCGTCAGTAAAATGATTTTCCTGAAATTTATTTAGGAGGTTAAGGCTATAATTTAATCTACGCTGTGATAGCGATTCCCATCCTAATTCTTCTAACAGTCCAGACACACTAGCCAACTTATCGTAGCATCGTTTCACAAACCTAGCTCCTCTTCGCTGTACGCGATCTAACTCTGATATCAACCCCGTTTCGTATGAATCCCATACACTAACAGCATATTCCAGATGAGGCCTAACGATTGAAAAATAGCAACGTTCTTTCACTTTCTCATCACATTTTCCGAGTACTCTCTTGATAAAGCCTAGCTTCCTATATGCTTGAGAATATCCCTAGCCAGGAAGGCGTTCATAGGAAAAAGAGAAACGCTGTTCTCAAAGAAGTCAGGACTACAAACGAGGACACAGTATGTGAAAATATTCGTGTGGACCATAGCAGTCTACGAATCTGAAGCATGGACCATTGAAAAAGCTGACCAGGACAGACTAGACACTTTCGAAACCTGGTGCTGGAGGAGGATGCTGAAGATAAAATGGACGGAAAAAGTGGGAAATGATCAAGTATGCAGAAGATTAAATGAGAAAAGGACCATATGAAACTCTATACAGAAAAGAAGAACCAGGTGGAGTGGACACACCCTGAGGCCCTGTGGGTTTGTGAGGAGCATAATTGAAGGTAAAAATAGAGGGAAATGTCTCCAGAGGAAGACCCAGGAATAAGTTCATGGACCAAATGAAGAGGAGAGTACACAGAAAGAGATGCCTGGAGGTGAGGAAACAAGCATTAGATAAGGAAGGATGAAGGGCTGCAGTCAATCAATCTTAGGATTGAACGACCAATTAATAAGGTGTATGTCGATGAAAATTAAAATCTGTCACCTTTATGACTTTCGTCTGGCTGTCCTGGGCGTAGTGCGGGGCAACGGCCCTGGCGACGTTGATCTGGGTGAAATTCCCAGGCGGAGATTCAATGGGGTGCGGGGTGACGACAGTCAAGTGGTGACCTCTGGCGGCCAGTTCCTTCGTCAGGGTTCCGAAAACGTTCCGATGGCTGTTCGCTGAGAAGGGGAACATTCCGAGGATCCTCGCGGCGTCTGAGCTCCTCGGTGCCGCCACGAACAGACAGACCCCCAGCGCTAGGAGAGGACCTAAACGGCTTCCGTGAGGGTGTTCAGATGTCACCATGTCTGGAAAGAAGACAATATCGTGGGCGATGAGAGCCCGTAATCAAGGTGGCTCCAGCGTCACATGAATGTTATTTTTTCCATATTGTGGACACCTGTAGGTAAACCCCTCGCCAGGGCATCAGAGCGACGCAGCTCCTCTATTTTACTTTTTCTTCCGAAGACCTTCTTCATTATAGGCCTGATAAATTCTAGTTTTTTTATATGCTCTACCGCGTTATGACCCTGCCGCACGTGGCCCTACACTTACTTATATCGGAGGATAGAGGACTACAGTCAACCAATCCTTTCAAGTCTGGTTCACACAATCTTTTTTCACGTGCAAATCGAGGGATGATTCACGCGATGCTTTTCAATTAGAATAGAATTGAAAAAGGTTTATTGTCCTAGGAACATTTGCTCCTATGGGGCAAGGTTTTCCATCTAAACATAAAATTAACATATGAAAAAAATAAAAACAATAATGAAACAAAATAAATTTACATAAACGAAGGTCTCATTTTTGCAAAAATATGGTATGTATTGGAGGGGAAAAATTAAAATAGAAAGACAAGAGAATATTACAACTTATAAATTAAATAAAATAAAAGCTTTAGATTTTAATAAACCTCTGGGCATTTAAAACTTTCAAATAATACTAATTTCAGTTTCCATGTGTATATGAAGATCAACAGTTTCAACAATGTGTACGTAAACAAGATATACAAATCAACAGTTACCGCAATCAAAACTATTACAATTATCAACGCAAACCGTTACAATTGACAAAATATACAAATTGACAGTTTATTCAAATATATTAGTCAACTGACGATTGTTTTTACTTAGTTGAAAGTGGTACCTACCATACCTTCATGTAATTGTTACATATTCTACACTGTCATTTTCTGTTATGTAATCTAACAATAATTTTTGAAAAACATTCATCGATGTTACATTTTTTATATTATCTGGTAATTTATTCAAAAAATTGCATGATTTTACCAGAAATGATCGTTCATAAGTTACCATGCGGTGAGACGGTATGTATAAATTTTCGGTTATACGCGTTGTTCTCCCTTTTATATATTTGTTTTGAATTATATTTTTGAAAAGGTATGTTGGGGTCCCTGTTTTCATTAGTTTGAACATGAAAACGCCCACTTGGTGGTGGTCAATTATGGGAAAGGGTTTGTTAAAAAGTTGTAGCCATACTCTTACTATCCCGCAAGATGATTTGCAATGTAGCTCGGAGCATCGTTTCCGGATTGGAGAGTTTTGTTTCAACCATCGAGTCGATAAAAACTGTGAAACGAATAGCTATGATAGTTTGCAGGCAATTTCCCGTAGGTGTTCATGGAAGGAAAATGCAATGGTCACAAAGTATGGACAAAGGGACTGGGATCTATATTACTTCCGAAATCCCTTTAAAAAGGTGGCCTTGACGATTTTCGTTCACGTAGCGATTGGTGAGAAAGTTTTCGTACGCCTATGCATCAGTCATAAAGTTATGAGCGTGAATAATGGAGGAAATGTGAATGTTATGACAAATGTGGGAAGAATAGAGCAGGTAACAAGGTATAGATATCTGGGGAGCATGCTGACGGAAGAATGGAAGGGTGAGGCAGAGATGAAGTGAAGATTAGCAATGGGAAAGGAAGCATTTAATATGAAGAGAAAGTTGTTTTTCAGTGTTACGGACCTAGAACTGAGGAAGAGTCTGGAGAAATGTTGTGGGTGGAGTGATATGATGAATGGATGCGAAACGTGGACCTTGGGAATAAGAGAGAAGGATAGAATCAATGCTCTTGAGATGTGGGTGTGGAGGAGGCTGGAGAGAGCGAAATGGGTGGATTGAGTAAGAAATGAGAAGATGCTGGAAAGAGTTAGTGAGGAAAGGACACGACTGAAAACAATACAGAAGAAAAAGGGAATCTGTATCGGACATACTTTTAGAGGGAAGGGGATTTTAAATACAGCTGTCGAGGAATTCGAGGTCGAGTCGAAAGTCGAGTCGAAAGTCGAAAAGGAAGTCGAGGAAGGATTGGAGGAATAAAAGAGAAGAGGAAGAAGAAGGCTGAAAATGACTGACGAAGTGAAGATAAAAAGAAGTTACAAGGAAACCAAGGAAGAGGCTTGGGACAGGACGAACTGGAGACCGATTTGGAGTTGGGGACCTGCCAATGGGCAGAATACCCTTTGATGATGATGATGTAGAAAAACATGTCCCCTATCTGATATGGTCCGAAAAATGGCACTTTTCTGCGGTATTTTTATCGAAAATTCATCTTGAAATAATATGATTTTTTTAAATTGAAAATATATGAGATCCTCATAAAACCAGTTGTCACGTAAGGATCAGACACTTGGGTCCTTTCGTAGATTGGCGAGGAAAACTTTTGAGTTCGAAAGAAAAATAATGAGAAGAATTTACGGTGCAGCGAGAGAAGGACAGTTGTGGAGAATCAGAATGAACTGGGAGATGAACGATATACTTGGAGGTGAAGATATAGTGAGGTTCTCCAAGTCACGGCGGCTGGAATGGCTAGTACAAACAGAAAGAATGGGTGAACACTGATGCCGGTATTCATAGTCGTATTCCAAGGGGTTACCTGGGTATCCCCTAGCCAGGTAACACCTAGGGGTCCCCTACGCTGAGCGATTCATAAACCTTACCCGGATAACACCCAGTCAGGGGACGCCTGGGTAAGAGATTTGGCAACAATCCCACGCAAAAATACATATGAACGGTTTCGCTGAATGGTTCCCGATGTTTTCGATGCTCATTTCTCACCGTAACCAAACACTCTATAAACAATAAAACAACTGTTACAAAATGTTGATGAAAAATGATTGAAGGAATATGAGAGTATGATTTCAATATTACTTAAATATTTATGTAATTTGAATGATGAGGAATACGAGATTGATTCAATAAGTACTCGTGTTTGTAAACAGAAGACGTTACTATGGAAAGCTGTTGATATAATCGTGTACTGCCATTAGTACAGTAGTATCCATTCGTCCCACGCGTTGGCAGCAGTACTGCATTAGGGGAGCTTTGGGTAAGCTTCATGCCTTACCCAGGAAATCGACGACCTGGGGAGGGTTAGGGGACAACAGTCCACTGGGTAACGACTATGGATACTATTTTTGAGCCAAGGGGCTCCCCCTTACCCGGGGGACACCCAGGTAACGACTATGAATACAGCCCTGAATGCCCAAGCGACTGCTCCATTACGAGTTGGAAGGGGGTAGGAAGAGAGGAAGACCGCGGAAACGGTGGCTGCAGGTTGTTGAGGAAGATCTGAGGGCAATTAGGAGTTTTAAGATTAAAGGAGGAAGCTAGAAATAGATTGGACTGGAGGCACATAACGGAGGAAGTCAAGGCCCACCCCGGGCTATAAAGCTGATGATGATGGTGGACATTTTAAACGCGATAGTGGTAGTAACTCGGGGAAAATAGTATTTTTCGATGTAATATGGATTCTTTTTACATCTAAAACTAATTATAAGTAGGGAGTACTCCTGGAAAATCCATTTAAAGTGAAACACATGCATATTTTCACCTAATTTTTTGGAGTTATTGGCTAATTTAAGAGATATTTGAAATGAACATGCGTTAATTTCATCAAATTGGCGCGGCGTTCGCCTTCTATGGCTATGAGAAAGTGGTAATAACGACAATATGTTCGTTGAATAATTCGCATATTTTATACCTTAATGCTGGCCTTAAAAAGCTAACGCATTTAATCACTGAACGCAGAAAATTTTTTTGAATCCGGTTAAATATAAGTTGGACGTTAGTATTTGTTTTGACTAACTTTGTAGCGGCGAAAACTACTTAAGGCGACCAAAGTTTTGGGAAAATGAGGCGATATATTTAAATGGCATTATTAATTAAACTGTTGTATATATGTGCAGTTCATATTGAAGAAGATAGGTGGCGACTATGTTGTCGGAAACCGGCGCTGTTTTACGGAAATGTTTATCTTAAAAGTTACGCGCCCATTAAAAAAATAATATCCCATGTCGAAAATTTACTGGTAAGGCTAGACTAAACTGTATTAGACGCCCATTTAAAAATATGATATCCCGTTTCGACAATCGGCTGGTATGATTAGAATAAACTGTATTAGTCGCCCATTTAAAATGTATTATCCCGTGTCGACAATCGGCTGGTATGACTAGACTAAACTGTATTAGACGCCCATTTAAAAATATAATATCTCGTGTCGAAAATCTGCTGGTATGACTAGACTAAACTGTATTAGACGCCCATTTAAAAATATAATATCCCGTGTCAAAAATCGGCTGGTATGGCTAGACTAAACTGTATTAGACGCCCATTTAAAAATGTATTATCCCGTGTCGACAATCGGCTGGTATGACTAGACTAAACTGTATTAGACGCCCATTTAAAAATATAATATCTCGTGTCGAAAATCTGCTGGTATGACTAGACTAAACTGTATTAGACGCCCATTTAAAAATATAATATCCCGTGTCAAAAATCGGCTGGTATGGCTAGACTAAACTGTATTAGACGCCCATTTAAAAATGTATTATCCCGTGTCGACAATCGGCTGGTATGACTAGACTAAACTGTATTAGACGGCCATTTAAAAATATAATATCTCGTGTCGACAATCGGCTGGTATGACTAGACTAAACTGTATTAGACGCCCATTTAAAAATATAATATCCCGTGTCGACAATCGGCTGGTAATACTTGACTAAACTGTATTAGACGCCCATTTAAAAATATGATATCCCCTGTCGACAATCGGCTGGCATGACTAGACTAAACTGTATTAGGCGCCCATTTAAAAATATAATATCCCGTGTCAAAAGTCGGCTGGTATGGCTAGACTAAACTGTATTAGACGCCCATTTAAAAATAGAATATCACATGTCGACAATCGGCTGGTAATACTTGACTAAATTGTATCAGACGCGTTTTAGTGTGAATTTGGATTTCTTACATTAAACTGCTTTCCTGAAAATCGTCTTCTTTTTTCTCTGCAATATGTGAGACATGAACTACCATGGTTATATTCTTGCCATTGTTATGTATGCATAGCAGATAAGCTATACCGTATGGCAAAGTTATACAGTGGGCTGAATACAAAACAGCTGGCCAAAAATCAAATCTTCCATAGTTTTAAGTTTAATGAGACGAAATATTCTCAGTCGATTATTTGTAGGACCTCACCTCAAGCATAAATTTAGTGTTATTTTGCAAAAAAATTTGATCCTGGGTCTTTTATTAAACAAAATGGCGGAAATGGTACAATAAAACCATTCCGTGCAACCTATCAGTTTCAAAAACTAATATTTCTTCAAGAGTAGTAGTTTAATTGCAAGTGTAGTTGTTTCCAATAACTTTTAATGATGAATAGATAGTAAATAAAATTAACCCTTTGAGTGCTACATGACGTGATATCACGTCATGGTTGTCTTTACGCTAGTGCTGAAGACGTTATATCACGTCATGGGTAGCGTGAGTGTTCCTTCTTTCATTAGGGGACCTTGTGAAAGTTCCCTAGTGAAAGCTGGAATACTTACGGTACCCTTGACGTGATATAACGTCATCAGTACCAGGGTAAAGACAACCATGACGTGATATCACGTCATGCCGCAATCAAAGGGTTAAAAAAATAAAATAGTCAATCATAATTATTACAGATGTATTGTACAACTGACAGTATTCATCAAAATCGCTTCTATCACTATCTTTATATGAAATGGTTTATATCTCTATGAAGAGGCGAAGTCAAGCATTTTATGACTCATTCATTACAATAATTTTCGGTATGTCATTTGCTGATGTTGTGTGACGCGTCGTACCAAACGAGATGCCATTTCTGACCACTATAATTAATCACGTTGCGTTGGAAATATTTCCATGGTTATCACTCTTATTAGTTTTGTAAACACCCGAGGATTGTCCTAGAGAACAAGACCTATGCGAAAAATGATAAAACCATCTTCTTCTGGAACCACCGATGGTCTTGATTCGTAAATATGTGGTGATGGACATCTCTTGAATACCCCTAAAAATACATAACAGAATGGTGCGTCACTGCGCTGAATTTTGAGTAACTAGAGGTAATAATTTTATACATCATATCCATTCTGGCCTGTTATGGAAACTCATTGTTAACTTCTGGATTGTACCCTACGAGTCAACTCACGGTTATGTGGAATGAGGTTAGTTTTTTTGCCAACATGACCCACGCATGATACAACCTTCTCAGTTCGTATCTTATGGTGTCATTGGAATAATATTCCAATGCGTTGTTATACCATTCCCCTCATCGGATTAATACGCCATCACACAAAAGCCATACCTATACTATGGGTGGAGTAAACATAAAAAAATCTTCAAATGCAGTCAAATATCTTGGAATAACCTTAACTTCAGATATACATCTACATCTACGTACTACACTACGAGCCACCACGAGGGTGTGTGGCAGGGGGTGAAGATCACCAAACATGCACTATTGACATGCAACTAGGATATTTAATGAAGGTATGCTAGATAATAGGGTCACATGGTTAGTATCTACATAATAAGAAAGGGATTATTGGTTGTTATTACATGCATCATGCACTATAGACTACTCTAACTATATTACACCTAACTATCCCTTTGCTACGCTGCCTATTGTTCTCTCTTATAGTACGTGGGAAAAATGTCATTTTAAATCTATCGGTACGACAATTTATCTCTCTAATCTTGTTAATATGATCAAACCTAGCAAAATACGCAGGGGTTATTTATATTTATTTAACGTCATCTGTGATGAATTCGGTTTCGAATTTACTTAAAAGGTTTAACCTAAATTTTAACCTGCGTTCTGATAGTAATTCCCATCCTAGTTCTTCTATTAAGCTCGTAACACGTATACAATTATCATAACGGCCTTTAAAAAACCTAGTGGATCTCCTTTGCACGCGGTCTAATTATTTATACCGCGGGGAACCCACATGCAAAACATATGCGGCACAGCATTAAAGAAACTGGGTTTTGTTAAGCGTATTTTGAGAAGGTCCTCGGATGAAAAAGTAACAGAGAGATGCTACTTTGCTGTGGTTAGGCCACACCTCGAATACGCCGCGAGCAATGGTCATAAAGATTTAACCAAAAAAATTAACAAAATACAAAGAAAAGCAGCACGCTTCGTTAAAAACTGCTACGAACGAACATATAGCGTTAGACAACTGTTAGAGGGATTAACGTGGGTGCCCCTAGAGACTCGGAGGCTACACGCTAGGCTTCGGCTGCTTGATAAATTCAGAACTGATATTTTTCAGAGCGGCACAGAGAATATTATCATGACGCCTCACTACGTCTCTAGGTCTGACTGAAGCGATAAAATAAGAGAGATACACTGCCGAACAGATAGGTTTCAAAGCTCGTTCTTTCCTCGTTAAGTAAGCGACCACAATAAAAACTGAGCTCCACTAAATACACTCCTATAATACATGTCACCATTTCACCTCCAAAAACCTTATCCCTTACATCTTTACACGGCTGGTGACCTAACACCCCCTGCCACACGCCCATGCGGCGGCTCGCAGGGCAGTATGTAGATGTAGATGCACTTTAAACCTGGAATGTGGAAACTTACCTTCCTAAGGTGTTCCTGGTGGCGATAGTCCTTATACAAGATGTCACCTCTTGCCCGCGGTATCCAGTCTGATTGAAAGAAAGGATGTTTCCCGGGATGGCACCCAATGTAACTGATTTTGTCCGATCGAACTGCAGCCGATTGCTAGTTCCTAGCTTAATCACGCGAAACCATAGCGACCAATGATAGCAAAATATTTGCCCTGGCGTTAGGCTGTCATATATTCTCATATAAATAATCCGCAAAACGTATTTGCATGCAAATCGATAAAAGATAAAGCGAACTATAGCGAGGAACCATGCAAACGGGGATAAGAAAGATTAGCTTTGCCCTGTACCCGGTAGGCTCCCGGAAAATGTGTCAGTTCGCACTGTGCGAATTCTGCAATGCTGTTGCGTTTTGTCAGTCGAAGATTTCACTGCTGAGAATACCTGGTTCATGATTAGTGGAGCTGTATACAATTTAACATGGTTGAGAAGTAAAATACTTAGTTAATTCCACACGTATATTAACAGAAAACTGACCTTATTTTCGGCGCATGTGCACCATTTTATTATCATCACGTTTTTAATTAACCCGCTTTCTTGTCTGTCCGTCTGTTTGTCTGTTCGGTGAAAATTTTACATTCGATTTTAAGCTAACTTCTCGATGAGCTAGGGACTTCAAACTTTAAACACGGTTCAGAACTGGATTACAATGCAATAATAATGCGTAAATAATATAATGCTAAATAATAATGATAAATAATGATAAATGTTAGCACCAGGTGAAAAAGCGGGGCACAAAATGGAAAAGCCTGTCTCGTAGAATGCAATACTATTGACGAATTTATTCGTATTATCCGCTGACCTGTACAATTCTATTGGTAGATAGGTGTAACAATTTTCCAATTCAGATATGATCACACAAGAATCAAATGCAGAAAATTATAATTTAAATTAAAAATTTTTTAAACAACCACGTTTTTGAACCCGAAATAGGAGGTACAAAATAATTTTTCCAAGACCCATACAGATTTATATCCCCATATAGATTCCTAACCAAATACGGATTGTTCTGAAAATTTGTGATTGTGAATTTTAATACCTTACCTACCTTACCTCCTTGACCATTGAAACCTCAGCAGGTTATTGGCCTCACCAGTAATGCCTCTCCATTCTGTTTTGTCTTCTGCTCTTTGAAGTGCAGCCCCAAATATATCAATGTCCTTTTCAACTTGGTCCTTCCACCTCATTGTTGGTCTACCAGGTGGTCTTCTGCCTTCAGGGTTCTCAGGTATAAAGTCTTGATTGTTGAAAGTCTTGCGATTGTTGAAGTCTCGATTGCGAAGTTAAATAGCTATGAAAATACTCCTAAATTTTAAAACGAAAAACGTGGGGCATGTGCAATAGAAAATAGTAAGGAGTGTACGCAGTGTAGCTGTCGTCGAGAAAACTCACCCAACACTTCATATAATTTGCAGTACAATAAAATTATTTCTGACTTTGGTGAACTATTCATGCATCAGTTATCTATTTCATGCGCCCCACGATTTTCTTTTTCAATCCTACAATTATTTTCAAAGCCATTAAAATTCACAATCGCAAATTTTCAGGATAATCCGTATGAGATTAGGAATCTGAATGGGGTTATAAATCTGTATGGGGCCAGGAGGAATTATTTAATACTTCCTAGTCCGTTTTAAAAGCGTGGTTGTTTAAAAATATCTTTATTTAAATGATTATTCAAGGTGTTTCTATCGTCGGGTGAGCAAGCTTATAAACACCAGTGGGAGGGACAGGGTGGTTTAAAGGGTTGGTGGTTATAGAAGATCAGGGTATCATAAAACTTTTTGGACCTAATTTTGGGATTTCTTGCGTGGCGAGGGGGGGAGGGACAGGGAAGAGTGAAGGGGTGGTAGGCTAATATTTATGAGGGGTGAATGGGTGTTAAATACACTGTCGTTACAGAGGTTAAAGTGCGCTGGCGTATTGACGAATTCAAAATGTGAAAAACACCTTGAAAATGATGCATATGCGCCGAAACAATAGTCTGTTTTCCGTTACTAAACGTGTGAAATTAATTAAAACAGGAACAACAATTGCACTATTCCACAAGGTATTTTAACGCGCACGACGCGTTTGAACTCACTGTGCCATCATCAGGTACAGGAAATTAAAATGCCTTGTGGCATTGCGCAATATTTGTCTCTGTTTTAATATGACGAACTTCCACGATATCCCGCCTTATTATGCTGAAATTGTGTGGAATTAACTAATTATTTTAATTCTTAACCATGTTTTAAGCACTATTTTCCACCAAGAGACGCCTGAGACCTTAAATATACAATTAGATAATTTTTTCGATCGAAAAAATGTTAAACCATGGCTCATTTAAGTAAGTTAGGTTTGTATGGGTAAGTTAGGTTTGCCACATCACACGGAACGTGTAAGTGTATTAATAATGTTGTCTCAGGACTGATTTGGTACACTTAATGCATGACGAAATAAGAATCGGGCGACAATAGAGAGGATCTTATGGTTTTTTTAAAGGTTTTATTGAGTTTCACCTGTTTTACTGAGACAAACCTAACTTCTTCTCATTGCATCCATCTCTACACATAGCCATTGGCGCAATTTCCAGTATTTTATATGTATTTCCACACTTGCAAGTTATAGATGGCAATTCCTACTTTGATGAAGTATTACTTTCTTATATCTATATTGGTTTTCAATAGGTTTTATTGAGTTTCACCTGTTTTACTGAGACAAACCTTACTTCTTCTCATTGCATCCATTTCTAAACATAGCCATTGGCGCAATTTCCAGTATTTTATATGTATTTCCACACTTGCAAGTTATAGATGGCAATTCCTACTTTGATAAAGTATTACTTTCTTATATCTATATTGGTTTTTAATAGGTTTTATTGAGGTTCACCTGTTTTACTGAGACAAACCTTACTTCTTCTCATTGCATCCATCTCTAAGTACACATAGCCATTGGCGCAGTTTCCAGTATTTTATATGTATTTCCACACTTACAAGTTATAGAGGGCAATCACTGCTTTGATAAAGTATTACTTTCTTATATCTATATTGGTTTTTAATAGGTTTTATTGAGGTTCACCTGTTTTACTGAGACAAATCTAACTTCTTCTCATTGCATCCATCTCTACACATTGCCATTGGCGCAGTTTCCAGTATTTTATATGTATTTCCACACTTGCAAGTTGTAGAGGGCAATTCCTACTTTGATAACGTATTACTTTCTTATATCTATATTGGTTTTCAATAGGTTTTTTTGAGGTTCACCCGTTTGTCTGGGACAAACTTTGTAATTGAAATTAAACCTTCTTTCCGATAACGCAGAGCTCTGAAATTTCGTCTATGGACCCACTTTTGGTGACAATAGAGTAACCAAATTTAAAAAACGACATTAATTAAGCAACTACGCGTTTTCTAAATGGTTTTCTTAAGTACGAGCTGTTTTTCTGCGTAAAATCTTGTAACTTAGATTGAATCCACTTCATGATGGCTTAGAATTCTGGAATTAAAAAAAATAAATGATTTAGTACTTTCCCGGCGAATGTTATGTGCGAAATTCTCTCGGGATTCTCACCGGGTTAAATTTTTGGCCGATGTCAACGTTTCGACGGATAACACTTCCATCGTCATTAGGGTAATGATGTCCGGTCCGCCTGTGTTCTCCCTTATATAGGGTCTTGGACGGTTACGTCTGACTGACCATTGTTGTTACTTCCTCCGTTATTATTTTTGAAATTAACTGTTTCCACCCTTGATTTAACGAGTACCCCGAGTCCCGATTTAAGTTATTGGGCTGAAGATGTATTTCTATGGCTTCCTTAAATAGCCTTTCCCAATAACCATTGGCCTTGCATATGACTTTCGCATCACTATAGGAGATGAGATGGTCCTCCTTTAGACTATGCTCCGCCACGGCGGATTTATGAGGATGATACAACGTAATACATCTCCTGTGTTTTTTTAAGCGCGTTTTAATTGTGCGGCCTGTTTCACCAATGTATATTTTTCCTCATTGGAATGGAATTTGGTATACTCCCGATGTATTGAGTCCGAAATCGTCCTGGAATTTTGTTCATACACCCAATTTCGATGACAATACAGCAATCAATTATAACTGGTATTAATTTATAAACAAAGCGTTTATATTCGAGAGATGAACCGTCAATTAAGGAGCCCCTCTTCTCCAAGAAGGAGTCGTTCTCCTCGATTGTTTTCGTTTGTTCAGGGACTGATCCGATCAAAGATCTGCTAAAAAAAGGGGGTGTGGTTAGTAACACTCCCAAAAACAAATAAACAGTATACGTGCATTGGTGTTGGATACCTTACAAATCCACTGAAATAATTTGTAAAGCAATAATTTTGAATCAAGTTGTGGCGTAACAGCTCGCCACAATTGCGATGATTTTACAGGTTGGCAGTTCTGCCTCGCGCGGAATGTCTGAACAGGGAGGATATTGTTGGGGGATAGGATTGTTGAGGAAAATTACAGGGAGTAAGAGGAGAGTTTTGTTGGGAGGTCAGAACGTGTTGAGAGGGAAAGTGTGAGTTTATGTGGTTTGTGTGGAGGAGTGTGGAAAAATCAAGGAAATAAATACGAGTGTCGGGAAGTGCAGAAAGTGGACAATTCAAGGCGGACCAGGACTATACCCAGAAGGATACAGAAGTGGGACATGATTTGGATGGAGGTGAGGAATGAGGAAGGTTAATGTGTAAATGTTGTATTACTTGTGACACGGGAGATAGAAAACATTGTTCAATATATAGAATAACGTGATTGATGTGTACACATTTGTATTACATGTGACAAGGGTAATAGAAAACGTTGTTCAACATAAACAATAACGTGATTGATGTATACTCATTTGTATTACATGTGACTCGGGTAGAGAAAACGTTGCTCAATACATAATAGACGAGTTACAAAGTAATTGAAAACTGAGCGTTGGATTAAAATATAAAACCTTTTCCCATAAAAAGTCAGTTTTTCTATGTGCTATTTTTCATTTCGCCTCGAGCCATTTTTTTTCCGAAAAGTGACTTTTTTTACTCACACTATTCTGGATATCAACGGAACGATTATCGAATTCGGATACGTCTCTAACATCAGAAAAAAAGATCGTATTGAAGTTGTGTTTGAGATAATCACAAGTTGCTAGGGTGTTATCGCGTCTTCGAACCGGGAGCATTGATATGGACGGATGTGACGCCATGATCGGCCGGATTATTTTTGGGCTTCCGTTCTTCCTAGTGATGGTTTCATCTGATCTATGTCGGTTGTATTATTCTTGAATTTTCTGTTTTTCCGGCTTCATATTATGAAGCTGTGCCATGCCGATTTACGCAAAGCCAAATTTCCAATTTTTGCGGCTAATGTCCCGTTTACATTACTAGGGTTAGAATGATAGTTAATATGGCGGCTTAACTAACTTGAATTTATACGATATTCCTTAACCCTAGTTAAGATGCTGGTGGCCTCTGGTGGAGGGTTAAGAAGGTGATGTAGCCCACAGCCCAAAAAACATCCCAAGTCGCTTTTCAATTGTTCCAAGGGCTGTGGGCTATGTTCACGACACTTAGGTGGGCGTGAAAAATGATTAAATATGCAAATGTTTCGCACGCTTAGACTTATCATTAGTATTAAACAATACACTTATAATTTCATGTCTAGATTTTACTTTATTTATCGGAAGATGAAAATTGAGAGGGTAAATTTCCCTAATACAACGACGTGTCACTATTCTTCTTTATACCATGAAGATACCCAGAGAATATTACGTTATTTTGCCGTTTGAACTCTTTTATGATAGATAAAAGCAGTTCAGGATGTTATCTTGACATCCAAGATAAATAAATAACTTCGATTTCGATTCTTTGCCTCAATATATGCAGCGGAATAAACAACTTTTTCTTCCAAGTCCTGCCCATGACCCGTCCTCGCTTGCGCATTTAAGGTTGATTTTGAGCTTAAGCTACGGTTTATGATTCACTCATGCATTTAAATACATCAAGCAACTTGGCCCAGACGCATGGATACGGAATATGACTAGATAAACTCTCGAAATATGTTTTACGCTTCAGGTAAAAGCTACATGTGGACTATGTAACTCAACTACTATTCTTAATAACCTGTTTTTACACGCGTTAAACATGATGGTAACCAGCGCCATCCCTAGTTACTCCAGCGTGGTTTAAAAGTTGACTACGGTTAGCGCCTACCTGCGTGTACACGGCGAACTTTGACAGGGTTAGAGTTAACTTGATAAGAAAACTAGTAATTTAACAGGGCATTTGAAGGTATTAAAAATAGGTACGTAAGGAAGTATTTACGCCGTACACTATACGTATGATAGGTGCATATTTTAGCTGATGGATGAGCTAACAAATCATTCAGGCCAATTATGTATTTCTGTATGACCGGTACATCTACGTCACACCCAGCAAGCCACCCAAAGGGTGTGTGGCAGGGGGTGCTTTCGCACCAGGCATGCATGAATGATATGGTAGAACACCGACATTACATTAAAACCCGCGTACCACACATGCAAAGCGCCAATTAAAAATCTAATACCCAAGAAACATTCTATCTTCAATCGTTCCAAGATGCAAGGGATACAAAGACTACTACTACAGATTCAAAATATCATGCAAAAATAAGAACATCAATATTTACATCATGCATAAATAAGAGAGTAGAGAATATAATGAGAAAGATTTACTGCCTGCCTATTGTCAATACTCGAACTATTCTTGACGACGATCACAGCTGTTATGGTCCCGAATGGTACGCGGAAAAAATGACATTTTATACCTATCGGTTCTACAATCTAGCTCTCTAATTTTATTGGCGCGATCTAATCTGCCGTAGTACGAAGGGGTTAATAGAATGTTTTTTACGTCGTCAGTAGAATGATTTTCCTGAAATTTATTTAGTAGGTTAAGCCTATAATTTAATCTACGCTGTGATAGCGATTCCCATCCTAATTCTTCTAACAGTCCAGACACACTAGCCAACTTATCGTAGCATCGTTTCACAAACCTAGCCCCTCTTCGCTGTACGCGATCTAACTCTGATATCAACCCCGTTTCGTATGGATCGCATACACTAACATCATATTCCAGATGAGGCCTAACGATTGAAAAATAACAACGTTCTTTCACTTTCTCATCACATTTTCCGAGTACTCTCTTGATAAAGCCTAGCTTCCTATATGCCCGACCGCATATTTCCCTAATATGTTTTCCCCAAGATAGGTCGTGAGTAATTGTGACCCCTAAGTACTTAACAGACTCGGCGTGAATAATTTCCGTATTTTTAATTCTGTAAGCCCTACCTATTATTATTAGGGCCTAAGCCCTATACCTGGCCTATTTTTCTTTTTCCAAAAGCTGACTGCTACGCACTTTTTTATGTTTAGTTCCATCTGCCACTTTTCGCACCAAGCATGAATAGCAAGTAGGTCGATTGTTAACGAGTCGCTATCTTCGGAATTGTTAATATCCCTATACACAACCGCGTCGTCTGCGAAGAGTCTAAGCTTACTTTTAACGACGTTGCTAATATCATTTATGTACAAGAGAAATAAAAGTGGACCAATTACACTTCCCTGAGGAACACCCGATGTAACGCTGTGTTTGACATGATACCGTCTATGACAACCCTTTTTTCCCGCCCATGTAAAACCGGTACAAAGTATGAGAAATATCAGAAAGATCACGTGGCAGTCAAGAGAGGATGATTGAAAGGGTGAAATTAGATGGCCACCGTAGAATCGGCTACATCATTTCGTCCATTCATTGGTCGTTCAATTGTTCCAAGATTTCAATTTCGAGTTCAATTGTTCTGTGATTAGTTGCTATAGCCATCTATCCATCCCTATCCAATGTTGGTTCCCTTACTTCCTATTAGCTTTTCCTATGAAATCTCCTCTTTATATGGTCCATTACTTATTCCTGGGTCTTCCTCGGGGGACTTTTCCCTCTATTTGTTCTTCACAAATCCATTTTGCCTCAGGGTGTATCCAATTTATCTGGTTTTTCTTTTCTGTATGGTGTCCCATATAGTCCTTTCCTCTTCTAATGTTCTGTAAGATTCATCGTGTCTACCTATGGTCATTATTACATCATTATACGGCAGAATGTGGGTACCGATGATGGGTAAAAAAATCGCGCGTCACAGACAGTGTAAAATTAGTCTAGATCGGCGCATAACCTTGCGAGGAGTGTGCAATTGGGTTCCTTCGTCGTGCAATAGTGAAAATTTTGATCGTTGCAGGGAAAGTGTCTGAATATCCTCAAAATAGAATGGGATAACTTGAACAAGTCCGATCTGGCGAGCGATTCTGTATGACACGGAAAATATTGATTTGTTGCATGTGACTGAGGGACATGTGCTGTCTGCTACATTTATCTGAGTATTATTAATCACCGATTGAGTGGTTAGTTTAAAACATTGTAATTAACAAGCTTTAGTTGATGATTTTGAAATTCAGCCCGGGAAATTCGGTATAAAGGTTAATCATATCTTTGTAACATTTGTTATATTTGAAATGTTATTTTTAGTTTCTCAGCATTTTTTATGTGGATACATTCTGTGACAAATCACTCAACAAACATCAGAGCTATGCATTGACACTATTATACAATTTACTAGTCGCAAATCTTCAGTTTCGTTCTTCTCTTCTAGGGGTTAATAATGCTTGTTGTGGATACCAATCTGTAAGAGGCACCCGCTGACAGTGGACCCTCTTGAACCTCACACACCTACCTCCCTTGGAGAGACTCCTGGTAGCACCAATGCCTCGCCTATTACACTGCATTTCACCTGCAGGAACCACACCTCTCTTCTTTTTCCTTACATGCTATTTCACCACCACACCCTTTTACATCTTGGCTCGACACACTCTCCCCGCGTTCTCCCCATTTTTCAACAACCTCATCGATGCCACCTCATTGTTAATACTCCCCCACCACTCCAAGCTCGAACCGCAACAATACTCCCAGTTAAAACCCCTCCCGCAGGGCCGCCAACCGACCGAACCACACCAAGGGCCGTCAAACCAAAACCTTCCAGCCAAACACGCCACGCAACAAGCGCCAATAAACACGCAAACGACACTCGTGAAGGCTCTGGACATGAATATATATTATGGGTTCGGATGTTTGGATTTGTTGCCTAGGCTACGTGTTGCCTAAATTTCCACTTTTAGTTCACCCAGTCCTTGGCGCCACTTCGATTAGAGTCTTCTCTGTTGTTATTGTAAATAGACGTAGTTAATTGTTGCTAACGTGAGACTGTGGTGAATATTCAATAACTATCTAGGAGATATGAATTAATTGATGATTGGAATATATCTTGCTATTTTTGTTATCTTAAATTTACTCTTTAAATGCTAGAGAGGAAATATCTATTACAGGAAATCAGTAAGAGGTTAATGAAATGTTCATCGTGTGCCGACTACGTTGTCTGCCAGAATCCGATTCTAATTTGAATGCATATTAAGCCCGTTCGGCTTAAATTAAGAATTTAGAATGCCTTGTTTAAATAGAACTTGCTTCGTACCAGGCAGAAAAACAGGGTATGCGTCTACGAGGAGCCAAAATAGGAGACTTGGATTGAAAAATAAGAATCTGTTCAAAGCGGCGGTAAGTACATTCTTTTTTACCTACACTGCAATGATGGCCATTGGGAATACTCATGAAGTCGCATCTCGCATTATTATTAAATTTCCGTATAGCGATATTCATTAAGTGCTAAGAAGTTAATTGAGAATTTGTGTAATTAAATTTAGAGAGGAATGAAATATATCTGTTGACCGGGCGATATGAAAAAAGTGTATAATTACGTTTCGCGTGTATTACTACATTTTTATCCCTTACATTATGATTACTTGTAAGTAAAAACCAATCTCTATTCATGGCAAAACCGGTAAGACGTGTTTATTTACAATCTGTCGACTGTATTTACATTTGAACTTCCGTCTTTCATTACTAGGTGGCACCACTTTCCAAAAAGTTAATTGTTTACGGAATTCTAGACAACAGTTTTTGGCAAGGAGATCCCAATCCATAATATATATTCATGGCTCTGGATATGATACCCATTACAGCATGTTGCTATATGAGTAATGAAATAAATAACTATATTTTAAAATTTTCAAATCAATGATAGCATTGTTATGCCTTGGGTTTATGGTACGGATCTCGAAATATGGGCAAAAATTATATGTGATTACGTGTTTTACATTCGGCATGATACCTTTATATTTATTCGTAAACATAATAATATGAAGCGAATACTTTCACATTTAGGAGGACATCAGTATGCAATCGAATATTTGCGAAATGTATGTAAAGTTTCATTAGGCAACGTGTTAAAACGGCATTAAATTGACTAGAAACCAAATCAGTAACATGAATTTTTTCCCCTTTTACATAATTAATACACGTATACAAAGTTTCACACAAATCCGTACACAAACGAAAATCGCTCCAACCGTCTTCTGGCTTTTTTCTATAAATATATATTTCCATCCTTCATTGTTTCTTCTTGGTCGAATTTGTATCCTTTCTCGAAGATTTACACACTCTCTTGAAGAATAAGACCGTTGCCAGCGTTATGAAACAAGGTACGGCGATAAGCACGGATATTACGTCCAGCAAGCAGATCTGACTCCAGTGGAGGTAGAAGGCAGCCGGTTTCAAGTGCTTCGCTCCGTCGTGTCTCATGACGTACTCAATCCAGTAGACCGCCCTGTCCAATGGGTGATCCTTCTGGTCCGTAACAATGGACTGCAACCTTTTCATGTTCTTGGAATACCTGACGAAAAAGAAAACATTAAGCTGGCTATTGTGTGAAATCCGCAGTGGAAAAATCATTCGCCTGGACTGGGAATCGAACCTAGTTCCCTCTATTTCGTGTTGAGTGCTCTAACCAATTAAGCCACCCAGGTGTTGTCTTCCACTGTGCATCTCATTTGAGTTTTTCCGCTGTGAAGTTCACGCAATTGTGTGATACTAGCTAGCGGGTGACTCCGTTAATGTTACTGCGCGGCTAGTTCCATAGTTCTTTGATTAAGCTGGCTATTCACTCCCTTTACTCCTATGGCACGAGGAGGCATAGCAAATAGGAGGTATGGTTCCACACACATCTAAAATGAAACTGATGACCATTCTTAAAAATTAGGACAACTGGTTTTCCCCCGCCGGTAAATGCTTGCAGTACAATGTAGTGTGTTTTGTAGGCAATTCCTCGCGCGCCTTACGGGCAACCCTCTGACTGGGCAACAGCGCGCGCCTCTCCCTTTCTCTTCCGTGCATGTTCTCGGCAGTTCAGCGCGTTCTTTTTCCAAAATTAATGTTAATCGATATTGATTAACCAACGAATTACTTTGCGATTTTATAAGTGGATTCACGATGTTGAACTCGATAGCTTGAAGAAGGTTCAAACGGCGGTTTTCAGGGATGCGCGGAACGGAAAATAACGCAGTCTTGCAATTTCATCGATAACTAAAATACTGATGAATGAAATAATATGAAACTTTCGTTTGATTGTTAACAAAGATCTTTGCTACAGTGTTTGAAAAGGAAGTTTCGATATCTTTATCCGCGTTGTTATTACGAAGCCGTAAATGCGATGCATCCGTCCGAGACCCGGAAAAATGCGCTAAAATTCTGTATTTAAGCACACAATGAAATCAATACAAACGGTAAAAATTTTTGTTTATCATCACTAAAGGCATGAATAAACAAGATTTGATTTGATGTACTTCATTTAAAAATCTATTGAACCGTCTTTGAGATATTAGTCTTCAAACTCGGGTGACGGAATTTTGCTACGGACACTATTGATGAAAGACGGCGGTTCAAATGTAAACACAGTCTACAGATCGTAAATAATCACGTCTTACCGGTTTTACTTACCAGTAATCATAATGCAGTGGATAAAAATGTAGCACTACACGCGGGACGTAATTACAAGCTTTTTCAATACTGTCCGGTCTACAGATATATTTAATTCCTCTCCAAGTTGAATTACACAAATGCTCAATTAACTTCTTAGCACTTCGTGAATATCGTTCTGCGGCAATTTAATAATGATGCGAGGTGAAAAAAGTGGATTGAATTTAAAGACGGATACAAGTACTATAAGGGTTTCAAAACTAAGATCTGACAATGTCATCTCTGGATGAGAAATTGCGCCAATAGCTATCATTTTAATGACAAATAAGAGAGAGATTGTTGAACCTACTCCGAGGCCACACATAAATAATAGGTTGCACATGAACATTAAAATCAATCTATCTAGATCATACCTTCTGATTCCTTAGACTCTCAACAGGTAACAAAACAAAAAAAAAGTGGCTGTAAATTAACAGTAAAAGATCCACACAGCAGCAATAAGGCCCACGATGGAAGTTTCACATGCCTCTTACACACTTCCTGTAGTAGATATTTCCTCTCTGGAATTTACAAAGTGACTCTTAGGTCTCAAAAATAGTCAGCTATTATTTACAGCATCAAGTTTTTCACATCTCTTCAATCGTTATTGAATATTCACCACAGTCTCACGTGAACAAAAATCACAACGGCCATTTACGTGTCGATTGAGAAGACCTTTTTCTAAGTGGCGCCAAGGACTGAGTGAACTAAATGCGGAAATTGAGGCAACACTTAGCCTAGGCAATGATTCCAAACATTTGAATCCATTATGTATCGTATATTCATGGTGAAATAATTCATCGTCGTTAAAGCATTCATCGCAGTCATTTGTTTCTTTCTTGGTTCATTTCGTTCAATATGAATGATTTAAAAGAAGGAGTATTTGACATGAAATTGCGTGGATCGAATATTCGAAATGAACCAAAATTCCCGCCTCTAACAGACGACAATAACTCCAAAGCCACTTATTTATAAACAGCCGTTTCAAAGTGATAAAACCCAGCCAAGGCCTTCACAAATTCTCTTTGTTAAATTCAATTTAAAATTAAAATCTAACTTTAATTGTTACAACCCATCACGCTGGGAAACACCGTCAAACTTATACTGATTCATGTATCGTGTGATACCAGATTGAAGCAGGAATCACGCAAGTAGAATGCAGACTTACTCTGGGTTCCCCAAGACTTGATTAATAGCTTCGAGAACGTTGATCGCTGTTATGTTCTTTGGGTCGAGTTTCACGCCAACCTTTAAGTCGAGCATCCTGTTCACATTCATCGTCTGGTCCCCGTAATAAGGTATTCCTACCAGGGGCACTCCCCTGTGGGCTGCCTCCTGGAAACTCAGAAGTCCTCCATGAGTTATGAAGAGCTTGACGTTCGGGTGAGCTGTAAAGTTGTCAGAGAGGAAATAATGTTAGTGGCAAAAAAAACCTGTTATAGTCGTTCCGAGACGCGGAAATGCACGGCTTATTCTCCGCCAAAGTGACTAATCAAGCGCGACAACTTCTCCTGTCCTACGAAGTAGATGACAGACAAGAATATATCGTCCGTATAATCCACCGCTAAAATTTTCTTTGAATTCATCTGCATCTACATCTACGTAATACCCTGCGAGTCACCACGAGGGTGTGTGGCAGGGGGTGAAGATCACCAAACATGCAATATTGACATGCAACTAGGATATTTAAGGGAGACATGCTAGAAAACAGGGTCACATGCAGCTAGATGGTTAGTATCTACATAATAAGAAAGGGATTATTGGTTGTTATTACATGCATCATGCACTACAGACTACTCTAACTATATTTCACCTACCTATCCCTTTGCTACGCTGCCTATTGTTTTCTCTTATGGTAATCGGGAAAAATGACATTTTAAATCTATCTGTACGACAATCTATCTCTCTAATCTTGTTAATCTGATCAAACCTAGCATAATACGCAGGGGTTCTTTATATATATCTAACGTCATCTGTGAACAAATCGGTTTCGAATTTACTTAAAAAGTTTAACCAAAATTTTACCTGCGTTCTGATAGTAATATCCAATCTAGTTCTTCTATTAACCTCGTAACACTTATACAATTATCATAACGGCCTTTAACAAATTTAGCGGATCTCTTTTGCACACGCTGTAATATTAATGCTTTCAGTATGTGCCCCGTCCGTTTGATGCGACACTATTGGTCGCATTATTCCAACCCCAACATGGACCTTTAGCATGTAGGTATTAGAATTGCTCCCTAAAACGTCGCCTTTGGACTCAGACTTCAACTTTGGACTTTTTACTACTTCATTTGACAGACTTCAACTTTGGACTACTTTAACCACTTCTGTCCAAATCCAGAATAATATGTTAAAAAGCTTCGATGTGGAAAATGTAAACGGAAACTAAGTTATCTCAGGACATTAAATAATTTTTGGTAATGACGCGATTGTATTCGAATGAAAAATGTTACAGTTTGTGTGGACAGTGTATAAGTACATCTACATAACAAATAGCGCTCTCGCTTCCGGTTTGGCTGACCAACGCAGTGGCTCGGGACTAGCGCCCTCACCCGGTGGGTAGCCCGGGTTCGATTCCCGGTCCCGGAATTTACTATTTTCTTTTTTCTCACACAATTTCGATTGTTCTAGATAATTGTTATGGCATTTTCCTGACATTCTAGAATAGCAGCAATAATAGACAGCATATTCTAGAATAGTCGCTCTCAGTATAAATACTGAAGCCCTTGGCCCTACGAGCCAGTCTCGTATCGACATCGGAACAATAAACAACAGTGAAACTTAACACAAATCTCTTTAATCGCTCGCTAGCTGACCAATCCAACCATCAGCTACAGGTACCCTGCGGATGTACCAATGTACTTCGAATTACCTATTAAATACATTTAGAATGGAGCCATGAAGTACATTTCATATTCTCTTTACGGGGTAATGGATTTTACTTTGTAAACAGCAGGGCAAAAATTGCACGAAAGGCGGTAGAATACGTTGCTGGTGGTACAGTTCGCTGAAGAGGACGAAAAGAGGGATTTTAAAAAAACTACGGAATTAGCTATTGTTCACAATATTTCAGAGTGGAAAAATCATTCGCCTGGACTGGGAATCGAACCTAGATTCATGCCGAATGTTTTAACCAATTAAGTTACCCAGTCACCCTCTTGCTCTGTGAATCTCATGGGGGCTTTAAGGAACAAGTTGTCCTCACAGGCACTGTGCATGTAATCCAGAGTACCTGTATGCGAGCGCTAAGAGCTACTGTCCTCAGGGGAAAGCCCAACTTTAAACACAAAGGTGTTTACTTTGATCATTTTCAAAGGACTACAGAACTACCTGCGCAGTAACTTCAACGGAGTCACCCGCTAGTGTTCGCACAGTTAAGTGAAATTCACGGCGGAAGTAAAATGTGTGTTTGAAGTTGGGCTTGTAGCCCCGTGGACAGTAGCCCTTAGCGCTCGCTATCAAGTACCTCTGGCATTACATTCACGGTACCTGTGAGGAAAACTGGTTATTTGAAGCCCCCCATGAGATTCACAGTGGAAGATGACACCTGGGTAGCTTAAATTATTATGGCACTCGGCGCGAAATCGAGAGATCTGGGTTCGATTCCCAGTCCAGGCGAATGAATTTTTTTTAGAATGGAAGTTTTAACTTGGAAGTTGAAAATTTATTTAACAGAGTCCGTTGGAGCATAGATTCAAAATACGTACCAGACGGGGCAACAAATACAAAACATAAACACAAAAAAAATACGCAAAACTGTGGTAACTTAATCAGGTAGAGGGCAAGGACAATAAAAATAATTGTCACTTCTACAACACCGAAACGTAATTATTAATGATCCAGGACATTGAAGGACAAAAAAAATCATAAAATAAAAATAAACATGTTTGCAATTTACAAATATTATTCTGTATAAACTCGATTAATTCAGGCTTTAATTTGTGAAAATCCATTCTAAAGAATTCAAATGAGATATGGTACTTTTTTCACAGTTTTTTATTTGATTCAGGTCGACCGGTTTCGTCACATAGGCGACATCATCAGGTACATTCTAGGCTATTGCTAACGATGAGGATGACGCCCCAACCCCCGCCGTGGACGCCGCACACATCGCCCCACCGTTTCCCCCCCCCCACTCCTCCTCCCCCCCAAAATAATGCCTGTTCCCGCGTCCTCTCACATATCTTCTTCCCCCCCTTCCCCCTCACCCTTTTCCTGCCTCTTCCCCCCCATCCAAATTTTTGTATAAATTCTGCAGCATTCTAAACTTATGTACCTGATGATGTCGCCTATGTGACGAAACCGGTCGACCTGAATTAAATAAAAAACTGTGAAAAAAGTACCATATCGCATTTGAATTCATTATTCTGTATGCCTAAATGAGATGCTCAAGAACCGAAGGAAACAAATTATCAGCCAGAACCATGATGAAACAATTACTCAAAAGATAGCTTATAATCAAAATCACTAATACACATAACAAGTACAAGTAAAAATACAAAAAATAACAAATAAAATTCGATTATTTCGATTCAAAAATGTGGTGTTCAGTACACTGAGGGAAACAAAACAAAATCAGTTGTACTCACTCTGAACTGTGAGACATTCCTGGATAATTTGACGTGATTTGGCAAGGAGTCTATAATTTTACAAGAGGATGGACGGACGTTTGTATGAAACGTTGGAACAAGAGGTAAAAAGGTGGGAAGTAGCTTTATTCCTCCATCCAAGAGGGCATATATTCTTTAAATTTTTACTTTTCTAAACGTCGACAACCGCACCTTCCCTCCTCTTACTTCATCTTCCGCCTGGTCGAACGTGTACTATCAAAAATTAATCATCCAATCCAGCCCTCTCTTGTAATGAGCAAATTTTCCTGCAAAGTAGAGGCACTGCCGTGCGCCCACGCATGGCACCTTCTTGTTATAAACTTATTCGTGGGCCGCCTAGAAACCACTTTTTCAGAAATTCATGCCCGTATTCATAGTCATATTCCATGCCCGTATTCACAGTCATATTCCGATGAATACGGCCATAAATCAACCCCTTTCTTGAACCAATCCCCAAACACACCGCTTTCTCTAGCCAAATCTTCGAAAGTGGTTTCTCTCTTTCCACCTTAGTAGCCCTTACCGATACCGCTATTAGTATTGACGTGACGGCTCGCGATATGGCCCAGATTTGGGTGACGAAAGGTTTTGTAAAGCCTGAGTTAAACCTAGCCCACTTGTCACAAAAATTGGCCCAATAGTCTAACATCTCTCTCTCTCTCCGCCACTCCCCTCCCTCCTCCAATCTCCTCCTCTTAGGACCAGGACATTCCTCTTCCGCCGACGAAGACCACTTGATCGTCTAAACGTTCAGCTACCTTTTGTTAAGTGTCCTTTTTCGTGTCTCAATGTATGTTAAGTGTTTAAGTGATATATGTATATTGTTGTGCATCGCCGCCGAGAGCGTTTTCCCCCAAGTTATGTTTGAGGTTTCGTACAAACGTCCGTCTAACCTGCGAGCCATTTTGAAATAAACCAGAACCGCTTTCTATCCCGCCGCCCCCATCACTGTCGATTGCCCGTTTTTTTCGTTTGTCTGTTTTGGATTTATACTCGCCCCCCCTTCCCCTCATGCGTGAGACAAGTCACTATCCTCAGGTTCGGTTGTAATGTAAGAAAAAGGGATCACCTCCCGTCAGTTGTTTGTGCATAGTAGGAGCGTGTGTGCATCGGCTCATCATATTGACCGCGAGTAGGCCTATTCCCCAATCCCCTTTCGTGTTTTTGTGAGCGTGATGACTAATCTGCCCGACAGGCGGCGGGTAGCCCATTCACAGACGAATCCAAAAAAAAGAGGGAAAAAGTCATTTTTGGAGCAGGAGGCTATGATGGAGTGCATCGTGACGGAAGACTCTCGTACCTAATGATTAAATCGTAGATACTAGCCTTGCATGCAATCTCCGGCATGATATACTCCTGCATGTCTTAGTACCTTGTAGTGCTATTTATTTGTCGCATTAATAATACTAAACTGTACTTGTATCTTGAGTATTGTACTGCATGATAGCATGTTCTTCACGTATCACTCTCCTGGTTTTTGGTCTGACTGCGTACCGTTGTCCTGACTGCCTTT
The DNA here is from genome assembly GCA_963169105.1 of Ceriagrion tenellum. NCBI lineage: Eukaryota > Metazoa > Arthropoda > Insecta > Odonata > Coenagrionidae > Ceriagrion > Ceriagrion tenellum. The sequence continues at coordinate 93,752,205 of OY720643.1, forward strand.
GGCCTGCGCCTGGCATTCTGAGGAACGTGCGCGGTTATGATTTGAACGGGGATGAATGCTGCATGCCTGTTGTGGAATTACCCCGTGCCATAAACCCTAGTGGTGGCTTGCAGGGTATTTCGTAGATGTACCTAGAGGAGAGACGGTGCTACGCATTGAGCTCTCTCCACGCCAATTTAGCCGTGTCAGCCGAAACCAGTAGGTCACAGATCATCAGTTCGGCGCAGAATACCGTGTCATTGTGCCCGCGTATCGCCGCAGAAACTCTGCTACGGGTTCAGAGATACCGGAGAATCAAGGAGTATTCCTGCGCGCTGAACAGACCCACAGACTGGGGCCACGTGCCCTACGCTGCCTGACGACGCCGGGGCACCTTTTATCAATTTCTTCTTCAACGCATCAATCACCTCAGTCTTCCTCATATGTCACGCAAGCCACCGCCTCATCGGCCACGCCCCTTTCTCTCTCCACAAATTTTGTGCTCATTCATCAAGTCACGAGTGAACGATTAGACGTCGTGGAACTTTTGAGAGCGACGGTAACTAATCTCTTCCAATCGATTCATCGGTATTAATAGGCCCCTTAGGGCCTAATCCATCTGACCCACATCTGTCATCATTTATGATTGACAAATGACGTGTCCTGATAATAACCTTCCCGCGGACAGTCAGCTCGACTCGGGATCATGATGTGAACTAACCCTACACGGGTGGTTGGTATGGATGGTGGCAGTACGAAGTAAAAACTCCGCGTAAGGCAAGATTACACCTTAACATCAAGCCAACAAGGATGAATAAAAATATATAGGCAACGGCGCTCGGAAGGAAAACCCGGAGAGGGGTAGGCAAGGAAAGAATTAAGGTAGGGAAGATATAAAAAGGAAACACGGTAGGGAAAGGAACCCAAGCTCACGTGATCTGGTAGAGCGGAGCCGAAGCGACGTTGAGGCGAATGTCCAAGTGGTCAGACGGCTAGAACCTCAACTAGCGCGGCAAGAACCCCAATGCTCCCCGAGTTCCTTTGTCCAGGTCAATATATAGTTCAGCTGGCGCATTTTACGGGGGAGGGGATTAACAGGACTCCCCCGTTTGACAACCAGCCGTTTTGCCTGGGACAGCAATTTCTGCTGGGCCCTCGCCAATGTACGATTCACCCAATTCCGTAGCGACGAGGACAAACACCGAATTCCATAACTGCCGACATCCATCTACCGCTGCTTGGATGTTTAACGGAAGTTTGGGCAGTGCGCTGCCTAGGTCGTAGCGCAGTCCGAGCCAATAAGCACGACTCAGATGTAAAAAGTGTATTTCTCGCTTGTCATTACCATCTCAACTTGTTTTGGTCCCATCCCCATCCGTGTCATCAATGTTTAATCACGTCATCCGACTCATTATAATTAGTCCTCATCAGTGCTATTAAATTTGGTTTTTGCTTCACGTAATTTGGAGAGTTCTGTTTTATGTCTTTCGCCATTCCAACTCCGTATTTGTGAAATTTCTTAATGATTGATTTGTCGAATTAATGCCCTGTGCTCAGAATATTCGTGAGAGTAGTTCGTTTCCCATCAAGGAGGGAGGAGTTTCTCTGAGACGGTTGCCACGGTCGGCGTACATTACAGTGCTCGGCGACCTGTATGAGAGAGTACGAGAAAGAAGCTATTTTACACTTGTCAGGCCTCATTTAGAATATGCCGCTAGTATATGGGATCCGTACGAGGAAGGTTTGATAAAAGAATTACAGCGTGTGCAAAGGAGATCCGCTAGATTTGTTAAAGGCCGTTATGATGATTGTATAAGTGTTACGAATTTAAAAGAAGAACTAGGATGGGAATTACTATCAGAACGCAGGTTTAAATTTAGGTTAAACCTTTTAAGTAAATTCGAAACCGATTTGTTCACAGATGACGTTAGATAAATATTAAGAACCCCTGCGTATTATGCTAGGTTTGATCATATTAACAAGATTAGAGAGATAGATTGTCGTACCGATAGATTTAAAATGTCATTTTTCCCGCGTACCATAAGAGAGAACAATAGGCAGCGTAGCAAAGGGATAGGTAGGTTAAATATAGTTAGAATAGTCTGTAGTGCATGATGCATGTAATCACAACCAATAATCCCTTTCTTATTATGTAGATACTAACCATCTAGCTGCATGTGACCCTGTTATCTAGCACGTCTCCCTTAAATATCCTACTTGCATGACAATAGTGCTTGTTTGGTGATCTTCACCCCCGTCTACACACCCTCGTGGTGGCTCGCAGGGTATTACGTAGATGTAGATGTATGAAATTTCGTGGTGTAAGCCTTAATCGCCGAAACGCGATGTTGATGTCGCATTGGTCTCCCATAGGATCCGGACCTTATGTCACCTCTCTAAGCGGCTCATTTTTTCGGAAACGGAATGAATTTACCATGCATGTAAGCAATGTAATTTTCACATCCCTTCAGCGGTCGCCTCCTTAAGCGGCCTTATTCTATCAGTACCTATTTCAAGATCCGAAGGTGAGCTCACCCAGTACATCCTGCTGAGGCAGCCACTTCTCGACTCTCACGTTTTCGGGTTGACCAGGAAGGGCCGTATCTCCTTCCCACTTCCAAATGACTCTCTGTTTCACTCGTGAGAATGCGGCTATCAATTCGGCCGTGGTTTCTTTTGAGAAGTTGGAACTCCTCAGGTGAGAGCCCAGGCTGAAGTATATGGCTCCCTCCTTACCGGCCCCGTCTAGGAAAGTCTGTAGATCCTGAAAAATATTTCCAAAAAAGGAAAAACAGGAAAGGAGGGTAGTAGGATTTCTTTTATTCCCGGCAGACAGTTCGGATGGGTATACATAGCACACTAACCTAAGGTGGCAGCTAAGCCGTTATTTAAGCCGTGGCAGTTATTCGTTTTCGTGATCTCAAATGTCTCCAGTTGCCTACATGTCGACTCTTAAAAATGTCTCTTGATTACTTTTTGTTTTATGACAAATGTACGGTGGTTCATCCATGAATTAACTTAGGTTAGTTTATAGTGAAATATCATTGTACCTAGAAATCAATGAATTTTGTCTCATTTTAAAGAAAAAACTCTTCCATTGACACCAAAAATTCAACCCCACACCACATTACTTTTCGAGATATTTGTCAAAAAATACCAGCCCTTTTATATGGGAAATGTTACGTGTATGCACTCCAGAGAGACCTTATTTAAAAAATGAGGAATTTCTAACACCCACATCTCGTCAATAATCAAGAGTGTGTAGTTTGTGTGTTTTCTCAAATATATTTGAAAATTAGTCATATTGTAACCGCAGTAAATTCTTCGGGATCACAATAAACCTTCCGTTTTGATGGAGTTTCAAACGTACCGCGTGAGAAAAAAATGAGTCCAGTTAAAGACTTATTTGGATATTTTCATTTGCTTAATTACAATTTCTGTTATGTAATATATAAAACTATATTATTGCTCCATTAGCAATGCAATATTCAACTTGTGTCTCACAGCTGGTGAAATTAAAAGGTGTAATTCGAATATGGTCTCTATTATGATTGGGGAACTATCTCGCACGCAATACCTTAGATATGCTCTCGTTTATTTTCTGGCGATCTATAAAAAGTCAGTCTCATAATTGAAACGAGCAACAAAAACTCACCTTTCCATTCTACGTTTCCGGAAAACTAACTTTATATGGCATGGTTTTAAATGGAAGAATTTGTAACACAAGATTAGGAATAGTAGTTAACTATTTTTTACAATTTATTTATACTCACAACCCCGAAAACAGCACAACAAAGGCCTTTTACATCAGGTGTCTTAACATTAACAATAGACGAACACACACACACCCATGTCCTGGGCAGATAATATTATACCCAGGCGGGACTCGAACCCGCGACCCTAGGGTTAGCAGGCAGGGACTTTACCCCACCGCCACCGGGGCCGACAATCTAATTGAATAGCCATTTTTACGAAAAACTGTTAAAAAGAAGCAAAAACACCTATGAAATCGAACAAATATGAAGTTTGGATAAAAGTGTCTTTTGGTTTTACTGCGTTATAATTATTATTTCAGCAACAGTTTCGCCTGGGCACACACTTTTTGCAGAAGGTCACAGTATAGACTTCAAAAGAGCGAATGTTTCATGTAAAGAAAGTAGCTATTGTCCGCGGGTCATCAGGGAAGCCATAGACAATGAAAAAAGGACCAAACTACTTTAACGGAGAGGATGGCTACAAAATCACTTATACGTGGAAAAGACTTTAAAAAAATTCAAGTATAAGAAATTCTGTTACATAACAACCACCATAATGACTGGAGAAGTATTGCAGAAATAAAAGCAAGGATAGCAATGGCAAAGGAGGCCTTCAGCCAGAAGAAAAACTTGATTTGCAATAAAAGCCGTGATCTGGAGCTGAGAAAGAGACTAGCTAAATGTTATTCATGGAGCGTTTTGATGTCTGGATGTGAAGCGTGGACATTAGGTAAGAGGAAAAGGAATAGAATAGAAGCTTATGAAATGTAGGTGTGGAAAAGGATGGAAAAAGTAAGATGGGTAGATAAGATGAGAAATAAAGAGGTTTTGAGCAAAGTAAAAGAAGGAAGATCGCTCCTAAAGGAAATTAGGAAAAGGAAAGGAAACTGGCAGGGCCATGTGATGAGAGGGAAAAGTATAATAACTGTGGCACTTGAGGGTTCAATTGAAGAAAAGAAAAAGAGAGGAAGGGGAAGAATTAAATTGGTGGATCAGGTGAAGAACATCAGCTATGATGAACCAAAGAAGGAAGCTCGTACCGATAGATTTAAAATGTCATTTTTCCCTCGTACTATAAGAGAGAACAATAGGCAGCGTAGCAAAGGGATAGGTAGGTGAAATATAGTTAGAGTAGTCTGTAGTGCATGATGCATGTAATAACAACCATTAATCCCTTCCTTATTATGTAGATACTAACCATCTAGCTCCATGTGACCCTATTATCTAGCATGTCTCCCTTAAATATCCTACTTGCATGTCAATGGTGCATGTTTGGTGATCTTCACCCCCTGCCACACACCCTCGTGGTGGCTCGCAGGGTATCACGTAGATGTAGATGAAGCTCGGGACAGAAGCGGATGGAGACAGCAGTGGTGTACGGGACCTGTCAGCAGACAGAACACCAGATGATGATGAATAACCACCGAAGTTTGTTTATATCTTTATTTATGATTATTATCTCAGAAAGCCTGACGAAGCAGGCAGAATAGCAAGGCGAAACTGTTGCTGAAATAGCAATTATAACGCAGTAAATCCAAAAGACACTTTTATCCAAATTAAAATGAACTGCGAGAATCGAAACGAAAAATGTTAAGTTTGGATGAAGTTTGTAAATGTATGTTAGAAGGGTAGTATGAAGATTTAGATTTACCTTTGGCAGCTCTTTCGGTTCCTCGATGTGCAGACCACCGGCCTCGATCAAGCACGGTACGATCGTTCGAGCTTGGTTCAAGGAGAAGTGATTGTTCAACACCACCAGGCTCACGTCCTCCTCCAGTTCGGAGATGGACGGTGTGTCCTCTCCGAAAGCCGCCCTCATTTCTTCCTCCATCTGTCTCTGGAAGTAGATCTTGTAGAAGAGCGAGAACGCGAAGTGACCCAGCGTGTTCACCACCCTCTGCTTGAAGTCCATCCTGTCGCTGTAACCGATGAAGGGCTCGGCAAAGTACGAGGGCAGCGGAGCCGTTCCGGTCGCGACGTGGGTGTCGCCTATTGGTCCACCAGGGGATAGGAGAACTATCGGTGCGTCGTGGATCCGCGCGAACGGGTAGTAGCACTCGCTGAAGAAACTGCTTATCAGGATCAGGTCGAACCTCCTCTTATTTCCGTCCGTTTTGGCCAGTTCCTTGACGTCTTTCCTCTTCAGCACTTCCCTGCACACGTCCACGGATATGCCCCTGAGTTTCTGTATGCCCTGGATTATCCCCATGTCGTTGGCGACGTTGAACGCGCCGAAGTGCGGGGCCACTATGTCGAGGACGTCGATTTGGCGATGGTTTGGAGGCGGGGAAGCCAAGGGTTGAGACGTCACGACCGTGAAGGTGTGTCCTCTTTGAGCCAATGCCTTGGTCACTTTAGTGTAAACTTGATTTTGACTCCTGCTGCAGACTGGAAACAGGGCGAGGATGTTGGCCGAACTTGTGGACTCCACTTTCAATAAAATGAACAGGACGGTCAAGGCCGAGACGCAAAGCCACTGCTTACGCTCCATTTCTGCGATGAAATTCAGTAAAACTTGCGTTAGAATCCACTAATAAATTAAATAAATTTCGGTTCAACTTTGTGGAGTTCAATGTCCATCAGTAAAAATAACTTTTACACTCCACTGGTCAGTTCACAGGTCAATTTATTGCGCTGAAAAAAATTAAAAACTAAAAATTTAATGAAATGACCTGTGAAATGACCAGTGGAGTGCAAAAGTTTTTAAAAAAATGATTACTTTGAATCCGCATTAAAAATATGGATTTTAATATAAAATACTTCTTGGAAGTGAAGCCTGAAGTTGTAAATTTTATCAGTAAAATTTATGTTCACCTCATTTTCTACTACATCACGAAGAACCGAAAATGACGTAATCTCGCAGAAATTTTGCTGAAAATTTTATAAATTTGCATAAATTTCAGCCATGCTCGATAACCTGCCATGATTTTTTATATTTGTTTTAAGTAAGACTTCTTCTGTCAAAGGGCATAAAAATATTGCTCGAATAGTCATCGATAATTTGGCGAAGATAATTTGGTTTAAAAATGATTAAATGTTAACGCTGAAAAACTTTGCCTGATTGGGAGTGGCATCTCTTCACTTGTGTTTTAATATCAATTTCCACCCAAATAATACTGCTCAAAAACTTGTGTAACATTGTAATAGATATTGAGGCACCTAAGATATTTTTTCAGCTTTAGTCTTTGGTAATATAACTCGAGTATTTAGGTTAAAAAAAATAGACTTCCAGTTTCCGTCGGAGCCGATATACTGTTACGAATGTGGCGCGGTTGCCATGGGTAACCTCAGCTGTTTACCTAGTTTATCACATCTATTTTTCAATATACATAAAAATTATGCTTTTTTATACATTGTGTAATATTTAGAGTCTGAAGGTTATCATACACTTCCCTCAGTTCGTTACAAAAACGTGATATAAAATCCTGCCGAAGGCTGGAATCAGTGTACATAATTACTGGCTATCGTTACGCGCTGAAAGCTTCCGTTTAACAATTTGTGTTAAAAGATTTTACTCAGAGTATTTACGTAGCATTAAAAATATATATATACAACAGGGAGCTCTAAACCAGAATTTATTCAAAAAAGGAAATGGTTCCATGTTTGACTTTGTGGAAGTAATTCACAGTAACTTAAATAAAACTTTGTATACTCCACTATATGTTTAATTACACGACCCGGGTTTCGACACTGAAACCTGACTGACACAGGTAACCTGAAGATGGCACGAAGTGTCGAAACTCGGGTCGTGTTATTAAACCTATAGTGGAGTATACAAAGTTTTATTTTAGTTACCAGAATTTATTCATTGGAGCGAATTTTTTATATCTTAAAAAAACAGTAGTTTGAAGCGGAGGTTCCTCCAATGGTGTTAATTTGTTGCAAATGTGGCGAAAAAACCTTTTAGAGATAATACATTTTGTGTGTTACCAAAACCTGACCCAAGTTCCCCACGATCTATCCAAGTAGTGTCTTGTGCAGAGAAAATTGGTTGGAAATGTGAAAGAACGTGACGGTAATTTCATTAGTTTGACAAGCCCACTACAACAACTAGAATGGTAATTACTATCATGACGTCTTTTAAAATTTAGTAAAATTATTTTAAGAGAGTGTAAATGCGTTCTCTTTTCTGATGACGTTTCGCAAATTTCGCAAAACTCTACATGATACGATAGATCAGATCATGAGAATAAAATTAAGGAGATAGACTGCGGAATAGACAGATATAACATGACGTTTGTCCTGCGAGCGATGAGATGCCATAACTGTTGCCAGTGAGACTTCATAATTAGGTTTATCGAATGGAATTGCAGCTAATTCATCGGTTTGCTTCCTGAAGGCGGTTTCAGACATGGGAATCACTTCCATGACAGTAGTCTTGGAAGTCGCTTGCAAGGGACACTTCGATGTGTACGGACCAGAGTTGGGAAAGTTACCAAAAAAAGTTAACTGATGAAAGTTAAAGTTAATCTCGGTAAAAAGTAACCAGTTTAAGTTAAAAGTTACTCTTCTGAAAAAGTAACTGTTTAAAGTTAAAGTTAAAAAAAGTAACTTTTAAGTTAAAAGTTATTTTTTCAGTTACTTAAAAAAATAATCATAAAGTAACCTTAATAAATCTTTTTTTCGCAATTACGATAAAATAAATGCAAACTTCCATTCAAGAATAATTTATTTAACTTTAACTCAAAAAGTCATTAAATTTTAATAACATTCTCATTTCAAAATTGGCATCGGAAATCCGTCCTCTCCTGTCCGAAAAAAGAAGTCCTGCGGCACTAAACATCCTTTCACATTGTGCTGATGAAGGAATACCAGTATTATACTTGATGAAGATATTTCTAACATAGCTTGAGAGTTTGTCAACAGTGCTAAACTCGTGAAAATATCTTACTGCTTCCGCATCTGCGATTGAAAGTGCCTCCTGGCTGATAGAAGTCGGTTGATGCTCACATTTTGAAAATAATGCATCCATCATGGAAAACCTTCCGTTTTACGTCTCACTGTTGGATGGAAGTGAACTTTTGTTAGTGGTAGCTCTTAGGAAGTTAGTCCGTCATCAACCTCGTGCATGAGTTTGCGACCCATTCTTTGCATGGAATTGTTGAAATCCGATAGCTTGGACGGATGAGCATTCTGTAAAAAATAATTTTTCCTTGTTACGTTGGATATACCTAAATAACTACCCTGGCGGAAAAAAATCACACGATACGCAGTCAGGTGTGTATCATGACATGTTCATGGCCGTTCATGGCTGTTCTTGCGTGTTCCCTCGCGTTTGTAACGTGTTCTCGGCTGTTCAAGAATGTCCAGAACGTGTTTTGGGGTGTTCTGAGTTGTTCGGTGTAAGATGTTCCAGAAACACACAATGAACATTCCGCAACACCACAGAGTGTGTTTCCTGGCGTGATCCTCAACATTCCGGGAACACTTCTGATGACAATGAACGTGTAGTGAACGAGAACACTTAGAGAGTGATCCTGATCCTTAGTGTCTAGTCAATATATATAATATACATCCATATTTTTTTGCTTCGCCTAACTCAGTTGTGCAAGTTTGGCCTTCTTTTTTAATAAGTTTAATTATATATTGATTTAAATATACTTAATATTGAGCAATTGAGAATGGATATCTTTCAGAGCGACACGGAGAACATCATATTAGAACCACATTATATTTCCAGGTCCGACAGAATCGATAAATTAAGAGGAATATTTTGCCGAACGGATAGGTATGGGAATTCGTTTTTCCCCCGAACAATTAAGGACTTTAATAAATGCTAGGCGGAAAATTTTATTTTTTTAATTTAAATTTAAATTTTTTTATTAACGGCTGGTGTCCTAACACCCCCCGCCACACGCCTTTTGAGGTGGCTTGCGGGGTAGTATGTAGATGTAGATGAATATAATATTGAATGAATCCAATGTGGCCGACAAGACGGTTCAGTGTACGGTTTGCTCCGAATGACTTGACGAAAACAGTGTGATTATTACATGAGAAAACCGTTGCTAATCGAAATTTCATGTGCAATGCACTTCTCTATCCAAATCTAACTTAGAAGCGCTAAAATCATCTCGGGACTTAGTATATAGGTGTAAAGTTTGCTTTATGACGCCTTCCCGCCGAATTCGCTCCGCAGAAGACATGCTCGCCGTTGTTGTGGAAAACCAGAGTGAGGTCGGAAAGACGGTGGAAATCCTCAAAACAAGCCTTCTTGTGTGCATTGGAACTCTGGAGAAACAATTCACCAAATTGAAATTCTTCGCAATGAGCTTCGTTCTATAAACAACTCTCCGCCGAGCGTTATGGCAGGACGTAAACAACACTGTCACGAAACCGAGTACAAGAGAGCATCCAATGTATGACTATCAAATCTAAATTTTCCTCGGAAAGGATAAGATGTGATTATTCTAAAGTGAAAAATGCTGCTTATCCAACTGCATTCAGGGACCGCCCCCACGTAAGGGAATGTTTTATGGACATTCCCCGAGAAATGAAACACTTTTTTTAAATTTTAAATTTTAAAGAAGACCATTGTTGTTCGAACCTATAAATGCCCAACTACCAACGGCAAAGAAACAATAAGCCTGCACTCAAAAAAGAGGTCGGTTGAAGCATCCAATTTTAGTTGGATAAGAAAAAGTTGGATTGAATATCAACTACTATCGATACGATAGTCAAGATGATTGGACATACCAACCAATTTAATTGGATAGTCGCTACTTGGTCGGCGTACCACCGTGTTGGTTCATACACCTCACTAGAGAAGCCTCTTTACCAATGGTTGGATCGGACAACCAATGCGAATGTCAGCCGGACTAAGCTTCTACTTCAGAGCGCTCTATTGATAAATTCTCAAACTCGTTCGTTCCTGGCAACCTGGAACCTTGGCTACTTCGCCATTTTAACTTCCGGCATATCCCGTGTTCGTGCGAGTTGCTATTATTGCGGTGCGTGTGTGTGTGGATATTGTATCGGCCTTCATCGAATACTGAAAGGTTTTTTGAATATTGAATCTTTGTTGGAGGGCTACATGGATGACCAGACAAGAGAATTACTCAGCGTATTGGGCCTGAACTGTCTCATCGATAAATTTAAACGTAAGCATGGCAATCAAGAACAGATATTTTGTTAATGTAAGAGAAACAATTGCACTTTTCCACAAAATTGTTTTAATGCGTACAACGCGTTTCGGCTCACAGAGCCATCATCAGGACAAGGTCTTGTACCTGATTATGAGCTGAAACGCGTTGTACCTACGCATTAAAACAATTTTGTGGAAAAGTGCAATTATTTCTCTTACATTATGAAGAACTTCCACGATATCTCGCCTGAATCTGTTGAATTTATTAGATATTTTGTTGTAGCATTCATGATTCTATCTTTCTGGTTTAATTTTTTGTCAAAATATTGATTATTTTATGATTGTTAATGTTGAGATTGCACCTGATATTCAATATTAGACAAGCAAGAACTGTATAGAGAGTGCATAGTCTTGACAGCATAGCGATCACTTGCTACTTCCACTACAGTTGGATGTAAGACCCAACTACGTAGGCAGCGGAACCAAGTAAGTTGGTCGGTGCAGCCATTTCCGACGTATCTATTTGAAATGGCTGCTACAGCCAACTAATTGGATGGCGCCCCAGTATCCAACAAAGTCGGTTACGACAACCAATTCTCGGGTTCCTGCAGTCGACCTTTTCTTTCAGTGTGACGAAGCCGGCATAATAGCACGGCGAAACTGTTGCTCTAAAAAAAGTCATCGCAGATACCAAAAGATTTCACAGGATATGAAACACTTCTTAACACAGAACACTGAGGGAACACACTGGACTGCGATTGAGAACAAGCTACGAACACGAGAGAACATTCTACGCAGTGTTGCTTCAGTGTTCAGCAATGCTCCGTAACAGCTACAACGTGTTCACGAACACTCAGACCGTTCACTATAGCACTCGAGATACAGTGTCTGAAGTTCTGGTAGTGTTGTCTCATGTTCTGAAATACAGATCGGTGAGTATCCTGAGTGCTCCAGAACATGCAATTTTTTCACCAGGGTACACTAAGGACGGACTCTCATGGCAGTAGGGGTCGACAGTGGTGGTAATCGACCGCGGTCGCAAGGAAAATAGACTGGCAACTATTTTGTCTATAAGGAGCATTTCGATTCTGCGGGAAAATCGCATTGCGTCCGGGGAAATCTTGGTCACACGACAGCAAACGGAGATGACAAATGTAAACCACCAATAAATTAATTGGAGAGCGACTTATCGTTGCATTTTTAAATATATATTTGCCCTTGAAAATGTTTTAAATGCTGAAAAACCACAAATGCAAACTTTAGGACTTGTTTATTATTTATTATATTTATTTAATAATAAATAACAATTATTACCCCTATTCTCGTACTCGATGCATTGTAATTAAGCACAATTAATTAAATTTATACGTATTTATTGTACCCACGAATGCTTATGGGACTCGAACAACGGAATGCGGACGCCATTATTGCTAAATTTACGAGTTTTGTGTAGTTGTCATAGTGAGTGATTACTTCCGTCATCAATTTGTTTGTGAAGAACCGGAAGTTGTGCGTAAACAGAACAATGCCATGCAAGTAGCGATGCGATGTGAGATGCGGCTGCAATCAGAGCCATCTACATGCCGCTACAACAACTATTAAGTACTTGATACTTGATAATTGTTGATACTTAATACTTAATTACTTGATAATTGTTGTGGCGGCATGTAGATGACTCTGGCTGCAATCACTACTTCCATAGAAGTCAACTTCCGTGTGTAGAGCTGTCTTAATGTTTGAGTACCTATTCATTGGCTACGTGGTACTAATGATACTTCCTGTGTATGGATCGATGACGCTTTCTGTATAATTCTTGCGTCTCTCTGCGTGTTCATGTGTTTCCAAAATACAATGAAAGATATACTATTACTACCCTTATTGCTTATGGTGCTGTGAATTTTGGCAGAAATTAGTTTTTTACTGATTTTTTGTTTTTAGGTTTTTGGTTTTTAATAAATAAAATATAAATATAATAATAAAAAAATAAAATATATTAAAAAAATAAAAATAAAGTTTTTTGCCAATACTTCAATAGTCGTTGTTTCATTAAATTACGTTGGATATAGTGTAGCACGTGTTGGTAAGTACTCATTTCTTGTCACACACCCTTCATCTACATCAATTTTACATCAACATTCCACCATGCGAGCCGCCGCATGGGAGTGTGGCAGGGTGTGTTAGGGCAGCAGCTGTCTGAAGGATGAGGTTTTGGGAGGTGAAATGCTGATATGTATTTTGGGAGGGTTTAAAGTGGAGTTCAGGTTTTACTGTGGCCGCTTATTGTGCGTGGAAAGAACGAATTTTTGTATCTGTCTGTTCGGTAATCTATCTCTATCAATTTATTGCTTCGGTTGGACCTAAGGATGTAGTGTGGCGTCAAAATGATATTCTCTGTGTCGCTTTGAAACACACATGTTCTGAATTTCTCAAGAAAACTGAGGTAGCCTCCGAGCCTCTAGCGGCTTCCAACATAAACCCTTTAATACCAATATAACATCAAGTAATTCTTCTCAATCATTGAAACTAATTTGGGGTAGTTAAAGAAATAGATTTCCGAATAGGTATGACGGCAAACTTTGTTTTTACATAAGCTGGAAAAAGTGCTTATCTCGCCCCTCACTTAAACCATTCTTGCTACGGGTTGCGTACTTTTAGAATGGCACCCGGATAACCACTGCCATGGCTCTGATTATTCGAATGTTATTTGTATTGCCACAGTTTGGAAGTCAGCCTATTCTGAAACCACCACTCTTACTCCATCCCAAAATGTGTTGTCCGACAAAAAATTACTGTGTGTGATTTATTTATTTATTCAAAAAAAATGTTCGCATACAGCAGTAGCGCCAATTTATAGTGAAACATATAACAAAAACAAGAAAGAGGACAAAAACACAATAACAGCATAAAAATAAGCGACGAGAGCCCAACATGGAAAGGGGAAATATTCAATTTGTTGACAGGTGGGATATCGCTTGGGTGGTGACATTGTTACATGGTAAATAAAAAGGATCGATAGTGTTGGGGAGTGAATTTAGAAGGGATGGGAGGCGAAATAAAGGTGAGCGCTTGGTGAGAGATATCCTAGGAATAGGCAGATGGAGTAGAGTATGGGTGCGGGTGGATCGAGTTGGTATCCTGAAGTTGAAGAGAGAAAGCAGTTCAGGGCAATCAGTGGTCGAGTTAAGGGTATTGTGGAGGAGTTTTAAATCCATTTTAAGTCTGTGCTTTTCGAAGGTTAGAAATGGAAAGAGTCTCTGCATGAGACTCTGTGCTTGACTATTTTGGCAAAGAAGTGAGAGATGCAATCGAGGGATTTTAGATTTGTTGGGGCTGACATAGACCAAATTGGGGAGCAATAATGATACAATGGGAAGGACAATTGTTGAGACCTAAGAATTGTCTACTTTCATCAACAAACTTTTTTTACTGGGAGGAATGCCATCATGTCGTATGCGGAATGCAGGGCTGTTTCTTCTAGGAAGGACTAGTGTGGTGGTTTCCCGGTTGCCTTCCACATTGCCGTACCACGGTCGATTCTTTGAACTTCACTCTCGCCCGGAGCTGTGGCAGTTGATACCGGTCCGATCTTCTTGATCTGCGCTATCAATGCCTTCTGCTGAGACTTCTGCCTCTCAGTAGTGGGGTCTAATTCGGGTAGCGTGCGGATGTTGGTTAATTGTAGGTAAAATAGAGGGAAAAGTCCCCAGAGGAAGACCCAGGAATAAGTTCATGGAACAAGTAAAGAGGATAGTAAATAAGTAGAGATACCAGGAAGTTTGGGGAACTAGCATTAGATAGGGAAGGGTGGAGGGTTGCAGTCAACCAATCTTAGGATTGAACATCCAATGAATGATCAACCGAATTATTCTCAGCTTTGTGAAACAGCGCGGCGTATACTTTGTGTACGCAACCAGTTGCCTGGTGTCGGCGTATTGAAGTGATATCGGCGTATTGAAGTGTGTGACTCGTACGTTTCCCTCGTTACGCGAAGTGTGTGATAAGCGATATTCGAGATAAAAAAAAAGATAGTGAACGACCTCCTTCGTACCATCCGCTATCAGTGCAACTTTGTGTTGCTCCAGAGTTGTGTAGCGCTTTATTTTCTTATCTTTCCATACACCTCTTTCTGCTCCTCTCCCCACTACAACAATCAATCTCCCCAAAATTAAACAACTCCTTCCCAACCAACAATGGCCATGCAGGATAAACAAATTAATCATTAAAACACAAAAACAAGAAATGAGATAAAACAAATCACACAAAATAAACAATTAACTTATTAAATATTTAAAGCCCACAAAACAAACAATAACTTTTAGAAAGGTAGCGCGGCGGAAAGGAGCGCGGCGTTACAGTATCTTCGGGAATTACTTTTATCCCTGTTGTGAAAAGAACCCATTTTCGGGAACTTCTTGCTAGGCAGCGTTTCCCCAAGTTTTCCGGCGTCTATTTCTTCTGATGAATAAATTTCAAAATTACTCTGTACTTTTTCACAGATTTTTATTCTTAGTCGACCGCTTTCTTCGCGTTTACATCGATCAGACCTGACGATGTCGCCTATGCGACGAAACCGATCGACTAATAATGAAAATCTCTGGAAAAGTACCGAGCGATTTTGAAATTTATTCAGAACGGATTTTCACAAAGTGAAGACTTTCTCCATCGAATTTATCTCTTCTGATGGTGTTAAAAATGTGTGCACGTGCTTTTACTGCACTGTTTATCACGTAGTCCATGCATTATTGGAACTGATGTAGAAGTGGTTTCTGTTGCCGAGTATAATTGAACACATTTATTCGTAGTGTATGTTGTCTCGCTTTGTGGTCGATTGCTGGAGGTTTTACAAACGAATGGGTTATCTTAATCGCTCTCTTCTCGATGAAGACGAATTTTAATTATTATTAGATCGACTGGAAGGTATTAAATCCGAAGATTCTTGGGATATTGAGTGGAATTTATGCATGATGTAGAAACTATAACTTTGCAATTATCCACGGAAATCAATTTTACTGCGACCTAGGTTTCGATGTCTCACATAATCGTCAGGTGATGATGTAAAGTGATAGATTTCGATGTTTTTACATCATCAAATGGTGGTGAAAAGTAATGATGTGACACATCGAAACGTAGGTCTCGGTAAAATTTATTTGTGTGGATAATTTCAAATTTTTCATGTCTGCATCGACTGGAAGGTCGCGAGCGGGGGAAGCGCGGCTACGGACGCCTGTCAAACCCTGGCATCCTCAGGAACTGGTCCAAGGTGTTTCGGTTGGTGGGGATTGGCTAGAATTATATAGAGGAATCTGCAAGGTACTCATGTTACCATAGTTGGACCTGCCCAATCAAGTTTATTTTGGCTGCTCTATCATTTTATATCCTGGATGGTGAGCCTGAAATTTTATTACTTGCTTAGAATACTGGGTAAATACGAAATATTCCATGATTTAAAAATAATCCATTTTATCTACAAAAACCATGGCTACGTGCTAAAACAATAAAGTTATTAACTTGAGATAACTAGATAATAAAAATTTAATTTTAAGGCAAAATTATCAATTAAGTTGGTGTTTGAAGTTGTCTTTGATCAAATATTGTTTAAATTCTCGAAAAATACAATCCTAAAGGTGCCCATGCACGATCAGTTATAGATTGATGCCGCGCTTGGCATTCCAGGAGTGTCATTTCGGGCGCGCCAGGAATTCGCCACTCACGCGACAGGCCAAAACTTTCAGTCCTGGGCCGCGAACCGTCATAAATTCAATAGATTTCACTTTCTGAAGGCTTGAGGAAGATGTTATCGTACGTGAAGTGAAGAACTGTGAACGCTTCAAGAGAGCTAGACGTCTAGACTGTCGGAACAACTACGGCAAAGTGTCATACTAGCCGGCTGAAAATTATACATTTTGCAGGTACGGGTCCTTCCAGGAATGCGGTAACCCATAAACTGTTACTATTGGCGTGTCGTAACTCCGAGAATTCCACCGGTTAGATTCATCACTCCTGGCGTGAAGCGGCGTGATGGGCCATCGTGCTTGGAGTGAGTGGCCCCACACACAGTCGGGTTTGGAATGAAATGCTGGACTGACACGCCCAGTATCAATCCATAGCTGACCGTGTGTGGGCACCTTAAACACGTCCATTGACGTCAGCCGTTTACATGAGTAGCTTTTAATTTTCCAGAACCCAGAGCAAAAGTCTTAAGGCGACGCATCACACCCGCTCGACTGGTCGGATTTGTGATGATTTCCGACCCCAGATTTTTTGTTTAAGTCTTGAGCCATCAACTTGAAATTTTTATAGTATAAATAATAGACCTTTGCCAAGGGAGGCTCGTATCTGAAACATGAAAATTTCATCCCGGAGCATAATTAAACCATCCGGAAAACGGCAAGATGTAGGGTATATTTTTATAAAAACTGTTATTATTATTGACATATCTAAAACTAATGTAGATGTATCAATCCATCCTCTATCGGAATGCAAAGTAACAGCCGTCACGGTTGTAAGATAGAATCTGTAAATGGTATATTTCGACAAGCTACCTGAATGGTTTTCGGCCATGATGTGCTCGGACGGTGATGCAATTAGTTCAGTCTTCTTTCACAGATCTCATATAAGCGCTGCCTGTACTTACGCGCCGGAGACTTGGCTAAAACTTACCGACGACTGTTGCCTTGTGCGAGAGTTATCCTGGAGTAGGAGACTCCTGACGCTAAAACGCCTCGATCGGGTGCGAGTGACGCCATCTTGTGGATTTTCGACAGAACTTTTCCTTACCGAAGGGTATGATGCGTCCTCTTAACTCTTTATATGCTGGTTCTACCGCAGATGGCAAATGCAATTTCATTCATTCTCTAGCTTCTTATAGAAATCTGTCTTATTTTTTTATACGAAAATGGAACGTCCCTTATCCAAGCCACTATTTTCGCAAATTTTTCGAACTCGTACTTGGAAACGCTTGACGTTAAGTGAGAAAATCAGGAGTGACTTTTGGGGAGAATATTTTTTTCGCGAAAACTTGAATTATCTCCGAAGGTTGCATGGTCACGCAATTTGTCCTTCCGCACGTATCACTCTTTTGAGTTATCGGTAAGTACAAGTCCAGATGCGATAATTCGAAGGGAAGTGGCTCTCCTCTGCAGTAGGAAGTGCGTTAAATACGTTAGGCCTATTTCTTTGCATGTCAAGTTCATGTATTATCTTATCTTATTACAACTAACGCATTCCACTTAACCGCCGGCTAACGTTGACGAAAATGGGCTTTTATATGGAGTGTAAGAGGTGAACACAATGAGAAAATTAACAGAAAAAATGTCTTGATAAATTCGTGAGATATTAAATATGAAGCAAGTGTTTGGTTACCGTCGCGGAAAGATTTAATCAAGTGATTAGATTGAAAGTTCCAAGAAGATTGCCAGGTCTAAAAAAAAAACAAAAAACGCCTTTCTTCTATGAGAGATGTACTAAGATATAAGTTCCTTCAATAGCCAGGAAAAATATGGTTACATTGGCAGCGAAACTTTGAATTCGACTGCCGGAAGAGTTATGTCGAGTGGAAGTTGGCGAAAGAGAAGAATGATAAGCGTACGACAGCCAGGGGAGAACAGTGACATCACAGGCAAGGCTGCCAACATAGCTAAGTTTAACTTGAAATGGCGGGAAAATGTCAGAAGCGCTATGTGCGATATATTGTTCACGATCGAAACAAAGATGGATCATAATCAGTTTATATTGTTCGAAATTCGGCAGATAAGCCCATCTTAACAATTAGATTAAAAGCCATAGCGAGCATTTTGGCCCGTGTGAATTTAGGGATTCTTTAGTCCCGCACCAATTAATTGCTCCAGCTTCCGTCGTATCGATAGATGTCTCCCATTAATCCAGCGAAGAATTTATAATGGTGGCGAAACTTTTTGGTAGTCGCCGGCGCGAAGCGTGACATTCAGGAAGGGGAAGGCACGCTTTGAATGTGTTCTCAATGGAGCGTATGGTAGGAGATAGCTTATGGTAGTCAACGCTGCCAACATGACTGCGTTTCACTCTATACGGCGGAAAGTATCTGAGTCGTGTTCAGCGCCAATTTGATGGGGAAAACGAAACTGCGTCAAAATACGCCATTTGTGTTTTCAATCAATCGCAGATTCCCATGTAAATAGGGAATCAGGTTGGTGTGGTGGCTAGAGTACTGGCTAACCACACGGGCGGCCAGGGTTCAAATCCCTGTAGAGGAGGATGTTTTTCAGAGGAAACCCGACCCCTACTTGAGAGTCTTGTGGAGGGTACTTCAATTACAGTACTCCGTTTGTCGGATGAGACGCTAAACCGTGGTCCCCTTGGCGCCTTTCGTTAAGAGCAGGCTAATGCCGACGCCGGGTTTCTATCCACCCGTCCTCCCTTACCTGTCCCCTATGGCGCAAATGACCTTAGCTGTCGGTCGCCTCCCCAAATATCCAATCCTATAGCACCTTGTCCCGGTAGTCAAACGAGGAGACTACCTCGGTCCTTCGTGCGAAGCCAGTAAGTGGGGAATGAACCTATCCACTAATAAACGCGCCTTTTAGGCAACTGCCACCATGTTTCGCCATTACTGTACGTCGTGAAGACAGTCAGAATTCCTTTATTTAGGAGTAATGTACTATCACGTACCTTTAAGAAGAGACGTTATCCAAGAGTCGTTGAAGTTGTGCGGGCGATTGACAGATGCGATCGAGTTACACGTTGAATGGCCTTCCCTCCGTAGGTTCAAAAGTCAAGTCGCGGGAAGGAATTGTGTGTGCGCCTCGCGTTACGCAATGTTGATTCGGAAGCGTTGAATCATGGGTAGATTTCTTATATCTCCCGGCCCGTCGACGATCAGTTGTCCTTGTCTCCAGACCGAGAGATTGTGTGCTCTGAGGAACATTCAGTTAGGAAATCGTGAAAATTAAAATGCAAGACCATGTTACAGTGTCGCATTTTGCTCAACAATTTCATCCGTTATATATCTCGTTCTCATTGGCGTTATAACTATTTCAACTCTGTATTTTCGGGGATTTGTGTCGGAAGAACTCAACAGCAAACGTGCGCGGTCATTTCAAACTACGAGGGTCGTTCCGAAAGTAATGCCTCCTATTTTTATTCATGGAAACTACAGGAGATACATAAGTCACAACAGCACAGATAAATAGAGCAATATCTCAGCTAAAGACTGTCATTTTTCCACTTAGTCACAACCATTCGTTATGCACTTTTTCCAACGATGAACCAGAGCCTGCATGCCGCGCTAGTAAAAATCGGAACCAGCTGAGGGTAACTACTCGTAGGTGTTCTTCGATTAGATTCGCAGACGACCAAGCGCTAATCAGTCGATCATCGAAGTTACAGCAAGCTTTAGTAGATGCGTTATAAAATCAGTGCAATAATTCCGGAGTGAAGATAAATCTTTTAGGGAAAATATGTGATGAGACTCTTTTGGAGGAAGAAAGCGAGAATGGTCATAAAGTTAGGAGGGCACGAATTGGAACGGATAAAGTAATATAATTCCTTGGACACATGCCGAGAAGAAAATGGAAATTGTGGTTAACAAATTACGAGAAGAATAGTGATATTCACGGAAGTGTTTAGCGATAGAAGGGAGCTGATGACGGGGACCTTGGGTAAATATACATATAGGGAAGAGGGAAGGGCGTATATAAAGGAGGGAGCAAAATTGTCACTTACCTCCCGCAAGAAAGAGCAGAAAAACATACTTTCCGTCCATGTGTGGCAAGAAGTGCAATTTTTAATCCTTGCAGAATATTGTTTTGATGTGCGCGTCATCGGGTTAAATCGTGCAGTCAATTTAAAAGATATGATCTAAAAAGTTCGCCAAAAAATGCTTTCATCGCGTATGACTCTTACTCATGGTGTTATTCGCCCCGTATTGTTGATTATTTACGTGAATAACCTAAGTTCTCGAATTAGGGGTAAACAAAGATTATTAACATGCGATAATGTCGTCTACCGTTAAATTAGCGATAACACGCACTTAGAGTCTTATGAGTCTTATCATCAAATCTAAACAACGTTCATTCGAGGTTTCAGCAGTGGGGGCTGGAACTAAATCACAGTGAATGCATCACAGTTTACTTGTTGCGGAAGTCATCACTCAATTGCCATGTCTACACTGAGTGTGAAGTAAACATAAAGTACCCAAAAAAGTGAAATATCTAGGATGTACCTTAACTTGTAAAAGAGAGATGCTACTTCGCTCTGGTTAGGCCACACCTCGAATACGTCGCGAGCATTTGGTACCATGGTCAAATAGGTTTAACCAAAAAAAGCTATAAAAGACGAAGGAAATCGGCGCGCTTCGTTAAAAACTGCTATGAGCGCACATATAGTGTCTCACAACTTTTAGAGGGATGAAGGTGGGAGCCCCTAGAGACTCGGAGGCTCCACGCTAGGCTTAGGTTGCTTGATAAATTGAGAACTGATATTTTTCAGAGCGACATAGAGAATATTATCACGACTCTTCACTACATCTCTAGTTCTGACAGATGCGATAAAATAAGAGAGATACACTGCCGAACAGATAGGTGCAAAAACTCGTCCGCGAACAATAAGCGACCACAATAAAAATTAAGCTCCACTAAATACACTCCTACAATTTATGTCACCATTTCATCTCCAAAAAACTTACACCTTTACACAGCAGGTGACCTAACACCCCATGCCACACGCCCATGCGTTAGCTCATGGGGTAATAAGTAGATGTACATAAAGTACCCATAAAAAGTCAAATATCTTGGATATACTTCGGACATATCGTGGGGAACACACATACAATATGTATTAATCGCAGAATTGAAGAAACTAGGATTTCTCAAGCGCTAAATAGGGAGGTCCTTGGATGAAATAGTAAAAGCGAGGTGCAAATTCCCTCTGTTTTGACCACATATCGAATATGCCGAAAGCATATGAAGGCCTGGACAGAACGATTTAGCCTAAAAAAAACAAAGTACAAAGGAAAGCTGCGCACTTCGTTAAAAATTGCTAAAGGCGAACATATAGTGTTTTACAGCTTTTATATGTTTTAAGTTGGAAGCCACTAGACTCTTGGAGGCTACACGCTAGGCTCCATTTGTTTAAATTATTTAGAACAGATGAATTTCAGAGTGACAGAGAGAATATCATTTTGACGGAATACCACATCTCTAGGTCTGACAGAAGAGTTAAAATAAGAGAAATACATTTCTGAACAGGTAAGTACAAACATTCGTTCTTTCCACGCACAATTAGTGACCATAGTAAAAACTGATCTCCACTTAATACACTTCCATAATACACCGCTATTTCACCCTCCAAAACCATACCCTTTTCACGGCCGGTGTCCTAACACCACCTGCCGCACGCCCATGCTGCTGCTCAGAGGGTAGGAGGTAAATATAGATGTAAAATATGGTTTAACAGTGAATCTACATTAGTCGACAAAAACTTTAGGTGTTAAACTTGATATTAATGACTCGGCAGTTAGCGTTATACTGAAATCCTCTCCAATTATTTTTTATCTTATAGCTTCTGACAGTCTTTCATAAAATTGATGCACGTTAGATGAAAGAAGAAGATACGAAGCAACTTGAAACTGTTTACTGTACATAAGAGGACATAGAAATGGTGTCAGCTCATGCGAAGTAAAAGTTACATCGGGTGTTCCCCAGGGAAGCGTGATAGGTCCAATTTTATTTCTTCTCTACGTAAATGACGTGAATACAGTAGTAAAAAATAGCAAGCTCCGTCTTTTTGCCGATGATGCAGTAGTGTATAAGGAAATTAGAAATGAAGAGGAAATCCACTCTTTAGCTAAGGATTTAGACGCGATTGATGATTGGTGTGATAGTTGGCAGCTAGAATTAAATTTGAAGAAATGCGCGATTATGAACTTTTGGAAAAAGAATGGCTTTCCCCGGAATAATTATTGCATGAAAGAAAAGAAAATATCGAATGTAGAATCTATTAAATACTTAGGCGTCACCATCACTGAAGACATGTCATGGGGGAAACACATCAGAGAAATAACTAGTGTAGCAAACCGTAGATTAGGATTCGTAAAAAGGGTTCTAGGCAAATGCGATGAGAGAGTACGAGAAAGAAGCTATTTTACACTTGTCAGGCCTCATTTAGAATATGCCGCTAGTATATGGGATCCGTACGAGGAAGGTATGATAAAAGAATTGGAGCGCGTGCAAAGGAGATCTGCTAGGTTTGTTAAAGGCCGTTATGATAACTGTATAAGTGTTACGAGCTTAATAGAAGAACTAGGATGGGAATTGCTATCAGAACGCAGGTTAAAATTTAGGTTAAACCTTTTAAGTAAATTCGAAAGCGATTTGTTCACAGATGACGTTAGATATATATAAAGAACCCCTGCGTATTATGCTAGGTTTGATCAAGAATTAACAAGATTAGAGAGATAGATTTGTCGTACCGATAGATTTAAAATGTCATTTTTCCCGCGTACCATAAGATAGTACAATAGGCAGCGTAGCAAATGGATAGGTAGGTGAAATATAGTTAGAGTAGTCTGAAGTGCATGATGCATGTAATAACAACCAATAATCCCTTTCTTATTATGTAGATAATAACCATCTAGCTCCATGTGACCCTATTATCTAGCATATCTCCCTTGAATAATCTAGTTGCATGTCAATAGTGCATGTTTGGTGATCTTCACCCCCTGCCACACACCCTCATGTTGGCTCGCAGGGTATTACGTAGATGTAGATGTAAGAGAGTTTGATAACAACTTTTGCCCATAATTGTTCCACCTGAGCGGAATGATAAGAGTATAAAAAAGTAGAGACTTTCACATGTATTTAATGCAAACATATGGTTTCAAAAAAAAACTCCATGCATTAAGAAAATATCTAGAGAGACACAGCAATGCCGATGATTTACAAGTAAAAAGAGAAACTATTGAGTCTTTTTCTCTGAGGTCGATTCTTTTCTTTTGCATGAACGCAGTTTCTTGAACAATTTCACGAGAATTATAGATGAGGCTATCATAAATAGAGATGGTATCACAACGATCACGAATAAGACGTCCAGCATGTATATCTGGGTCCAGTGGAGATAGAAGGCTGCCGGCTTAAGGTGCTTCGCTCCGTTGTGTCGCATGACGTACTCTATCCAGTAGATGGCTCTGTCTAGCGGATGGTCCCTCTGGTCCTCCAGTAACGACTGCAATCTTTTCATGTTCTTGGAATAGCTGAAAATAGAACGTAAAAGCCAGTATGAATGAAAAATACTAATAATCTAATTCGTACAGCTGTTGTTCGTTATCACAAGGAGAAGAAAATACTTCGTACATTTACGAAGGTACTTATTATCTTTGGACTTGAGGATACCCAGAGAAAAAAAATCTCTACTTGGAGTGTACTGTATATGACCTACAACTGTGCTAAACTCAACAGTTAGTGCAGTTCCAGTTATCCTAACTTTACTGGACAGTACTGTGTTTGAATTGTTTAGGGTGGCTTGTGCTGGACGTGTACTTTAGAGACTAAATGTGCACGGGGTTGTTCTGAAAATATGCTGCATCAGAGTGCAGGAAAACGATTTGTGATTTCAGGCCCGAATAAGTGAAATCGGATCATAACTGAAGATGCTGTAAAAACCAAACTTGTCGTAATAAATCCTATCACAATGGCAGTTGGTCATTTTTTCAAAGTGAAGTTTATGGCCTAGTGAAGATTACGATAATGATTACTAACTTTTGTGTAAAAAATGTTTTTTAGCTGCTACATCGGGAAATATACTGGGAGAAATGTAAGTTGCACAATGCAACTCTTATTGAAACTAGTAAAAGAACGGATAAGTGGTTTCTAGGGCTATTATGCCGATGAACGGGCGACTGATTTGAAATTAATGGGAAGACTCTTAAAGCTACGGTTTTGCTAAAACGTATACAGATGGTGTTCATTTCCTCATAAGTTAATTGCTCCTGGGAAATTTAAATGCATATTAATATGATGTGCACACACAGTGAAACCTTAATTAAGCGACTTCCGACGGCTCCGCTGACGGTCTTGAACAGGGGTGGTCGCTTGATAAGAGTGATCGTTTAGAGGGGATTCACTGTATAGCATGCTTAGAGTACAAATTTTTGCTAATATTAAGTGAAATAAATGCAGATAGAGCGAAAAGTAAGTCGTATCGTAATCGAACCTTTGCCGTGGGGACTCCATATGAACTGATGTTGATGTAGGACGAAAATATGAAGAAGTGAAACGTTTTTGAATGACGTAAAACGGATATGGTCTAATATGAAATGCGTTGGCACAGATTAGGACTTTGTGAAGCGGGACTATTGTTGCCAAGAAGTTCCAGGAAGAAAATATTAATTCTCCTTTATAATTGGTGGGAACAATTCAAGATGGAGACATTTTTCTTGTTGCTTGATCGATATAACTGCACGCCTTTTCCTCCTCGTTTAGAAAATCATCCGTTGTTCAGGGAACTCCGCTCGCTAGAATCCAACGGATGAAGAAAACCTGTGATCAATCATAACAGCCATCCCCTAAAGATTGTGCGATTTTCTAAATCGCCGCTTTGATATTGCAGTGATTCCATTTTTTCCCCATTTTCTGGTATATCTGTTACTTCTCCTATTTGTCGGTATTTTTTTACGTAGAGAATACATCTTGTTGTTATGATATTGTAATTCAAGGTCTCAAAGTTGCTCTGGATTTTCGAAGGCATAGTCTGCCGTAATCCTCTGGGTGAATGCGAATAGATTCACCCTTTGGATGACGGCAGATGCGCCTTCAAATACTCCACACCATGTTGGAAATCAGATATCTCTGACCCTGAAATATTCGCCGGTTTCAAATCTGTCGTAAGCTTCCAAACTTTCTTAAGTATGTAGGCTATATATTATTAAGTCCCATGGAATTAAAAATAAAACGCGTTTGTGAGCAAAGATATGCATTGAAGAAGCGGTTCTCAACCTGTGGGGAATATAGGAATTTTGCCAATTTAGACCACAAATCAGCCAAACGAGATGTTCATCTACATCTACGAAATACCGTGCAAGCCACCACTATGGTGTGCGGCACGGGGTGATTCCACACCAGGCATGCAGCACTCATCCCAGTTCAAATCAAAACCGAGCACGTTCCTCCGAATGCCAGGCGCAGGCCAAAAGCAGTCAGGGCAACGGTACGCATTCAGACCACAAACTAGGAGAGTGATACGTAGAAGAATATGCTACCATGCAGTACACTACTCAAGATATAACTACTGGTTAGTATTATTAATGCGACAAATAGCACTACAAGATACTAAAACATGCAGGAGTATATCATGCCGGAGATTTCATACGATGTTGGTAACTAATAATTATGCTAAATATTTGGAACTGCTGGAAAAACCTATTTAACTCAGTAAGTATCCTAGAACTGATCTATCACAACTATTATGGTCCCTTATTGTACGTGGAAACCCGAGGTAAAATGGCAGCCGTACTCCTACGGTGTTTATCAGTATTCGGTGTTATTTATATTCCAAGATTATTTCCACTGAGACGGAGGAATACTACCTAGGAGTATTTATTGGTATTCATTACGAATTTATGAGGATTGCCCTGGAAGTATTTATTGGAATTTACCTAGTATTTATATATATTCAATCCATGTATTCATTCCGATTTATCACTATTCTATCCGTATTTACAGGTATTCCTCTGGCTGTATTTATCAATATTCCTTAAGTACTCATCGGTATCACTTTTTCGTCTTATGAAATGAATATCCGTCAAAAGAGGAGATAAATTAAACAAAATTAACACTCGGAAGTAGAGAAATTTACTTAATTATGCATCATTAGACATACATAGCACGAGAACGCAGATATCTGTATCATTTCATTGGTGTATGAAACCAAACAACACACTTCTCACACCAATACAGTCACTTATTCCACTCATGGCCGGTTGCAAGAAAATTTAGTTATGGAATCAATAGTTATGAGATCCATAAAGTTATAGAACTCATAAATATATTCGAGTTGCATGAACACATCTATTAGTTACTTAATTTATTCACTAATAGTTACTAGCCTCGAATATTTGATCTAATCTTCCACCGCCGGATAAAAGTTATGAAAGTTTAGCCTATGAATAATTGATAATGCACATTATAATCAGTCAGCAAGAGTAAACAAACTGGTCACTTGTCTGAAAACAACTCTTTAATCAAGTAATTAAGACTCCAAGCGGTTCATTGCGCATCCGCCATCTTGGCTACTTATGGAACTCATAACTCCATGCCATAAGTTATGAGACCAATGAATTTATTGAATGTTTGTGCAACACTTATTGAATGGTTGTCATGGTTTATGGGCCCCATAACTTTATGGAATACATATGTTACGTTCCTGCAACTGGCCATTAATCATCAATGTCATCGTGAAGACGATTGTTGAAATAAACTGCAAATGATGAATAGATAAGATACACAAGTAGAAACGCAAAATCCGTCTTCGTTCACAAGAAATTAACATGGGTATTCACAAGTAAGCCACAATTTTCACAATAAAAAACATTCGCGATGCCTTTTCTCATAAATATATTCACTTAATCCGAGATGTACTTCCTGACTAACGTATTTAAGTGATTCCAAATGTGGTATCATGCGGCAACAAAGCGTTAAAATTAAATGTTCAACATCGTAGACCTTTGGCATACACTGCAAACAAGCCGTGATTGAAGACACACTCGGAAACATGTACCGCTACAATATTAAAACACACTTGGCCACTATTTACGATAGAAATCGAATATTAATTCGTATGAAGCAATATTTAGCACATAATATCCTCTCCAAGCTGATACTTCTCACAATAAAAGATAAACTTAGCACCAAAACAAGTCGTTTGTCGGTAAATGTTGAAGTGCTGAGTTGCCGGAAGTCACGAGGGACCCGAGATACGATCGCGTTAAGTACGAGACATGCCTCTATAGTTCCATTTTAAACGACTGGTTGAGTAGGCTGGGCTGATGTACTTAATGAAATAATTAAGTAAGTAAATAAATAAGCCGCCAAGACGACAGAGGTTGTCAGTAATTGGAGTTGGTCAATGAAGTCCAAGTACACAATTGCCCCGTTATTAATTACATATTTCTTAGGAAATGCGATGGAATATTCCAGGAATACTGTACCAACCAAAATACTGATAAATACGATACTCTTCCATTGGAATACTGCTGGGCATCGTTGTTCTCATTCCTCATATTCCATGGAATACTGATGCAACTCTAATAAATACTGCGCCCTGGACGAGGAACATGATGGAATACCGCGGAATACCGTAGGAATGAGGAAGGAATACGGATAAATACCCATAAATAGAAGAGGAATACAAATAAATACTGTTGCCTTTTACCATGGGAAAAATTAAATCTTAAATCTTTCGGTTCTGCAGTCTATTTCCTTAATCTTATTCCTGTGGTCGTTCCTACCATAATAGTTTGGATCTAACCAAATATTTTGAGCGTCCGGCAAAAAAAAAAAGTCTACATCAAACTTTCGTAAAAGATTTAACCTACATTTTTCCCTTCGTTGTTTAGTCTATATTTCTCCCTTCGTAAACTATGTTACGTGATGTCAAAAATTTTTAAGTGTTTTTCGTTTATTTTTTGGGCTCAATTAGGGTTATATTGCAGGGGTAAAAATCAATTGTTAGACGTATGTATAGGCCACGTCTATTACTGACCCCGAAAAATGCGTTTCTGGTCATCATTTTTTCTGTAACATTTTTTTACTATTTTTCTCTCAGTTGCAAAGAGTTATATCGAAAGCGTATTTTTCCATTTTTTACTGTCGTTTATTAATAGGATATTCTATCTCTATGCTAAATTGTTTACAGAAGTATGCTGCTTTCTTGGAAAATAAGTTCTGTCCCACACACTAATATTAGTAACTTAAATAAAACTTTGTATACTCCACAATAAGCTTAATAACACGACCCGGGTTTCGACACTTCGTGTCATCTTCGTGTCA
The DNA here is from genome assembly GCA_963169105.1 of Ceriagrion tenellum. Lineage (NCBI taxonomy): Eukaryota > Metazoa > Arthropoda > Insecta > Odonata > Coenagrionidae > Ceriagrion > Ceriagrion tenellum. The sequence continues at coordinate 93,781,037 of OY720643.1, forward strand.
TATTCACCTGAAATTTACCTGATTAAACCTATAGTGGAGTATACAAAGTTTTATTTTAGTTACTATGAATTACTTCCACAAAGTCAAGCCTGGAACCATTTCCTTTGTACTAATAATAGGCCATTTTCACCAGGGTTGAAATTCGCTATGAAAAAAATCATTTGACTTGACCGGGATTCGAACCCGGATCTCCCAATTGCCGGTCAGGTGTGTTAGCCAATTGCAGTTACTGACCGGCAATTGGGAGATCCGGGTTCGAATCCCGGTCAAGTCAAATGATTTTTTTCATAGCGAATTTCAACCCTGGTGTATATGCACCCGTGCGAGTGACTTCGTACCACATCATTTGTTACATGCAATGTTTGGAAATAGGTCATTTTTGTTTGAAGCAATCAAAAATTTCCGTTCTGAATCATTTACTTGATTCAAAATTAGCTCTCCATATTATCCAGGTTTTGTTTAACAATGTAGTTTTTAGCCTGAAGAAAGTCATTACGCTAGGCGAGACATTGTTCATGTCTGATTGAGTTTTTTATATGATCAATGGTCCAAAATGGTATCGTTTATTGCACATATATTATTTGAAATGGTACATATTTTGTGCTAGACTAACCTGCAAATGGGGGTTTATATTCTCAACTCTGATGAAAGTGAAGTCCGCAAATAAAAGTTTTGGAACCATTGCATCCAATAGAATATTTTCAGTTGTTCCTTTGAGCATCAGTGCATGAAGACTTACGTGGGATTTTGAAGAACTTCGTTGATAGCGCCCAAGATGTTTTCAGTTGTCAAATTGTTTGGGTCAAGTCTCACGCCCGCTTGGAGATTGACAACTCTTTGCATATTGGAAGCCTGGTCTGCGAAGTGCGGGATTCCTACGAGAGGCACTCCTCTGTTGGATGCCTCCTGGAAGCTCAGGAGTCCTCCGTGGGTGATGAACATCTTAACGTTCGGATGGGCTGGAAAGGAACGTAGGTCTTCAAATGTCTTGGAATTACCTTAACTTCAGACATATCGTGGGGAGCACCCATGCAAAACACATGCGACAAGGCAATTAAGAAGCTAGGATGGTCCTCGGAGGAATAAGTAAGAGAAAGGTTACTCTTTACTCTGGTTAGACCACGCCTCAAATACGCCGTGAGGTTTTGGGACCCTGATCATAAAGATTTAACCAATTAAATTAATAAAATACAAAGAAAAACTGCACACATCGCTAAAAACTGCTACGAGCGTACGTATTGTGTTTCACAACTTTTTGAGGGATTTAGAGACTCGGAGGCTATACGCTAGGTTTAGTGTGCTTGAGAAATTCAGAACTGGGATGTTTCAGAGCGACACAGAGAATATTATCATGACGCCTCCCTACATCTCTAGGTCTTACAGAAGCGATAAAATAAGGGAGATACATTGCCGAACAGATAGGTTCAAAAACTCGGTCATTCCGCGCACAATAAGCGACCACAGTAAAATGTGAGCTCCACTAAATAAACTCCTATCATACAATTCACGTAACAATTTCACCTCCCAAAACCTTATTACGTTTTTGCACGGCTGGTGACCTACCACCCCCTGCCACACGCCCATGCGGCGGTTTGCAGAGTGGTATGTAGACGTAAAAACGCCATTTAATATTCAGAATATTGTATCTCGACCGTATATTTATTAGTACACGACTTTTCCTCTGAGCGGAGATAGGTCTTGGGAAGTTACAGACTTATGGCCGGTTGCAAAAACTTTTAGTTATGGAATCAATAGTTATGAGATCCATAAAGCTATAGATCTTAAAAAAATAATCGGGTTGCAGGCACTTTTTTTACATAACTTATTTACCAATAGTCAATAGCTTCGAATATTCGATCTAATCTTCTACCGCCGGGTATAATTTATGAAGGTTCAGCCCATGAATAATTCCTGATGCACATAGTAATTAGTCATTAAGAGTAAACAAACTAGCCATTCGTCTCGAAGCAACTCCGATATCAAGTAATTAAGTCTCCAAGCGGTTCATTGCGCATCCGCCATCTTGGCTAAGCATGGAACTCATAACCCCATGCCGTAAGTTATGAAACCAATAAATTTTTCGAATGTTTCTGCAACGCTTATTGAATGGTTTCCATGGCTTTTGGGTCCCATAACTGTATAGAATAGATATGTGTCGTTCCTGCAACTGGCTATTAGTCACCTCATTGCGGACATTTTGCAGTTATATAATTGCTTCTATTGGGAATCAGCGAGCTCACGGCATTAACAAAAAGATGGAAATTCATATTTTGCCATAAAGTTTTGGTTTAATCTTTCAGCAGAATGAATCGCAGACTACTTTTATATGTGAGTTTTTTTTTGAAACTGTTTACTTTTTTTCATCTCTTCCCGCTAAATTTTTTATTAGAATTTGCGCCATAAGGGACAGGTATGGGAGGAGGAAAACCCGGTGCCGGCATTAGCCTGCTCTGCTCTCGACGAAAGGCGCCCCCGGAAGACCACAGTTTAACGTCTCATCCGACAGACGGAGTTCTGCACTTGAAGTGTCCTACAAAAGTAGGGATCGGGTTTTTCTCTGTAAAATATCCGCCTCTGCAGGGATTTGAATCCTGGCCGTTTGTATGGTTAGCCAGTGCAATAGCCACCACACCAACCGGGTCACCGTCACCATTGATTAAATTAAAAAAATATAATTAAGTGTTTATTGGACACCACTCACCAAGAACATCCTGTTGAGGTAGCCATTTCTCAGTCCTCACGTTCTTTGATTGTCCCGGTATGGGACTCTCCCCTTCCCACTTCCAGAGGACTTTTTGCTTCAGTTTGGAGAATGCGGTGATGAATGCATCCCTCGTCTCGTCTGCGAGGTTTGCGCTCTTCAAGACCGAACCCAGGCTGAAATAAATCACTCCTTCCTTGCCTGCTCCGTCCAGGTAATCCTTGAGATCCTGAGGGATATCGACGAGAATATTTAGTCTACTGTGAATTTGAAATGTCATAATAGGAGAGGCGTTGTGCAAGCCAAGCTGACATTCTTTTTTTGGGCATTCATATGTACACTGTCTACAAAATTCGTGTTTAACTCCCAAAAAAATATTATATCAAAGTAACCTTATAACTTTTTCACTCGGTTTTTTCTCAGGCAACCGGCTTCATTGCTTAGGCCAGGGGTCGGCAAACTTTTGAACAGTTGGGCCATATTTATAAATATTAACAACTCGGCGGGCCGGTGTGTTTGTAATGGTTATAGCCCTAACATCAGCCTCATTTTCATGTTTTTGTTTGGTGACAATCTGACGCTGGGCTATCAGAGATTTTTAAAAAAATGCAACTTTTTCTTGACGAAGCTGCCCTTTTAATTCAGCATACTGATGCTTAGAATGTTTCGTTTCGTAATGTCTACGAATGTTGTATTCTTCTCATTGCAAATTACACACAGCGCAGCATTGTTGTGTTCAGTAACAAAGTACTCACCGCTCCATCTATCATTGAATACTCGACATTCACTATCAACTTTTCTCTTTTTTTGCGAGAGCATTCTTCGAACACAATAACAAACAACACTAATTAATTTGACTGATCATAGAATCTATCGACACTAACACAATACACACTAATCTAGCGCTATACTGGACGGTGTGACTCAGCTACCGGGAGGACTGAGGAGTAATGACCGTCCAAGGTCTCCACCAGTGTTGCCACATTTTGAAAACCAACTATCGTACCTGGGCGTGAAAATTGTCGTACTTTCGGGTAAAATTATCGTACTTATATTTAGATTAGGATTAGAACAAACTTTTTTAGGCGAGGGAACGTCTTTATTTGAAACCATATTTTACCACGTCAGCGCCGTCTTGGGATGTAACCGCGGGCCGGATAAAAATCCCTCGCGGGCCGTAGTTTCCCGACCCCTGGCTTAGGCGACATCTGCAGGTAATTTGAATCTGGTTGTCTGAGAAATAATCTTTGGGAAAAGGTCAACAAGTTTCTTAGATATAATCATAATCAGTTTTCACCGGGTTACGCCTTATCGAATCCCAAAATAAGAGATCATAGGATCAAAGAAACATGCTCAGGCTAACGCAGAAGAATGCTAGGACCAGAAAATAAAACTAAACGAATTCAAGACATCAGGTGTGACACCCCGTTTATTATCTATCGTCAGCTCCTGCGGAGATCGTGGCTGAATCTTTTGATTTTTGTGGTCTTTTCGAAGGTTTTCGACCTGTAGACGCCGCGCCGGCAAGAGTTCCAGCTAAACTTTTGTCAAATACGTACCGACGCACAGTGGGCTAAAATCGGAAAAAGCTGGACAGAATGCCAAATTGACTTTTTTGGAGATGGAACCATGAAACTAGGAAGAAATACTCACAATTGATTGACAATAAAGGAATAGCATGTCATTGGTCATGTTCTGTCGCCTTTACCGAGATTCAGGGGCTCAAACATAACCAAAATTTCGAAATTACATCCGACTTCAGTTTTCTACGAAAATCTTCCAATTGAAGTTGAGGGTGACGCTGTGGGAGGAATTTGGTCGGATAAAAAACTACTTGTTCTGTTAAAACAACTCTTTTTCTCTACTGTGCTTAACTTACGGAGTATTTGTTACAAAATTTAGGCGATATTACGTTACAAAATGGCGGACGCTATTGTAACGCAAAATTTCATAATAAGTGGTAAATATCCAGCGTTTTACGAAAGTACCTGTCAAGTGACTCATATTAAATCTATTTTTAAAGCTTTCCAAAGGTAGATCTGAAATAAAATTGAAAATTCGTTTGCGACGCCGAAAATTACATTTGATTTTTCGTACGCGCGTCCGGAGCCTGATTGGCGCACCGGGAGCTGGAAATGCCGTGACCCGAGTAAGTTTTTTCAAGCCATATTTTGGAACTTGGAATTTTGGAACAATCTTGGAATTTTGATTATGTTTGATCCCCTGTATCTCGGCAACGGTGACAGAACATGACCAATTACATGCCATTCCTTGATTGCCAATCAATTGTGAGGTTTTCTACCAAGTTTCATGATTCTAGCTCCAAAAAATTTTGTCCAGCTTTTTTCGATTTCAGCCCAATGTGAGACTCGGAGGGGACCCTAATAATAAAGGAATTTACCCCTCTGATTTGTTGAAACAGTATTCGAGTGGCGATTTATGAAAGCGATACAATATATTCTTGAAAACATAAATACAGTAACTGACAAAACTACACGTTTTAGGTAGAGTCAGTTTTGTTATTTTCAACCTTGAGGATTTAAAAAAAACTAACCAAAAAATCCTTATCTATAGCGGTTTTCCTGCTATGATGTTCTGCTTTCGTCATATCTAGGGTTTAAATGTCAATTTTATACGCCAGATAACAGTAACTACAAGTCTTTCTCCCGGAGAATCTCATTACTATTGTTCCTTCATGATTTATCATCATTTCGCATTTCCGGAACTGACAATCTAAGCTTGAAATCTCTTTGAAGATGGATTAGAATCGAAAAATCGAAAAGGAGGTTTACATGGAAGTTGGCTTATATGGTAGTAGCTAGTGTAGCGATATCTCCAATCTTATCACCACTCGCAGGGAATCGTTCTGCTTGCACATAACTTCCGGCTTTTTCTAAACAAATGGATGAAGGAAGTGAACAATGAATGTGGTAATTTCGAAAATCGCTCAAGTTTGGCAATAATGACGTTCGTATATATTGCTGTTTGAGTCCCTTAGGTGTTCATGGGTTTAATACATTTGTATGAATTAAATTTATGCATTGTTACGTCGACTTAGTGTGCCCATTGTGACATTAATAATTATTATCTAATAATAGATAAGTCTTAAATCTTACCTCAGTGGTTTATTTTTTCATTTAAAATAGCTTCAAGTACAGAAAAGTATTAACATAAGCAATAATGAGTCTTCCTCCTACTGAGTTATTTATTGTTTAAGTTTAAATCTCCATTGGAATGAAACACTCTCTCTGGTAACTTTGTGGTACTTCATTTCTAAAATGGATCTTCAGGACCTGAAGATGACGCAAACGCGTCGAAACCCGGGTCGTGAGTTTTATTTTTGTGGTTTGTAAAAGTTATTTCAGTGTATCCATTTTAAATCTCCATTAGCTGTCATGTGACCAATATTCCATTGGATATGGTGCGATTTTATTGCAGAATCGATATGCTATTTTTATGCAAGATAAAACAAGTCTATTTTCCTTACAAGTAGCGACTGTGATCGATTACCACCACTGTCGACCCCTACTGTCATGGAAGTGCGTGCTTACACAACGAAGTGTCGATTGAAAGCGACTTCAGAGGCTACTATCATGGAAGTGACTAAACTTTACGTACCCTAAACGTAAACCAGCCCGAAGATGAAAACATAAGCATACAATAATTCGGAACCATCAATGATGGGGTGACTGTCTTTTTGCGTAGCAGGGCAGAATTGTAGTTTGCAGTGGGCTTCCGCAGGATTGAGAAGTGTAGATGCTGATATTTGCCTGCCAGAATCAGCAAATAAACGATATCGCCTACACTTTTCACAAGCTAGTGAGAAAAACTCACGAATCATAGGGCTATGCCATGCCTGGCTCCAACTGATAATGTATAAAAGGTGGGCGAATATCACAATCTTCACAACACCGACCCAAGGAAGCCATCGCCGCGGCGTTGCAGTCTGCTTCTTCATGGCTTAGCATCTAAAATGGCTCTTAAAAGCTTAAAACTCTTGTTCCTCCCTTGAGTCTACGTTTTTCATTATCCCTAGCTTATTTTCTCATCGCAAGATAATGCGAGCTTGTTTATAAACGCTTAATGGATTCCGGTGAAGTGAGTGAGGTAACAGCGTTGAAGAATACCCTACCATCGTCCCTGACGAATATACGTAGAGACAATTTGGCACCGTAGAAGTGTAGTGTAGGTTTCAAAATGAGTAAATTATCTACTTTTATGGGGGATTTATAGCTAAGACGTGTTGATATTGGATTCCCTTTCGACAGTCAGAAAATAATTTTCAAGTGATGGCGCTGATTCCCCAGGTGTCCGGTTGTACTAGACGAACAAGGGTCGTAAAACGGTGAAATTTCGTATGGTTCATAATGAAATAATGATTTGTCTTCAATATAGAAACATCTAAAGTTTAAATTCAACTTTTTGAAAAAAAATAATTTTTGACCGCTTAAGCAGGCACTCAGACCTTTGCGCCGATGAAACTAGCTGCCCAGCATAATAGAGAAAAAAAGCATTCTGTAACTAAGGTGGGTCTGTTCTCCCTCTGTACTGTAAATGGACTGGAAGTGTGCTTAAGACTGTACTTAAATTGAAACAAGCAGTACAATTTGCCTCATCACACAGCATTTTGGCTTTACATTCATTGCAACAGTATACTTCCAGCTCTGCAGTACAGTAAAGTTTCAGTACAATTTTTAACACAGCACAGTTGCACCATTGCACTCTGATGCAGCTCATTTTCAGTACAGCCCTATTGCAGCCCCAACGCAGATTTCTGCTGTCATCTCGCGCGCTTTTCAACGGTTTCCAAGACTTCCCGAACCGTGGCGCTAGTGAGCTGAGCGACCCCAAGGTCGTTCGATATCTCGATTCTTCGCCTCTTCGAGTCGAAGATATCGATGGTGCAACATATCGAATAAATCGACCCTGGAGCGACCCGAATCATTCTCGTCGAGTGCATTGCCGCGTACGGAAGAATCGGAGGGCGTCTCGCTTTTAAACAGTATTAATAATTATAGGTGGTTGTCCTGCCGATATTTTCAACTTTTACTGCTTGAGAAATGAGGCCCAATCGTCGTTTCTGTGTGCATGGGTGCAACGGTGGCTACGACAAGTCGAAAAAGGAAAATACAGAGTTGGGGCCATGGAACCCAAGCCTATTCAAAGCGAAAGTCAGTACATTTTTTTTTTAATGTGGTAATAATCGATAATGTGCAGAGATATAAACATAGATAAGGTTAAGTAGTTGGTTCGAGTTGTTTTTTTAGGTGAGATAAGCAGTTTTACGTTTAAAGGTGGAATTAGTAGTGCCTTGTTTAGATTGAATCGGAAGAGGCACTTTGTTTCAGTATCTTTTTTTCCGCAGTTGATCCTGCTCTTTTTCTTTTGCGGGTTTTTACCCGTTGTTCATCCCTTCATGTGGATTAGCAAATGTGGGTCGGTAAAAAGTCTTTATTACAACCTTTTGTATATTTTTTTACTCTTTAAATATAGAAACTGTCTATCTGAGCCCAATTTCATTTTTTTCCTTCCTGTCTCTCGTGTTCACTGTCGTTCTTGTTCTTTGTTACGAAATGTCTTCCTGGGTACATCTACGTAATACCCTGCGAGCCACCACGAGGGTGTGTGGCAGGGGGTGAAGATCACCAAACATGCACTATTGCCATGTAAGTAGGATATATAATGTAGACATGCTAGAAAATAGGGTCATAGTTTATTAGTTACTACAGTAGATTATTAGTTATTGCAAGTTATTGCAGTAGTTATTACAATATAATATTAGTTACTACGGTATAGTACAGGTAAAATCTACATAATAAGGAAGGGATTATTGGTAGTTATTACATGCATCATGCACTACAGACTATTCTAACTATGTTTTACCTACCTATCCCTTTTGCTACGTTGCCTATTGTTCTCTCTTATGGTACGCGGGAAAAATGACATTTTAAATCTATCGGTACGACAATCTATCTCTCTAATTTTGTTAATATGGTCAAACCTAGCATAATACGCAGGGGCTCTTAATATATATCTAACGTCATCTGTGAACAAATCGGTTTCGAATTTACTTAAAAGGTTTAACCTAAATTTTAACCTGCGTTCTGATAGTAATTCCCATCCTAGTTCTTCTATTAAACTCGTAACACTAATACAATTATCATAACGACATTTAACAAACCTAGCAGATCTACTTCCATGCAATGCTACCGTTAGCTCTCCACCAGTCATTGTGGAATAATTCCTTGGAATTTCTCTCCTGTAACATCTAGTGGCCGTAGTTAACTTTCTACAAGCTCATTATTACCGCTCTTTGACTATACTATTTTGATTTGACGCATTTAAACCTTCTGGTTAACGTACCTTATCAGTGAGGAATCGTTGGGCTTTTCTTTTCTGATGTGGGATTTTGAGCAAACTGAGAATTCTGCGGTAGTTGCTGGGTGGAAAATATTAATTTACTTCAAATCTTGTCCAAACAATTTTTGGTTAATTTCATATCCCGGTCAAGACGAGCCATTTTTCTTCGGTGGCTTCTCGCATTTAACTTACATGGCATTGTGATTTTTTCTACAGATGCCACGTAGATGACAAATATAACGTGGTACCACTATCGAGTGTAATTTTGAGTTAGCAGGGTGTAGTGTATATAGCTGTATTTTATAAAATTGTCAAACGATGTGCCTTATCTTTCGTATTTACAACTATTCTGAACCACTGTCAGGTTTAAGATTTTTTTGTTCTACCCGAGCGCAATGTGCAAGTGTAAATGGCGTACGCTTAGTTATTCGACCACGAATCGAAAGATTGCTGTCATTCTGAGGTGTCTAATGTGAGGGGGCGGGCCGGTAAGACACCAATATCTCTCGTAGGGTTTGCGAAGTCGCTATAATTACGAGTAGAATAGTAAGTAGAATGTCGACCTTCGGTGCCCTCGGTTAATGGCACGAATTGCGCATTTATATTCGTCTTAAGTGGATAGCTAGCGAGTAAATATGAAGGTGATGCCTTCGAGTGCAGGTCTGATTTAAAAATCGTATTTATGTTTAATTTGAATTACGCTCGTCTTTAGACAGTCATATGATTTCTTTAAGTGCGTGTACATGCTTATTAATCGTAGAAAATTCCCAGCTTGGTCCGTTAATTGGATGATTTTACATCTTTCATGAACCGCTGGCATGCAGTTGCGCAAGATTCTCAGATCGCTCAGGGAATCAGCGCCTCGTGTGGCGACTTGGTAAAACTAATAAAATTCGCGGGCCCTGGCAGCACTTTCATTGGCCGAGTCGGTAATCCTCTCTGTAGAATCTTTGATTCTAACTATATGTAAGACGTGAAATATTTCGAGGGTAAAATAGTCCCCCAATCCGATCTCCCGGTGGGGACTACTGTTAAGGGTATGTCAATCAGTAAGGACAGTACGCCCACAGTTATTTTTACTCTGGGAAAGGACAAACTTGAAAGTAATCCCGAATGACCTGTATCATCCCACATCTCACAATAGAAACCAGTCAACCTATGGAAACCTATGAAAGGAAAACACCCCATTGTTCCGGACATGTCTCGAGATATCTCTTTGTAGATATTTTTGTACACATATGACCATTTGGGGATATACTCTAGTTCTCACCTTTGGTAGTTCCTTTGGCGGCTTGATGTGAAGTCCTCCTACCTCAATCATACAGGGAACTGTCGGTCGAGCCTGGTTCAGCGCAAAGTGATTGTTCACCAGAGCGAGGCTGACGTGTTCTTCCAACTCCGGTATGGACGGGGTGTTCTCGCCGAAAACTTTGCGCATTTCCCTATCCATTATGGCTTGCATGTAGTATTTATACACGGCGGAGAATCCAATATGCAGTAGCGTGTTCAGCACCCTTTCCTTGAAGTTCATCCTGTCGTTGAAAGACGCTAGGGGATCAGTATAGTACGAGGGCAGCTTGACGTTTCCGACAGCAGTGAAGGTCGATGGCATTGGCCCAGCTGGTGAGATGAGGACGATCGGGGCTTTGTACAAAGGCCCGAAGGGATAGTAGCACTCGGTAAAGAAGTTGCTCATGAGAATGATGTCAAACTTCTTCTGGCCGCTGGACTTGATCAATTCGTTGACCTTTCCGTCCATCATCATCCCGCATACATCTGCAATCATTCCTTTCAGGTGACCCACCAATTCAAGGGGTCCAATCTGTTTGGTGTGGTTGAATCCAAGGTGGTGATTCACCAGATGGCTCACGTCGATCTGCTGGTAGTTGGGAGGTGGCGAGTCTATCGGTTGGGAGGTTACCACCGTGAAGTGGTGCCCTTTTTGAGCGAGTGCCCTCGTTATGGTGCTGTAGACATTGTTGTGGCTTCTGCTGGCAACGGGAAACAAGGCAAGGATGTTGGCCGCTCTTGTTGTTTCAGTCTGAAGGAGGACTGACAGTAAGACGAAAGCCCAGGTGCTCCTCCAAATCTTATGATCCATTGCTGGAAGAGAGAATTGAATGAAAAATTTCATTGGAAAGCTTACGGATGAGATTTTGATCATTTTACAGTCATATATACGCTTCATTACACCTATGTCGTACCACGCGAGCACCATTTTGGACGTGTATTGTGTCTGTGAAACGTTGTTTGCTGTTGCGATGATGGCCTGCGCAGATTTATACCGTATGAATTGGCTTAGCGCCGGGGAATGAGGATAATCCAGCGTTTGACTATTATCTTTTGACAAATTTTTTGGGGACTAGGCGGCAGGCCTAAAATTGTGGGGGCGGGCGCCTTTCGTGCGAGCCTGTAACTAGTCGAAAAGGCACCGCTACCGGGGGGAGGGGTTGGAAACTGTCACCGAGAGGGCGGTTCTAGATAGACGTTGGCGAGATCATTATCCTTCAACCGGGAAAACTGGGTGGCCGACAATGAGAGAGGCCCAGTGGTGATAGATTTGGCAACTCAGCAAGTAGAATCAGAAGGTTCACTCGCCGGTGATCTAAGAGCAACTGAATTTTTGAGTCTCTACGACATGCCTACGGTACACTCATTGGCTCTGGAAAAGTCACGGGACGAGTAATTTTTTCTTAGATCACTCCCACAAATTTTAGTCCGGCCTCTTAGCCCCCAAGGCATTTGAAAAAGATAATGACAGGGTTCCCCTGGCTTCCAACGTATATTTGGTAGTCCAAAGTACCGAATATTATTTCAATATCAACTTTCTAAATCTATATGAATCCTTTTCCAATTGTTATGTCAGCATCTTCGATAAGTTGTGAATATTAACAGCGTATTTTGATTCACAATTGTTCGCATAGTAGATATTTCGCTGACCCTTTATCGTTCCTCTTATGTCCGTCTAGACAAATACTAAGCTATACATTTTTATATATTCAGTTTAAGAAACCCGGCTTTCGAATATGAAATGGGTAACACATTGAAAACCAAAAGTAAGGTACAAAAGATGCAGATTATAACGCGAAAATATTTTTAATCACCTTATTAGTTCAGCCATAGGAGTCGACTGCAGTGCCATTGGCATGCAACTACTTTTTTGTTTTCTTTTTTTTTTGGGAATTTTGATTTCAATTGCAACAGTAATTCGCTAATGAATTTAAAAAATGCGTGGCATGATGTCTGTATTTTGTATTTGTTCGATTTCCCTGGACTTTCCACTTCTCACAAACTGTTTTAATTAAAAGCTTGAACATGCTTTCCAGTTCGATTTGCCGATTTTCTGCTGTAATTTGAGCACTCTCCAAAAGAATATACTATTACGTTTACCAATCCACCTCAGATTGATCTGACCGGATCAGCTCGGTATGGTAAACGCAATAGTCTAGTGGGATCGATCCGAGGAGCGGGCCAACTCGTTCCACTTGCTTTTTATTTATCCTCCACACGTTATTTTTAACTTTTAGGTTTTTTATTACCTGTAATTAAATTTTAACTCTCTTTATTTTATTTGTGGTTTTTGTAATGATTTCGACCCATTGAGGTAGTTCATTCTACCTAAATGTTCTAACCTCTATTTTCGCACGAAAAATAGCGAATAAAACAATTATGCGGCACAGGAACAATCTTTGCAAAGCGCATGTACAAGATGAACGCGAAATAAACAACTTGAAAATGAATATAGCACATTTCGTTGAAAAAATAACAACGAGAAAACAGGAAGTGTAACAATTAAAACTGTATGACTGATTTTCGCGACATTTATGGCAGAATGTAGCTGGATTGTTTCCCCGTTTCCGATATTCTTTCGATCCGCGAATTTCCCTCGCTATTCCAATCCCTTCCCTATTTAGACGAGGACTAGGTTGGGAGGCGCTAGAGAGTCAGAGACTGCGCTCAGAGGCGAGGCTTTGTTTACAAGAAAAATTCACTTGAGGCGAGTTTCAGGTTGACACGGAAAACTTCTGAAACAATTAAGAATTTTTCGGGTTCTTCCCGCGTTGCTGTATAAGGGTGGACGACCGTTTCGTCGGCTTTATCAGGCCCGAATGTTCAGGAGTTTGGTTGGCCGCTACAAACAGGGCTATGGCCCGTTAAATATTCTCAAGGGTCTTGTCCACAGCGCTCTAATTGGCTGAGGAATTGCATGTTCTTGGATTGTTGAAAATCCGTTTGAAAGCAGAGGAGAGTGGATACCCATCTTCTCCGTTAAAGTTGTTTGGATTCTTAGCGATTTCGATCATCTACCGTATCAGCCGAGGGAAGCACTTACTTTCCTTGGCGATGATTTTTCTCTCTTCAAATTAATTACCTCTTAACAACTTCTCAAACACTAGGAAATGAAAACTGAGATTAGATTCACATTTCAAATCAATAGAATCACAAGGAACCTACGGAATGACTAACATTTCATTTCTACCAGGACGTGGTAGTAGATTTAGGTAGGAAAACTGTCGAATATGTGATAAGTGTTGATTTATAAGATTGGATAGGATATTTGAGGAGGCGATCGACGGCTAGGGTCATTTGCGCCATAGGGGATAGGTAAGGGAGGAAGGGTGGATAGAAACCCGGCGACGGCATTAGCCTACTCTTAACGAAAGGTGCAAAGGGGACCACGGTTAAACGTCTCATCCGACAGACGGAGTACTGTACTTGAGGTACCCTACACAAGACACACAAGTAGGGATCGGGTTTCCTATGAAAAACATCCGCCTCTGCAGGGATTTGAACCCTGGCCGTCTTTGTGATAGGCGAGTACTCTAGCCCCCACACCAACCCGGTCCCCTGATTTATAGAACCTTTGACAATTCTTATACTTAATATGCTTTAAATATGCATACATTTATATTTTTATTGAAATTTACTAAATTACAAAATCAACAAATGCCACCGGGAAATAAATGAATGTGGGTTATATGCTCCAGTAATGGGCATATATGAAAGTAGTGTGCTTCGTTGGTTTTGCCGTGTCGAATAACGAAACAGATATATAAGAGTGAAATGAATGGTGCGAGAGGAAGAAGAGGTAGGCCAAGAAAGTTGTGGTTGAATGTGGTTGAGGAAATTCTTAGGAGGAGGAATGTTAGGAGTCTTAAAAACAGGAGGGCGTGTATGAAGCAGTGTATGGGGGTAAATGAGGCAAAAGAGGTTTGTAAGGATAGGTCAGTATGGAGGAAATTACTGAAGTAGAGTTAGTTGTACAAATATGTTTTTGTGAGTGAAAGTTTGTGACTCTGCCAACCCCGGAAGGGAACGGCGTGATTGGCATGTATGTATGTAACAAATGCCACTGGGTCTCGAGTAGCCTGATGTACTAAGACATTGATTGCCTTATTTAGGCGATTTTTTGGAATTATCATATCCATTGTTCAGTTCGGTGATCCTGCTTACTCATTACTTCAGGTATAACCTGAAGTTATGAGTAAGCAGAGAAGTTATGAGAAGGTATAACCTGAAGTAATGAGTGAGTAGAACGATTCTCTAAATGTATAGGTACAAATCATGACACCATTACTCGTGCTATTCCCATTTCCACGCTATTCCCTTACCTTTTCTCTTCACCAGGGTTGAAAAACATACTGCCATAGTGAAGAGCGATGCATTAATGTTGCACAATATTCAAGTAATATTGAACTTGAAAATTTTATCCCAAAGGCTATTTCTACCATAAGATCAATTTATGACAGGAGGTGCGATATTACCTAGTCCATTAATTCAAAGAACTGCAGAACTGGCCGAGCGTGAATTCTACAGTTTTCTAGTCTATTAAAATATAGAAAAATTAAGTCCAATTCCCCTCGAATTTCGGCTAAGAAGGATATTTTTTCAGTGTAATCTCGATCCCTAATCTGAAGCACCTGAGATGCGGCGATGCAGACCTAGTGATGTAGTGAGAAGTCAAGATAATATTCTCTGTGTCGCTCTGAAAAATATCAGTTCTGAATTTCTCAAGCAACCTATGCCTAGCGTGTAGCCTCCGAGTCTCTAGGGGCTACCACCTCAATCCCCCTAAAAGTTGTGACACACTATGTGTACGCTCGTACCAGATTTTATCGAAGCGTGCTGCTTCCCTTTATATTTTATTAATTTTTTGGTTAAATCTTTATAACCAGGTTCTCAAATGCTCGCGGCGTATTCGAGGTGTGGCCTAACCAGAGCGAAGTAGCATCTCTCTTTTACTTTTTCATCCGAGGACCTTCCTATGATACGCTTAACAAAACCTAGTTTCTTTAATGCTGTGTCACATACGTTTTGTGTGTGTAATCCCCACGATATATCAGAAGTTAAGGTAATTCTAAGATATTTTACTGTATCTGAATATTTTAAGTTTAAGTTAAAAAATAAAAGAGCCCTCTTTTATTCATTATATATATATTAATGACCTAAGTTCTATGGTTAGCAGCAAATTAAGATTATTTGCAGACGATACAGTTATCTACCGTGAAATAAGCGAAGACGCGGACTTTGAAGCTCTGTGATCGGACCTTAAGAACGGTCATTCGTGGTGCCAGGAGAGGGGGTTAGAATTAAATATCAGCAAATGCACCACAGTTCACTTCCTGCGAAAGTCATCACAAAAATGCCATACCTATACTGTGGATGGAGTAAACATAAAATCTTCACCTACAGCAGGATTACACTTCCTTGAGGAACACCGGATGTGACTTCGACCATATGAAACCCTTTAAGATGAACGAACCTATCTCTACGTCCTGGTGCCTCCTGGCCATCTAGAGTAGGGCTGGGCGGTATTCGAATCCCAATGTCAATATCCAATATCTTCAAATATTGAAAATGGACCAATGTCAATAAACTGTATTGAGATATTGAATGTTGGAAAATACTTTTACATTGAAAATATTGGAAATAATTAAAACATTAAATATTGGTACAGTGGAAAAAAATGAACATTGCAATCTTAACAGGTAAAATTAGGAGTAAAAAAACAAAAAAACGGTGGCAGAAGTGTTTAGAACCGAGGAGGGTTACTTAGAAACAGGGACTTAATAAACGATGTAAAAATCTGTCCATAAAATGAGAAAAACAATGTAAGCTTCATTTCCCCAGTTATTTGCTATGAATCATGGATACTGCAGAGAACATGGATTTACAGAGTTCATGCTATGAACAGTGGTGGAAAAGGAAGTGCTGGACTGAGTGCCACGCGCGTCGCGACGACGACGCGAGACGACGCGTCGTCTGCTTTCAAAGATAAGGGCGCTCTCTGACCACCCTCCTCGCCGGGTACCAATATTATTCATTATTCACTAGTTGCATTATTAACAGTGGTAACCCAATTTTCAATATTCTAATTGCAAATATTGGTTCTTCAATATACAGTATTCCAATTAAAAATTTTGTCTTTTCCGAACATTTATATCGAATTCAGGATATGGGTATAGGTCGTTCAAAAATTGTGATTTTGGTATCCCAATATTAAAAAAATATAAATATTGGAACCAATGCATTGGAAAACCACCCAGCCCTAATCCAGAGTATGATCGCGCTTTTACGTCTTTTAATTTTCGCTAGAGCAGTAAAGGCGTACGTTCACGCCTCCCCATTCAGATGCATTGTAACATGTTGTTCCATCCATCTATGCTGGTGGCTGGCGAGCCCAATTATCGCTATTATGTGTCTCTGAAGAGTCCTAACACCTATTCCAATTATTCTACTAACCACGTTTATCCTTGAGTACGTGCATATCACATATAGTTGATTAATCGACGAAAGTTATTGCATTTAAAGCTGGTTTTAGTATTGTTCTAAGTTAATTTTTTTGTTCTCATACCACAAATTTAGTAGGGTCTTACTTAGTAAAATTGCTGAATTTATTTTGTTTTGCTTGATAATGTATGATCATGTTTTCGCTGATAGTATACCATACAAACTTGAGTTCAAGGTAATAAAATTTTATTTGAAAGTAGTTTAATTGCACACCTCTTTTGCCACGTTTACCCCCATACACTGCTTCATACACGTTCTCCTCTTTTTACAACTCCTAATATTCCTCCTCCTAAGAATTTCCTCAACCACATTCAACCGCAATTTCCTCGGCATACCTCTACCTCTCGCACCATTCATTCTACTCTCATATATCTGTTTCGTTATTCTACTCTCATCCATTCTCTCAACATGGCCAAACCAACGAAGCACACTCCTTTCATATATGTCCATTACTGGAGCATCTAACCCACATTCATTCATTACCCACTCATTCCTGACCCTATCCATCCTACTTTTTCCGCAAATACTCCTAAGATAACTCATACCCACGGCGTTTAGTCTACTCTTATGTCTATCCTGACATACCTATGTTTCACTACCATACAACAAAGTGGGGAGAAGTACACCTTTGTACACGGCGATTTTCACTTCCTTAGACAGGCACTCATTCCTTCATATGTGTGTCAGTACACCGCATATACCTGCTAGTGGCGAGTCGCGCGGCAACGGTATGCTGGCTCTCAAGGTAGTCCTTTCAGACGGGATCCTAGCTTGAGTAGAATAGAGAAAGCGGGCCTAGGGTATTACTATGCTTTGGTTTCGCGAAAATTTGCCAAAACTAACCGGTAGAGCGCCGCAACAGTTAGCAGGGAAATCTGCACGTGGTGCGGGTACTGCAAAAGCTGGTAACTTTGCACACACTATAAAAACTTACTCATAAGGGTCACAAAGTAGCCTCGGACGGCCGAAACCACGATTGGTCAGAGCAAACAAAAAAAAACTCAATACTCAAATTGTTAAGAAGCTCCTCATCTGCAGCGGTCATTGTCAATGCTTCTGCATCATTCATAACCACAGTAAGATAAAGGTTCCTAGTGAGCTTTAGTCTAAAGCCCTTGCGGTCCAAGCTTTTTTTTTCTTGTGCAATTTCAACTTATTTAACTCAAGGTATACCTAATCCAAGGCGAGTGCCAAGTGCCTCACGTGATGCTAAGGAACTAGAGACATCACGCAAGGAAAGGGAGGGACCTCGCCTCATGATGTCACCACAGTGATAAAGGGTGATCCAAAATCGAAAGACATCTTCGCTCGATTGACTCACATCACTTTTACGTTCTCCAGACGGCCAAATAATTCGGTATCGCCCGGAGAAATCCTACCAGCATGATCAGAATTATGTATTTTTCTGGCGCTCATAAATTCAAACCAAATTTTCAATTATAATTATGGTGAAACGTTTACTATCGTAGACCTTAACATCGGCCTTTCAGATATTTTTGGTGCGTAAATTAAATGTTAACAAAAGATACAATTTAAAAATAATTCTAACAATAGTAATTACAAGACACAGATGTTTACGAATGGAAAAAATAATAATACATGATACGCAGTACACACAAAAACAGATTTAATATCCCACTACTTTCAAATGTACAACAAATAAATTATCTTTTAAAATTCTGATCTAGATCGGCATATTTTTACATTCCCTCATACTTTTGAGCGCTTATACAAAATTCTTACTTAAGATAAAATATAAATAAATAATTACAAGACATATTATGTTTACATAAAATAATTTCAAGAAATGTGAAATGCACGGCGACAGATTTAATAGCATACTGCTTTCAGATGCACAACAATTATCCATTGTCACTTTCTCAGCTGGGAGTTTCTCGAATTGGAATCAAATTGGAATTATAGAATTAAATAATTTTCTTTTGAAACAAGGTACATAATATGTCCCTTGTTTCATTCTACTTAGTTAAAATCAATCAACGTGACATTACTTCAGACATATTTAATGGGGTGTCCTGAGCAAAGGTAAATATTCAGTAATTTTTCGAATACGTATGAAAAATTCTAACGAATGATTCACGACAATTTTTGCTGAGACTCTTAATGGTGCCACAAGCTTCTCTAACATACGACCATTTTCCTTGAATTAAAAAACTTTAAAAAAAATCAAATCAAATTCGGTACGGGCAACATCATTACACTGAACTCAAATTTCGCGAGCAAGGATCATACTATTGATCTGATAACCTAAATCAGAGTGTATGCGTCCTTTGGCCACATAAATGGTTTTTTGGCCAATTAGGGAAACCCACTGAGGGAAATTATGTCCCTTAATTGCGGTCGTCTCGCCGGAAAACAGAACGCTATCATCATTGATAACGAGCGCTCATGTTAGAATTCTCGTCAAATGAAAACCGGATTGATCTAACCCCAGTGATAATGTATTCTTTATTTATTTTCGGGAGTGTTGGTAACGCTACACCTTTGTTTGAGTGTATGAGTAGATCTGAGAACGGATCAGTCCGTGTACCAATCGAGTGGAACGGCTCCCTATTGGATTATGAGGGCGCCGTAAGTACCGGTACGTCTCTCGAATATTAATGCATAGTTAATTCATTAGAGTCAGTATACATGCACTGTATTGTCGGTGCACTGTAATGTATCCATAAATGGGTCTATGGACAACATTTCAGAGCTCTAAGTAATCAGGAAGTTGGTTGGTTTATGTTACAAGAATTGACCTAGACCAAGACAAATAGCTGATACTCGGAGAAACCTTGTAGTAAACGCGTTAACCCTTTGAGTGCGTCATGACGTGATATCACGTCATGTTGTCTTTACACTGGTGCTGATGACGTGAAATCACGTCAAGAGTGCCGTGAATGTTCCAGCTTTCACAAGAGAACTTTCATTAGGACCTCTAGTGAAAGCTGGTACACTCACGGTACCCGTGACGTGATATCACGTCATTAGCATCAGCGTAAAGACAACATGACGTGATATCACGTCATGCCGCACTCAAAGGGTTAATAATGTACTATCGTCATTATTTTAACTGATTACTGAATTGTCTCAGAAAATGGGTGCATGGACAAAATTTCAGAGCATTACGTCACAGGCAAGTAGGTGAAATTTCAGTGGCTAGACTCGACCCTGGAAAACAAGCGAAACTTTTAATGAAATTATTGAATTAAAAGAGGGGACTTGGCAGTTATGTGAATCTTCTGTTTAGCTAATGGGAGCCTGCGTTATTAATAAAGACCATTAGGTCATGAAAATTTTATTTTTTCCTCTTTTGTTCTTAGTTTCAAGAATTGATCCCGCGATTTCTTCTTTCTGTGCATCTTTATTGATTACGACAATAACAGTGTGACACAAACATAAGGCACATAGTGAAAGTTAAAGTCATCTCTGTCTTCTGCCCCTTCCTTTTCCGTACGCCCTTCTCTGACATGACTAGTGTCCTCAAAAACCTCCTGTCACGAGCCTGAGTGGCGGCTCGAAGGAGAGTATATAGATGTGGATGTATAGCCAGGTTTATGCAGCATGTATTTTCATAAACGTTCTTGGTTTCATAGTTCATAGTGTAGCGCATGCTCTTGAAAATTACCCCTTGCCACACACCCTTAAGGCGGTTTTCAGTGTTTAATGTGGGTTTAAATGTCCTTTAGAAACATTGATTTCCTTTTCCTTGTTTATATTAATGATCTCCCTAATTACTTTGTTAGTGGGTCAGTATACATGTATGCTGATGATACTACCCATGTTACCTCCTCCAGGAGTCCAAACCATGCTGTAGTGCAAAAGAATTTAGATTGCATGAGTAAGTGGTGTGAGGATAACATGGTTTTTGTTGACTGTGATAAAACAACTTTTATTCAATTCCATCCCCATCAAAAATGTATAATTGACTCCCCCCTTTTAAGGCTGAATGGTTCTTGCCTGAAGGGCTCCACCCTAACGAAATTTTTAGGATTGTATGTTCACGAGTCCCTATCCTGGGAAACTCGCGTTGAGAAGTTATGTTCCAGAGTTGCCATAGGGTGCTATCTCTTGAGGAATATTGTGACAATGGTGGATACTGCTACTGCTCTTTCTGTTTATTATCCTTTTATCCACAGCAGACTGAGATATGGAATTACCGTGTGGGGTCACTCTTCCCATTCAATACGTCTTTTTAGACTACAAAAACGCGCCATAAGAATATTGGGAAATATTCCGAGGAAAACCAGTTGCAGACCATATTTTTAAAAAAATTTAATATTCTTACCCTTCCTTGTTTATACATATTTCACACAGTTACGTTTGTGTTCCAAAATAATTCTCTATTCACCCTGAAAACTAATTCTGATATACACCACTGTAACACGCGAGGATGTAAAGACTTAAAGAGTAGTTACCCACAACACTGCCATGTTCTCAAAGAATCCGAGTTATGCAGGTGTTAAATTTATGAATACCCTACCTAGGGATTTTAGGGAAATTGGTAAATTCCCATTATTTAAGTCTAAACTTTATAATTTTTTTATCCCAGCACACTTGCTATTCGACCGATGAATTCTTATCCATATCTAATTGTAAATAATATAGTAGCTTTGTGACAATGCTGCTGCTCTATGTATTATTGTTATATTTTTTCATTCCTGTAAATAGGTATTGTGTAAATGTATGTATTTTATTATTATAATAATTTTTTCATCCTGCACTGATTTCTGACCTGTTCTATACATGTTCATTCACATGTCCTGGAATCAATAAATATTATTATTATTATTATTACTCGCCCTTGAAAAACGAAGCTAATACGTTTTACGACGCACGTATACTGGCTCATTACCATTCCTGCTTATCTCATTTGCTCTCGTGGACATGTGTGTCCCACGCCACATCCGCAGCATTTGGCAAAGGACATGCCTTTTTTTTAATCTCCAACAGTCCCCCATATCTTACTACTCAGCACATATCTCCCAGTTTTATCAATGGAAACATGGTGTATGTAAGCACTAGGCTTGCCTCTCATACTCTCTGCCTCATTTACTCATCAGTTTGTCGAGGTCGCACATAAATTCTATCTATTGCCCATCTATTCTCACACGCCGCCTGTTTTGATTTTTATTGATCGTTATTCCCCCTGCGGTTTACTCGAAATCCTGCAAAGAGGGCTTCTATAAAAAAATTATGCTTTCTACAATCAAGCAACGCAAAGTTAAATGCGTGGGTATACACATGCAAATGCAAAAATGCATCTCGATGGTTTATGTAAAAAACAAATAAATAGATTGTGGGAATGGCAAGTTACCATAAAGGCAAAATCATGATGGGATGAGTACAGAAAACTACATCAACTAGTTAAATTCTGATATATCGTGGGGATTAAACATACAAAACATACATGGAACAACATTTAAAAAACTAGTAATTCTTAAACGTATAATAGGAGGGTCCTCGAATGAAAAAGTCAAATAGAGATGCTAAAATGCTCTGGTTAGGCCACATCTCGAATACGCCGCGAGCATTTGGGACCCTGGTCAAATAGATTTAACCAAAAATATTAATAAAATACAAAGGAAAGCAGCGAGCTTCGTTAAAAACTGCTACGAGCGTACATATAGTTTCTCACAACTTTAAGAGAGATTAGAGTGGGAGCCCCTAGAGACTTGGAGGCTAAACGGTAGGCTTAGATTGCTTGATAAATTCAGAACTGATATTTTTTAGAGCGACACAGAGAATATTATCATGACTCTTCACTGTATCTCTAGGTCTGACAGATGCGATAAAATAAGAGAGATACACTGCCGAGTAGATAGGTACAAAAACTCGTTCTTTCCGCGCACAATAAGTGACCACAATAAAAATTGAGCTCCACTAAATACACTCCTATAATACATGTTACAATTTCATCTCCCAAGAACTTTCATCTTCACACCTAACACCCCCTGCCACTCGCCCATGCGGCGGCTCGCAGGGTATTATGTAGGCTTGATGCACATAAAACTGGAGGGTTACGCTTAATCTAATTTTTGGACCAGTAATGGAAAATAGCAAAAAATGTTTTGTGAATAGGGTAGCCCTAACAACAGAAGGCATTAACAAGTAACGCAACCATAGTAGTGAGAAGAATGACTACAGGTTCTAGTACCTTTCCTAGAGAAGATTCACAACAGTCTAAAGCTTTCATGTTGTTTCTAAGCTTATTTATCTTACGACTACGACAAATTGCTTTCAAATTCTCATTCGTCACGGTAGGTTAACACACATTAACAGGGGATTAGATTGACCGATAAAGAGGAATCAATGGAGTAGTTTGGCTGAGCCAGTGGTTATTTTTATGGGAATGAGTCAAGGGTGGTAAAAAAAATCCAAGGGTCTCGGAAGTAGGTTTGCGTCGCTTCCAAAGGACGAGGCTCTGGCCTCAGATTGCTCTATAATACACGTCACCATTTCATTTCCAAAAAACTTACATCTTTACACGGCTGGTGACCTAACACCCCCTGCCACACGCCCATGCGGCGGCTCGCAGGGAATTATGTAGATGCAGATGAAGGGTTAATAGATGGAATAGAATAAATGTGCTGAGGAAGATTTTTGGTGCGACAAAGGAAGGTGGGCAGTGAAGAATAGGGAAGAATAGAGAACTAGAGGAACTGCACGTACACCCTATCATAGTGTCTGAATTGAAGAGCAATAGGTTGAGATGGTTTAGGCATTTGGAGAGAATGGCTGAATATAGAATGGTCAAAAAGATATATTTTCGACTCCCAGACGACAGAAGAAAAACTTGCTATGCAATAAAAGTCTGGATCTGGAGCTGAGAAAGAGACTAGCTAAATGTTATTCATGGAGCGTTTTCATGTATGGATGTGAAGCGTGGACATTAGGTAAGAAGGAAAGGAATAGAATAGAAGCTTATGAAGTGTGGATGTGGAAAAGGATGGAAAAAGTAAGATGGGTAGATAAGATGAGAAATGAAGAGGTTTTGAGCAAAGTAAAGAAGGAAGATCGCTCCTAAAGGAAATTAGTAAAAAGGAAAGGAACCTGATGGGACCATGTGATGAGAGGGATAAGTATAATAACTGTGACACATGAAGGGTTTAATTGAAGGAAAGAAAAAGAGAGGAAGGAGAAGAATTAAATTGGTGGATCAGGTGAAGAACATCAGCTATGATGAAGCAAAGAAGGAAGCTCGGGACAGAACCGGATGGAGACAGCAGTGGTGTACGGGACCTGTCAGCAGACAGAACACCAGATGATGATGAGACGATAGAAGACTGAGAGGACGGCCCCAGAAAATATGGTTGGATGATGTAGGGGAGGATATGAGTAAGATGACTGTAAGCAGATGGAGGACGCATGTTGGAGATCATGGTGACTGGGCTAAAATCGTGTGAGAGGCCAAGGCCTTACAATGGCTGTAGCGCCGAGTATTAGGTAATGAGGAAAGGTGGGACGAGTTTATGACTTTTATATTTCCATTTCGTGACCTTTATTCAGTGACATTCATGACTGTTATTTCCTGGGTAAAAATATATACTGGGTAATGAGACCAAATTCATTGATTTATAAGTGAAATGAAATTTTTCCCAAACCACCTTAATTGGCACAAAAATCACTTTCGCTGTCGACGGATACATACGCCCAAATTTATTTTATCGTACTATTTCTTGTACGTGAAGTTTGAACTAAATGCATAAAAGTTTATCCGTACCGAAGTTTTTTATTTCAGGGATTTCGTGGTGTGTCGGAAAAGCTCGTCGCTCCGTGAAGAATATATGCAAAAAAATTTCACGAATTTTATGTGAGGATGTCACTCGTGAATTCAAAAAACGTTGCATTTACTTTTGATCAGGATGTGCCTCTTAAATAGGTTTATTTTAATGTCACGTAGGTAAGTTTTTGTTCGGTAGAATGGAAGATGGGCCAAATGCGGTTTGAAACTGATGAGCTACAGAAATATACATTATACCGATCGCACTGTTTGGATGGCACCAGCTGACGCCGAGTGTTATCCGGCCGTCGCGACGCGTCGGGCGAATGTCAAAGTTATGTGTGTCAATCGATTGAAGAGCTCGAAATTCGATCTTAGACCACCGGGTGAATCCTCGCTAAATCAACCAAATGGCTATGCACTCGTGGCTCGACCACCTCCTATTTCCTCGATTCATGGCACAGAGAAAGAATGCAATGAGAAATTACGATTAGCCAAATATCAGCCTCCTATAATGATTATAATTGCCACTGTTAAGGCTCTTCAAATATCACAAATTATCGCAAATGGGCGCGCCGCATCTCCGAACTCTATCTCCCCAGTATATGGCGATCTAGTGGTCTGATGTGAAATGTAATAACATTTTCGTGACAAAAAGACGTCAATCTGTGTTTTATATTAACTTTTGGATTCCGAGACATACATATCTTCTGAGCTCCCTTATGACTTTAACTTTTCCTATTTTTTTTATTTTGTTCCATGTTTATGGCCAAATAGCTCCTAAAATAATTATTTGATATGGCCAAACATAAATTTTTTGAACAGCAGTGATACAAGAATGTATCTCTAGAGCGTGAAGTTTAATTTGTGGCTCACAACCAGGGCACAATGGAACTGCAAAAAACGTTGCCCTACACCACTGTGGTGATATCCTGAAGCAGTCCCTCCCTATCCGTTGGCGGTGCCTGGTGGTCACATAAGGGATCTACCCTCTCGTCTTGGAATCGCTCGTAAATCGTAAAACCATTCATCTACATCTACTTATTACCCTGCAAGCCACCACATGGGTGCATGGCAGGAGATGAGTTATTACCAACATGAACCACAGTGAAGAAATTAACTTTCACCAACATGCACCACATCATGACGTTAGATGTGTATTGAGAACCCCTGCGTATTATGCTAGGTTTGATCATATTAACAAGATTAGAGAGATAGATTGTCGTACAGATAGATTTAAAATGTCATTTTTCCCGCGTACCATAAGATAGAACAATAAGCAGCGTAGCAAAGGGATAGGTAGGTGAAATATATTTATAGTAGTCTGTAGTGCATGATGCATGTAATAACAACCAATAATCCCTTTCTTATTATGTAGACACTAACCACCTAGCTGCATGTGACCCTGTTCTCTAGCATGCCTCCCTTAAATAGGTATCCTACTTGCATGGCAATAGTGCATGTTTGGTGATCTTCACCCCCTGCCACACACCCTCGTGGTGGCTCACAGGGTATTACGTAGAGGTATGCTACAAGTTCTACAGGGACTACTAAACTATAATGTAACTACGTAAACGTGACGCAAGAGTCATGCAGAGATAATGCAAAACATGGAGATAGCACTTCTCGGCAGATTTAGGAACATGTATTAGTGGGTAAATGAATTTATCAGCTACACTACCTGTCAACTAACCTACTTCAAAGTCTCAACGCAGCCATTGAGACTTCGAAGTCGGACCATTGTTAGTTCAACTGGCAAAGCACTTATGACACTTACCTCGAAGCATTGTCTCGTCGATGGGGCTCGTTTGTCAGTTGTTGGGATGTGACGGCCACTGCAGTGCAGCAGAAGAACGGGTTTAGTAATCCAGTCTCCTAACTTCCGAGTTTCGCAGGAAGGCCGGGAGGTGTGAACAATTACGCGTTATGAATCTGTTGAGCCCCGTATCGCCGATGAGCCGCAGCGCCCTCCACGGTTGAATGTCCTTGAGCGTCGTTTGGAAGGAGAGTGTGTCGGGCAAACAATTCTCTGTCTCCGACAAACATTGAGAGATGGAGCCTCTACACCGGGGAGAGCGATAAGAAATGGAATGACTTGAGTATTCTTTGTGTTCGTTCCGAGAATGGATAATCTTGATGGACCAGCTTATCAGTGATTTCTGTCTGATTCACGGCAGACATAATCACTGATTCGATTACGGGCTCATATGTGGGATTAAAGGTCTGGCATCCGCCACCACGCTCTTACTCATTCCTTTCTTATTATGTAGGTACTAACCATCTAGCTGCATGTGACCCTATTATCTATCATTTCTCCATTAAATATTATAGTTGCATGTCAATAGTGTTTGTTTGGTGATCTTCACCCCCTGCCACACACCCTCGTGGTGGCTCGCAGGACATTACGTAGATGTAGATGTATTCAAGAACCAATGGAAACACTTTTTTTCTGCTTTGATTAAAAAGTTTTCCGGAACGTAAATTACCTGTCGTGAAAACGTGAAATGTAAATTTTCCCAAGCTAAATGTACGATCAGGAAATTTATTGGACTCATCATGTGTCGATTATGCCCGAATTTACGACGTATTTTTATCTTTTCATTGATTTTTTTAACTCCCCATGAATCTTCATCGAGGATCAATATATATATACGTTTCTAATTACTTTAATTAGTAAAAACTACTCAAATTTAACTTTATTTGGTAAAAATACCTTTTTCTGTCATTTGACCAGTGGGATGTAAATGTTGTTTTTACTAAATGACATGGAACTCCACCAAGTTGAACCAAGTTTTATTTCATTAACTTCTATATCTACATCTACATACTACACTGTGAGCCGCCGTATAGCGTGTGGCAGGAGGTGGTAGGTCATCAGCTGTGTAAAGATGTAAGTTTTTGGGAGGTGAAATGGTTACATGTATTACAGGAAGGTAGTTTTTTTAGGTAGTTCAGTAGCAGGAAATTTAGTGGAGCTCAGCTTTTATTGTGGTCGCTTTTTGTACGCGGAAAGAACGTGTTTTTGTATCTATCTGTTTGGCAATGTACCTCTCTTATTTTATCGCTTCTGTCAGACCTATAAATGTAATAAGGCGTCATGATAATATTCCCTGTGTCGCTTTGAAACACTTCAGTTTCGAATTTCTCAAGCAACCTAAGCCTAGTTTTTAGCCTCCGAATCTCTAAGGGCTCCCACCTTTATCCCTGTAAAATTTGTGAAACGCTGTATGTTCGCTCGTAGCAGTTTTTAACGATGCGTGCAGCTTTTCTTTTATTTTATTAATTTTTTGATTAAATCTTTATCACCAGGGACCCAAATGCTCGCGGCGTGTAGCCCAACCAGAGCGAAGTAGCATCTATCTTTTACTTTTTCATCCGAGGACCTTCCTATTATACACTTAACTAATCCTAGTTTCTTTAATGCTGTGGCTAAGGCATCTAAGTACTTTAATTCATAAAAATATCCTTTACACTCCACTGTGACCAGTTATTTTTACTGATTAACGTGGAACTCCTCAAAGTTGAACTGAGTTTATTTCATCCACATCTAACGATAAGTAGTGTTTTCTTATGAGGTACACAGTTTACTCTATTGAGTAAATTTAGGTTTAGCGCTCTCTTGTATAATTTTAAAATTTCATGTAAACACTCCATGGGCAAATACCTTATTGAAAAAGGCGTTAAACCATGCTTTCATCTCGTAAGGAAAACCAGTAGTTAAACTGACTTCCGCCTTCATTGCTATTTCGGCAGAATTTGATATCACGTTTTTACGAGCCTAGGGAAGGATGTAATTACCTTCAGACTTAAAATATTAACTTTCTCTACGTTTACCAATCGAGCTTAGATCGATATGAAGTCGTACCGATCTGAAAATTACAAGCCAGTCGACTCGGATCACCTGGTTTACCAATGCGAAATCGATTGAAATATCGATTTGAAATCTCATACTGGCTGAGAAAGCGGTTCGAGTTAGCCCGCTTCTCATATCGATCCCACTAGCCTGTTGCGTTTACCATACTGAGCTGAACCGGCCAATCGATCTGAGTTCCATTGGCAAACGCAGTGATTGTTACATTAAATGTCGATTTTTCAGTAGTTTACAAAGAATTTGGTAAACAAGGTAAACACCAGAAGTTTCCCTTGGCAACGTTGCAAAATTATTCGCAGTATGTCAGCTACGTGCTCCGACGAAAACGGGTAGTTTGCTATTTAAACATAAATACTCGTGTTGTATTATCGATTACATAAGCTGAAACAAAAATACATTAGGTGTCACAATAGCAAGCGAATTTTATGCAAGTTTTTGAACAGTATACTTTGAGGCGGATTTTGAGATAAAAAGTTAAATGAAGACATGCTATCGCTTTGTCATTAGGACTCTACATTTCAGCGTAAAATATTATCATTTTTAAACCAACATATCTTCGTTTAATGATCAATTATCTATTAATATTTTTACACCATTCGATAATATAAATCTTGTTTTATCATACATGTTAAAATCAGGGTAGCCAGGGTGTCGTGATACTTTACTCCTTACGTCCTTACGTCGGAGATGCGTGTTGAAGAAGAGCGACGTGAGTGGAAACAACGTAAAACGGATCCAGATATTCGTGACCACTTTAATTCCCAGATAAATCAAGGTGTTAGTTTCCAAATTCGTTTTTTCCCTTTATTCCGGAAAAAATTGTTATTTCAGATAGGATGATTGTGTCTCAGTTATCAAAAACCGCAAGCATATGCACGTACATTCTATTTTATTAGCAGTAAACAGGGAAAAATGTTCCCACGGCCCTTGTCAGCATAGACGTAACATCCAATCAGACGTAAATCTAAACGACGCATATCGAGGACCTGCTGTAAACTTAATCTAGACCCATTTTCTTTTAGTAGAGGTATTTGGTATTTAATTTTATTTTATATATTTTGTAATTATGAGGTATCGGCTTGAATGACCATTTCGGTGGTATTTGGGACGGAGTTTTGAATTTACGAGCAAAGAAATGGAGAAATTATATGATTTTTTATGGGAATTGAACGAGCACTGTCTTGAGATGCGCGTGGAAACATATCCAGGAGGGGTCTACCATGCTTCACTCGGAGTTGAGTCTCAAACAATTAGGGTAGATAGCTCTACGTACATTTGAAAATAGTGGTATGGCTTTTTTCTCAGGCAGTTCTGCTTAATGATGGGAAGGACTTAAGGTGGGTTTACACATGGATGTCACTGCCATGACAGTAGCATTGGAAGTAGCTTGAAAGCGACACTTCGATGTGTAAGCACGAACTTCCGTGGCAGTAGTGCTCGATAATCGACCGCAGTCGCTACTCGCAAGGAAAACAGACTGATTTCTGTTTTTCCTACAACTAGCATATCGATTCTGCGATATAATCGCATCGCATCCGGTGGGATCTTGGTCACATGATATCCAACGCAATTTAAAATGTAAACAACGAATACATTTGTAATTCATTGTTGTACATGTAACTATTTATTTGTACTTGAAAATATTTTAAATGATCAAGAACTCCGTAGGTGAGCTTTGTGGCTTATCTCTATTTGATATTTGATAATTATAACCATTGTCTTAATTCTAACGCTAGATACGATGTAATGATGCACAAGTAATGTGATATTTACAAATGTGTCAAATTCAAGAATGCCTATGGGACTCAAGCAGCCGTAACAAACGCCATTATTGTCAAGTTTAGGTGATTGTCGTAATTACCATATTCATTGTTTACTTCCGTCATCCATTTATTTTGGAAAATCCGGAAGCTATTAGCAAGCAAAACTATGTGTAAGCACGCACTGCCATGGCAGTAGTGGTCGATAGTGGTGTAATCGACCGAGGTTTGCACTTCTAAGGACTGGGTTGAATTTTGCCTGCAAGTAGTATATCGATTCTGCATTAGAATCTTGGTCGCATAACTGAAGACGGAGATTTAAAATGTAAACAACGAATGACTTTGCTGCAGGAGGACTCATTGTTGCTCGCGTAAATATTTATTTGTGCCTGAAAATATTTCAAATACTAAATAACCCCTAAAGTAAGCTCGATTACTCATACCTCATTAGATAATAATTTTTATTGTCACAATCAACACACTTGATTCGAAATAATTATGCATAATTATTGTAGTCCATACAATTTATTAGACTCACGCATGCGTCTGGGACTCAAACACCGATATACGAACGCCATTATTGTCAAATTTGGGTGATTTTCGTAATTACCATATGCATGGTTTACTTCCGTCAACCATTTGTTTGGAAAAATCCATTAATACCAATCCATTAATAAGTCGTAATTACCATATTCATAGTTTACTTCCCATCATCCATTTGTTTGGAATAAGCCGGAGGCTAGGTGCAAGCAAAACGATGCGCTGCAAGTTACGTTACGATTCGAGATATCGCTACACTCGCTAATTCCATAGAAGTCAACTTCACTGTGTAAACCCGTCTTTAGAGGCATAGCACCCTGAATTTGGGTTCGGTGAAAAGAATTGATTAGCATTACTAGCTGTGCGCTCGGATTTCCTTGACACTCGCTAACCATTATCTCTATTGGTATTGCTTTCCTCATCTTCCTATGTTGACCATTCCCCGCTGCATCGAGGAAACTCAATCCCTTCCCCCGTATTGGCAGCTTATGTAACGATTACTCACCCTCTTCTCCATCCTTGCCGTATTACGATAATCATTCTCCAGCGTAAAATCTATATGGACGGAATTACGAAACATCAGCATGAAAAAAATACTGCTAATATATTAATTTTCTTTAAAGTGCTGTACAAGCATGTAAAAAATTGGAATTTATTTGATAATAATATTTATTTTGAAATTTTATGTAAATTTTCTGCATATACTTAATTAAAAATAATACATTTCATAATAATATTCACAAGAGGTATACTTCAACATTAATTTCATGACATTCCTTTTTTAACTTTTCCAATTGTTTTCTTCATGTGACAGCTGAAACTTTTATTTCAGAGCTCCACCAGGCACACCATCGTCAGTGAATAGCGTCACACAATCAACTATTAAAATTGTTCGTCTAACCGCCGTAGGAGACGCAACTTCCCACTCAATTTTAATCTAAAGAATTGACATTCTGTCTAACGCAGAAACTGCAGGGAAAAGCCTCTTAGAAAGCAGATATTTCGATGATTTTGAAACGTAACAAAATTGACTTGCTCGTCCATTGAGGGTTCAGGTAGTCTGAGCGAAATGTCATTTCACCAAGAAATCAATGAATTTGGTTGCATTTCAAAGAAAAAAAACCTCACCCTACCAAAAATACTAAAATACCAACCCCTAACCGAAGTACTTTCTGAGATTTTTGACTAAAAATGCCGTCAATTTTACATGGGAAATGGTACGTGTATGCACTCCAGTGAGACATTTAAAAAAATATGGAATTTCTAACGCACAAAACTCTTCAAAAAACTAACATTGTGTGATTTTTGCGTTTTATCGTCTATTTTCGGAAGAAATTCACATTGTCTCTGCAGTGATTTCATCAGGATCACAAAAAAAGCCTTCCATTATGAAGGAGTTTTCAACATTCCGCGTGAAAAAAATGAGTCAAGTTAAAAAATACTTATACAGATATTTTTAATTTATTGCTCAGAAATTCAGGGCTGTATTCATAGTCGTCACCTGGGTTTCCCCCAGGTGTGGAGGAGCCCCTTGACTCAGAAATAGTATTCATAGTCGTTACTCAGGAGACTGTTGTCCCCTAACTCTCCTCCAGGCCGTCGATTTCCTGGGTAAGGCATGAAGCTTACCCAAAGCTCCCCTAACTCAGTACTGCTGCCCACGCGTGGGACGAATGGATACTACTGTACTAATGGCAGTACACGATAATATCAACATCTTTCCATAGTAACGTCTTCTGTTTACAAACACGAGTACTTATTGAATTACCCTCGTACTCCTCATCATTCAAATCACATAAATATTTAAGTGATATTGAAATCATTCTCTCATATTCCTTCAATCATTTTTCACCAACATTTTGCAACAGTATACTGTATTATTGTTTATATTGTGCTTGGTTTCGGTGACAAATGAGCATCGAAAACATCGAGAACCATTCAGCAAAACCGTTCATATGTATTTTTGCGTGGGATTGTTGCCAAATCTCTCACCCAGGCGTCCTCTGGCTGTAGGATACTCAAGTAAGGTTTATGAATCGCTCAGCGTAGGGGACCCCTAGGTGTTACCTGGCTAGGGGATACCCAGGTAACCCCTAGGAATACGACTATGAATACGGGCATTAGTCATGTACGGTCATAAAATGGTGTATCATTTTACCATTAACAATGCAGTATTTACTGGATAAATGTTTCTCGGGTGTTGCACCGGGTAAGAGGGTCCAAAGGTCCCGACGTTTCGGAGATCGACTTGATCTCCATCTTCAGGGGGTTCAGATCCCCCTGATCAGATCAGAACCCCCTTGAGATGGAGATCAAGTTGATCTCCGAAACGTCGGGGTCTTTGGACCCTCTTACCCGGTGCAACACCCGAGAAACATTTATCCAGCAGATACGCTGGGAAAACCTAAGATCTTTTAATGCAGTATTTAACTCAAGCTTCTTACAGCAGCTGAAATTAAAATGTAAAATTCGAATGTGGTCTCCATTGTGACTAGGGAACTATCTCGCTCAAACTGGAGAGGGTATTACGTCATCAAACTGTTGCCTGGCAACCGAAATAACAACCACATTGGATATCCCTGCTCTTACTTTCCTGTGGATAGCACGATGAGCGCTTGCGCAAGTGACTGGTGCTTCCCTGACAGATTCATTCCGTTGAAACTAAATGACAGAACGTCCAGAGTGGCTGAAGGTGACCATTACTCAAATGTTCATTTGTTTTCGATATCCTCCCTGTCCTTAGTCAGTCCCGTTCTGGCTTGTTCATTATTAAGTAATGGTCGGAAAGTGTCTTTTTTAAGTGACGAGATTACTCGAGGACGAAGTCAAATGCGGGCATAATTTATGCTTTGATGTTTTTGAGCCAAATCCAAAAAAATATGACTCCATCTTATCTTCTTCAGATAGAAAAAGCGATCCGTTTGATAAAACTAATGCTCCTCGACCTCCATTGGTGAACCTGAAGACTCCTCTAGGATTGGAGAAACATTGCCCTAGAAAGCAACGAATCCTGAATCCAATTACTCCCACTTCTACTTATTACCCTGAAAGCCACCACAGGGGTGTTTGGCAGGGGGTGACTTATCACCAACGTGAACTACAGTGAAGAAATTTACTTGCACTAGCATGAACCACATAATAGGTAAGCTACAAATGCTACGGAAACCTCAAAATTATTTTATAATGTAGCTACGTAAACGTGAAACAAGAGTCATGCAGGGAACATGCAAAACATGGTGTTAGCGCTACTCGGCAGATTTAGAAACATGCATTAGGGGGCATACGAAGTAATCAGCTACATTACCTGTGAACTAACCTATTTTTAAGTGTCAACTCAGCCATTATGGTCTCATAGCATATTACATATGTGTGTGCATCTGTAAAGCATATGACTTGTGAGAATTGTTTCAATTATTATTAATCAATGCTAGTATAGTACTAACCTTAAGTTACCTCTTACATTAAAAACATTTATGAAAGTAAATGTTTACTTGTGTATTCATAAGTCCGCCTTCGGAAAATTAATATATTTTACAGTTTTAATCCCCGCTCGACGTATTAAAATCAGAATCCACCAGATACATTGCGCTTTTTACCCTTTGTATGCGACATGACGTGATATCACGTCATGTTGTCTCTACGCTGGTGCTGATGACGTGATGTCACGTCAATGGTGCCGTGAGTGTTCCAGCTTTCAATAGGGAACTTTCACTTGGCCTCTTAGTGCAAGCTAGAACACTCACGGTACCCATGACGTGATATGACGTCATCAGCACCAACGTAGAGACGACCATGACGTGATATCACGTCATGCCGCACTCAAAGGGTAAATGCGAGCTGAAATAGAAACTTGTCTATTTATCGCGTAAGTGCTAACTGCGGTGGGTTACTGCCGCTAGCGAACCATTTATTACCGTAGAATTCCGTGTATATGCATCAAAGTATCACTTTCAAGCGACTTGCGAAGCTACTGTCGAAGAAGTGACTCCCATGAGTAATGAAGATTTTAGCGTTTTGTATCGATGTAACAAATTCAATGTCAGCTCCAAAAAAAAGGGCATGAAAAATGAATGCAGAAAACCTTATTTGCATTTCACACTATTGAAGTAATTTTTTTCGAGCCCGCTCGACAGAATTCTACATCGACTTACTATCCTGAGAGCTACCGCGTGGAAGATGCTGTGAGGACACCAGAATTCATCCTCCGTCTGTCATCGGACCTTGACAACGTTCATTCGTGGTGCCAGGAGTGGGGGTTAGAATTAAATATCAGCAAATGCACCACAGTTCACTTCCTGCGAAAGTCATCACAAAAATGCCATACCAATACTGTGGGTTGAGTAAACATATAATCTTCAGATACATTAAAATATCTTGGAATAACCTTAACTTCTGACATATCGTGGGGATTACACACACAAAACGTATGTGGCACAGCATTAAAGAAACTATGTTTTGTTAAACGTATAATAGGAAGGTCCTCGGATGAAAAAGTCAAAGAGAGATAATACTTCGATCTGGTTAGGCCTCGCCTCCAATACGCCGCGAGCACTTGGGACCCTGGTCGAATAGATTTAACCAAACAAATTAATAAAATACAAAGGAAATCGGCGCGCTTCGTTAAAAACTGCTACGAGCGAACATATAGTGTCTCACAACTTTTAGAGGGATTAAGGTGGGAGCCCCTAGAGACTCGGAGGCTACACGCTATGCTTAGGTTGCTTGATAAATCCAGAACTGATATTTTTCAGAGGGACACAGAGAATGTTATCATGACTCCTCACTACATCTCTAGGTCTGACAGATGCGATAAAATAAGAGAGATACACTGCCGTACATATAGGTACAAAACTCATTCTTTCCGCGAAAAATTAGCGTCCACAATAAAAACTGAGCTCCACTAAATATACTCCTATAACACATGTCACCATTTCATCTCCAAAAAACTTTCACCTTTACACGGCTGGTGGCCTAACACCCCCTGCCACACTCCCATGCGGCGGCTCGCAGGGTATTATGTAGACGTAGATGTATTATGGTCACTAATTTTGGGTGGAAAGAATGTATTTTTTTAACCTTTCTGTTCGGCAATGCTTATTTTAGTTGCTTTCAGCATCCTGTCTCGAGGTATGAGATGAGCCTAATGACGTCTCCAGGATAGTAGGAGAACCGCTATCCGCCAAAGCAACCAGCCATGCGTCGGCTTAAGCCTTCATTAAAACAAGATAATTATGCATCTGGATCTTATAAAGCTTGCAATATTCATTCAATAGTGTGAAAGAAAGATGTGGGGAATTCATAAATAGATTAGGCACATGAGGTACAAATAATCAAACAAGATACGCCATATGTATTAATTTTATTTTTAATGTTTTACCTGTACAGATTTACGTAAAGAGAAGGTTGTCGGTATCACAGTAAGAGAAATCTTACAACTCATTAGGCAAATTCACAGTCGATTGATGCAAGATGTTCACCACTCGCAAATAAATTCTTAATTTTCTTCTGTATAGTCTAAAGTGAATTTACGCAATATCACATGATTGCAGACATTGAAACTCACTCTTCAGGAAATTGTGGTAGCTAACGCTGGTTCTCAAACTTGCGTCGAAAATTGGATTAATAATGGCACGTTTATCTAAATATTCTTTGACTGGTAGAGGGAACCATTGCAAGAACAAAAAAAAACTCACAACTACTGCCTCAAATTCAAGCAACTTGCTCGTTCATCAAAAAGATGCCGCATTTAATTTTTCTCCGTCGTATTATTAAAATGATGGCCGACATTATTGTTTGGCTATTTTTTTATGGAACTGCTTTTCGTGATGAATATTTTGTCATCTGAAAAATAGCAATGTAATTTCTAATTGGGGAAACTTATCGTTGATAGTGTCGTCAGCTTCTTACCACGAGAATTTTATAGGAATTTAGTTTTTTATTGAACAATATACAGTGACGACGGGTATAATAAATATTTATTACAAATGAGCGTTTATCTTTGGCTTAAATAAAATTAGCAGGGGATTTTCAAAAAATTATTTATGGAAAGGAGAGGGGAATCATTGATTCTTTTTTGTTGAATCATCACTTTTGCTCATGTACCTGCAAATTCTCTTGATGCATCTGTAACAAGCGATGCCGATCATCAAGGCAACCAGAGATGGTATCACAACAATTACAAATAAGACGTCCAGCATGTATATCTGGGTCCAGTGGAGATAGAAGGCTGCCGGCTTAAGGTGCTTCGCTCCGTTGTGTCTCATGACGTACTCTATCCAGTAGATGGCTCTGTCCAGCGGATGGTCTTTCTGGTCCGCCACCAACGACTGCAGTCTTTTCATATTCTTTGAGTAGCTGTAAATAGAAGGTAAATCCAGACATCATAAGTGCAATGCCCGTGAGATGTCTATTATATATAATGGTCACATACCTATGAAAAATGATCAATTTTAGACTGACAAAGAGAATCAATGGCTATGTCGGCTATATCACCAAACTTATACGTCCAAAATATGTGTTGAACTTATAGAAAACTGACGAAACTAACGAAAAACTTCCGATGTGGAAGAAATTTGGCATACACCCAAGATATATTTGGAATATATTTTATTTCGAAGGAAGTTTGATGGATAGTAATGTTTCCAGGAAAAAAAGAAGAAGAATGGGGAACAACACTTGGTCATGAGATAGGAGGAGAAACCAAAGCGAAGTAGAGAAAAAACTTTTCAAGTTGAAAGATCAACTATTTAACCAATTGTATCCCGAGAGATAGTTGGCCATACTTGAAAATGACGAAGAACATAAAGTCGGTATGAATTGAATTATGCATACCCATTAACCAATTTTTACGGCAGTTACTTCCATCGGAGGAACTAAGTGTTCAAAAAATTTCTCTGGTATTTCTTCGTAGCCCTCATATTCCAGCGAATGGATTTTTATTTATCTGCATCCCTCATTTGTGTCATACGCTTGTTAAAACGCCAGAAAAACTTGTCATTCCAATCAAAAAAACACGGGAAGAAGACTCAGAAAATGGGGAGAATATCGTAACAGTTCCGTTTGCAGAAAGCGTCAATAGTTGCCGTTGATACTCGCGCATCTATTATCATCTCCTCCTTGACGGGGTAACTGAAAGCCACCGCCCGCTTCCATCAAGCAGAAAACGTCGATTGTAATGCTCAAAAAAGAGGGTCAAGAAACACTGCATCCAATAGAATATTTTCAGTTGTTCCTTTGAGCATCAGTGCATGAAGACTTACGTGGGATTTTGAAGAACTTCGTTGATAGCGCCCAAGATGTTTTCAGTTGTCAAATTGTTTGCGTCAAGTCGCACGCCCACTTGGAGACTGACAACTCTCTGCATATTGGTAGCCTGGTCTGCGAAGTGCGGGATTCCTATGAGAGGCACTCCCCTGTTGGATGCCTCCTGGAAGCTCAGGAGTCCTCCGTGGGTGATGAACATCTTCACGTTCGGATGGGCTGGAAAGGATGTCGTTGCTTGTTTTTAAAGTTAATACGTATGTCCATCTCCTCCAGCACCAAGAACAGATTATAAGCCTTCGAAACCTGGTGCTGGAGGAGGACGCTGAAGATAAAATGGGCGGGTAAAGTAAGAAATGATGGGGTGTACAGAAGAGTAGAAGAGGAGAGGACCATATGGAACACCATACAGAAAAGAAGAACCAGATGATTTGGACACACCCTGAGACACAATGGGTTTGCGAATAACATAATTGTTGGTAAAATAGAGGGAAAATTCCCCAGATGAAGACCCAGGAATAAATTCATGGACCAAATTACGAGAAAAGTACATAGGAAGAGATTTCAGGATGCAAGGGAACTAGATGCAAGGGAACTGGTTTTCATCTGTTTGGGTACCTAAAATTTCATTTGGGAGGCCGACGTTTTGAAAATCATGATGCCGCAGTCCAAGAGGTTATCATTTGGCTGCGACAGCAAACAAAACACTCGTAAATATCTTCGCACCGGGTTATGTTTTCAAAATCTGCCGACGTTTCGGAAAACGACTTGTTTTCCATTTTCAAGGCACGCGTTATTTCCACCGTGACCACTGTAACTCTAAAATTAAACAAGCTGTTGATGCCCCAACAATGAAGATTGCGATCCCTATGATTGGCTGACGTGTTCCGCTCGCCGTTGAATCATTTTCTCGTATTTTTAATACATTTGATCACTGGCCACCAGGTATTACTCAGTTGGAATCCGGTGTCTCTATTAAAATTATGCGGATGCAATCGTATCTCGATGGCCTCTTTGATAATGCGGTCCCAGTAACGGTGTGCGCGGCAAAGGATTTTTGCATCGGTCCATTTAATGGCATGGTCTTCGTTGATGCTGTGTTCCGCCACTGCCGACTTCTCTGGTTGCGCCAATCTAAAGTGCCTACGATGTTCTTTAAGCCTGGTTTCAATCGTTCGACCAGTCTCCCCCACATATATTTTGCCACATTCACACGGAATCTGATATACCCCTGGTGTCTTCAAGCCGGTGGGATCTTTTGCTTTAACCAACTGGTCCCTTAACTTAGATGGTGGCAGATGGATCGTTTTGATGTTAAAACGATGCAGAATGCGGTGAATCCTTCCCGATAGAGTGGAGAAATAACTTGAAAATTGAAAGAAAACTTGACAATGGAAAACAAGTCGTTTTCCGAAACGTCGGCGGATTTTGAAAACATTACCCTGTGCGAAGCCCGAGAAAAATATTTACATGTAATACACCGGGAAAATCTTAAATCATTTAAACAAAACACTTCTTTGCTTCCGGCTATCAAGGACTAGTAAAGAGATGGAATGAGCGTCTGAACGGACAGGATGAACGTGTAGAAAAGTGAAATGAATTTCAGGTCGTTACTTCGAATATTATTGCTTCGATCCAGTTGTGCGAGTCATTCATTGACTTACCCTCGTACCTTGGTTCTTGTGTTGTTCATCATTACGTATTGCACTGATGTTGTTACTAGACAAGACCCCTGTTTTTTGTATCCCCCCCCCCGGTTCCGGACAGCTACAGTCCAGAAATCGTTTACAGTTGTTGCCTCAAAGCTGTGGAATTACTTGCCTAAACTGGTAAAAGACAGTGCATCACTGGTAATATTTAAGAGAAAGATTATCATACACTTACTTTCCGGAATGCTGACCATGAATGCTGACCATGTAACTCATTTATCAGTTCATTGATGTGATTAATGTCCATTGATGATTTCATCAATTCATTGATGTGATTTTTTTTCCTTTTCATTAGTTAAGCTAAATATCCTTTTTAAAAGTTGTGTTATTTGTTTATTGATATTTTTAATGTTCGTTTTTCTGTTTGAAGAAGAAATTCAGTTCTTTTTCCACATTGCTAAATGATAGTGTTGTATATGTCTATTGTTAGCAATTCATATGACGACTTCCCTTTTTTGTTTCCTGATTGGCTTATTCCCATATTAATTGTCTTGCACACCACTGTATATCATCTCTATGTTCCAAAGGAGTTCACTCCTAGAAGAATAAAGGAGTTTATTAAATTATTATTATTATTATCATTATTGCTGCTAACAACTGTGGAATCTTTAGTGACTTTCCATATGAAATTCGGTGGAAAATAAGTGGCTACCAAGTTATTTATCGTCGAATTCCCGTAAATCTGGTCTGAAACCGTCAATTCAACCGTTGTAGTGTTTTTTTATTTATTTTCTGAGAACATCTCATCATGTTAGGCGTTCGACGGATTCAAATTGCTAGCTTAACTATCTACATCTACATACTACCCCACAAGCCACCTCAAAAGGCGTGTGGCGGGGGGTGTTAGGACACCAGCCGTTAAAAAAAAAATAAAAAATTTAAATTTCAATAAAAAAAAAATTTCCGCCTAGCATTTATTAAAGTCCTTAATTGTTCGGGGGGAAAACGAATTCCCATACCTATCCGTTCGGCAAAATATTCCTCTTAATTTATCGATTCTGTCGGACCTGGAAATATAATGTGGTTCTAATATGATGTCCTCCGTGTCGCTCTGAAAGATATCCATTTTCAATTGCTCAAGCAATCTTAGCCTAGCACGTAGCCTCCGAGTCTCTAGCGGCTCCCACCCTAAATCGTTCAAAATCCGTGTAACGCTTTCTGTTCGGCCGTAGCAGTTTTTGACGAATCGCGCAACTTTCCTTTGTATTTTATTAAGTTCATGGACTAGGTCTTTCTCCGCCGGATCCCATATGATCGCTGCATATTCAAGGTGTGGCCGGACGAGTGCGAAATATCACCTTTCTTTCACATTCTCATCCGAAAATCTTCTCACAACACGCTTGACAAATCCTAGCTTCTTCAGGGCTCTGCCACAAATATTTCTTATATGTGTCCCCCACGATAGGTTCGAAGTTATCGTAACTCCCAGGTATTTAACTTCATCTGTCGCATTTATGCTAACGCCATCCACAACATATACATGGGGATTATTAAGTGTGTTAACTAACTCTTTTACTATTAAGCGCCGGTCGACAAGTTCGGACTCGTCGACTGGCGCTCAGTCGGAGCTGTGACATCATCCTCTCAAGATTACTATGCAACGTCCTCTTCGTTTATTGCTTTAAGCGTCCTGTGGAAAAAATAATTAGAGACTGTTCTGTGTTGAAAGCTAATCATGCTGGTGTTACAAACATCTAGGTTGCAGATACTCTTGGAACTTTGTTTGGTTTCAGACTGCAATTTTGTGATGTTGAATCCTCAATCATAATCATCAAGGTTATTATTGGGCTACTATTGTTATAGCCAAGAATACCTGGAAATTTTACAATGGAACTTGGCGGTTTGGAGAGTTTTCCTCCATCATATGTATCATTAAGTTGGTTGAAACGCGAATCCTGAGCGGTTAACAGTACATTTTATTAATTACCATGTGCGAAAGAAAATATCCTGGACCATGCTTCACTTAAGTAAATCAGTTCATATGTTTGAAATAGTCATACATACTGTAGATAGTATAAATAATACAAGAATTATATTTTGGAAATTTCGCTTCAATTAAATCATTATGTCTTGGGTTTCACGGAGCGGAATTCAAAATTCAAGCGAAAACCATGCATAAATACGTGTATTTTTTTGTCATGATACTTTCATATTTAATGGAAACCATTTAATACCATGACAGTTTTATTTCCGCGTCAAAGAGAAAATCTGTACACACGTCATAGAATTCTTTCGAAATATTGCCAAGTACCATAAGGCTACGTGTTGAAAAGCCATTAAATTGCCAAGAAACCAAATAGTCAACATGCATTTTTTTCGATTCAGTCTATAAAGAGATGCGACTTTGAAGGACTTTAGTGGGAGCCCCTAGGAACGCGGAGGCTAGGTCTGACAGAAGCGATAAAATTAAGAGTGATACATGACCGAATAGATAGGTACAAGAACTCGTTCTTTTCGCACGCAATAATCGACCACAATAAAAACTGAGCTCCAATAAATACACTCCCATGATACACGTCACCATTTCCCCTCCCAAAACCTTATCCTTTAAATCTTTAAACGGCTGGTGTAGTAAAACCCCCAGCCACACGCCCTTGCTGCGGCTCGCAGGGTAGTATGTAAATGTAGATACGTATTAAAAATTAATCCACCTATGAGAAGTTTCACGCAAATCTGTAAATAGACGCAATTCGCTCCAACCGCAATGAGTGTTTCTGGGAGACAACTCACCGAGAACATCCTGTTGAGGTAGCCATTGCTCAGTTCTCACGTTCTTCGGTTGGCATGGTAATGGAGTATCGTCTTCCCTCTTCCACAGGACTCTCTGCTTCAATTTGGAGAACGCTCCAGTGAATGCATCCCTCGTCTCTAATCTCCTTGTCACATTTCCAGTCCCGTGTAATTTCCGTCCCTAGATACTTATATCTCGTCACTTGTCCCAGTCTTTCCCCTCCCATGGTAACTATTATCTCTTCTTCTGTACCTACTTGTACGTGCACACATGTAGGAACAGGAAAACAACACTTCCAAATGTACATTTATTTATGCGATCATGGTTCAACTGCTATACAGTGATGGAACAAAACACTGTAGTTTCGGATTAAACTTTATTCACTAGATCACATAGTTAATTTGTGGTAAATGAATGCCATGGTTCTTCTATTGATCATCATTACGCCTTGGTGCAAACAGCTGAGGAATGTTTAGTGACTTTTCGTGGGGAATGTAGTGAAATATGAGTAACTCCTTTGTTATTTTTCGTGGAATTCCCCAAAATCTCGTATGAAACAGTCAATTTTACCATATTTGTTTTTTTCTTCCCTTTATCTTCAAGATGAGAATATTTATTTATTTATTTATTTATTTATTTATCTTCACTACCCCGAATACAGCACAATTGGCCAATTTACGTCGGGTGAATAACAGTAACAACGTACGAGACACAGACACCCATGTCCTGGGCAGAAAATATTTTACCCAGGCGGGACTCGAACCCGCGACCCTAGAGTTGGCAAGCGAGGACTTTACCCCTCCGCCACCGGGGCCGACAATGTATGTAATGTATACCCCAGCAAGTTATGCCTCTGACGGATTCCAATTCCTGTTAACTGTTGTAAATATTGTGGATTGGATGTTTGGGGAGGGGACCGGCAACTAAGGTCATTTGCGCCATAAGGGACAGGTATGGGGGGAGGAAAACCTGGCGCCGGCATGAGCCTGCTCTGCTCTCGACGAAAGGCGCCCCCGGAAGACCACAGTTTAACGTCTCATCCGACAGACGGAGTTCTGCACTTGAAGTGTCCTACAAAAGTAGGGATCGAGTTTTTCTCTGTAAAATATCCGCCTCTGCAGGGATTTGAATCCTGGCCGTTTGTATGGTTAGCCAGTGCAATAGCCACCACACCATCCGGATCACCGTCACCATTGATTAAATTAAAAAAATATAATTAAGTGTTTATTGGACACCACTCACCAAGAACATCCTGTTGAGGTAGCCATTTCTCAGTCCTCACGTTCTTTGATTGTCCCGGTATGGGACTCTCCCCTTCCCACTTCCAGAGGACTTTTTGCTTCAGTTTGGAGAATGCGGTGATGAATGCATCCCTCGTCTCGTCTGCGAGGTTTGCGCTCTTCAAGACCGAACCCAGGCTGAAATAAATCACTCCTTCCTTGCCTGCTCCGTCGAGGTAAGCCTTCAGATCCTGAGGAGTACATATTGACAG
This sequence comes from Ceriagrion tenellum, assembly GCA_963169105.1. Classification (NCBI taxonomy): domain Eukaryota; kingdom Metazoa; phylum Arthropoda; class Insecta; order Odonata; family Coenagrionidae; genus Ceriagrion; species Ceriagrion tenellum. The sequence goes on from OY720643.1 coordinate 93,824,975, forward strand.
GTAACGGTAACGAACAATCAGATAAAAGAGGAAACTATATTTGTGGCGTTCTCGATTACATATCTCGATTATTATATCGATTATATACAATGAATGTTTGTTTGTTCGTCTTCAATGCCTTCCGATGCAATTCCTTAGATTACGATGAAACTTTGGTGAGTTGTTGTGCGCGCGCCCGCCAAGATTTCTGAATTATAAAAACCATTGTACAATAGGTTGAGCGCGAGTCGTTTCAACAAATGAGTGTTGGCGCGTGAAATTCTCATACAAGCGAGGAATGACAAGCAAGTAACGAAGCATATCGTTTACGAGTTGCTCAATCACGTGCGTTGTAATCGTATCCCAGAGGCTTAATATTGCGTGCATCAGAATCATATCAGGAAGACATATTTGTGTGGAATGGTTCATAATTGATTTGAGCGTAGAATATGATTTGAATACGTGATTTTTTGTCTCTTCGTTTTCTTTATTTTTAATTCTTGCATTCGATTTTCGTATACGCTTTGATTTTTGGTAAAATTGGATTTTTAAGCTTCAAAGTATTACATTTTTGTTCTACTTCAACAATAGAATATTTTATTTGCTTGGAAACCGCAGCATACGCATGGAATGGAAACTCTTGCCATCATTTGTGCGTTATGAATTCCTTTGTAGGTACGAGGAATCACCTAGAACAGGTCTCTAATTCGTTTGTGTCTGCTCTGTGTATGTGACTCTACTTATAGAAAAAAAGGAGCATTGCAGCGCATTACGGACACAGCTAGTATATTATGAAGTTGGGTTTACGCATGGAATTTCATTTCTAAGGAGGTAGCGAGAGTAGCGATATCTCAGATCGTATCGCCACTCGCAGGGAATCGTTCTGCTTACACATAACTTCCGGCTTTATCAAACAAATGGATGACGAAAGTAAACAATGAATATGGTAAATACGAAAATAACCTAAATTTGACAATAATGACAATCGTATACATTGCTGTTTGAGTCCCTCAGGCATTCATGGGTTTAATACATTTGCATGAATTACGATGACTGTGCATTGATACGTCGAATCAAGTGTGTCGATTGTAACAGAATCAATTATTATCTAATGAGAGATAAGTCATAGAGCTTACTTATTTTATTATTTAGCATTTTAAATATTTTCAGGCACAAATAAATATTTACACGTGCAACAACGAGTCCTCCTCCTACTAAGGTATTCGTTGTTTACATTTTAAATCTCCGTTTGCTGTCATGTGACCAATGATGCAGTTTCATCGCAGAATCGATATGCTACTTGAAGGAAAAATAGAAACCAGTCTACTTTCCTTGTAATTAGCAACCACTGTCGATCGCCACCACTAATGATCACTACTGTCATGGCAGTGCGTGCTTACACATAGATTTGCTTGCACATAGCTTCCGGCTTAATCCAAACAAATGGATGACGGAAGTAAACAATGAATATGGTAATTACGACAATCACCTAAACTCGACAATAATGGCGTTTGTATACGGCTGTTAGAGTCCAATAGGCATTCTTGAATTTGACAAATTTGAATAAATATCATCAATTTTGCATTATTACATCGTATCAAGTATGAGAATTAAGACAATGATTATAATTATCATATAAGAGATAAGTCACAAAGCTTACCTACGGAGTTCTTGATCATTTAAAATATTTTCAAGCACAAATAAATAGTTACATGTGCAACAATGAGTAGCAAATGTATTCGTTGTTTACATTTTAAATCGCCGTTTGCTATCATGTGACCAAGATCCCGCCTGATGCGATGCGATTATATCGCAGAATCGATATGCTACTTGTAGGCAAAATAGAAATCAGTCTGTTTTCCTTGCAGTTAGCGACTGAGGTCGATTATCGAGCACTACTGCCACGGAAGTGCGTGCCTACACATCGAAGTGTCGCTTACAAGCGACTTTCAAGGCTACTGTCATGGCAGTGACTTCTACGTGTAAACCCGCTTTAAGTCCTTCCCATCATGATGCTGAACTGTATGAGAAAATTGATGGCATTATTTACATATGCACGGAGAGCTACCTGTCTTTTATCAGCTGTGACTCAACTCCTAATGAAGCATGGCGGATTCCCCTTGGTCATGTTTCCACGCGCTTTCCAAGACTATGGTCCTTCAGTTCCCATAGAAAACCATAAATTCCTCGAGTTTTTACTCAAATTCAAAGCTATATCGCAAATACCGGTCAGATTTTTACCCGATCCTTTCCCTCGTTCTTGTTAAAAAAAAATATAAGAAGGAACTTAATTTACCAAATGCTTCTACGTGAAAAAAGTCGCTCTGGTCTGAGTTTACTGTAGCACGACCCACCTCAATCGAACGCGTTCAAAATGTCTATCTACTTGGATAAGTCAGTCATACTTGGATCTAGTTGGTCCTACTTACATACTTGGATCTACTTTATTAGTCTGCTTGGATACTATTAGTCAACTTGGAGTACATACTTGGATCTGTTTGATTAGTGTACTTGGATAAGTCATAAGATAACTCGCAAAACTGGATAGAGGCAAAATTACCAAAAATTATATTCTGAAATTTATTTCAATTTTCTACATATTCACCCTGTACATTCAGACATTTATTTTACTTCTATTTAATATTTTAATATTTATTATTCCATCGATAATTTAACGAAGGTAATTGCTTAAAACAGGATGCATTTTGACGCTGAAATACTCTTTCGTAATGGCAGTTCGAGGGCATCGCTTCACATAACTTTTTTAAATATAAATTTCCGCCTGAAAAATATTGTTCAAAAAGAAAAATAACATGCGCAAGATCTTGGAGCACCTTATATATTTTTTTCAGCTTTGGTCATCCATAATATACCTCGAGAATTCTGGTTTAAATAACAGACTTCCGGTTTTCGGCGGTTCACAAATCCTCACTTGGAGCGCTTTGTTGAATGTGACAAGGTTGCCAAGGGAAACGTTTTCTGTTTACCTGGTTTACTAATATTCTTAGCAAACGAAATGGTTTTCTGAATAATTTTTATTTTAACATGAATCAAAATCAGGCATACAAATGTATTGATTAATTTTTTCAGCCTGAAGATAATTATTATCTTCCTTCAGTTCGTTAATAAATCATGATATTAAATCCAGTCGAAATAGCTAATGAGGTTGGAGTGAGTGTCATTAATAGTTTTCGAGACGAGGTTAAAGCTTCGGTTTAAACCTTTGCCCCTAAGAGATTTTACCTGCAGGAGTATTTACATGAAGTCGAATAAAAATTACAAAACGGAACTAAGCCTAAATTTACTTTTTAAAGAATATTTTTACTATCTTAAGGATACAGTACTTCGAATGCAGGTTTCTCCTTAGGATAAAAGGAAGGGTTCAGCTAGGCTCGGCGTTCTTTAATGGGGATAAGACGTGAAGTTATTCTCTGCTGTTCAATTCCAAACGCTACGCAGCGCGGGAGTCGCACATGGTATTCTTTAGTCTATGACTAAATATGAATACATTGCGCCATTGCGTCGTTGTGGCCATAAATATAAACAATTCGGAAATTTAGGGCCGTATTCATAGTCGTTACCTGGGTGCCCCCAGGTGTGGGAGAGCCCCTAGGCTCAGAAATAGTATTCATAGTCGTTACCCAAGGGACTGTTGTCCCCTAACCCTCCCCCAGGCCGTCGATTTCCTGGGTAAGGCATGGAGCTTACCCAAAGCTCCCCTAACGCAGTAATGCTGCCTACGCGTGGGATGAATTGATACTACTGTACTAATGGCAGGACACGATAATATCAACAACTTTCCATAGTAACGTCTTCTGTTTACAAACACGGGTACTCACTGAACCAATCTCATATTCCTCACCATTCATATTGCATAAATATTCAATTAATATTGTAAACATTCTCTCATATTCCTTCAAGCATTTTTCATCAACATTTTGTAACAGTATACTGTATTATTGTTTATGGCGTGCTTGGTTACGGTGAGAAATGTGCCTCGAAAACATCGAGAACCATTCAGCGAAACCGTTCATATGTATTTTGCATGGGATTGTTGCCAAATCTCTTACCCAGGCGTCCCGTGGCTGGGTGTTACCCAGGTAAGGTTTATGAATCGCCCAGCGTAGGAGACCCTTAGGTGTTACCTGGCTAGGGGATACCCAGGTAACCCCTAGGATTACGACTATGAATACGGGCATTAGTCATAATAATAATTACAATGCTTCATAGCTGCGCTTTTTGGAATCGGCTTTGATTGTATTTAAAAGAGCTCTGATTAAGTAAACAAGCTAGAATGGGTGACGCCAAGAGTATCGATTTGTTTTCAACTTAAAAAATTGAACTTTGAAAAGTATTCAACTATTTGGGAAACATTTTTCGAATTCATTAAATAATGTAGAAATTTTATCAATGGTAAGGAAGGATATAATTTAATATTTTTGTGCTTCATGGCTAGCTCTTTTTCATCATGCAAGAAAATGCTTTACCTTTATCTTAATAGTTAAAATCGTCATTATGTATCTAATTTAGGACAGCGCATTATAAAAATAATAAAGTTTATACACCATTATATTACTATTAGGTAACTAATAAGATGGTGACATTCTCTCATGTAAATGATCGCTTAATAACGTGGATTGAACATCCTCTTACTTTTCACTTATTTACATATTGGATTCATGCTCTTACTGCTGAACTCATGGTGTGGTTCTTGCTTCCTTTAAAAACTATTTTCCCCGGAAAATCTCCCTAAAGAATTTTTCCGCCTGAAAATAATTTCAAATTACAGTTCTCTTTAACAAAATATAGCTAAAATGTGTTCTATTTTGTGAGGGTGTTATGGCATTTATTATTTAGTGTACTTGGGTATATCCGGAAATCCATTGAGTAAGTAAAAGTAATTTTCAGCTATCTTTGAAATATCTATTCACAATTGAAGCAAAAAGCATTTGCCGGGCCTGCATTCGTAATGCCCGAAAGGAAAATATACAAAATATATGAAATAACTACGGAGAGCCGGAATGCAAACATTTTAATCAAGAGTCCAAACGCTTGGCGGCGCTGAGATGCCCCATACGTAAACACGGAAGATTCCCATCTTTAATGTAATAATAATAGTTCCCTTGAACCAAATATAGCTTAAGTGTTATCTGTTTCGTTAAGATGTAATAACATTGATTATTCTGTGAATTTAAGGAAGAAACGATAATCCATTGCGTGAATAAAGGTTATTTTCAGCAATCTTTGAAATATCTATTCACAATTGAAGCAGAAAGCCTTTTCCGGGCCAGCATTCGTAATGCCCGCACGGAAAATGTACAAAATATATGAAATAACTATGGAGAGCCGGAATGCAAACATTTTAGTTCGACAAAGGAAATGGTTTTAGGCTTTACTTTTTGGACGTTATCCATAATGGGCTGAATAAAAATCACTTTTTTTCACTCCACTAGAGGTTACCTGAAGATGACACGAAGTGTCGAAACCCGGGTCGTGCTAATAAACCTCTGGTGGAGTTAATTAACGTATTTTTATTTGGTCCATTTTAGTTATAGTCCAAACGCTTGGTGGCGCTGATAGCAAGCCCCATAGGTTACCACGGAAGATCCCCATCTTTAAAGTGATTTCTCTGTGGTTCTCACCTTTGGTAGTTCCTTAGGCGGCTTGATGTGAAGTCCTCCTACCTCAACCAGACTGGGCACGGTTGGTCGAGCTTGGTTCAGCGAAAAATGATTGTTCAACAGGGCGAGGCTGACATGTTCCTCCAGCTCATGTATGGACGGGGTGTCCTCGCCAAAAGCCTTGCGCATTTCCTCCTCCATCACAGATTGTATATAGTATTTGTAGAATCCAGAGAACCCAACGTGCATGAGAGTGTTCAAGACCCTTTCTTTGAAGTTCATCCTGTCACTGAAACCTATCAATGGTTCCGCGTAGTACGAGGGTAGGTTGACGTTTCCGACAGCCCTAGCGGTCGATGGCATTGCCCCAGTGGGTGAGATGATGACCATCGGGGCTTTGTACAGGGGTGCGAAAGGATAGAAGCACTCCGAGAAGAAGTTGCTTATGATAATGAGGTCGAACTTCTTTTGGCCGCTTGACTTGATCAATTCGTTGACGTCTGCGTCCCTCAACACTCCACATACGGCCTCGATCATATTTCTCAGACCGCTGATCAGTTTCAAGGGTCCCGTATTTTTGGTGTCGTTGAACCCGATGAGGTGGTTCACCATATGACCTACGTCGATCTGTTTGTAGTTGGGAGGTGGCGAATCTATCGGTTGGGAGGTCACAGCCGTGAAGTGGTGCCCTTTTTGAGCCAGTGCCCTCGTTATGGTGCTGTAGACATTGTTGTGGCTCCTGCTGGCAAAGGGGAACAAAGCCAGGATGTTGGCCGCTCCTGTGGATTCAGTCTGAAGTAGAACTGAAAGTAATACCGCAGTCCAGATTCTTCCCAGCATCCTGTTATCCATTGCTGCAGGAGAATACAAGAGAAACTCATATAATATCTTAGTACTGGGGGACCGATCTTTGTTCGGTACACTATGTGAATTATTTATTTTTTACATGAATGAAAATTATACTATATAATACAGTTTATGCATTTTTTATACTTGGTATCTAAAAGTAATGAAACCCCAATTACAATAGCCAAAAGCAGTCAGGATAAAAATTCGTGGTCGGACCAGAAACTAAGAGAGAGCTATGACAACTAACATGCTACCATGCAGAAAACTAGTTTAGATAAAAGAAATTGTTAGAATTATTAATGCGACTGATGAATAGTGCTACAAAGGACTAAGGCATGTAGAATAATTCCTGCGGGGTTAGTTGTTCACGATGATTTTAGGATATTTAGAGAACCTACTTTATCTAATGAGGTTCAAAGTATCATAGAACTGATCCGTCGCAACAATTATGGTCTCCTACCGTTCGTGGTAAAAACAACATTCTAAATCTATGGGTTCTACAGTCTATTTCCATAATTTTATGCCTGTGATCGTCTCTACCACCATAGAGCGGCTCTAGCAAAATATGTAAATGTCAGGCAAAAAATAGTCTACATGAAACTCTCCTAAGAGACTAAGGGCCGTATTCATAGTCGTTACCTGGGAATCCCCCAGGTGTGGGGGAGCCCCTTGGCTCAGAAATAGTATTCATAGTCGTTACCCAGGGGATTGTTGTCCCCTAACCCTCCCCCAGGCCGCCGATTTCCTGGGTAAGGCATGAAGCTTACCCAAAGCTCCCCTAACGCAGTACTGCTGCCCTTGCGTGGGACGAATGGATACTACTGTACTAATGGCAGTACACGATAATATCAACATCTTTCCATAGTAACGTCTTCTGTTTACAAAAACGAGTACTTATTGAATCACCCTCGTATTGCTCATCATTCAAATTACATAAATATTTAAGTAATAATTAAATCATTCTCTCATATCCCTTCAATCATTTTTCATGAACATTTTGCAACAGTATACTGTATTATTGTTTATAGCGTGCTTGGTTACGGTGAGAAATGAGCATCGAAAACATCGGGAACCATTCAGCGAAACCGTTCATGTGTATTTTTGCGTGGGATTGCTGCCAAATCTCTTACCCAGGCGTCCCCTGGCTGGGTGTTACCCAGGTAAGGTTTATGAATCGCTCAGCGTAGGGAACCCCTAGGTGTTACCTGGCTAGGGGATACCCAGGTAACCCCTAGGAATACCACTATGAATACGGGCATTAATCTCAATTTTTCCCTTTGATCAAACAAGGATTCCCTCCTCAATTCTTTCAGCAAGACGAGATATATGTATCGCCGTCAAACGTGGCTTTGAACATGCTAAAAAAATTATTGACATTACTTGATTGATCAGGTTTTAGATAATTACTTCTCTGAAATAGGTTAGAAAAACTCAAGTGTCAGGGAGAAACTCATTGTATTAAGCTCAATAGTGCGATTGTTTCTTTTTTTTTACAGTGAACGCATGCACGTACATGTGGTGGAAGGGAACGTCAAAGGAATGGGCGACGGCAGTTTTTTCTTCGCGGATCTGTTTGTCAGAACTGCCTTCTGTGCCCACACACCTTGGTGAGATCGTCAGTGCTAGCGGTCCAAGATACATCACGAAAATCCTCGGAAAAAATGTTAGTATTATTAATTTATTTAGAAAAGGTGTGGGAATAATTAATGCTGCATCTACCAATGCCAATAAAGTATGCGGTGCAGCGTAATTTCGACCTAGTTATACTGTATTCTGGTATAGTTTGGTATACATAGACCTGGAATGTATTGTAAAACCTTCCCTGAGCATTGTTGCCAGTCAGGGGCTTCGGGCTGAACTGTGAGCCCATTAAGGTATATAATAAATTGAAATGTTTAGCATCGTTACCTAGGCAACGTGATGCCTAAATTTCTGCATTTAGTTCACCCAGTCCTTGGCAATGCCTTGAAAATAGTCTTCTCCGTCGACTCTTAAACGGCCGTTGATGATTGTCGTTAACGTGATGTTGTGATGGATATTACTTTGCAGTGGAAGAGATAAGGACAGTGCGAAGCTTTAAATGACAGCCAATTATTTATGATCTCTCAGAGTAACTTTGCCGATGCTGCGGAGGAAAGATCTGCTACAGGAAGTGAGAAAGAGACTTATTAAGCTTCCATTCTGACCCCACGTCGACGGTCGTCAGGAACCGAATCAAGCTTCAACTTGCTGGGCATTATTCTGGATTTTGCAATTTGCTTCTCCGATCAGAATCTTTTTTGTGCCAGACTGGAAAACAGTGTACCGGCAAATGAGGACCGGAAATGCCAAACTCCGTTGATCAAGAAGAATTTGTTTGAGAATACGGTATGAGAAGACTTCGAGTATTTCACTGGTCTATCTTTCGTTGGTAGGTTTATATTTTCATTAGAAGCGTCTGTGGGGGTACGACAGGATTAGTAAAATCAAATGTTTGCTTGAGTTGACTTAAATATGTGGACCCCAGAAGTCAAGGGGTCTAAGTGACATTTTTGAAAAAAAATAACTTAGGTACAGGAATGGGACGTGAAAATATTAATCTTTTAGGTGGTAAAGGGATCCAAGTGATTTTCTTGATAGGTGCCGCTATCTAGGGTAATGGCTCTTAACTATTTAGTGGGTTGTACCAAACATTTTCAACTTTGACTGAAGTTTTCCCTAAACAATGGTTTTGTTACTTAGACCCCTTGACTTCTGGGGTCCTCATATAAGTTAAGATTCTGAAAAAACCTTAGTATTCGACTTATAGAAAGCGGCCGCATGGTCTCTCTTAATGTGGTGGTGATAAGTAATACTAATAATAGCAATAAATAAGTGGTTTTTGTTTGCGTTTGTACGGTCAAATTCTAAGATTTTTTTAAAATCAAATTTTTCCCGCGTGAACGTGTTCTGTGAAAGTGAAACCCCAAACAAAGATTTTCAGCTGATATAGTCGCGTCTGTATGTACGGTCGGATTCAAATGTATTGCAAAGAATCGAGCTTCTCAAGGAAATCGAGTTTCACTTACGGCGCTGTTATTCTTTGCTATGCAACGCTGTCTATTCAGCTGTTTATTTTTACGTATTTAAGTTGTAACAGTTGAGCAATTGCTTGTTTTGTGCTAACTTGTTATTACATAATATGATCAGCTCGAATAACAATGACATGCTGCGGCGTATTGATTAATTGAAATACCAAACTTTATTATTAAACACAGATCGTTCCTGGCATACAATATACCTACGGCAAATACTACGTAATGTATCATTTACAGTAACAGTTGTGATTAATAAATAATAATTATCCATGCTCAAATCGTAAATCCAAACCAAAACGAAAGTGTAATAACAAATTAACACAATATAGGAAATTGGTCAACTATTACCATTTGAATACGTGCAAATAAACAGATGAATACATAGCGTTGCGTAGCAAAGAATAACAGCGCCGTAAGTGAAACTCAATTTCCTTGAGAAGCGTAAGTGGCGCCGCTCGATTCTTTGCAATACATTTGAATCCGACCGTACAATCTGTGAATGTATAATGGATTCATAAGATTTACGGAAGCCCATTCCCCTATTCATGTTAAATTTTGAAAGAAATTAAACATTTCAAACGTCATCGATGCCGGTAAATACATATGCCATGCGCAACAATGAGATAGTATTAGTAAACAATTGTAGTAAATTAACAAAGACAAGGGGGTTGGGTTGTTGTGGTGACTAGAGTACTGGCTAACCATACGGGCGGCCAGGGTTCGAATCCCTGCAGAGGAGGATGTTCTTCAGAGGAAACCCCATCCCTACTTGAGTGTCTTGTGGAGGGCACTTCAAGTACAGTCTGTCGGATGAGACGCTAAACCGTGGTCCCCTAGGCGCCTTTCGTTAAGAGCAGGCTAATGCTGACGCCGGGTTTCTATCCACCCTTCCTCCCTTACCTGTCCCCTATGGCGCAAATGACCTTAGCTGTAGGTCGCCTCCCCTAATATCCAATCCCAAACCAGTCCTAACAAAGACGAAGATTCAATAATGGTTTTTCTTTGATTATTTTGGAATTGTGGCTTAATGCTTTTGTTATAAATGTTATTAAATATTAATTCTGCTCTATATTTATGGGTACAGGTAGGAAAATGGTGTTAATTTATGTTCTATTGGTTGCATTCGCATTTGAACCATCGCATTACCTAACTAGTATAAGAGTGGTGGCGCAGCAATCGATAAAGTTCTTCGTTTTGTTTACGTGCGGAATTCTAGGCAACACTTTTAAGCGTAGAGTCAACAATCCATATTTATATTCATGCGTGAGTCGTCCTCTGCCTCGTCACCGGAATTCTACGAAGGGCAACAACGCGCCCATATCAGGAAAGCGTCCGGGTCACCCCCAGCTTTAGTCCAGTAAAATTCTTTAGTGTTTATTAGCGCGCCAAAAGTCGATTTCATTATGTGGATTAACGATTGAAATTGCTTTGAATTACCACTTAAAAACAAAACCTTACTTAGATCTTACTTCCAGGACTATTCATGACCAGGAAAAAGTTGTCTCATGTAACAGCTTTTTTATAGCTCCTTGGTACGGACTCAGGTTTCTCAAGTTACGTTTGAATATGTATTTTCTACACAGTGTAGAAATTTCACCTCGATTGAATTCCAAGTGTGATCATTATATAATGTCAATGAGAGCGTTCCGTCAGAAAATGACAAAACAAAAAAGCGGAACCTTTTTTGTTCTCATCGCGATAAAAAATCGAAGGGTGAATTGTAAAAATAAGAAAAAACCCGTAGTTGAACGCAAAATGAAATAGTTGCGAAATGAAAAATTGAAATTATCCTCAGAAATAAAGTTTACTGTGACCAGGGTTTCGATGCTTTTGCATCAAGGATAAAGGATGCCGCAATTGCGAATCGCGCATCGCAAATCACCTCGGCGAAAGCATGGATGACAATAGAAATCACTATGTACCTCTTCCTGGACGATACATCTTCCTAAGTTGGTGAGGATGTTTAGCATAATGTCGTAAACTTGTGTGATGGACGATACGAGAAAAAATAATAACTATAATTCGTTTCTTTTGTCATTAATTATTTTCATTTGCCTTTATATTGCAACTTGCTTGCTAACCAAAATTCAATTCAATCAAAAAGTCCACTACATGAGTATATAACCGGTATTTATTAATCAGCCGCTCATTCTAACTCCATTTATCCTACTTTTCCCACAAGCCCCTAGAAGGTACTCCATTTATGCTACATTCAGTCCATTCTTAAAGGGGCAGGGTACCTCGCGAAAAAATCTGTTTGCACACTTTCGACTTTTACACTGCTACGATGGATTGGTGGCAGATAAAAACCACGGTTTTCGCGATTTGCGGCAAAGATGAACACAGAAATAAATTTTACTGCGACCTCGAAGTTTTTATATCACCATCAGGTGAAAAATGAAGTTAAGTGTAAAAAAAAAAAAAAAAATATATATATATATATATATATATATATATATATATATATATATATATATATATATATACACCTATATATACCTGTATATAAATACGTTGATGGATTTGAGTCAGCCATGCGGCGATGAACACACGATGTTGATATCCTCCTCCATCCTATCAACATCGTGTATATATATATATATATATATATATATATATATAAAAGTTTGCCAGAGGAAGGCAGACGACAAACACAGAAAACAAAAAAATGATGAACACACTTAAAAAGTTTCTTGATATTTCGGTGCCACTAGCACCTTGGTCGCAAGAGCGAAGACTCACTCGAAGAGTCTTCGCTCTTGCGACCAAGGTGCTAGTGGCACCGAAATATCAAGAAACTTTGTGTGTTCATCATTTTTTTGTTTTCTGTGTTTGTCGTCTGCCTTCCTCTGGCAAACTTTTATATATTCGTCACTTAAGTGATCCTAAGTGCATTTATATATATATATATATATATATATATATATATATATATATATATATATATATATCCACTTGGCGAAAAACACTTGTAGTGCACAGATATAAAAAAAAGGTCACAGGCGTGACTAGCATTTACATATAGAGCACAAAAAAAGTAAAACTCACAGAAATTTTGATATATTTCGGCGGACACAACCGCCTTCGTCAGAATGTTAGTATATATATATATATATATATATATATATATATATATATATATATATATATATATATATATATATATTTTGACAAAGAATAGTGGGAAATGGGGGAAGTGGGTGGGAAAACCGAAGGGAGAAGTGATTGGAGGGAGGGGAGGGGGATTTGTTCACTTCTGTATCATGCATAAATTCCTCTCAACATCGCGGAAATCTTCAGATTTTATGTATTAAAAGCTAAAGTGCAAATTAACTTGCTTTCATGTGGGTACTATTTTCAATCAGTATCCACACTCGAGTCTTCATAATTTTCGCAGCGACGGTGGTCGAAATCTAAGCACGTGGCCAAGCCCTGGCTTATACTCATGTACATCTCGTCATGCTCCATCTACTACATTCAAGGTCTATGGTTTCGTATGACCAGAGATGTATAGACCTGAACACTAGAACTTCTGCTGTCGACTGTTTGAAACTATTTGTCCTCAAATCTCAATGTCCTTAGGGAGCATAGGGCAGAAATTGGAGTAGTATCGAAGGTTATTATGGCACGTATGACTTCGTAGGTGCGGTAAATGTTCTTTAAATATGAAAGAAAATCATCACCGATCGCTGCAGAAATTCTTAAATCACAGACATGTGTTATTACAACACGGACTCGAAGTATAAGGACGTCTATTCCAGTTGAAAAGATTTTATTTGGTGACTTGTCTGGATCACATTCCCAACAAATGAAAATCACCTTGCGTTCATGAATACGGCAATCGGTTGTGTTGTGGTGGGAATCATTAAAAAAGATGCATAACTTTCAAGGCCAGGACCCGGCCTCGCACGATTAAGAATTTCATCAGCATCTGCGAAATACCGTCCAAGCCACCATTAAGGTATTGAAGGTATACCTTATGAAGCGGGGTTGATATCGGAATTAGATCGCGTGCAGCGAAGAGGAGCTAGGTTTGTAAAACGATGCTACGATAAGTTTAATAGTGTGCCTGGATTGTTAGAAGAATTGGGATGGGAATCGCTTTCACAGCGTAGATTAAGTTATAGGCTTAACCTCTCAGCTAAATTTCAGGAAAAACACTTCTCTGACGATGTAAAAAACATACTATTATCCTCCTCGTACTACGGTAGATTAGATCACGTCAATAAAATTAGAGATAATTGTAGAACCAATAGATGTAAAATGTAATTTTTTCCGCGTACCATTCGGGACCATAACAGCTATGATCGTCGTCATGAATAGTGCGAATGGTGAGATAAGCTAGATTGTAGATCTTTCTATTTATATTCTCTACGTTCTTATTTATGCATGATGTAAATATTGATGTTCTTATTTGTGCATGATATTTTGAATCTGTGGTAGTGGTCTTTGTATCCCTTGCATATCGGAACGATTGACGATGGAATGTTTCTTGGTTAGTAGATTGTTAATTGGAGCTTTGCATGTATGGTACGCTGGTTTCAATGTAGTTTCGGTGTTCTGCCGTATAATTCATGCATGTATGGTGAGAAAGCACCCCCTGCCTCACACCATTTGGGTGGCTTGCAGGGTATGAAGTAGATGTAAGGTGCGTGGGCATGAGGTGATTCCACACCAGCCATGCGGCACTCATCCCAGCTGAAGTCAGATCCGCGCACGTTCATCCGGATGCCAGGCGCAGGCCAAAAGCAGTCAGGATAACAATGCGCGGTCTGATCAGAAACTAGGAATGATACGTAGACTAACATAATACTATGCGACACTAGTTATGATACAACTACTCGGTTGGTGTTATTTTTTTGCGACTGATAAAGAGTACTACAAGGTACTAAGCCATGCAGAAAACTAAATCATGCCGGAAATTTCACATGGGGTGGGATGATAGTAATAATGGTATGATATTAAGCACAAATACAAAATCTACTCCACCTATCGAGGGTCAGAGGTTCATAGAACAGAACTATCCCAAGTTTTATGGTACCTCACTGTACGTGGAAAAAGACATTCTCAGTTCCACAGTATTTTTCCGTAATCTAACGCCTGTGATTGTTTCTAACCTATTAGTTTAGGTTTAGCAAAATATGTTGAAAGTCCGGAAAAAGTAGTCAACGACATACTTTCGTAAAAGATTTAATCAGTATTTTTCCCTTCGATTGGATAGAGGTTCTCACCCTAGTTCTTCATCTATTCAGTAATACTGCTATGTTTATTGTTACAAATTTTAATAAATCTAGCTGCTCTCCGCCGTATTCGATCTATATCTGAAACTATATCCTACTTCGTAAGGATCGCATCTGCTAGCGGCGTACTCCAAGTGAGGTCTCACGAGTTTACTTGCTTATGAATTCTTAAGCATGACTTCATTATTCCACGAACCAGACTAAATGTGAGCTGATTCTCGGATTTAGAAACGTTCCTACGTATGAATCATGCTGAATCGGTGTTGGAAATGGTTTCTCTGTAACTCCGTAACAATAGCGTCGTGGATATGTAAGCTTTCGTTCAACAACAATGAAGAGTTATCGAATCGGAAATCTCTCTGTAATTCCCTTTCGTAACTAAAGCAACCAAAGTCCACATGAATACGTTAACTATGGCGGGAAGACTGAGGGTTTCTCAGAACTTCCATATTTAAGTGTTTGCGAATGATGCGTGGTTTAAGTAAAAATAGGAAGAAACAATAGACTAAAAATATCCCTAGTGGAAGTAAGACGGCTTCGTGAAGGAAGTGTCGATTCGGCAGTAAATATCCACGCGTCAAGGTAGTCCGAGCGAAATAGTTCCCTAGTCATAATAGAGACCATATTCGAATTATAAGTTTTAATTTCACCAGCTGTAGGACACATCAATTAAATATTGCATTATTAATGGTGCAATAACATAGTTTTACATAGCAGAAATGGTAAATAATTAAATGAAAATATCTAAATAATTTTTTCACCTGACTCATTTTTTTCGCACGGTGCATTTGAAACTAATTCAAAACGGAAGTTTTTTTGTGGTACCCAAGAACCTGCTGCGGTGACAATATGATTTATTTTTAAAAAATAGTTAAAAAACATACGAACTACACGCTGTTAGTTTTTTTACGACATCTAAGTGTTAGAAAAACCTCATTTTGTAAATAATGTCTCTCTGAAGTGTACACACGTACCATTTCCATGTAAAATGGCTGGTATTTTTTGGTAAATAAGGCTCTACGTATAAATCATGCTGAATTTAAAATGAGATTAATGTAATTGATTTCTAAGTAAAATGATATTTTGCTAAAACTACCTTAAGGAACCAGGTTAAAATTGACAATTTTCTCTGCAAAAAATGTCCCTACATGACACAATTTTCAGTTCTGAATCCCAGAATGCATTAAAAAAATTGTTTATTCTATGGAAATTCGTCTTGCAGGAAAATATCTAACGTATCTTTTGGGGAGGTGGGAATGTACTTCTACATCTACTTTTTACCCTGCAAGCCACCACAATGGTGTTTGGAAGGGGGTGACTTATCACCAATATGAACTAGAGTGAAGAAATCAACCTTCACCAACATGCAATACACTATGAGTATTCTACAAGTGGTACGAAGACTACTAAAATAATCCATTATGTTACTATATAAACGTGATAAAAGAAATATGCAGGGAACATGCAAAACATGGTGTTAGCACTACCCCGGTAGATTTAGAGCCATGCGTCAGGGGACATATGAATAAATCCGCTACACAAGCTCTTAACTAACCTACTTCAAAGTCTTAAAGCAGCCATTATGGTCTCTTATTGACTGCGGGAAAAACGAAATTTTAAACCCTTATTTATTTATTTATTTGAAAAAGTCTCAAAAACGGCACAAAGGCTTTTAACATTGGATGACTACCAAACAAATAAATGACAGTAGAACCCCGCTTTACGATGGGTTCGACTTACGATGGATTCGGCTTACGATCTGAGCTGATTTTGCGCGCGCTTTTCAAAATTTCAAATTTCTCCGATTTTGTTTAAAATATCGATAGTGTTTTAAATATTGGTTTCATAATATTTTGAATAATTTTAATCCAGGATATTTTGTATGAATTGGCTCTGACGCGTACACTGAATGGATTGGCACTGATGCTTTTAAAACCGATTCCTCGTCCTGAAATAATGCCGATTCAACATACGATGTAATTCGCTTTACGATCGGTCCTCCGGAACGGATAAATATCGTAAAGCGAGGATCTACTGTGTAAGCACTAACAAAATATAAAATAATAACAGAATAATGACAGAAAATAGAATAGACACAGCAGAACGTGAGAAAGTGGACGGCGACTTAGCGATATGTTGACAGTGTAGATGGGACTAATTTGCAGACCTGGTTAGTAAGGAAGGATTTGAAAGCGGAGGGTGGTGAGAAGAGGTCCAGGGAGGGTGAATGCGAAGCCAGGGAGTTAAAAGTTTTTGGAATGCGGTGGAATAGGGAACGCTGGGATATTGAAATATCAAATTTGGGGATGTTGATAAGACTGCTATTGCGCGTGGTACGGGGAGGAACATGATTGGGAATAAGAGGAAGAAGGGTATTGGTGCGGAGAGTGCCCCTACGGTAGGAGGACATTAAGTCCAAACCAAAAAGTCCAATCCGAAAAGTCCAAATCTATTAGATCCAAAAATATTTTTAGAAAATCTATTATTTTTAGAACTATTTAAACTATTTAAAAATATCCCTAGCAACGCTATAATATTTTCGCAACCTACTTCATTGTTTATAAATATCCCTAGCAACAGATTTTTAAAATGGATTTACCAGTACTCGAAATTATTCGTAAAGGTAAAATAACTTACGGGCATTACAATGGTTTTCTGTATTTAACCTCGTCCGTTAATGGCGATGTAAAATATTGGAAGTGCCGAAGGAAAAGTGAGTGCACTGCGCGATTGACAACGGTAAATACGGGCCGAAATTTACTCATACGTAAAGGAGGTGGACATGCTTCTCACAATCATGCACCAAATCCTGAAGAAGTGGAAGCTCTACGCATACTTGGTGCTATTAAAACGGAAGTTAACGAACATCCTGACCGTCCACCAGCGGCAGTGATGAGGGTCGCAGTCAATGATGCATAATATACCACGATGGAACTTCATGTCAGAGAGCACACGACTGAGAGAAAGGTAAATGGATTCCAAGTGAAAACGTGACAAGTTCTTGTGTAAAAATTCTGAAGGAAGGAATTCGATGACGGGCAATGACGAGAAGGAAGCTTTCCGTTCTACAACCTATTTCATCTATTCTATTTTCACGATCCGATCTACGGTAGTATGTTGGAGTTCGTAAAATATTGGTGACTTCGTCGGAAAATAAGTTCTTTTTGAATTTGCACAAAAGATTGAGTCTAATTTTCAATCGACGATCTGAAAGCGATTCCCATCCAAGTATGTAGATGTCGATATATGCAAGAGAAAACGTAAAAATCGAGAACTAGTTATAGTGATCTCGAGAATCTAATTATAGTGATACATTATGACTTCGACAATTATCACGTATCATCGCTGCGGAGGTTATGGGATACCTTTCATGTTACACATGACCTCCGGTTCGACCTCTTTTATTTCGATTTCGTTGGGTAAATAAATTTTCCAAATTAACGTAATTTTAAGCTCTAATTCCAAGAATATATTTGTCGGCGTATTCTATAGACATTCCAGAAGCAGAAATATACCCAATTTGCTAATTAGTAATTTGATTACGTTCTTCGGAAAACAATGATTGCTATTGAGGTGAAGCGAGGAACCCCTTTGAATATCAGAGGATAGAAGAAAACATGAAAATTCTTGCACATACTGATAAGGAACAATGCGACGTGCTGATTGCCGATACTACTTCGCTCTGGCTAGGCCACATCTCGAATACGTCGCGAGCATTTGAGACCCTGGACAGAAATATTTAACCATAAAAATGAATGAAATACAAAGGAAACCTGTGTTCTTCGTAAAACACTGCAACGAGCGAAAATATCTACATCTACGTAATACCCTGCGAGCCACCACGATGGTGTGTGGCAGGGGGTGAGGATCACCAAACATGCACTATTGCCATGCAAGTAGGATATTTAAGGGAGATATGCAAGATAATAGGGTCACATGCAGCTAGATGGTTAGTATCTACATAAAAAGAAAGGGATTATTGGTTGTTATTACATGCATCATGCACTACAGACTACTCTAACTATATTTCACCTACCAATATACATATAGTGTTTCACATTATTTTAGAGGGATTAAGGTGGGAGCCCCTAGTGACTCGGAGGCCGTACGCTATGCTTAGTTTGATTGAGAAATTCAGAGATGTGTTTCAGGCCAACACAGAGAACGTTATCATGGTGCCTTACTACATCTCTGGGTCTGACAGAAGCGATAAAATACGAGAGATACGTCGCCAGGCAGATAGATACACAAAAATTCGTTATTTCCACATACAATACGTGGCCACAATGAAACCGGTGCTCCACTTTAAACACACCCGTAATACACTTCACCATTTCAGCTGCCAAAACCTCATTCTGTGCACATTCACACGGCTGGTGAGCTGGTAGCTCACCGTGCCACACGCCCATGTGGTGGATTGCAGGATAGTATGTAGATGTATATGTACTATGTAAGAGCCGTTTATCACAGTCGTACAGGTTTGCGTAAAGCTTAAGGGCTGTATTCAATGTCGTTACCTGGGTGTCCCCCAGGTGTGGGGGAGCCCCTTGGCTCAGAAATAGTATTCATAGTCGTTACCCAGGGGAATCTCGTCCCCAAACCCTCCCCCAGGCCGTCGATTTCCTGGGTAAGGCATGAAGCTTACCCAAAGCTCCCCTAACGCAGTAATGCTGCCCACGCGTGGGACGAATTTATACTACTGTACTAATGGCAGTACACGAAAATATCAACATCTTTCCATAGTAACGTCTTCTGTTTACAAAAACGAGTACTTATTGAATCACCCTCGTATTCCTCATCATTCAAATTACATGAATTTTTAAGTAATATTGAAATCATTCTCTCATATTCCTTCAATCATTTTTCATCAACATTTTGCAACAGTATACTGTATTATTGTTTATAGTGTGCTTGGTTACGGTGAGAAATGAGCATCGAAAACATCGAGAACTATTCAGCGAAACCGTTCATATGTATTTTTGCGTGGGATTGTTGCCAAATCTCTTACCCAGGCGTCCCGTGGCTGGGTGTTACCCAGGTAAGGTTTATGAATCGCTCAGCGTAGGAGACCCCTAGGTGTTACCTGGCAAGGGGATACCCAGGTAACCCCTAAGAATACGACTATGAATACGGGCATAAATCTCTCTGAATTTCTATCATATTCTCTGCCAAAAAAGGCCCGGGCGAAAGTCCCATAACCAAAGTCGTAGCAGTAAATCTAGACCTGGGAACCCAATCACCTAAGATTTAACTTTAAAGAGTTTAATTAAATCACTTAAATCAATTGATTAGAGTTTAATAGGTGAAATGTAAACTCACTTTTATCACTTTATAAGAGTTAAATAGATGAAATGAAAAATTCTCTGGCAATGCTAAAAATTATACTGAAGTGATATACTACGCAGACTGATATACCGGACGGAGGAATTTAGGATGCAAACACTATTAAAAGTCATTAAGGACTTCTGTGGAGTTTGGGGTAAAATAACCCTTGCGGAAACCCCATTCAAATTCGGTAATTTGATCGTTTCTTGCAATACTGGCAGAAAAAATTTCATCAAGAATACAACATGAAAATAAATAACATGATGACTTAATTCCTAGTATGCAGAAGAGAGAAGCTGGATGTAGAAGTCACCCTCAGAGGAGAGAAATCAGAGCAAGTGCATTCCATCACACATCTCGGGAGTACCATTACGTGGGACGGAAAAAGGTACAACGGAAATCAAACGAATAATAGCCCGAGCTAAGAAGGCGTTCAATGGGAAAAAGACAACTGCTTTTCTCAAAGAAGATATGACTATAAACCAGGAAACAATATGTTAGCATATAGGAAATAACATATAAATATAATATATAGGAAACAATATGAAAAACAAAAAAGCTGACCAGAAAAGAATAGAAGCCTTTGAAACCTGGTGCTGGAGGAGGATGCTGAAGATAAAATTGACGGACAAAATAGGAAGTGATGAAGTGCACAGAAGAGTAGAAGAGGGAAGAACCATATGGAACACCATAGATAGGAGAAGAACCAGATGGATTGGACACAGTCTGAAACACAATGAGTTTGTGAATAACGTAATTGAAGGCAAAATAGAGGGAAAAGTCCAAAGAGGACGACCCAGGAATGAGTTCATGGACCAAATAAATAAGACAGTACATAGGGAAAGATTTCAGGAGATAAGGGAACTAGCTTTAAATAGGGAAGGGTGGGGGGCTGCGGATAATCTCAAGATTGAACGACCGGTGATGATGAAGCCAAATAAAGTCTTTCAAAGCCATTCATCAGGTTAACTAGGAAATATGCAATGATTGAAACATGAGAAAAATGGAGACATTTCGCGACAATTAGCGATGCGTACCTTCAATTCAGCTTTGATGGTCAGTCGTTGGGACGCCGACTTGACAGCTGCAGCGCGCCTTGGAGCACGAGTTTATTTCCAGCCTTCCTCCTCTTCCGAGTTCCGCGGCGAGGTCGTGAGGACTGAAAAATTACGTGTTATGAAACAGTCGGGAGTGTGAGTGTCGTATCGCCCGTGACCGGCAGCGCCCTCTCGGATGAACGTCCTTGAGCGTAGTCGTGAGGCAGCGAGTCGGCCAAACATAGGAATGACTCCGACGAGCGTTACGAGATGGAGCCTCTTCTCTGGCGGACGAAAACTTAAATCACCATATTCTGCCATGTTCTCTTAGGATGGCCTATCGTGATAGGCGAAGTTAGCAGTGTGAAATTTTCCCTTAGGAAAAAAATCATTCGCCTTGACCGGGACTCGAACCCGGAACTCACGATATCGAGGGATCCGTGTGTGTGTATATATATATATATCGTTCGTTCATTCACTCACACCGCTCAGCGGCAAATACTCACATAAATGTTCATACAGAAAGGTAGAAAGAAAGTGGATAGGAACACATAAAAATGTATGTAAAAATGTATGTATGGCCTAAACGGCTCTTTTCCTACTTTTGTGTTTGTAAATTTTATGTGTTCCTATCCACTTTCTACCTTTCTGTATGAACATTCACTCAGACCGCTCAGCGGCAAATATACTCATATAAATGTTTATACAGAAAGGTAGAAAGAAAGTGGATAGGAACACATAAAATCAACAGACACAATGGTGGTGTGAAGATGTAAAGATGGCCAATTCCAAGCGGAAAAAATTCGACTGGACCGGGAATCGAACCACGGACCTTTGGATTTCGCGTCCAATGCTCAGACCACCAAGCTACCCAGTCTACTAAGAAACCACTGGAATCGGCGGGGGGTTTATATGAACAAACACTCCCCAGGGCAAGACCCACGAGAGCGGCCAATAGATGGCGCGCGGGCTGCTTATCACCCACCGGCAGAGAAGAAATGACATACACAGAAGGCGAAATGAAAGAATAACTCAAGCACACAGACAGTGGTGAAAGATATAGAACAGGCGTTTCGGGGTACGCTAACCCAAGTAGGAAATGAGCCATTCCGGCCATACAGTCGTTCATCCATTCACTCAGACCGCTCAGCGGCAAATATACTCATATAAATGTTTATACAGAAAGGTAGAAAGAAAGTGGATAGGAACACATAAAATCAACAGACACAATGGTGGTGTGAAGATGTAAAGATGGCCAATTCCAAGCGGAAAAAATTCGACTGGACCGGGAAGCGAACCACGGACCTTTGGATTTCGCGTCCAATGCTCAGACCACCAAGCTACCCAGTCTACTAAGAAACCACTGGAATCGGCGGGGGGTTTATATGAACAAACACTCCCCAGGGCAAGACCCACGAGAGCGGTATATATATATCGACGTAATACCCTGGATGTCTCCTCAAGGGTGTGTGTGGCAGAGGGTGACTTATTACCAACTTAGAGTTACTCATGATGTTGGAAACGATTCCCTTGGAAAGTTCTCTTGGCAAACGATCGGTATTTTTTGACGAATTAATTGAAAAGTATGACAGTTAGTGGTTGATATTTTTATCATTGAAAAAAAATGATATATTTTCCTTTTCGATGAGGCAAAATTCTTTGCATTTTTATTTGGAATGATTTATCGTTCAAATTACTTTAGAAGAACAAGTGGTCAAAGTCGATACAAAGCCGTTTGTCAGTATTATGCGTAATTTGATGCCATATGTACAATTGCTGAAAAATTACCCTTCCTGATTTCTATATTCTGATAAATCCGGCGGCATGTAAATTTGTTTTTTTTAATTATTGGAGAATAGAGCACACAAATTTCGCTCCTGAAAATATCTGACAAGATTTGTACTTTAGGAATTACTCACTAAATATATTTCAGCCTCTCTTGAGCACATACCAGTGTGATTTCTCTCAGAAAACGGTTGGTATTTTTTGGCGGATAACTTGAAAAGTGTTGTGGGTAGTAGCTTATATTTTTATCATTGAAAAACTATGAGATGTTTTTTTTATTATGAGGCCAAAGTATTTGAATTTTATTTGGATAGATATATTACTGAAACTGCGTTAGGTTCCATATACCATAAAATCTTCACATACAGTTTTATGAAGAGTTATCTTGGAATTACCTTAACCGCTGATATATGGTGGGGAACACACATACATAACATATGTGGCACGGTATTTAAGAAAAGAGGTTTTTTTAGCGTATCATATGAAGGTCCTCGGAAGGAAAAGTAAAAGTGAGATGCTATTTCGCTCTGATTAGGCCACACCTCGAATACGCCACGAGCACTTGGGATACTGGTCATAAAGATTAAATAACAAAAAAAAACGAATTACAAAGAAAAGCAGCACGCTTCGATGAAATCTGCTACGAGCGTACATATAGTGTGTCACAACTTTTAGGGGGATTGAGGTGGTAGCCCCTAGAGACTCAGAGGCTACGCGCTAGGCTTAGGTTGCTTGAGAAATTCAGGACTGGTGTGTTTCAGAGCGACCCACTGAATATTACCATGAAGCCTCACTACATTTCTAGGTCTGACAGAAGCGATAAAATAAGAGAGATACCTGCCGAACAGATAGGTACAAAAACTCGTATTCAGATACAGTAAAATATCTTAGAATTACCTTAACTTCTGATATATCGTGGGGATTACACACACAAAACGTATGTGGCACGGTATTAAAGAAACTAGGTTTTGTTAAGCGTATCATAGGAAGGTCCTGGGATGAAAAAGTAAAAAGGAGATGCTACTTCGCTCTGGTTAGGCCACACCTCGAATACGCCGCGAGCATTTGAGACCCTGGTTATAAAGATTTAACCAAAAAATTAATAAAATATTAAGGGAAGCAGCACGCTTCGATGAAATCTGCTACGAGCGTACATATAGTGTGTCACAACTTTTAGGGGGATTGAGGTGGTAGCCCCTACAGACTCAGAGGCTACGCGCTAGGCTTTGGTTGCCTGAGAAATTCAGGACTGGTGTGTTTCAGAGCGACTCACTGAATATTACCATGAAGCCTCACTACATTTCTAGGTCTGACAGAAGCGATAAAATAAGAGAGATACAATGCCGAAGGGATAGGCACAAAAACTCGTTCTTTCCGCGCACAATAAGCGACCACAATAAAAACTGAGCTCCACTAACTGCACTTCTATAATACACGTCACCATTTCATCTCCAAAAAACTTATACCTTTACACCTTTAAATTCAGAACTGGAGTATCTCAGAGCGACCCAGAGAATGTTACCATGAAGCCTCACTACATTTCTAGGTGTGACAGAAGCGATGAAATAAGGGAGATACATTGCCGGACAGATAGGTACAAAAACTCCCTCTTTCCGCGCACAATAATCAGCCACAATAAAAACTGAGCTCCAATAAATACACTCCCATAATATACGTCATCATTTCACCTGCCAAAGTCTTATCCCTTATGTTTTTACACTTCTGGTGTCCTAACACGCCATGCCACACGCCCATGCGGCGGCTCGCAGGGTAGTATGTAGATATAGGTCTACCGTAATATAATAATACACGCAAATGTGCTCGTAAATGACATCTTCACGGAATAAGTAAACGCAGTACCCATGTATATACTTTTATATTAACCTAAACTTAAGTTAATTGAATGCGGATAATATAATAGTGAATATCTGTAAATGCTGGGGCATTTTGACCCCCGGAAACTCTTGACGTAGCGAGGAATCTCCGGGCTAAGAGTTTAAAGTGGTAGGAATATTTCGTCTGCTTACTGATTTCCATGAAACTTTATATACTTGCTTCTTAGTAATGTTCTCGGATTAAAGCGAAAAAAATGTATGTAAGCGCGTTAATTTGGCATGGGCGTACGGCAGGGTATGTTTGTACACCAGCCTTCATCAACATCTACATACCACCCCGCGAGCAGCCGCACGAGCGTGTGGCAGGGGGTGGTGGGTCACCAGCCGTGTAAATATGTAGGTTTTTGGGAGGTGTAATGGTGACATTTATTATGGGAGTGTATTTGATGGAGCTCAGTTTCTATTGCGGTCGCTTATTTTGCGCGGAAAGAACGAGTTTTTGTACCTGTCCGTTCGGCAGCGTATCTCTCTCATTTTATCACTTCAGTCAGGCCTAGAAATGTTATGAGGCGTCATGATAACATTCTCTTTGTCGCTCAGAGACACACCAGTTCTAAATTTTTCAAGCTGCCTAGCGTGCAGCCTCCGAGTATCTAGTGGCTCCCACCATAATCCCTCTAACAGTTGTGAAATACGATGTTTGTTCGTAGCAGTTGTTAACGAAGCATGCTGCTTTTCTTTGTATCTTATTATTTTTTTGGTTAAATCTTTATAACCAGGATCCCAATTACTCGCGTCGTATTCGAGGCGTGGCCTAACCAGAGAAAAGTAACATCTCTCTTTTACTTTTTCATCCGAGGGCACTCCTATTATACGCTTAACAAAACGTAGTTTCTGTAATGCTGTGCCGCATATGTTTTGTATGTGTGGTCCCCGCGATGTATCAGAATTTATGGCATTTGCATGATGACTTTCGTAGGAAGTCATCAGTGGAGCATTCACTAATATTTCATTCTAACCTCCACTCCTGTCCGACCTGGAAATGTAATGAGGCGTCATGATAATATTCTCCGCGTTGCTCTGATACACACCAGTTCTGAATTTCTCAAGCAAGCTTAGCGTAAGCGTGTCGCCTAGTTTGTACGGGAATGATGCTGTATGCGTTGTGCAAAACTAGGAAATTGTCTTGAAAAGTCCAAAATTTTCACTTCTTTCTCGGTACTTGCGTATGACTGCAGCTAGCTAAGGATGGTCAGTTGCTCGACGCTTTCGCGTGACCTTTGCCGGTCTGCCATGTTTGTCGCCCCCAATTCGGCTTAATAATTAAGGTATCGCGCACTAATTTTTTACAGTTTAACGATATTTTTTTAGATCGATAGCTCAATTCAAAATGAGACTACTTCTCGAAATTGCATTTTTGGAAATTTTAAAAAATATATTCAGAATTAATAAATATCCGTGCGTGGCCATTTGAAAATATTCAAACAGCAGGTGAAATTTGATGAAATTACCTTGAGAAAAATTCGGCTCGGATCGGGAATCGAACTACGGACCTTTGGTTTGTCGACCCAAAACGCAGACCACCACACTATCCCGGCTCCCTAATTTTCATGGTAATTTAGGTGGGTACAATGGAACTGGATCTTTGGCCCATGAGGTCCATCAAAGATGGCAACGCAAGGGAGAAGAGTGCTTCAAAGAAGCCACCACCAGGCGACAGTATCCTTAACCTGCAGTTATGCCGTGCTTTGCAGCGAATTGGTCCGGAAGAACAAAGTTCCATGGTTCGATTCCCGGTCCAGGCAGCATTTATCTCATGGCAATTTCATTAATAAATGTCCATTTTCTCAGCGAAAACCATTGCTAAAAATCGAGTAGAACGGCAGGTCTAATAAAGTTATTGTAAGCTTCATGAGTTAACTGCTTAAATTTTCTACGGAGGGTAGGTATACATTGCGAAAAAAAATTAGTGTTTTAGCGCATTGGTTTCCTGGCAATTTATAGCTATTTTAGCATCTAGATTTGTGGCATTTGACGCATCTTTCGGAATAATTCCATGGCGTATGTACAGAAA
The DNA here is from genome assembly GCA_963169105.1 of Ceriagrion tenellum. NCBI lineage: Eukaryota > Metazoa > Arthropoda > Insecta > Odonata > Coenagrionidae > Ceriagrion > Ceriagrion tenellum. The sequence goes on from OY720643.1 coordinate 93,851,776, forward strand.
CAGTGTGATATCGAAATTGGTGAAAATTTATATGGTGTAAGGGTTAGTTTTAGTGTACAGAGGGGTGGAAAAGGAGAGGACCATATGGAACACCATAGGAAAAAGAAGAACCAGTTGGATTGGACACACCCTGAGACACATTGGGTTTGTAAGTAACATAATTGAAGGCAAAATAGAGGGAAAAGTCTCCAGAGGAAGATCCAAGAATAAATTCATGGACCAAATTACTAGAAAAGTACATAGGAAGAGATACCAGGAGGTAACGGAACAAGCATTAGATAGGGAAGGGTGGAGGGATGCAGTCAACCAATCTTACAATTAGGATTGAAAAACCAATGTTGATCACGGTTAGCTTTGAACTACGAACGAGCTGAACTGACTGTTAACTGTTGCATACTCTGACAACACTAAGGGCCGTATTCATAGTCGATACCTGGGTGTCCCCCAGGGGTGGGGGAACCCCTTGGTTCAGAAATGGTATTCATAGTCGTTACCCAGGGGACTCTCGTCCCCTAACCATCCCCCAGGCCGTCGATTTCCTGGGTAAGGCATGAAGCTTACCCTAAGCTCCCCTAACGTAGTACTGCTGCCCTCGCGTGGGACGAATGGATACTTCTGTAGTAGTAGTGGCAGTACACGATAATATCAACATCTTTCCATAGTAACGTCTTCTGTTTACAAACACGACTACTTATTGAATCACCCTCGTATTCCTCATCATTCAAATTACATAAATATTTAAGTAATATTGAAATCATTCTGTCATATTCCTTCAATCATTTTTCATCAACATTTTGCAACAGTGTACTGTATTATTGTTTATAGTGTGCTTGGTTACGGTGAAAAATGAGCATCGAAAACATCGAAAATCATTCTACGGAACGTTCGTATGTATTTTTCCGCGGAATTGTTGCCAAATCTCTTACCCAGGCGTCCCCTTGCTGGGTGTTACCCAGGTAAGGTTTATGAATCGCTCAGCGTAGGGGACCCCTAGATGTTACCTGCCTAGGGGATACCCAGGTGACCCCTAGGAATACGATTATGAATACGGGCATGAGTATCAGCCTCGAATTCAATCGAAATTGTACTTCTTCTATAAGATACCCTTCTATATTTTCTCTCTCATTTCTGCTGACAGGAGACAACCATATTGCGCATTTACTGTGGCACTCCTTGCTGTGTTGAATGTATTTACAGTTGAAAATAGGAAGTAAAATATCAAAATCAGTGAAGTTTTAGTCGAAGGTAGGGTTAGATTTCCGCCGCGAACATTTTAACATGCAGGAATTAAATGGTTCGCTAAAAATGTACAGTCTTGGTGGAAGTAATTTCTATTTCTTTTAATTGAGCGCTTTTCTTTGGCATGTTTTAAATTTGTACAGGACTTTAATCATCTTTCTCGGGCTTCGCACCGGGTAATATTTTCGAAATTCGCCGACGTCTCTGAAAACGACTTGTTTTCCATTTTCAAGACGCGTGCTATTTCCGTCGTGCCCGCTTTAACGATATAACGAGTGTTATAGCGGGCACGATGTAAATAACACGCGTCTTGAAAATGGAAAACAAATCGTTTTCCGAAACGTCGGCGAATTTCGAAAATATTACCCGGTGCGAAGCCGTAGAAAGATATTTAAACATATTACACCGGGAAAATCTAAAATCTTTCATTGTACAGGACTTTTCAGAAACGAATTTCATTTGAGGTAATTCATTGGCTCTTTTTTGTCGACGCATCAGCTATGCTCTCGTGCCTGCAAATTTTCTTCACGCATTTGAAGCAAGCAACTCCGATTGCAAAAGTAACGAGAGATGGTACCACAATGATCACAAATAAGACGTCCAGCATGTAGATCTGGATCCAGTGGAGGTGAGAAGCTGCCGGTTTTAAGTGCTTCGCTCCCTTGTGTCTCAAGACGTACTCTATCCAGTAGATGGCTCTGTCAAGTGGATGGTCCATTTGGTCCGTCACTATCGACTGCAGCCTCTTCATATTCGCGGAGTACCTGAGAATGACAGACAGTAATTGGTGTTTCAACATACGCGGATTATTTTGAATGAAAGTTACAAATGATGTATTTGAAAAAACAAGTGAAAATTTTCAAAAAACTTTTAAATTATAACACTTTTTAGGTAGTTTGAATGAAATATCTTTTCAACTAAAATTCACTCAAGTTATCTCATTATATGGAAATACATATGTCACCTCTAACATGGCATTAAAAGCCTCAGTGGCTACACGATAAGTTTAGTTTGCTTGAGAAATTCAGAACAGGAGTCTTTCAGAGTGAGACAGATAATATAATTTTGACACCACACCACATCTCTTGGTCTAACAGAAGCGATAATATAAGAGAGATGTACTGCCTAAAATATAAGTACATATAAAAGACTATAAAAAGACTAAATTCATATTTACATATGATTATTGTAAGTACATATTTTTCGGGAGGGAATATTTAATAAGTTAGTGCATATGAAATTCAAACATGGCGGGTGAATTTTTTGAAGAAATTGCCATGAGAAAAATTCGGCCTGGACCGGATTCGAACCACGAACCTTTCGTTTGCCGGACCAATGCGCAGACAACTACGCTATCCAGGCCTCATTATTCCCATGGCAATTTTGGTGGATACAAAGCAACTAGATCTTAAGCCCTTGCGGTCCATCAAAGATGGCAACGCAAAGGAGAAGAGGGCTTCAAAGAAGCCACAACCAGGAGTCAGTATCCTTCACCAGCACATATGCCGTGCTTAGCCATCTGAAATTCAAGAAGCACGGCATATGTGCTGGTGAAGGATACTGACTCTTGGTTGTGGCTTCTTTGAAGTCCTCTTCTCCCTTGCGTTGCCATCTTTGATGGACCGCAAGGGCTTAAGATCTATTTGCCTTGTATCCACCAAAATTGCCATGGGAATAAGGAAGCCTGGATAGCGTAGTGGTCTGTGCATTGGTCCGGCAAACGAAAGGTCCGTGGTTCGATTCCCGGTCCAGGCCGAATTTTTCTCATGGCAATGTCTTCAAAGTTAGTGCATGCTCATTTCTATTTAGTTTACGATGGAAAACATGGGAAAATTGCAAAATTACTGCGTTAGCCCGCAAGTAGCGTAGGGAAATGGGGGTTTAACGAAGACGGAGGATTAGATTCAGCTTTTATCATTGGCAAAGCCCAGCAAGCGTCCTCTCAAAGTATGTTAATGACCATAACCCACTCTAGTTGCTCCAATTATTTTATAAGGTTGTCGCGTACTCACTTGGGGTTCCCCAGGACTTCATTTACGGCATTGAGGACGTTGGCTGCACTTAAATTTTGCGCGTCCAGCTGCACTCCAACTCGGTGATGTATAACACTTTTCATGTTTATTGCCTGGTCTCCAAAAAATGGAATTCCTATGAGAGGCACTCCCCTGCTGGCTGCCTCCTGGAAGCTCAGAAGTCCCCCATGGGTGATGAACAGCTTGAGATTTGGATGAGCTGAAAAAAAACCGACATTTGATGTTTCCATGTCATTTTTTGTGTAAATGAGAGCAAAACCAATAATGCACGAGAAATATTTTGATGAAATCATTAATTTAGCGATGAGTATAAAGACTGATGTACTTCGAAAACATACCAAGGGAGTTTTATGATAGGTATGAGTTTAGTTGCCAAGGTATTAGGCGGTGGATTTCGTTGGCGAGTGAAGCATTTATGAAAAGGTTGGACTTTATCAGGAGAAACCTGAGTGAAGAAATTAAGAAAAAAATAGTAAAACCCTTAAGGTGGCTTTGGGTTGACCACAAGAGTCAATACAAATACTGAGAAACACATTTTTATGTATCCAGTTTTAAAAACCTAGCTTGCGCATCGAAAACCAAAATTAAGGTATGCACATTATTCCGCAAATACATATTTGATGACCGCATTTGTCTCGCCAAGGGAACCGACTGCAGCGCCATTTGCATGGAACTACCACATTTTGACTTCAATTTTGGCAGTTATTCGCTAAGAAATTAAAAAAATGCGTGATAAGATGTGTATACTTTTAAAATTTGATTTACCAAGTTTTTTTGCTTCTTATTATCAGTTTTTATTGAAAGCTTGAATATGGTTTCCTGTGCAATATGGCAAAGGACCCCGCAGAAACCTTATGGAAAAAATGTTACGGTGAAATTGGCTGAATCTTCGGGATATGATAAATCTTGAGGAGTAGATCAGAAGCCTCAATGGGCATCAAGTCGTAAAAATTCTAATTTTCAAGTTAGAGGTCATCAAATTTGTGATTTTCATAGCATTCCTCAAGGTATTTGTGAATGTTACCTTTGAGTTATTCTTCTAAGTTTTCATTTCTGCAATAAAAAATGGGGATTTCAGTTTTAATGGTTCAAATGGACCTTTGAAAATACCTTGTTTGGTCACACTCGAGGTCAATGAGAAGGTCACCCTCAGGTATTCCGCTTCAAATCCTACATCTTTGGTACGGAACATTTAATCTACATACCCTGCGAGCCACCACGAGGGTGTGTGTCAGGGGGTGAAGATCACCAAACATACACTATTGACAGGCAACTAGGATATTTAATGAAGGAATGCTAGAGAACAGGGTCACATGCAGCTAGGTGGTTAGTACCTACATAATAAGAAAGGGATTATTGGTTGTTATTACATGCATCACGCACTACAGACTACTCTTACTATATTTCACCTACCTATCCCTTTGTTACGCTGCCTATTGTTCTCTCTTATAGTACGCGGGAAAAATGACATTTTGAATCTATCGGTACGACAATCTATCTCCCTAATCTTGTTAATATGATCAAACCTAGCATAATACGCAGGGGTTCTTAATACACATCTAACGTCATTTGTGAACAAATCGGTTTCGAATTTACTTTAAGGTTTAACCTAAATTTTAACCTGCGTTCTGATAGTAATTCCCATCCTACTTCTGCTATTAAACTCGTAACACTTATACAATTATCATAACGGCCTTTAACAAACCTAGCGGATCTCCTTTGCACGCGCTCTAATTCTTTTATCATACCTTCCTCATAGTTCTCTATCCTGCGTAACTCGGGAAATATTCAGGTGAGCCCATTGAAATGGGCCCCTCTAAATTGGCCCCCAAATATATACAGAAATTCTTCATTAAATAAAGTCTGTCTGTAATGCATAGCCATGCAATTTCCCATGGAAAACGGCTTGAACTTACTGTAAGGCCAGATATATCGTAATCAATGCGAAGTGATATCTCGCTCGAATAGAGTTCCGCTCAGAAGAATAATTAATATTCGGGGCTATTCTGTATGCTCTCGGAATTCCGAATATCTCGAGATAGGCGAAATTTTGGTGTCACCGCTACGGAAATATAAAATAGGGCCATTTAAAGCGGGGAGAATGGTCGTGGGTTTTGACACCGCGTACACGGATTTCTCGAGGCTCGACCGAGTGGAAGCCTTCCTTACTGAATTTGGTCGGTGGAGCGTGGCGTTGCATGGTTCAGAAGCCTGATCGCTTCGGAAAGCAGACGAGCAAAGACTGGAGGCTTTTGAGATACGAATGTGCTGAAGACTTTGGGAGGTGATTTCACGACGTATGATTTTAGCACGAAAATAACTTATGAAGATACCCTTGAGAATTATGTCGAACATCGACACTCTTCGCTACGAACATGTGTTGTTCAATCCTAAGATCGGTTGACTGCAGCCATCCATCCTTCCCTATCTAATGATAGTTCCTTTAGCTCCTGGTATCTCTTCCTATGCACTTTCCTATTTATTTTGTCCATGAACTTATCCCTGGGTCTTCCTCTGGGGAATTTTTCCTCTACTGTATCTTCAATTATGTTCACAAATGAAAAAACGACTTCGTTTCCTTCCACTGATTTATTTTCTTGGTACGACATGTTTCGACACATAGAGGTCATTTTCAAGTTCAAATTTTCAAGAAAATAAATCAGTGGAAGGAAACGAAGTCGTTTTTTCATTTGTGAATATCAACTTCCACATAGTTGAGCCTGATACCATTGAACGTATTTCAATTATGTTCTTCACAAACCCATTGTGTCTCAGAGTGTGTCCAACCAACAATATCTGTGGAAAATAGCTTTCGTAATGACTTGGTTCCACCACGTCAGTCTTGACAGCAACAAAACCCGACAGAATTATTAAGAAAAAAAATTATGGAAGAAAGACTTATTGGAAGATATACCGAGAAAGAGCTAGTATTGCTTTGCCTTTTAATTCCAATGGATGATGAAATTAATATTATTGAATGAGTAAAATCGTTCAGATTGACAAAGAGGTAATCGCTGCAGCTGGCCCATCATCGGATTTGTGTGTTCTATAATGTTAGAGTGCTCGATGATGGGCTGTATTTAAGGTCGCTGATGGCCGGTTGAAAGAACATTTAGTTATGGAATCAATAGTCATGAGATCCATGAAGTTACAGATCTCTTTAAAATATTCGGGTTGCAGGAACACATCTACTAGTTACATAACTTATATACCAATTGTTAATAGCTTCGAAAATTTGATCTAATCTCCTTCTGCTGGATCAAATTTATGATATTTTAGCCGATGAATAATTGCAAATGCACATAATATTCTGTCAGTGAGAGTAAATTAACTGGTCATCTGTCTCAAAACCACTCTTTTATCAAGCTATTAATTCTCCAGGCGGTTCATTATGCATCCACCATCTTGGCTACTTATGGAACTCACATTTCCATGCCAAAAGTTTTGAAACCAATAAATTTATCGAATGTTTCTGCAATTCTTATTAAATTAGTACCATGGCTTATGGGTCCCGTAAGTTTATGGAATACATAAGTGTCGTTCCTGCAACTGGCTATGAATCGTGAAAATGAAGCATCACCTAGGACTTTAGCGGCTGGCTGAAACAGAGTAACGTGAAAAAAATCCTGTAGTAAACCTGCCGTTGGTTTGATGAGTGAGGATTATTTGATATATGACCTGAACCAAGTTGTAACCTGCAAGCTGGGTTACTCACCCAGGACATCTTGCTGAGGAAGCCACTTCTCCAGACGAACATTTGTCGGTTGCCCCGGTAGTGGATTTTCCCCCTCCCACTTCCAGAGCACCCTCTGTTTAACTTTTGAGAAGGCAGCGATCAGTTCGGCCCTGGTCCGCTTTGGAAGGCCTGAACTCTTCAGAATGGATCCCAGACTGAAGTAGATGACACCATCTTTACCGGCTCCGTCTAGGAAAGTCTTCAGGTCCTGAAGGAGGTAACAAGTCAACGACCATTATTGATGATATTGATACACTGAACTCCAATTTTTAATCACCGCATAACGCAAAAATAACTCCTCGGAGGATAGGCACTAAGCTTAGTTTGCTGGAGAAATTCAGGGCAGGTGAGTTTCAGAGCGACACAGAGAATGCCTTTTTTACGCCACGCTACATCCCTCGGTCCCACAGAAGGGATAAAATAAGAGAGATAAGTGCAGAAATTCGTTTTTTCCGCGAACAATAAGTGACCATGATAAAACCGGAGCTAAAACCACGCCCATGCGGTGGATAGCAGGGTTTTATGCATATGCACGTGGAATGATGAGGAAATTATTCAATGCTCTACTATTCTAAATATAATTTCACAAAAAAAATAGAATCAATTTTTATTGGATTATGGCAAGATAGTAGACCCTTCAAAGACCCTTAATTGATAGAATACGAATGTTTTGACTTTTCAGATTACGTTAGAGATATAGCGGAAGGTAGATAGTTTTTTCCACTATTATTTTACTCTTTTGGTAGTTTGAGAGAAATATCACTTCATCAAATTCAGTCAAATTGGTCTCTTAATAGCGAATTACATTTCACCTTTGACATGGCACTTAAAAATGTGGAAAAGTATTCACTACCCAACTTTTCAATATTATCTTTAAAGTTCCCAGAATAAAAAACTGAGCTCCACTAAATACACTTCCATAAAACGCGTCACCATTTCTCTTCCCAAAACTGTATCCCTTACACCTTTACACGGCTGGTGTCCTAACACCTCCTGCCACACGCCCATGCGGCGGCTCGAAGGGTATTATGTAGTTTTAGATGTGAAGCATTTCTATCTCAGCAAAATGCGCAAAAAAAGTACCTTAAAATATTTAGTAGTTTGTCATGTGATTGTGTTCAAAACGCTATCAAAATCGTGCTGAGAAAATAACTATCATTCATCTGAAGGAGAGATTTAACATTTTTAATTTCTAGTTATTTACAAAATATTTTTCTTTGCTGTATGCTGTTTCTTTTTTCTGTTTTTATCCTGTGTTTTTCGTCCCAAGAACGCATAAATTTCAATTCTTGGGTCTAATTTGGAATTAGGGAAATACATTTCCCCAATTCTCTCTCGTCTAATGGCCGGTCGCAAGGACATTGATTCATGGAACCATTAGTCATGAGATCCATGAAGTTACAAATCTCATGGAAATATTCTGGTTGCAGTAACACATCTGCTAGTTACAAAACTTATTTACCAAGGGCCAATAGCTTCGAATCTTTGATCTGAACTCCGCTGGATATAATTTATGAAAGTATAACCTATGAGTAATTTATAATGCACATAATAATTAGTCAGTAAGAGTAAACGGACTGGTGATTCGTCACAAATCAACTCTTTCGTCTGGTTATTAAGGGCCGTATTCATAGTCGTTAGCTGGGTGTCCCCCAGGTGTGGGGGAAACCCTTGGCTCAGAAATGGAATTCATAGTTGTTACCAAGGGAACTGCTGTCCCCTAACCCTCCCCCAGGCCGTCGATTACCTGGGTTAGGCATGAAGCTTACCCAAAGCTCCCCTAATGCAGTACTGCTGCCCACGCGTGGGACGAATTGATACTACTGTACTAATGGCAGTACGCGATAATATCAACAACTTTCCATAGTAACGTCTTCTGTTTACAAACACGGGTACTTATTGAACCACCCTCGTATTTCTCACCATTCATATTACATAAATATTTAAGTAATATTGTAAACAATCTCTCATATTCCTTCAATCATTTTTAACCAACATCGTGTACCGGTATACTATATTATTGTTTATAGCATGCTTGGTTACGGTGAAAAATGAGCATCGAAAACATCGAGAACCATTCAGCGGAACCGTTCATTTGTATTTTTCTGCGGGATTGTTGCCAAATCTCTTACCCAGGTGTCCCCTGACTGGGTGTTACCCAGGTAAGGTTTATGAATCGCCCAGCGTAGGGGATCCCTAGGTGTTTCCTGGCTAGGGGATACCCAGGTAACCCCCAGAAATACGACTATGAATACGGGCATTAGTCTCCAAGCGGTCATCTTGACTACCTATGGAACTCATAACGGCATGCCACAAGTTATGAAACCATTAAATATATCGAATGTCTCTTCAACACCTATTGAATGGTAGCCATGGCTTATTGGTCCCCCTAATTTATAGAACACTTATGAATCGTTCATTCAACTGACCATAGAACGAGTTTCTCTTACAATAGACCGATAGACCTGCTTCGAAAATAAACAACGTCCGTGCCGGAGGAGCGGACTTCTTTTACTCTACCGGTGGACTTCGCCAACCCTGACCGGCTCAAGCACAGATAACGGTCAAATTACTTTAAATGTATTCAAGTTACAGACTGAAAACAATTTAAAATACATATATATTGATTTCTCCGTTTGAATTTTATTGCTCTGATATATTTTTTGTGGACATTTTCTATTTTTTTCTGGAAATTGCTTTAACTCTTATCAAACAATCTCTCTAAAACATCTGACTGAGTCTTCCAGAGGTGGTCACACGTTGTATATATGTATCAGATGAAATCAAAGGTCATGCTTGCATTTTTTTTACATGGCGAGGAAGCAATTGCACGGATGCAACTACCCAGAAATAAAGAAAAAATAATAATTGAAAAAAAATTGTCATTAGAAAATGAATGATTTGAATTATCACGACTGAGAACCTTAATTCTTGGGTAATAGTATGTCTGGTTTATGAGTAAAAGTTAAAATTTAAGTGTTAATGGTATGGTTTTGTTGGGCTCCTCATAAATATTTATCCCGGGTCTATCTTTATTAGATTCTGGGTTTGTCAGCTCACTCAGCATTGGTGATAATGATTTCGTGATAATTTGTGATAATGATTAACGTCGCTCGTGTAGCATTTTTCGCAAGCCTAATTTTATTTGTAAAACCTTAGCATACTATGAGAAGCATGAAGTAAATATTGTAGCATCAATAATGCAAAAAACTTGTTGAAAAATCTTTATATTCTGTGTAATTAACCAAGCATGCATCTGTTAGTTGTTACCTTGACGAGTCATTTTTCACGCCGTGCGCAAATCACGCCTTCACGACAGAAGATATTATTTTACAGTTTCGTAAAAATCCTTGCTATTGTTTTTGATGTTTTTTAATCAATAAAAAAATAGTAGAATCTACTCAATTTTTATAAATTGATGTCAATATCATTGCCCTAGTTTTCTCATTTTTAAAATAAAGTCTATTAAGTGTTCATATCCGTTCTATTTCCCGCAAAAAATGCTCAGTATTTCTTGACAAGTGTATTCAAAACTATAATGGTAGGTGACTGCGTATTATTATCTCTGGAAATATAATATATATTTCTTTATAGTGAACCCGTATTCATAGAACATTATGAGGAGTGACATCTCGATCAGACTGCCTCAACTCAGCCTACTCGATAGGCTTACGAGGATTGTTTGCGAGTATTACGTAGTGCTTTTCTGTATTTTCATGCGTAGGAGACTTCATTTGCATCTGCGAATTACCGTTCAGACCTTTTCTGAGGTGTTAAGCGCGGGGTGATTTCATATTAGGCGCACAACACTCGTCCCAGTTCAACATGGAGCCCCATAGGCCCTTTAACCTGGCCTCAATGGGATGACCAAAAATCAGTAAGGGGAATAATGCTCAGTCACAACTGAAACTAGTGCCACGTTGGCAAACATGTCTACATGCAGAGCCATTATAGGGCACTGAAACTGCCTCCATTAGATAATGCGAGGTGATGATTAATCTTGAAAACAAAACGTGTAGAAACATTGTGGCGGGAAGTGGTGTCGGTGATAATTATATGGGTCAATCCATACCAAGTGGTCCAAGTTGGTATCCCGACCATTTTAGAAAAAATTCATTTTTTGAGGGCAGATAGCCTTATGTTTCGGCAGCTCAAAACAAGTTATATTTTATTTTTAGTTTCCATGGAAACCAAATGGCGGCCATTTTTCAATCTCGGTGCTGAGATTTTTTAGCATTTGCAAGCTTTGACATTAACTTCTTTTACTCAGCTACCATCGGTTATAGGAGAATGAAATAAATTTTTATGCAATACGCATACATGGAACTATAACTCTGTGTATGTCATAACGTGGAATTGTTATTTCTTCGTGATTATTTTAACAGCCAAACTTTAAAGTAAAAAACGTAAGGTTTCGTATATTTCGGAATTTTTTTGGGGAAGAAGAAATTTTCTTCGACCCTTGAAAATTACTCATAATATACGGTGACATTAGATCTCTATATTAAAATAATTTGAAGTCAGAAGCTTGCATATATTTTATTTTTACAGAGCCGGTAAATTGTAACTTTTTAAAATTTTGCAATATTCCAAGTTCAATATCTCTGGTGGGCAGTTGTTTAAAAATTTGAAAATTACAGAAAATAAAGGTCTGTACAAGATTTAACTATGATATAAAACTTGACTTGGAGACTTTTCTAGTTACGCAGAAATATGTGTGTGAAAAAAGCAAAAATTCAGCATTTGCGAAATGATGTAAATGCATTTATCATGCCCATTATTACACATCTCAAGGCTTGAAATAATACTTTTTAAAAATTGAGATGATTGAAAAAAAAGAAATTTAATATAATAATATGGTGTATAGAAAAATAGTCCATAATCAATCTCTCCACAAAATTGTTGACACTTGGGTATTGGTTAGAAGAGATGACTTGCATTCCAAGCAGACATTGAAAACGAAGAAGACTTAAATATAGTATTAAATCGGTACCTTTTGTTTCCCCAACCTCGACAGGGGACATCTATCATCATTATTGTGGTACCTAATGGTGCGCATGCGCAGAAAGAAATGGCATTTTAAACCTGACTTTTCACCCAAAAGCCAAGGAATATATAACGCGGGATATTGAAATGCTTGCTGAGTAATCCTCACCTTCGGTAGCTCCTTGGGCGGTTTGATGTGCAGTCCTCCTGCTTCGATCAGTCCCGGAACAGTTTGCCGAGCTTGGTTGAGGGAAAAGTGATGGTTCAATATGGCCAAACTGACATACTCCTCCAGCTCGGATATTGATGGGGTGTCCTCGCCGAAGGCCGAACGCATATCGGCCTCCATAGCCGATTGAATGTCGTACTTGTAAAAGATCGCGATTGCAACAGTCGCCAGCGTGTTCAGGACCCTCTCCTTGAAATCCATCCGGTCACTGTGACCAATGAAAGGGTCGACGAAGTACGAGGGGAGCACAACGTTACCGACGGCGTCGTACGTGTTGGGCAAGGGACCAGCGGGCGAAATTAGGACGATCGGCGCGTCGTGTATGCGAGCGAAGGGATGCAGGCACTCGCTGAAGAAGTCGCTCATCAGGATCAGGTCGAATTTAGTTCCGTCCTTCGGTCTCGTCAAGGCTTTAACTTCTTCTTTCTGCATCAGTCCCCGGCAAACTTTCGCGCGTGAAGCCCTCAGTTCGATAGCCATGTCCAACACTCCTATCTTCTTGGCCGCGTTGGTGAACGTGAAGTTGTGGGCCACTGTGTCCTGGACGTTGATTTGTCGATAGTTGGATGGGGGTGACTCGATGGGTTGGGATGTGACCACCGTCAAGTGGTGCCCTCTTTGAGCCAGCGCTTTGGTTATGGTGGTGTACATGGTGTTGTGACTGTTCCCGACGAACGTGAAAATGGCCAGGATGTTAGCTCCACAGCTAGTTTCGACTTGTGCGAGAGCGTACAGCAGCGCCAATGCCCAGAAGGTCCGCCAGCACTTGGAGTCCATGTCTGCAGAATGTCAAGTAAAAATGAGATAATTCCATCCAAATGTCGCTACATTCGGCTCCCATAGCTGGACTAATGTCATTAAAAATATTATTATGTAATAATATGCATTGGGAAAAAGACAACTGCTATGCTCAAAGAAGATAGGACTACAACCAGGAAACAGTGTGTGAAAACATTACAGGAACTTAGCACTCTATGAATCGGAATCATGTACCATTGGAAAAGCTGGCCAGAAAAGACTAGAAGCCTTCAATACCTGGTGCTGGAGGAGGATGCTGAAGATAAAACGGATGGAAAAATAAGAAATTATGAATTGAACATGAGTAGAAGAGGAGAGGACCACATGGAACACATAACAGAAAATAAGAACGAGATGGATTGGACACACCCTGAGGCACAATGGGTTTATGAAGAGCATAGTAGAAGGTAAAAATAGAGGGAAAAGTCCCCAGAGGAAGAGAGAGGAATAAGTTCATGGACCAAATAAAGAGGGAAGTACATAGGAATAGATTAGATATGAGATAATGGAACTAGGATTAGATAGGGAAGGGTGGAGGGCTGCAGTCAATCAATCTTAGAATTGAACAAACAATGTGTGACCATTTCAACCGTGTTTTCTCTACTTCTGCAGTGACTTTTTTATATTCATCCTTGTCTTTATGTATCCATTAGTCACCCTTTCCAGCCTTGACATTCCGCAATTTCTCCGAAAGACATATATTTCTACGGCCTCTATTCTCTTAAGGCCGCTCTACACGGTGAATCATCATGCGAATGATCATTCAAGCATTAATTCGCGAATGAATTTCATAAACGACCCCGTATTACACGGTGAATGAAATTCGCGAATGATCACGCGAATGATCTGCGTCGTAAGGATGCGCAGCTGTACTTTTTTTGCTTGAATTATCATGCGCATGACGGTTCATTCGCTGAATTTTCCGTATTATACGATGCATGATCGTCATTCGCATGATCATTCGCGCATGATCATTCACCGTGTAAAGCGGCCTTTAGTCTTTGAGTCAATTCCCGTGTTTCTGACCCGTAGAGAAGTAAGCTTTCAGTTATCGTCTGATATATAATTGGTACTTGGTCTTCCTTTTAAGTTCTTTTGACCATATTATACTATTCAGTTTATCGACTGCTTTGTTTTTTTCAACCGTGTTTTCTCTATTTCTGCAGTGACTTTTTTATATTCATCCTTGTCTTTATGCATTCATTAGTCACCATTTCCAACCTTGATATTCCGCAATTTCTCCGAAAGACATATATTTCTACGGCCTCTAGTCTCGGAAAATGGATAGAAGACGCAGAAGACTGGTGATCGCTGCTACCGTAGCATTGGTTATGGTAGCAGCCGTGCTGATGAGATGCAACCACGAATAAACGATCAAACACAAGGGTTATTTACAACAGCGGAAAAAAAGAATATGAAGGAATTAACCCTCATACGAAAATTAAAAAAAAAAACATGAATTGAACATTTACAAAATGGGGAAAAAGAAATCGAGAAAATTAACTATAAAACTAAAACGAATAATTAAAAATATATTAAAAATTTGAATGAATAAATATATATAAAACCCTAACCTTAGCGACTACGTCACTGTATATGAAAAAAAATTACGACCTATTTATAAAAAGAAACCGCACCCAAGAACGAATATAGATACGAAATGAATCCACCAAATAACATTTTAAAAAGGGGAAAAAATAATAAAACTATTAAAAAATCTAGAGTAAAAATGTATTATTGAAAACTTAACGATACCAAAAGAAGTTAAAGTCTGCTGTGAGTACAAGAAATTGAACTGAGCGCCAATAAGATAAACGGGGAAGAAATAAACATGCTCCGCTTCGCAGATGATATCGCAGTCAAAGCTGGAAATTGCGATTATCTTCAAAGGTCAATAATCGTCATGGATCAAGTTCTCCTAGAGTACAACGTGAAAATAAATAAGACGAAGACTATAATCCTAGTATGCGGAAGAGAGAACTTGAATGTGGAAGTCACCCTGAGGGGAGAGAAATTAGAGACAGTCCAGTCCTTCACCTCTCTCGTGAGTACCATCACGTGGGACGGATGAAGTACAGCGGACATCAAGCGGAGATAAGCCAAAGCTGAGAAGGCGTTCATGGGAAAATGACAACTGCTGTGCTCAAAGAAGATGGGACCACAAACCAGGAAACAGTATGTGAAAACATTCGTGTGGAGCGTAGCGCTCTTTGGATCGGAAGTATGGACCATTGTAAAAGCTGACCAGAACAGACTAGAAGCCTTCGAAACCTGGTGCTAGAGGAGAATGCTGAAGATAATATGGACGGACAAATGATGACAAGAAATGATGAAATGTACAGAAGAGCAGAAGAGGAGAGGACCATATGGGACACCATACAGAAAAGAAGAACCAGATGGATTGGACACAGTCTGAGATGGGTTTGTGAGTAACATAATTGAAGGCTAAATTGGGGGAAAGACCCCAGAGGAAGACCCAAGAACAAGTTCATGGACCAAATAAAGAGGAAAGTACGTAGGAAGAGACACCTGGAAGTAGGGGAACTAGCATCAGACAGGAAAGGGTGGAGGGATGCAGTCAACCAATCTTAGGGCTGAACGACCAATGATGATAAATATGCTTATTTCCTACCTTAAGGTTCTCAATAAGTAACCCATATCATCCGCAAAAGCAGGAGTTTTCAAAGAGAATAAGTAGAAATGTGTAACTTTGTATTTTTCGTGACTAATATAGTCAAGCCAGATCCACCTTATGGCAGAAGACAGTTTTTCCGCAGTCATTACATCCCTAGCAGAAAAGTGCTTCCGTAGTATCAATATACATTTAAACCCGGAATCCTAAAGTGTATTTTCAAACCTCGTGCAGTATTTCTTCTTAAAGTGTCCCATGACCTTGTAATATAACCGTGTACTGTGCAAAATGCCTCTTTAAAGGAAAAGAAAAACTATTACTTTGATGGGGTCACTGTTTTTGACCAGTCACCTCCACTTCTCTCAATCCATGCACAAGTCTTCCTTAAGGTTTTATGTACTTCAAGTCCTTTAATAAATAGTTCCGCCATCTTGTTTAAAATATCAGTCAGATCTCTTGCCGTTCACATTCATGATCAATATCACCTTATCTATCGGCAATAAATCCTAATATGTAAAAATGTCATGGTGTATGTCTGTCTGTTGCTCCATCACGCAAAAAACTGCTCGACCGATTGAGCTGAAATTTGGCATGTAGATATAAAATATACCTGGTTGTAATGCAGACTCCATTAAAAAGCCCTCAGGGTCCCCAAAGGCTCCTCCTGGTGGTCCAGGCTCAGCATTGGGTTCGGTGCAGTATTTCATATTTCGCTTTTTAAAAGTACTTTCACTCAAGATCGAGGGCTGGGATTTTTTTTATCGGTTGGCTGAATAAATTATGTTTCTGATTATTTCAATAGATTTTCTTTTACGCTCCGTATTGATCTGAAAATCCTGATTTTTAGTCGAAAAATGTCACGTTTTTCTCAGAATTCAACAATGTCGTGTTTTCATGACAACCAGAAATTTGATTTTCAAAGGATATTCACACCTCTAGCTTTTAAATATCACGTTTTCCTGCAGGCCCATGATAGCACGTAGAAAGAAAATCTGTATAGGCAGGGCCCATTTTCTCAAGGGCTCCATGATAGATTGACTCGGGGGTAATCGATAAATTCAATGCATATTTACAACCAGTAAACTCTTCAATGTTCATTATCAAAGTAGCTCTCATAAGCTCACTAGAATTTATATGAGTGACCACTTACGTATTAAACGATACACATAACGTCGTCTTTATTGAGTGATTTTAGGGCTATCAAGCCTTCTCTTACATATAACTCATTTTACGTAACACAAACAACCATGTCCGGGACGGAGAAAAATCCACCCGGGCGGGACTCGAACCCGCGACCCTGGCTTAGCAAGTAGGGCTTTACCCTGCCGCCTCCGGGGTCGACAAAGGAATTAAAAATTATAAACATTATTAAAGGAATTATACAGGGTGTCCTATAAATTTCACGCCATAGTGACACTGGAGCTAGGGCAGCCTAAGAGGAACCGAACCAGCCTAATATGACCTCAGTAAAAGCTGCACGGTTTCCGAGCTATTGCCAAATTAAAGCTTTTTCAAAAATTTCACTTTTTTTACATTTCTAGTCCCAGAATTCACTTGAATAGCTCTCAATTTGGCTCTCTGATGGGGCTACTGCCACAAATTAACAAACAGAGTACTCTATCCATCCCATTTTTTGAAAGCCGATAAAGTTGGACAGGTATAGCGGCTTTCGCGTTTCTTTTGTTTGTTTGGACCCCATGACCCCCCCTCCCTCTCGGGCCTCTGTTCCAGGTAGAAGTCGGCACATGAGTCACAGTTGGAAGATTAAAAGAGCGGCCCTAATGAGAACGTTAAATTATCCGATTGAATTCTGGGACTAGAAATGTAAAAAAAGTGAAATTTTTGAAAAAGCTTTCATTTGGCAATATCTCGAAAACCGTGCAACTTTAACTGAGGTCATATTAGGCTGGTTCGGTTCCTCTTAGGCTGCCCTAGCTCCAGTGTCACTGTGGCGTGACATTTATAGGACACCCTGTATACATTACATGTATAGTATCAGCAGCGAAAATAATGGTAATAAAGCCTCTGTTGCTTCTACAATCGTTCAATGTTTTCCACACCCGTTAAATTTCAACAGTTACCTTCCGCGAGTTAACAATAAATATGGATGTAGAATGCAATACAAGGACTTCATTTGACTCCCGATTTTGGGTTGGGGGTCAAAATATCGCAGAAATTGTATAAAATTCAACTTTTAATAACTAGGTAATCCAAAAAAATTGTAAAACCAGTATATTTTGAGAAAATGTTACGTTGCATGAGGAGTATCGCAAATGACAGAATTGTTTTCTTTTCTTACGTAGCAACCATCGGAGTATGCAAACACACTATTCTTAAGGTTTACATAAGTTAATAAATTCCCATACAGTGTCTTTATGCAAACAATTTTAAATTATGGCTCAATTTGACTTAGAAAACTAATTCTTGACGTCTTGAGCCTTTTTTTTCCCGGAAAACGTAGGTTGAAAGTTTTTTTTTTTTACTAGCTTTGGGGAAAGGAGTCAATCAGTACGAATCTCATATTTTCCTATCATCATTGCTGTGAAAGGTTCTAACGCAGTATTTATAACCAATGCAGTGGTAATTTTTCATTTCAGAACTAAATTATTTTTTTATGTGTCCTCACAATGTTCGCCTTTTGCGTCCAAGTTTCGCGGTGTCCTAGCCTGGGGGAGTCGGTGATTTTCCATACCTGCGTTCGTCCCAACACCACTTACATATCGTTTAGAGGACTGATTTAGAACAAAATCCAAGATTTATTAAGTGCCAAGTCACAACAATTGTGCTGTAGCAATGTCTTCACGTTCAACAAATCCCAAACATTTTGTTTTAGCGCTTTTGATGCTGAGTCTCTTGAAATATCGTAGTTTTTTTTAGGCTCAAAATTCGCGTGTCCTTCATTAGTATATAGTTTTTACTTTACTATATAACTAGTAAAATACATCCAGCAGGACTAGTCAGTGCCAATGATCGGGCGGCAGAGTTCCGAAAGCTTCTTCTGCCAACTCATCAATCAAGGGCCGGTTTTACAATGCCTAGTTATACTTCACATTAGTGGTAGGTACCATCAATTAAATATTGCATTATCAATGGTGCAATAATGTACTTTTATGCGTCTGAAATTCTGATTATTTAAATAAAAATATGTAAATCACCCTTTTACTTGACTCGTTTTTTTCACGCGGTACGTTAAAAACTCCTTCACACCGGTAGCTTTTCGATCCTGAAAAAAATTACCGCGGTAAAAATATGGTTAATATTAAAAATTACTTGAGGAAACATGCAGATTAAACACTAAATTTCTTGACTAGAAAAAGGTGTTAGAAATTCCTCGTAGTTTAAATAAGGTCTCTCTGGAGTACATATGCGCGCCATTTCCCCAAGTGTAAGGGCTCGAATTTTTCGTTAAAAATCTCTCAAAGAAGTTCGGTAAGTATCTGATATTTTGTTTTTTTTTTGGAAGTGTGCGATATTTTTATTTGAAGTGAGAACAAATAAATTTATTAAAAATGAAATTCTGCTGTGTTGGAAATATATAATTATTATAACTTGTATGGTAAAAGGTTGGCAAAATATTATTTATCAAACACACTCAATTGTACACCCAATCATCTAAAAGACATTAAAGAGATTGCAGGGGTAAATAAAAAAGTAGAAGCATGGTTAATTAATGAAATTTACAATTTGTAATTTAAAACTTGTATAATTCGTTGTCTCGGGCGTGACTTCATGGAATCGACTTAACATAATGAAAAGTAAAGAAAACTTTGTAATTCCACATAAATATTATATTAATGTGGAATTACAAAGTTTTCTTTACTTTTCGTTATATTAAAACTTGTAATCTGTTAGGCTCATGTATCGATTAATTTGCTGAACATAGCCAGATGTATTGTAACTAGACCATTGAAAATTGTTGTTATATGCCATTGGTATTTTCAATTTGACATTTTGGTTCATGCCGCTTTGTTTGCACGACTTGAGGAACCTTATGACAAGCCTTTGACACAATTTGGCTTAGAAGGACCAAGTTTTTATATGAAATAAAGGAAGCAATTAATTATATATTTCTGGGCGAAATGATATTTTGCTCAAGCCACCTTAAAGAGACCGTAGAGCTCAGTTTCACTAGATTTTTGAGCTTCTGAGCCTAAACACGTCTTTGGTGATCGCATGATGGTTGAATGAAACTCATTTACGTGAAAAATAAGGGCACGTGTCGAGGGTTATGCTTGTTGGAGCGATTTTTGTTCATGTCCAGATTTGCGTGAGACTATTCATACACGCACTTATGTGTAACATGTACAGATTTAAGCGAAAAAAAATGCATGTTACCGATTTGGTTTCCAGGGAAATTAATCCTATTTTTACACGCACCCTTATGGCACTTGACATGTGTTTCGAAAGAGTTCAATGACATGTACTGGTAGATTTTCAAAGCATTAAAACATACCTTTCATATTACTATAATTGGTTCCTATTAAATATCAAGGTATAATGATGAAAGATCAACACGCATTTATGAACAATTTTCGCTTTAATTTCGTATTCCGAGCCGTCAACCCAAGTCACAACAATGCTTTCAATGCTCTGAAAATTTCAGAATACCATTCTTAAGTCATAACAATGCTTAAAATGAGACGACAATGTCGGAATACCATTCTTGCGTCGCTTATACTACAACTTGTATGGTTATTTCCTACGCATATATAGATTTAATTAGGTGTAGCGTGGTCCAAGAATATTTTTTCTACCATCTTGAGAAGGTAATAAAATTTGCACTCAATGACTCACGATTCGCACTCCTACCACCTTAAAAGATTTACCTTTCATGGCAGGTATTACGTAAGGTAACAAGAATAGAACTATTATACTCACCTTGGGTATTATGTACCTTACTCAAACCTTGGCCAGGCTGTGGTGGATCTGTGGACTTGAATGGTGGATATCTCTCGGCGGTTGCGGAGCGACGTTCGTACGCATCCTTCCCGCCTATCTCCTGACTGCGCCGGCCAGAAATCGGCTCCGCGAGGCAGAGTAAGCACATGCCATTGAATTGTGTGGAGTGGGCTAAGTCAATGAAGGCACACTTTGAAAAGGGTCGACGATAGCGGGGTGAGGGGTTAGGGGCATAATACAGTGAACCAACTGCGAAATTCTTCCAGCCTCACGCAGTTGCCGTTCCGAACCTCAAGAGCTGTGCTTTTAACGCTTTGTGGCCCGTCCAACTCAGCGTTCACGCACGTCAACTATGCGTTTGAGTTTTCAATATGCTAAGAATGTCGTGATGCCGCGTCTTCTGCCTTTACTTGTGATGTTGGCAGCTTATTTTCCCCCTTCTCTGCTATCCTGTCCTTGAGAGATGTCAAGCGCTCTATTCTGCGTTGATGCTGAGCTCCGTACCGCCGATTCTGATTGGGAGAGATACGTTTTGTTGGACACTTTGCATATGAATGCTGTACCTACTGGCAAAAAAGAATTGGGGTATGTGGATTAAAATATTACTTTGCAATTTCCACTCTGGTTTATTAATGTGGTTTGAGCGAGGTAGATCCTTAGTCATATTGGAAGCCATATCCAAATCTTGCGTTTTAATTTCAGTAGCTGTGGGAAGCATGGAATAAATATTGCATTATAAATGATGCAATATTGTACGTTACATCTTCACACCACCATTATATATATATATATATATATATATATATATATATATATATATATATATATATATATATAGAGTTCTTGCGACGATTCCACGAACGTGGCAAACAATATAAAACTTCGTCACAGGGTGACACTAAACATAAAACATATAAAAAGCAAACTCACGAGTTTAAAATTTTCGGTGGGTCGCCCGCACCTTCATCAGTGATAGATTCTATCACTGATGGCGGGTGACACTAAACATAAAACATATAAAAAGGAAACTCACGAGTTTAAAATTTTCGGTGGGTCGCCCGCACCTTCATCAGTGATAGATTCTATCACTGATGAAGGTGCGGGCGACCCACCGAAAATTTTAAACTCGTGAGTTTCCTTTTTATATGTTTTATGTTTAGTGTCACCCTGTGACGAAGTTTTATATATATATATATGTATATATATTTTTATTTATATATATATATATATATATATATATATATATATATATATATATATATATATATATATATATATATATATATATATATAAAGTTCTTCCGAAGATTCCACGAACGTGGCAAACAATATAAATCTTCGTCACAGGGTGACACTAAACATAAAACATAAAAAAGCAAACTCACGAGTTTAAAATTTTCGGTGGGTCGCCCGCACCTTCGTCAGTGATATACATATACATATATATTTATATTTACATATATATATATATATATATATATATATATGTAAAGTCTGAAACTTGACTAATTTTTAACGCAGTTTGTTTAAAACTCGTTCAGAACATAAGGTTGGTTTGTGATCCTGAAGAAAATTACTGTGGTGATGATATGATTTATTTTCAGAAATGGTCGATAAAACATAAAAACTACATGCTGTTAGTTTTTTTACGACATCTAATTGTTAGATATTCCTCTTTTTTTAAATAATGTCTCTCTGGAGTGTATACATGTACCGTTTCCCCTGTAAAACAGCTTGTATTTTTTGGCAAATATCTCGGAAAGTATTCTGGTAAGGGGGTGATGTTTTGGTATCTTTGGAAGGGTGAGATATTTTTATTTAAAATGAGGCAAAATATATTGATTTCTAGGTGAAATGATATTTCGCTCAAACTACCTTAATACAGACCATGGTTTCGACAAAATTATGTTATTATCAAAGTTATCATAACATGAACATGTTAGAAGTGGTCTATAAGTCAATTCTAAGTGGCGCGTGAATCATATGAGAAGAAATTGGACACACATTTTACCATAACAAAATTGGACACGTACAAAATATTTTGTGTAATTCAAAATTGTGTCATTATCAGAGTAATCGTTACCTTGATAATGGTAATGATTTCCCTGATTTGGATAATATTGACATATTTTTGATAACCTTGATACTGACATATTTTTTTCGAAACCATGTCGGTATTAATGCACCAGTGTGGAAATAACAAAGCAATATTTGAATTCGTGTATCTTTTTCTCACAGACTTAAGCCATCAACTTTAAATTTCGTTGGATCATGTGTTTATTTATACCCTAGTGTGTTACTAGAGATGTTCTTCCGATGGCTTTTTTGTACATGAGATAACCACAGTCGTTATTCCGAAATGAGTTTTTCATTAAAAACCCCCACAGTGGGCCACTATTTTACTTCCTTAAATAAAATCATTAGAATCAGCGCGGAAGTTTATTTTACTCTTTTAAACTACTTCCAAAGAAGATATATTTCGTTTCATACCCACGTATAGTAGCGACTGGTATTTCTGCCAAATGCCAACTTTCTCCTTCTTCTGGGAGTCCTTCAAAACCGTTATACTCTCTACGAAATCGCATTCCCGATCGCAGTGTCTCCAGTGGCATTACGGACTAACATAAATGTCTAGGTAATTACATAGTTTGACTATTGTATTAATGGTATATTGTATATGAGGTCCTCGGATGAAAAAGTAAAAGGGAGATCATACCTCGCCATGGTTAGGCTACACTTCGATTATGCCGCGAGCATTTGGGTACCTGGTCATAAAGATTTAACCAAAAAAAGTAATAAAATACAAAGAAAAGCTGCAAGGTTTGTTATAAACTGCTACGAGCGAACATGTTTCTCACAAATTTTTGAGGGATTAAGGTGGGAGCCCCTAAAGACTGGGAGGCTACACGTTAAGCTAAGTTTGCTTAAGAATTTCAGAACTGGTGTGTTTCAAAGTGACATAGAGAATATCATCATGACTCCTGTACTGTTGGTTAAGTAAACATAAAATATTCAGATACAGTAAAATATCTTAGAATTACCTTAACTTCTGATATATCGTGGGGATTACGCACACAAAACGTATGTGGCACAGTATTAAAGAAACTAGGTTTTGTTAAGCGTATAATAGGAAGGTCCTCGGATGAAAAAGTAAAAGAGAGATGCTACTTCGCTCTGGTTAGGCCACACCTCGAATACGCCGCGAGCATTTGAGACCTTAGTTATAAAGATTTAACCAAAAAATTAATAAAATATAAAGGGAAGCAGCACGCTTCGATAAAATCTGCTACGAGCGTGCATATAGTGTGTCACAACTTTTAGGGGGATTGAGGTGGTAGCCTTGGTAGCCCCTAGAGACTCGGAGGTTACACGCTAGGCTTAGTTTACTTGAGAAATTCAGAACTGATATTTTTCAGAGTGACACAGAGAATATTATCATGGCTTCTCACTACATCTTCAGGTCTGACAGAAGCGATAAAATAAGACAGATACAATGCCGAAGGGATAGGCACAAAAACTCGTTCTTTCCGCGCACAATAAGCGACCACAATACAAACTGAGCTCCACTAAATAGGCTCCCATAATACACGTCACGATTTCACCTCTCAAAACCTTATCCCTTACATCTTTACACAGCTGGTGACCCAACACCCCCTGCCACTAGCCCATGCCGCGGCTCACTGGGTAATATGTGGATGCAGGCGAATGCATTCATGAGCGTATCCAGGATTGCTGGGAGCAATACGTCAAGAGGGCAGGAGAGGCCCGTGTAGCCATCCTGTGTGACTCCGTATAGCTGACTTGGAATGAAATGACTCGCTCAATGCGGGGCGGGTGAGGGGGCGTTGCCCAACCCCTGCCTCCTCTCCAGTTTTTCCGCTTTTTTCCTTATCAGTTCGGTTCCATGTATCTTTGGTTGATCGATGTGCCTAATTTTTTCCATTCACGCTCCAGAGGACCTAATGCTCCAGTAGAAGGAAATTTGACTCTTTCCTTATCGTTGCGAAACTATGTTTGCTTTCCACTTTCCCGCCGCTTATCAGTAAAAGCGTTTTGCTTTTTTTAACATGTGGTCTTCTCCTCGTGAATTTGGCCTCTGAGAACAACGTATTATGCTCCAATGCAATCGTTTACGATATAAATTCCCCGCTCATATACTTGCTCTCTTTCATTTTCCTCTTTTTATTTATCTACACCTAAACACTACCCTGCGAGCCTCCACGTGGGCGTGTGGCAGCGGGTGTTAGGTCACCAATCGTGTAAAGATGTAATGTTTTGGGAGGTGAAATGGTGACGTGTATTATGGGAGTGTGTTTAGTGGAGCCCAGTTTTTATTCTGGTCGCTTATTGTGCGCGGATAGAACGATTTTTGCACCTATCTGTTCGGAAGTGTATCTCTCTTATTTTATCGCTTCTGTCAGACCTAGGGATGTAGTGAGGCGTCATGATAATATTCTCCGCGTCGCTCTGAAACACATCAGTTCTGAATTTCTCAAGCAATCTAAGCCTATCGTGTAACCTCCGAGTCTCTAGGGACTCCCACCTTAATCCCTCTAAAATTTTTGAGACATATGTTCGCTCGTAGCAGTTTTTAACGAAGCGAGCAGCTTTTCTTTGTATTTCATAAATTTTTTGGTTAAACCTTTATGACCAGGGTCCCAAATGCTCGCGGTGCAATCGAGGAGTGGCCTAACCAGAGCAAAGTAGCATCTCTCTTATACTTCGTCATCCGATGACCTTCCTATTATGCGCTTAACAAAACCTGGTGTCTTCACTACTGTGAAGCATATATTTTTTATGAGTATTCCCCACAATACTTCAGATTTGAAGGTAATTCCAAGATATTTTACTGTACCTATATGAAGATTCTTGTTTACTCCATCCACAGTATAGGTGTGGCATTTCTGTGATGACTTTCGCAGGAAGTGAATGCGGTGCATGTACTATTATTTAATTCTAGCCCCTACTGCTGGCACTACGAATGAACGTTGTTAAGGTCTGATGACAGAGCTTCTAAGTCTGCGTCTAAACTTATTTCACGGCAAATAACTTTATCGTCTGCAAGTGATTATTCCTTTTTTTCTTCCCATTCTCCGGAAGCCATTGAAGTTTCGCAACAATCTTCTAGATTTAGTCTTCTTCCTTATTTGTATTTTGCCTTGCGTTATCTACGTAGTTGTATTTCTTAAGCCCTTTGACGCTCTGGTTGTTTTTCCTTTGGCTGGTTGCAAGAAAATTTCGATATGGAATCAACAGTTATGAGGCACATAGATCTAATAATAATATTCGGGATGCTTGAACACATCAACTAGTTTAATAATTTATTTTACAATAGTTAGCTGTTTTGAACGCTTGATCTTATCTTCCTTCGCTAGATAAAATTTATAGTCGTTATTCCAATAACGATAGTTGAGTCCGTATAATGCGTGCGAGACTAAAGGAGGAGAATGAGAGATGTATGATGAGGTCGATTGGTGAAGTAATTGAACGAGTGGATGAATTTTTGTACTTTGGTAAGATGTTTACGAAAGATGGACGGATAGATGAGGAGATAAAGTGACGTGCGAAAGCCGGAAGGAAAGTGGTGGGTAGCATGAGAAGCATATCAAGGAATGAGTGCCTGTATAAGGGAGCGAATATCGCCGTGCACAAAAGTGTACTTCTCCCCACTTTGTTGTATGGTAGTGAAACATGGGTATGTCAGGATAGACACGAGAGTAGACTTAACGCCGTGGGTATGAGTTATCTGAGGAGTGTTTGCTGCAAAAAAAGGATGGATAGGGTCAGGAATGAGTGGGTCATAAATGAATGTGGGTTAGATGCTCCAGTGATGGACATATATGAAAGGAGTGTGCTTCGTTGGTTTGGCCATGTTGAGAGAATGGATGAGAGTCGAATAACGAAACAGATATAAGAGTGAAGTGAATGGTGCGAGAGGTATAGGTAGGCCGAGAAAGTTGCGGTTGAATGTGGCTAAGGAAATTCTTAGGAGGAGGAATATTAGGAATCTTAAATACAGGAGGTATGAAGCAGTGTATGGGCGTAAATGAGGCAAAATAGGTTTGCGAAGATAGGCAAGCAATGAGGAAATTATTGAAGCAGAGTTAGGTGTACAAATACGTACTTATGAGTGAAACTTTATGACTGTGCCTACACAGGAAGGGAACGGCGTGATTGGTATGTATGTTATTGATAATGCACATAATAATTATTCACTCATAGTTAATTTTAAAATTTGACGATATCCATGTGTTAGAAATCAGTACCTCATTTTATACAATCTCTCTGGAATGCATACACTTTCCATTTCCCTTGTAAAAGGGCTGTTTTTCTTCTTCATAAATCTCGGGAAGTAACTAGGTAAAGGACTGATATTTTGGAATTTTTGGATGGGTGAGATATTTTTCACTAAAACTCGACCTAATTCATTGATTTCTCGGTGATATGACAGGTAAATGATATTTCGCTCGATCTACCATCATTAAAATATATGACTCTCTGTAGATTAAGTTTAATCAGTTGACTTATATTTTGATGGAATTTAATGCGTCTTTAAATAAAGTAAACAGAACTCCGTTGATTATAATAAACAATACTTTTTGCGTTGAATACATTGCCGAATCAAACTAATGTTAAACATTTTTATTTTCGAAAGTGGGAGAGGTTATGAACTATGATTGAACTATGATATATGGGAATTTGAGATCATGCCATGACGCCATGGAAAGTATATTAAGGATTGTTGACTCGTCGCCAAAAGACTGTTGTCTAGAATTCCGTAAATAATGAACTTTTTGGATTGTGACGTCACCTAGTGATGAAAGACGGCAGTTCAATTGTAAATACAGTCGACAGATCGTAAATAATCATGGCTTACCGGTTTTTACTAACCAGTAATCATAATGCAGTGGATAAAAATGTAGTACCATACGTGGGATGTAGTTACACACTTTCTCACTTTAACAACAATTAATAACGGCCATTTCCGTTTCAACTGAAAATACTTTTTCTAAGTAGCGCCAAGGACTGGGTGAAATAAATGTGGAAATTTAGGCAACACGTAGCCTAGGCAACAGTTCCAAACATTTAAATCCAATATGTATATTCATGGTTGAGATCAAACGCTTGAGAATCTCTGAGTTGTAGAAGAGATATATTCATTTTTAATTAGAAATTTTATAAATATTTATCATGAAGTGAAGTGAAATTTGGATTCAAAAATACATACACTTGTAAACAATCAAGGGATGTAATTGGGCCAGAATCACTCGGTTTTCTTCTCAGAGGTCACTTTTTTCCCTTTACATTTGCATCCCTTGCGAAACAGTTTCAATACAAAGAGGCCTGTAGCCATGAGAACGACGCCTGGCAGAACAATGACTAGGAAGATGATGTCTAGCATGTAAATCTGGTACCAGCTGAGGTAGAAAGCGGCTGGCTTCAGGTGCTTGGCTCCATCGTGTCTGAGGACGTACTCTATCCAGTAGATGGCTCTGGTCAACGGATATTCCCTCTGGTCAATTATTATTGATCGGAGTTTCTTCATGTTCTTGGAGTAACTGTGGGAAAGAATGTAAAAAGGTTAAGGGAAGAGAAATTAAATTAATTATTGAAACAATCGTCAAAGATTTGGTCTAAGAAAGAGCTCAAGTAATAATCAAGCTGCCAAAGTTGAGACAAAATTTTTCAACCATCATCGTAGCTATTGATAAGATACATATGTAAAATCAGGAGACAGTATTGTTGAGTGAGTTCCATTTATTCGGGTTTTTTCCCGCGTTGATTCATTTTTTTTAAAATTTCATTCTTTTCTTTTCATTTTTATGGACAACGCTGGCTGTAACGCAAGTGAAACTGTTGTCCATAAAAATGAATCAACGCGGGAAAAACTTGAATAAACGGAACTCGTCAACTCACCGCGGAAACCTCCGTACCAGTATTGTTGAGTATTGGCAACCCAATTATTGAACAAATACTCTGTTATGTTAATTGATATGTTACCTAAGATACGGTTGTTTACTGTTTTAAAAATGAAGAGAAGTGTCTGTTATGATGATGCGTTTATTGGAAAAGTAATGGATAAGAAAGTTCATATTAATGACAAAAAGTTGTATAATTTTAACAAGCTTTGACCATAGATAACATTAGATATTTTTGTAATAAAGATTTGGCATGCATTGACGATACGTTTTCTGAGTTTTTATGTTGTTACGTTACAGTTTTCATTGTCATATTACTTAGAACTTGTTCCTTATTTTCACAATCACTGCTCCTAGTACGCAGCCTATTGGTGAAGTGATTATCAAAACTGAATTATCTATGACTGTAATTGTCAAATAATAGGGTATATTACCAAAATAAGCCAAGATAATCGTTTATAAAATTGTCGAAACGTTGAAAACTTAGTTAAATGTTGAGACTTTTAGGATCAAACCCTTAAGAATCGCTACTATGGAATTGAATCACTAGGAAAAAATCAGAAGTAAATCCAGATATAATCTGGCAGTCGAACATGTAGAATACATTAATAAATGACAGCTTTTTGCTCCAATATTGAAGCTACGAGAAAAATTTTACAGAATTTTGGTCTTGTTCAAATTGAACCACAAATAATAATGAAGTAAAACGTGATACCTCGGGACACATAAATCTAACATGATCAGTATTTGTTCGACTTAAACTGTTTTCCATTAAATACCTGTTTATTTTTAAGGTTCTGAATTTTATTTTATTTGAAGAGTGGCAATTTGCCCGCGGTTTCTGGAAGCGACCACACGTATAATTAAAGAATAAAGCCTTCCAAAAACGTGGCTTCCAAAACCAAATCTCACGTTGTTTAAGAGATCATCTTACGAATTTGGGCCCTAAGGTATGTAACGCCTTATCTGAATCCATTAAAAGTTTATAAAGCAAGAAGGCATTTTTTAAATTTAGAAAGGAATGTGTAATGGCACATAACAATATTGTTGTTTTATGCTAGATCTGAAATGTATGTACGGTCATATTCAAATGTATTGCAAAGAATCGAGCGGCGCCACTTACGCTTCTCAAGGAAATTGAGTTTCACTTTCGGCGCTGTTATTCGTTGCTACGCGCCGCTACCTATTCAGCTGTTTATTTGCACGTATTCAAATGGTAATAGTTGACCAATTTCCTATATTGTGCTAATTTGTCATTACACTTTCGTTTTGGTTTGGATTTACGATTTGAGCATGGATAATTATTATTTATTAATCACAACTGTTACTCTAAATGATACATTACTTAGTATTTGCCGGAGGTATATTGCATGCCAGGAACGATCTGTGTTTAATAATAAAGTTTGGTATTTCAATTAATCAATACGTCGCAGAATGTCATTGTTATTCGAGCTGATCATGTTATGTAATAACAAGTTAGCACAAAACAAGCATTTGATCAACTGTTACAATTTAAATGCGTGCAAATAAACAGCTGAATACATAGCGTTGCATAGCAAAGAACAACAGCGCCGTAAGTGAAACTTGATTTCCTTGAGAGGCGTAAGTGGCGCCGCTCGATTCTTTGCAATACATTTGAATATGACCGTGCATACATTTCAGATCTAGCATAAAACATCAATATTGTTATATGCCATTACACATTCCTTTCTAAATTTAAAAAATGCCTTCTTGCTTTTTAAACATTTAATGGATTCAGATAAGGCGTTACATACCTTAGGGCCCAAATTCGTAGAAGATCTCTTAAACAACGTGAGATTTGGTCGATTCTTTGCAATACATTTGAATCCGACTGTACATGTACCTTATGTTATAACTTGTAATAATTTGTCATTTATACGAATGTGAGCAAGATGACTTATTATTATTGTCTCTGCTGTTTTGCTCACAATTTGCTCACAAAAGAATTTTTGTTGAATGCTAGCAATGAATTTCAATTACGGAAATCAGTCCCCACACATGTCTGCGATCTTTGAAGCTGCCTGAGGTTCGTTGATATTTGTGCACAACATTGTACTAAAATTGTTGTGTAATAAATGATTCTTATACATCCTGGGGCTTAAATATACTCTACACCGATTTGCTTCGTATTTATCGCCCTTGAAAACTTTAATTTCCACGCGTCTCAATATTTTGCGTCAACATCAAAAGTGCAGTGAGTCCCGTTGGCTTCGTAAAGCTTATTACAGATGATAATTATCGGAAGGCACAGCCCACGTCGTAACAGAGCGTAATCAAAGCTTCAGTGGGCAGCAAAATATGGTTTTGTGTTTATTCCTGGACATGATGTTTAATTTTTCAGAATTCGCCAGTAAAATTTAATAATCAGTCTCTTTTTAATACCTTTTTAGGTAATTTCATGAACGGTGCATCAACCCCGTGGTACACTCATTGAGATAGAAGGACATGAAGTCATCATACTGTTGCCTAACAACGGAGATATACACCAAGATGCTTCTCCTGATTTATTCTTGCTTGCCTTTGGATAACGTGGATGATGTTAGCCGGTGTGAAAAGCAAGAATGTAGATACTTTAAGGTAAGTTACTCTCGAAACATCAGCTAGTGACTGAGAATTTCCGATTCCACTGGGCTTAAATATGGTTTTTCCCTGGGATTATTGTTAATTAAGGAAAATAATATATTTGAAGAACGTATGTTTATAAAGTAAGAGCCTGACGATTTCAATTGAGCTACCGGTGCAATGTGTCGTGTAATTTCAAAATGGCGCTGTAGTTGCCTCAGCCTGTAAGTGCTAAGGTAAGTTCGAGGGAACACAAATGGCGGAAAAGCCTCACCTATGTCACAGCGTCAAGCCCAGAGCGACTGAAAAAGCGCTCTCTCCATATATATCATTGACTAATGGTCAGTTGCAGGAACGACACATATGTATTCCATAAAGTTATTGACCCATGAGACATAGCAACCATGTAATAATTGTTGCATAAACGTTCGATATATTTATTGCTTTCATAACTTATGGATCGGAGATATGAGTTTCATAAGTAGCCAAGATGGCGGATGTGCAATAAACCGCTTGGAGAATTAATTACTTGATTAAATAGTTTTTTGTGGACTAATTACCAGTTTGTTTACTCTTACTGATTAATTATTATCTGCATTAGCAATTAATCTTACGCTAAGCTTTCGTAAATTTTATCCGGCGGTGGAAGATTACATCAAATATTCGAAGCTATTATCTATAGGTAAAAACGTTATGTGACAAGTAGATGTGTTCCTGCTACCCGAATATATTTATGAGATCTATTACTTTATAGATGTCATAACTATTGATTCCATAACTAAACGTTGTTGCAAACGGCCATCAAATACATAATTCATAGGAAATGAACACAAACACATCTCTGACACATTACGATCCCCAACAACAAATATCTCACGGCCTCATCGCTCATGCTTCATATTTATTTCCATGCATTACCTACTATTTCGCAGCGTTATTTCATTGCTGCTGCAAACATCAGCTGGAATCTGACGGAAATCAATGAGGTGTAAGAGGAAGTTATTCAGTGAAGCATGCATGAGGCGTCGGTTTTTACGAGCCGGGGTAATCATACCATGTTCACACTTTCTCCCAATTTTATTGATTTTCATTTTTCCGAAGATTAGATCATTATTTATGGGTTCAAGCATGATGCGGAATACATGATTGAGAAACCTGTAGAATTATACGATAAGGCTTTCAGCATTAATTTTCCCCAAACATAGTAAATGGTAACCAATGGGGATGCAACAAACTTGGATACAGAAGCGAGGATCATTGAAATCTGCTGTGAGTTCAAGGAATTGAACTGAGCGCCAATAAGATAAACGGGGAAGAAATTAACACGCTCCACTTCGCATATGATATTGCAGTCACAACAGGAAAGCATGACGATCTTCTAAGGTCACTAAACGAAATGTGCCAAATTCTCCAAGAATACAAGATGATAATAAATATGACGAAGACTAAAATCCTAGTATGCGGAAGAGAGAAGCTGAATGTAGAAGTCACCCCGAGAGGAGAGAATTTGGAGCAAGTGGATTCCACTTCTCGGAAGTACCATCAAGGGGAACGGATGAAGCAAAACAGATCTCATGCGAATATAGCCCAAGATATAATAAGAATATAGCCGCTCAGTCAAATATATTGTGCTTCTCGTATGTCCTTCTCCTTTGGTCAAGTAAAAAAATGGAAGATAAACGATGTCCTCAAAAGATACTCAACTGGCAACCACCAGGTGGGAGGAGAAGAGGACGAGAACCAGAAGAGTGGATGAAGCAGGTCACTCAAGATATGGAAAAGAGACAGGTGGTAGGCGACAAATGGAAATACAGAGAGACTTGGAGGAGAATAAGCGAGAGACGGCCTGAACCTGTTTAAAATCTCACTGTACATATATAATGGATCGCAAAATTAAATGATTCGGAGAGAAGTAATTTTTGTGAACTTCGGCCTAATCATCAACATAATTACTACCTTGTTATCTTTTCCCCTTCTGCCGTCGATAAAAAGCATCGAGATTAAATACGTGTGGTAGGGTAGTAGATCTTCTCGATAATTACTTCCTGTGATTATCTTATCAATGACATGTGGCAAATTGAGATTTTGGCGAGTATTTAATGAGAACCGAGGCAGATTTTTTCCGAGCTATCCTTCTCTTTGTTAAATTGACCAACTTGACTTTTCAACAAGCACCTTATGGGTAAAAGAAATAGATATTGAATAAAATGAAAGGCTTTGGAATCCCACTGCACCGGTGAATTGAGAACACCATTGTCATCCACGTTGAATTTTACTGCTAAATATTATTGTCCTAATTATATGTAGGAGCAAGGTTTATTTCCTGGCGCTTTGGCAATCTTTGAATTGCAAGTTATTAAGCATTTTCAATCACTACAGTAAAATAGTTCAGGCGGATTTTAAATTAACAGTCTCTATTGACCAGAAGTGAAATATTTTAACTCGTTCTCTATCTTCTAACCAATATAGAACCACTAAGGAGATAAATGTTTTATACATTTCTCGTATTTTTTGTCCAAATTATGACGCATAATGAGGGATGGTTTACTTCAACAGTTTTACAGTAACCTTCCACATTCGGTAAAACCTGGAAATTGTCACATATTTATGAATCCAAGAATAAAACCATCGCATGTGTTGCCGTCGTAAATAAAATACGCCTATATGCATGATTTTACAGCAGATTCACTAAAAAATGGATTACAAATGACATACATTTAATATGATAATCATCTTTAAGCATTTTGTGTCATTTGTAGGAACAACTGAGAAATGAATGCATAATTCTGTGGAAAAAAGGGATCAATTACTTTGAAAATTTTATCTGAGCGATAATAAAAATAGTGTTATTTAAAATGAGCTCGAGACTTCTAAAATTGTATATGAATCTCAGGGAACTGACGCTGTTTATCATACGTAAAAATATCCTTAAAACATAGTATTTTTTCAGTTCGATATATCGCGCCTGTACTTACATGGGGTTCTCCAAGACCTCATTAATGGCGCCCAGGATGTTTTCTGCAGTTATATTTTGTGAGTCTATCTTCACTCCCACTTGCAGTTCAACCACTCTGTTCATGTTCATATCTTGGTCCCCATAAAAAGGGATCCCGACGACTGGGACTCCCCAGTGGGCCGCTTCTTGGAAACTCAGGAGTCCTCCATGGGTGATGAAGAGTTTAATATTTTTTTGAGCTGGAATGTAAAAGCGTGACATAGTACCTCATGGCGGCAAGGGATGTAACTATTATCTTTTTCAAATGTCTTAGGGGCTAGGAGGCAGAACTAATATTTGTGGGGGTGAGAGAAGAAAAAATTCATCTTCACATGACTTTCCCAGAGGCGATTAGGGTACAGCAGGCGTGCCGTAGAACTTCGAAAATGTAGTTGCTCTCAGAATTCCGTTGGGTGAACTTCCCGATTCTGCTTGCTGTGTTGCCAAACCTTATCACCACAGGGCCTCTATCATTGTGGACCCCGCGGTATTCCCGGCTGAGGGATAGTAACCTTGGCAACGTCGAGCATGAACCCCCCCTCCCAACAGTCCTCGTCCCCCGGCAGCGGAGGCCTGCGAACAGTTCCGGACTCGCACGAAAGGCACCCGCCCCCACAAATTTGAGGCCTGCCTCCTATCACCAAAAATATTTCAAATAGATAATAATAAACCAGAATTATTGGCATTTTCATGTGAGTTTTAGGGAGTATGGGGAGTATCTGAATGGAGAGAAAGCCGGATGAAGAGGTGCTAAATATGTCGGAGTGGGAAAGGAACTTTTAGAAATTTTTAAGGAGGCATGATAAATGGTTGAACAGCGTATTGAGGATTAATTGACTCCCGAATAGTCAACAATACTGGGCCAATAAGGGGCTAATATAGAGCCCATATGCAGTCGATGTGTTTACGTGTCGATGTGTAAATTGGCTCGATATGGTTTGGTCCCACTTGGTTGGTTGATTAGGATAAATTAGGGGAAAATGTTGAGCTAGAGGAAAGATAACTGAAAGAAGAATGGGGGTTTTGGATGTCATTGTAAAACGTAGATTTTAGAATTTTTCGCGAATATAAAATAGGACGTAAACGAGGTCTTTTTAAAAAAATAACGGGACTTATTGTAATAAAAATATTTTGGAGTACGTAACTTATTGATACTCATATCCTTTTAAATGTTCTCCTTATCTAAAGATATACTTCTTCCTGGGGTGTTCCCACTTCGCCATACAGTCCTGGTGTGCTACTCTGCGCATAACCTCCCTCTCCCGTGCCGAATTCTTTTTAATATCGCCAATTGTGTCACACGGAGGAAGGTCAGGTGAGTAGGAAAGCTGAGATAAGACAGTCATTTCAATTTTGCTCAAAACACGCGAATTTAAAAGGATTTAGTGGCATGCGCGTTGTCGTGGTCAAGGAAGGTCGATCTACTCTGCTGCTATCAATCAAGGAACTGACTTCGTTGCTATTCGATACATGTTCAATTTTTCGATGATAATATCATGATATGACTCGAACAAGATTTAATGGTCTCCAGCAAGTACTCTGACAGTCAGACGACGTTTGTCGTAACAGATCCTCGAATTTCTGAGTGATTCCGCCATCAGTTGACGTCGGAGGCCTTCCTGGTTGAGGAATGTCATGAGCTGACTGACGACCAAGTTTGACTCGGGGAAGCCATACATAACATTGCGTAAGACTAGAAACAATATTTTCCGTAGCCTCCTTCAAATTTTGAAGGTTTCCGTAAAAGAACACGCAAAATTTGTTGTTTCAACGTTGGTCCTCGAGCTCGGGCATTTCAGAAATCGCCACAGTGACTAAAACGCTTTCCATTTACGCATCTATATGACGGAAACTAAACATGATTTTAACTAATGGAAAACCATGGTAACTCAGCTAATAGTATAGAAATCAGCGCTGCCAACTAGACGTGGCTAGGACTATACGTAGCCGCGAAATAAAAAAATTTCCGTTATTTTTTCGAACAGACCTCGTTAATTGGATAGTGGCAACTGTGTTAGAACGGCCGATTGATTTTGAGATTTGGTATCCAGGTAGGAACGTGCCCACTAATGAGGTGGTGACGGCTAGTTTTATTAGGTTTTATAAATAAGACTGGGCATAATTTATTTTTGGTAGAAGTTCATGTAAATGCTGCTTGTGATGTTAATTGCAATTGTTCAACTTTGGAACAGGTGGATAGATATTGTTACCTTGGTATTGTAATAGATGAACATTTTAAATTTCCACACCATATTGGTAAACTAAATAAAAAAATGATTATTGTTGCATATCAAATTTACATGCTCAAAGATATAGTACCTCCATCCATAAAGATTTTGATGCACAACGCAATGGTACAAAGTATTTTGAGATATGGAATAACAGTCTGGGGAATGGTTTCTAATACCTTGCTGAACTCAGAATAATCAGGAACCAGAAGAGAATATTAAGATTGGTTGATGAAGACAGAGGTAAATATTGTGCTAATCCTGAATTAAATTATTTGTGTAGAAAATATAAAGTGTTAACCGCAGACCAATTAACAAAATGGGTAATTATATTGGAAAATTATTACAAAAAAGAGTATAAAATTCCATGTAAAAACACACATTGCATGTCAAAAAGAAATTTCCCTGTATTGGAAACGTACAGATATTGCAATTCATACGGTAAAAGGTTAGCAAAATACTATGTACCACACACTTTTAATCGCATGCCAAAACACCTTGATGATCTTAAAGGAATGGCAGTAGTGAAGAAAAAGGTACATGCATGGTTACTTGATAAAATTAAACATTTTTGATTGGTTACGTTCTATATATTTGGCATGAATACCTGTATATTTAAAAATGTGGAATACCTAAATCTGGCTATGTTTTATGTTCTCAAGTTGTAATATTATAAATTGTTGTAACTTGTTTTTTTTGTTTTTTGTATACACCATTTTTTTATTTGCCGCATTGTATGCATATGTGTTGGATCCTTCTGACAAGCCATATGGCTTAGAGGGACCGTGTTTGTTTACTTATAATTAAATTTTAAAAAAAATGCATATCAAAAGCAGGATTGTGTCTTCTTGTTTGTTGACGTTTATTCAACTGCTCATTGGATAAGTATTGCATCCACTCGTTCCCATTCACCTCCATGAGGTTACAAACTCATGTCATCATCATATCCCGTCCTCAGAAACGAATTCTCCTTAACTTTGTCCCTCAATGCAGCAAGAAAATAAGATAGTAACTTTCAGTTGAGGATGTTTCGATGAAATCATCTTCCCACAATAGTGGAGAATGCTTACCCAGAAGATCTTGCTGAGGAAGCCACTTTTCAAGCCGAACATTTTTCGGTTGCCCCGGCAGCGGACTGTCGCCCTCCCACTTCCAGAGCACCCTTTGCTTAACTTTCGAGAAGGCAGCCATCAGCGCGTCCCTGGTCTCCACGGGGAATTCGGCACTCTTCAGTACAGAGCCCAGACTGAAGTATATCACTCCATCATCGCCAGCCCCATCCACGAACTCTCTGATTCCCTGAAAGATAAGTCATCGATGTGAGGGGAATAAAAATAAGTTATAGTTTTCAGTTGAATGAATGCCACTCGGATATTCCACCAGGTAAGCAGCTCTATGTCTCCCAACGTTTCGAAGAACGACTTCTTCGCCATCTTCAGGGCTTCTGAATGCCGTCTTCTCAATTTTTTCCGGTGAAACCTGTTGTTATATATTGTAACATAACGCTGACCTCGCCATTTTTCTTTTACCACCTCATGGCTTATTATAACAATAAGGGACCCACCATATTGTGAATTGAGAATAAACAATAGACCGAGGGAGTGGAAGCGTCGGCAACAAAAGGAGCTAGGGAGTGTAGAGGAAACCGTCTGAGTGTACGGTCGTGCCAGGACAGCACGCAGGGATTTTTGTAGATAAAACCGTCGGAGTGTACGGTCGTGCCAGGACAGCACGCAAGTTTTGGTAGAGGAAAGTTCCAGAGTGTGGCATCGTGCGAGACATAGCCCACGTAGAAAAGGAGAATTGAAAAAGGAGCTGGAATTAAGGAGAGGAACGGGAGATCTTACAACAGGACGAGACCCAAGAGCTGAGGGCCCGCCAAGGACGAACACCACGCAGGCTGAGAGGATTTTCCAGACCACAGAGGGACAAGCCAACCTGTGTCGTCAAATAATTGGGTTGTAACTATAAACTTTTATTTTCATATAAGATACAAGAAGCCATAAGGCAAGAGGTTTTTAATTGGCCAAGAATTAAGTTTGTGACTGGATGTTGTGAAAAGTTTAAGTGGAGTAGTGTGGCAAATAATTGGACAATATACTTAAAAGAAGGAATAATTATTCATATGCCAAATTTGTATGTAAATTAGAATATACAGTTGGTCATGACCTTAGGATATAAGTAATTATTTTCATAATTTAAATTGTCTGTAAATTGAATATTTCATTTTGTTAAGTAAATTGCAAGCGTATCTCTAAACCTGTTACGTTTCATGTATTTTCTTTACCGACTAGCAAGCTGGGGCAAAATACAAAGTAGAACTATAACGAAGGAAATATGCGTGTTACAATATGGATGCGAGTCATGGACTGTTGGGAGGCAAGAGAAAAGAAGACTGGAAGTATTTGAATCCTGGTGCTATCGTAGGATACTGAAAGTCAGTTGGGTAGAAAGCATTCCTAATGAAGATGTGTTTAAAATAGCATGAGAGATAGGACATCAGAGACTGGCATTTAAAAAAAGACGAGAAAAATGAATAGGGTACATTCTACGTCCTAATCCACGGCGGTGATCGTCAGGGAAAACAGGGAAAACCTGGATTTGTCAGGGAAATTTAAATTTCTGGAAAAGTCAGGGAAAACTCAGGGAATTCTCGTAACAGTCAGGGAGAAACTGGAATAGGAAACCTCGTTATTGTTAACGTTTATCGGCCAGTCTTTCCCGCCCTTTTTGTCACCAACTAAAACTAACGTCCGTCGCTGACGTGCATAGAATAAGCCCCATCAATTCCTGGAGTGTTCAGTTGTGAATCTTATTAGAAGTTAAGTTATTTAGTTGTGAATCAGACGTACAATGTATCTCTTTTGTATATCCTTATTGCGATATTAGCCTAGTTGTGTTAGAAATCACGGTCACCCTGTATTACGCTCATCACAAGGAAACCGAGGCTATGTTGTTCGGAAAATTTTACCTGGCGTTTTTTTAACTTCCGAAACTCAGGTCGAGAAGTAGCTGGAGTACACTAGCTTATAGTAAATAAATGCTTGCAGTTCTAAAAATACGAGACGATAATTAGAAAATTTAAAGCTGCTGTAGAAAATTCAATTCAGCTGAAAAAATATTCCAATAATAGGTGATATTTTAGCGATCGGTCAGGGAAATTGGTAAATCCATCAGGGAAAAGTCAGGGAAAGGTCAGGGAATTTGAAAATTGGATATCAGTAGCCACCCTGTAATCATATAATTCGAACAATAATAGAAGGAATGATTGAAGGAAGAAACCATCGAGGGAGACCAAGACTGCCCTACATTGAGAAAATCATGAGCGATATGGATTTGATATTTGGGGAGGCGACCGAGCTATGGTCATTTGCGACACAGGGGCTAGGTAAGGGAGGAAGGGTAAGGAAGGAAACCGAGGCATTAGCCTGCTCTTAACGAAAGACACCAAGGGGACCACGGTTTAGCGTCTCATCCGACAAACGGAGTATTGTACTTGAAGTGCCCTCCACATGACATTCAAGTAGGGATCGGGTTTCCCCTGAAAAACATCCTCCTCTGCAGGGATTTGAACCCCGGCCGCCCATGTGGCAGGCGAGTACTCTAGCCACCGCACCAACTCGATCCTCATGAGCGATATGGGTTGCACCTCCTATGAATAGATGAAAAGGAAAGCTGAACGAAGATCGGAGGGGCGAGCTGCTGCGGACCAACCTCAGGGTTGTCAACTAAAGAAGGAGTCAAACCTCCCAATGTGGGACACGTTTTGGCACGAAAAAATCGTCCGCTATTGTAGAGGTGTCCGCTATTCAGAGGGGACCGAAACTACGACACGCTTCTCTATGCAGTAACTACCCTGGCACGTTAAAATGTAAACGCGTTAAC
This sequence comes from Ceriagrion tenellum, assembly GCA_963169105.1. Taxonomy (NCBI): domain Eukaryota; kingdom Metazoa; phylum Arthropoda; class Insecta; order Odonata; family Coenagrionidae; genus Ceriagrion; species Ceriagrion tenellum. The sequence goes on from OY720643.1 coordinate 93,891,938, forward strand.
GTATTTTATTTATATTTTGTCTTAATATTGAAAAAATCAACTTTTCGGAAAAAACATGGAATGAAATCATGATACATTTTTTATCCATAGAGCAGCTAAGCTATTAGCACATCACTAAGATTGTATCCGAATTGCTCAAATAAGCTTCGGTCTGGAATGGTTCGTGAGTTCCTTCAAGAAATGAGGTCTATTTTTCAGAAGAGGAGACATTTTTACAGAATAGTGTCCTTTAATGGAGGTAATTGATGGGTTATATGTTTCTTTTCTGCTGTCTGTGTCCGCTATTGAGAGTGTCCGGTCCTTGGAGGTATCATTTCCATAAGATTCCATATTCTACTACCGGGGATTGAACCGCTTACTTAACCGGAACTTGGGGAACTATTTGAAGGTGTTCGTTAATGGAGGTTTCACTGTAAATCGGGAAGATTAATACCACGGATATTCGTAAAGTTGTGATGACGAATGCTAAAAATGTGTACTTCTTGTCCTTGTGTTGAAATTATCAAGAAATCTAGGTTTAAAGACTGCGGCATCACATGGATAAAATTTTGGTATAATCCTTTTCTTGGGGTCAGGTGCCATATGATTGGCTGTGGCGTACGTTCGTTTTCCCGCCTTCCGGAACGTATTTGATGGTTTTGTTGATAGGTCTCCAGGCATTACTCAAAATGGAAACCAGCGCCTCGGTTGAAGTTGTTCGGTTGTAAGTGGACCTCGATGGCTTCCTTGACCAGGCGGTCCGGATAAACAAACGCGTGGCCAAGTTAGGCCCCCTCCCACTGTGTGGCATGGTTTTCGCTGGTGCTGTGCTTCGCAACGGCTGACTTCTGCGGTTTAGCCAGTCTGAAATGTCTTTGGTGCTCCTTTAACCTGGTCTCGATTAGGCGGCCAGTCTATCCAACGTACGCCTTCCCGCATTCATAAGAAACGTCGAGAGATACGGAGCTCCTAACCTGGTGAAATACCAGGGAGACCTTAATTCAGCATAGACGCCGGGAAAAATTTCAGATCTTAAAATAATTGATTTCAGTCACCAGTTTAATTAATAATTTTCTAACTCACTCGTACGATCTCATGTCATTACTTTTCGTAATCTGATTTCTCCTTTCTGATAACCAGTATGTTTACTCATGTGTGAGCACTTAGATAAAGAAAGAGAGTAGATTATGCTTTGACTAATGCCATACGTACACTGTGGGTGAAGTAAAGATAAAATCTTCAGATACAGTAAAATGTCTTGGAAATTAACTTAGCGTCTGATATATCGTGGGGAACGACATACAAAACATATGCGGCGCAGCATTAAAGAAACTAGGTTTTGTTAAGCGTATAATAGGAAGGTCTTTGGATGAAAAAGTAAAAGATAGATGATACTTCACTCTGGTTAGGCCAAACCTTGAATGCGCTGCGAGCATTTGGGACCCTGGTCATAAGGATTTAACCAAAAAAATTAACAAAATACAGAAAAACTCGGTAAAATATCGGAAATTAGTTAGGCAAGAGGCAGATATTTTGGTGTCATTGCAAGATATAGATATTTTTCTTTAAAATGAGACCAAATTCTTTCATTTCTAGGTGAAATAATATTTATCTTAAACTACCTAAATAAATGGATGTATTTATTTAAAATCAAAAATTGTATTTTAGTCTGAAAATGAATAAAATTATTAATAATGTATGTATTAGATTTATTTTTTGACGCTAGATATTTGCAGCTCAAAATGATTTGCGTAGTAAGCTTTGAACAGAAAGATTAAAACAAAAAAATGAATAAAGTACACAGTAAATCGGCGCGCTTCGTTAAAAACTGCTACGAGCAAACGTATAGTGTTTCACGGCTTTTACTGGGATTAAGGTGGGTATCCCTAGAGATTCAGAGGCTAACGCGCGAGAATAATTTTGCTTCAGAAATTCAGAACTAGTGTACTTATGAGTAACCCAGAGAATATTATGTTAACGCCACACCACATCTCTAGGCATGACGGAAGCGATAAAATAAGAGAGATACATTGCGGAACAGATATGTACAAAAATTCGTTCTTTCCTAGCACGATAAGTAACCACAATAAAAATTGAGCTCCACTAAATACACTCCCATAATGCACGTCACCATTTCACCTCTCAAAACCTTATCCCTTACATCTTTACACGATGCAGCAGGGGGTGTCCTAACACCCCCAGCCTGGGCAATAGATCGCGTATTATGTTTCGAAGGAGTGAATATTAAATGAAGCATAAACGTAAAAATATGTAGCTATTTTCAAATTGGTTACTTATTTTTACGTCAATACGTTAGTATCCTGACACCCTCTGCCGCACGCCCATGCGGCGGCTCGCAGGTTAGTATGTAGATGTAGATGAAGGACTACCTTAGGGTAGTTTGGGAGAAATATCATTTCACCTAGACATTAATGATTTTCGTATAATTTTAAAGACATATGTCTCTTCCAATGACACCAAAATATCACCCCCCTTTCCGAACTACTCTCCGATAAAAGATTTCAGGCTTTCCCGGTGAATGCAATGGAGGTAGATTTCTCGGGTTTCCATCCGGGTCAAAGGAGTTATCTCCGACGAGAAATCTACCTCTACTTTCCGATATTGTTGACGAAGATTGCAGCCATTTTACTTATGAAATGATACGTGCATGCTCTACTGAGAGACCTTATTTTTTAAAAATGAATAATGTTTAGCTCCTAAATACAGTCAAAAAATCAACAGTAAGTAGTTTGTGTATTTGATTTACTATTTTTGAAAATTAATCATATTTGTCACTGCACCAAATTCTTCGGTACTACAAAGATAACCTTCCGTTTTGAAGGAGTTTCAATCGTACCGCGCGAAAAAAAATGAGTCAAGTTAAAGACTTATTTAGATATTTTCATTTAATCACTTAGAATTTCTGTCATATAAGACTACATTATTGCGCCATTATCCCAGTATTGATGAGCGAGTCAAATCTGTTACGCTTGAAAATCATTGAAATATCTGCTTTCTGAGAAGCTTTTCCATTTAGTTGCTGCGCTAGACAGAATGTGTAACGCTTCGGATCATGTGTGTAGAAAGTTGCGTCTCTTTCGGCGGTTTGTCAAAAATTTTGAACAGATGGATGTGTGACGCTGTTCACTGACGATGGCGTGCCTGGTGGAGCTCTGAAATAAATTTTTTCAGCTGTCATATGAAGAAAAAACTGGGCAAGTTTAAAAAAGGCACGCTATGAAGGTAATGTTGAAGTACACCTTGCGTAAATATTATTAAGCATAGTATTACATTAAATTAGATACATTACTACATGTATATTTGTTGCTTGTTCTCAATTTGCAAACTGTGAAATGAATTCATTTTTTTGCAGTGCATTTACAAATTTGAAATGAAACTCTACCGTCAATCTCAACGGTTTAATACATAAACCAATTCCAATGCAAAACTACGTACTCCTGAAATACCCTTATTTGATTCCAAGTTGGCCCACAACAAATAGCATTAACAATATATTTCCTAAAATTGCGTTAGCTAAGGTAATAATTTCTTTCTCAGAAAAGCACATTATCCATCACATCTATGACCTCTGAGGAATCGTTTGGAAAGTTTGCACCACCACGGGCATACGGTACTCCTTTGGAGCTCCTCAGGAATTGCTTCCACGTTTTCCTTGGAATAAGTTATTCCCGTTCTCATTTGTATTCCCAAAGTGCTTTTTGAAAATAAAGTTTCTCTTCAGTTCTGTCTCAGTCGTTCGTGGCTTCGGAGGTTGACGTTATCTTTCTGCGCTTCAATATCTCTCCCTCTCCGCCTCCTGACAGACAGAGACCCAGGGGCATACAATACAAATTCCTCACATTTCAAAATAAATGTTACCGTCAAAAAAATTGCAATAAAAAATGCTTAAGTAGAACTTTGAAAAAAAACTAATATGGTAGAAGTATTTTTTCATGCTGATGTTTCATAATTTCGTCCATCGAGGGAACTATTTTTGAAAATTAATCATATCGTCACCGCTGCAAATTCTTTGGTAACACAAAAAAACCTTCCGTTTTGAATGAGTTTCAAATGTGCCGCGCGAAGAAAATGAGTCAAGTGAAACACTTATTTGGATATTTTATTTTATTACTTACAATTTCTGTAATATAAAACTATATGAATTTACCATTATTAATGCAATATTTAATTGATGTGTCCTACAGCGGGTGAAATTAAAAGTATAATTCGAATATGAAATTCAAGTAGCACGCTTGAAGAAAACGGACATAATTGCAAAGACATACGCAAGAGAAGAGCACTAGCTATGGAGGAGTTTAGTAATGGAAGGGAGCTGATGATTCACACCGGGTACGGATGTGAAGAAGAGGCTGGTGAAGATTGATATGGAGCGTGAGCAGAAACATGGGCCCTCAGTAAGGAGGAGGAGAATAGGCTGCAGGCATTCGAGATGTGGGTGAGGAGAAAGATGGAGAAGGTGAGGTGGACGGAGAGAAAGACTAACGAGGAAGAGTTTGAGATGATGAGCGATGGAAGGAAACGTTTGAACGGAATTCGAAGTCGGCAGAGTAGCTTACTGGAGGATGTTATAAGGGGCGAGGGGTTGGTTACTCAAGAATATGATAGAGGGAAGGATGTTGGGCAAGCGGGGAAGAGGAAGAAGGAGAATAGGTTTCATAGATAGGATGAAGAAGGTCAGATAGTATGCTGAGGCAAAGAAGGATATACTAGAGATAGATAGGGCCCGGAAAGTGTAGGAAACCGGGAGGAGATTCTCTGGCATACAGAAAAACCTACATTAAACAGTAGAATACTAAAAAAAATTCGAATATATTCTCTATTATGTCTAAGGAAATATCTCGTGGATAAATGTTTCTCGGGTGTTCCAACGGGTAAGTAGGTCCCGGCGTTTAAGCGAAAAATAAGTCCCGACGTTTCGTAGTTAGACTTGCTCTCCATCTCCAGGGGCTCTGAATGCCCTGTTCTCAATTTTGGCCGGTATATCATATACTCACTCCTTTGGGTCAGGTGCCATCTGATTGGCTATGGCGTGTGCGCGTTTTCCCGCCTTCCCTAACGTATTTAGGGGTGTTGATAATTGGTCTCCAGGTGTTACTTAACTGGAAACCAGTGTCTCTGTTGAAGTTTTTGGGTTGTATACGGATCTCGATGGCTTCTTTGACAAGGCGATCCCAATAACCTTGCCTGCGGTTTAGAAGGTTGGTCCCTTACCACAGTATGGCATGGTCCTCACAACTGCTCTGCTCCGCTGCAGCTGATTTCTGCGGTTGAGCCAATCGGAAATGTCTCTGGTCTTCGGGACGTCGGGACTTACCCGAGAGAGCACCCGAGTAACATTTATCCAGCAGATACGCCCTTAACGGTTGAATTGAACTGTATCAAGCTGTACTTAACGGAAGTTGTCTATCTTCATTTGAATAAAAAAACAGAACCTTAACGGTTCCTCAGGCTCACCTGTGGCAATTCCTTCGGCATTTTGATGTGCAGTCCCCCGGCTTCAATCAGACATGGCACAGTCGGCCTGGGCCCGTTCAGGGTGAAGTGATTGTTCAGCACGACGAGGCTGACGCGTTCTTCCAGTTCGGCAATCGAAGGGATGTCTTCCCCGAACGCGATCCTCATCTCCTTCTCCACGTTCGCTCGGATGTAATACTTGTAGAGGAGAGCGAACGGGATCTGGGCTAGGGCGTTGATCGTCCTCTCCTTGAAAGTCATGCGATCTCCGTAACCCAGGCCGGGCTCGGCGTAGAAAGAGGGCAGCATTACGTTCCCCGCGGCGCTGTACGTGGAGGGCATCGGTCCACCGGGTGATATAACCACCATGGGAGCGTTATAAACGTGTGCGAACCCGTAGAAACATTCCGCGAAGAAATTGGTGACCAGGATCAGGTCGAACTTCGTCCCGGCGTTGGGTTTCGCTAAAGATTTAACCTCTTCTTTCTGCATCACGTCCTTGCAAACGCCCGCCGTCATCCCTTCGATCTCTCCCAGAAGGTCGAGGAACCCCAGTTTGGTGGTGACGTTGAAATCGTTCAGACGATGCCCCACGAGTGGGAATACGTTTAATTGGCGATAGTTCCGCAGAGACGTTTTTTCGGGTTGGGATGTGATCACCGTAAAATTGTGACCCCTCTCGGCGAGAGCGTAAGTGATGGCGCTGAAGACATTGTTGTGGCTCTTGGTGGCCAATGGGAACAAGGCTAGGATGTTGGCTGAAGTGGCATTTTCGACCTGTACGAAAATGCACAAGGCGATCAATGCCCATGTGACACGGAACATCTTGTGCTCTGATTTCGTACGAAGAAGAAACTAATTGAAAAGAAAATCCACCTCCAGTTAATCATCCCCACTTATCGTGAGTGTCCCGTTTCTGGTTAAGTGGGATTTGTTTCCCGAACTTCAGCCTCAAAGATTACGTCGATGTACGATGGAAAGATAATGAACACCAATTTAAATCTACCCCGATAACGTAATAAAATCAAACAGGTTCACTTTTTGATAGTCCCCACCCAGTTTTAAGAACCGGGCGATTTCAACGTTCATTTCATTATCAAGGCAAGGCTGTGCCATTGGCAAAAAATCTTCAAAAGTCTTCAAATCTGTGCATCACCTCTGTTCGCTTCTCTTCATACGCGAACGGCGTTTAGGTCCACCTGTGGAGGGATGTATCCGTCCTTGAAATACATCCAGACTTCAACCTCTCCTCATACAAGCAAACGAGTAATAATTCCTTTCATTCATTTTAAATTGTTACGGGAAACTTCTGTAGTGATTTCAATAAGACTATGTAATTACATTCTTGAGGAATCTGCGCTTTGAATTACTATTTTTCTAATATTGTTTCAATTAAGTGTAATGAGTAAATTTAGGCTTAGTTTTGCCTTGTGTATTATTATAAATGAATAAAAATACCTCCATGGGTGAAATCTCATTCGACAAAGCGTTGAACCGAAGCTTATACCTCGTAATGAAAGCGAGTAATTATACTGACTCCAGCCTCCATTGCTATTCTTTAGGATTTGATATCCTGATTTTTAAACATACTAAGGGAAGGGTATTATTATCTCCAGGGTTAAAGGTTTAAGTAATATATATTAAATGCCTAATTTCAAAGTAGGTAGTTAACTTTGAAATTTGGTAAACAAACACAGGTTTCCCTTGGGAACGTTGAACAATTCGTCTCAGAATGTCGGCTATGTTCTCCGACAACAACCGGAAGTCCGGCATTTAAACCTAAATACTCGTGTTATATTATTGACGAGCTGAGTTTAAAAAGAGCACTGGATGCCTTGATACCTAGTGGAAGTTGTACAAGTTTTTGAACTATTATTCTGGTGAAATTTGGTATAAATAGTTATGTGAAGGGATGCCATCGCACTGCCATTAAGGCAATGTATTTTAGCGTTAAAATCCATAATTTTTAAATCGGTATATCTTCGTTAAATGACCAATGACTATAAGTTTATATTAGTACTTCATTTGGTAGTAGAAATGTTACATTATAATTTGGGTTGAAATCATGGTAGGTGATCGGGCAATCTAAGTATCCCTCCTTAAGGTGGCTCTCCTAAATAAGGTTCCTCCTTAAGTTGGCTCTGACTTGACTATGTGAGTCAAGAATAATATTCCGCTCAAACCACCTTAATACTTGATTGGGGCCGTTACGTGCTCCAGAAGGCTAGAGCAACGTTCATTTAGACGAAAATAGAGAATATACCAATAGAAAGTAGATAATGATCGATGAGCGGACGTTTCCGTACAATAGCGGAAGGAGATTGGCTATATCACCTTCCTGCCAGTCTCTTGATGAGGTTAATGAGATTATCTTGAGCATGAACTTCTCGGTCAAATGCCGGCACGTGCCATAGACACCAGTCATTTTGATCGGATGAACTGATCGGATCAAAATCACTGAACAATAGTGTTGGCTAGGTTAAGGCGGGTTTACACAAGGCGGAAGTTGACTGTTATGGAAGAGGCGATATCTCGAATCGTATCGCCACCTGCAGGGCATCGTTCTGCTTACGCATAAATTCCGACTTTTTCAAACAAATAGATAACGGGAGTAAATAATGAATCAGGAAATTTCGAAAATCGTTCAAGTTTAACTATAATGGCGTTCGTAGATCGCTGTTAGAGTCCCTTAAGTTATAGCAAATTTGTATGAATTACAATTGCGTATTATTACGTGAATCAAATGTGTCAATTGTGACGATAATATTATTATCTAATAAGAGGTAAGTCATAAAGCTTACCTTAGGGGCTCTTTAGCAATTAAAATATTTTCATGATTAAATTATTTTCATTCACCGGCAATGCTACTAAAGTGGTACTCTACGTTTACCAATTGACCTCAGATCGTACTGAAATCGGACCGACCTGAAAATTCCAAGCGAGCCGACTCAGATCGCCTGGTTTACCAACACGGAATGAAAATGTTGATATTGAACAATCAAATCTATCAGTTGAAGCACGATAGACCCGGTGTGTTAACTAGTGAAGAGTCGGAAATCTTCAGTCGCATTCCGAATAAGCACAATTGCCCAATTGGAGGTAGAATTACGATGTGTTACGATATCATCACACTCACTCACAGCACTCGCCATTATTCCTCTCTAGTCACAACTGGTTATAACAAACGCCTTGAATAATTACCCAATCAGCCATAATTAATGTCTGACTATTGGTCCAATATTGGCTCTACATTGGCAACAATATTGTTACTGTAAAAAGGGGTAACTTTGGCCAACTTTTTCATGATTTTTCAGTTTGGCGCTTAATATAGCATTGTAAATTTTTTTAAAAATAGGGGTTTAAATTTTTTCTTACAAAAGTGTAAGTATGGAGATACTTTTAAACCTACAATGCAATTTCTTAATAGTTATTTACCCCTTAACAACAATTCCCAAAAAGTTGGGCCAAAGTTACCCGACATTGGGGATACTTTGGCCCAAGATTGTAATTCCATATAAACAAGCTTAGCAAGCTACCTAGGGCTATAGGTACCCCAAGGTAGTCTTTGGCATGTTCATAGACTGATATTTATACTAATAATGGGTAAAAAGATCTATAAAAAAGCTAAATCAAATATGTTTGAAGAAAAATTGTATTTTTTCATGTAAATAGATATATTTTCCAATGAGCCTTAAAAATTCAGTTTTTAGAGGCAGTTAGGTACATTATGGTCCTTGTTTTTTGAGCTTCAAATTCTTGAATAAAATAAACAAAATCGTCCACCTCAGGCACAGCAAAGAAATTATGTTTACGCAAATGCGAAGGCTTGATTTTACAATTTACATCACACCACTCATACTCAATACAGTTTCTCTTAACTGGCCATCTCGAATTCTTCATCAACTTCTCCATGTAGTCAAATATGGGGCCTTTAACAGAAACTGAGGTGATTCTCCCAGGTAACTTCTTTCATTCAAATAGCACCAGAACTAAGTCGCCGCTGTACTAATCAGGGGTAAAGTTTTTTGGACCCTATTTGTTGTTTTCTGCTCACCTTCTGGAGATTCATCTATGGTATCTGGTTCTGCTACTTCAAAGCTATAATTTGATGTATGCTTATTGGCTTCGTCATTGGATTCTTCACCGGAAGAGGCAACCAGAGTTTGCATTTTCCTCTTCTTGGATTTAGGTTTTTGTCCAGATGTTCCTGGTTGATTGCACACTTCTAGAAGACCTTCCAATAAGATGCTCTCACCAGAAGGCACTTGTAATTTTCATCATCTAGGTTGGCCTGTTCCTCCAATAAAATATTCCCTTTCTTATTGGATTCCTTCCAAAAAGCTTGCCCAACCAAAGTTGCATCAAAGTCTTGGGTTTTATTTTTCACTAACCGATTTTAAAGCTGGGTTCGGTCTAGTGTATAGATGCCACATTTTTTAAACCCAGCTTTTGAATTTTTCTCCTCATTAACTTCCAACTTAGGGAGTAACATCTTTAGCAGCCTAGGAAAAACATCCTCAGGGAGAGTTGAGAAAATCGAGCCTGTTTTAGCCTTTTTCCAAGAAGTTAAAATCTCTCGCGAGTGCATTTTCATCAGATGAAAGTATGAGACATCAAGTGGCTGACTGATGTGGGTTGAACTAGGTGGTAAGCACGCAAACATTACATTTATAATTCCAGCACTTGTTCATTAATGTGGCTTCATAAATTATCACCTATGAGGACAGAAGGACCACCACCTGAAACAGCGTTCAAATATTTTTTTTCGAACCAGTTCTAGAAAGTGACTGAATTGAACCACCCACTTTTAGTTCGATCGTATCTTGCATTCAGTAGACCATCTTCGGTCCAGGTTTCCCAAAGAGAGTCTGCTTTGTAGATAAGATATGGAGGGAGACAAGTTCCTTCTGCATGACCACAAAACATGAGCGAGATTGTGCTTTTACTTGGATTGCAAATTCTCTTAACATATTTGGAACCCCTTTCAGCAAGAACATTCTTAACACCTAGTTCATCAGTCAAATTAGTCTTATCATAGTTGTAAATGTGTGTAATTCCTTTGATGGTACTCGTCAAACGGTCCATCTAATCAATGACATCTTCTACTGAAATATTAGCCCAGCTTTTCTTGATACTTGCACTTGCTTTTATTGATAAGTCTAGATGTCTTTTCAGAAAACCATTAATCCAATTGTCATCAGGCACATTATTCAAAAACCTAGACACAGTAGTCCCTTTTTTCTCTAAATATCTACCAACAGTTTGCTTGAAAGCATCTGGAAACCAAATTCAGCAAGTTCTTCAAATGTGAAGCAAAACTCTCCTCCTCTTCCAGCATAAAAACTAAAGGATGACCAACAAATTTACCATGGACTGCCTTCAACTTATTCTTGATAGTAGATTGAGGAATTTTGTACTCATCTGCTGCTTGACGTTGGGTAAGTCTCCCGGATCTGATTGCCTCAATGCACTTCTCCAATTTTTGCTGTGCCTCTTTATTTTTATAGTTCGTGTATGGGTTTGTGTCAATGTCTCTCTGTGGATTACGCATTGTACCTAACCTGCCAACAACGAAAGCACAACCAAACTTGAGAGAATCATGTAAATCATGTACCTAAAGTAATCTTGTAAATCAATTAAAGTGCATGTTGGAAGTGGAAAGAAGTAAAGAAGAGATGAAAAACTGAAGGAATCTAAATTGCTTCTTCAGATTGGAGCAATCAGAAAAAAAGAACAGTGGGCCAAAGTTACCCCGGCAATGAAAAACGTGCCCTGACCACAGGTATGCTTAGATTTTCAAAATTTTGAAACGAATCCAGCATTATAAATAGATAAGTAAACTATCATAGGGCTTGCCAGAATATTGACGATTACAACCACAAGAACTAAACAAAAGTTGGGATGCCACAAATTTAGACGGCTGAAATTTCTGATGATAAACAAAAAGAAACGAGCATTCCATAAGAACAACAGGAGCGCCAACTCCACCACAGTTGCAATCTGTCGTAAATAGCATCGCCACCTACAGGAAGCCTCCAAAACTAAATTGATCTAGGCTAATTACTACACATGGCATAGCGGGAACACAAATTTCTGATTCTGGGCCAAAGTTACCCTGGTTTACGGTATTGCAGTTATTAAGCCAACATTGGTCCAATATCGGGATGCCAATATAGGGCCAATATCAGGAGCCAACATAGGCCACATATCAGAAAGATCGCAGAAGCCAGTGATAGTCCACAACAGAAACAAAAATATGTACATTTCATAATACATGATTATACTCCATTAGGGCAGCTTTTTGAGCATTTCAATCTGAATCAATGCTCAACTTCAATTTGTGTGGTCTGCAGGATGAATCTTGGCTAATACTATCAAGCCAATATTGACTAACGAGATTAAGTCAATGTTGGTTAAATAATGGAAAATTTATTATTTCAACATTGGCCCATTTCAACATTTATAACAATATTGGCTGGCAATATTGGGTGGACAGTTGAAAATTGGCGAACAATATTTGGCCGATAATGGCCCAATATAGGATGGCTACTTAGGAACGGTTATAGCTGTTTCACAATAACAGCCAACAGAATAATGAGGACTTATTTCTTAGAAAAGGTCCCTCTAGAGTATCCTGTTATCGATGCCTCTCAGCTAGCCCATGTAGCTAAGCAATGGGATGGAAAAATTTTTCAACTTTATCTTCTGGTGAAGATGAAGGCATTAAAAAAAAATATTTGCCTCCTTTTTTATAATTATAAATATGTATAAAGTAACAGAAAAGTGAAGTCATGAGGAGGGTTACTGGGAAATATGTAAATTCAGATGTTAAGTCATAGGCGTTTAATAAAAAAATTAAGTATGGTTTTACAGAATTAATACATAATAAAAATGATTTGCTGAGATTTACAAGGGATCAATCACTTTTTTTTGTTGAGGTCACTTGCTTTCCTTTGGATTTACAGATTTTCTTGATCACTTTCAAACCAAAAAGTCCAAGTACTGCGAGGATTATGCTAGGCAAGATAATGGCCAGGAAAATGACATCCAGCATATAGATCTCATACCATCGTAGGTAGAAGGCAGCTGGCTTCAAATGCTTTGCTCCTTTATGCCTTATGACATATTCTATCCAAAATACTGCTCTGTCCAACGGATTGTCCATTTGATCATTCACAATCGAGCTAAGTTTCTTCATTTTTGTAGAATAACTGTGGAAAGCATGTATGATTATTTGGTGTGTGTTGGGAGATTTGGTAATCCATTTGGACAAAAGCTGAGAATTACTGGTTAGTTTGAAGCTTCTTTGGGGCTTTTTATTTTATTTAAAAGTGAACTAATGAAATTAAGTATGAAAAGAGGAGAAAAAATGATGTGTTAGCCTTCACGTATGAGAAATAAAATTAAGTTGTGAAGTCCAAGCCCAGACAGGAAATAGGTAACTAATAGATGTACTACATTAGATATTGCTGGTTAGATGAAAAGATGTCTAATAGACATCTGTGGTGGATATGTATATTGTTGTCAAATTAATAATAGATATTGATCTACAGATAACTTATAGATGATGATAGATATAGTTAGACTAGATGAAGCATGTCTAATAGACACCTATGGTAGATATCTATTAGAAACATTATTGTCAAAATAACAGCTAGTCTAATATATATCTATCTATAAAATACCTATGTATAGATATCTGGCAGATATTTATCTATAGGTATCTATTAGACTAGATGAAGAAATGTCTATGGTAGATGTCAAATAGATGTTATATTTTCAAAATGACATTTAGTTGTACAGCCTTGGAGGTTAAAATTTCCAAAATGACGTGAACATTGATCAAAGATTAACTTTTAATTCTTCGACTTAAGTTTTGTGGTGTTTAACCTTTAATAAAATTTTTAAGAAATACCCTTATAGACATCATTAACATGTCATTAAAATTTGTGGAATATTAATCGAATGAAACCGAGGGACATTAGGGAAATGAAATGGATATGGAATTCCTTATTTACGATGGGGTATAGGTAGAGATAGGTGTGTTACTGCAATTTTCATTTGAGGTAATTACCATGATATTTTATGGAAATTTTTGAAAATTAACGTTATTTTCCTGTAATTTTTATTTTTCAGAAACTAATTGCTAACTGAGGATTTATTAAGAAAACCAATAGCAATAGATACAAATCAGATGTATTTAAACCATTACATTTGCTACATTAATATACTAGAATTCTAGAGAATGTAAAAATACATATAGTAGGCCACATGCAATTAGGCTTTCATTTGTCATGGTATGAGAAATTTTCGATCTAACTGTTCAAATGATAGCTTCAAACTATTCCAGACGTAAAAATTGTAAATACCAAAAATGTCCACAAATGGGTCGTATGTGCCTTGATTTATATATAAGGTTATATGAATTATAATATTTATACATGACTTAAAATAATATGTTAGAAATATATCAGCATGAAAAATTTATGAAATTGAGGTGAAAATTGCCGAAAATCATGGTATTTTTCAGAGGTTACAGTAAATTACGAAAAATAACACACTAATTTAAGAAAAATTCTTGTGATATTCATCTCTATGCATGAACATTCACCATTAATATTGCACTGTGTTGTATTCTGTATGAACCCATGGGTACAGGCCCATTCTAATTTGGAACATTTTTTTCACGTTAATGTGTTTGTCCAGCCATGTGCTAGAATGGGTGTATGCATCATGTGAACACACCTTTATTTCTCCTCATCATGCAACTGTTGTAGATGCAAATGATATTCCATCTTATGTCGCACTGTCACTATTTCATCTACATCTATGAACTAAACAACAAGCCAGTGGGCATGGCCATGTGGCGGGGAGTGTTACGATGCCACCTGTGTAAAGATGTAAGATTTTGGGAGGTGAAAAGGTGACGTGTATTTAGTGGAGCTTAGTTTTTATTGTGGTCACTTGTTGTGCGTGGAAAGAACGAGTTTTTTGTGCCAATCTGTTCGGCAATGTATCTCTCTTATTTTATCGCTTCTGTCAGACTAGAGATGTAGAGAGGCATCATGATAATATTCTGTGTGTCGCTCTGAAATACACCAGTTCTGAATTTCTTGAGTAACCTAAGCCTAGCGTGTAGCCTCCAAGTCTCTAGGGGCTCCCTTTTTAATTCCTCAATGATGCGTGGATCCTTTCGTTGGAATTTATTGTTTCTTTTTGTTTTTTTTTTTAATATTTGATATTTGGTTTGGTTTTATTTCATCCTCATTCGCGTCTTGCTCCCCCACTGCTTTGCCATTTTACATGAGATTTCGGTCCCTCTATCTACATAGGCTTATATACAACTAAATCTACACACAATCCTGCTAGCCTCTATGTTGGTGTGTGGCAAGAGAAGGCTAAATTACTTCAATTTTCACTTGATGTAAATTACCATGGTAACTAATGTAATTTTTCAAAATTAAGTACTGTAATTTGACATAAATTTTGAATTTTCCACTATTTATAGCTACTCGAGAAATAGTTAGGTAAGCAAAGAGCAATAATAAGGGGCTTACGATATTTGAACAATTACAATTGCTGCATTAATATATTGGAAATAAAGAAAATTTAAGAAAAAAACTCGACAGGTCATATTCAATTCAGCATTCTTTTGTCTGGTATGAGAAATTTTCATTCCATCTGTTAAAATAATAGTCCAGAAAATATTCCGAACATAAAAAATATTCCAAGAATGAGTTATACATGCATTATTTTATAATTTAGATTGTATGAAATATATAGCAAACAGAGACGTTTAGCTAACAGTGACAATTAGCTGCAAGATACATTACATGTAATGAACCAAGTTTTTAAAAGTATGTGGAACATGAAAATTAATGAGAACAAAACCAAAATAATGAAATGCACGAGAGATGGACTGCAGGAGGCTGTGATATATCTGGAAGGGGAAAAGCTTAAGCAAGTGACTAATTTGAAATATCTTGGTAGCTGTATAACATCTGATTGATGATGCACAGCAGATGAGACAAACAGGATAGCACAAGCGAAACAAGCTTTTATCAAGAAGAAAAAACTGTTGAAATAAATAAAAATGCTCAATACAAACCTGTAAAGAATTTGTGAAGAGTTATGCATGGAGCTTGTGCCTAAACAGCTCAGAAACTTGGACCTTAAGGAAATCGGAAAGGAGAAGATTGGAAGCATTTGAAATGTGATGCTAGAGAAGAATGATAAAGATCCCAATGGGCAAAGAGAGCTACAAACATTGAGGCTCTGGAAAGAGTCGGGGAGAGGCGTTTATTGGTAGGTTCAGTCTCAAGAAGGTGAGAAGTATGGATTGGACATCTGTTGCGGCACTCTGACTGGATGACTGTCCTGATGGAAGGAATGGTGGAGGGACATGCAGGAAGAGTTCCTAGGCTGGAATTCCTGAATGGGATTGGAGGAGGAAGGAGATATACAGAAATAAAGAGACTTCCTCTGGAAAGAAAGGTTTGAATAAACACCAATCTTAGGATTAAGGAGAAGAAGAAGAAGATAAATATATTTATATCATATTCTGAAGTTTGAAGTAAATTAAGGTTATTTGAATACAATACAGTTATCTACCATGAGTTGAGTGAAGATGCAGACTTAGAAGTCCTGTCATCTGACCGTGAAAAACGTTCATTCATGGTGCCAGGAGTGGGGGTTAGAATTTTATATCAACAAAAGTACCACAGTTCACTTCCTGCACAAGTCATCACACAAATGACATTACTTTACTGTGAGTGGAGTTAACATAAAATCTTCAGATACAGTAAAACATCTTGGAATTACCTTAGCTTCTGATATATCGTGGGGAACACACATACAAAATATATGCAGCACAACATTAAAGAAACTAGGTTTTGTCAAGCATGTAGAAGGAAGTTCCTTGGATGAAAAAGTAAAAGAGAGATGCTACTTCCCTCTGGTTAGGCCATACCTTGAATACGCGGTGAGCATTTGGAACCCTGGTCATAAAGATTAAGACTAGGCTTGGGTAGCTGGAGAAATTCAGAACTGATGTTTTTTATAGTGACACAGAGAATATTATCATGATGCCTCACTACATCTCTAGGTCTGATGGATGCAATAAAAAAGAGAGATACACAGGCAAACAAAAAGGTACAAAACCTGTTCTATCCGAGCACAATAAGTGACCACAATAAAAACTGAGCTCCACTAAATACACTCTCATAATGCATGTCACCATTTCTTGATCCAAACACTTACATCTTTACATGGCTGGTGACCTAATACCCCCTGCCACATACCCATGCAGTGGCTCACTTGGTATTATGTAGATATAGATGTATATATAGACTTGCCCTGAAGAAGAATGTTTGGTGTGTATGGTTAAGAAAAATATCTGAGACCTAGGTGAAAGTTCAGAAAAATATGGTAATTTTCAGGGGTTGCAGTCTATTATGTAAAACCCCAAAGTACTTTACTTAAGTGACCTCAGTAATTTTAATTTTCAAAGAACCACGGAACCAGCCATGCAGTTATGTGCTTCAACAGAGTCACCCGCTAGTGATCACACAATTGTGTGAAATTCACGGTGGAAAAATCATTCCCTGGACTGAGAATCGAACCCAGATCTCTCGATTTTGCACCGAGTGCTCTAACATGCTCCTTAAAGCCCCCATGAGATTTACAGCGGAAGAGGACGCCTGGGTAGCTTAATAGGCTAGAGCACTCAGCCCTTAATCGAGGGACCAGGGTTTGATTCCCAGTCCAGGCGAATGATTTTCCCTATGTGAATTTCACACAATTGGTAATTTTCAGTTTGACCCATCTCCATGAGTAGCAAGAGGCATTGACACACTAGCTATGAATGGGGGAATGAACTGCAGAGGGAAATAGGTATTGGAATATGACAAGAGTGAATTATAACTAAACAGAATGTTTTGTTTCCTTGATCCATTTTTGTTGTAACCATTGTTGGTGTATGGGAAGACAGTATTTTTCTACCTATATGTTCAAGATATATCTTTTTATTTTGTTTCCAATGTCAGTTCTGGAATTGATTACTGGGTTCAGTTACTATCCTCCATATCATCCTATGACTTGCTGAATCATAATCTACTAAGGCCTGATTTGATAATATCTGATAAAATAATTCCTCCGCATGTAAACTGGTTTTTCTCCTTTCCTTAGATAATCCTCTTATCTTGTAACCAAGGGTCCAATGTATACTTCCAAAAGAGAGTAATATATTTTTCATTAAGTCCCGTTTCACTATAAAACTGATTTACATAAAGATTTTTTCATTTCATGGTTAAGACTTGCCAGACATAAAACCACATCTGGGTCGTTCATATCTCTTAGGATTGCGATTAATCAACCTAAGCTTTGGTTTATTAGTTGAGGGTAAAGGTAATTCTGTTACTTTACTCAGAGATTCTTTAAAATGATGCCATATGGTTAATTTGCCAGGTTGAATATTGCTCTTTTCTTTCAGTCTTCTGCAAAGTTATCATAACTAAAGCAATGACTGAATAATAGTGTAATTGACACTATTGTATCCTGAAACTTATTTTGCCATTTTTCTTTCATTTCACTGTTTATTACATACATATGTTTACAGCGTACCATGCATAAATGGAGCAGCCACTTCATTGAGGCAATATGCACCATCTCTGAGGTGTCCTAATTATCGGTAATCTACTGTATAGACCAGTATTCATAGGGGGATTAATCTATAGTTGATTGATCGATAATGCCTATTTTGCTGGGGAATTTTATTTTTTTCATCAAGTATTTGTAGTATTCAGAATGAAAAATGGTGGTCATTGTTTTCAATTATAAATATGCTTTGAAAAAATACTATTGAACACTTTCTGGGGTTGCACAATGGGGGCAACTCTCACTTACATAAACACACAATCTTCTCCTGATTTTCTGGAACTTTTACACATCCTCGAGATTTATATTTGACTCCAACCCCCAGAAACAAAATTCTGGCCACATGGCTGCATGCATCTCCCATCAAATAAACATTATTCTGTACAGTGCAACTATAAGTTGAGAACACTGCCTCTCTACAGCTTTCAGGGCATTTGAAAAGCTCTGTAGTCAAAGTAATAATCATTTTTGGGTATAGGCATATTCATCAATAAGATATGGCAGATATGATAGATATTGAGATTTCATTGCTACAATGGCTCATATGTGTAGAACTGATGGGTTTTTATCCTGGGAAAATAACTGGATAACAATTCTGTGTCGGCTGCGTAGTGGGATTTAAGTCCAAAATCGGCTAGAATGAGTTGTCATCTTTGGCTGGTTAGAAAAATGAAAAGCCACTGAGTGGCACAGAGAACTCTGTATCATTCATGTTTTTAAAAAGTATTCCATCGGTTAGGGTAAGTTTTGCTGAATGTCAGAGAATCACCTCCCGGTTTTCTACACTTTCCGCGGCCTATCTACCTCAAGTATATCCTTTTTTGCCTCAACATACGATCTACCCTTCTTCATCCTGTCCATGAAACCTATTCTCCTTCATCCCCTTCCCTGCTTGCCAAACATCCCTCCCTCTATCACACTCTTCAGCAATCCATCACCCCTTATTACAGCCTCCAGCCACCTTCTCTGCCGATCTCGAATATCATTCAAAAGTTTCCTTTCCTCACTCACCATCTCAAGCACTTCCTCATTAGTCTTTCTCTCTGTCATCTTGACCTTCTCCATCCTTCTCCACACCCACATCTCAAATGACTGCAGCCTATTCTTGTCCTCCTTTCTGAGGGTCCAAGTTTCTGACCCATACAATGCTACCCTTCATATGAAGATCTTCACCAGCCTCTTCTTCGCATCCTTACCCAATGTCCCCATCATAAGCTCACATCTATTATTAATGCCTCCTTAGCTAGGGCTATTCTCTTCTGTATGTCTTTGCTACTATGTTCCTTTTCCTCTAGTGTCCCACCTAAGTAACTAAATTGATCAGCTTTCTCAAGTTTGTGTCCTACAACTTTAATCACAAGCCTAGCTTTCTTTGTCCAAGATAATCTCATTACTTTTGTTTTCTTATGCTTTATCTTCATCCTGAATGTCCTGCATTGCATTTCTAAAGTATCTACCAAAGCTTGCAGTCCCCTTGGAGATAAGCATTCATTAGCCCTTCTTTTTTTTTGAAGTGCCAAAGATGATAGCTCATCTTGGCCCACCCATGTGAAAATATTTGGTCTGTAGCTACTCTGAAACTGGTCTGTAACTGTTCCAAAGGACTAATAACAGATCTGGTGGTGGCCTTTCACAGGACTGAACTGGTCTGGATTTTACATATTTTTCAAGATTTTCTAAATCCAGACCGGTAACAGGCTATTTCCAGATCAGACTATAGTCTTTCAGAGCGGTTACGGACCAAGTATATTTACCTGGGCATTTTGGACTTAACACCCGTTATCCCTTTAGCTGCGGGGAATGTACTTGTATGTGTGTACTGGCAGCTGCGGGAAAAGTGTACTTGTACGTTTGACCCTCTCTTCTTACCTGCTCCCTGAGCCCCTTCTCATCTTTTTGGCCCAAACTCTTTCTTCCTTGAGGGGGACAATTGGCAATCCTCATTTCCTACCCGGACGAGTCACTCCTTCGCTCGTTAGCGGTCGCATTCCATTGCCATGAGCTACTAACCTTTTTTCCTATTATCTGGTAAATGCGCTCTGGTAGATTTACCAGAGCGCAATGTAGGTAAAAATCAACGGATTTCCTTGGTGTTTGGTATCAAATTAAATAGTAAATTATGAAAAAACTTCTTTTAATACTTATTTTGCAGATTTATGCTGATTAAAAAAGTTGGCCAAATTAACTAATGTTCCACTAATCCGTCCCTCATTGGGTGGGGCGCTCCCCGTGGAACCTCGGGAAAAGGGTTGGGAGGGGATTGCAAGGGTCTTCTACCTGCTCTGCCCCTCACGGCGGAAAAGAGGGCATGGCCTCATTCGAATATTTCCTGCACACAGTGGAAGACTTGCGATCTAGGGTTATGAAGCTGACACAGAATTAATGTCAGTTATTCCTTTCATGTAGGACAAAAATACTCAGGCCAAAGAGGAGAATTGATCCCCTTGATCCTCTCTCTACCTCCAATCCTGATTCCCCTCTTAAATGTGCCTTGATAACTATAATGGAAAATCACATTACTTGGAATTACTTGAAAAATCACATTACTTTACAATGGATAATTTGATACATGTCTTGCTTCCAAGGGTATAACTAGAGATGGGCCTTCTGAAAATTACTGCGGTGATTTTTTTTAAGTTACCATGATATTTTACGCAATTTACCACATCCCCTGAAAATTACCATAATTTTTGGTAATATGTAGTCACCTCCGTCTCCGATATTTTTCATACCAACATAAAGGGATATTCCAAATATATTATTTTAAGTCAAGTGTTTATATGTTTCACTCTATGTTCATTACAAATTAAGGCATGTAGTACTCGTTTGTGGAATATTTTGACTGGTGGAATATTTGTGGGAATATCATTTTTAATGGTGTGAACGAAAATTTCTCATAACAACAAAAGAATGCAAAATTGCATTTGGGCTGCTGTATTTGTTTTGAAGTTCTCTCCATCTCTAATATGTGCATTTATGTAGGAATCAGTGGCGTAACTATGGGGGGGATGAGGGGATAGAACCTTCCCTCAGAACACTAAAAATAAAAAAAATATATATATTCGTATCACAGCAATCCTACATGTTTGAAATACAGTAATTAAATGTTTTTGTAAACTTGTAACTTTCTGTAACAAATATTAAATGTAGCAATGTTTTTCTAAGATATATTCATCTCATAAAGCAAAATTTCGATTATTAGCTGGTGTGGTGTGCTATTCAATCTGATCCCCCCCCCAAAGCCAAGTCCTTGTTACGCCACTGGTAGAAATAGTAAATGTTTACATGCCATTAACACCTTGATATTGCTGTAGTCTTTCTGATTTAATGCTCTAATAGCTATTACTTGTTAAAAATTAAATATTACCAGAAAATTACGGTAATATTTGAAAATGACTCTAATACACCTCTAATGAAAATTATGGTACTTTACCCATCTCTAACATTATGCATCTGACACAGAATTATTGTCAGTTATTTCTGTCATGCAGGACGAAAATACTCAGACCTAAGTGGGGGTTTAAATCCCCTTGATCCTCACCTTACCGCCAATGCTGATGCCCCTTTTAAGTGTGCCTTGATAAGTAATGGAAAACTTCATTTTACTTTTGATGTATGCCTTGTCTCCAAGAGTGGGTATAACTCGTGCCCACTCAGATATAAACTAGAGATGGACCATTCTATAATAACCACTGTAATTTTCGTAAATTACCTTGGTATTTTACGTAAATTGCCACTACAACCGAAAATTACCATAATTTTCGGTATTAGTCCCCTCCACCTCAGATATTTTTCATACCGATACCATAGAGTAATAATATACTCTGTGCCGATACTCTCCAAACATTATTTTTAGTCAAGACTATATACATTTAACAGGCTTAATTATTAATAAAGGCTCGTTCAACTCTATGGTGGAATATTTTTGCTTATGGAATTACTGTGGGGATATCAATTTCAATGTCAAATCAAATTTTTAAAAGTTGAAAAACTGAAAAATAAGAATGCCAAATTGCATGTGGGCCACCATGTTTATTTATCAATTTCATTTATTTCTACTGCATTAACTTAACAATAATGATTGTTTGATTGCCATTAACCCTTAATTGGTATTGCTTTTGGCTTTCCTGTTAAAGCCCTCATTAGCTATAGTGCTTAGCTATTTAATGGCAGAACATTAAAAATTACTGGAAAATTACGAAAATTTTCAAAAATTTTACTTAAATTTAATTTACCTCAAATGAAAACAATGGAAATATACCAATCTCTAATATTAATGCATAGAGATTGTAATGCAAGATGGAGGGAGATAATTTCTCATTGTCAGTAGTGGCACTTAGATCATGTTAATCATCAATATTTAAGTGACTCTGATGATGAGTGTTTGGGGTTCATTAGGATATCATACAATGAAGAGGAAATGAAAAACTTATTAAGTTAACTTGTTCCATTCAACAAATACTCATACTTACATTGGATTCTCTAAGACCTCATTTATTGCATTGAGGATATTCACTGCAGTCAAATTACTTGAGTCTAGTTTCACTCCTACTTCTAATTTTAGCATCCTCTTCATATTCATGTCCTGATCCCCATAATAAGGGATTGCAATCATTGGGACACCCCTGGCTGTGGCTTCCTGGAAACTCAGCAGTCCTCCATGGGTGATGAATATCTTAACATTAGGATGAGCTGAAAAGAAACAAGTTTTCTCTTTGATTAATAAAGTACAAAGCTAAGGAAAGAGTCTGGATTTATACATTTACATTGCATATGGATTTTTATCAGTTCTCTTCCTCTCAGCAAAGACAATGCTATTTTCTCATAATAAATAATGTATGAAACTTAACGAATCATTTTCTAATGCCAGTTGCAGCTACTTGGGCTTTTCTGTTATTGTTGGCTATCCCCTAGTTGGTAATTGTTTTCAACATCTACTCAATATCTGAGGAATTTGTTGTAATTATCGGCACTGATGGGAGTAATGGATTTCTACTTATCCCTTTACTGGCAATGATCACACTTTAAATTTTGCTAGTAATCATAATTTTCCAGATTGTAATTTCAGTTGTAATGTAGGTACTCCCAAAGCAATTGTCACATAAGTATTGGAAATAATTGCCCTCAGGATGACTTAGAATCTGAGCATTATTTAATAAGTCAAAGATAATGCTAGTTACTCCAGTTTTCAATTCTTATTGACTGCTAGAGTTTTTGTTTGCAATTGCTAATATTGACTAATCATTTGGAAACTCACTCCACACCTTGAGTGTGCTAGAAACACTTTCTATGCAGCATCATGCTGAATCGCTGTTTTTTAGTGCAGTACTCTTAGAATTCAGTGTATCATTGTGATCCCAGAGTTTGCAATTATACATGTGGCAGCAGACAACATATCAACAAATTCCTTCTTTCAAGTGTTGTTGGTTGCAGAACTCTCCTGGTAGATGTCCCTAGCGGCACATTGCGTAGAAGGGCCTATTGCAAAGGAGGAGAGGAGTAGAGACACGTGTATGAACACTAGTGCTTCACCGCTATACTTCAACCTCTTTCAAATTGATTCCTGTCAAATAAATGTGGTTAATTATTTATCTCTGATTCCGAGGCGCATGATAAACATAAAAGTATTTGTAATCTACAAGTAATAGAAAATGATTTCCTTCTATTATTGAGAATAATTTTAACTTAGAATTTCATTTTTGCTGAAATACTTGTGACCTGCCCTTGGAACACAATTAAAAATTTTTTCCTCAACTAAATATAAGTTACACTGTCTTGCTTACATTATCTTTCTTTTAAACTAGGAAAGAAGGAATCTGTTCTGCCTCATTTCTTTGCTACTCCCCTGAAGTATAACTGCTTATGCCTTGTGTCTACAGTGTTCCATTATGCTTGACTGATTTTCATGAGCCATATACTTCTATTGCCCATTTATTTGGATACAGCAGCAGTTTTACCCCTTAACCTTTTCAGTGCGGCATGACATGATATCATGTCATGGGTGCCGTGAGTGTTCCAGCTTTCTCTAGGGGGCCTATTGAAAGTTCTCTAGTGAAAGGTGGATCACTCACGGTACCCTTGACGTGATGTAACGTCATCAGCACCAGCGTAAAGACAAATATGACGTGATATCATGTCGTGCCGCACTCAAAGGGTTAATCCCCATACTCTCCATGTGCCAATTTCAGGATTCAAGTCTGTGGGATTGGCAATCCTTCCTTGGCCTCTGATAATCTCAAATCTTTAGAGGGGGCTCCACTTACAGCATGAGTAAATGCTCAACTTAAGCTGTGGATTTTCTAAAACAAACATTATTTTCATACGTGGAAAGCAGAAATGCATTCCATATGTTATGTAATGCTTGTATAAGTTTGAAACAAAGTTCAATGTTGACATGATTGAGCTCTGACATATCTGATTTTCTTAAATTTTAAATTAGTTTCATATGAAGTGACATGGGTTTACAACAATTACGCAATCCAGGAAGTGGCAAATCCCTAAATATATTCACCTAGAACATCCTGCTGAGGTAGCCATTTCTCGAGTCGCACATTTTTTGGTTGTCCTGGGAGAGGGTTATCTCCCTCCCACTTCCAGAGCACTCTTTGTTTCACTTTCGAGAAAGCGGCCATCAGCTGGTCTCTTGTATCCGTTGGGAAATTAGAGCTCTTTAATATGCTGCCCATACTAAAGTAAATGACTCCATCTTCGCCAGCCCCATCCATAAAATCCTTCAGATCCTGAAATATCAGAGGAAGAAATATATATTGGAAATCAAATTTACGAAATACTAATGATGAAGGTGCATGAAAAATTATATTTTCTCTGAAAATTCTATTTATCACTAATTTTCCTGCATTTTTTATCTCGCTGTATGGAGTTAGCTGATGAATTATATGAAATATGAGATGTCACCTTAGGTTACATCATTTGAGATCATTTGAAATTCTTGTCCAAATGGCAGATTTCATGAAATATTTTCTTGGAGTGATAATCATGATTTTTAACAATTAAAGGAACCTAGAAAGTACAAATATTATATATATATATATATATATATATATATATATATATATATATATATATATATATATATATATATATATATATATATATATATATATATATATATATATATATATATATATATATATATATATATATATATATATATTTTTACCACCCAAGATTCTTGTGACAACAAGCCTGATGGTCCAAGTACAGATCCTAATATAGCAGACGGTCTCTTGATCAATGGGTCAAGAAAGGATTCATTGGGCCCTACAGGTGTTTATTAAATATTTCGGTATTTCCTTACTTAACGATGTTATTCCAGATACTTCTGGAATTGCCAGCAACAAGTTGCTAAGCAGAGGGTTATGAGGAGATTAAAAATTGTAAAAAAAATAGGCTGAGAAGCATCATGGGAGATATCTGGCTCTCCGACATGCTTGTCCTTTCTTCCGAAAAAGACATGTTTAAATCCATTCATAACACTGAAGCTCTAGAAAAATTTGCTATGTCAGGTGAGCAAAGGAAAAAACTACTACTGTATAAAGGACATGGATGGTAGGGTAGTCAAAATGGTACCACCACCATCACCAGTACTGATTTTATTTTTGTTAAATTATCATTATTCAAGTTTTTTACCAGTATAATTTGTAAATAAGATATATAAATAATAATATGAATGGGTTCCATTTAATTAAAGACAAATCTTAATTTAAAATGTTTAGTTTTCTTAGATGTCCTAATTTTTTGCATAGTTCACTGGTACAGCTCGAGCTAAAGCATATGGCTTTCGGATGCACAGAAGAAGACGTCGTGGAGGGGTAAAGTTTAGTGGAAGGGGTAGAGACGCAGGGGAAAGCGAAGACATGGCAATTATGCCATGCATGAATGCATTTAAAAAAATGGAATTTGTATGATGCAGACAACACCAGCACCACGCATCCAAATGCCAGAAGCTTTCATGAGAGCTCTATATAGTTATAAAGGGTATCATAATAGTGTCTTTGCAGTAAGTTGACCGCCTATTTTCTTAGATAGGGGATCCAGCTGTGTAGTTTTAGGAGCACAATATTCAATATATTTCCCATATTTTTTTCTTAGTTCGAAATATGAAAGAAGCGTTCAGTAGCTTTGATAAAATATAAGAACTAAATGATTCTCATTTTTACAATTTATCCCTTTTTTATGCATTTTATCGTAAAAAAATAAACTCTCACATCCTTATGGTTTTGTGTAGCATTGTATTAAGTTATAATTAGTTCCCCTATATAAGCGCTATAGTTTGCTTAAGATTTTATTTCTATTTTTTAGAGTTAGTTTTTGTATAGTATAGGTTTATATTCTAGTCATAAATTATTATAGCTAAACCCTCAAAACTAACTGTAAAAACATGAATATCACAGTGGTCGACAACGTGTATAATGATTTAAGATTTAATTGCTAGAAAAGTGTTAAAAACGATTTTGTGAAACTAATAATTAAAAACCTTCTCGAATCCTCCGTTCTCCTCAGTGTTACTCCATTCTACCTTAGATAGGCTATCAACTTATAACCTGGTAAGTAGCTATATACCGGTGGGGGGGGGGAGAGGATGGGGGTAGGGGGTGGGGAGTTGTTGGTTTTGGGGGGAAATGCGCAATCAGCATTAGGGGGGATGGGCACCCCTGATGAGATGAGTAACAAAATGGATATCTGACAGTGCAATGAGATGGTGTTGAGGATGAGGTGGATGAAGAACGTCATGGGTGAATGTGTTGGGAGGGACTCTAGAGAGGAGTGATGTTAGGAGTCTAAAGAATGGAAGAGCATATATTAAGTCATGAATTAAACAGAAGTGGAGTATGTATGAACGACTACAGAATCATGGAGTACATTGTTGAAAAGGAGCCAGTTTCATAGCCTGAACAACAACAACTTAGCTCATTGACATTTCCTACCCCATAATAGAATTGCTTGATGGGCTTGTATGTAACTACATATGTATGTAGCTATTTGAAGGTGGCACAAAAAAATTTCTGTGGAATTTTGAAATGTCTTGCACTCCTTATATGAGTGAAGATAACCCTTTAAGATGGCACTAAAAAGTGGAAATGACTTGCACTCTTAACACAAGTTAACCAGTGGGTAGAACTAATTGTTGTAAGGATACTGTATCATTTGGCAGGTGAAGTTTAGTCCCTAAAGTGCTATCCACTCAGGTCTGAAATGGTATTCAGTCTTCTAGTACTCCAACAGTCATGTCAGCTGTAAACCTCAAGTTACATCCTGCTATCTGATGCTCCTGTATTTAAAAACAACGCACACATTATGACTTTCTCTGATTTATCGCACTCGCCTCATAACGATTGCATGATTACCAAGTCTAATGACCCCAGACCACAACTCTCATTCCACCACCGACTCCTTGCGCACCCAAGAAGTGTTTCCAACACGAAAGATAAATACATTTTGTGAGTATGGCATGTAATAGGAATATATGCATAAATTTCAGCATCAGAAATGCACCTCACTCCAGAAACTAATACATATGTCTAGTTGGCCCAGTGACCTAATTAGGATTCAATTTCCCTGGGAGATATGTGGGGAAAAGATAGAGGGGGAATTTTGAAAAATCTAAGGTAAAAATGTGTCTTTAGGCAGTTAAGAGTGCCATGTGGACTGTTGTGATATAGTGATACCTCTCCACCAACTGTATGATTTGTTATTAGTTTCTACATTTTGTCATATTTTTGGTAGTAGACTTGTGGTGGGCATTTTCCTTTGTGTTGCTCTTTTGTTTTGCACCTTTTTTCCTGTCCAGTTTATGTAATTTTCAATTGCAGTCAGTCTGAAATGAACGTCATTAAAGTGCAGTCTTGTTGCTTACATCTTACATCTCAGTTGATTCTACACATTGCGTGGACTAACCACAGTTACTCTGGTTTAATAGCCAGTATTTTTAATTTTTGCTGTGC
This sequence comes from Ceriagrion tenellum, assembly GCA_963169105.1. NCBI lineage: Eukaryota > Metazoa > Arthropoda > Insecta > Odonata > Coenagrionidae > Ceriagrion > Ceriagrion tenellum. The sequence goes on from OY720643.1 coordinate 93,920,011, forward strand.
AAAGTCATGAAGGAATTTAATTCTCAAGCCTTTTATCATACACATATTTTATGGGAGAGTTTAAAATAAATAATGACTGAAATAAACATTCTTACTTTGAATTAGAGGTATACCTATTTACTTAAGTGCCCAATTTTTAAGATGGACTCAAAATTGAGGGGTGGTTTTGGGGCTCCACTCCAATCCTAGGTAAACATGTTTTTTGTCTGTAACTCCTCTAAAACTGGTCTGTAACTGTTCTGAAAGACTTATTTCTGATCTGAAAGTGATGTAACTGGACTGAACTGGTCTGGATTTTAAAGATGATTCAAGATGTTTCAAATCTAGACCAGTGGTGGACCACTTTTGGATGAGATATCAGTCTTTCAGAGCGCTTACAGACCAGTTTCATAGAATTTACACACCAGTTTCAGAGCAGTTACAGACCAAATATATTTACCTAAGACAGACTAGGTCACTGAGGTGGTCCTCTCATCCATATTCACTAAATTTTTCTCACCTTTGGCAATTTTTTGGGCGGTTTGATGTGCAGTCCCCCTGCTTCTATCAGACCTGGAACGATGGGACGAGCTTGGTTGAGGGAAAAGTGGTTGTTCACCACGGCGAGGCTGACGTGTTCCTCCAGCTCAGATATTGAAGGGATGTCCTCTCCAAATGCTTCCCGCATTTCCCACTCGACGCTTGATCTGATGAACAAGTTGTGCAGGACCAGCAATACGACGTGTGTCAGAGTGTTCACCGTCCTCTCCACGAAAGACATCCGATCGCTATAGCCCGTAACGACCTCCGCATAGTATGACGGGAGTACAGTGTTACCAACTGCATGGTTAGTTGTGGGCAACGGGGCAGAAGGAGATATGAGCACCATCGGTGCGTTGTATACATGAGCAAACAGATAGAAGCATTCTGTGAAGAAGTTACTCATGAGGATCAGATCGAACTTGCTTCCAATCTTGGGTTTGAGCAACGACCTCACCTCTTCATGTCTCAGCACCTCTCTACAAGTGTCCACCGTCATCAAGCGAAATTCTTGTAGCACTTCGAGTAATCCAACCTTCCTAGAAACGTTGAACACGTTCATACGGTGGCCTACTAGGTAGTTGACGTCGATTTGGTGGTAGTTGGCCGGAGGCGAATCGATTGGTTGGGAAGTTACCACCGTAAAATGATGCCCCCTGCTGGCGAGTTCCAATGTAATGGCGCTGAAAACATTGTTATGGCTTCTGCTGGCCAACGGAAACAATGCCAGGATGTTGGCTGAACTCGCGTTGTCAACCTGCAGGAAAATGCACGCGGCTATCAGAGCCCACGTGCTCCGGGATATCTTGCCCTCCATTCCTGTGCGAAAAAGAAATGACAGTGCAATAAGGGTGTTAAATCCATTTTGATCATGAATCATATACATTTGACCACCAAAATTTGTACTTTTCCCCAATAAATTGATGTCTGAGACTATTTTCACCTTTACTAAGTACGTTGAAATTGGTCGCAGATAACAATAAAGAGTGTACTAGTTCATGGAAAGTTTTGGTATTCCAAATGACTTAGTTCTACCTTACGATAAAGACCGTTGATAATTATATACACTCCTATTAGTGGGGACCACCTGTTGGAATTCATTCGCTTGAGCGTTTGTAATACTGACTACGAATGCTTAGTGAGCGGGCGTTATTACGCCGATAATGAATTCTCATTGAATGCTTTTTGCGAAAGATTTTCCAAACGCATAGGGAATCCCCTACTGGGCGTTTCTACGGCATTCATGAGCTCTCTACAAAAGATAATTTTTACACGAGCACGTTGAACGTGCAGAAGACCCTCGTACGGCTTGGTCGCGTAAGATGCTATAGCTCATCTCGGTAAGTAGACGTTGCCACGATCGCTCACGGCGGTATAGGTTCAGATCGGTAAGTAGTAGCCGCGATCGAGACTAAGTTTTAACTCACGCGCCATCATCTATTGCTAGTTTCTATACCGTCTAAGTTAGTTTTGTGCCACGACTATTTTGCAAATATCACTCACAGATGTCAGAGTGAATGTGCAGCCTACCATTCTCTCCTCGGTAGGACATAGTTCCCCCAATCAAAACAAGGTTGTGATTTACGCCTCATCATCATTCGCTATATTGTATCCATGGTATCAATCTACAACGACGAAATAGAAATCGAGCCAACTCGAGGTTGTGTTGCACGGGATGATTCGCGGAAACGGAGTAGTATATGACAACGAAGCGTGTTTCTTACTTCGTTTCGATTATAGCAATCTGTGTATTATAATCTTTGGTAGCAACTGTGGCGTACCGAGGAGCTCGATCGCGCCCGGAAAATCATGTCACTACAGTATTTTTTCTCGACAGTTATCCAGGATCCGAAACATATTTGGCGCCACATGGACGCGGCCAACACATTTGGGGCTGTCCCCAATGAGGGACCAAACGCTTATCGGTATGGCAGACAACGCCTAGCGTCGGTGAAACGCCCATAGAACGCTATATGAATCCCTACCACCCGGTCCCACCAAGCGTTTTCATTTCTCAACGAACGCCTATGAACCGCTGTAAAAGCCATTTTCGAGAACCCTCAACAACGCCTGAAAAAACCTCACCAAGACAATAAGCGTTCACGGAGCGCCCAGGAAACGCCTAAGAATCTTTAAGAAACGCTTACAAAATACGCTTAAGCGTTCACAATTGTGTTTATTGAACGCCTATATGAGCAATGGCTCAGGATTTACGACGCCTTATTGAAGCTTAAAAAAAATGCTTGAACAATGTCGAACGCCCTCTCAAAAACCGCCAGGGTATTACTTAAGGTTTTTTTTTGTTTACGCTTGCATGAAATCCTCGGTGGAAGAATCATTAACCTGGATTGAAATTGAAGCCCAGACTCCTCGATGTCGTGCCGAGATCTTTAACCAATGAAGCTTTCCGTCCTTATGTGAGCGTATTGTTTCTTCTGCCGACTTGAAATGTGCTACGTGCGAAAACACCAAGATATCAGCGATGTATGATCGGGAGACGATCAAGCCCAATCGTATCAGATACTACTTGCTGATAATTTTCTTTCTACTTGACTCCTCCTTTGGTGGCATCTCAACGTAAATCTGCGGCGAAAAATTACCATTGAGTTTGCCCAGGTAAAAATATTTGGTCTCTACCTGCTCTGAGTCTGGGCTGTAACTGTTCTGAAACTACTCTGTAACTGGTCTGTAACCGTTGTGAAACTGGTCTGTAACTGATCTGAAATCCGGCCTGCAACTGCTCAGAAACTGGTCTGAGAGACTAATATCTAAATATTAAATTAATTTATTGAGCGAATTCGACAATCATTCCGACTGGATACCGAATTATTTGCCTGCGCACATATTCCACTCATCATAGTTCGTCACTAATGTGCTCCGACGTGCCCTAACTTCCTTAATCTCTATGTATTTTTTGTGATTCAGTTTACTCTAGATTTTTATTTTGAAACGATTTTTTAACTTCATTCCGTTGTTATTTCTTATGTTTTTTCTTAAATTAATTATTTTTATATTTTGGTATTTTCATCCGAACTCCAAAATGTGGGCGTAACCCATACATAATCTAGCCGGAAAAATCTACGTAGCTGCAGGATCGACGAAACTCGAGATGTCATAAGTCTACATTAAAGAGAATTCACGTATTGAATTTCTTTTTAATTTAGCTTATTTGTCAACTGCTTCTTCTAAAATTTCCCCGAATCTGGGTGCACCTGTAATATGCAAGACGAATTATGGAGGAAGTAATGGAATCAGAATGATGGGAACTTTATCCATTCATTCAATGCTATTCTACCAGCTGATCCGTAGATTTTGAGACAGTCCGCCACGTAACGTTATCTTTTTTGTTTCAGTCCTTCAGATATTACTGCGCCACTTGCCAGCCATCTTATTTCCAGCCAGGTAAAAATATTTCGGTCTCTTACTGCTCTGAAACTGATCTGAAACTGCTCTGAAACTGTTCTGAAACTGATCTGTAACTACTCTGAAACTGGTCCGTAACTGTTGTGAAAGACTAATATCTGATCCGGAAGTAGTCTGTTACTGGTATGGATTTGAAACATCTTTAAAATCCTGACTTGTTCAGTCCAGTAATAGACCACTTCCAGATCAGATATTGGTCTTTCAGATCAGTCACATCGACCAGTTTCCGAACAGTCACAGACCAAATACTTTTACCTGGGTAATGTAAAAAACCCTATCCTCTTCCTTTCAGGGTTTCCTATCCTTTTCAGCACGCATTAACTATTCTGCCTTCTGTTACTCTTCTAAATATGACCTCCCCTCTCAATTATCTTTTCTTTACCTTTTCACGTCTTAATTTATCTGACAGACCAATCACAGACAAGTTTCAGAGCAGTTACCGACCAAATATTTTTACCCAGGTGCACACAAAAATACGTGTAGTGTACTACGCAATATTAACGTATGGATCCTCCTGGGAGTACATACCCAAGATCCCCAAGATCATGGAGTGCACTACATTGAGCTTGGTTCACGGTCCTGTTCTTCATCTACATACTACCCTGCGAGCCGCAGCATGGTCGTGTGGCAGACAGTTACGACGGCTTGGATTCTAGACTCCATCATCACTTACCTTTCAGTTGTTAGCTTTTCTCACTGAAATCGCTAGGGGGTGAGGTAATCCTGGATGTTGCGCTCCTGAAACTCAGAATCATCACAAATGATCCTCCAGCGAGACTTCAGAACGGGTTAAATTGAGTACCGACTCCACAGACAGAAGCAAGGCACATGACACTGTGTGATTCGCGTTGAGAATACGAGAGCGTAGGGGAGGAAGGCGTGGGGAGGGGCTTATAAGCATGGCCTTGGGCGCTGATAATCCAGCTGCCGGCTGAGACCCACCAGCCAGGAAATCGTGTTTGAAAAAGTATCTTATTTTAGTCACCACCTCCAGCTGATTATTACTTAGCAGTTGCGTCCGTCAGCTGCTGGAATTTATATATATATATATATATATATATATATATATATATATATATATATATATATATATTGCTCATGTGCCTTTGGTACAGATAAAATGCAGTTACAAAAATACATAAATTTTATAATTTTCGCATGTGAGCTTTAGGCAGCTCTAAAGGTTTCCCTTTTTGGAGCTACCATCAAAAACATTGGTGCACGAATGTGATGCAAAATATGTGACAATGCAATTAGTTATTGAGGATATTTATTTATTAATTGTAATAAGATATATACAAAACAGAAATGTTTTAATTTTTTGTACCGATGGCAATATTATGCATATAAATATTGTACAATGGCGAATACTAAATAATTATACAAAATAATTAGGTATTATTACATCAAAAGTAGTTCAATTCTTTCAAAAGAAAGAGAGGAAAGCCATACCTACACTTTTTGCAAGAAACGGAATACATGATTTATTTATGCCGATATATACCTACTGTAATGGTTATGGGACAATATTCTTAGGATGTATGGAGAAATTGGGTCGTCAAAGGTATTTTTAATTGAGTTTGTATCAATTCTGTGTTAATTCTGTATTCAAGTATTAAGTAGGGCGATTAATGCCATTTTTGACCCCACCTCCTCCCCCTATGTCAGACAATGCAAAATTTTCCCAAACCCCCCTCCCTCCCTCCCAGTCTTACGCAAGAAGTTAGATATTTGAATCTGCTCATCGTTAAATGCTCGCTTTGGTTGAACATGGAGGTAATGTTGCTAGCCAGTCAGGCGACAGAATATGTAGCGGTGAGATTACGGAAAATACGCCATTGACGAGTGGATACTCTTATGTCGCGGCTAAATTTCATTTGAACACGATATAGTGTTTCAAGACGGACAAAAATCTTACGTAAATTGGTTCCAGACTCCCTATCCCCTCTACATGAGACAATTTAAGATGATCCCACCCCAAAGAACGTCTTGCGTAATGTTCAAAGAACCACGGAACCAGCCGCGTAGTTACTTGAACAGAGTCACCGACTAGTGATCACACAATGGTGTGAAATTCTCCGTGGAAAAATCATTCGCCTGGACTGGGAATCGAACCTAGATCCCTCGATTTCGCGCCGAGTGCTCTAACCATTTAAGCTACCTAGGCGTCCTCGTTAACTATAATATCTCATGTAAGCTTTAAGGCGCAAGTTGTCCTCAAAGGTACCGTGCATATGACGCAAGAGTTACCCGTATTCCAGCTCTAAGCGCCACAGTCCACGGGGTAAAGCCCAACTTAAAACACAAAGGTGTTTACTTTGGACATTTTCAAAGAACCACGGAACCAGCCGCGCAGTTACTTGAACGGAATCACCTGCTAGTGATCACACAATGGTGTGAAATTCTCCGTGGAAACATCATTCGCCTGGACTGAGAATCGAACCTAGATCCCTCGATTTCGCGCCGCGTGCACTGGGTTCGATTCCCTTGAAACTGTTTTTTTAATTTCACTTGAAATACTTTCGTTAGAACACAAATAACTTCCACTAAGGAGCCATCCAAGTATTACGCAAGACTAAATTCTTATGAAATTCTCAGAGGAAAAATCATTCCCCTTAACTGGGAATCGAACCCAGTTCCCTCGATTTCGCGCCGAGTGCTCTAACCAATTAAGCTACCCAGGCGTCCTCTTCCATTGCGAATCTAATGAGGGATTTAAGGAGCATGTTATCCTCACAGGTACCGTGCATATGATGCCAGAGGTCGATGCCAGGGTTCGATTCCCAGTCCAGGCGAATGATTTTTCCACTGTGAATTTCACAGCATTGTGTGATCACTAGTGGGTGACTCCGTTCAAGTAACTCCGCGGCTAGTTCCGTGGTTCTTTGAAAATGTCCAAAGTAAACACCTTCGTGTTTTAAGTTGGGCTTTACCCCGTGGACTGTGGCGCTTAGCGCTCGAATACGGGTAACTCTGGCGTCATATGCACGGTACCTGTGAGGACAACTTGCTCCTTAAAGCCTACATGAGATATTACAGTGAACGAGGACTGGAATCCAAATGACCTTTTCATGTGATCCGAACGTTTGCGGATGGAGCGAAGGAAGTGATCAGTAGCGGACATGGTGAACATATGTTATATTTATTTGAGAAATTGCTACCGGACTTTGCTGTTTCATCTGGTGTCACAAAGCCCGCCTCCCTCCCCAAACGTCACGGGTCGGTTTCACTTGAAATCATGTGTATTTAAATCTGTATTTGGGGGCTTTATGGAAAGGGAACGCTGCGAGACGGTTGTCTCGAGTAGTCATGAGCAGAGACGAGAAAAAGTCATAAACATCATCGTCATAGGTTTTTGTCATTAAATAGCCGGTTTTTGCCAAAAAGATATGAAATACGACTTTGCGGAATATACGTCATAAAATGGTAGTAATCACTTCAGGCTTTAATATGATGAACCTCTCCATATCGGAAAATAAAAATGACACTCTGTATTGGTCCACTAAATTGATTTATTTCCTACGATCCGAGTTTCATCACGTAGTGACATCTTAAGGAAAAATTGATCATTTCTACATCCGTATACAGACAGAAATCCAGGTGCTTAGGGGTAAGAGGGAAAGCGAGTGGAAAGGGACGGGAGTTGGAGTGTGGCATTATGGGTAGGAGGCAGAGGGGAAGGGGTGGAGGAGAGAAGGACAGCGTTAGGCTGGTTAGGGGTTTTCCGGCTTTGATGGGTCTCCGGCAAAGACCTGCAACCCAGGCCCGATTTTTAAGGGAGCCCGACCCGATTATGGATGAGCCCGATCGGACTGAAGCCCGATTTTAACCGATGGGGTGAAAGCCCGATGGCTAGGCCCGATTCGGCCTGACTCTCTCAACCACAGGCGCGACGAGGCCCGACTCCCTCAGAGCCCTCGCCTTGAACGCGAGACGCCCTACCCAGGCATATGAACCGGAGAGAAATTCGGAAGATTTTATTTTAACCCGGGACATTTTTCTAACGTTCCCGCCGAGAGCAAACAAATCTTTTGTCCATATTGTTCTTGGATATGGATCTATAAGATTATGACTAATTTTTATTCAAGATGAATACCACTGAATGTGAGTGCCCAAATGGAATACGCAGGCGAGTACCACGCCATTGGTCATGGCATTCGACCACCTCGACCAGGTAGATCCTCGAGGACTGGACTCTAGGAAATAAACGTCCTAGACCGAAGATTCCCCCTCGAACTTTTTGGGGGTGGCTCACCGGCCATATAAGATAGGGGTGGATACATATTCGCTTGCCTTCTTGAAGGTTCTCACTCGTGCATCCTCAAGATTATTAGCGTAGCAACGGCGTTAACAATATACATCCTAATGGTGAACCTATGGAGGAAGCTTCTTAGTATCGCAACAATGGGGCTCTCGGATGTCTCAATAGCGAACATCTTACGCGTTCATGTTTGTGTTCCAATATTTACGTTTTCACGGTCGATAACGTGTCGAAAAGTTGATCCGATTGTGTTTCCGTGGTGGCGCTGGCCGCTTATCTTTCCCTCTCCATCATTTCCGTGTCCTTGGGAGCCGAAATGGTGTCGAGTCATCTTGTCGACCCTGATGTTACCACATATACGTTGCATCATACCGCTAGTTTAACTTAATACGGGGGATAATTGGAGACACTAGCTTTTTCAACCTTGACGTGGAGTGTAAATAAGCGACGATTGACCGCAGTGGTAAGAGGCAGGATTTATGAAAAGCATTGCTATGTATGATTTAACTCTTTCCCGGTGAATAACATTAGTGTACATTTCTCGGGCTCGCCACCTGGTAAGATAGTCATGACTATCTTACCCGGTGGCGAGCCCGAGAAATGTACACTAAAAGCATTGCTGTGGAGAGGAAATTCCTTTGATATCGGGGGATCTGGGTTCGAGTCCCTTTCAATGCGAACGATTTTCCCCTTAGTGCATGTATACATCTTTTAATCTGTCTATTTTATGTTCAATATTGTAGTTTTACTCATATTTTCTTTGTTTGTATTCGTACAAATCTGACTCGTGGATTTATATTACTTTAAATTAAGGATGAGTCGAATCCAAATGTCGATTCTCGATTGATCGCCTAAAGTCGATTCCGATTCCATCGATTCCAGATAGATAAATATTAAAATCAAATTTCATTTATCACATCATATTTGTCTCAGTAATTTTGGGTGTAGGCTATGAATTTGTACTTTCTATCTACCCCAGTTAGCCGAGGATATACTTGCTATTTGTTAATAAATATACTTTTTGAGGGACTTAATTGTCTTTTTCATTTTATTTCAGCCAATGCTTGAATTTAAATAATAGTCCTACCCTACTGGTATATCAATATCCCACCTGTTATTGGGAATAAGAATCGATCGAATCGGAATCGAGAATCAGGAATCGATTTGAAAGAACCTGAATCGGAATCGAAAAAAAGTGGAATCGACTCATCCCTACTTTAAATTAGTAAAGATATTTCATCCACATCTACATTATACCCTGCGGGGCGCCGCCATGGGCGTATGGTAGGAAGTGTTAGGACACCAGCCGTGTAAATATGTAAGGGACACATCTACATCTAGATGTACGAAATACCATGCAAGCCGCCCTTAGGGTGAGGGGCACGGGGTGATTCCACACCAGGCATGCAGCACTCATCCCAGTTGAAATCAGAACCGCGCACGTTCTCCCGGATGCCAGGCGCAGGCCAAAAGCAGTCAGGAAGACCAGAAACTAGGAGAGGGCCATATGGACGAACATGCTACCATGCAGTACGGTTCTTTAGATGCGACTGATGGTTATAATTACCGCGACCGATAAATAGCGCTACAAGGTACTAAATTATGCAAGAGTATATCATGCCGGAGATTACATGCGAGGTTAGTAGCTAATAATCAGGTTAAGATCTTAAGCACTACTGAAAAAAAATTATTTAACCTAGTCAGTATCCTATCATTGATCTATCACAAATGGTCACCATGGATAAGGTTTTGAGAGGTGAAATGGTGTCGTGTATTATGGGAGTGTAATTATAGTCTGTCCAAACAGGGAAGGCGGGTAAAGGCTGGGACACAATCAACGTGTACGTGTGACGCGAGACGTAAACGGGACAACGGGAGACGGGGAACCCAAGTCAGCGGTCACAATCGACGTTAACGCGGTCCGGAGTAACAATTGACTAACGCAGGCGCAGCTAAGAGATCAGGTGTAAACAAGTGAGGAAGTAAATAAGTTGTCTTCGCCAAGAGCAATCTTCAACAGTTGGATGTATCTGCCGACAGATGGCTCCCATTCCCGGATTCTCAGGACTATTCTGATTGGTTTTCCGTGTACGGGACACGGGGAGAGATGAAAGTTGTCCATCTCTCGCGTACAGGTACTCCCCGTACACGTTGATCGTGTCCGCTCGCTATACTTTCCCGTCAGCCATCTTTTCGCGTATTCCCGTTAACGGCTCACGTTACACGTACACGTTGATTGTGTCCCAGCCTTAAGAGATTAAGGCACCGCTCGAGAGCCCAACAATAGCCGCGTACCTGCCGTCCGCCTAACAATAGCCGGGGTCCGGTCGACCGCGTGCGCTATAATGTGTCACGAATCGCACTCCACTCTGAAAAATTATCACATAAAAGTAAGCGTAATTTGTAATTTTTTTATTACAGTTTTGATTTCTATGTGTGATATCTTGAGAAAAGAGTCTAAACACGACGGAGTTATGTCAATTAATAAAGTCAAGTTAAATAAGTTAAAAAGTTAAAAAAAATCAAAATACAATTTTTTGCAACCACTAAGTGTTACATAACTAACCATAATAACAACCATATTGCTAATTCCAGCTCATCCCGTACTTTCCTGTAGATAGCATGACGGAATGGACGAATTAGCGGATGTAATGCAGGAATATCCTACATCTGCTTGAACTTTAAGGGAATTAACTTAAGAAACATGTATTTGCTTCTTAGTTCTATGGATTCTACTCTATTTTACTCTACTAACAGTTCTCACCGGTAATGCGGGCTATTATACATAATTACATACCCATCACGCCGTTCCCTTCCGGGGTAGACACAGTCAAAATGTTTCACTTATTAATACATAATTGTACAACTAACTCTGCTTCAATAATTTCCTCCATACTGACCTATCCTTGAAATCTCTTTTGTCTCATTTACCCCCATACACTGTTTCATACACGCCCTCCTGTTTTTAAGACTCCTAATATTCCTCCTCCTAAGAATTTCCTCAACCACATTCAACCACAACTTTCTCGGCCTACCTCTACCTCTCACACCATTAATTTTACTCTCATATATCTGTTTCGTTATTCGACTTTCATCCATTCTCTCAATATGGCCAAACCATCGAAGCTCACTCCTTTCATACACGTCCATTGCTGGAGCATTTAGCCCACATTCATTCATGACCCACTCATTCCTGACCCTATCCATCCTACTTTTGCCGCAAACACTCCTCAGATAACTCATACCCACGGCGTTTAGTCTACTCTTATGCCTATCCTGACTTACCCATGTTTCACTACCACATAGCAAAGTGGGAAGAAGTACACTTTTGTACACGGCAATTTTCGCTTCCTTAGACAAGCACTCATTCCTTGATATGCTCCACATGCTACCTACCACTTTCCTTCCCGCATTCGCACGTCTCTTTATCTCCTCATCTATTTTTCCATCTTTCGCATGCATCTTACCTAAGTACACAAAATCATCCACCTGTTTAAATACTTCACCATTCGCCCTCATCATACAGTTATTCTCCCCATTCTCCTTATCAACAACTACTACTTTGGTCTTGCACGCATTTACCTTCAATTCCATTCTCTCCGTTGATTCACAAAACTTATCTAGAAGCTTCTGTAATCCCTGTTGACTGTCTGAGATCAAAACAGCATCATCCGCATATAGAAGAACTCGCACGTTTACATTTCCAATCAAAACACCGTCGTTTTCAGTACATGAATCTCTAACACATTATCCATAAATACATTAAACAGCCATGGAGGCATTGGACATCCTTGCTTTACACACCGATTTATTACAAACCAATCACTCAGAACCTCGTTAACTCTTACACTTGCCTTACTATTGTCATACATCGCCATCATAACATTCAATAACTGCCCATTCACTCCATAGTCTCACAAAACCTTCCCCAACTTCTTTCTATTTACTCTGTCATATGCCTTCTCTAAATCGACAAACGCACAGTACACTTTCTTTCGGACACTCATACATTTTTCAATCACTTGCTGAAGTGCAAAAAGCTGGTCACTGCATCCTCTCCCAGGCATAAATCCGCACTGCACACCCCATATTCTGTCGGAAGTAATATTCCTCACCCTTTCGATTAATATTTTACTGAACACTTTTCCCGGGATACTCAATAAACTAATGGCCCGATAATTATTACATTCGGTCTTTCCTCCCTTCCCTTTGTACAACGGAACAATGATAGCATTCTTCCAATCCGCTGGAACAACAGAAACCTGTATGCATACATTTTATAGTTCACGCAGTCTACAAATTAGTAATTTACACCCAAACTTCAACATTTCACTGGATATCCCATCTATGCCTGCAGCCTTCCCATTTTTCAATATTCTCACAGCCATTGTGACCTCCTTCTCACTGATATCCTTTTCCATCATTACATTCTCACATACCACTTCACAAGGCTAATCCTCAACGCCTGCAATATTATTGTACAATTCTTCAAAATACTCCCTCCAGCTGTCCCTGATATTACTCTCGTCCCACATGACCTCTCCACTTTTGTTCTTCACCGCATTCATTCCCCTACCTTCACCAATCTTAGCCCTTTTTACCCACTTCCAAAACAGCTTTTTATTACCTTCAAAATCACTCTGTATTTTGTTAGCTTCATCCGCACGCATTCTTTCTTTGCTCTATTTCACAACGATTTTGCATTCATTCTTTTTCTTTCTGTAAATCTCACATGCCTTAGTACGCTTTTCCTCAGATTTGGCAGCAATCATATCCTTGTACGCCTCTTTCTTTTCTCTGACTGCAATGGACTATTATCAATTAAAATAAATAGTACGCTAGAGCATGCATATTAAATTAGTAAGTGCGTACTGATTTCTAGTAAATTATAGATATAAAACATCGTAACATTTTAAAACGTGAAAAAATTGCAAAATTAGGGCGTTAGCCGGAAAATGCTTATGGAAAATTGGAGATAACAAAGATGACGTACAGGCCACGCCCACGTCACAGCTTTAAAGTATCGGCCACCGTAGCAGTCGCCCTCTCCATCTGCGTCAATGTAATAAAGAAATATAATTACGCATTGGCTTTTCATAAATATTTATTACAAATGTGATTGAGCTTTGGTTTATAAAAAATCGTCAGAAAGCATCAATAATTTAATGATAAACGCTTTTTGATCACTCCTCCTTGTTTTTAGACTTTCCTTTCTTCCCCCTCGAGTTCCACAACTTCTTGATCAGTTTCAAAACGAGGAGGCCGAGCACCGTGTGGATCACATTGGGCAGCACCACGGCCACGAAGATGACGTCCAGCATGTAGACCTGGTACCAGCTCAGGTAGAAGGCAGCGGGCTTCAAGTGCTTGGCTCCTTTGTGTCTGATGACGTACTCTATCCAGTACAGCGCCCTCTCCAGTGGATCGTCCTTCTGGTCCTTCATTATCGAGCTCAGCTCCTTCATGTTCTTCGTATATCTGCGCAGAGAAAATACACATTCGTTTTAGCCTTGGATTAAGGTGGTTTGAGCGAGATGGTTCCGTAGTAATAATGGAGACCATGCAGAAAGTCCTCGATTAACGTCTAAAATGCGTGTTGAAGCAGTGCGACGTAAATCAAAACGACGTGAAACTGAATCAGATACTCTTGGTCACTTGGATTAATTTATTTTACAAAGGCGTTAATTTCTAAGTTCCATTTTCTACCCCCATTTAAAAACAAATAAATGTAAATGACTTAAATTAGATAAGATAAGTACATCGACATTATCAAATAACACAAGTATATGCATGTATTTTTCTATTTTATTAGCATTAAAACATAAAATTTCCTGACGTCCCTTAATGACATGGACGTAGTATCGACTCAGGTGTAAGTCGAAACGACGTAAGTCGAAGACTTACTGTATTCGAATGAGACGTTTTAATGTCAGCAGCAGATGTTAGGATAAATTTAACATTGTATTATTAATTGTGGAATAATATACTTGTATAGCACTGATGGCCGGTTGCAAGAACATATAGTTATGGAATCAATAGCAATCATATCCATGAATTTATGCTCAAAATTATGCATTTTTGGCCTACTGTTCCCTTGACGACCGACAGTATTGTTGAAGCCGAGTCCCTTGCACATATATAAGAGAAATAAAGGCCTTTAAAGATTCGATTGTGACTTTTAAGTAGCTATTACCATTTGGGAAGCATTTCTTTTTAAGAATAGCACCGCTTCTTCGATGGAGATGTGGAATTAATTTGGACGAAGGATTATCAAACAAACAGTTAATCGCCGGTTGCAAGAACAGTTAACTATGGAATCAATACTTATGATATCCATGAAGTTATACATCTCACAAAACTGTTTGGGTTGCGGGAACACATCTACTACATAGGTACATAACTTATTTACCATTAGTTTATAGCTTCGAATGTTTGATCTAATCTTCTACCGCCGGATAAAATTTATGAAAGTTTTGCCTATGAATAATTGCTAATGCACATAATAATTAGTCATTAATAGTAAATTAACTGGTCATTTGTCTCAAAACAACTCTTTTATCCAGTAATTAAATCTCCAAGCGGGCCACTGCGCATCCGCCATCTTGGCTACTCATGGAACTCATAACTCCATGCCATAAGTTAAGAAAACAATAAGTTTATCGACAGTTTCTGCAACACTTATTGAATGGTTGCTATGGCTTATGGGTCCCATAACTTTGGAGAATACATATTTGTCGTTCCTGCAACTACCCAATGGCGATTTAAATTCGCACAAAAGTGACGCTTTTCCGGGGCGTAAGCAACCCATTTTACACAAAGCTGACGACAATTTCATTATTACTCGAGACTTCACTTAAGTCACGCACGAGTAATTGAAAATCATTGATTTTTCTAGTGCATAATTTATTAAAATCACAGTTTAGTGGGTAATGCATGTTATATTCATGCATCTGAAATAAATCAAATCTTAAGAACTTGAATTATAGACAGTTATTAAAAGTGAATCTGTTAACTTATTATGCTAAGAGTCAATCCATATCTATAGTTTTATTAGTAATAATAAAATATTTAGTATTTATTTTTGTGAGCCAACATCTATTGGAGCGTTACAATGATTGAACCCAAAGGACTTATTTGAATGTACATCTTTGCATCTTGTAAGTATAAAACCACTATCTGGATGATAAAAAAACTGGTAATCTTGGTTCGGGTGATAAAGCTGGTAGAATTTGATTAGATTTATATGAAGTTTTCACGATGGAATTCCTAGTAACGGTAACATTTTCATTCGGCTCTTGTGATTGAACTCGATAAATTTCATTAAATTTAGATGAAGTTATGGCACTGGGTTAACTGTATCTTCTACCACATACCTAGTAAACAACATTTGTTATTTTGGCTGGTATATTAAAAAAAAACTTCTGGAACTTGTTGGTAAATTCTCTCCAAATATATAGTTCTATCATATGGCTGAAATTCTAAATAATTAAATAAAAATATCCTCCAAAGTCTTTAATTTGACTGTTTTTTTAACGCGGTATGTTTAAAACTCCTTCACAACGGAAGGTTTTTTGCGATTCTGAAAAAATTAACCGTGGTGAAAATTAGATTTATTTTGAAAATTGTCGATAAAACAAAAACTACTCACTTTTAAGTTTTTGACGAGATTTATACGTTAGAAATACAATTTTTTATAAGGTCTCTCTGGAGTGGATATATTTAACATTTCCCATGTAAAAGGGCTGGTATTCTTCGTCAAAAATCTAGGAAATCAGTTAATTAAGAGGCTGATATTTTGGCATTTTTGAAAGATTAAGATATTTTTAATTAAAATGGACCAAATTCAATGATTTCTGACGGAAATGATATTTCAGTCAAACTTCCTTGGTATTATATTTTTTAGCGGTTCGGTTCGATGTGGATACCAATGGTGTTCTTACTTCTCCATTCCAGAAATGATTCGAAGTCTAAAATTTTTTTCCATATCTTTGTTTTTTTCTTCAAACTATATTTATTTAAAAGCCAAACCGGTCAATTTCACTACCAGTCGGAGCAAGAATATAGACATTGTTTCAGTTCCAATTTTAGAATCTCCAAAATCTCAAGCTTCTACATATCATCGATAAGATAAGATGTCGGACAATTTTTTTTTTTTTTAATTTTCAGGAAGCAAAAAAATTACAAATGAAGGTCAAGAGCGTACGCGTAACATTTCCCATCTAAAAGAGCAGGTTTTTGTTGTCACAAATCTTGGAAAGTAGTTTGGTAAGTGTCAGATATTTTGGATATTAAGATAATCAATATTAAAATGACATCAAATTCATTGATTTCTAGTTCAATCATTGGTCGTTCAATCCTAAGATTGGTTGACTGCAGCCTTCCACCCTTCCCAATCTAATGCTAGTTCCCTTATCTCCTGAAATCTCTTCCTATGTACTTTCCTCTTTATTTGGTCCATGGACTAATTCCTGGCTCTCCCTCTAGGGACTTTTCCCTCTATTTTACCCTCAATTATGTTATTCACAAACCCATTGCATCTCAGGGTGTGCCCAAGCCGTCTAGTTCTTTTCTGTGTGGTGTTCCATATGGTCCTTTCCTCTTCTATTTTTCTGTACACGTAATCATTTCTGAATTTGTCCGTCCATTTTGTCTTCAGCATCTCCCTCCAGCACCAAGTTTTGCATGCGTCTAGTCTGTTCTAGTTTGCTTTGCCAATGGTCCATGCTTCCGATCCATAGATTACCACGTTCCTCAGGAATGACATCACATGCTGGGTCCTGATTTTTTTGTCCTATCTTCTTTGAGCATAGCAGTTCTTTTTTGTCACTCGTAATAAAAGATATGTACGGTCGGATTCAAATGTATTGCAAAGAATCGAGCGGCGCCACTTGCGCTTCTCAAGGAAATCGAGTTTCACTTACGGCGCTGTTGTTCTTTGCTACGCAACGCTATCTATTCATCTGTTTATTTGCACGTATTCAAATGGTAATAGTTGAGCAATTTCCTATTTTGTGCTAATTTGTCATTACACTTTCGTTTCGGTTTGGATTTACGATTTGAGTATGGATAATTGTTATTTATTAATCACAACTGTCACTCTAAATGATACCTTACGTAGTATTTGCCGTAGGTATATTGTATGCCAGGAACGGTCTGTGTTTAATAATAAAGTTTGGTTTTTCAATTTATCAATACGTCGCAGCATGTCATTGTTATTCGAGCTGATCATATTATGTAATAACAAGTTGGCACAAAACAAGCAATTGCTCAACTGTTAGTAACTATTTACACGTTCCAGTTTCCTTTCCATTCCTGTCCTGTGACGCGTCCTGCGCATGCGCTCTAATCTATTCCGGGTGGCGAGACCCGGAATAGATTGGAGCGCATGCGCAGGACGCGTCATAGGCCAGGAATGGAAAGGAAACTGGAACGTGTAAATAGTGACTTACAGTTTAAATGCGTGCAAATAAACAGCTGAATAGATAGCGTTGCATAGCAAAGAATAACAGCGCCGTAAGTGAAACTCCATTTCCTTGAGAAGCTCGATTCTTTGCAATACATTTGAATCCGACCGTATTTGGTTTTATTTCACATTATTAAATATAACTCAACTCGACCATGGTTTGACACCGCGTGTCATCCTCGGGAAAATCTTATGGGTCGCGTTCCCCTTACATATAGCAAACACACACTAACTATTTTTCCCTTGAGCGCCTTCTTAGCTTGGGATATTCTTCGCTTGATGACGATTGTACTTCTGCCGTCCCACGCGATGGTACTTCGGCGTAAGTGAAGGAATCCACTGTCTCTAATTTCTCTCCTCTCAGGGTGACTCCGACATTCAGCTTCTCTCTTCCGCATACTAGTAGTTTAGTCTTCGTCTCATTTATTTTTATGTTGCATTCTCGGAGAACTCGGTCCATTGCTTTAGTGATCTTTGAATGTTATCGCGATTTCCTGCTGTGACTGCGATATAATCTGCAAAGTGGAGCGTGTTTATTTCTTCCCCGTTTATCTTTATTCCGCTCAGTCCAATTCCTTGTGCTTCTCTCATGGTCTCCTCCAAGTACAAGTGGAATAGTGTGGGTGAGAGGTTGCATCCTTGTATTACTTCTTTGTAAAAATTATATTTCGTCAAAATACCTTTAAAATAATTTTTTGCACTTCAGTTCGTGGTGGATAACAATGATGGTCTCACCTCACCTCTCCAGCAGTAATTCAAGTCGAAAATTTTATTCAATATCTACGTTTTGCCACCAAAGAATACAGATTTAAAAACAAGTCGATAAATTTTGCTACCAGTAGGATCACGAGGACAACAATTGCCTCAGTTCCAATCAAAGAATCGCCAAAATCTCATGCTTCCACATGTCGTCGATAAGATTATCTCGGGAGATATATGGATTGCGGACATGTACAGGTTCCAATGTCAAAGGGGTGGTATTCTTCGTGAAAAATATCATTGTATTGTTTTGGAAGTATTACGGTAAGGGAATGATATTTTTGTATTCTTGGATGGGTGATATATTTTTCATTAAAATGAGACAAAATTTATTGATTTCTGGGTGAAATTATGACCATAATCACTATTGTGCGCGAGTATCGTGTCGGTGGTCCACAAAGTATATGGATTTCGTTTCGTAAGTATTTAAAATAAACGCATCTGTGTTTTAACAAGTGAATATGCTTCACCCATCACTGAATGCGCATATTTTTTATATCGTGCTAGCAGTTCATCTTGTTGCCCATGACCACGCCTCCGAACTCAGAACTAACTTGACTACCTGCTCCCAGGCTGAGTTCAAATTACGTAAGAAAGGTCAATAGTTATCAAAACAGAAACTAAGAATGCACAAATACAATCAATACTCAACAGAGAAAAACAAAGGACGCGCGGGGAAAAATAAACAGGCCAAAGAAGGAAAGGGGCGAACGTTTAGAGATCTGGAGAGAAAGCGGCGTGCAGTGGGCAGATTTCAGCAAAAGAGGATATTACGTGTGATAATGCACTATAACAGTTTCTGTTACGCAATCCCAATGTTCTTAGAACTGACCATATTGCCTCTCAGGTATATGTATTTTTATAGAGTCTTAAAGAGCTTTTATTTAAGAAGTGGCGACGAAGCGACTTTGCTACCCAGGACACAAGTCCTTAGCTTGCGTGAAAGAAATACTGTATCTTTACCTAAGCCTAATCTTACTTTATTTCAAAGATGTTTTTTATATATACCACGAAAAATATTTTATGTCCTTCCGACTCACATCAAGGAAGAAAAAAACATCAAAAAATTTCTTAAGGAAATAGAAAATTGGCTATTTTATATTTTTAAAAATCGGGGTTTTTTTCTGTAATTTGCATATAATATTCACTGAGTTAAATGTAAAAAATGAAGCGTTATTGAAATACTATTGTTATAGTATCTGATCATTTATTTATGTTCCTCATATTTTGGAACCACTGTATATCTGAATCATTTATTGCATTAGTTTATAATTATTCACTATATTGTTATAAATGCAGGCTCATTCTTAGGGGTTACCTATTTTGTGCTACTCTGTTATTCCTGAAATGAATTATAATTTGAATTTCAAGATAAAATTATTCCCAATAAAGGATTATTCATCAAAATTTCTCAGAAAGACCGCGGAAGTACCGGCAGACATATTTGCGTCGAGATCCGGTAGCGTGAAGACGACGCACCACCCCAGCCGACTAAGTAGGGACGGAGAAAGGCGAGGGGTATGCAACTCTGAGAAATGGTGTACGCTTGTTGAGAAATGGACAGAAATGGATAGAAATGGACAGAAATGGATAGAAATTGACAGAAATGCATAAAAATGGATAGAAATGGATGGAAATGGTTAGAAATGGATAAAAAAAGATTGAAATGGGCAGAAATGGACAGAAATGGATAGAAATTGACAGAAATGCATAAAAATGGATAGAAATGGACAGAAATGGATGGAAATGGTTAGAAATGGATAAAAAAAGATTGAAATGGGCAGAAATGGACAGAAATGGTTAGAAATTGATAGAAATGGTTAGAAACGGATAGAAATGGACAAAAATGGATAGAAATGGACAATAATGGATGGAAATGGACTGAATGCTTAGAAATGGATAGAAAGGGATGGGAATGGTTAGAAATGGACAGAATTAGATTGAAATGGGCAGAAATGGACCGAAATGGTTAGAAATATAGAAATGGTTAGAAATGGACAAAAATGGATAGATATGGACCGAAATGGATGGAAATGGACAGAAATGGATAGAAATGGACAGAAATGGTTAGAAATTGATAGAAATGGATAGAAATGGTCAGAAATGGTTAGAAAGAAACAGAAATGGATAGAAATGGACAGAAATGGTTAGAAATTGATAGAAATGGACAGAAATGGTTAGAAATTGATAGAAATGGATAGAAATGGTTAGAAAGAAACAGAAATGGATAGAAATGGACAGAAATGGTTAGAAATTGATATAAATGGATAGAAATGGACATAAATGGATAGATATTGTTAGAAATAAACAGATTGGATAGAAATGGACAGAAATGGATGGAAATGGACAGAAGGCTTAGAAATGGAGAGAAATGGATGGAAATGGTTAGAAATGGACAGAAATTGATTGAAATGGACAGACTGCTTAGAAATGGATAGAAATGGATGAAAATGGTTAGAAATGGACAGAAATGGATTGAAATGGGCAGAAATGGACAGATATGGATATAAATGGTTAGAAATGGACATAAATGGATAGATATTGTTAGAAATAAACAGATTGAATAGAAATGGAGAGTAATTGATAGAAAGGACAGAAATGGTTAGAAATGGACATAGATGGATGGAAATGGTTAGAAATGGACAGAAAGGGCTGAAATGGAAATGCTGTGTACACTTGTATTTGAAGTGGCGTACCCCTCGGAGAAAAGGATAGCTTACATACGAAGACGCCAGAGATCCGGATTACGACGAGTGAAATATTGAGCTATAAATTCCAGCGTCATTTAAAGGAACTTTGACACCCAAATGGTTATATAAATCTACATCTACATAATACCCTGCGAGCCGCCGCATGGGCATGTGGCAGAGGGCTTTAGGTCACCAGCCGTGTAAAGGTGTAAGTTTTTTGGAGATAAAATGGTTACGCATATTATAGGAGTGTATTTAGTGGACCTCGATTTTTATTGTGGTCGCTTGTTGCTCGCGGGAAGAACGAGTTTTTGTACCTATCTGTTTGGCAGTGTCTCTCTTATTTTATCGTAACTGTCAGACCTAGAGCTATAGTGAGGCATGATGGTAATATTCTCTGTGTCGCTCTGAAAAATACCAGTTCTGAATTTCTCAAGCAACCTATAAGCCTAGCGTGTAGCCTCCGAGTCTCTAGGGGCTCCATAAATTAATCCTTCTAAAAGTTGTGAGACACTATATGTTCGCTCGTAGCAGTTTGTGACGAAGCGCGCTGCTTTTCTTTGTGTTTTATTAATTTAAAAATAAAAAATTCAGTTAAATCTATTTGATCAGGGCTCCAAATGCTCGCGGCGTGCTCGAGGTGTGGCCTAACCAGAGCGAATTCGCATCTCTCTCTGACTTTTTTATCCGAGGACTTTCCTATTATACGTTTAACAAAAACTAGTTTTTTTAATGCTGTACCACACATGTTTTGTATATGTAATCCCCACGATATATCAGAAGTTAAGGTAAATCCAAGATATTTGACTATGTCTGAAGATTTTATGTTTACTCCACCCACAACAGGGTAATAAGAGTGATCGAATCTGTAAGAAAGGACCCAAATGAACAAATTTTGGATTTTTTATTGTTTTTGCTTGTCGGACGATTCTGTTGGCTCGTATGTCCCCGGAACCCTGATAGGCTGCCGAGCCTGTCATCAGGTTTTCCAGGGACCGGACCAACAGAACTTGACACACACATTACAGACATAAGAGTATTAGCATTTAGAAGAAAGGACTCTCATGCTCAACAGGTTATTGATCATTCAAAAGGTACTTATTCAATTTTCAATTTGGAATACTTATACGGTTGCATTTGTTAGTTGGGCCCAGTAATAGTTTTCAAGCAAATTTGAGTTCATTTGTTTTTTTTTAACATTTGAATGTTTTGTCTATATAAATGTCGTATATATATAATGAGTATGAGATCATTTTAGTAAGAGGTGTTTAACGAGGTTCATGAGGAAGAATTTTAAAACTTACACTTTCAAGGCTGAAATACAGCCAAACTAGTCTGGATTCCCTATTTTTATTTTGATCTGTGTTTATGAAACCATCTTCAAAGATGCGATGTTAGTGTTTTCAGAAAATATGGAATGAGTGACCATGAGAGAGGAGCCGCTTTAATTCGAAGATTCACAAATATACTTACTTAGGGTTCTCCAAGATTTCTTTGATTGCGTTCAAAATGTTGGTTGCTGTTATATTTGCTGCGTCAACTTTCACTCCGACGTCTAGCTGAAGGACCCTGTTCATGTTCAATTCTTGGTCGCCGTAGAACGGGATTCCGATCAAAGGAACTCCCCTGCTGGTGGCCTCCTGGAAACTCAAGAGTCCTCCGTGGGTGATGAACATTTTGATGTTTGGGTGAGCTGGAAAGAATGAAATGGAATATAGAATTAGAAGCTATTAGGATGTATATAGCTACAACAAAAGCTAAACATAGAAAGAAATTGTAAGGAGAATACATCAGGCCAAAATTGCATTCTATCTTAAAAAGAACCTACTAACCAGCAAGAACATTAGCTCGGAAATAAGGAAACGGATGATGAAAGCATTTGTTTGGAGTGTGGCCCTATACGGGAGCGAAACATGGGTAATAAGAAAACAAGAGAGAAGGCGGCTAGAAGCCCTGGAGATGTGGCTCTACAGAAGGATGTTGAAGCTCAGCTGGAAAGATAGAGTCACGAATGAAGAGGTAATGAAAACAGTTCAATAAACCAGATCCCTGTGGAGGCATATCCAAACAAGAAGAGACAAACTCGTAGGGCACATTCTAAGGCACGACAACATCGTTTTAACAATAGCAGAAGGAGCTATAGAGGGAAGGAATCGCCGGGGACGACCAAGGATGTCATTCAAGCAGCAGATTGTGAATGATATGGGTTGCACCACATACACAGAAATGAAGAGAAAAGCAGACAGAAGAGAGGAATGGCGTACTGCTGCAAACCAACCCCAGGGTTGAACACTGAAGAAGAAGAATAGCTACAACCTTGATGGATTGAGAATAAAATAAGGGAAATAGATTGTAAAACAGAAAGTTTTAAATTGTCACTTTTTCACGCGATCAATATGAGACCATATTATGTCACGTTTACATCGCGAGCCAGTGGGTTTCTTGACCTATCTTGGAAGTGCCATCACGTTGGACGGAGTGAGTACAAATGATATCAATAAAAAATACCCCAAGCTGAGAAGGCGTTCATGGTGAGAAGATAACTGCTGAACTTATAGAAGATAGGGCCACAAACCAGGAAACAGTATGTAAAAACATTCGTGTGGACCGTGACACTCTATGGATCGGTAGCATGGACCATTGGAAAAGTAGAACAGAACAGACGGTAAGCCTTCGAAACGTGGTGCTGGAGGAGGATGTTGAAAATGAAATGGACGGACAAAATAAGAAATGATGAAGTTTTCGGAATAGTAGAAGCGGAAAGGACCATGTGGAACACCATACAGAAAAGCAGTACCAGATGAATTGGACACACCCTGAGACACAATGGGTTTATAAAGAACATAACTGAAGGTAAAATAGGGGGAAAAGTTTGAAATTTTAGGCAAGTAATTATTGAAAAATATATTGGCTGCTTGTTGCTATGGATTCTACTCGATTTGATAATAGTTTTCATTTGGATGGCGGATGATTATTAATTTTAACAAATAAACAACATATGTAAGGAGAATGCATATAAAGTAATTGCATACTGTTTTATCTTAAGTTATTGATGGAAATGATCGTGAAACAACAAAATTAGTGTGTTAGCCCGCAGGCGCTATGGGAAAATGAGGGTCGACAAAGATGGCTTTTGCTTCTAGCATTGGCCACCATAGTAAGTGCTCTTTCCTTATATGTCAATAATATTTAAGACATCTATTTATAAAGTCGTAAGACGTCTATTTATTTATTTATAAAGTTTGACGTCGTTTTTTTCATAAGAAGTGCTAATTTTGGGTTATTGTTGTACAATCCTTCTCCCTACGCCCTAAGTAAAGCACGTACGATTCCATTGTTAATATTTATATGTACAAATAATTCTTTATTGGGTTCCTCATGGTTTGTTGTATGATGGCATTGCTAATGTTTATATGAACGAATTATTCTTAATTTGTTTCTTGATGGCGTATATGCCTTATTTTCTTATTACTTTTCCTTGCACATAACATTATGTAGTACTTGGGTCTAAAGGAGTGCACTCCTAGAATAATAAAATGAATTTATTTATTATTATTATTATAACTGTAATATTATTTGATACATGTACTGTAATTTCAAAATGCTGTATTTCCTTTATATATGTGTGCATTACCCATTCCATAAACGATGGTAGCCATAATTCAGGTTTACCTTCATGACTACCTAAAGCTAATCACCAATTTTACCGAAGATATTATGTTGTAAGCATTCTCATTCTGAGTCATGAAACATTATTATTATTTACCTATAGTAATTATTTGGCATGGAGTATGATAATATGAGTGCCAACTGTCCTTCAGTGGAAAATACTCACCCAGTACATCTTGCTGAGGAAGCCACTTCTCCAAGCGAACATTTTTCGGTTGCCCCGGCAGCGGACTTTGTCCCTCCCACTTCCAGAGGACTCGTTGTTTGACTTTTGAGAATGCAGTCATCAGTTCGGCCATGGTCTCCGGGGGGAAATGGGCACTCTTCAATACGGAACCCATACTGAAGTATATAACTCCATCTTTGCCGGCACCATCGAAGAATTCCTTGAGGTCCTGCAGGAGAGGAGTAAATTTTAAGGTACCATAAGCCCAGCGCACACTTATCCTCCCGCCTCCGTCCGCTTCCTCCCTCCCAAAATATATGGCTAACTGAAATACGGGTTATTCCGTGAGTTAGCGCATACTATTCCTCCCGGCCTCCGTCCGTCTCCGTCCGCTCCGCCCGGAATTCTCGGTCGAGATATTCGGCGGATGCGGACGGGTGGTCGGAGGCGCACGGAGGCCGGGAGGAATAGTATGCGCAGGCTTCCGTCCGTCTCCTCCCGGAGCATGAAGCTCGCTGAGGGCTGCTACTGCACAGACTGTGGGCTCAAGTCTATTGTCGTTCGGTTTTGGCGGACGGAGGCGGACGGCGTAGTGTGCGCACCTCTCGGAAAAAAACGGGGGGAAGCGGACGGAAGCCGGACGGAGGCGGGAGGATAGGTGTGCGCTGGCCTTCAGTGTGTCCCATTTTTCCTCGATGTCTGAAAGTCATGGGTATTAGGGTCTCAGATGGTAACGTTTCATGAAAAAATGAGGTGTACTAAATTTTTTAAAATCGGATTATACTTAAGGGTCGCACACGCAGCTTTTCGTTTAACATAGGGGCTCCCATAAGCGCGCTGCTCTTTTGAAAATCTCGCGCTCCCGGGCCCCCCACCACTTCTTCTCCCGCTTATCGAAGGTTCTGATATGTAGGCTTAAATTGGTAATCATGTGGTATGGCCAATTCTCAATCAGCAAACGAAGTATTTTAATTTGGAAAACCGAAGTTTGAACTATTTCTATAAAGAGTATCATAGCAACAGTTGAGCCGGCGGGAGTTGTCCGATGACAGGGCAAAAGAGAAAGGAGCGGAAAACTCTGACGCCTGCATGTTTCTCAGCCAATCGCTGTCCCCTAAATGATCCTCACACCCTTGCCTTGTCATACGAGGTTGTCACATTTAACCGAATCACCAAAACTACCCTTTAGCATCTCTTAGAGTACTCTTACGTGCGTTCCTTTTGCTACAGTGGTGTTGCGAAACTTTCGGATGCCTTTTCCTGCTTTTTACAGTAAAACTTCCGGGTGCTTGTGAAGGAAGTGTTTTACCTAAGTATTTAAGGAAAGCTTCCTGGAGTCACTAGGCGTGTTCTGCCCTCCACAAGACCCTCAAGTAGGGATCAGGTTTCCTCTGAAAAAAAATCCTCCTCTGCAGGGGTTTTAACCCTGGCCGCCCGTATGCCAGCACTCTAGCCGCCACACCAACCCGATCTCCTCATTTTCTTAGTTTTCCGTCTTTATTTGTGTTCTTTCCATAATTAACCATGAGTTTTCACCTAGTCACGCATGAAATCACCGAGTATATAAAAATAAATGAGTGCCCGTAACGGAATGAGACTAACCTTCGGCAGTTCTTTGGGCGGCTTGATGTGCAGTCCGCCAGCTTCGATCAGGCAGGGAACAGTCGGTTTGGCCCCGTTCAGGGAAAAGTGATTGTTCAGCACGACCAGACTGACGTATTCCTCCAGTTCGGATATGGAGAGCGTCTCGTCGCCGAAAGCGGCTCGCATCTCCGTCTCCATGGAAGCCTGGACCCAGTACTTGTAGAAGACGGAGAACGCGATCTTCGACAGGGTGTTAAACGTCCTCTCCTGGAACGTCATCCGATCGCTGTAACCCATGAAAGGATCGGCGGAATAAGAAGGGAGCATGACGTTTCCGACGGCGCTGTAGGTGGAGGGCATCGGGCCACCCGGAGACAGCATCACGATGGGCGCGTCGTACACTTTGCCGAACGGATAGAAACACTCCGTGAAGAAATTGCTCATGATGATCAGGTCGAACTTTTTCCCTCCTTTTGAATTGACCAAGGACTTGACCTCTTCATGCTGCAAGACGTCCCTGCAGACTGAAGTCGACATGCCCCCGAGTTCCTTCAACAAGTCTACGACGCCCATCTTGGAGGTGACGTTGAACGCGTTGAGGTGGTGGGCCACCAATGGGAAGACGTCGATCTGTCGATAGTTTACAGGAGGCGATTCAATTGGTTGAGAGGTGACCACCGTGAACGTGTGACCTTTTTGGGCCAGCGCCCTGGTGATGGTGCTGAAAACGTTGTTGTGGCTTCTGCTGGCCAACGGAAAGAGGACTAGTATATTGGCTGAATATGAGAACTCGGCCTGTAGCAGGATGCAGAGGGCAACGATAGCCCAGGCTCCGACCTTCCGCTCCATTCCTGTAGAAAATAAAATACTTTCATTGAAAAAATATCAACTCTTTTTCAAATGTCTTGGGGGCTAGGAGGCTGGCCTACAATTTGTGGGGGCGGACGCTTTTCGTTCGAGTCCGGAACTGTTCGAAGACCACCGCTGCGAGTGGGGCGGGAACCTCTACCGAGAGGGAGGGGAGTTCTTACTCAGCGTTTCCGAGAAAATTATCCATCAGCTAGAAAAATCGCGGGGTCCCTCAATGAGAGAGGCCTTGTTATGATGAGGTTTGGCAACACAGCAAGAAGAATCGGGAATTTCACCCAATGGTGGCCTGGGAGCGACTGAATGTTCGAAGCTCTTCACAACGCCTACTGTACCATTATTGGCTCTGGGAAAGTCACGTGACGAGCAACTTTTACTACACTCACCCCCAAAAATATAAGTTCAACCTCCTAGCCCCCAAGAAATTGGAAAAAGATAACAGAGCTCCACCGTCAAGCATAACGGAATTAGAGATAATACATAATAGCATACCTATGATTTTCATTTAGACCCACTTTATTGAGTGCGTTATTTGTAAGTTACGTAATTAACAAATTCATAGACCGTGGTTTGTTACGGAAAAATGTAAATTTTTCCCAGGGCAGAGAACGTTATTGGAATATATGAATACCGTGTTTGGCCACATGTGATATAAAACGGAAATTCTACGACTGGTACGCTATACCGGAAACCTAGTGATTGGAATCTCTTATAAATCAGTTCAGTGGAGTATTTCACAATTTCAAGTTTACAATGTAAAATTCTGAGTCGTCCAAAATCCCATATGGGGCATTATAAACCTATAAAATACCAGTCTTAAGGAGAAACCTTCATTTCAGGCATTTCGGATAATATACCTTTATTTTAATATATGTTATAAGGTAAGATTTCTACTATCGGATGGTGTAAAAATATTAATAGGCCATCGGTCATTCAACGAAGATATGTTTGTTAAAAAATGACGAATTTTAGCGCCGGAGTACATTGCCATAATGGTAGTGCGATTAAATCTCTTCTCTTAACTTTTTTATGCCAATTCCGCCCGAATTAAATTGTTGAAAAACTTGTACAACATGCCCTAGATATCAAGGCACCTAATACATTTTATTCAGCTTAGGTAATCGATAATTATGTGATGATATAATTAATGATCAGTATTATCTATACGATTGATAAATAGTCCAGCAAGGTGTGCCAAAATTTCCCCCTCCCTCTTTGCAAAAACCACTCTGCCAGAAAAACCATTCATCGCTAAAAAAACTCGCGAACGCCAAAAACTCGCCGTTCGCGACTATCCCTCGCGCATTTGGCCTCGCGATTCACTATATCGCGTTCGCTGTCCGCGATGGAACAATCAGCTCCTCCAACAACTTTGATACTGATAGTGATGCATTCTATTCTGACCGAATCAATGCCAACGCCATTTCCTCCGCCAATCAACGACCCGACAAGGATTTCCCTACTTCCGCCACTCCTGCGTTGGTCAGTTGGCTCCCCTCAATCGCCAGCCGCGTCGTCTCTACGCTGGACCCAGCCTCTTTTGAAACTGACCGCGGATGTTGAGGGAACTGCTGGAGTGGTGACTTGTGATCGTCTTCTATGCATCAAGTTTACGGTATTTAGCCTACCGGCTTGTTTTCAATTGTAATACTTGTTTGTTATATAAACGTTCATGCTTGAAGTTAATCAAACTGTGTAAGGTTGTTGTTTTCTCTCGTCTCCGCCTACCATTATCAGTCAATTCACTCGCGGCGTCAAGTTTTAATGACTTGCGTTGCAAAGGTACTAAACCATGCAGAAAGCTAAATCATGCCGGAAATTTAATGCGGGGTGAGTTGTAAGTAATGATGGTAAGATATTAAGTACGAGTGCAAAAACTACTATGGTGAGGGTTAGTCTAATAGAACGGTTTTGATTCCTTATTGAAAAAAATTACATTTTAAATCTATCGGATCTTCCGTCTATATCATTTATTTTATGCCTGTCATCGTGTGTACTCTAATATCAAAATATCTTGGACGTCCGGCAAAAAAATAGTCTACATCAAACTTTCATAAAGTTGGAATCTATTTATTTTCCTTCGATCCGATAGAGGTACCCACCCGACGCCCTTCCACAATTCAGCAACACTGCTACGTTCATCGTAACAACTTTGAACAAATCTAGCTCCTCTCCGCTGTATGTTATATGGATTCGGGTCCGTAAATTCTTTATTTTCATGTTAGAACGTATTTTCTACGACTTTTCATAGTATATTTTGAGTCGCGCGTAGGGGTAGAAGGTAACAGCCTACCAAATGAAACTCATCCTTACGTGAAACTAAGTCTATAATGACCAAAGTTGATCTTAAACTCTGTGTAAGAAAGGCACTGAATTGAGTCGTTATACTCAACTTTACCTTCGGTGAAATGGGACGCAATATTCTGGCGGTAAAAGTAAGCATTACAGCTAAACCAGTGGAGATGAGCAAACTCGTTCATTTTTGGGAACTAGTTCACTGTGGACCGGTCCCTTTTGGACCCGTTCCTTTTTACTCGTTCACCGTTCCTTTTTTATTAATTATCATTAATTTTAATTTTCAGTATGTACTTAGCATTAAAATATCAATATAAGAAACTAGAAATAATTAGTATGCTGTATTAAACGCGTTATACAATATTGAATAAGTAATAAAAAAACTAAAATTACGGAACGGATTTAAAATATTAAAGAAACGAGTGGCCGAAAGGAACGAGGGACCGAAAGGAATGAGTGACCGAAAGGAACGAGCGACCGAACGGTACGAGTGACTGAAAGGAACGAAAGGACCGGTCGTTCCGGAGAAGTTGTTCCTCGGTTTTTCCGTTCCATCCATGAATCCGTTCCTTAGGTCCCGTTCGTTCGCGAACGTCCCACCTCTATTGACCAGACGTAACGAAGGGGGCATTTTGAACATTTCATGTGAAGATGAGTTATATTTGGCATGTTGCTGCGTTCTGTTTCTGTGTGTTTCCCATGATTATTTTACTGTGAAGAGTTTTAGAAACTGAGCTATGTCACGGGCATGAGGCGTCTCCGAACCCATATCCATTCAGCGTGTTTCCATCTTCTTCGTATGAGGAATGTGTCATGAAAGTTTCATCATCATTGGTCGTTGAATCCTAAGATTGGTTGACTGCAGCCCTCCACCCTTCCCAAAAATAACTTGCAAATGTGAATGAGCGAAAGGGTAAGGAATGCGATTGCGTTGTTAACCAGGGCCGCCTTCCAGGCCGGCCTGGGCAGGCGCCGAGCGCTGGGGGCCCGAGCGGGTGTACGCGGCAACACAGCACCGATTCGGCTAGGCGTTTCGCCCATCGGGACCTCTCACTTCGTCCATTATAAATATCACTCGATTTGAATTAAACGCGCTTATGGATGTTTTGGACAATAACATGTTGGAAACGTTCAAGGCATGCCAATTGCAACGAGACCAAGAACGAAATCTTACGATGCCCCAGTTTTGAAATGCAATAATTTAAAAAAAAATTAATAATAACTGTATTGTTATGAAACATACAAAGCTGAAACTCGCACAATCTATAGCAAACATATCTATCCTTCATTTAGAGAAATATAGTTGTCATTGAAGAACTTGTGTTTGAGTTACAAGGTATCAAAGCTGGAGCTTTTCCCGCGCGCCGTAAATAACCGGTACTTTTTACGTTATAACTGTAGTAAAATATATAAAAATTCATCAAAAAAATTAAAATTGGCGATTGCATAACGTAGAAATGAATGAGAAAAATGATGGTGTCATAAGGTTTTCTATAAGTCTTTTCGTTAACTTTTTATTTGTACCCAAACTCGAGTGCACACAATTTCTGCGCCGACAGTAGTGCTAGTTCCCTTATCTCCTGGTATCTCTTCCCATTACTTTCATCTTTATTTTTACATGAAAAATTGTCATCAGATTCAATTATTATTGAATTATTGAATATTATTGAAGATTATTGAATTATTATATTGATATTTTACACATTAAATTATATTGAATATTATTCTTCTATGAAAGTTTGGCAGTATCTTGTTGTTATACTCAGTTTAAGGAATGGGGTGGCTAATACCACAGCATATCGGAGTGAACACAGTAAGTCGCATACGGTCACCGAATACGGTATATAACGTAATCGCTATAGGGAACAAATATATACAGGGTATGTGAATTTGTATTTTCCTGTTGCTATTGGCAACATCGCCCCCCGGGGAGATTTGGTCGGGTAATGCCCCGTTTACACAGCTACCGAACGTATGATGGTCCGCACGGCGGTAGGCTGAATTCGCAACGTGAACGCACCTCCCTACTATGGTAAACCATAGTTCCTAACGTCGTCAACTTACAGCGGCAGCACTGGTATTGCGAGGAGAAAGAGGAAATTATGAAAAGCGATGATGAAAGAAAGGCAATCATCATGAGGGAACCTGTGTTTCGGATTACTATTTTCGTTAGATTAATTTAACTCCAACTCAATCTCCGTCTCTAAAGGCCTGTACACACGAAGAGATTTCTGTTGCCGGGCATTGCTTACGATACTGTCGGCGACAGATGTCGCCGTGTGTACGCCCATATCGCAAGACATCTGGTGGCATGCAAGGCAATCGCAAGCAAGTTGCCAGCGATAGAGCGTGTACCATTTTCCCTGCCATAGCAACCACCTCTTGAAAAAGTAAACAGCCACGAGAGAAAGCAAAATACCAGCGATTTTCATCCAGCTGAACAAATTAATTACTGCCAAAGAGTAAGTATATGTATAAATTGCTTAGCAATTTGTCTAAATATACTTATAATTTGGCGGGTTTTCTTGAAAGAGTAACCAATATCGAAACCGGTCGTGAAAGTGCAACTATAAACAGCGAGCAGTCGTGTCGGATCTCTAGAACTAGGAGTGTGTACCGTGTGTACACAGAAGCAAAAGATATTGCTACCATAATGCTACCATATGTCGCCGTCCCAACATACCGGATCGGGCACCAAAATATGCGCCACATACGACTTAATCTAAGACGCCGTGTGTACAGGCCTTAAGGAGTGGGATTTGCCGCAATGGATGACCACACTTTGACGTATTTACATACATACCGATCACACCGTTCCCTTCCGGGGCAGGCACGGTCACAAATTGTCACTCATAAATACATATTCATACACCTAACTCTGCTTCAATAATTTCCTCCATGATGACCTATCCTTGCAAACCTCTTTTGCCTCATTTACTCCAATACACTGCTTCATACACGCCCTCCTGTTTTTAAGACTCCTAGTAATCCTCCTCCCAAGAATTTCCTCAAGCACATTCAACCACAACTTTATCGGCCTTTTGACGTATTTAGTCGCAGTGATTAGCTATTAACTCAAAAAATAAGATGCTAAGATGTACCTATGTATTTAATTTAAAATCATTATTTTAAAATTTCCACTTCTTAAAATCAGTTTTCCATGGCGTGGTATTTGTACAAATCAGAGAAGTACTGTTTCCCCGTATTTTTCCCGTTGTCGTTCTTAACTCCGTATCGTTTTGAGTTCAATTGTCGATAAAAATAGCCCAATATGGCAACGTTTCGTTGATGGCTACTGAATAAGGACAAGTATTTCTACCAGCATAAAGAATGCGAACGAAATGACATTTACGACCTTTTACAGTTTGTCCACCTTAAGACTCTTCAACATTCCTCATTTATGGACTCCCTTCCACAACTTTCCCCAATGATTGTTTGATGAGTGATGAATGACGTGTTTCGGAGTGACACAGAGGATATTATCTGGACGCCACTTTAAATCTCTAGGTCTGACAGAAGCGATAAAATGAGAGAGATACATTTCCGAGCAGATAGGGACAAAAACTCGTTCTTTCCGCGCACAATAAGCGACCGCAATAAAAACTGAGCTCCACTAAATACACTCCCATAATAAATAATAACTCCCATAATAAATAATACGCCACCATTTCACTTCCCAAAACCTTACTTTAACTTCTCATATATATTGGAGATTTCACATACAAAACATATTTGGCACAGTATTTAAAAAAACTAGGTTTTGTTGAACGTATGATTGGAAGGTCCTCGGATGAAAAAGTCAATGAGAGATGCTACTTCTCTCTGGTTAGGCCACACCTCGAATACGCCGCGAGCATTTTGAACCCTAATCATAAAGATTTAACCAAAAAAATCAATAAAATACAAAGGAAAGCAGCGCGCTTCGTTAAAAACTGCTACTAGCGTACATATAGTGTCTCGCAACTTTTAGAGGGATTAAGGTGGGAGCCCCTAGAGACTCGGAGGCTACACGCTAGGCCTAGGTTGCTTGAGAAATACAGAACTGATATTTTTCAGAGCGTCATAGAGAATATTATCATGACTCCTCATTACATCTCTAGGTCTGACAGACAACGATAAAATAAGAGAGATACACTGTCGAATATATAGGTGCAAAATTCGTTCTTTCCGCGCACAATAAGTGACCACAGTAAAAATTGAGCTCATCTAAGTACACTCCTACAATACATGTCACCGTTTCACCTTCCTAAAACTTACATCTTTACACGGCTGGTGACCTAACACCCCCTGCCATATGCCCATGCGGCGGTTCGCAGGGTATTATGTAGATGTAGATGTAGATCCCTTACATCGTTACACGGCTGGTGTCCTAACACCCCATGCCACACCCCCATGCGGCGACTAGCAGAGAAGTATGTAGATGTAGATGAATGACTTTCTCGGCCTACCCCTACCTAATTTAACTCCACTATCATACTTGTATTTCACAGTTCACACTACAATCGCGCGTACTATAGTCCGTTAAATGTTGGGCTGAGTTCGTTACGTTGACGCACGTCCGTACCATGGTAATCCATAGTTCATGTCGTTGTCAATTCATAGCGGTAGCGCTGGTATCGCGAACAGAAACCGGAAATGATGAATAACGA
The DNA here is from genome assembly GCA_963169105.1 of Ceriagrion tenellum. NCBI lineage: Eukaryota > Metazoa > Arthropoda > Insecta > Odonata > Coenagrionidae > Ceriagrion > Ceriagrion tenellum. Next base: position 93,954,356 of record OY720643.1, read on the forward strand.
TAATGAAAAAAAGACAACCATTATGTTGGAACCTGCGTTTCGAATGGCTATTTTCTCTATATTAATTAAATTTGCTGTAATGAGTAAATTTAGGCTTCGAGTTGCCTGGAATAGTTTTAAAATTCTATTGGAATACTCCTTTGGGCAAAATATTATATCCCGGTCAAGGCGGATGATTTTTTCTCCGTGGAAATTCGCACATTTGTGCATTGCGGGTGACTCCGTAAAGTGGAACTCCGTGGCTAGTCCAGGATAGCTTAAAATTTGTAAAATATTATATGACAAAGCCCTCACCGTAGCATTTTCTTCTTAACGAAAGTCAGTAAATTTACTGACTCCAGTCACCATTGCTATTCTGTAGGATTAGATATATTGATTTTTTAGCGATATGAGGGAAGGGAATAACAATCTTCAAGCTTAAAACACGTAGCTATATATATTGAACGCACGATAATGATAGTGATTGAAAAGTTGACTTGATAAATAGCGTAAACAGCGGAAGTTTCCCTTGGAAACGTTGCAACATTCGTCACAGTATGTCGGCTATATGCTCCAGCGAAAACGGTTATTATGTCATTTAAACCTGAATGCACGTGTTACATTATGGATGACCTAAGCTGAAAAAATATATCAGGGGCCGCAATATGTAGTGAATGTTGTGCAAATTTTTGAACAGTTTTTTCGGGCGGAACTGACAGTAAAAAAGTTATGTGAAGAGATGCGATCGCTCTACCATTAAGGCTATGTATTTCTGCGTTACAATTCATTATTTTTAAACCAAAATATCTTCGTTAAATGACCAATAACCTGTTTATAATTTTACACTATTCGATATGAAAAGTCTTACTATAATATATATTAATATCAAGTTAGGTAATCGGGCATAATTATGCCATTAATTTTAATCCAGCAACAATCCGATTGGCCCTGAGCCAATTATACCCCAATCATACCCATTGCGCCATCAGTTGGTATGACTAAGATCAGATTGTGGGGTCTGGCTCAACACTCTGAGATCTGGCGAACTGCATCGAAGCTACAGCAGGCCAAACTTCATATTAAGGGACCAAGGTCTAGCTTTGCAAGGAGGCTCCTTCTATTAAATAGGAGTCAAATACGAACGTTAGTAGAACTGCTCACGGGACACTATCAAGTGATGAGACATCTTCTCTTGAATATTTCAGATTTTCCTACATGCAGATGGTGCGAGGAGGCTGACGAAACGACTTCCCATGTACGCTGCGAATGTCCAGCCATACTAAGGACTCGGAATAGGCATCTGGGCTCACCTTTCTTGGAACCCAACGAAGTAGGGGTAATTCCAGTAGGGGACCTGCTTGCCTTTTGCAAAGCACTTGGACTCTAAGGGTGGTTGGCACAATGGACCGAACTGGTACTAAGTGCCTCAGGGACTCATAAGCAGTAACTCTACCGACGCATCTAATCTAATCTAGGTAATCGGGCATGCCTAAAATGAAGATCCTCCTTAAGGTAAAGCAGATTATGTAGTTTAAATGAATAAGAATAGAAATATTCATTTGCTCGGAAAAATTCGAAAGCCTTAATGCTCCATTGGAAAATGATTTTCTTTATTTCGTTCGATTCTTCTTTACTCTTTCGTCGCAATGTCTCGGTCAGAAATGTGAGGGCAACGCTGTGCTCTGTTCACGCTACAATCGTACGTACGTTGGCCCGTACGATGGTAGTCGGATCGAGGCATATCTGTTCTGTCATCCGATGCCACCCGACTGTCTCAAAATGGAAGAATTCGTTGTAAAAGCAAACGTTAGAGCCAAATTAGGGAGAGCTCTACAGAGTTAAGTTCAATAGTGGAAGCAGATGGTGGAAGGGAGTACAAAACTGAAACATTGTAGCAGTTGTCATGGCTCCATCACGCGTTCCTCCCCCCCGGCATCAATGTCTCTCACTAATCCCCCTCTCCTTCCCTTCCCCTTCCCCCTTCCCCCACCTCTCCCTCCCTTCTATCCTTTACCCGCAATGTCTCGGTCAGAAATGTGAGGGCAACGCTGTGCTCTGTTCACGCTACAATCGTACGTACGTTGGCCCGTACGATGGTAGTCGGATCGAGGCATATCTGTTCTGTCATCCGATGCCACCCGACTGTCTCAAAATGGAAGAATTCGTTGTAAAAGCAAACGTTTTTAAGTAAAAAGCTTTTATCGTGTTTCAACCTCTGAGTTTCACTTGCTTGTATTAAAATGCGAACTTCATATTTTTGTAATGAACCCAACCCCAATGCTTGTAAATTGTTTATTTGTTTGCGGGCGTGTTAATAACGCTATGCCTTTCATTGAGTGGATCATGGAACGGATCAGTCCGTGAACGAGAGTAACAATCGAAGAGAACGACTCCTTCGTGGAGAAGAGGAGAGCACCGGCAATTGAAGGTTCGTCCCTCGAATGTAAACGCGCAATTAATTAATTAGCGTAGGTATTAATTGATTACTGTATTGTCACCGGAGGTCTGTCTATGGACAAATTTCAGACCATTAAGTGATCGGAAAGTTGGGTAAATTTAGGTTACTAGATTTGACGCAGACAAACAGCTCATACTCAAGAAAACCTTTTAGTTAACGCGAAGTTAGTTGATTATCCTTCTAATTTAAATTTAGTACGTACTGTATTGTCACAAAAAATGAGTACTTTGACACATTTTTTCAGATCTCTGCGTCAGGAGAAAGTAGGTTTAATTTCAATTAAAAGATTTGAAAAATACAAACAGGTGCAAGGTATTTAAAAACTTTTAATACCCTTGTAATATTGACCAGTTAAGAAATCTTTCTTCTTTGGTTTGGCCAAGTTGAAAGAATTGACGGAAGTGGAATAACATAACAAAAAATGGCATTACTGCTGCTAGTGACACTATAATCCCCACGGGTAATACTCCTTCAAGTCAACATCCTACTCGACTATTCTGTTGGGTCAAATACTGTCGATTCTTATCAGTATAGAATCACTTGTGCACGTTTAATATGGGCAATATCATCTCCAAAAGCAGTTACATTTCCTCTAAATGCGTAATTATATAAATCGTTTCTGAATGCAAGAAATACATTTGGGCCAAGTACGGAACCCTGCAGCACACCTGTGATTATAAATTTGTAATCACTCTTATGTTACCAACTCTTACAATGGACGAGAGCGGAGTAGAAGAACAGAAAATGACATTGCTGCATGCCGTCTACTGTCTATAATCCCGACGGATAATACTCCTTCAATTCTTCATCCCCTGGACTATTCTATTGGATCAAATTGTGTCAATTCCTAGCAGTGTGGAGTCATTCGCGAATATATACGTATGTACTTACCGTTGGACCTTTAGTAGATCTATTCGGATGTGAACAGTTGGAAGATAAAGCGGTCGACTGTCGTCTCTCAGCGGTAACCGAGTGGGAACTGCCTCAATGTTTCACGAGCGTCGCGATAAGGCCACGATGAGTGTGAAATGCTGTGTTTCGATAGGAGCTTTGCATTGTGGGTAGGGTAAGTGTATTCTCGGTACACATTATCTGTGTCTTTCACTTTTCCTTGATAGCATTGTTCAATCACAAGTGTTAACTTTTGAGAATCGATGACACATGCACGATTAGAAATTGGTTGAGCTTTAGTGGTGTGAAGCATGTGTTCGTCTAGCAGCAATTGAATTGCAAGAAATAGAATTATTGTTGCTGCTTATAATACACGAGCTGAATTAACCGTTCATTCTCAACGGGAGGGATAAGATTAAGAAATGTATAGGTAGTAGTTCTATTTATGCGAAAGTGAATCTAACTTCCCACTTATAAGCTTAATTTTTTTTACTGAATGGAAAATGCCCGTTTTGGCGTGTCCGCTCTTTCAATGAAATTTTTCAGTTTTAAAATTGGAAATATTATAATTTACAGCTTAATTTCTCTAAGCTATGCTGCATCTGACGCTGGCAGCGCCTCTCTGCTCCTGCTAGTAAAACTAACATGCCCATAGGGTTATGCTAAGAAAATGTATTGGATTAAATGACATATATGTCATAGATTGCTTATTTTATTTTGAGCGTAAATTGAACTGCTTCAAAACAGCAGTATAAGAGCACCCGTATTATGACTAATTCTGCTGTAAATGAATTTATTTCTTTAAGACAATACTATATTCTTTCAGACGCACTCAGTAGAGGATATGAATTCACATAGCACTGCAATATCCTCTTCCAGAGTCTCTAATCTCTTGCGAAATGGAGGTAAAATGATGTGTCTTAATATTCTCGAAAAGACTGATTAGTGATAGTTTTTTTAGCTTTAGTTTTCGAAAAAAGCTTTTACCTGCTCGCCGCCGCACGGCGCCACTGAGCTTCGAGCTGCAAGCTTACTCCAATTGTTGTCGCCACTCTGTGAGTTATTATCCCGTGATTTTACTATCAGAAATGAAGGTTATCACTTGGTCTTTAAATAGAATTTTACGGAAGAGACGAATCATGGTGTTTCTTTGGTGTATTTTTTTCATGGGCCTACACATGGGCCTGAATGTAATTTTTACCTTGAGATGCGATGTCTGTGATGGTGGAGTACAGGGAAGGTCACTCTTTATATAAGTGTGCACACTTATATAAGTACCTTTTTGAAATTTGTTGCGGCATCCAAGATAATGGGCGGATTACTACGGCGATAAAACTTTTTTCCGTTAGTGTGCGTGGTTGTTTCTCAAGATATCGGCCGACTATCAACATCTTAGACTTCGCCCATCTGAAAGTGCATTCATTGTTGTGAGTTTATCGCAGTCGCCGCGATGATTAATGTGGAGGATTTATGTCAACGTATAGCCTCATCATGTGGATGAATTTCACTACCTATCATCCTCTATACGAAAAATACTTCAAATCTCGGTTTTCCTAATAAAAACACTTCGATTGTAGCATGTGAATTGATTTATAATTTCGGATACATACTTGCAATTAATAAATTTTCAATTTATTATAATAAATAAAATAATAATAATAATATAATAGGGCAGACGTCTTAAAGCTCGAGGTCAAAAAGGCTGAGCAGAAGACCTTGCTCAAGACACACACCGATAAGCCCATGCATGGAGGTTTCTACCGAAACATGGAAAAACATGGGCTATCGAAGGAGCTGACGTTTGCCTTCCTTCGTTCCACGGGTCTCAGGTCCGAAACAGAGGGTTTCGTTCTCGCGTGCCAGGATGGTGTCGTCAACACTCTCGTGTACCGCCGAATGATATTCAAGGCGGAGGTGACGGACACGAGATGCAGAGCGTGCCGAGCCAAGCCGGAGACTTTGAGTCACCTTCTCTCCGGCTGCAGTTATTACGCGCAGTCAGCGTATTTAGCTCGGCACAACGCAGCTCTGCGGGTGTTGTATTTCCACCTTCGACATCATTACGGCATCGACGAAGTTAATGTGCTGCCCTATGCCCCTGGAGATATTGAGTCCGTCGTGGAGAACGACAAAACAAAAATCTGGTGGAATTACTCATTCCCCACCACCAGGCAGTTGGAGGCGAACAAGCCTGACATCGTTCTCCTCGACCGCCAATCTCGTTCCATGTTCGTAATTGAGTTTTCGGCTCCGGCCGATACGAACTTGGACTCGAAAGAGGCGGAAAAACGGACGAAATATCAAGACCTGCTGTTCGAACTTCGGCAGATGTACCCGGGACACACTGTAAAACTAGTAGTCCTAGTCATAGGTGTGCTCGGTGGAATCAAGGGCTCGCTGATACAGAGCATCAAGTGTATTCCTGCTTGCGTGGCACAGGCGGAATCACTTGCAGCCCGCATGCAGAAGGCCGTCCTCTTGGGGTCGCTCCGTCTGCTCCGTGCGCACGACCCGAACGCAGCGTAGCCACTGATTCGATGGGTTAATCGGAAGCGGCTACGAACTCTGCACCGCCCCTCTCGAGTTCTCGGCCATTATGACGGCAACGAAACCCGATGTTAGCCGGGGACTCGGAGGGGAAAGTTACAGAAGTAACAAAAAAATAATATTAAAAAAATAAATAAAAAAAATAAAAAAAGAAAAGGGCTACCTACAAGTATTTGTAAGAAATAGGGATTTTTTTGCCACTATGAATTCATAGCGAGCATTCAATCTACCGCAACTTCTCCTGCCGGTGATCATCTCGACCAAAATATACATAAAATTAAGGAAATAGAATGCAGAACCGATAGTTTTAGGATGTCTTCTTTCCACAGACGAAAAGGGACCACAATAGTAGAGATTGATCAGTTCTATGAAACTCCAAACTCTCAATAGGTGGAGTAGATTTTGTATTTGTGCCTGATGCATTACCATCAATGCTAACATATCACCCCGCATGAAATTCTGGCATGATTTCGCTTTCTGCGTTGTTTAGTGCCTAGTTGGACTATTTATCAATCGCGTTATTTATGATCAGGTTTGCACTCATTGTTAGAGGCATCGATAGGGTAAATACACCGATAAATGAAGGGAATAACAAAGCACAGTAATAACCGACTTTTTAAGGAAAAAGGAGCTGCACAAATGAAAGAGTAACTTTCTTTTCTTCCACAGGTTTAAGAATATTTTTGTGTGCTAATTCGCTGCTTCTCTGTCGCTCGTAGTCATGCAGCAACGCCCACTCGGTCCAATGAAGGTCTCGCCACAACTCCTTCGTCAACAGGAATGTATACTGTACGATCTTGTCCTTTCTCGGCGAATAATAGGAATAAAAAATTCTCGGGCTTCTAGCCGAGTAAGATTTTTTGTTGCTGACGTTTCGACGGATAACACTTCCATCGTCCTCAGAGCAGTAATCCGAATAATATGAATAAAAAATTCTCGGGCTTCTAGCCGAGTAAGATTTTTTGTTGCTGACGTTTCGACGGATAACACTTCCATCGCCCTCAGAGCAGTAATCCGAATAATATGAATAAAAAATTCTCGGGCTTCTAGCCGAGTAAGATTTTTTGTTGCTGACGTTTCGACGGATAACACTTCCATCGTCCTCAGAGCAGTAATCCGAATAATATGAATAAAAAATTCTCGGGCTTCTAGCCGAGTAAGATTTTTTGTTGCTGACGTTTCGACGGATAACACTTCCATCGTCCTCAGAGCAGTAATCCGAATAATATGAATAAAAAATTCTCGGGCTTCTAGCCGAGTAAGATTTTTTGTTGCTGACGTTTCGACGGATAACACTTCCATCGTCCTCAGAGCAGTAATCCGAATAATATGAATAAAAAATTCTCGGGCTTCTAGCCGAGTAAGATTTTTTGTTGCTGACGTTTCGACGGATAACACTTCCATCGTCCTCAGAGCAGTAATCACTGCTCTGAGGACGATGGAAGTGTTATCCGTCGAAACGTCAGCAACAAAAAATCTTACTCGGCTAGAAGCCCGAGAATTTTTTATTCAGGAATGTATACTGTTCGATAACTGGGCTTGGTGGTGTAACTGGCTAACACACCTGATCGGCAATTGGGAGATCCGGGTTCAAATCCCGGTCAAGTCAAATGACTTTTTCATAGCGAATTTCAACCCTGATTTAAATGCACCCGGGCGAGTGACTTCATACCATATCATTTGTTACATGCAATGTTTGGAAATATACTGTTCGATGCTGTTCCTCTAAGCGTACCAGCCTTGGAGTTCCTTCTTCACCCATATGCGTTCTGCTGTCTGGACTGCATATCTCCCAGCTGATGATCTGCTGTTGGTCTTTACGTTGACGTAATTAGGAATAACTCCCGAAGCGAGGCATCTTCTGTTGAAATAGATGTTTGAAGACGCCGTTCTGGATTTGATTGTCACGGTCCGGTACAGGATAGGATAGGATATTTGGGGAGGCGACCGACGGGTAAGGTCATTTTCTCCGGTACAGTTTGGCCTTTTTCGCTATACTTGCGATCTTAATACGTTCCATAGTTTGAGGCTCAACTATGTGGAAGTTGAATTTCACAAATGAAAAAATAACTTTGTTTTCTTCCACAAATTTAAATCTGTGGAAGAAAACATAGTTACTTTTTCATCTGTGAAATTCAACTTCCACATAGTTGAGCCTCAAACTATGGAACGTAAATAGGAGTTATTGTTTCATGAAATGCTCTTTACTAGTAACCCACCACAATGGTCCAAATCCAATCCTTGTAAATAGTTTATTTCTTTTCGGGAGTGATAGAAACGCTACGTCTTTAATTGAGCGGATCATGGAACGGATCAGTTCGTGAACGAGAGCAACAATCGAGGAGAACGACTCATTCGTGGAGGAGAGGGGCGCCGTAATTGACGCGTGGCTAATTAATTGTTGTCGATATTAATCGAATAATTAATTACCACGGGAAGTGGGTTTATGGACAAAGTTTTAGACCTCTAAGTCATCAGGATGTTGCTCAAATTTATGTTATAAGGTTAGACGCAGACTAACGGCTCATTCTCAAAAACATACCTTTTCGTAAAGACTTATTTAATTATTTATCGTCATTATTAACACTGATTATTGTATTGTAACCGAATGTAGGGTCTGAGGACAAAATTTCCGAGCTCTACGTCATCAGGAAATTGGGTAAATTTTAATTACAAGATTTGACCTAGGTAACAGGGTGGAGCTCAATGAAACCTTTAAATTAATAATGACCATTTTCATCAAGAGCACACGAATCGCGATCGTCATTGAACAGATATGGTCGGAAATTTTTCACATGAACTTCTTTTTTTATCTTAATGAAATGCTTAATTATCGTGGCTTGCTTTTCACGATTAATGTGTGATGCACATTTATATAAGAACCGCGAGATAGCAGTGATAAGGAAAATGTGAGTTCCACGGAGGCTATTTTAGTCACTCCTCGTAATGATAAATTTTTCTTGATGACTCTAATCGAGGATACCACCGCGATTTAATTCATCATCAGCAGTCAGCAATCAGAAGACTGGTCTGCTACTTGGCTGATAGAAGAGTTGGAACGCGATAGTTAATTACTGGGTCATCATCAGCAGTCAGCAATCAGAAGATTGGGCTCCTTCTCGGCTGACAGAAGAGGTAGAATTATTCTGATGCTGGTAAAATACAGGCACAACTGAGGTATATTTCCTACCATTTTACCTAGAGGAAACGTTAGGGTTGGGTACGTTCTCAATACTCGCTTATGCTACCTGAGCAATTATTTTTCCCCAGAACTTGCGAATGTAAACGAAAAGTTAACGAGCTGTGACGCCAATGTCAAGCCATCATTTTTTTTTCTTTATAATGCCTGTGGTCATAAAACTTTTATGTGCGTAATCATGACTGGAGGCCTTCAAAATCTGGTGTTTGATGAGGATGCTGAAGGTAAAATTGATGGACAAAATAAGGAATGATGAAGTGTACAGAAGAGTAGAAGAGGGAAGGACCATATGGAACACCATACAGGAAAGAAGAACCAGATGGATTGGACACACTCTGGGTTTGTGAAGAACATAATTGAAGGTAAAATAAATTTATAAAACCCAATGGCGCAATGGGTGTATGAAGAATGTAGTTGGAGTTGAAAGAGAGGGAAAAGTCCCCAGAGGAAGATCCAGGCATAAGTTCATGGACCAAATAAAGAGGAAAGTGCATAGGAAGAGATACCAGGAGGTAATGGAAGCAGCATTGGATAAGAAATTGTAGAAGGCTGCAGTCAACCAATCTTAGGATTGAACAACCAATGATGAAAGATGGTAAATTCCATAACATTTGTAGTTCATAGTTCGACTTTTGGACTCGACTTATCCGTAGCTCTATCGATATGGGTTTTCGCAGCCATTTACACCACACGGCCTTTATTAATATGCTTACTGAGCATTTTTTGCAATACCACACCAAAGGGAACCAGCGAATATTCTGCACAAATCGTCATTTCCATTACAAATACACTGCCAAGTCCAAGAATACGTTGAACAGCCTATGCTATGCTTAAGTAGAATACACCCAAATAAGCACAATAATGGCGGATTTGTGTACGTTGCGAAGACCTGTATCGAAGGAAGAATGCAATCGATGCTAAACGACCTCGATCCTCTTAATGAAAGCTACGCCGTTTAGGTAGGCGGTAGCGGCCACTTTGGGAACCTTTGCCCTAACCAGTGAAGGCGTGAGGAGCGATTTTGTACAGGTTTGTGCGAAACTTGCGAAAAAAATTGCATGTCACCAATTTGGTATCTTGGTTTTTTAATGCTATTTTAACGCGGAGCCTTATGGCACTCAATATGAATTTCGAAACAGGTCGATGGCGTATTTTTCAGATTTTCTTCTGAACATGAAAACATATGTTTCATATGATAAATATGGTTCCTAGTGTATATCTAGGTTTCATACCGAATAAAAAACACGCGTTTACTCGCGATTTTTTGCTGAAATTTCTCATATTGCGCCACATATCCTAGTCACAACAATATTTTTAATGAGGCAAAATGTTGAAACATAATTTTTCTTATTTAATATATTTAAACACCCAGTAAAAACCATTGCAACGCTGTAAATACTAACAAGAGATTCTCACCAGTCTCAAAAGTCAAGAATCGCATGACGCTGCATTTGATAATGGTGTGCAGTTTCCGGCTTTATCTCCCAGCCGCAATCTTTTAATCACATTTCTTGGCAATTTAATGTCAACTTTACGCGCAGCCTTATGGCACTTGACATACACTAATAAGAAATAATTTGATGGCGTATTTACAAAATATCTCCGAAACGATAAAACATACGTTTAATATTATCAATATGGTTCCTGATAAATATCTAGGTATCATACCAAATAATAAACGCGTTTACTTGCGATTGTTGCTTGAATTTCTCATACTGCACGATAAATCCAAGTCAAGTAAATATCTAAAATGAGAAAAGAGTTTTAAAATACAATTCACCTTACTTAATAAATATAAACACCCAATAAAAACCATGGAAACGCTGTAAATACTAACAACAAGAATCCCGCCAGTCTCAAAAGTCAAGGATTGCATGACGCTGCAAGTGTGATATGGCTTGCAGTTTCCGGATTTGTCACTTAGCCGCAATCTTTCAATAACACTTCAAAACTTTTCAGTCGACTAACTCCCTTCTCCTCCATTGATATCAAAGGTGGGTCTATGAGTCAATCGAGAAGCGCATAGAAAAGGTGTTGGTATTTTAAAAAAATGACACAATGACGAAGCAGTGTTTCTTATACGTTACCAGAACATTTGAAGTTATGTCATGACATACGCGAGGTACAGTTGTTCACTTAGCCTGAGTTTGATGCCCAACTGAAAAAAGCGACGATCAGAGTGCGCACTCGACGAAATTTGAACGAGATTGATGATAAACACGCCCGCGAGGCTTCTCAGCGTGAATTCTAACTATTGTCGTCGCCTTTCCTTTCTCGTAACGCATTCTGCTCGCTTGTTACGGCTCCATTCAAGATCGGTCACATCCACGACGACCTTGAGAGATATAACTCTCCTGATGAGCGGATAACAAGCCTCGCCGTCGGCATGGGGACGTGGTGAAGCAAGAGTTTTAATGTACTTACTCGGTACACTCAGCGACTTTAAATCATCATCATCGACTGGTATTCTGCCTACTGGCAGGTCCCAGACAACGAAGCTATCTCCAATTCGTCCTGTCCCGGGCCTCTTCCTTAGTTACCTTGTAACTTACGAAACGGGGTTGATATCAGAGTTAGATCGCGTACAGCGAAGAGGAGCTAGGTTTGTGAAACAATGCTACGATAAGTTGGCTAGTGTGTCTGGACTGTCAGAAGAATTAGGATGGGAATCGCTATCACAGCGTAGATTAAACTATAGGCTTAACCTCCTAAATAAATTTCAGGAAAATCATTTTACTGACGACGTAAAAAACATACTATTAACCCCTTCGTACTACGGGAGATTAGATCGCGTCAATAAAATTAGAGAGCTAGATTGTAGAACCGATAGGTATAAAATGTCATTTTTTTCCGCGTACCATTCGGGACCATAACAGCTGTGATCGTCGTCATGAATAGTTCGAGTATTGACAATAGGCAGGCAGTAAATCTTTCTCATTATGTTCTCTACTCTCTTATTTATGCATGATGTAAATAATGATGTTCTTATTTATGCATGATATTTTGAATCTTGCAGTAGTAGTCTTTGTATCCCTTGCATGTTGGAACGATTGAAGATAGAATGTTTCTTGGGTGTTAGATTTTAAATGGGCGCATTGCATGTGTGGTACGCGGGTTTTAATGTAACGTCGGTGTTCTACCATATCATTCATGCATGCCTGGTCCGAAAGCACCCCCTGCCACACACCCTTTGGGTGGCTTGCAGGGTATGACGTAGATGTAGATGTAACTTCTTTGTATCATCACTTCATTTATTATTTTCAGCCTTCTTCTTCCTCATCTCATTTATCCCTCTTAAAATATGTCCGATCCAGTTTCTCTTTTTCTTCGGCATTTTGTGTTCTTTCCTCCCTAACTCTTCCCAGCACCTCCTCATTTCATACTCTATCCACTCATTTCACCCTCTCTGGCCTCCTCCAGACCCACATCCCTAACCCTTTGAGTGCGGCATGACGTGATATCACGTCATGGTTTTTTTACACTGGTACTGAAGACGTGATATCACGTCATGGGTACCATGAGGGTTACAGCTTTCTCTAGGGGGCCTAGTGAAAGTTCCCGTGTGGAAGCTGGAACACTCACAGTGCCCTTGACGTGATATCACGTCATCAGCACCAGTGAAAAAAAATCATGACGTGATATCACGTCATACCGCACTCAAAGGGCTAAAGCATAGATACTATCCTTCTCTCTTCTTCCAAAGGTTTCGCACCCATTCAGCATAACATTTCACCAGTCCCTTCCTCAGTTTTTGGTCCATACCTCTGCAAAAACCATTTCTCTTCTTATTAAAAGCTTCATTTCACATAGCTGTTCTCGACTTAATCTCTACCTCACTCTTCCAAGCTTCCGTCAGCATAATTTTATCGTCTTAAAATAAGTTTCGGAATCCCTTTCCAGCTGGAGTGGCATAGTTCGGAAAGCTAACCTGAAATAGTAGAGGGAATGATGAGGCTTTTACTTGCTGACATCAGTTAGGTAGATAGAGAAGGCATTATTAATATAAAATACCAATCGTTCTCATATCTCAAAATGGACCACTTTTAACTTCAACGGCAGGATCTGGAAATATTATGCTCCCATCTTTTTCCCATATACGTTATTTGTAATTCAGATCACTCGACGTTTACGAAAACACAGTCAATGCTCTATTTTACTGGAGTACTTCTTAATTTTACTAATCCTTGTACATAAAAAGTGGATACGAAAGCGCATTAAAGTATTTTTTTTCTTTAAAATAAAAATCACCATCGAAGTTTGATATTATTGCATATGTAGGGCATTTAACTAAAAAACATTAAAAAGTTGAGCTTATTCGAGGAAGCTCGTGTTTTGGTTTTAGAAAAATGCGTTTGAATTTTTCGAACGAAAAATTGAGCGCAATTATCGAAAATCTTGAATTCGTGATGTCACAGTTTTACGCGCCTTTGTTTTCTCTTTTAATTAAGTATTTTTACTTTCGCATGCATTTTTCATGCCCGGAGGTATAAAAAACAAACCAAACACAAGTTTAAAAAAAAACTCAAATTTTCTTACTTGCGTAAGTAGACAATGGATACGTATAATTGGCTAAATCATTGGGCACGGCCAACAATGTGGTCAGATGGAATACTTCCTGCAAATTTGGTCGAAATCGGAGGTGTCAATGAAGATATCAAAAACAAACCAAACGCAAGTTTACAAAAAACTAATATTTTCTTACTCGCGTTACAAGACAACGGATACATATTTTGCTAAATCATTGGGCACGGTCCACAATGTAGTCAAATGGAATACGTCCTGCAAATTTGGTCGAAATAGGAGGGGTCAAGGGCGGTTCTTGCGCTCGAATTGACGTGGAACGACTCTCCCTTGGACGATCAAGATCATATTTTTGGCAAGCGCTGATTCTCATGAGCTTGAGAAGAGATTCTCATTCTCATTTAAAACTGCAGTTTTAATACCATTCGGGTTCGAATCCCGATGAAGAATTCCGTTTACGTGTACATTTTTAATCTTTATCTTGTGCTCCTCACTGAATATAATGTTCTTTGCGCCTTTTTTCCTTAAAATAATACTTGTATTTTCTCTGCATTTTTCATCTCCGTGCTGCATTCGTGGTGATCGGGAGATCTGGGTTCGAATCCCAGTCAAGTCAAATGAATTAGTCTTGCGATATTAGGTGAATAACAGTCGAAGGGGAGACAAGCTAAATGAATGAATTCGCATTGTTGTTTGCTTGTAGGAAGCCAACTCTTGAGAAATAAATCACCATGCTGATATGATCTTACTAATATACGATAATTTCATCTTAACTTGGATACCTAGGTGGTGTAACTGTGCAGTGCATTATATGAGGGATTTGTAGATCCGGTCGGAATTCTCGCCGAGTAAAATGATTTTTACATGGCGTATTTCATTCATTTTCGTGTAAATCTTTGCACCTGCGCGCGTGAATGAATACCACATCATTTGTGTATTTTGCATTGGTTGGAATCTTTCATGACTGTCTCATTCTTCACCCTAGTCCTCCTAGCTTGTGTTGTTCATTTCACATTCAAGTACACTTTTACCTGACGTAGTTAATTTTCTCGCGAGTAACTTCGCAAGTCGAACTTCGACCTAAGCACCCATTTATACCTCAAAAATGCATTTTTACCGTACCTATTTATCCCAAATATGAATACGTTTATAGATTTCTTTTCAATGTGGTACTGGAACGGGTGATGAGGAAAACATTGGTCAGCAATCCGAGTGGTACATTGTTCAACCGTATATCATAAAATCTGGCCTTTGCTGATGACGTCAATATGACATCAAGAAGACTAAAAGATCTCGAGGAAGGACTGGAGAGATTGGAGATGGAGGCAGGAAAAGTTGGGCAGAAAGTGAACTCTGCCAAAACACAGTACTCGTTCTCTTCCAGAAAAAGTACTGCTGTTCGAGATAAATCTATAATATTAAATGGGAATAAGTATGATAGATGTGACAACTTCAAGTATTTGGGAGTGCTGGCGACAAAATATAATGAAATACATGAAGAAATAAAAGCTAGGATTGCAGCAGGCAATAGGGCTTATCGAGCTTTATTGAAAGCGCTCAAGTCACGCAACCTCAGTCGGAACTTGAAAACAAAGATTTGCCGTACAGTGATTAGACCTGCGGTCATATATGGTTCAGAAACGTGGACCATGACCACGGCAGAAGAAGAGCTACTTAAAAGATGGGAAAGGAAAGTACTAAGAAAGATTCATGGTGCTACAAAGGAAGGTGGACAGTTAAAAATACGGAGAAACAGAGAACTCGAGGAACTCCACAAACATCCCAACATAGCGACAGAAATTAAGAGCAACAGATTAAGGTGGCTAGGACATGTCGAGAGAATGCCTGAGGATAGGATGGTGAAAAACATATTTCGTGGTCATCCTGGTGGTAGAAGATTGAGAGGGAGTCCCCGGAAAAGATGGTTGGATGATGTAGAGGATGATCTGATAAATATGGGAATTAAAAGAAGGAGAACGCATGCCGGGAATCGTGATGTCTGGGCTAACATCGTTGGAGAGGCCAAGGCCCTACAAGGGCTGTAGCGCCGAGGAGTAAGTAAGTAAGTAAGTGAGAATACATTTATATAATAGATTTCGTGTGGAGCTATTTAATGAAGAAAATTAAAAATTACCGGAAAATTTCGGTAATTTCCCCATCTCTACGCTCAATACTTCTTTGGTCAGCCTTGAGGTAGTGTCCAATGGCAAGAAAACACTTCACAAGCTTCTTTAGACATTTTAACGTCGCAAATCATTCATTGTTTGACCATTGGAAGGGGAAATATTGAGGCTTTCAGGATCTTTTGCTCAGAGCAAATTGAAGGGCACTAAATCCAGAGGTGTCGAAATGTATAATGCTGCCACTGCCTTAACTGGCGTGCCTAAGGTTTCTGGCACCTCCAGGAAAATGGAACTGTCTATCACAAAACCTAAATTTTTTTCTTTCTTTATATTCCTCTTTCTTATCATAAATTATATTCTCTTCATTTTTGCATTTGGATATGCAGACGAGATCATTCACTCAGCATTATCCTGAACTTTGGTGGGGAAAAAATCACCGTGCCTCATCCTCATTGATGGGGTCCCTGACAGGGACAAGACCCACCACCAAATATATACTCTACTGCTGCCTTATTGGCTTATTTCAGACTCTTTTTTCTTGTGTAATTACCTGCACTCTCATACATAATTCTCCAGAGTAATTATGAAATATTTCTCAATTTGTCCTCCTTGTGCCCACATAAATATCTTTTTCTAGATTTATATCATTCTACAGTAAAATGAAAGTTTCCGTCTCACACAGTTCAGGATTAACTGAATGTATGATGTTATACACATATCAAAAGGGTAGAAACTGCGGAACGTACACTGTATTTGATATTACACTAATAAGGAAACAGCTAGAGATGATTGCGCTGGTGTGTTTTCAAAATAATCCATATGAAATTAACCAGTTAATAACATCTGTATTACCACTATTTCTGAACAATGATCACATCGCTGGACCTCCCAAGTCTGGTCACAATGTTGATTGGAGAATAAAAAACATGAAAAAACTTCGAAATTCCTGTGGAGTTCATTGTAAAACTTCAAATTGGCAATGGAAACGTCATATGGAAGTTACAGTATTTTTTAGTCGTTAATTTTCCATTCAACATCATATTATTCCATATATTTGAAGGAGAGGCCATTTTATCTGCATTAATAAGGCCCATAGCTGTTTCCTCGTTGATGGTACTGAATAAGGAAATCACTCTATCTTCCTTTCTTCCTCGCTGAGGGCTGGCCAAAAAGGGAGATTAATTGCTTAAATAAATACTTAATTTGAATTCAAAACCTGCGAGAAGTGGATTATACCAGACTTATGACGTGTATGGGCAAAAACCTATCAGGATTAGAATGGTGAATAAGTTTTCCATGAAGTGTTGAACAATAATATTGTTGCAATCTTCTATATCCTTTCAAGAATTGACTTACGAATTCATTTTCAGTCACACAGAAATATTTTTATTACTTTGAAATGAAGCTGTCTGTATTCACCAACTCAGCTGTTCTTCTATCAAATACACTTCACTCTCAATTATCACACTGTCCATCATCATTTTTTAATGAAACACTTTGAAAAACGTTTTTTTTAGTTGTCCCAGCAGAGTACTCCTCCCCACAATAATGTCATTTACTATTGGTCTTTCTTGTCTTTGGACTTATGACTTGATGCACCTTTCTTAAGTAAGCACTTTTTGATTAATAAATAAGCTATGGTGAAAAATATAATTGTTGGAAGCACAAACACGACCAATGCAACATCCATGAGGTACACTTGAGTCCAGTGGAGTTTACTTGAGGCCGGTTTCATGTGCTCAGCTCCCTTGTGCCGTAAAACATACTCTATCCAATACATGGCTGTTTCAAGAGGCCCTTGTGGACGATCAGTCACAATGGACTGGAGGTTTTTCATGTTCTTTGCATACCTAGATAAAAAGTAATGAACAATGAAAGTACATTTAAATTCGCTCGATCTAATTGAAAATGAACATAGCAAATTGGCTCATAAATGTGTGTTTTCCAAATAGCCCAAATTAATATTGTATAAAGAGTTTTTTTTTTGGTATAAAAATAATACTTCTCACTCTTTACATAGAAATCAACAGTGTTTCCCATTATTATTCTAGTTATTGTAAATATACTTGAATGGACTCACGTGGGATCATTTAAAATGGTTTTGATGGCATTCAGAATGCTATCTGATGTCAGATTGTCTATGTCCAAAGTTACTCCCACTTTGAGGGCATACATTCTGTTCATATTTGATTCCTGATCTCCATAGAAAGGTATTCCTATGACTGGAACTCCCCTCGTTGTTGCCTCTTGGAGACTAAGCAGCCCACCATGCGTGATGAAGAGTTTGACATTTGGATGAGCTGAAATCATAAAAAGAAGGGTCTGAGGATGAAAATCGAATTCATGTAACTCATTTTGAAGAAATCATTCATTTGCACTGGGGTATTGACTCAGACCCTTTGATATTGCACCAAGTAATCTCAAGTGGGTGACTCCATCATAGTTACTAAGTGCGCCAAGGGTTGGAATGCTATGAACAAATCATTTGACTGGACTGGGATTCGAATCTGGGTCTCCCAATTGCCAGTCAGGTGTGAAAAGCCAGTCACACTACCAGGCGATCTTCCTTCAAGGTGAATATTGAGGGGGGTTTATGCAAACTAGATGCTCATGCCGAAAGTCTCCATTGTGGTACATAAGATGAAGTCATGCTTACAAAGCCAGTGTTGCAGTGGATATACCCTCATTGTCGTTAATAAAATGACGAATATTGACAAATTTTCAATAATTGCATTGACAAATGATGTGGTACGAAGACACTCGCATGAGTGCGTATACACCAAGGGTTAAAATTTGCTGTGAAAAAATCATTTGACTTACTGACTGGGTTTCGAACCTGGATCTCCCAATTGCCAGTTACCAGTCCGGTGTGTAAGCCAGTTAACACCTGACCAGCAATTGGGAGATCCGGTTTTGAATCCCAGTCAAGTCAAATGATTTTTTTCACGGCAAATTTCAAACCTCAGCGTATTTGCACCCGTGTGAGTGGCTTTGTATCACGTCATTTGTCAATGCAGTGATTGGAAGTTACCAAAAGGTCAGTTTCACTGTTCTGTGGAGTGTTTAAAATGGTTTATGAGCATAATTTGAAAAACTAATTGACCATATCTTAAGTGAAGTGTAGCATCTGTAAAAGTAATTACCTGTGTAATGAAATGGTCGAGGAACTGGGAAAAGGGAACTTGGCATATAGTGCTGTCAACATATGAAGTAATTTTGTCATTGCCAGCAGTAGTTTAGATCACAAGTTAATGGCCTAAAAACAGCTTTACAACTTATACCGGTAATCACAGCCAATTGGAAAACTGCATTAAAATCAGAATTAACAGCAATAGGTAAACCTTTAAATTGCCACAACTTACTTAGGGATCATTTTGAAGTTATCAGCCATGAATTGCAGCAGTCATGATCTATGGGATCAAGCATGGAGAATCAGCCTTGTTCCCCCTAACAAATGTCATTTATTAGGCAATAGGTCCTTTCTCTAAAAAGTTTTCCTATGCAACTACCTCTACATGTCACTACTCCTGTTTCTTCATATACTTCTGTTGGATATAATCTCAACAGTCTTTATAATTGCACTTTTCTCTTGTTTTTTTTGTTACATATATATACACCTTACAAAGCATTCTTAGTGTCAGTGCTGAATGAACTAGTGCCGAAATGATATGTAAAGACATTGTATGTGTTAAAAGTATCAATATATTTTTGTGCACTCAGCATACGTTTGTTCATTTAATTTACTATTCACCGGAGCTACAACAACTTCCAAGTTTCTTTGATGATGGAAAGATTTTTGCGTGTTATGGGCTGGAGAAGGATGTGCATAGTATCCTTATTACTGATATTACTTATTGTTGATGTGTTTCGAAGCATTTTGTATAATCAGAAAGCGTTTAAAATGCATTCAGAGTAAATGTTATGGGCGATTACTGCAAGTCCCCTACTTTTGAATTTTCAGCCTGTGTGCTTTCTAAGACTTCCAAGTACCACGCCCCAGGTTAAAATTCCAGAGTTGACCAAATGCAAATTTGTCAGTTATTTATGTATGAGGGTAGTTCTTAGTGCTGTGCTTGATAAGAGCTGGGTCCTTGTGTTGGGAATAAAAAATTTCAGCTGGAGAATTAGAGCTTTGAGCAGTTGCTCAAGTTTATAAATTTATAACGCCAGTTTTTTTTCAACTTTGGACAAATCCACCTCAGGAAAAAGGTCTCAAAATGTAACGTGTTTATTTATTTATCTTCACTACCTTGAATACAGCGTAGTTGGCCTCTTACATCACGTGTATTAACAATGGATGAACACAAACAGCTATGTCCTGAGTGGTAGAAAATCCATCCAAGCGGGATTCGCACCTACGACCCTCAGATTGGCAGATGAGGACTTTACCCAGTCACCACCAGGGCCGACTAACAAAACAAAAATAAAACAAACAAACTAACAAAAAAATTTTGGTATATAGAGGACCAACTGTATTGGATTGAATTACTTTTGTATGTATTGCCACAATCTTAATGAAATTAATGATATCCTTATATATTTGCTAATGTGACATGAGTGGTAATCAATACCATTGGATGGTAGTTGAGAGTAGATATTTTGTTGCAGTATGAGCCTACTATTACGCATGGTAATAACTTAAAGCTAATAACCATTATTTAATTATTAAACATATTGTCAGACAACTCCAATAGAATCACAACTTGTTTACAAGCCAGAACACATTTGTGTGGTTAGACTTTATGATTAGACTGCTCCAGTTCTGCACCAGTTCTGAATACCTCAAGCAGCCTAAGCCTAGCGTGCAGCTCCTGAGTCTCTAGGGGCTGCCACCTTAATCCCTCTAACAGTTGTTTAACACTATATGTTCATTTGTAGTAGTTTTTAATGAAGCGTGCTGCTTTTCTTTGTATTTTGTTAATTATTTTGGTTAAATCTTTACGACCAGGGTCCCAAATGCTCGCAGCATATTGTATATTTGCTAATATGACATGAGTGGTAATCAATACCATTGGATGGTAGTTGAGAGTAGATATTTTGTTGCAGTATAAGCCTACTATTACGCATGGTAATAACTTAAAGCTAATACCCATTCTTGGATTATTAAACATATTGACAGACAACTCCAATAGAAACACAACTTGTTTACAAGCCAGAACACATTTGTGTGGTTAGACTTTATGATTAGACTGCTCAATCACAGTTGCTCGCCACTTGATTATGGCAACAATTGACTGCCGAATACAAGGAAACATGTTGGTGACCATTACACAAACAAACTATTCACTAAAAGAAATACACAACTCTCACCTAGAATATCTTGTTGTGGCAACCACTTCTGGGTTAGAATATTTTTGGTTTGCCCAGGCATTGGGGCCTCTCCTTCCCACTTCCACACAACCCTCTGCTTCAACTTGGAAAATGCAGTGATGAATGCATCCCTTGTTGTTTTCTCTAATCCTGTGCTTTTTAAGATGGATCCTAAACTAAAATAGATGACACCGTCCTTTGAGGCTCCATCCATAAAAGCCTGTAAATCCTGTGAAGAATTCAAATTTTGGGTGAATGGAAAGTTTCAAGTAACAGGAATGTTTCATAGGCTTACAATCAGTACATTGAAAAAAATACCCTAATTTAGGCAACTACATCTTTCAGTGAGATTGCATTTGGACATTAAATCTGTGCAATTACATATTTATGTGTATTTTGCACTCAATAATACATTGATGGAGATTGAGCTACATTCTTACATAAAAACGTCAAGGATGTACTTACGTGGATTCTTTGTACTATATTGGACAGATTTAAGCTGATATAGACAGGTTAAAATTAATCCCAAGAATATGTACTATTATATAAATATTATATAAATATTATAATTAGTCATGATAAATTTATTGTCATGTGCCTACATAAGTAGGCTATTATGCATATTTTTGAGCTTACATCTACTTGAGGTGTGATAATATGTGAATTGATTTTGATATCAATACATCTACATCTACATACTACCCCACCAGCCGCCGCATGGGCATGTGGCAGGGGGTGGTAAGTCACCAGCTGTGTAAAGATGTAAAATTTTTGGAGGTGAAATGGTGACATGTACTATGGGAGTGTATTTAGAGGAGCTCAGTTTTTATTGTGGTCGCTTATCGTGCACAGAAAGAATGAGTTTTTGTATCTATCTTTTCAGCAATGTATCGCTCTTATTTTATCGCATCTGTCAGGCCTAGGAATGTAGTGAGGCGTCATGATAATATTCTCAGTGTCGCTCTGAAATGCTCCAGTTCTGAATACCTCAAGCAGCCTAAGCCTAGCGTGCAGCCCCTGAGTCTCTAGGGGCTCCCACCTTAGTCCCTCTAACAGTTGTGTAACACTATATGTTCATTGGTAGCAGTTTTTAATGAAGCGTGCTGCTTTTCTTTGTATTTTGTTAATTATTTTGGTTAAATCTTTATGGCCAGGGTCCCAAATGCTCGCGGCGTATTCGAGGTGTGGCCTAACCATAGTGAAGTAGCATCTCTCTTTTACTTTTTTATCCGATGACCTTCCTATTATACGCTTAACAAAACCTAGTTTCTTTAATGCTGTGCCGCATATGTTTTGCTCGTGTGTTCCCCATGCTATATCTGAAGTTAAGGTAATTCCAAGATATTTTACTATATTTGAAGATTTTATGTTTACTCCCCCACGGTGTAGGTATGGCTTTTGTGTGATGATTTTCGCAGGAAGTCAACTGCGGTGCATTTACTAATATTTAGTTCTAATCCCCACTCCTGGCACCACGAATGAACGTTGTCAAGATTAGATGCAATGATGTATATCTTGAAAATATGAAGATAATATTTTGTTGGATTAGTATTAAAAATATTAAATTTTTTTGATTTTACCATAGTTTTTCTAAGCAAAAAAGTTGGTGCAGTGGTTTGCAATCCATGTAAAATAAGTGAGTAAATATCACGTAAGCGAATGAAGAAATAACTGAGGTAATTGTTAAAAATTTCACCGGGTAGGATTACTCATTGTCTTATTATGGATACTCTCCATGTACAACAAATGAAAAAACGACTTCGTTTTCTTCCACTGATTTATTTTTTTGGTACGACATGTTTCGACACATAGAGGTCATTTTCAAGTACCTTAGTGGAAGAAAACGAAGTCGTTTTTTCATTTGTGAATATCAACTTCCTCATAGTTGAGCCTGATACCATTGAACTCTCCATGTACTTGGGGCTGACGGAAAAATGCTCAATGGAAGCAGTGTGAGTGGGAAGACAAATGTATGCCATAATCATACGTAATAAGGTTGGCACTGTTGAAAAACATGAAAGAAATAACCTTATACTTCTCCCCTTTTGTGAAACTTGAAGGCAGTTTTAGTGACTGATTGAAATCAATGATCTATGAAATGGGATGCATGAAGATTTTATTGCATACTTCCTAGGATGCAATTAGGGCTATCAAATGAAAAATGTTTACAGAGAACATTAACTTTGCAAAAATACGATGAAAATCAGTGACACTTTCAATTTCATTGTCGTCTTGGTTGTACCTAATGATTCTTTATTAGTCATTTTAATGTTGATCAGATTAATTCTCCACTGTTAGAGGTAAGCTGATGATTATACAGAAATCATTCGACAAGGTAATCCTCAGGATGGAAGTTCAGTAGACCCCTGCATTAACCCTGATATAAATGCACTCCATGGGAATATTTGCAAAGCCAATTCCGAAGTAAAGCAAACCAGCTTTTTATAGGCCTTGGGATCAGTTTTCACGTAACAATAAATATCAATACGTTGCTATTGTAAGCAGCTCCAGTCCATTTACTAATATGGGCTAAAATGTTAAAGAAATTGTAATAAATCATGAATGTAAAATATCTTTGAAATTGGCACACAATAGCTTGCAGATCATTAAGTGAATCAATCGTAAAGTGAACCCATTATAAAGTGGGAGCCTCATGTATGCGTTAAAACCTTAATGATTTTTCTCAAACGTGAGGAGTGAAGTGGTGTGGAATGGGGTTGCTGAATTGGAAATTATGGGAGGGACAGTTATATTGGATGAATTCTAAAACATCCTGCAAACTTCAGAATTTAATTCTCAAGGTTAAAAAAACTGTAAAGAAAGCCATTTGCCTTGCTAAAAACTGCTGTAAATGAATAGAAAATTTTATGCAATGAATGAGGAATTTGAACTATTGGGTTTATGTTTTCATTTACAGTGTCTGTATTTTTTCTTGTTGTGTGTACCAAGAGACAATACATGTGCACCTTTCAGATGAGCAATCTCTGCTCAGGAGGACTTAAAATGTATTTATTTTCCAAAAATTTTTGCATGAAAAGTAAAAGTATTAAATAATGTGTCGAGTATTAATAAAGAAAATATAAAAGCAAATATGGCAGTCCACATGCAATTAGGCTTTCTTTTGTCCAGGTATGAGAAGTTTTGTTCAAACCTTTATGACAAATCCCCCACGAGTATTCCACAACTAAAAATGTTCCACAAATAGTGCCATATGCCCTAATCTATACAGAAGTTTGTATTAAATAACTTTAATAATCTCAATTTCTACCCAAATTATATTGCTCAAAACTTGTAGAACAAGCATAATATATTGACGCACCTAATATATATTTTTACAGCTTGCGTTATCGATAATATAAAATCGAGCATTTTGTTAGACATAAATAGTCACAAATTTCAAGCTATCCGGGACTAGCCACGAAGTTCCACTTTTACGGAGTCACCCACAATGCACAAATGTGCGAATTTCCACAGAGAAAAAATCATCCGCCTTGACCAGGATTTGAACCCGGATCCTTTGATTTCCGGCCAAGTGCTTTAGCCAGTTAAGCTACCGAGACTTCCACGTTTCATTGGAGAACATAGCCAGCCTACTGTGATGATTGTTGCAACATTGTAACGGGAAACTTCTGCTGTTTACTTTTCTTATGAAGTGTCTCAGTAATCTACCACTAAATTAGGAAGATAATATATATACTATTAAATGTTTTAAGTCTGAAGATAATTATCCCCTCACCTCACTCCATTAAAAAGTCATCATATCAAATCCTATGGGGAATATTGAAGGCTGGAGTCAGTAAAATTATTGATATTCTTTAAGTGATAAAAGCTCAGTTTCAATGCTTTGTCCCATTAGATTTTACCCAAAAAAGTATTTGTATAGAATTAAAGTATACATTAGGTAGCTTTACCCCCATATTCACTCATTAAAGCTAATTTTATTCTTCTTAAGAAAATGGCACTTCAAACCACAGTTTCCTCTACATGAAGCTAACATTTTCTCTTTTGACCTATGGCAAATCTAAGAGCACAACTAGGTTGACTCTATAATTAGGAGAAAAATATTTTTTTTGTTGGACTGCTTTAAGTGGCTGTTAAATGTTAATGGTTAGATTTGTTAAAATTTTTTCAAGCATAGCCAGAATTACATACATGCATTGCGGGAAAGAACTTTTAATGGTATGAATTTGAAGTTGTTCAATATGTATTTTCCTGATACTTGTATTCCTAATGCCTCGACTATACGACTGGTGAACTTAAGTAGAGTTTACACAAAAACAGCACTTAAATTCAGGCGTGTGTCTACACATAGGTATTTAATCTACCTTGGCCCTAGATAGTGTTCATGGAAGTGACTTTACATCACTTGAGTGTTAGGGTTTATTTTGGTGATTTCTGAATAAGTATGACTGGACAAACAAATGAATAAGATGTATGGTATGTACACATTTACTCAGCTCCTGATATAATAAAGTAAACACTAGAATAATGCATAATTGAAACTCCACCACCAATTGTTGATGAAGCATCAACCACCTTGACTGTCTAAATGGAACAGCATTGATATCATCCAGGTCTACTTTCTTAGGGGTCCATGGGTCCACTGTAGTGGATCTGTTACTTAAGGTAGTTTGAGCGAAATATCATTTCACCTAGAAATCAATGAATTTAGTAATGTAAAAGAAAAATATCACACCTATCCGAAGATACCGAAGTGTCAGCCCCTTACTAAACTACGATCCAAGATTTTTGGCAAATTATACCAGCCCTTTTACGTGGTAAATGGTAGGTTAGGCTCTCCAGTAAGACCTTATTTTAAAAAAAATGAGGCAATTCTAACACCTAGATCTCGCCAAAAAAATAGCAGGGTTAGTTTGTATGTTTTCTCAACTAATTTTGAAAATAAGTCATATTGTCATCGTAGTAATTTTTTCAGAGTCGCAAAAGAAACTTCCGTTGTAAAGTTTTGAATGTACCGCGTGAAAAAAATTAGTCAAATCAAAGACTTATGGTTAAAGACCTACTTCTTTTTATTAAATTATGTAGAATTATAGTCGCATAAAAGTGTATTATGGGACCATAAATAATGCAATATTCATGCTTCCTACAGCATCTGAAATTAAAACTTATAATTCAAATATCGTCTCCATTATGACTAAGGAACTCTCTCGCTCAAGCTACCTTAAGTTGTGAAAGGTGTCTACATGTAAATGTTCACTTTTGTGGTCAGTGTAGGCACGACATAAGTTCTGTGTCTGTTTAGCATTAACAGACCATATGTTATTTTGGAAGTTGTGATACCTAATCCTCCTTCTCCTTTCTTAAAAAGAATATGTATTCCAAATTTTCAGAGTGTTGCAGTTTGGCCATAAAAATGCGTGGGAAAGCCAAGGATCAATGATGGCACTAGAGGATGACATTGTCACAATGGGAAAACTCGTAACGAAGAGTGGTGACATCGAGACGGATGGAATGAAAATAAGTTTCAAACCAAGACCAAGATAATATCACTTTAGTTATGTCCACCTCTCAGACAGTGTTGGTAAGTGGAAATACATTATAGAAATTTTTAGTTTTCATTAGTTATAACCATTGACATAGATGGAACGGGCACTTGCTACTGTGGCCAATCCTAAAAATAACATGGATGCGGCCTGTCAGCCATCTTTTTTAACCCCATTTTCCATTTGCGCTTGTGGCCTGATGAGCTACTTTTGTAATTTTGCAATGTTTTCCATCAAAAAAACTCTAAAAAATAAGCATAGAGTTAGTTCTTTAATATGCATTCTCCTTACAATCATGTTATTTTTTAACTAAATCAATAAAAGTCTGCATACCTAGTGAAAACATCAGGAAAACCGAATATAATTCATAGTACTGAGAGTCAATGTTTGTTTCAAGAGTTGCTAGCCTTAAATTTCATTTAGATAGTGGATTTTCTTGCATCCGCTAACTCTACAGACCCTCAAGTCAGAAACCTCGGTTCCACATTTGACTGGTGGGCCAGGGAATATGGTGGAACCAAGTAGAATCTCGTATCTTAGAAGAAGCGTGGCAAGAATAATCGTAAACATTGATTGGTAGCAACCAATGGTAGCAACAGTAACAAGGTAATATCTACTTATATACCAAGGTCGTTCGATATCGATTGTTTTCTTCCTTCGATATAGGTCTTCGCAATCATTTCCACAACATTGCCGCCATTAATGTGCTATTTGAGCACTTACTGCCATAACACACTCAAGGAAATCTGTGAATATGTGGCACAAGTTGTCATTTCGAATACAAATGCACTACCTCATCAAAAAAACGTCGAACGACGTATACTATGCTAATGGAGCATACTGAAAAATAAGCACATTAATGGCGGATTTATGTACGTTGCGAAGACTTATATCGAAGGGAGAACACAATCAATAGTGAACGACCTTGTTTATATATGAGTGTTATAAAATTAAATATTTAAATGAATTAAACATAAAATAATTTAATGTGATTAATAAATTATATGAACAATTCGATAATCTAATAATTAATTAAATGAAATATATTATTAAAAAAGCACCCAGAACGGGCCAGCCAACATGGTTGCTTTCCGGTCTCAGGCATGATAGTCTCTTGCTTATTCTTTATGTCTGTTGTAATATTCAAAGGAACGTAAGGAAAGATCAAGGATGATCAATATGGTTGTTATTTCGGTTGTCAGGTAACAGTTTGATGACTTAATTCCCTCTCCATCTACGTCAATGGTAGTAACTCCGCAAGCTAAATAAGATTTTAAGCTGAGTAAGCTTTTTCGTTGCTATTCCCCAGTGATGCTTACCTTTGGCAAAGCTTTTGGTTGACTAATGTGTATTCCTCCGACCTCTACGATAAGAGGGGACAGTGGTTGTGGGTAATTGAGGGAAAAATGGGTGTTGACCAAGACTAAGCTGATATGTTTTTCTAGTTCATAAATAGAAGGCATTTGCTCTCCAAAAACATTTTTTATGACAGTGTTCATATCTCTTATGGAAGAGAAATGGTAAAAATAAGCCGTGCTCCAGTAAAATACAGAATTGACCAGTCTTTCGTAAAATGTCATGTGATCTGAATAGCCTAGCAACATGTGGGGGACAAAGGATGGGAGCATCACATTCCCAGATGCTGTCGCCGAAGTTAAAAGTGGTCCATTTGGAGAGACGAGAACGATTGGTATTTTGTAGATGTGAGCAAAGGCATAGAAACACTCTGTCAAAACAGTACTGGTCAACAGCAGATCGAACTTGTTCCCCTCAAGTTTGGGGTCCATCAAAGGTTTAACTTGGGGAAGGTTCAGTGTGTCATTGCAATTTTGCCACGCCATTTTGGAGAAATTCCTAAAAAGTTCGAAGTTCGGCACCTTCCCCGATGCGGTGAATGCCGAAAAATGTGTCGACGTTGTTTCTGAAGTGTCAATTTGTTTATAATTCGGAGGTGTATTCTTGATAAGATGAGGTGTAACAACTGTTAACTGATGTCCCCTTTCAGCAAGGCCTCTTGTCACAGCTTCGTATATATTGTTGTGACTTCTGCTTCCCGTGCCAAAAACTACCAGAATGTTAGCTGCCTCCGAGTTTGGCTGCAGCAATAAAATGAAGTGGGCCACAAATGTAGCAATCCAGGTGCCAGACTGCATCATGCAAGATAATACAGGTTTACACCTGGAAAGAGAAGAGAAAGAGATTATGAATGTACACAAAGATTGTATAAAGGATTAAGCTTATGCTACAACAGACGTAAGCCGTGAAGTGGGGGTCTAGGACACCTCGGCGCGGCCGTCTCGGCGCAAGCAATCTCGGCGCGGGCCGTCTCGGCACTAGGGACATTTCGGCGCTAGGGACATTTCGGCGATAGGGACATTTCGGCGCAGCCGGTTTTTCGGTAACCTCTCGGCTATTAACAATGCTCTTATGATTTATAACTAGTGATAGTATTATTAATTGTTTAAATAAGAAAAAATATTGCCTTGGCACTTTAAATCCGTTTCTACCGCAGTCTGTTTCCCCCATATATTCTCATGTTGTGATATACTGTGGTATGAAGGAGTTCGTAACATGTAATAACTTCGTCTGAAAGTAAATTAGTTTTGAATTTACATAATCGATTGTATAATTCTTAGCTTAGTATTTCCAACGGGATATAAAATCTAGAGGCTTGATCGACCGGATAGGACTGGTGGCGGAGTATTCTTAGCAGTAAAATCATATTAGAATTGTACCGCACACATACTAAACGACAATGAAATAGAGAGCGTTTGGTGTACTAGTAAACAACAAAATGAAAGAAATATGCATATTTGTTCATTTTATTGACCACCGGACTTCAATATGGATGTTTTGCACTTCCCGCTCTGAATCGGATAATCAATAGCTTAGAAACAAGTTCAAGGAAGCGTGATATAAGCGAAGCTTTACTGAGTACTTTTTCATACTAATCTATCTCTTGAGTGGTAAATGAACCTACGAGAGGTAATATGTAAAATATTCGTAATATATCTATTGTTTTTAGAGTGCTTTTAAAAGTTTCAGACCAGTAGTTAGCCAAGTGGTTACCGAAAAGCCGACTGCGCCGAGACGGCCTGTGCCGAGACGACCCTGCGTCGAGATGGCTTGTGTCGAGACGGGCGCGCCGAGATGGCTGCGCCGAGGTGTCACAATCCCGTTAAGTGCTGCCTTAAGGAAGATGGTCAAGTCCCATCTTTACGGCTTACGTCTTACGACAGGCGAGATGTCAGCCAATCAGAGCGCGCTTAGAGAAAAAGAGCTGAGGAAAATATGCAACAAAGGTCACGGTCTGGTGGCTGAAAGCTACGAAGTTAACTGTCACGACGACAACAAAGAATTTTAGGTGGGGTTAACAATAGTGTTGCTGCGAGACTCGAAACTTTCTCGTCTCGTCTTGAAAATGAGACGAGACGATACCACTTCCACGGGTATTCTGTGTAATGAGATTAATTGGTATTTAGTGTAACATTATCCCTAAAACTACGTCCTACTAATACGAAGTAAATGTCACGTCTTCCTAAAACATTTAATTTGCAGTATATTTCAATGACAACTTTTCGATTAATTAGCGAACTATTAAAAATTATTTTTTCCGATACTGCTATTTCTGATGGCACGAGCGTGACTTCTCGACCCAAGTTAAGGAGTGTTATTGGCTTACTATTTTTCCTTATTACCTATTATAAATACCTAGGAAAGACTTTACCAGCAAAAAATGCACTATTTTCTGAAGCAGTAATTTTCAGTAATTACTTCCACGACAAAAATATCATTGATTATACTCGTATATGAGGTAAAGTATCGTCTAGGGGAACTTGCAGTCCTGGTTATAGCTTACCTTCTAAGAAAAAAGGATTCAGCAATTTCGAATTTCGCAACACACATCAACTCAGCGAAAGGATGGATGACGATTGAAATCAATATGTACCTCTTCCTGCATGATAAATCTTCCTAGGTCAGTGAGGATGTTTAGCATAACCCTTTGAGTGCGGCATGACGTGATATCACGTCAAGGTTATCTTTACGCTGGTGCTGATGACGTGGTATCACGTCAAGGGTACCGTGAGTGTTTCAGCTTTCACTAGCAAACTTTCACCAGGCTCCCTACTAAAAGATGGAACACTGACGGTACCCATGACGTGATATCACGTCATCAGCACCAGCGTAAAGACAGCCTTGACGTGATATCACGTCATGCCGCACTCAAAGGGATAATGTCGTTAAATTGTGTCGAGGATGATACGAGAAAAAAGAATAACTATAAATGTTTTTCCTTTGTCATTAATTGTTTTTTTTTTTTGCTTTTATATTGCTGACCAAAATTCCATTCAATCAAAAAGTCCACTACTAGAGCATCCAACCGGAATTTATTCATCAACCACTTATTCTAACTTCTTTCATCCTACTTTTCCCACAAACAGCTAGCGGGTGCTCCATTTCAGCTGCATTCAGTCTATTCTTGAAGCGGCAAGTACCTCGTGAAAAAAATCTGTTTGCAGACTGTCGATTTTTACACGGCTACGAAGGATTGGTGGCAGATAAAAACTACGGTTTTCACGATACTGCTATGTCGCAAGTTATCTCTTTTGGGTTCGATTCCTACCTGATTGAAGCAATAAACGCGTTTATTAAGTCTAAATCAGCCATTGGCAATCATACTGTGGATTTCAATCTATGTCCATGTCTCTCTTTACGCAATATCTCTCACTACAAAGCCCTATTAGAGTGAAAAATTATCTTATTATCGGAAAAAAGTGAGATAAGAGAGAAATTTTATTTTACTTTCAGAAGGATGGTAGAAATAATGACTTCGGAAATGCAATTGCTGAATGGAAATCCCGAAAAACCTACCTTTTCCTATTTTTTAATGATGACGAAACTGATGATACTATAATCTTTTTTCAAGATTTTGAATTCCACCGTTACATTCCGTGAAAGGATTAATTTGCATCAGATGGTACTTGACCGTTAAAATAGGATCAAGAAGGTGGTGTTGCACTTGCTGAAACAAGATGAATCAACCTGTCTTAAACCATCGATGGCTGGACATCCATATGGAAAATCATACCACGGAATCACGACTCATTTCAAAGACGAAAATTGGGAATGCCAATCTCTTGTTATTGACCGTTCCATCCAACGGTTACCACACACAGGGAGGGATATTGCTGACTTTTGTTTATGAATAACCTAAAATCCTTTGAACTTGAGAACAAGCTGCAGTGAGTTACCGTAGATAACGCATCCACAGATACTAAATTCATAGAGGAACTCGGAAAGATGCTACCAAGTTTTGGTAGTACTGACCAGTATTTTAGATGCATGGCCCATGTACATAACCTTGCAGCAAAATATCTTTCAAGAATGTTGTCTCTGGAGGACGAGGTTTCAGAAGACCAGCTTCAATTTATTGGCAGTGATGATGCAGATTTTGAATGTGTGAAGAAAAAAATACGGAATAAATACCGTAACGCTGACGAAGCTGCAGGGGAACCATCGCTGAACCCTGTGATAGATGTTCCAACTTGGTGGAATTCAACGGACGATATGATTTGCACAGCTGCAGGGGAACCATCGCTGAACCCTGTAATAGATGTTCCAACTTGGTAGAATTCAACGGACGATATGATTTGAACAGCTGCAGGGGAACCATCGCTGAACCCTGTAATAGATGTTCCAACTTGGTGGAATTCAATCTTCCAACGAGTTCCGGAATTGTTTAAAAAAAACAAGTCAAAATTAAAAATTTTGTTTGAGATATGGTAGAATATACAATCAAGCCTGTGTTCAACTTCAACTTCACCTGCATTTCATCAAGTTCATCGCAACCTATTAAATAAACGAATATAAATATTGCATCGATTGTTGGGCGACGTGTGTGGGACAGACAGGAAGGAACTGTGTAACAAGAGTGAAAGAACATAAAGCGTACGCACGTGCAGCACGTGCTACAAAAACAACAACAATCACTCACAGTTTGCCAAAAATTTATTAGAAAACGGACACTCCAGCAATTTTAAGCCTAACATACTACTTATTCAAGAAAAAGGACCAAAGTTTAGATGCTTTGGAGGAATTAAAAATTTTGTACAGAGCTAATTCAAACGAATGTGATATTGTCAACGAACTTTTGTTTCACTCTCGTTCTCCCCTCCTACTCTTCTCTATCCCTGATATCAAGGAATTCCACCGAGTAAGGCTTGAAACTATCCTATGAATATTAATATTGCCGATACTATGGATTCCATCGTCGAAATTTCATTCAACTCTAATAGAGTTATAAGAGAAGTATCACCTGAACCAAGAAGACCATTTTTTAAAAAATAATTCAGATATTGGCTTATAATTACAAGATACAATGGATGTTAATTCAAATAATAATCTTATGTTCTAATTCTCGCCTGATTCTACAGTAGATGGTGGTTCACATACGTTATTACTTAATTATCCTGATATTACTAATAAAGCTGTGTAGACTGATGATAAAGAATGAGTCTAAGGATATATAATCTAACTTGAAATATGCACTTTATTTTGATTTTGGTAAATCATGCTTTTGGTATTCAATAGTTGTTCATTACTCGTGCGTGACTTAAGTGAAGTGTATTATAATATTGAATCTGGCGTCAGCGCATTATGGTGCAATAATGGGCTACTTACGCCACGGAAAAGCGTGCGAATTGAAGCGTGCCTGCGAAACCCAATTGCGAATTGAAGTCACGCAGTGCTGTAATGACGATTTTTGGGTGTTTGTCCTCATTGTTGGGCATGCATTCTCAAGTACTGGCATAATCTCACTCAAGGATTGAAGGAAATATTGCGAGCAAATGGTATTGATTACTGGCGACCCCTGAAATTCATTACATACGTAAAAAAGTGCTCAATGAATATAAGTGTTATAGATCAAAATTTACAACCAGCCATACCGTTGTTTATCTTTAATTAATATCGTTGTTTATCTATAATTTTCAGGTTTTTTTGAGAGCTTTATGAGTATTATTCTACGAAGAATTTGATCTGTCTATTTATTTTTGGGGTAGAAGATAGTCTTACAGTTGATGAGATAACTTTAGCTATCTATTGCAAGACAATCTTCCAACTAGTTCCGAAATTGTTTAAAAAAACAAGTCAAAATTACAAATGTTGTTTAAGATGTGTTAGAAGATACGTACAAATAGGCCAGTGTCAACTTCATCTAAATTTGATCAAATTCATATTGTTCTATGAATTGAACGGAATAAAAATATAGCCATTACTAGGGAAATCAATCATCCAAACTTCATTTACTTCTTATCAAATCCAAAAAGTGATATAACCTGAACCAAGGTGACGATTTAAAAAAAATTAATCTAGATATTGGCTCATAATAACAAGATACAATATATGTTAAGTCAAATAAGTCTCTAACGTTCTAAAAATATCGTACTACAATAGATGGTAGCTTACATAAATTAATATTAAATCATTCTGATATTACTGCTAAAACTCTGTAGACTGATGATAAGGAATGAGTCTAAGAAAAAAAAAGTTAACAGATTCAATTTTAATAACTAGCTATAATTCAAGTTCGTAGTAATTCACTTTATATTCAGACGCACAAATATAACATGAACTATGCAGGTAGCTGTGATGTTGATAAATTATGCTTCTGGTAATCAATAGTTGTCGATCACTCGCGCGTGACTTAAGTGAAGTCTGGTGTAACAATGAATCTGCCGTCAGCACAGTGCAGTGCAACAATAGGGTACTTAAGCCACGGAAAAGCGTGACTTAAGTGCAAATTTAAGTCACGCTGTGCTTTAAAAAAATGTCCAGTGAAATGAAGCAAATTTTTATTCCAAATGTCAATTTGAAGTGGTTCTGAGATAGTTTGAAATCGGTGGTTTTCGGATAAAATCAAGGACGGGCGCATTTCGCGAACATTGTTGAACTTTGAGCCGCTGCTGATTGTTAACAAGTAAAAACTATGGATAATGAAATGAGACACTACATGCAACAATCGTTTGGGAGTGACCACGCAAAGTTTCGACTGCCGAACTGAAACAAAGCACATTTTGTGTTTCGGCCAACCTTTTTTCGATTTCAGCCCGCTGTGGGACGGCTCGAATAATACCGGAGTCCGCCCTCAATGTCAAATATCACTTAGTATACTGGACCTTGAGCTTGAACGTATATCGTGTGAAACGGGGCTTTGGTATCGTAGGTTAATATGATAAAAGGACTGTAGAGATTAGGAAAGGGCAGAGAGATCCTTACCTTTTTAACAAAGTAACAAGTCCCGGATTGTCTTCGTAAGATGCTCACGGCGGTGTTACGTCTTTGGAACACTCCACAGAAGTTAGGTCGATGAACAGGGCGATTCTTTGCCTATGGTTGTCAAGTCTTATCGTACGCTATCGCATCTTTCGCCTTTATCTCTTCGTAAGCATTCCACCCGAATGTTTCCTTTCGGGCCGGGTCAAACTCTTCTTATGCAACTGCGAGGACGCGAAGCTACGACCGGCATCGCATGCTTCGCCCGAGAACTAAATGTCTCAGCGGACGAAGAGAAGTGCTACCCAAGGTCGAATCGCTGATTAGAGACGTGTCTTGCCCTCGCACGGGCGGGTTCAATTTTCGGTTATAAAATGGGTGGAGTGTGGGTGGGGAGATTAGATGGGGGACCTTGAGTACAATGGAAACGTTTAAGTTGCTTGAAAGAATAAGTTTTTTATTTTACTTTAGTCTGGATAAAGGTGAGAAATATTTTCTCTTTCTATGTACCGAAAAAAAACTTTATTTTTACCTCAGCTGAATAAAACCTGAACAAAAATGTCTTCATTCGTATGAAAAAAACAAATTTACATGTGAAAAAAATCTTGTTTTATACAACAATGCAGTCAAGAAAGAAATATTCTATCTCTATTTTTAAATATTAACAATATAGAAAAAACTTTATTTTTACCTCAGCTGAATAAAAACTGAGCAAAAATGTTTTCATTAGTTGAAAAACAAATTTACGTGTGAAAAAATATGGTTTATTCAACAATGCAGTCAAGAAAGATTTTTTATAATTTTATAAATATGTTATCAACAGAAGTATTGTATTGATTAAAAGCGATAATTTATTTTTTAAAAATTATTTAATCCTAAGGAGAATTCCTCTTCTTAAAAATCTTGCAAGTTTGACTGAAAAAAAGGACACTTTTCTTTAAAAACATGGATACAAAGTTCGTTTTTTAGTCACCTCATAGAATATGAGGCAAAAAAATCTCACTACATTTTAATTTACTTTTACAAGAAGAGCTTAATTGAACTGAAAAAAAAACAATTTATTTACTCGACTGGAACAAGCCAATAAAATTTGTCAGTCATCCGACAATTTTCTCCGTGCACGCTAAATATCTCTTATGTATTTCCATTGGACTCTAACCGACAAATATTTAAACTTGACTTAAAATTTATGAATAATAACCTTTTAAAACCAAATCGGATGTTAACTTTATTACTCTTCTCAATTATAAATTATCTTCCGGGAAAAAAACGCAGAGATAAGGCCTTTTGTGTGAGGAAAGAATTAATATGAAGAAATACAATCCATGCGGTTATTTTTAGCGAATCTTATTTTTTTAATAATCGAAGTTAATCTTATTGTAAAAGTTTTGAGTTAATCTCACATTCATTTTGAACCTGCCGTATCAAATGTTACCGTTGTAAGAAGTTGTGCGAGACAGCGCAAAATCTGGTCCATCTCACCTTGGCCTTTTTTTCTGTTACGAAAGTATTCTGATCAAAAGTTACGAAAGTATTCTAAACAAAATCTTCACTCATTAATACATAATTGTGCACCTAACTCTGCTTCAATAATTTCCTCCATACTAAACTATCTTTGCAAACCTCTTTTGCCTCATTTACCCCCATACACTGTTTCATACACGCCCGCCTGTTTTTAAGACTCCTAATATTCCTCCTAAGAATTTCCTCAGCCACATTCAACCACAACTTCCTCGGCCTACCTCTACATCTCGCACCATTCATTCTACTCTCATATGTCTGTTTCGATATTCGACTCTCATCCATTATCTCCACATGGCCAAACCAACGAAGCACACTCCTTTAATACACGTCCATTAATGAAGAATTTAACCCACATTCATTCATGACCCACTCATTCCTGATCCTATCCATCCTACTTTTGCCGCAAACTGCTTTTAACTCTTTTATTTCTAACCGCCGCTTTTAACTCTTGGGTTAAATAATGAAATATATATTACATGGTAGGTAAATCTCTAATGTCGGTGATGGATGTAAATAAATCGTCCCACATTGATTGCTGGACGTAGAGGAATCATAAAAAAATAAATAAACGAAGAATCAAAACACATTTACCCCTAATCGGGAGATTGAATATGTCACCATATTTACTGGTATTTTTTTCGGAATATTGGCTCTTATAGTGCTCGCAGAGTTTCTGTGCACTGGAGAGTTCCTCCAAGCCTAGCTGCCTATGGTAGATGAGCAGCGATTGGCTGCCGGCGTCCAATTCCGTAAACCGGTTCTTCGCTCAGTGCGCGCCGCGTACGAATACTGTTTTAATACTGACATAAAGTTTTGTTTATTTATCGTGTAACCACGGTGACCTGCGCCGGTGGGGATTACTTTATAACCTCACAGCGATGACTGTTGCAATAACTGCAAGTTTTGACTCGATATCTAGAGTAGTTTCTCGTCCAGAGTATTTCTATTCTAAAGGCCCTCGCGTCGGCGAGGCATAGCGTTCGTTTTCGCCGATTCTTTGGGTCGCCACTTACGGTATTCGTACGCGGCGCGCACTGAGCTATGAACCGGTTTACGGGATTGGACGCCGGCAACCACTCGCTGCTCATCTACCAACTACATCTACTTGATACCCTGCGAGCCACCACGAGGATGTGTCTCAGGGGGTGAAGATCACCAAACATGCACTATTGCCATGCAAGTAGGATATTTAAGGGAGATATGCTAGATAATAGGGTCACATGGAACTAGATGGTTAGTATCTACATAATAAGGAAGGGGTTATTGGTTTTTATTACATGCATCATGCACTACAGACTACTCTACTATATTTCACCTACCTATCCCTTTGCTACGCTGCCTATTGTTCTCTCTTATAGTACGAGGGAAAAATGACATTTTAAATCTATCGGTACGACAATCTATCTCTCTAATCTTGTTAATATGATCAAACCTAGCATAATACGCAGCGGTTCTCAATATATATCCAACGTCATCTGTGAACAACTCTGTTTCGAATTTAC
The DNA here is from genome assembly GCA_963169105.1 of Ceriagrion tenellum. Classification (NCBI taxonomy): domain Eukaryota; kingdom Metazoa; phylum Arthropoda; class Insecta; order Odonata; family Coenagrionidae; genus Ceriagrion; species Ceriagrion tenellum. The sequence continues at coordinate 93,992,188 of OY720643.1, forward strand.
TTAAAAGGTTAAACCTAAATTTTAACCTGCGTTCTGATAGAAATTCCCATCCTAGTTCTTCTATTAAGCTCGTAACACTTATACAATTACCATAACGGCCTTTAATAAACCCAGCAGATCTCCTTTGCACGCGCTCTAATTCTTTTATCATGGGCAGCTAGGCTTGGAGGAACTCTCCAGTGCACAGAAGCTCTGCGAGCACTATAGTTATTCATTGTGCATTGGAAAAACATTTTCAGTTAAATACCAAAGCCATGCATTTCTCATATAATTCGAGAGATTTGCGTAGGTTCTACATCTATATACTACCCTGCGAGTCGCCGCATAGGAGTGTGGCAGGGGGGTGATAAGACACCAGCCGCGTGAAGATGTAAGGGATTAAGTTTTGGGAGGTGAAATGGTGACGCGTATTGTGGGAGTGTATGGAGTGGTCCTCAGTTTTTATTGTGGTCGCTTATTGTGTGCGGAAAGAACGAGTTTTTGTACCCATCTGTTCGGCAGTATATATTTATTTTATCGCTTCTGTCAGATTTATAACCGGTTGCAAGAAAATTTAGTTATGGAATCAATAGTTATGAGATCCAGAAAGTTATAGAACTTATAAATATATTCGGGTTGCTTGAATACATCTATTAGTTACTTAACTTATTTACCAATAGCTACTAGCCTCGAATATTTGATCTAATCTTCCACCGCCGGATAAAAGTTATGAAAGTTTAGCCTATGAATAATTGATAATGCACAATATAATTAGTCAGTAAGTGTAAACAAACTGGTCACTTGCCTCAAAACAACTCTTTAATCAAGTAATTAAGACTCCAAGCGGTTCATTACGCATCCGCCATCTTGGCTACTTATGGAACTCATAACTCCATGCCATAAGTTATGAGACCAATGAATTTATTGAATGTTTGTGCAACACTTATTGAATGGTTGTCATGGCTTATGGGTCCCATAACTTTATGGAATACATATGTTACGTTCCTGCAACTGGCCATAAGAGATGTATTGAGGCGTCATAACACTATTCTCTGTTCGCTCCGAAACACACCAGTTCTGAATTTCTCAAACAACCTAAGAAGGTCAAGAGAAGCTAAGCGGAAGCATTAACCTAGCCTCCGAGTCTCTAGGGGCCCCCACCTTAATCTCTCTAATATTTGTGAAACAATATATGTACGTTCATTGCAGTTTTTAACTAAACGCGCTGCTTTCCTTTGTATTTTATTAATTTTTTTGGTTAAATTTTTATGACCAGGGTCCCAAATGCTCGCGGCGTATTCGAGGTGTGGCCTAACCAGAGCGAAGTAGCATCTCTCTTTTACTTTTTCATCCGAGGACCTTCCTATTATACGCTTAAGAAAATCTAGTTTCTTTAATACTGTGCCGCTTATACTTTGTATGTGTGTTCCCCACGATACATCAGAAGATGAGGTGCTTTCAAGATAATTTACTATATTGAAGATTTCATATTTACTCCACCCATTCTATACGTATGGCGTTTGTATGATGACTTTCGCAGGAAGTGAACTGTGGTGCATTTACGAAGAAGGAGGTTCTACAATTATCCGTGTGTCCCACACTTATCCATGTGCATCGTATTCTGTTTGTCGAGCAAAATACTTTCGTATAAATATGCCTTGCATAACAATAAGGATATTGTTGTTTTTCTTCAGGTCAGATTCCTTGTCTGGAAATGGGAGCACGTCCATCTTTAATGATTAATTCTCTAATCTGTTGTTATAGATCCAACTAACAACTACTCGATGCCTGACAAGGTGAGGTGTTACTTTTTTAGTTACATAAAAACTATCTTTCAGTGCCCTAGGAAAGGTGTGAGGGACGCCGACATATTGATTTATGATCGCGAGTCTGGCGCGTACTTACTTATTGATGATAATCCCATTGGAATCGAACTGTGGGAATATAGATACGAATCATTTCTCAGTTCGAAATGCAAAAGTCATTGGCGCAGTCACGCGTGGGGGTAACTTTCGTTTTATTTAACCCATGCTGGCGCTTAAACGGGACCTGGATTCGTCGAAACATGTGCTCTTAGTTATTACCTGTTATTAACGCGTCGACATAATTCAGGCTCCAAACCTTTTTGGGTGTAAATTTTAATAAATCGGGAGAATATCTAATGGAAGTTCTGAACATGAAATATGATCTCAAGAATATGACTTTGTATGTCCACAATTTATTCTCACACGCCAAACTAGGTTTCGACAATACGTTGATTATCTCTCTTGTTGGATGGTGGTACAATATGGAACTTTAATTTATAAGTATTGTTCGAGGTTCATGCATTTACTTAGCTCTTTTGCCGCCAGATGTCATTAGGAGCCGTAATCTCGCCTGCTTATCGATTTAATGTGGCTCAAGTCAATGGGATTGAGAATGCTTTATTAGACCCTCTGTTTTTATACTTTTATTTAGTAACCATTGGCAGTTATACCTATGGTAAAATTATTTTTAGTGTTGCTACGGTGGGTCCTTTAGAACTGTTTTTTACTTTCACGTTATAGAGTTACCGAGACAAATATAAATAAGGCTTCGAACGCCTAACGTCTGTCGTCGATGTCACGTATCAATTCCCATCATGAATATGGTGCTAAATAATTTAATAATAAATTTTGTTATATTTGGGTCCCAAGGAGATGAATACATACTATAGGTGGGAATTTCGGTTCATTTTGTGGATTCGGTTCATGGGATTTGATTCGTGGCAATGATTCGGTTCTTTAAATCGTTCATAATGAACCAAATCCACGAGTGAGTCTCGAATCCATGTGAATCTTGAATCCATGTGAATCTCGAATCCATGTGAATATCGAATCCATGTGAATCTTGAATCCATGTGAATCTGTCGACACTGCATTTCAAATATTAGTGTGCGAAATAATAAACAAAAAAGTGAAGTGTGATGCTCCAATTCGGAAACACAAGACATTTGACAAGGTGTTTCAAGGGTATTTACAGGGTTCTTATTGAACGATTTGGATTTGGCGGATTCGGAAAATTGCTAGCAGAATCTTCTACACAAATCGTTCAAATTGAACGATTTGTGTTGAAATCCAAATCGTTTAATGTGAACTATTTGGATTCGGTGGATTTGAATCTTCCACACAAATCGTTCATGTTGAACGATTTGGATTCTGTGGATTTGAATCTTCCATCAAATCGTTCATTTTGAACGATTCGAGTGGAAAACGTAGATTCAATTCATTCGGTTCATGCCATTGAATCGTTCATTTTGAACGATTCATTCATGAACGACACAGCTCTAATACATACATACATACCAATCATGTCGTTCCCTTCCGGGGTAGGCACAGTCTCATGGTTTTACTCATAAATACATATTTGTACATATAAGTGTGCTTCAGTCATTTCCTCCACACTGACCTATCCTTGCAAACCTCTTTTGCTTCTTTTACCCCCATACACGCCCTCCTGTTTTGAGGCCCCTAATTTTCCTCCCACGAATTTCCTCAATCACATTCAACCACAACTTTCTCGGTCTACCTCTACCTCTCGCACCATTCGTTTCACTCTTATATATCGGTTTCGTTATTCGACTCTCATCCATTATCTCAACATGGCCAAACCAATGAAGCACACTCCTTTCATATATGTCCGTTACTGGAGCATCTAACCCACATTCATTTATTACCCACTCATTTCTGACCCTATCTCTCCTACTTTCGCCGCAAGCACTCTTCAGATAACTCATTCCCACGACGTTTAATCTACTCTTATGTCTATCCTGACATACCCATGTTTCACTACCATACAACAAAGTGGGTAAGAAGTTGAATTGCATCGTAAAATATATTTGCTTTTCAATTTCATAAATTGGTCTTGAAAGGGTTAAAGCGACGTAAATTTGGATAATGCTTATGTCATTATGAAGGTCAAGTTCAGAATAAACCTTGATAATGACAAATCCTGCGAGAGTCATCACATAAATACCATACCTATTGTGTGGGTGGAGTAAATATAAAATCTTCAGATGCAGTTAAACATCTTGTGATTATCTTAACTTCTAATATATCGTGGGGAACTCACATACTAAATATATGCGGCACAGCATTAAAGAAATACGTATAATAGGAAGGTCCTCGAATGAAAAAGTAAAAGAGAGATGCTACTTCGTTCTGGTAAGGCCACACCTCGAATACGCTGCGAGCATTTGGAACCCTAATCATAAAAATTTAACCAATAAAATTAATAATAACATAAAAGCAGCACCCTTCGTTACAGACTGCTACGAACGAACATATAGTGCCTCACAACTTTTAGAGGGATTAAGGTAGGAGCCCCTAGAGACTCGGTGGCTACAATCTAGTCTTAGGTTGCTTTTGGAAATTCAGGAATGGTGTTTCAGAGCGACACAGAGAATATTGACATGACGCTTCACTACATCTCTAGGTCTGGCAGAAGCGATTAAATGAGAGAGATACACTGCCGAAGAGATAGGTACAAAAGCTCGTTCTTTCCGTGCACAATAAAAATTGAGCTCCAATAATTACACTCCCTTAATTCACGTCACAACTTCACCTCCCAAAACCTTCATCTTTACACGGCTGATGACCTAACACCCCATGCCACACGCCCATGTGGCGGATCGCAGGGTAGTATGTAGATGTAGGAGTATCGTTTACGCCTAGGTCGGTGCGAGATAATAAATGGTGTAAAAAAATAACAAGGTAATTTTCCTGAGACATTGTCTCGTGGGTTTGATAAAACCAACTCTGGTTACTCCCATCTCCTGGTTGTTTTGTGATTAAAAGGGTGGGCCGAATACTGAAATATTGCACCCAGAAGAATCGTTGGGTTGGATGGCAGGAAATTTTTCACATACATGTATATTTGAGGGATAGACTGCAGGATGTACTGGTTGAGAAGGTGATTTCTTCCGCGTACAATTAGAAGTCACTATACATGTGACCCATGTCGGAAAAATAACTCTTAGTTATGAATTGTTGCGTTTTTTAATGCAATTTTTTATTAGATTTTATTGATTTTCTTCTACTTTCAATTTATGTTGTGTACATCTCTACTTTATTGAATATTATTTTCGTTCTAGCAGGACTAAACTCTAAAAAATATCACGGTGATGAATAAATGTTGTGTTTATCCCGTATTGGTTCAATTATGGCTTAACCGCCGTTTCGTGATTGAAGTACCTTCCACGTAGGTTACTTAATTAAGCATTATTTGTCATCATTGATCATTCAATCCTAAGATTAGTTGACTGCCCTCCTCCACCCTTTCATATCAAATGCTGGTTTCCTTACTTCCTGATAGATTCGCCCATGTATAAATGATAAAATAAGAGAGATACACTGCCGAACAGATAGGTACAAGAACTCGTTCTTTCCGCCAACAATAAGCGATCACAATAAAAATTAAGCTCCCTAAATACACTTCTATAATTCATGCCACCATTTCATCTCCAAAAAAACTTACACCTTTACACGGCAGGTGACCTAATACCCCCTGCCACACGCCCATGCGGCGGCTCGGGGGGTATTATATAGATGTAGATAATTTCCTCTTTATTTGGTCCATGAACTTATTCCTGGGTCTTCCTCTGGGGACCCTTCCCTCTTTTTCACCTTCAGTTATCTTCTTTACAAACCCTTTGTGTCTCAGGGTGCGTCCAATCAATCTGGAACTCTATTCTTTATGATGTTCCATATGGTCCTTTCCTCTTCTACTCTTCTGTAAACTTCATAATTTCTTATTTTGTCCGAACATTTGTTATTCAGTATCTTCCTCCAGCACCAGGTTTTGAAGGCTTTTAGTCTATTCTGGTCTGCTTTTCCAATGGTCCATGCTTCCGGTCAATATTGTGCCACGCTCCACATGAATTTTTTCATATGCTGTTTTCTGGTTTTATCCTATCTCCTTTGTACACAGCACTTGTCTTTTGACCATTCTTAGCTTGGGCCATTCTTCAAATTATATCCATTTCTGGTACGTACCAACTTGCCAAGCATCCTATACCTTTTGTAAGCGCCCGCAGCGACCTTGGTGTTACCTTTGGTCAAAAGTTGGTGTTCAGTGAACATATTTCTGTAAACTCAAAAAAGCCAATGTCTTATAGTGGGAATTCTCTATCGACTAAAAGAAAAAAATCGACCCATTTGCCCTAAAGTCTGCTTCTTGTATGTGCACTACCCATCCTAGAGTATTCTTCTCCCATCTGGTCAACTGCGTCTCCAACCACTCTTAAATTACTCAAGTTAGTGCGAGCGAGATAGTTCCCTAATCATAATAGAGACCACATTCGTTACATACGTCTTAATTTTACCTACTGCGAGACCAACGAATTAAATTTTGCATTATTTATGGTGCAATAAAATAGTTTTACGTGACAGAAATTGTAAGTAATTAAATGAAAATATCTAAATAAGTCTTTGACTTGACTCATTTTTTTCACTCGGTACGTTTGAAACCCCATCAAAACGGATGGTTATTTGTGATCCCGAAGAATTTTCTGCGGTGGCTATATATATATATACATACATATATATATATATATATATATATATATATATATATATATATATATATATATACCCTGTGACGAAGATTTATATTGTTTGCCACGTTCGTGGAATCTTCGCAAGAACTATATATATATATATATATATATATATATATAAATTTCGCAAAGTAATTTGGTAAGGGGTTGAATTTTTGGTGTCAATGGAAGGGTGAGATATTTTTCTTTAAAATGAGACCAAATTCATTGATTTCTAGGTGAAATGATATTTCGCTCAAACTGCCTTAACCGCCCAGTTAATTTCTTTTTAGCCGTACCATCATGAACTGGTCCGTTCCGACCTTTCTTATTGCTCTCTCCGAATCCCAGCCCGCACCACTTGCAATGTGAGTCTGTTACATGCGCCCAATTTCCGTCGTTTCATTTCCCAACGATCATTATTCTACCGCCTACCTTCATCATACTATTCCCTAACTAATAGTCACCCTAACCTTGACCTTATCTCATCATGCAACGTCTTTTCCTCACAACTGAAACGTAATGCATAACTTAATGTCATCCTCGCCTCATACTTGCCTTTTGTGTATTTTGAATATCTGTTTTTGTTTGAAATTTATTCTGTTTATTGAACCCAATGTAAAGGCCTTATTGCTGTTTTTGGAGTTTTAATGAATAAACAAATAAATATCCGTTGTACTTCTTCCGTCCCGCGTGATGGTACTTCCGAGATATGTGAAGGACTCCACTTGCTCTAGTTTCACTTCTCTCCGTTATATTTCAGCATTCAGCTTTTATCTTCCGAAAACTAGGATCTTAGTCTTCGTCATATTTATTTTCACGTTGCATTCATCGAGAGCTTGGTCCATTGCGTTTAGTTATCTTTGATGATCACCGCGAATACGATGCCTGCTTAATATTTAGCAGCAAATACTGTATGACAATGTATTCCACGATTGGTGCACTCCTGGTGCGTAATCACACCATGCCACACCCCTCTGAATCAGCATCTACATCTATGTACTTCCCTACTTTCGCGCGGCGCAGGGGGTATTCGGACACCATCCGCGTAGAAGTGTAAGGGTCGTATTCATAGTCGTTACCTGGGGGAACCCCTTGGCTCAGATATGGTACTCATAGTCGTTCCCCAGGGGACTGTTGTCCCCTAACCCTCCCCCAGGCCGTCGATTTCCTGGGTAATGTATGAAGCTTACCCACAGCTTCCCTAACGCAATACTGCTGCCCACGCGTGGGACAAATTGTTACTACTGTACTAATGGCAGTACACGATAATATCAACAACTTTCCATAGTAACGTCTTCTATTTACAAACACGGGCACTTATTGAACCACCCTCGCATTCCTCACCATTCATATTACATAAATATATTTGTAATATTGTAAACATTCTCTCATATTCCTTCAATCATTTTTCATCAACATTGCGTAAAAGTATAGTATATTAATGTTTATAGCATGGTTGGTTACGGTGAAAAATGAGCATCGAAAACCATTCAGCGGAACCATTCATATGTATTTTTGCGTGGGATTGTTGCCAAATCTCTTACCCAGGCGTCCCCTGGCTGGGTATTACCCAGGTAAGGTTTATGAATCGCTCAGCGTAGGGGACCCTTAGGTGTTACCTGGCTAGGGGATACCCAGGTAACCCCTAGGAATACGACTATGAATACGGGCATAAATGTTTTTTTGTTGAGACATCGAGTAATGAAATAACCCGATTAAAACTGAGTGAGTGGCGAGTACTTTTGTAAACATGGACTAATCAACTTGTGAACAACAGATTTGTGTGTTCTCTAAGGAGAAATAAGCTTTCTCTCACTCCTTCTCTTTTTTATCGCTTCTTATCGGATGTAGAGATGTGATGCGGCGTCAACATGATATTCTACGTGTCGTTCTGGTACTCACCTGTTTTTAATCTCTCCAGCAAACAAATATCTTGTTCAAATTCATATGCATTCAAGGACTCAAGGCGAGCTTTTGCGGTGTCCCCTCGGGGTTGTATGAGTTCGGATGTCACCGCCCACAGTGCTGCCATCGATGAGACAAAAATCAAATGAGAAAATTTGAAGACTACGACACAATCGAGCTGGAATTTATGCAAAATCCCGCTTCTTAGAATTATGTCATTTTATTTGCGAAATTTAGCCGTTCTACGAGCCAAAAGTTGCAATCACCTGTGTATTAAGCTCATTTATCACTTATAACCGTTTGATGTTCATAAATGTTTGATACGTTTCAGTGTGTCACATATGGCGATACATGTCTGGGTTGTAATAACGTAATCATTTTCTTCAGAAGTTGGTTTTGCTAATGGGAATTGGCCTTGGGTTCACAAAAGATAAACCTTTTATTCTTTAGATAATATAGATAACTTTTACATAGGTTTATTTTTTATTGTTTTAATATCTTAGCGTTCTGTACTACGTCTACGTTCTTTTCCAGATGTGGCACATCTATTGTGCGCGAGATCAACGTAATTATATAATTTACGGTTCGATAATGAATCTATCTTGTTTTATTACTTTTCAACAGACCTAAAGATGTGGTGTAGTGTCAACATGATATTCTATATGCCGCTCTGATAAACAACTGTTCTGAGTTTTTCAAGCTAACTAATATTGGGTTCAGATTCGCAAGTATTTAAGGACTCAAGATGAGACAACGAGGCGAACTGTCGATGTGTCCCCTCGTGCTGTATAAGTTCGAATGCCCACGCTTATAGTGCTACCATCTATGGGACAAAATTAAAATGAGAAAAAATTTGTTGACCACTGATTAAAACCACTGATTTATGTTAAATCCGGCCCCATTCAATTAGGTCTTTTAATTTACGAGATTTTGCCGTGCTAAGCAGTAAAAGTTGCAATCACCTTGGTATAAAGCTGATTTGTCACTCATACATAGAGGAATGTTTGAAACATTTCGGTGAGTTACATATGCCGATATCTCTCAGGGTTGTAATAACGTAATAATTTTCTTTACAAGTTGGCTATGTTATTGTAAAATTAGCCTTGAGTTCACAGAAGATAAATCTTTTATCCCTCTACATCTACATAGTACCCCGCGAGCCGCCGCATGGGCGTGTCTCGGGGGGTGTTAGGTCACCAGCCGTGTAAAGGTGTAAGTCTTTTTTTGGAGGTAAAATAGTGGCATGTATTATAGGAGTGTATTTAGTGGAGCTTAATTTTCATTGTGATCGCTTATTGTTCGCGGAAAGAACGAGTTCTTGTACCTATCTGTTCGGCAGCGTATCTCTCATATTTAATCGCGTCTGTCAGACCTAGAGATGTAGTGAGGAGTCATGCTAATATTCAGTGTATCGCTCTGAAAGGTATCAGTTCTGAATTTCTCAAACAACCTAAGCCTAGCGTGTCGCCTCCAAGTCTTTAGGGGCTCCCACCTTAATCCCTGTAAAAGTTGTGAGGCACTATATGTACATGTATCCTTATGCATATGTATCCTTAAAACATATCACGTATCTGTTTTTCAGGCTCACTTTATATCCTTGCCTACGTTTCCTTGCATTCTGTACGTCTACGCGTCTTGCATCTCAATTTAGGTAGTAGTTAGCAATTTCGTTGTAACAAACAGTTTAGCCTTTTATTATTTATAAATTATTTGATGAAATTTAATCGCAGAAATGAAAATATATATGGAAAACTACAGTTTAAAATGGTTAAATCAAACGAGAACTAAAAAAACGCATAGGTAAATGAAAAATTACTTAAATACACATTGCAATGAATGTCAAGTTTCCATCGACTTTCGCATATTTGCAAAGTTTTCCTTTGTTTTTGTCTAATTTAAGCTTTCGTTTTTCCAGTTAATTCCAGGAGGTTATATTTTATCGAAGTGGTAATTATCTTTTATTCATAACCTTGAATTTTTACAATATAGACATACGACCAGGACAATACGAATTTTCAAGCACAGGTACCTGATATTCAATGGTATCGTGAAAATATACGATAGAATCTCGGGTATGGTCCAAAAAACCTACTGACATTTATTTATACATTGGAGATTGATGTTTTGTAAACAAGGCTCTCTTTCTCATTCCTATACGTTATATATTTAACCATCAACTCCTTAGCCGCTGATGCATAAAGCACCATAAGAAACAGAGGGCTTTATAAACCTCTGGCCGCGTATTAATGGACGACGCCAATGAACTTGCATAGTAGAGAATTTGGAGACTTCTTTTGCGTGTGATGAATCATTACGCCTACACTGCGATCTGTTCTACATCTACGTAATACCCTGCGCGCCGCCGCATGGGCGTGTGGCAGGGGGTTTTGGTCATCAGCCGTGTAAAAATGTAAGTTTTTGGGAGATGAAATGGTGACGTGTATTATAGGAGTGTATATAGCGAAGCTTAGTCGTTATTATGGTCCCTTACAGTTCGCAGAAAGAACGAGTTTCTGTACCTATTTGTTCCAAAGTGTTTCTCTCTTATTATGTTGCTTCTGTCAGGCCTAGAGATGTAGTGAGGGGTCATGATAATATTCTCTGTATCGCTCTGAAAAATATCAGTTCTGAATTTCTCAGGCAACCTAAGCCTAGCGTGTAGCCTCCGAGTCTCTAGGTGCTCCCACCTTAATCCCTCTAAAAGTTGTGAGACAATATTTATTAATTTTTTGGGTTAAGTCTTTGTTACCAGGGTCTCAAATGCTCGCGGCGTATTCGAGGTGTGGCCTAACCAGAGGGAAGTTGCATCTCTCTTTGCCTTTTTCATCCGAGGACCTTCCTATTATACGCTTAACAAAACATAGTTTCTTTAATGCTGTGCCGCATATATTTTGTATGTGTGCTCCCCACGATATAGTATATGGGATCCGTACGAGGAAGGTATGATAAAAGAATTAGAGCGCGTGCAAAGGATATCTGCATGGTTTGTTAAATGCCGTTATGATAATTGTATAAGTGTTACGAGTTTAATAGAAGAACTAGGATGGGAATTACTATCAGAACGCAGGTTAAAATTTAGGTTAAACCTTTTAAGTCAATTCGAAACCGATTTGTTCACAGATGACGTTAGATATATGTATATAAAGAACCCCTGAGTATTAGGCTAGGTTTGACCATATTCACAAGATTAGAGAGATAGATTGTCGTACCGATAGATTTAAAATGTCATTTTTCCCGCGTACCATAAGAGAGAACAATAGGCAACGTAGCAAAAGGAATAGGTAGGTGAAATATAGTTAGAATAGTCTGTAGTGCATGATGCATGTAATAACTACCAATAATCCCTTCCCCATTATGTAGATTTTAACCTGTACTATACCGTAGTAACTAATATTTTATTGTAATAACTACTGCAATTACTTGTAATAACTAATAATCTACTGTAGTAACTAATAAACTGTGACCCTATTTTCTAGCATGTCTACCTTATATATCCTACTTGCATGGCAATAGTGCATGTTTGGTGATCTTCACCCCCTGCCACACACCCTCGTGGTGGCTCGCAGGGTATTACGTAGATGTAGATGTAGATATATCACAAGTTAAGGTAATTCCGAGATATTTTACTGTATCTGAAGATTTTATGTTTAAAGTATGATCTAAATTCTTCTTATCAGATTCAGTTGTTATTTAAACGAATACAAAACGTGCTTCATGCCTCCGGTGATGTATTTCCAGAGAGCAACTTCTCAAAATGGCTCTCCGAGGACTCCGAGGAGTGAATGTGTGCACCCAACTTATCCTTGATGGATGCGTCCTCGCACGGATCCTTGGGAGGAGGCTGAAGCAATTCGGACGTACTTCAGATGGCCGCCGTCCTCGGAAGCAGTCGAATGAATATATTCATAATATCACCTATGGGCCATTGGTGAGTTGAATAGTTTAATGCAATTACAGCGTAAGTATATGTATTTAGAGAAATTGAAAGGTAAAATTTCTATTTTTTGTGAAGTTTCCATAGAAAATGATTGGGAGTTATACACTTCTTCAATTCCTTCGATAGTTCACGTGCATCATTTCAAAATTTTTGCGGTCCATTAATGTGCATATAAATGGATAATTTTATACAGTGTAATGTTGTGTGGTGCAATTAAAGTATGCTATCAATGCGAATGCAAAGTATGCTATAATGTTACCTTAAATGTCCCGGCGAATGCATTTTACGAAGAGTTCTAGGGTTTCCAGCCGATTGAAGGTAATATCTGGTCTTCAAAATACATCCTTGAATACCACGGTGGACTTTTCCATTGAAACTTCGCGGCGTTGACATGACGCGTAGGTGCTGTTTAACACCATTACCAGCCTGGAAGGCCTACAATCTTAATATAACCGGAAATTTTCTATGGTACATAATTAATATATATGCCGAGAATTACAAAAATCAGTCCACAAAACGTTACGCTTAATTTTGCTGGTATGCCATTGATGAGTAATGACAATTTTACATACATTCATGCATATCATGCCGTTCCCTTTAGAGATAGATGAAGTCAAAAGAGCTTTTTGAGCGGCTGAAGACAGAAAACTGGCTTGGCGGCTCCTGATTCCGTCAACTGATCACTTTCCTGTTATTTTCGATAAATAAATATTACCTCCTGGGAAATTTTTTATCAACAGTGGAAACGAAAATAAAATGAAACATTAGCGCGATACAAACAATTTCATCACTCCTACCTTTTATTACGAAGTTATACCCGACTGAATAGTTTGCGGCGCGTAACCAAGAGCCACAGTTCAATAAGTGAAAATCTATCACCATGTGAAGCGTAAGTGCCTCCCATCGTTTTATCCATGAATATACATCATGGATTCGAATGTTTGGAATCGTTGCCTAGGCGACGTGTTGCCTAAATTTCCACATTTAGTTCACCCAGTCCTTGGCGCTACTTAGAAAAAAGTCTTTTCAGTCGACTCGTAAATGGCCGTTGTTAATTATTTTTAACGTGAGACTGTAGTGGATATTCAATAACGATCGAGGAGATATGAACAACTTGATGCTGTGAATAATAGCTGGCCATTTTTGAGACCTAACAGTTACTTTGTAAATGCTAGAGAGGAAATATACTACTACTGAAACTGTGTAAGAGGCATATGACACTTCCATCGTGAGCAGACGCCGACGGTTGCCAGAATCTGACTGTAGTTTGAGTGCATTAATTCGGCTTCGGCTTAATTAGGGAATTTCTAATGCCTTGTTTAAACAGAAATAGCTTCGTACGAGGCTGAAAAACAGGGTATGCGTCTACGAGGATCCAGAATAGGAGACTTGGTTTGAAAAATAAAATTGGTAAGTAAAACCGGTGAGACGTATTTATTTACAATCTGTTGACTGTACATATTTACATTTGAACTGGCGTCTTTCGTCACGAGGCGGCGACACAGTCGACAAAGTTGTTTGTTTACGGAATTCTAGGCAACATTTTTGGTGACGAGTCAATAATCCGTAATGTACATTCATGGTTTTATCCTTAAAGTTTTGGAACACGCTGTTCTTACTCAACGAGGTAACCGAATGTTATACATGAAATGCATGGGCATAATTTTTTAATTTGACATCTTTTTCCTCAACTGGACCGCGTTACAGTTTCAACTCCTTTATATCTATAACGCTCTTTCCCCTCATATTCTTTCATCATTTCGTGAACACATTTCTGTTGACCACTTCGTGCGTTTTTTTTCATTAATCTCTATAACTCCTACGCTCTGTTGCCTCTACTTCTTCAGTTTTTATTATTCCTAAGCCATTCTTTTTTCTTGGACCCAATTTGCCTTATTCTCCCTAAAGGCCTGGTTACACGATACATTAACCCGTACGTGTTCATGTACAAGTTCATGAACGAATGCGTGAACGTCTTCATGTACGGAAAAATGTACATGAACGTGGTCAATCTGCATGAATGAGTGGTTACACGGTGAATGTTTACAGACAAGTTTTCGTGAATTTTCTCGAAGCGCATTACGCACTTGCTTTTATCTCTCCCTATTAATGCGCATAATTTAAATGTTTAATATGTCATCAACAACAAGGATGCAGACGATGTGAATCCCGAATTCCAATTTTCATTTTTTTTTTTAAGGTTTCCCTCCGATTGGGACATCTTGTGGCAGATAAGGGAAACGACGTATTCAGCTGTTATTGACTCGTGCGCTTTGGTTTGTGAACGTAATGCTCTGATATTTTGCTCGCCTTTTGTACCGCCTGGACTACCCCTTTGGAATTCATTTTTCTTTTCTACTTTGGATGTTCTTCTCCCTTTCTTTATGACTTGTGCACCGCCTGGACTACCCCTTCGAAATCAATTTCTCATTCCTACTGGGGGTGTTTTTCTCCCTTTTTGCTTGACCTTTGCACCGTCTGGACTACCCCTTTGGATTTTGAATCCATTAAGAACATTGGAATACTGTGCACTACGTCTCTACTTGCCCCCTGTTCCAGGCCATTTTGCAATTCCAATTTCCTCATCCAAGCGGTGCGCGGTCGTTAACGGGAGAGAAATGTCCAAAGAAGGCGTAAGGTCGGTACTGGTTCCTTGAGAGTAATCCGGGAGGTGCAGGGGTCAATCGGTAAAATCAGGCAAGCAATAACCAAGAGGAGCGAAAGTCAAAATGAATAAAACAGCTGGAGTCGCAACGATTCTGAGAACACAAAAGTAAACAAACAACTAAGGTTTAGTTCCGTTTCCTCTCACTAGGTGTCTCTGCACAAGTGCAACTTGTACGAACGCATGAACGGAAAAATAGAACAGGTTCTATTTTTCCGTTCATGCATTCATGCATTCGTACATGTTGGTGTGGTTACACGGTGAATTTTCCCGTTCATTCACGCGTTCATGCATTTATACATTAACTTGTACGTGTTAATGTATCGTGTAACCAGGCCTTAAAACACTCGTAGATCTTCTTTGTCAGTCATGTTTAGGGATGCATTATTCATGAGTACCTAAAAATTTGTCATTCTTTTTTAAATTTTACTATTATTTATATATTCTGCTATTATTTATATATTTCGATACGCATATTTCTATTTTACTTCTTGGTTTAAATTCTTTTGTCTTTTAGTGAGCTAAGTATATAACTAATTTTCCATCTTTTAAGCATTTCTCGATTACTTTAATTGCGATTCAGTACTGGGGAGTTGCTTGGATTCACCTTCCTCTAGCTTCAATTTCACTAAACTCTTTCCTCAAAATTTGGCCGATAACGATAGGAAACTTATACAAATGTTATCACAGCTATCACGCTGTTATAATTGTAATGTTATGGGTGAAAGGGATGAGTGCCTCAAGAAAATACCCCGGAATAAGCCTGTTTATATTCCTCTCGAAATGCGTGTGTGCGACGAGCGATGCAGGACATTTAATTCCTAATGTTTTTGTCGTCTCGGAGCAATGTACTCAACCCTCTTCGCTTCAAGGCCGAATCGGACTCAATTCAAGAATCTTAAAGGAAGGTCACCACCGATGATTATATTCACGGGATTCACGGTCGCCACTACTTCGAGGTTGCCCGACCTCCCCAGAGATGGCGTGACTACGGATTTTCATCGACATCAGCCGACGGGATTTTTTCCCCATAGGCGTTTGCGAATGGAAGCGGGAACTGACAAGAATTACTGATGAAAATTGAAGTGGTAGCGAAACATGGTGGCAGTCGCTCGTGCATTGTGCGACATTAAAGAGGGGAAGACTTGGGTGGAAGCAGTCGACTGAGGAGTAGAAGGGAGAGGATAGGACAGTCGGAAACGCGGACAAAATCATAGCTTATATAAAAAAACACTGTACTGAACTCTGGTAAGACTGATTAGGGATTGGAAAATCGACTTCGATTTTAATCGAAAATCGATAATCACTCCGATTTTCGATTTAATCGTAGTCGAATTTTTGTTTTGAAAAATCGTTCAAAATCGATTCGAGCCGATCGATTTTCGATTTTTAGCTTGCTACAGCATTTGAATTTTGCCGCCTCGCTTTACTCCGCTCCGCGCTATTTCACTCTGCATCGCTGGTGGGGGAACCTCGGTGGGGAGGCAAAGTGCTTCGGACACCGGCAGGTTGGAGTTGCCAACTGTAGGGCTGCGGATTTTTATTACAATAATTCCAGTCTAGGCGGGGACTCACGCTCGGAAGTAATACATTGTAGACCGCGAGACGAAGATTTGAAATGATAATACGCGTTGACATTGTGTCTTTTTTGTAAGCGTTCTCTCAATAAATCGCTTCAGAGCACTCGTCTTCTTCAAAGTAGATTCGCCCAGTCCGAATATCGTTTCTACGCATGGGCTACTAAATTATATGTAATTTACTTGTTATATTACCTATATGTATATAAGTATCTGGTATGGATTATTACTTTCCTGCATACCTTATTAATATCTTTAAAATAATAAATTGTATCAATAAATTTAACCGTATTCAGTTCTTATCCCTAGTGATTCCATTAACCCATATTTCGCATTTTGTTAGAACAGCACATCCGTATTTCAGCAGACAATTACTTTGCTATTTAAAAATTTCGATTTTTCGATTATTTTGGGCACAAAATCGAATTTTTAGAAAATCGATTTTTTAAACCGAAATCGAAAGTCGATTAATCGAAAATCGATACTGGATTTACATTTCCAATCCCTAAGACTGATTGTGCTAAGAGCCATGGCAGTCAAATGTGGAGACCGCTTCACTCCCTGACAGGGAGCCAATTCGTTGGAAAATTAATGGAATTACACTGCAAATTCATCCGCTAAGGTTTATTAAACCCGAATCAATACACAACGCATCAATTGAGTTCAGCCGTTTAGAGCTCAGATTTAACGTAAAACCTCCGGAAAAAACAGTGAGAATCGTTTTAAAATCAATCGAATTATCCGAAGGGCATAGGGCATGCGGAACGCGATTGGTAACTCATTTCTAAAATAACTGTTATCTACATCTACATGATACCCTGCGAGCCGCCGCATGGGCGTATGGCAGGGGGTGTTAGGTCATCAGCCGTGTAAAGATTTAAGTGTTTGGGAGATGAAATGGTGACGTGTAATATGGGAGTGTATTTAGAGGAGCTCAATGTTTACTGTGGTCGCTTATTGTGCGTGGAAAGAACGAGTTTGTGTATCTATCTGTTCGGCAGTGTATCTCTCTTATTATATCGCATCTGTCAGACCTAGAGATGTAGTGAGGAGTCACGATAATATTCTCCGTGTCGCTCTGAAACACACCAGTTCTGAATTTCTCAAGCAACCTAAGCCTAGCGTGTAGCCTCCAAGTGTCTAGGGGCTCCCACCTCAATCCCTCTAAAAGTTGTGAGACACTATATGTACGCCCGTAGCACATTTTTGTGATATATTAAGTTTATGTGATAGGATTTGTAAATACAATTAGAGGGTTTTCCCGATTTGATTCACGACTGCCGTGTTGGTCTCAGCTTTTAGAGGGATTAGGTTGGGGGCCGCTAGAGACTCTAAAGTGACACGATTGATTTGATTCGAACAAAATATTTAGAATATGTGCGTTTCAGAGCGACAGAGAGAATATCGTTTTGACGCCACTCTATATTTCTGGGTCCGACGGAAACGATAAAATAAGAGAGGTGCTTTGCCGGACGGAGAAGTACAAAAATTCGCCCATTCCACGCACATTAAGAAGCCATAGTTAAAACAGAGCTCCAACTTAATACACTATAGACGTCATCATTTCACCTCCAAAAACCTTGTCATATATATCTTTACACGGCTGGTGTCCTAACACCCCCTGCCATATTCCCATGCGGCGGCTCGCAGGGTAGTATGTAGATGTACCTCAGTCAATTGCTCTTTTGTGAACAAATAAATCCATATTAGACACATGACTAGAGGAAATTATTGAAAAAGCCAGAGTAAGCATTAGAGATCTATTATCATCGGTAGTTTTTTTCTACGCATTGGAGAGTTATTAAGGTCATCGGTAGGGTGTTTTAAAACTTGAACTTGGGGGTGAGAAGCCACTATTCCCATTTATCAAAATAATTCTACTGCCATGTAATAGTATCGTGTAATGAGCCTCACTTGTATGGATAGATACACATATAATTCCTACCTATTCACATGGCCACATCATTTTACTCCGACAAAACAACGGTAGTTTTATGAATGAATACGCTTCGACGGTATGCCAATACGGACCACATCATGTAGAGTCTGTCATGGGAATTTATCTTCTCGAATGAAAAGGATTCCATTCCTTATGTATTTCTAAAGGATCATTCAAAGGAGTGTTTTTACGACTAGCTTGAATTCTTTGACAAATATACTCATAATTCTTGTTTGTTTGTATATTTGTACATGGTAAATACTCATCGTATCCTAAAATTTACTGAAATTTGGGCATTGCTATAATCCTGCATTGGCCAACGTTATGAAATTAAATTAGAATCATAATTACAGTGTGTACCGCTGTATGAGTAAACATCCATCTACATCTGCATATTGAAAAAAAACCACTTCAACGGTGTTTGGCAGGGGATGAGTTATCACCAACTTGCACTATCACTTAAATGTGGATTTTTTTAATGACACATGACCTTTTTCAACGGAACGAAATCAGCTTCTTTAAGAAATGTATTTTCTTACTTGTTTTGAATTTTTATTAATATTCACGGAAAACTTAGCTGTAACTACCCTATGGTCACTAACTGCCTCAAAAGCGTCAACGTTAATCATTTTATGCGGTATATTTGCTATCAATAAATCTAGAATGCTGTCCCCTTGGGGGTCGTAGCTGATTGATGCAGTGAACCATACAGTATCACCCCAAGCCGTGGGAATAGACCTGTGCGCCGATGGATTAACTATCGGCGGCGGACGCCGGTTATTGTTGGAAATGTGTCGGCGGCCGGCGGCGCGCCGAGCCGATGGTTTTCACCGGCGGCGGCGTGACCGGCGGGATACCTATACCACCCATAATGTGTTTACAAATATTTCGGCATGTTATAACATAAATTATTCATTATCTCTCATTATTTTATGTCTTCAGTTGTTTATTTCATGTTAAAACTTATTTTATTAAATTTTTATTAACGTATGCGAGAAATTTCTTTTAATTTTAAGTATTCAAGCAAATATCGTAAAGTACAACTTCCATCAAACCTAATATTATACCCTTTCATTACTAAATTTCATAAGACGAATTCATTACAAATGAGCCCTTTTATCTCAAATGCGAGCGAAACATTTCGTTGTAAACAGTTATGTCCATTTCACAGTTAAAATTTTATCTATAGTTTATTCAAATGTGATGAAATACCGTTCAAACGATCCTGTATGTATTTTCATCACCTCTTGCATTCATCGATGCACCACATTGTAAATTTCTAGAGCGGAGGATTTTATGGAAAAGGCCTCCCGCAATTTAGATTTTTATTAAAATTTTAAAATTTATAAATTGATATTCGAATGAATGAGACGAACAAAAAGGATATATAAAAAAATTTAAACTCTTGGATTTCGAGGAAGACTTCCAGAAAAACACAATTAACTTTTACAAAACATTAAAAAAAGAAACTATTTGGGTACCAACTCCATAATCATCGGTTTTGAAAAGAAAATGGGAAACTGGAACTTATCAATCAAGAAAATGGCTGAGAAAATTGCTAATTATTTCGAAATACCTCCAAACTGCCCAGAACCCAAGGAAAGATTCCCACCAAAAGAGCCCAATGAAGACAACCCTAATTCACCGTCACCAGATAAAGAAGAGACCACAAGACGAATTAAAAAGCTCAAAAACGTTAAAGCATCAGGTGGAGATGGAATCATAGCAGAACTCGTGATAGCGGCCGGACCAAAAACCATAGCAGAAATAACACAAAAAATACGTAAGTTTGCAGATCAGTACGAAAGTTTTACCAAGACAGAAAAAGTTGAATATGATGAAGGAGAAGACATGCCTAAACTGAGAAAAATTATAAAAAGACAGTGGAGATGATAATGTTAACTTTTAAGAAGAGGAAGTAAAAGAAGCTCATTCATTGCACCCAAAATAGAAAATGCTACAAATGTTTGGCCTATGCTTTCCACATTGTCTATGATCTGTCTCAATCTGGGCTTTTTATTAACTTGTGCACAGCTTATCAGCTATTTGTTACCCTTCCTTGCAGTCGGGTAGCATGTGAAAGAGTATTTTATAGATTAAAAATCGTCAAGTACAGACTTAGATCAACACTGACTCAACGAGATTTGTTTTTCAATTTAGAAAAAGACATTATCATTGATAAATTTGCTAGTACTTGTGGGGAACTGAGGAAAAAGTTATTGGTTTAATTGTTGATTGGGGCACAAGATATTTTCCAGGATAGTAATTCAATAAACATTTTTCCAACTAAATACAGACTTTAATTTGTTTTTGGCAATCATTTGGTTAATTTTGGTAATCTGATTTATTTGGCAATGAAACAAACCTATTTCGTTTGCGAGTTCTTCTGGTGTCCAAATAATATGGATAGCAGCGCATCCGTTCTTGAAACAACAGCCCCTCCCCCCCCCAAATGTACCCACCCAAAGATTTTTCTAGCCACGGCCTTTCCATTTACCAATAAAATAAGGGGCCCCAAATTCGTTTCCAGCCGAAGGCCCCCGATGATGCCAGACCGCCACTGCATAGAATTAACAAAGACCATATCATACAATGGGATGATGCAAAAAGTCTCTTTGTCAGCCGCACGCACAGTTATTGGTAGCCCTTAATCAAAGAGGACATAGAGATTCGCCTCGAACCGAGGAGTTTCAATCGTGATTCAAGATTCCAATTAAGTGGTGCCTGGAAGCCTATCATAAAATGCATTGAAAACATTAGGACAGGCCAGAGAATCAGGCCACGGTCAATCAGACGAGCGGACCAATAGGGAGTCACCTGACGTCCTCATTGTTTGTGTAAATGGTGACCATTTAAACCGTATTCATTAACCCTGAGGATGAAGTGCTAGTCTCACTTCGAAATGTCGGCCCTAATGCGACCTATTACCTGGGTGAATACACGAGAAGCATTCCTTCTTCATTATGGTATTTGTTTCAAAGAAGAAAACATTATGTATTCCTTTTAAAGAAGGGATCCATGATTACGGCCTTAGAGCGTGTATACGATTGAGACGCCGTGGTGAATAAAAAAGTGTCTCCAGAGAAACGTCCAGCCATGTGACGTCAGAGAAGGCGGAGCTGCCGACAATGCTCATAGCGCCCGTGTTAAAATAGCATTTTTAAAAATTGAAATCAATCTGTAATCTGGAGTTATTTATGCGAATATTCAAAGCGAAACAATGAAATAACTGAAAATTGCTGATATTCCCGATGGTGAAAGCGTCACTAGAAATTAATTATTCATGTTTACTTAAAGTTATTCTCCAGGCTCAAAGCGTAAAAGCATCACTCGGTTGCTATGTCTGATGTCACAATTGCCAGCTTGCTCTAGTCACACTTACAATACATTGCAGGGATAGCCCATTGTGTCCTCTATTGTATACATGCTCGAAGGATCAGGCGGTTCTGACAAATAGATTATGCGTTTATTTACGAGAAATATAAATATGCTCCGAACATATGGCTTCTTCGTGAATTAGCCAGAAAAAAACACAATCTGATACAAATCTGGCTCCAGATATTATTTTCCTTGCCTTATCGATGATAAACTCATCACTTAGATATTGTACCATCTTATGTAGACTTGGAGGGGGAGAGATCAGGAAAAAATGTTCCATTTCAGTTTTGGGCAAATCTTCAAAGGAAGGTAGCGTATAAGACGTGCTTTTTTGTGCGTAAAGACCTCCGCTGTAAAAATAAGACTTTTTTCTCTCCAAGTAAACTGGGTCTTCTCCAAAAACAGTCGCTCAGTTGGTTACGCAGCCGACTCGAGCCGTTGGTAATACGTGCTGTGGTTGTGAGATGTTTGTCGGCTCCTCTACATCTTTCAGGGACTGAAGGTGGATTTCCTTTTATACTAAGGGGGTAAACACTGCCTATATGGTCAAGAGGAGACTCGCTCGTTCTCCGCTGGGTCACCAGTAGAGATTTGTGCTTCCCTTAAGAAAGTGTGAGCTGATCCGCGGTTGGACTCGGCTGATACGGTATAAGCTATTCCCCTTGTTTACTCAATTCGCCGACTGTTGTCGCCGTCAGAATAGTATCGACCTTGGTGGGTTGTGGTTAGAACCACACGGAATCATTCCGAGCTCGTAACTAAGAAGTCACGTGGTACAATGACGAAGGGTTCGAGATTATGGTGTGTTTAAACCACTCATAGAAATCTCACGCAGCCTTATACACAGAGTTTTTATTTGGGGGAATATTGTTAATGAAGCTAAATATCGCGATTATAGACGCCATGAACGACATATCAGATACCTAAGTTACATGTTCGTGTGGGTAAAACTTCTTACCGATATCTTCACCCATACGTTGTTGTATCACGTGACTCCTTGGTTACGCACTGGGAATCATTTTGTGCGATTTCAAACACAACACCCCTAGACTTTGACATGTTCAACATGAACACTGAGCATGATTGATAGGGCATATTATACATCTTTGGAAAGAACATTTATTTACCTTTCAAATGAAATATATTTTGGAGCGATCTCATTTGCCAGTCTTAAGAAAACGAATATGAACACGGTAAAATCGCACAACTTCAAGACTTGGCCATGTTTACAACATTGTGGAACAACAGTAATTAAATATAGAAAGGTAAAACTTTTATCATAGGCAGGGTGCATAATCAAGAAGCCGTCAGCATCATTCCAACATCCGTCCATCGTCGCTTTACTGTTTGTACGTGATTAACTAGGAAATTGATTGGAGTCAACAGTTGTTGTGCGAGAAAGTTGTAATTGAAACACTACCTTTGTAATAAAATAAGAAAAGAATAGGCGCAAGCGATGTTTTATAAAAACAATGGAACAGGAGATATGAAGGGAACAATTCTGATGACGTCAAGCCGGCCGCATGCATCGCTTCCGGGGCTCTTCCGAAGCAGTGCGCAAACCTAACAATGCCTTAACCGATTGCAACGCTCCGCTACCCGTTCCAAATCGTACTTGTCAGGATAAAACGGTGGCTGCGCATTATTGCGAGTAAAAGTTTAGTTCTAGCTCCCTGATTACTATAAGATAGCTACCCAGAAAATTATTTTGAATGGCAACGCGACTTGCATGCTGCTAAGTAGGGTATATGCTCCTAAGTAGGATAGGGATAGGCTTGAAGTATTCATAATTCTATGATATTTATGAATAACTCAGTGCCTTTGTTAAGTACTTCACTTAACGCTCAATATTGCAGACCAATGGTACAGCTTTCAAAAAGGCCAGTGATATCTTGCTAAAAAAATTCTAAGTCGGAGATAGGCAGCGGAAAAAAAAGTTGCACGACTTGGCTTCGCATTGTATGCAGAGGATCGCGCGCTCTGATAGATTCACATCTGCTGCGCTATTCTTTGGGTCGTAGCCATTCGCAGAGCGAGGACCTCACGCAATTTCGCCTATTAATAGACCGCTGGCACTAATAGAGAATGAGTTACTCGCTAGCTGCCGGTTCTCTCTCCCCTTTACGTGCCATCTGAGACGAGTCTGACGTGACGAGGCAGGCGACAATGAGGAAGGTTCAATAAACGAGACCTAGCGAGAGAAGTGCGTTATAACCGCGAGCAGTGATGGCCGTCTCGTCTCCAGTATCACTGCAAAAAATTGAGAAATTCATGGGCAGCTGTCTTGTTTGCTTGTGCAGCACGATTAGATGAATGAGTGGCAGTTATAATGGGATGACACTAAGGTCGATGTGCTTGAAAGGGCAGCTATCAGCTCTAAACCTTCAGTAGATTCACTTCAACCTCAAATCTGTCCATTTTTATCCCCCATTGTCTGATATGTAGAACAGATAATTTTTTAGGAAAGGTGTATTTATTTGGTAATCGAGTAACTCATTGAATGAAAAGTTATTCATAAAAAAAATAAACCGATGCAATAATGAAAACAACAATCGCACTTTTAAACAGATTTCAATAACAATAGGACGCGATTCAACGCGTTAGGCTACATCTTGTACCTCATTATGACTCTGTGAGTTGAAACGCGTCGTATTGTTATTAAAAGTCGGCCCCGGTGGCGGCGGGGTAAAGTCCTCGCCTGCCAACCAGAGGGTCGCGGGTTCGAGTCCCGCCTGGGTAGAATATTTTCTGCCCAGGACATGAGTGTTTGTGTCTCGTCCGTTGTTACTATTATTACCCGCCATAAATTGGCCTATTGGGCTGTATTCGGGATAATGAAGATAAATAAAAAAAATTAATTAAAAAAACCTGCGGAAAAGTGCAATTGTTGTTTTCATTATGAAAAACTTTCACGACATCACGCCTGAATCTGTTGAACTTAACCGATGTAATTCTTGTTTGAAAAGAGTCCAAGGTAGAGTGCGAAAGTACATTATAGGAGTGGAGATCTTCACCTAAATATTTCAGGCATCATTCATATTACTGGAGTGTATTTCTCGTGAATTGTTGAATTACCGAGTACAATTTTTATTGCCTAATGAATAATAGATGTTTTGTCTTATGATCTTATATTTGCAGAGAAATCCCGAGATAAGTACGGAGTGATACAATAATCTGATTTTATATTTGACTATCTCAAAAAAAATGCATTTTCGTGAAAATCTTTGAAGATTTGCACGAAAAAAGTCAGTGGAAGCTAATAGTTCGTCATTATTTCAATAAATTTTGAATTGAGGAATATAGGTGATCGATTATCAAAAATAAGTGTTTTGTTTGGATCAAGAACATAAGGACGGAAAAGTCCCATCTCGACAAGTTCCACTTTTGGCCACAGGCAGCGCTGTTTTAGTTATCAAGGCTTATAGCAGACGTCTCTGGGCTAACTATGCGTGTTTTTACGTCTACTTTTTCTCCGCCAGTACGGTGATTTGTACTGCAAGTAATGCTTAAAGGCATTAGACAGAAGATTTATGCACTTAGGGTACCGAGCCATCGACGAGAAAACTCTCCAGAGCGTCGCGATGTAAATCAATTACACCTAGGGCCTACGGAATCTGGTGATGTGATCGGCGGAGTCGTATTCCAAATTCCACCCTACAATTTCTAATTTATGGTGTAAGAAAAGGAAAAGAGTGCATTGAAATGGTATTTAATGCAGTTAATTCGAAAGCTAGCTCTCCTCAGATGCTCTTGAAGGCATTAGCGACCATAAGGCTATTTCCTTGTGCGTCACTCGTAAGAACAAAAAGAGAGGCTTAAAAGGAAAAAAAGTGCAAGCAATATAGTAGGATGGATAGGGTCGGCTTTGATAATTATCTCACTCAAACTTTCCCGGAATGGGTAAGGAAGGGGAGTTGTGCGAATGAAATATGGGAAAATTTCAAAAGGATGCTATTCGAAGGAACAAATCGTTACGCTCCCTATAAAACTTTGAAAGCAAGTCCAGACCCAGGATATTATAACATAGAAATTAGAAGGTTGAAGAGCAGAGTGAGAAGGCTCCACAAGATGAGAAGCAGAGGTGGCCTGTACTTAAATAACTATAAAGATGCGTATAAGGAATTAAATACGAAAAAATTAAAAGCCAAGGATGAATTATTAAGGAAATCCCTTAAGGAACAGGGATGGAGTGGGCTTTATAAATATGTTCGAAGGAGACGTGGAGGGAATAATACTCTAGAAAATACAACTCTAAATTTTGAAGGCCGGATTATAAACGATAACTTTTCAAAAGCCTCGGCTTTTAAGGAACATTTTTCCGAAGTCAATAACAGTAAAAATACATTATCATCAAAGGTCGGGGATATTATTTCGTACATACCTTTCGAAATTAAGGTTAGGGATGTCAGGAAGAGATTTTTTAAAAATAAAGAGTCATGCGTCTTGTCGTCCAGACAGCCTAGCGGGAGAACTCGTTAAAAGATTGGGAAATGCTTTGGTTCCTTTCCTAACCCATTTATTCACAGTAATAATTAACAATGGCGATTTGCCTAATGATCGGGAAAAGTCAAATATAGTTCCCATACATAAAAAAGGCTCTCGTGTTAGTGTTGAATCCTATCGACCAGTTAGCTTGACTTGCATTGTGTGCAAAATCATGGAACACTTGATCGCAGACTATATCAAGGATTTATTGACAGAAAAGAACTGGTTATGGGAAGGGTAACATGGTTTTCGAAAAGGCTACTCCTGTGAAAGTCAATTAGCGTCTCTCTATCAGGACCTAGCGGAGGGGCTAGATAGCGGTAAGCAAATAAACGGGGTTTTGATTGATTTCTCAAAATCATTCGACAGGGTAAGCCATGACATTCTCATGAAAAAATAGGGATTTTTCCACCGTGGCTTTTGTCGTTAAAATATTTAGGTGCGCCATAACTTTCCTCTTTAATGACGAATGCGTTTCACGATAACAGAACCAGAAAAGTCCAACTCTGTCTTTCCTGTTTCGCAGTAGAGGTGTGTCGTTCATGAATGAATCGTTCAGAATGAACGATTCAATGGCATGAACCGAATGAATTGAATCTACGCTTTCCACTCGAATCGTTCAAAATGAACGATTTGATGGAAGATTCAAATCCGCCAAATCCAAATCGTTCAATAAGAACCCTGTAAATACCCTTGAAACACCTTGTCAAATGTCTTGTGTTTCCGAATTGGAGCATCAAATTTCACCTTTTTGTTTGTTATTTCGCACACTAATATTTGAAATGCAGTAAGTCGACAGAGTCACATGGATTCGAGATTCAGTTGGATTCGAGATTCAGTTGGATTCGAGGTTCACACGGATTCGAGATTCACTCGTGGATTTGGTTCATTCGGTTCATTATGAACGATTTAAAGAACCGAATCATTGCCACGAATCAAACCCCATGAACTGAATCCACAAAATGAACCGAAATTCCCACCTCTAATGACGAATGCGTTTCACGATAACAGAACCAGAAAAGTCAAACTCTTTGCTGTTTCGCAGTGATTCCAAAACGTCTCCATTATCATCTGCCGTGATTTTGGGAATAGTCACATTCACATTATTGTTAACCATGTACACTATAAAATCATTTAAACACAAATTCTATTAATTTAAGTAACAAAACAACGGAACATGCAGCGGGAGAAATATACTTTGCTCAACGATCAAAAACGAAGAAAATAATGCGCACTACTAAACTAAACTTCAAGAAAAAAATCCTCGGTGCACGATATGCGTTTCTGAAGAAGACATCTGCATTGCTGACGAAACTGCCGTCTACGACAATGGTAGCACGCGGATGAGATTTCGAAAAGCCTTCACTGCCATCTGAACGTCTCCGCGGAAGCTTTCGTGTTCATCCCCCATTTTGTCCTCTCTTCTTTTACTCTTCTGTAAACTTCATCATTTCTTATTTTGTCCGTCCATTTTATCTTGAGCAAAATATAAAAGTAATACAACGCTATAACCATCCTAGGCGTTGACTCAAATTCCCTAAAGGCTGGGACACAATCAACGTGTACGTGTAACGTGAGCCGTCAACGGGAATACGCGAAAAGATGGCTGACGGGAAAGTTTAGCGAACGGGCACAATCAACGTGTACGCGAGAGATGGGCAACTTTCATCTCTTCGCGTGTCCCGTACACGGCAAACCAATCAGAATAGTCCCGAGAATCCGGGAATGGGAGCCATCTGTCCGCAGATACATCCAACTGTTAAAGATTGCTCTTGGCGAAGACAACTTGTTTACTTCCGCACTTGTTTACACCTGATCTCTTAGTTGCGCCTGCGTTAGTCAATTGTTACTACGGCCCGCGATAACGTTGATTGTGTCCGCTGACTTGCGTTCCCCGTCTCCCGTTGTCCCGTTGACGTCTCGCGTCACACGTACACGTTGATTGTGTCCCGGCCTTAAGCCGCGTTATAGTATAT
The DNA here is from genome assembly GCA_963169105.1 of Ceriagrion tenellum. Lineage (NCBI taxonomy): Eukaryota > Metazoa > Arthropoda > Insecta > Odonata > Coenagrionidae > Ceriagrion > Ceriagrion tenellum. The sequence goes on from OY720643.1 coordinate 94,020,585, forward strand.
TTAATAGAAACTGGTCTTTTTAATACTATCTAAGTGTGTAAAAATAGTTTAGTTTTGACCTAGAGATATATATCAATGATTTCATTTCACTACAGAGTTCCGTAACTCGTATGTTTTCAACAAACATGACTTGTATAGTGGTGTAAAATGACCATTTCGTCGAGGCAATCCACTGAAAACAAACCTACCTACAAGATGCGCGCATAGCCAAGTGGCTCCACACTTTTTGGAGTAAGCACAGTGAAGAATTTAGTTACCGCCGTTAGCCCTATAATGCTGGTTCCTTTTTTAATAGTTTCTCCTTGTTGTTCTATCATCACAAACCACTTTTGCTTCTCTTACATCCATGTAATACTTAATTCCAGCTCTCCCTTTCTCAAAAATCCCAAAATTCCCTCTTTATATTGAGCCTCTTCCATTGAGGTAGAAGGAGAGGGCGCTTGATATACTGGCCAATGCTAGAAGCTGAAACCAGTCCGCCGTTTTCGTTAACCACCATTTTTCCCACAGCGCTTGCGACCTAACGTACTGACTTTGCAATTCTACCATGTTTTCCATTGATAACTTACAAGGAATCAGCATGAAATCACTTATTTAATGTGAATTCTCCTCACATATTTTGTTTGTTTATTAAAATTAATCATGAATATACCTAATGGATTCAAATGTTTGGAATCGTTGCCTAGGCAACGTGTTGCCTAAATTTCCACATTTAGTTCACCCAGTCCTTGGCGCTACTTAGAATAAAGTCTTTTCAGTCGACTCGTAAATGGCCGTTGTTAATTATTTTTAACGTGAGACTGTGGTGGATATTCAATAACGATCGAGGAGATATGAACAACTTGATGCTGTGAATAATCGCTGACTATTTTTTAGACCTAGCAATTACTTTGTAAATGGTAGAGAGGAAATTTCTACCACTGGAAGTGTGTAAGAGGCATATGCAACTTCCATCGTGAGCAGACGCCGACGGTTGCCAGAATCTGATTGTAGTTTGAGTGCATCAATTCGGCTTCGGCTTAATTAAGGAATTTCTAATGCCTTGTTTAAACAGAAATAGCTTCGTACGAGGCTGCAAAACAGGGTATGCGTCTACGAGGATCCAGAATAGGAGATCGGACGATTTTCAACAAGTGTGTACCCAAGCACCATCCTGATATCTTTTTGATATCTTTTTATATCCATTATTAATCATTTATTTGTCAAAATGATATCATGTGATGACATCACTTTTTATCAAAAATGATAATATTTTGTGATACAAAAGTGACATTTGCCAGTGATATCATTTTGGTTACCAATAGATATATTTTTGACATCACTTTTTTGTCGTTTTAAATCATTTATTTGACCTGTGGCGGTATTAAAGCAGCCATAGATTTATTACCCTGTCATGAAAAAAACTCATAAATGTTAGGTTTTTATGAAGGTTCTAGCATCTTTTGGGAGATATATTGTGAAGGCTTCTAATGCCAGCAAGTCGTTTAGTGCCGCATGGGTTATATCGTGTTTCATGGCCCAAAGAACTAATCTCGACTGAATGTCTGACTACCATAATGTCTCACTTTCAACACTTTGGCTATGCATTTCACTATCACGAGACGAGAAATATTCTTCGACATGGCTGGATAAACTTTCACATTCATCAGAGCTGCCAGACGAATCAATCTCCACTGAGCTGACAAAATCTGAAGGATTAGGTTCACTAGTTTAGGTAGACCTATCGACTCCAACAAATATAAAAAGGGGCCAAATGGATCAGGTTGAGTGTACCGTAGACGTGTGAGAATTTACATAATAGGATTTTAGATATCTAACGAAATACATACATTGAAAATACAGACTTATGAGTCCACGGGACTTTCACTCGAACGTTTATCACAACGCAATCACACGTAGGCCGGTAGAGAAGATTGTACTAAATGCTTACACTGCCAATACAGGAATGCCGCCCTCGAAAACACGCGGTGGCCGGTGCATGATGCCACTCAAACCAGCAACAAAACAAGCACGGAACGAATATTCGCTCAGCGAAGGGGTGTCACGCACCAAGTTCAAAATGGATAAAGCATTAGAAGAGGGCTTTAAAAGAACAAAATATAATCATTCATAGACGTTTTTGGCGACTTTTACCTCATTTTTTCTAAAATCAAGTATTAGTCGTCAAGAGATCTTTATTTGATATCACTTTTTTCTCATTTGAGAATACGTCAAATTGTATTCTACAAGAGATGTTAAAATTATATCACATTTGTGTCACTTTCGGGATATAGACGTAAAAGTGATGTAAGGGATATCTTTTATGTCTTTTATTGATGTCTTTTAGACATATAAGTGACATATGATGCTGCTTGGGTAATGACATCCCGCGTATGACACTACATTTTTATATACTGTATTATGATTACTGGTAAATAAAACCGGTAAGACGTGTGTATTTACGATCTTTCGCCTGTATTTACATTTGAACTGCCGTCTTTTATCACTAGGCGGCGCCACAATCCACAAAGTTATTCGTTTACGGAATTCTAGGCTACAGTTTTTGGCAACGAGTCAACAATCCATATCTATATTCATGAAATTAATAATCATCCGTATTCCCGATGAAACATATTGTTGATTCGAATTAAACCCATTGCATTAGGTGAACAATGTGTTTTTAGAGTCACTTTCCTTAAATTTCAAACAGATGGGAGATATTATTGGTTAACATCCGCTAATTCGTCCATTCCGTTGTGCTATCGATAGGCAAGTAAGAAGAGAGCATAATTGTTATTTCGGTTGTCAGGCTTCAGTTTGATGACGTAATTCCCTCTCAATCTAATTCCTCCACAACAACTAACTCCAAATGACTTTCACGGTCTTTCTCATCCTAGGACGATCGCTTAACCACCATTTATCTGTTACCTAATTCAAAACTCTCCCATCCTCTCGGTATTTCCATACAAAGCATATTCTGTTCACACGGGCCCGTCATCCAAGCTTCGAACCCGCATCCTTTCATCATCCACTCATTCCCAACCCCATCGATTCTACTTTTTCCTCGCACGCTTAACGGTTTTCTAATTACCACTCCACTTTTTATTTTGTAACAATCACTGCGTTTACCAATCGAACCCAGATCGATATGAACTCGGACCGGTCTGAACATTCCAAGCCAACCGACTCGCATCGCCTGGTTTACCGATAAGAAATCGATTGATATATTGATTTGACTCGGTTCATATCGATTTGAAATCTCAGACTGGCAGAGAAATGGGGCCGAGTTAGCCCGCTTCTCATATCGATTCCACTAGCCCGTTGCGTTTACTTTTCTAAGCTGAACCGGCGAAATCGATCTGACTTCGATTGGTGAACGTACCGATTGTCTATCACGACAAAGATGATGAACAATTTAATTAAATTTGTGGCTATTTTTCGTACCAATGACCTTTTCTATCAAGTATGACAGAGTAAAATCATTAAGCAGGGTTTTTATATATGTGAATGTGGTCGGTTTATACCATATGATTAAACGCTGTTATTTTCATCGAGGCCGATTTTCACACGCCATGTCGATCAATCCAGTTACATACCAGCTCTTTGGGAAACGGGAAACGAATTTCCTCGTGGCTATTAAAATATCTCGTAAAGCTGGGAAAGAAAACCTCTTTAAGTCTTGAAAGTTTCTGTAAAACCTTTGGCATGATTTTACTTTCGGTAAGACCACAGTACGTGGGTTTTAAATCATATACTTTTACGTAATTATATATCTGATGTATCATGTAACTCGTAGATGAATGTATTACTTGACTTATAGCCAGTTGCAGGAACGTAACATAATGTATTCCATAAAGTTATGGGACCCATAAGCCATGGCAACCATACAATAAGTGTTGCACAACATTCAATAAATTCATTGGTCTCATAACTTATGGCATGGAGTTATGAGTTCCATAAGTAGACAAGATGGCGGATGCGCAATGAACCGCTTGGAGACTTAATTACTTGATAAAAGAGTTGTTTTCAGACCAAATCAAATCAGAACAGATCAAATATTCGAATTTAGTAACTATTGGTAAAACAGTTAAGTAACTAATAGATGTGTTCCTGCAACCCGAATATATTTATGAGTTCTATAACTTAATGGATCTCATAACTATTGATTCCATAACTAAATTTTCTTGCTACCGGCCATTAGCAAGGTTATCGGCGGTGTTTCTTGCGAGTAAAATGAACTGAAAGTGAAAGTAATTGACTTACGTAAAAGACTAGACCAGTTCTTTCCTCGGGTTCAATGCTATCGCACAAATTGGTTCTCTATATCAAGGTCTAATGGTTGGTTGCAGGAAAATTTAGTTATGGAATCAATAGTTATGAGATACATAAAGTTATAGAACTCAGAAATATATTCGGGTTGCAGGAACACATCTATTAGTTACTTAACTTATTTACCAATAGTTACTAGCCTCCAATATTTGATCTAATATTCCACCGCCGGATAAAAGTTATGAAGGTCTAGCCTATGAATAATTGATAATGCACAATATAATTAGTCAGTAAGAGTAAACAAACTGGTCACTTGTCTCAAAACAATTCTTTTATCAAGTAATTAAGACTCCAAGCGGTTCATTGCGCATCCGCCATCTTGTCTACTTATGGAACTCATAACTCCATGCCATAAATTATGAGACCAATTAATTTATTGAATGTTTGTGCAACACTTATTGAATGGTTGCCATGGCTTACGGGTCCCATAACTTTATGGAACACATATGTTACGCTCCTGCAATTGGCTATTAGCAAGGTTATCGGCGGTGTTTCTTGCGAGTAAAATGAACTGAAAGTGAAAGTAATTGACTTACATAAAAGACTAGACCAGTTATTTCCTCGGGTTCAATGCTATCCCACAAATTGGTTCTCTATATCAAGGTCTGAGTGTTGAAGTGGGCCAGGTTCATCGGAGTGAGTTACGAGAAAACCGCTTTTAAAGTTCCGGATATTCTTAACGTGCAGTTCCGTTCCGTTTATTATTACTGTAAATCATCAGTACCCAGGAAAATCAAGGAAAATATATATCAAGGGTAGAGTGCTTGTCTAAGGAAGCGAAAATTGCCGTGTACAAAAGTGTACTTCTTCCCACTTTGCTATATGGTAGTGAAACATGGGTATGTCAGGATAGACATGAGAGTAGACTAAACGGCGTGGGTATGAGTTATCTGAGGAGTATTTGCGGAAAAAGTAGGATGGATAGGGTCAGGAATGAGTGGGTCATGAATGAATGTGGTTTAGATGCTCCAGTAATGGACGAGTATGAAAGGAGAGTGCTACGTTGGTTTGGCCATGCTGAGAGAATGGATGAGAGTCGAACAACGAAACAGATATATGAGAGTAGAATGAATGGTGCGAGAGGTAGAGGTAGGCCGAGAAAGTTGTGGTTGAATGTGGTTGAGGAAATTCTTAGGAGGAGGAATATTAGGAGTTTTAAAAACAGGAGGGCGTGTATGAAACAGTGTATGGGGTTAAATGAGGCAAAAGAGGTTTGCAAGGATAGGTCAGTATGGAGGAAATTATCGAAGCAGAGTTAGGTGTACAATTATGTATTAATGAGTGAAACATTTTGACTGTGCCTACCCCGAAAGGGAACGGCGTTATGGGTATGTATGTATGTATCAGTTCCCAGTGTCTTCTAAAATTCCTCACGTGTTGTGGCCTATAAATATTCGACATGAACTGAGGAATTATAAATTTCAAACGTGTCTAGGGCGAGGAAATTGGAACTGGCACGTTGGCTGGTGTATCGAAACGCTGGCTGTGAGTTAAATATACTAGTGATCACATTTTCAAGAATCTTATTATTATCTATATTATATTGGTCGAGATCGTTATCATTGTTTGCTTAAAATTGAGTATCAATTTTTGAGACTTATTTAAAAACGAGTAAATGGGTGCTTGCAATTTGCAAGCAGGGGGGGGGGGGAAGTGTTATATGATGATACTCTTTAAATAAGGAAAAAAAACAATGAAAGGTCTCAAGTCTGCGTGCTACATGAAAGCAAAGAAAAGTACAATTCACGAAAATGAAATACGCGCCCCATGAGGTATGGATACCAGACAGTTCTAGTACAAACTTATATATTGTATGTCATCCGGTTATTGACGACTTTTCAAAATACTAGAATCAGTATACCGAAACGAACGTGGAACCACTGGAAGATCATCATCGCCTCATTTGACGGCATATAAGATGCTCTTCTACATTAGATATTTCCTTTTAGTACAGCATACTTAATAAGAGCTCACATGAAAAATTTTACTATGTAAATTCCATCGGAATCGAGATTTTTAATATACTTATTTTCATATTAAATTTTTCTCTTCCAATCTTCTACATGGACTGCATGTTATTTCAATGAAAATACAGTATCGTGAAGCTTGGTTGGTTGAAATTGGTCATCAAAGCTACGTAAGAGGCCAGGAAAAAGTTGAATAAATTATACCCAGTACTTAGCAGTGCGAAAAATGGCACAAAGAAGACTAAATAACATGGACTTAGGATACCTAACTCATATATGAGGACCCCAGAAGTCAAGGGGTCTAAGTAACAAAACCATTGTTTTGAGAAAACTTAAGTCAAAGTTGAAAATTTTTGGTACAACCCACTAACTGGTTAAGAGGCATTGCCCTAGATAGCAGAATCTGTCAAAAAAATCACTTGGATACCTTTACCACCTAAAAGATTCATATTTTCACATCCCATTCCTGTACCTAACTTAGTTTTTTTCAAAAATGTCACTTAGACCCCTTGACTTCTGGGGTCCACATATGTAAAGCTATTGATTGCAATATCTCGAAGCCTAATCGACTTTTTTAACTTTTCCAATTTTACACAATATCGACACATAAATGTAACCCTCCCCTGAAACTGGCCCGCCTCGCTGAGTTCCAAACCTCGAATCGACACTCGGCCCGGCGACAATGGAGAAATATATCCATAGCAACGAAAGTGAAAACATTTCTAAAATCCCAAATAAAAGTTTAAAAATATCATTTTTACGGTAGGTGGGAAAGAATTGATTGCAAGAATAAGATTCTTCAAACATTCAGCCTCGTATAAGTGAATGAACCAATCTTGTAGCTCAATTATTTCATATTTTAATGAACGGAAGAAAAAAGGTCCACACTAAAATTTTTCATTTTTCCCGTATAATCCCATGTAAAGCTATCGATTTCAATAAATCGAAGCCCAATCGACTTTCTTAACTTTTTCGATTTTTTCCAAACTCGACACATGATTCTAACTCTACCCTGAAAATTTCACGCACCTAGCTCGTTTAGAAATGCCCAGGAGTTTTGATGAGTCAGCCAGTCAGTCAGTTTTGTAGCTATATACATATTAATAAGACAAGATAATAATTATAAATATTACTGAGCAGCTATTTCAGTTTCACCATGAAATCTCTGCGTTTAAGGTAGTCTGAGCGAGATAGTTCCCTAGTCATAATAGATACCATATTCGAATTATACGTTTTAATTTCTCAAGCTTTAGGACACATTACTTAAATATTGCATTATTAATGGTGCAATAATATAGTTTTATGTGACAGAAATGGTAAGTGATTAAATGAAAATATCTTATTAAGTCTTTAACTTGACCCATTTTTTTCGCGCGGTGCGTTTGAAACTCCTTCAAAACGGAAGGTTTTTTTTATACTCAATAGCCTTTGCGGCGAAAATATGATTATTATTAAAAAATAGTTGAGAAAACATACAAACTACACGCTTTTAGTTTTTTTACGTCATCTGAGTGTTATAAATTCCTCATTTTTTTTAAATTAGCTATCTCTGGAGTGCATACACGTACCATTTCCCATGTAAAAGGGCTGGTATTTTTTGGCAAATATCTCCGAAAGTAATGTGGTAAGGGGATAAATCTTTGTTGCTCTTAGCAGGGTGAGATATTTTTTTAATGAGACCTAATTCATTGATTTCTAGGTAAAATGATATTTCGCTCCGTCTGTACAAGTAAAGAATGCATGGGAAAACTAATGTGGACTTTGTTCTCCTTTGCATTAAAAACTAAACAAACTTAGCCATGCGATATAGTTATTAGTCAATAAATAAAATAATTCCTTCAAAAAACAGACACTTCAAAGAAATAGGTTTTATCGTTTGATAACTATTTAATTTTCAATTGTATGTAATGAAATTCAAAATTCATAAATGACATCTGTGAATTCAGCAACGCGTCCAACACCAATGCTTGAAAGTTGTTAATTTGTTTCAGGGAGTGTTGTGCTTCGTTCAGGCTACCGTCGTACGTACGATGGAACGCGCGATGGTAAGCTGTGCACGTCCGCACCATGGTAATCCATTGTTCCTAACGTTGTCACTTAACAGTGCAAACGCTGGTATCGCGAGTGGAATCCGGAAAAATGAATAACTATAATGAAAAAAGACAGTCATTTAGGTGAAGCAGATGATGTTACTTCAATGAATGAACATAGAAATGTGTCATTAGCTAGAAAAAATTCGAAAGCCTCCAAATGCCTCAGGAATATGGTACAATTTCCTTATATTGTTCATTTGCTGTTTTCTTATCTTCGCGGTGGCCTGGTGAGGGGGATAAGGGTAACGCTGTGCCCTGGTCACACTGCAATTGTGTCTGCGTTGGTCCTTACGATGGTAGTCTGGACGAGGCATTTTTAACGCTTCGCCTCCTTTTGAGCTGATGAGCGAATCTAGGAACTGATCAGCATGTGAACGAGAGCTGCAATCGAGGAGAACGACTCCTTTGTGAAGAAGAGCGGCGCCATATTTGATGGTTCATATGCTGGATATAAATGCGTAATCAATTCATTAGTGTCGGTATTGATAGATTACTGTATTGTCTCGAGAAGAGGGTCTATGGACAATATTTCAGAGCTCTAAATAAATAATCGGTAAAATTGTTAAACTTAGGTTGCAAGATTGGACGCAGACAAACAGTTAATAATAACGAAAACCCTTTAGGAAATGCGCAATTAATTAACCATCGTTATTATTTAAGTTAATCATTGTATTATCACAGGAATTGACCCTATGGACAAATTTTCTGAGCTCTACGTTATCGGAAAGTAGGCTACAATTCAATGATAATATTTGACCCGGACAAGCAAGTGAAACCATAAAATCTTGTACGAATGGACTTTCCCTGTGCAACACTGAGGGCTATATTCATAGTCGTTACTTGGGTGTCCCCTAGGTGTGGGGTCTCCCCTTGGCTCAGAAATGGTATTCATAGTCGTTACCCAGGGGACTGTCGTCCCCTAACCCTCCCCCAGGCCGTCGATTTCCTGGGTAAGGCATGAGGCTTACCCAAAGCTCCCCTGACGCAGTACTGCTGCCCACGCGTGGGACGAATGGATACTACTGTACTGATGGCAGTACACGATAATATCAACATCTTTCCATAGTAACGTCTTCTGTTTACAAACACGAGTACTTACTGAATCACCCTCGTATTCCTCATCATTCAAATTACATAAATATTTAAGTAATATTGAAATCAATCTCTCATATTCCTTCAATCAGTTTTTATCAACATTTTGCAACAGTATACTGTATTATTGTTTATAGCATGCTTGGTTACGGTGTGAAATGAGCATCGAAAACATCGAGAAACCCTCAGCGAAACAGTTCATATGTATTTTTGCGTGGGATTGTTGCCAAATCTCTTACCCAGGCGTCCCCTGGCTGGGTGTTACCCCGGTAAGGTTTGTGAATCGCTCAGCTTAGGGGACCCCTAGGTGTTACCTGGCTAGGGGATACCCAGGTAACCCCTAGGAATACGACTATGAATACGGGCACTAATGTTAGGTAGTGTAAACAGTTTTGTGAACTTTAAAGCCATAAAAACTAAATAGGTACCATTTTAACTATGCAGGCATGTAAAAACTATATCCTCTACCAGATATATTTTACTATTAAAGTAGTTTGAGCGAGTTCTCCAGTCATAGCGGAAACCATATTCGTAATATACGTTTTAATTTCAGTGCCCGTAGGAAGCATATCTTAAATATTGCGTTATTAATGATGTTTTTTGAATGAATAGGTCAAACTCTGTTTTTTTCCACCGTGAATTTAACGACTTACGACCATGGTTTCGACGATTAACGTCATCATCAGGTGAAGATACGTTTTGGTGCAACAAGTTATAATATACCCTCTCTCTCACCCTCCCTTTGGCTCACCCTCTTGACAATCCCCACCCAACCCTACTCAACCAATTCCCCCTCCCTTACACCCTCCACCTTCCTCCCCCACGATTCTACAGTCCCCTCCCCACTCTCTCTAGCATATAAGTTGTTGCACCAAAATGTATGTTGTTGCACCAAAATGTATGATGATGGTAATCGACGAAGCCATGGTCATAAGTCACTAAATTCACTGTTTAAAAACAAAGCTTACCCTTTGAAAATATTCAAACATGGCGGGTGAATTTTTTGAAGAAATTGCCTTGAGAAAAATTCGACCTGGACCGGTAACCGAACCACGGAACTTTGGTTTGGCGGACAAATGCGCAGAACACTACGCTATCCAGGCTCACTAATACCTATGGCAATTTTGGGTGGATTGCCAAGGAAATTGCCATAAGGTAAGATAAGAAGGCTTGATGGGAAGGCTTGAGAAGGTTTTCAGAGGTTTGCAAATTTCATTTTCAAAGGTTTGCAAAGGATTGCAAGGCAGTCGAAACCTGAGTCGGGAATTAAAGTTTTAAGGGTGAAAAATACTAAGGGCCGTATTCATAGTCGTTACCTGGGTGTCCCCAGGTGTGGGGGAGCCCCTTGGCTCAGAAATAGTATTCATAGTCGTTGCCCAAGGGACTGTTGTCCCTTAACCCTCCCCCAGGCCGTCGATTTCCTGGGTAAGGCATAAAGCTTACCCAAAGCTCCCCTAACGCAGTACTGCTGCCCACACGTGGGATCAATTGATACTACTGTACTAATGGCAGGACACGATAGTATCAACAACTTTCCATAGTAACGTCTTCTATTTACAAACACGGGTACTCAGTGAACCATTCTCATATTTCTCACCATTCATATTACGTAAATATTTAAGCAATATTATAAACATTCTCTCATATTCCTTCAATCATTTTTCATCAACATTTTGCAACAGTATACTGTATTATTGTTTATAGCGTGCTTGGTTACGGTGAGAAATGAGCATCGAAAACATCGAGAACCATTCAGCGAAACCGTTCATATGTATTTTTGTTAGGGATTGTTGCCAAATCTCTTACTCAGGCGTCCCCTGGCTGGGTGTTACCCAGGTAAGGTTTGTGAATCGCTCAGCTTAGGGGACCCCTAGGTGTTACCTGGCTAGGGGATACCCAGGTAACCCCTAGGAATACGACTATGAATACGGACATTAGCCCTTACTGCTTGAGTCCTCGTCGTACTTGAGTAGGTCACAAATGTGCGATATTTTCATTGTATTGGGAAGTTAAGATCTTCGGAGAGATTCTCCACTCCCATAAAAAATAGCCCGGTATGTGTTCGGGAAATATATTATTAGATCTGTACTGACTTTAAAGGTCAGGTAGAAAGATAAATCGATTGAAATGATACATCAACATCCCGGTAGGATTTGGATGGTCCCAAAGAGGACGCATGTTTTAGGAAAAAATTACAAGCAGAATTAATTAACGTGGCAAAAAAATTTACCAATTACTCTTATATCGGGAAGTGACAACCTGGAATTATTTCCCAGCATGACAAGTACGCCTTAAAATAAAGGCACTTAATAAAAAAATAGCAATTCATCATGACAATTGAACAGTATCTGTATTTTTTTATGATAACGTTACCTGCTCCTAATATTAAATTATATTCGTGATATAATTTTTGTAATCAGGAGGCTAATGATGAATGTCTTTTTGAGAAATTAAGAAATGTATTGGGTATGATGTTGAGTATATTTCATTTTTTTTGAGGTTGTTCTGTTGTGTCTTGCTGGGCAGTACATCTACAAGAGAGTAGCACTTTAAAAAAAATGTGACTTCCTTTAATTCGTTTTCTTCCATAACGGCGGGATGATAAAAGTTAATATCAACCAAAAACATCGCTCCTGGAAGTACTTAATCAAAATTACATCTTTGGGCGGCCAGTCTTTCTTTCGGAAGTAATTTGTAAATATCTATAACCAGACTACATGGTCCATTTAATTTAGAGAAATATTTTCGGAAGATGCATTACAATCGCTGAATATCATATTTTCATATTTTTAAAAATGAATGATAACGAACATCAAAGTGAAAACACCTTTGTCGCAGATTCAAAAAAACATATCTTAACCCTCTGAGTAGTGATTTTTTTTTCGTTTGCCCTGACCCCAGGAGTGAGTTTTTTTTGGAAAAAATTAAACTACTTCCAAATACAATTTTACCACCTTGAACTCAAGTTTGTTTGATAAAAAAATCAGCGAAAACATGATCATACATACACGAGCAAAGCAAAATAAATACAATAATTTTACCGAGTAAGATCCTAAATACTGTGGCGTGAGGACAAAAAAATTAACTGAAAGCTGTACTAAAACCAGCTTTGAATGCAATAACGTTCGTCAATTAATCGTCTATATTTGATATGCACGTACTCCAATTCCTACCTATTCCATTATCCTACTAAACGTGGTTAGTAGGATAGCTAGTAGGATACTAAACGTGGTTAGTAGGATAGCGTGGTTAGTAGGTAGGTAGTTAGTAGGAAGAGTCCTGCCCCCTATTCCATTATCCTACTAAACGTGGTTAGTAGGATAATGGAATAGGTGGCAGGACTCTTCAGAGACACTTCATAGTGATAATTGGGCTCACCAGCCACCAGGATAGATGGAACAACATGTTACAACGCTTTTGAATGGGAGGCGTGAATGTACGCCTTTACTGCTCCAGCGCGATCAGCTGATTGCAATTGTTATTCCACAAACGCTATAGGAAAATGACGGCCAACGAAGATGGCGGACTGGCTTCACCTTGTAGCATTGGCCAGCATAGCTGAGTGCCCTCCTCATATATCTCAATGGCTTCAACCCTAAGTTTCACTGTTCTTCCAATAATTTTTAACTTTCGTCATGTTATTTTAATTCCCCCGTTCTTAAGGCGTATCCACTTTACCCACTGATCTTATCTCATGCTCTTAAATATCCCGCAACCTTCAACTGTCTCCAGTAATTCATTATGCGCTTGTCAATGCCGTGTGTCTCAGCTTGCTCTGCATTTATTCCTCGCTTAGCAGTTCCCATTAACCACCATCATTCCCAGCAGGAGTAATATTTTCTGTCTCGTTTAGACATAATGGCAGCGTATGTCTGTTCGGTACCACTCTAAATGACATGCTAGAGAAAATAACTGTACTTCAAGTCCGTTCAAACGATGTTCATTCGAAAAAATCTTAGGTAGAAAGCGACAGCCTTCGAATAACCTTCATTGGAAGCAAAAAATATGATAGTTCTCATATCAGCTTAGCCTCAGCTTCATTGTATTGGGGAAAAATCCCCCTCTGAATACGAAATGCTTCAACAAATGCCGGGCCTCGTGATAAAGAACTAGAATTCCGTAGCATCAAACGCATGCCTATTGTTGATAATTAAGCTGAGATTAATACAATATTGTGTCAGTTTGTTAAGATTAGTTTCATACGAGATTTTTCGTTATATACGGTCTAATGGTGTATTCTCCAAGCCAATGACGAGCAAAATTAGGCTCCAAATCTGGTCATTGACATAATTTGACCCTAATTAAAAAAGCTTGCGAGCCGTCACTGATTTGAACAGATATTTCGATACCCGCGGGAAAAGTTTTCTCGCTTGGAAAAAATATATCGACTGGCCGTACACGTGGTAACATAAACGATGTAAGAATTATGATGTAAAAGTTTTTTTCTCAATTAAAGCATTGCTACGACTGGGTTTTAAGGCGCGAAATTCGAAATTTGAGTAAAATAGTATGAAAACTCGTGTTATTTATTCGGCATGAAACCTTGAGATTTATTAGAAACCATTATAATTGCATGAAGCGTATGTTTCGCGTTTCGAAAAATATTGTACGTACGACCCCTGATCATTTCGAATTATACTGCTCTCCTAAGCTAAAAAGACAGATCCTGACAAAAATTTCACATTTTGAGCGTAGAATTGATTTCAATAACTTATATCTCGAGGATTTCAAAAAACCACGTAAAAAAGCCTCATCTGCGACGTTTTCAGGACAGTGTTTTTATTTTATCGCATCTACTGCATGATTTATAGGCCAGAAAACAGGAACTACGAGTAAGAGTAACGGCAACCCTTTAAAAATTAATAGATTGAAAAGAAAAACGATGACTTTGTTAATTTTCTTCCCAAAAAATATTGTGGGTATAAATAAAAATTGAAAATATCAGTTTTCTAAATAGTTGGCAGTGAATGAAAACAAATACCTGCGATACCTCAGAACCGACAATGATCCATTTAATGTTTTTTAGTACAGCAGGGCAGTATATGTCAGGTACTGCTAGGTTTCGCGCTAAAATAGCATTAAATTGCCAATAAAGCAAATAGGTAACATGAAATTTTTTTTCGCCATTGCCCCTACGTATTACACATAGAAGTACTTGTGTGTACAGTTTAACGCAAATGTGTGCACAAACGAAAATCGCTCCGACCAATTTAAAGATTATCTACTCTTCTACATATTTTTGTGAGGACTTCCTCATTCTTAAACGTATCTGTCCATTGGAACTTCCGCATTTGCCTTGAGAAATGTGTTTTGGAAATCTCCATTCTCTTCGTTTCCAACTTTCCAAGAGTCGACGAGTTATTCCTGGGATTTAAGAAAGTTTTCGACTAGCATCCTCTCGAAAGAACTAATATTTAATTTTAAGGTCCAATCTTCCACTTCAGTCACTCGTGTCAATGTTGAAACTAAGGCAGATTTCTCGCTTTTCGGGGAGTATCTTTAGACCCCAGTTTAGGTCCACATTTTTACATCCTGTTATGGGGGAAAACTATTGTCGCTTTAGCGCTGAGAAACAAAGCTGAATCGGAAAAAAGAACGTAATGCATCAAGCATCTGTGGAAGTATTAGCTTCAAATGATATTTGAATTACAATCGTATGGAAATTATAAGATAAAAGGAGTTGTATAAGCAAATTTATAGCCGATCGCAAACAAATTGTTGCTGTCGACTGTTGCTGTCGACAAATTGTGGCTGTCGACTGAATTACGTCCGCGATTATTAGTTTGAAGCTCAACATGGAAGCGTGTTTGGCCACCTATTATATTTGTATTAACGGCATTAACTCTTGAAGCAGCGGCAACAATGGATTTCTCGACATAAAATAAGGTCGTTCGATATCAATTGTTTTCTTCCTTTGATATAGGTCTTCGAAACGTTCATAAATCCGCCATTAATGTGCTCATTTTTTCTGTTTTCTCCGTAAGATTAGTACTCGTTATTCGACGTTTTTTTTATTTTTCAGTGCATTTGTATTCGAAATGACAACTTGTGCCACATGTTCGCAGATTTCCTTGAGTGTGTTTTGGCGGTAAAGCTCAAATAGCACATTTATGGCGGCATTGTGGTGGAAATGGTCGCGAAGACCTATATCAAAGGAAGAAAACAGCCGATATCGAAAGACCTTGGCCGAGAAATTGCCATAAGAGTTCCCATCGGATTTTAACTTCGTCTACTCCTGGTGTCTTGCACTTGTAATTTTACTAAGCCTTAGTATGTGCATCGTAATATACTGCTTACGGAATAAACCACAGTAACTTCACATAAAAAATGTGGAGGAGAGAATATAAAAGCGTTCCTTGAATTCAAATACGAGAGTTGGCCAAAAAGTAATGCCCCACATTTTTTCCTCAAAATCTATTAATTCTACAAAAATGAAATCCCCTCATATGAAAGAATAATGATTCATCTACTTGCTCTATTTTTCCACATTGTCTCCTTCGAGTTCTTTTGCCTTCTTTCAGCGATCTGTTAGGGCAAGTATGCTTTATCGGTACCAGTACTCGGTCTGGTTATGGAGCCAGGATTTCTCTGTGCTAATCACCCCTTCGTCGTCCGAAGTAGAGGCGTGGAAAAGTACAATGTGTCATTATTCAAAATGTATTAGAAAAGAAGGGAAATTACAAAGTAATTCACATTCTTTCACGTCTTTAGTCTGTGTGTGACTGGTATTTGCCTGCTTATTTTTGCAGTCCGTTTGCATTATTCGTTTGAAGCTCAACCATTGACAAACGCAGATTTTCATTGGTGGGAATCTCTCGATTACATCGCACAGATATCTACTATTAAAGAATGGCATTTTTTTATAGAGTGGTGCATTGGGCAACCCTCGCACCTCACAAATTCGTCAAAAACTGCTACGGCCGAACAGAAAGCGTTACACGGATTTTGAACGATTTAGGGTGGGAGCCGCTAGAGGCTCGGAGGCTACGTGCTAGGCTAAGATTGCTTGAGCAATTGAGAATTGATATCTTTCAGAGCGACACGGAGAATATCATATTAGAACCACATTATATTTTCCAAACATTTCCAGGTCCGATAGAATCGATAAATTAAGAGGAATATTTAGCCGAACGGATAGGTATGGGAATTCGTTTTTCCCCCGGACAATTAAGGACTTTAATAAATGCTAGGCGGAATTTTTTTATTTTATTTTAATTTTAATTTTTAATTTTTTTTTTTAACGGCTGGTGTCCTAACACCCCCCGCCACACGCCTTTTGAGGTGGCTTGCGGCGTAGTATGTAGATGTAGATGAAAATAAGAGAAACTGGTAGTGTACAAGAAATGCATCTTTCGACTAATCGTCGTTGACTGCAACAAAAACAGAAGGAGACACTTAAAGACAATTATTTTACTCACGGCTCAATATAACTCTCTTTTTATCTTCTCCCTATTTCATTCTCTTATTCAGTAAGATCTCCACACAGATCTGTGATCTTTAAGGCTGCCTAAAGCTCATTGATATTTGTGAACAGCATGGTACCAAAAGTATTGATTAATAAATTATTCTTTTCATTAATAAATTATTTTTTTTTCTTAATATTTTTTATAATAATAAAATTTCTGAATAAATTAATTCATTAATAAATTATTCTTATTCATTACCTACTTTGCCTACATTGCCTTGGAAATCTAAGAAAAGTAAACAAGATCCCTCAAAGTTGGTCAAAGCGCTCAGATGTAAGATAGGGTAGCGTCGATATAACCTGATAAGGCTTTTCGGCAAGTGGAGATGCGTCTCTCGATTACCGTCTCATCGCACGGGTCTCTACCATTAAAGAAAGGTATTATTTTATAGTGTATAGGGCATAACTTATTGGGTAACTCTCGCACCTGCCAATCTCTGTTACTGGTGAAATATCTCTAAGAGAGCTCGAACGAAAAATTTGTCCCTGTACGTAAAATAAATCAGGATTTATCAAGCGATTAGCAGAAATATTATAAGGTGATCAAGTGAAAGAGAGATTCCATTTAATTCTGGTTGAGGAAAATTATGAATACGCCGCAAAAATGTGAGGCCCAGCGTGAAAGATTTAATTTGAAAAATAAACAAGAGACAGGGGAAAGCCCCGCACTTCGATTAATACTGTGACCAGTAAACGGAGGTAGGAATGCGGCTGATGAAAGGAAATTGATATCTTTAGGTTTTTAGCCACTAGCGACCCGGGGGTTACACGCTGGGCTTATATCATCCGCAAAGTTCAAATCAGGTAAGTTTCAGAATGACGCGGATGATATTATTTGAATCCACTGAAGAACTGACGGAAGCGATAAAATAAGAGAAACTGATAGTGTACAAAAACACATATTTCGACTAACATTTGGTGACTGCAACAAAAACAGAAGGAGACACTTAAAGACAACTCTTTTACTAACGGCTGATTAGAAATCTCTTTTGCCTCATACCTATTTCATTCTCTTATTCCCAGCCCGTTTTATAGATAGTGTCATGACACCCTCTGCTACACACTTCTTGGGCAGCTCGCAATGTAATGAATAAACGTGGGTGGTCCATGTCTGTGAGCCATATTGTGCAGAAACTCGCAAGAATTGAACGGGTATTGTTGCAAGCGTAAAACGGAAGACATTATGCGTTTTTTAAACAGGGATTAAATTGTAATTCTTAATTTGAAATAGCATAGTAGTTGTGGTTAAATAAAAGAAGAGATAATATTGACTCACCCTTCTCCTGCTGTCTCTTTTTTGCTTGAAATTTTTACACTCCATTGGCGCTGTTGGCATATTTCGATCTCAGAGATCGAGACCCCACCCTAAGAAATTGCTGCGTACTTCTTCATTGCGATGTCATGATGCACTATTATTGGGCGGAACCCTTTCGTGAGTAATGATCGACGTGATTTGTCGCTCTCTATGATAGAATCGGACAACAAGAATAATATCGTGGTACAGAAAGAAATGGGTATTAGTGGCTATAGCCATCACCTTCGGTGTCTAATTCCCTGTTTCCACTTGCTGGAAATTATCATGATCTCCAGCTACACCCATGAGCGAATGCGAAGACGTTGTAATGATAGCGGTCGGTTTGTTATTTTCTGCTCAAGTATTTGAACACGCCCAGTACATTCTACTCGCCGTGCGATTGTTAAACCCAACTGTTCTTTATGAAGCTCTTGTAAACTCTAAATTAGACGATGGACTGATTTGTTGGGGAGGAGCATACAAGAAGGCCTCATTTCTTGCTGTATTGCTACAAAAAAGATAATAAGAATTGCAACTGCAAATAAACAATATAAACAATATTTCTCCAGCTGTCCTGCTGGCTTCCTCAGGTCCATGTAACATGGACCTGAGCAGGACAGGAGGACAGCCGGCGAAATATTGTCCTCAACATGAACCAACGCGGCGGAAAACCCGAAAGAAGGAATCAACCTCCATCAAAGCCCCGCGGAAGCCTTCATCGAAACAATATAAACATACATACCCAGTATTTTTCGACTTAAAATTCTTCCCGTTAAATTTCATGTTTGTTTTTAAGGTTCTGAAATTATTAAAGTTGAAGAGTGGCGATTCGCCCACGGTTCCTGGAAGCAATTATACGTATAATTTACGAAGGAGGCTGAATACATGGCTTCCAAAACTAAACTTTACGTTGCTTAAGAGACCCTTTGCATATGTGGGTCCTAAAATATTTAACGCCTAACCTGAATCCATTTAAATTTTGAAATAACATGATGAAATTGTCGAAATTTTCAAAGGAAAGGATATTGGCGCATAACAATATTGATGTTTTACACTACATATGTAATGTTGGTTATAACATATACCCTATGTTATAACGGGGTTAACTTGCATTTTATAAGAATGTAAGGTAGGTGAATTATTATTCTTGTATTTGTTTCTTTGTACACAATTGGGCTAAAATGACATCGTCTTTAGTTAATTATTACATATGCTTTTGAAAGTGTATTTGTTTGATGCTAGCAATGAAGTTCATTTATGGAAGGTAGCTCCACACAGGTCTGTGATCTTTGAGGCTGCCTAAAGCTCACTGACATTTGTACACAACATTTTACCAAGACTGTTGATTAATGAATTATTCTTATTGCCTACTTTGCCTCGGCAATCTCAGGATTTTTCCTTAAAATCAAGTCACTTGATAAGTCAAAGTGAAATGAAAGTGAGGAAATTTGAAAATTAAGTCGAATCTAAACAAATTGCTACTCTCTGAAATATACCGTCTCGCAACTTGGCGTCTTTCGACGAATACGGGTGTGAAGAGAAAAATGCAAGCGTAAAAAAATCCATTCTCAAAATATAAACTTGCTACCATTTTTTTAGGATTTTGTGTCCCCGTGGACAATATTTTGTAATTTTTGTCAATATATGAGTTTTCCTTTTCTTCCTTCTTACGATTCAACTCGGTTTTTTAAATGGCATTTCAGTCAAATTCTATTTCGGAGTAAGTTAGACAGATTCAGGCGTAATGTAGGGGAAGTCGTCATAATGAAAACAACACTAGCACTTTTCCACAGATTTTTAATAACAATTCGATGGGTTTCAACTCACAGAGTCATCATCATAAGTGTGTCTAGAACATGGTAATGTCTCTGTGTCTTTGAAACCGTCATATTAAAGAAACAAGGGTTTGTCGAGTGTACAATAAGAAGGCCCTCGGATGATAAAGTAAAAGAGAGATGCTACTTCGCTCTGGTTAGGCCACACCTCGAATACGCCGCGAGCATTTGGGACCCTGGTCATAAAGATTTAACCAAAAAAATTCATAAAATACAAAGAAAATGTGCACGTTTCGTTGAAAACTGCTACGAGCGAATGTATAGTGTCTCACAACTTTTAGAGGGATTAAGGTGGGAGCCCCTAGAGACTCGGAGGCTAGGTTCTTCCTTCTGCTTAGCTTCTCTTGACCTTCTTAGGTTGCTTGAGGAATTCAGAACTGGTGTGTTTCGGAGCGAACAGAGAATAGTGTTATGACGCCTCAATACATCTCTTATGGCCAGTTGCAGGAACGTAACATATGTATTCCATAAAGTTATGGGACCCATAAGCCATGACAACCATTCAATAAGTGTTGCACAAACATTCAATAAATTCATTGGTCTCATAACTTATGGCATGGAGTTATGAGTTCCATAAGTAGCCAAGATGGCGGATGCGTAATGAACCGCTTGGAGTCTTAATTACTTGATTAAAGAGTTGTTTTGAGACAAGTGACCAGTTTTTTTACAATTACTGACTAATTATAATGTGCATTATCAATTATTCATAGGCTAAACTTTCATAACTTTTATCCGGCGGCGGAAGATTAGATCAAATATTCGAGGCTAGTAGCTATTGGTAAATAAGTTAAGTAACTAATAGATGTATTCATGCAACCCGAATATATTTATAAGTTCTATAACTTTCTGGATCTCATAACTATTGATTCCATAACTAAGTTTTCTTGCAACCGGTTATAAGTCTGACAGAAGCGATAAAATAAATATATACTGCCGAACAGATGGGTACAAAAACTCGTTCTTTCCGCACACAATAAGCGACCATAATAAAAACTGAGGACCACTCCATACACTCCAACAATACGCGTCACCATTTCACCTCCCAAAACTTAATCCCTTTCATCTTCACGCGGCTGGTGTCTTATCACCCCCCTGCCACACTCCTATGCGGCGACTCGCAGGGTAGTATGTAGATGTAGAACCTACGCAAATCTCTCGAATTATATGAGAATCGCATGGCTTTGGTATTTAATTGAAAATGTAATTCCAATACACAATGAATAACTAAGAGCTAATATTCCGAAAAAAATACTAGTAAATATGGCGTCATATTCAATCTCCCGATTAGGGGTAAGTGTGTTTTGATTCTTCGTTTATTTATTTTTTTATGATTCTTCTACGTCCAGCAATCAATGTGGGACGATTTATTCACATCCATCACCGACATGACGACATCACCGACCATCACCATTAAGGTGGGAGCCTCTAGAGACTCGGAGGCTACAATCTAGGCTTAGCTTGTTTGAGAAATTCAGAGCCGGTGTATTTCAGAGTGACACGGACTATATTATCATGACGCCTCACTACATCTCTAGGTCTGATATAAGCGATAAAATGAGAGAGATATATTGGCGAACAGATACGACTAGGACAGACAAAAACTCGTTCTTTCCGCGCACAATAAGCGAACACAATAAAAATTTGGCTCCACTAAATACACTCCCAAGCTACATGTCACCATTTCACCTCCCAAAACCTTATCCATTACATCTTTACACGGCTGGTGACCTAACACCCCCTACCACACGTCCATGCGGCGGCTAACTGGGTAGTATTTAGATGTGTATACATTGTTGGGTTCGAGTCCCGCCTGGGTGAAATATTATCTGCCCAGGACATGGGTGTCTGTGTCTCGTCCGTTGTTACTGTTGTTCACCCGACGTAAAATGGCCTAATGCGCTGTATTCGGGGCAGTGAAAATAAATAAATAAATAAATAAATAAATAAAAGTGCGATTGTTGGTTTCTTACATTCTACTTCAGTGACGTGGTAAATCATTTACTCGAACGAAAAATCATTTTTTCAACGAACCCGGCCACGGTGCCGGCGGGGTAAAAATCCTCGCCTGCTAAACCGAGGGTTGCGGGTTCGAGTCCCGCCTGGGTGGGTTTTTCACCACCCAGGGCATGGGTGTATGTCAAGTTCTGTTGGTCCGGTCCCTGGAAAACCCGATGACAGGCTCAGCAGACTATTGGGATTCCGGGGACATACGGGCCAACAGAATCGTCCGGCAGCAAAAAAAAATTACACTTCGTGATCACCGAAAAGTGCGAATGACATTAATGTCCACTAACTTAATAATAATTTCACGACAAATGTGCGCATAATTGAAAATACTGGACCGATTATCGTTTGTCGAAAAAAAATCAAATAAGCTGTCTCTCCGTAGGTCAGTTAACTCACTGATAAGTCGTACAGGTGAGGAATTTCTTTCCATGGGACCGGAAAAAGAAAACCGTTTATAACGGAGTTCGTCGTATAAATGAGAAGTTTCATAAGGGAGGTTGGAAATTACATGTGGACTTCTGGGCTTTTTTACTGGACCAAAAAATACGGTGTATAATTGAGTTCGTCTGTCTATTTTTTAAAGGGTTCTTTCGGATTTTTTTGTTTCTGATTCTCATAAATCTTTTAAATGATCGTAGCGCATGAATATTTCTAATGATAATATACCACGAAAATACTTATTTTACTCTCAAACACTCTCAAACGTTAAGATTCATGAACGTAAAAAATATGGAAAAAATTACAAGTGTAAAGTAGGGAAACGCGCAAAACACATTTTAAATTCCCGCGTCAAATCCATGGCGGAGAGCGGCATATCACGCTATAAATAATTACAAAAAAAAGTCATTTATTAGCTTTAAATTTTTAAAAAATATTTTTTCATGTATGTACAGGTAACATTGGATGTATATTAAAAATAAAATGTATTCAGCCACGGGATATCAACCAATGAAAATCGGCCCAGCACGGAACGTGTTAAGGTAGGTTTTATTGAAATTCAGAGAATCTCCTCCCGTTTGTCTACTTTTTCAGGGGCCTATCTCGCTCTAGAATATCCTTTTTCGCCTCAGCATACGATTTACCCTTCTTCATCCTGTCCATTAAACCTACTCTCCTTCTTCCTCTTCCCCGCTTGTCCAATATCCTTCCATCTATCACATTCTTGAGCAACCACTCGCCCCTTATTGCATCCTCCAGCCACCTACTCTGCCAGTCTCAAATTTCATTAAGAAGTTTCCTTTCCTCAACCACGTTCTCAAGCACTTCCTCGTCAGTCTTCCTTTCCGTCCGCCTCACCTTCTCCATCCTTCTCCACATCTCAGATGCCTGAAGCCTATTCTTGTCCTCCATTCTGAGGGTCAACGTTTCTGCACCATACAACGCCACGCTCCATATCAAGTTCTTCCCTAGCTTCTTCTTCACACCCTCAGCCAAGGTTCCCGTCATCGTCGTCTATAAGAGGGTCGTATATCCGAATAAACTCCACTTTCTCAGGCGAGATATCGTAGAACAGCATGATGAGTAAAAGCTCAAAAGATTTCGTACTGTCTACCAATTTTTATTTCACCTCTTGCTACACGTCAAAAATTTATAAAAAATTGGACTTATTACCGATTACGAAACTTTTTCAGTACATCGTAATATGCGAAAACTTTTTCAGCCAAAGGTTCCAAACCAATAGGATCACAGGACATGATATAGGACTCTGTCGCGTTTAAAAATACAATGTACCCAAATACTACAATCTACATGGAAAAAGAACACTAACATACACAGTTCCTAAGCCACTAAACCATTTACCTCAATCGATACAAATAATTGATAAAATATCAGAATTAAAAGAAAAGGTTAAATATTGGCTTCGTGAAAACTTGTTAACAGATTTATAAATAACATGCCTCATGAATTTATAATTTTAATTCATAGAACTTATATTAACAGAGATATTGTTTCATATTGATCTATAAAATTGTCAAAATTGCGATTGTATGATGAAAATACTACTAATTCATCTTGGGTTATATATATTCTATCATTGCACCATTCAGTAGATTGAAAAATGTGAATCTCTTTGTGTATACATATATGTACTTAAGTGCGTATGAATATATGTATGTAAGGGTATATTTGCTTTTGTAGGTATATGTATATATTACAAAATTATAATTCAAAATTAATTTTAACATTCACGCCTTCATTAAGTGTATTTTCCCCTTTTTCATGTTTCAAGTTTCTTTTTTTTCTCCTTTTTTTTGTATTCTTTGTTCTTCTCTGTTAGTTTAAAGTATACTTTTTTTTCTCGTAATTAACTACTGTAAAATCTTATTATATTGTATTGTACCAAAAAAAAATACAAAAGCAAATTACAATTTAAAAAAAGTACATTACACTTTGTACATTTTAGATTGTAAACCAACTTTTGTGTTGTAAACTATTTTTTGAGTTGCTTTTGGATATCTATTGTTAAAAAATGTTATGAACGTTATTTCATGTTATTCATTTCGTTGAACTTATATCCGATCACTGAGTTTAAAATATGGCACCTGCTGACAAGCCTTTAAAGGCTTAGCAGGACCAAACCGTCTTATTCCTTATATATTTGTTATTACTTTTGTAAAACTTGTAAACTTTGTAATAAAAACGTGTTTCGACTGACTAGCAGTCATCCTCAGGCAAGACTTGCCAGTCTCAGGCCAGACTTGCCTCAGGCAAGTCTTGCCTGAGGATGACTGCTAGTCAGTCGAAACACGTGTAGCTAGAGTTGAAATAAAAATTGGTAGACAGTACGAAATCTTTTGAGCTTTTACTCGTATATTCGAGGTTCTACTGTATTTAATTCGATCCAAATCGGGTGCCAGTACCTGTAGATACCAATTTCCATTCAAGATAGCACTCACCTGTTCAGTTAAGTTACCTGATACATTTCCAATCCAGTCGTCCTCTGCTCATTATCCCTCCACCTGTTCGTGATGAGAACAACACAAGAAAACAGGAACGAAACAACTTTGTGAATTTGTCAAGTTGTCCCAGTTCCCTCGGGTTATGGAAGTAGGTGGCATTTTTTTCCGCTCCGTGTCATTGGATCACGGGATTCAGTTCCGCCGTCATCTCGGCTTACCTACCGATCGAACAGTCGTTTTTCCCAGCCGCTCGGGTCCGTTGTTCACGCTAAGCGGGCCGCGACGAAAGCGGCTTTCGTCGGGACCGGCTTAGAGTGATCTTGTTTCCTCTTGCCAGGGGCTGAGATTCCAGGTTGAATCAGGCGCGATCCCAATCGTCCTCAATCCCTCCTCCTGCGAAATCGTATGTCCTCCAATTCCATTTCATTTAAGGTGGCTGTAACGGTAAACGTGAATCATTGAGTGTGCATATTTTGGTGACGTTTTTTGAAGTAATGCGATTAAAAATCTTGGACTGCATTTCGAATGAGTACATTGGTTTGTGTGTTGGAACTACGGCTGGGCGGTTATCCAATATATTGAATGAATGAATGAATGAATAATTTATTAATTGTCCTGGGGATATACCCCTTAAGAACAAAAGCAATTTACATTTTTTTGAGCAACATAAAGAGCAAAATCGACCATTTGGACAGTAACATAATGAAAAAATTAAGTATGAATTAATACCATTTTACAATGCTGAATGCAAAGTTTTTTGGAAATCATATCATATAACAAATTCATCTGCATACATTTCTGGATTTACATTAATTACAACAATATGCAAAATTATAACAACATTTAGTGGTCAGAAAGTAACATATTATAATATTTCATCTTAAAACTAGCAACAGAAGAACAATTTTTTATGTTTTTGGGCAGGGTGTTCCAGAGATGACACGCAGTGACCAAGAAAGAATTTTGGAACTTCTATATATTGGTTCCAATGTCAATATTTTTTAATGTCGGGATACCAAAATCACAATTTTGGAATTATCAATACCAATATCCTGTATTGGATATTGGTGGTCGGAAAAACCAATATCTGTTATTTGAATATTGTATATTGAAGAACCAATATTTGCAATTGGAATATTGATTGTTAGATTAACAATGTTAAAAATTCCAGTATTGAATATTGGAACCCGGCGAGGAGGGTGGTCGGAGGGCGCCCTAAACTCGGAAAAACAGACGCTCAGCGTGGCACTCAGTGCATCACTTTTCCTTTTCCACCATTATTCATAACAATGGCTGGGGGAAAGAAGCTTGCGTTGGTTCTCTTGTTTAATTAACGGACTTTTACATAGAGTTCAGTTTATTCGGGTTTTTTCCCGCGTTGGTTCATGTTAACGGACAACAGTTCCACTGACGTTACATCTAGCGAAACTGTTGTCCGTTTATATGAATCGGCGCGGGAAAAACCCGAATAAACTGGACTCAACAAAACATCGTGGAAGTCTCCGTACCAGACTTGTCCATAGTTAATAAAGTCCCTCTTGCGAAGTAACCCCCCTCGGTTCTAAAACACCTCTGCCACCGTTTTTTGTTATTTACCTGTAAATATTGCTGTTCAATAATTTCCAATTTACTAATATTTCATGTTTTCATTATTTTCAACATAACAATATTTCCATTATTACAATATTTCCAACATTACAATATGCCAATATTTTCCAATATTCATTAGTCCAATAAAGAAAAATTCGGCCTGTACCGGGAATCGAACCACGGACCTTTGGTTATCCGGACCTGACTCTTGGTTGCGGCTTCTTTGAAGTCCTCTTCTCCCTTGCGTTGCCATCTTTGATGGACCGCAAGGGCCTAAGATCTAGTTGCCTTGTATCCACCAAAATTGCCATGGGAATTAGGAAGCCTGGATAGCGTAGTGGTCTGCGCATTGGTCCGGCAAATCAAAGGTCCGTGGTTTGATTCCCAGTCCAGGCCGAATTTTTCTCATGGCAATTTCTTCAAAAAAATTCACCCGCCATGTTTGAATTTAAGTCCAATACAGGTAAATGATATTGGTCCATTATCAATATTTCAAGATATTGGATATTGGTATTGGGATTCAAATACTGCCCAGCCTTAGTTTGAACTCACCATGCGGGCGCTGATGTAAATGACGCAATGATTATATATGATTTTCTTCCTAAATGAAAGCATGCTATGACTCAAGTTTACTGGCTCCACACCTCGAATACGCCGCGAGGATTTGTGACCCCAGAACAGGAAGATTAAAGCAAAACAAAGTACAAAAGACAGCTGCGCGCTTTGTTAAAAACTGCTATGGGCGAAAATATGGTGTAGTATAGCGTATTTCACAGATTTTCGAGTGATAAAGTTGGGAGACGCTCGAGACTCGGGGGCTACGCGCTAGGCTTTGTTTGCTAGAGAAATTCAGAAATGGTGTGTTTAAGAGCGACAGAATATCATTTTGTCGCCACGCTAAATCTCTTGGTCCGACAGAAGCGATAAAATAAGAGAGATGCATTGGCGGACAGATAGGTGTGAAAATTCGATGTTTCTACGTAAGTGGCCATTTTAAAACTGAACTCCACTTAATACACACATACAACACACTTCACCATTTTACCTCCCAAACCCCATCCTTTATTCCTTCACGCGGCTTGTGTCCTAACTTCCCCTGCCACACGCCCATGCGGCGGCTCGCAGAGTAGTATATGGATGTTATTTTCTGTGCGGTTTTCGGAATCTAGGCTAAAACATAATTAATTATGTTTTCGAATATTGGACTTCATGTCGCTTAACTACACTTTGATATCTACGAGGGTGGTTTGATAATTAATGAGCCTACCAATTAAACCATTGTTTTTTTATTATTTTCATTGTTTTATTTTTCAACATAGTCCCCTTATAGGGCGATACACTTTTCCCAACGGGCTTCCAACTTCTTCAAGCCCTCAGAAAAATATGATTTCGGGAACTCTGCAAAAACGCTCATCCGTGGCCGCAATGATCTCCTCATCCCATGTGAAGCGCTTGCCCCCGAGCCAAGCCTTCATGTTTGGGAACTAAAAGAAGTCGCACGGGACCAGGGGCCTTATTCAGTAAGGATTCGACGCGGTCGAACAGCGATAAATCCGTGGATGTGACGTCGAATTCCCCGACAACTTTCAACTATCGAATGCTCCCCTTTGAATTTTACGTGACTCTGACGTCAAAATTTCGTCACTGTCGAGACTCGGAAATGCCGAAGATATACAGAATAGACCCCCTGGTCTGGAGAATACGGAGCATGTGACAGTATCTCGTAGCCCATTTTAACCAATTTAGCCGTGGCGATTCGCGATGCATGGGCCGGAGCATTGTCGTGGTGAAAGAGGACCTTTTTGCGGGACAAACGGGGCCGTTTTTTCTTCAATTTTTCGTCGAATCGGGCCAATAAATCACTGTGACACTGTCCCGTGATGACTCTTCCGTCTTTAAATAGTTGATGTGGGTCACACCTTGAGAATCCGTAAAAACGGTCGCCATGACCTTCGCGGCCGATGGGACCGTTTTTGCCTTCTTCGGAGCACGTTCGCCGGGAAAAGTCCACTGCTTCGACTGTTGTTTGGATTCTGGCGTGTCGTGGTGGATCCATGTTTCATCCACGGGTACGTAACACATGAAGAAGACCCGCGGATTGCGCTTCAACAGGGCCAAACACTCCTTGGAAGTGGTCACACGATGCCGCTTGTTGTCAACAGTTACCAAACGCGGTACTCATAGAGCTGGCAGCTTTCTCATGCCCAAATGTTCGTGCACGACATTTTGCACACGTTACAATGACAAGCCACATGTCCCAGCTATCTGCCTCAACTTCAATTTGCGGTCGTTCAGCAACATGTCACGGTCTTTGTTGATGGTTTCCTCCGTGATGACCTCATTTGGGAGTCCTGAACGGGACTCATCAAACACGGATGTTCGGCTATTTCTAAACTCGCTATACCATCGCTTAATGGTGGTAGTTGTAGGTTAGACATCACCATACACGGTATTTAACTCGTTTTTAATTTCCTCACGCGACCTCCCTTTCAAAAACGGAAAGCGAATCACCGACCGATATTGTTCTTTTTCCATTAAACCAAAATAAACAGACTTCTCCACTTCAAACAGCTGCCACACGCAAACTTACTTACTTACTTCCTCGGCTTTACAGCCCGGTATGGGCTTTGGCCTCCCTCAAGACGCCTGTCCATTCTCTCCTGTTCTGCACTTTCTCCCACCATCTGACAATCCTCATAGCCTTTATGTCTTCTTCCACATCCTGCATCCATCTTTTCCTCGGTCTTCCTCTTTTTCTCTTTCCATCCATATTTCCATGTAGAAGCTTCTTAGGCATCCTTTCTTCACTCAGTTCCTGATCGTTTGCCAGTGTCATTATCCTTAAATCCGTCCCTATTCCGAGGCTTCTTTATGGGTTTCGTAACAGAACATTTTTTTACGGTGTGGGATTGTTAGCCCCACGCCCAACCCCCAACCTGGAGGACCAGGGTATCTCTTTTTGTCTGGCCTATCCCCCTTGACCTGTCCGGCTTGGGTGGCCCTACCAGGAGCTTTCGCTCCCGCCGGCATAGCTCTCAGGTTCACTTAGGCACGCAAGCCCCCTCATCACGACAAGATAGAGATACCAGCGAGGGGGGCCACACGCAAACTACTCGACGGAATTGGTTGAAATTGTGACCGTGGCCGTATCAGAGATGGCCAATGTAAACAATAACAAGATTACGATGAATTTCTGACAGATCGCTTCAAGGCTCATTAATTATCATACCACCCTCGTATTGGCAGCGCTTGCAGGAGTGAGAAATTTATTTCTTCGCGCATAAAAGAAGATCAGCAAATACGCTGTCGAATTACTATGACATACATAACATTTTCCATAAGAGTAAGTGTTAAATCAGCATTGAACTGCCAAGAGCCCCAATCGGTTTGATGCGTTTTTTGTTCAATTTTATCTAGAGGTATCAATTATGAGCATTATGCAAAGATTCATGCAAATTTATGCATCACTAATATACCTACGTTCCAGCCTCCTTAGTTTATTAAATCATTTGATTGCAGGAGGAATACGCATGAAAAAACCTAATGTGAAAATCCATAGACGGAATATATTTGAAAATGAAGTGATGAGTGACAGTAGGAAATTATGCGGGAATAGACGGCGTGGCGAAGGGGATTGGAATGATGAGCTTCACGAGTGAACCATACGGAATGATGACTGCTGCTGTAAAGATTTTTTTTTAAATTTCTTAATGTTGGTCGCTTTTTATCGAACAAGTGTAGTGAAGAACACAGACTAAAGGTTTAAAATCAGTAATCCAACGGTCGCATACTTTAAGCGTCTGATATTGTGTCTTACATTAGGTTTTTTTCACTGAGTGGAATTTCTTCGTTTAGTATCGAAATTATGCATATCATTAGGACATTTTACTGGAAACTTTTTTTCGAACCAGCAAAATTCTGTCATTCATTATAGTTTTTGTCTCAGGTCTTTCAGGTTTTCTTCAGGTTTTGCTCTTTCCTATACTTTCCCGCGGTTAAAAACTGCTAAACATTAAAATCATTCGTTATTGGACTTTTGTCACCATAGTTTCCATCCATTATCGCCATTTTTCACCATCCACATGAGGGACGGCTTCAACAATCCTATCAGTTGTCAAGGGGACAGCGTGCCAATTAGTATACCCTCTTTGGTTTCGACGAAAAATGAGGGTTATTTTACATGGGCAGTCGAACGTCTTAGATAGCTACGAATCAATGCAGAAGTTCCCAATCTTTCTGTTGCTTTCCCATTTTCTTACTTTGTCAAGCAGAAAATTTTTATGAAATCGTTTCAGGCGTTACTTGGTGGAAATGCGATCTATCCATGATAAAATATAATACGACAATAGTAATATCCACACTTTAATATTCGACATACTATGTCATTTTCAAGGTGGTTAAGATTGAAACCTTGTGAAACCTTGAAGATGACATATTATGTCGAAACCATGGTCGGTGTTGAAGTAGTACTTATATTAAAGTGTGGATATTACTATTGTTGTTATATTTTATCATGGGCACAAAATTTCTGTTTCGTATAATTGTTTACTCACCGAAACATTTTTAATTCCATATATCCCTTCGTGCTCAGTTTGGTGTTGACGTTTGTTTTTCAATTTGTCTCCTCATATTTCTCAATTATTTCATCCTTGGCCATTATTGTTAGACCTTCTTGTTTCCTCTGACCTATTTTTTTTGCCCGCCAAACCTTTGATTCCTGCTGTCATATCTATTGGTCGTTCAATCCTAAGACAGGGTGACTACAGTCCTTCACCCCTCCCTATCTAATGCTAGTTCCCTCACCTCCTGGCATCTCTTCCTATGAACTTTCCTCTTTATTTGGTCCATTAACTTATTCCTGGCTCTCCCTCAAGGGACTTTCCCCTCTGTTCTACCTTCAGTTATTTTCTTCACAAACCCATCGTGCCTCAGAGTGTGTCCAATCCATCTAGTTCCTGTTTTCCCTATGGTGTTCCATGTGGTACCTCCCTCTTCCATACCAATCGCTCGCAGGATTTTTCGTTAACAGCGTTCCACGCTGTATCGCAAGGAGCTTAATTCCCAAGCCATCTCCCCTCTCCGTTTCGGAGGTTGTTGAATTCGGAGGCGGCGGGAGATGCAAGGATGGGGGTTGAGAATTGAAAGGTGGGATCGCAAATTTTATTTCCCAGTGCGGGCTGAAAACTTGCACGGTAGGCAATAGCCATGGCGACCGCGTGTGAACCCGCCCATTCTCAAGGCTTCCACGAAAACACTTTCTCGTTTTCTTTTCATTATTGCGCATAAATAACGATCGAATTCGAAATTTTAGATGTTATTCCAGACTTTTGATAAATCTACAAAGTAGAGAACTACCTTTTTAAAGCTTAAACACTCGCAATATCATCGGTTGTTCAATCCTAAGATTGGTTGACTGCAGCTTTACACCATACCCTATCTAATACTAGTTCTCTTACCTCCTGGTATCTCTACCTATGTTTTTTCTCTTTATCTGGTCCATGAACTTATTCATGGGTCTTTATCTGGGGACTTTTCCCTCTATTTTACCTTCAATTATGTTCTTCACATTAACCCATTGTGCCTCAGGGTGTATCTAACCCATCTGATTCTTGACCGTTCCTTTTTTCGGTATTCATTCCGCGATGTATGTTTTTCCGGAACGCGGAAAGAAGAAAGAAATTCTCTCGGGGTCCGAAATAAAAATCCCACAGACCCGACAGAAAACAGAGAGAAACCAAAGGCATATGCCACTCTCCCTTATGAGTCTGGAACTACGGAGGAAATCTCCAGAGTTCTGTCGAGGTGCAACGTAGCTAGCAGATTCACATGCACGACGGAGACAGGGGACGTACTTCTGAAAGCCAAAGACCCGCTTCCACGGAACCTCTACGGAGGAATATATGAAGTTTTGTGCAGCTGTGGACAATCATATGTAGGCCAGACATGCAGAGCCCTAAAAATACGCCTCCAAGAGCATCAACGGGCAATTAAAAATAATAATTACCGCATTTCTGCAATATCCGAACACCATCTCAGCGGCCCCACTCATAATTTCAACTTTGAGGAGACAAGATTAATATCTAGGGAAATGCGTTATTACCCAAGATTAATCAGGGAGGCTATAGAAATTGCGAAGAGACCGGAGAACGTCAACCGAGAAGACGGTTACAAGTTGAGTAGCAGTCTAAAACGAATTTTTTCAAATTTAAATTCCGGCAACAACGGGAGTCCAGACTCATGTATATAAAGACGGGCGAGACAAATAAAGCAGTTCAGCTAACCTGATGAAGCCGGCAGGAGGACCAGCGAAATATTGTTGTTTAAAAAAAAACATACATCGCGGAATGAATCCCGAAAAAAGGAGCAGTCAACACTGCATCCGCGGAAGCCTACGAGCTAATTCCATCTGATTCTTCTTCACTGTGTGGTACTCCACACGGTCCATACCTCTTCTACTCTTCTGTACCCTTCATTATTTCTTATTTCGTCCGTCCATTTTACCTTAACCATCCTCCTTCAGCATCAGGTTTCAAAGTCCTCTAGACTGTTCTGGTCAGCTTTTCGGATGGTCCATGCTTCCGATCCATAGAGTGACACGTGATGTTTTCACATACTGTTTCCTGGTTTGTAGTCCCTATCTTCTTTGAGCACATCTAGTGTCTTTTTCCCATGAACACCTTCTTCCTTCCTCTTCATTTGGTACATGAACTTATTCCTAGTTCTTCCTCTGGGGACGTTTGCCTCTATTTTTCCTTCAATTACGTTCCTCAGAAACCCATTGTGCCTCAACGTGTGTCCAATCCATCTGGATATTCTTTTCTGAATGGTGTTCCCTTCCTCTTCTACTCTTCTGAACACTTCATCATTTCTTATTTCGCGCGTCCATATTATCTTCAGCATTCTCCTTCAGCACCAGGTTTCGAAGTTTAGTCATTTCCGGTCAGCTTTTCCAAAGGTCAATGCTTCCGATCCATAGAGTACCACGCTTCACACGAATGTTTTCACATACCGTTTCTTAATTTGTAGCCCTATCTTCCCATAGCACACCAGTTGTACTTTTCCCATGAAAGCCTTCTTAGCTTGGGCTATTCTTCGCTTGATGTCTTCCGTACTTCTTACGTCCCACGTAGAGATACTTCCGAGATAGGTGAAGTAATTCGCCTGCTTTAATTTCTCTCCTCTCCGGGGGAATTCTATATTCAGCTTCTCTGTCATGCGATTCAATCTTTTTTAGACACTAACCCAGACGTAACTCGGTGGATATCAGTTTTATTTCTGTTTGAGGCTTTCGCAGCGCTGGATTGCAGTTCTCTCCATTGTTTTCGGGTTAGCTGCGTCAAGTTTTATTCAGGTGACGTTTCGTGGCCTATGCTGGCCACATCTTCAGATCAGGTCTGAGCGGATCTGAAGTGAGTGATCTGGAGTGACTCAGACCTGATCTGAAGATGTGGCCAGCATAGGCCACGAAACGTCATCTGAATAAAACTTGACGCAGCTAACCCGAAAACAATGGAGAGAACTGCAATCAGTTTTATTCTTATTAATGAAAGAGATCGCTACATCAGATTCAACACTTTATTTCACCAACTGCCCCGTGTTTCGGCATATTGAGCCATTTTCAAGGTACCACCCGTAAACATGAACCTTGAAAAATGGCGTAATGGCGTGACATGCCGTTACTCGGGTCGGTTGGTGAAATAAAGTGTTTAAACTGATATATTAATCTCTTTCATTTTGGGAGAATAATCCATCTTTCTTCTGATTGTTCCCTTTTCCATTTTTTTCAACATACGTTCCTCTGCATGAGCCTCTTCTTATCCCTTTGAATGATTTGACATTCCACCTCTTCTACTTCCTACTTTGCAACCTACTTGGGATTGTGATTGGTTTTCTTCAACGACCTACCCGAGGTCAGTTTATTTATTTGAGTACCTTTTTTTGTTAATTACATGGGATTTCCAAAAAAATGTACAAATTCGATACCCCAGCTAAGCCATTCGTGGCTTATCAGCAGGTGCCTTATATAATTTCAGCACTAGCAAAAAATTAGCACCAAATCTATATATATAAAAACGAATGTATGTGTGTATGTCTGTCCTGTATGGATTACTACACTGTTGATCCGATCGCCAAGAAACTTTAAGAAGTTGTTGAGTACACTCTTGCGAAGGTTTCGAAGGTTTTAGGTATAAAATTTTTTTAAATTTCGCCCCTCCCCTCTCCCCCCCATCTCCCCCCCCCCAGGTCCTCTTAATCTTTAGAATACTTTTCGCGCAACAACGCCCGACGGGTAAGTGCATTACTACAGTTTTAATCCTATCGTGCTGAAATTTTGCCGAGTAATAGCTCAAGGCAGGAGAAAAGTTATAGGCTACTTTAAAATGATCTCAGGGCCCATAAAGGTCCCAAAAAGGGGCCCTTAGGTGGTTCGCGGTGCGTATCGGGTTTTGTGCAGTGGTTTTATTTTTTACTTTTTTAAATTATTTCCGCTCAAGATAGAGAGTTTTAATTTTTTTATTAAATGTTTGAAAGAATGAAGTTTTTAATTCTTTCAATTAATTATCCTTTTCACTTCGTAATTGACTGAAAATTGCGTTTTTAGCTGCAGAAACACATATTTTTCTGTGAAATCAACAATACCATATTCGCTTGACAACCAGATTTCGGTCATTGCTGTTGGAATTCATGTTGCTTAGTTGAGCCGATTAGGAATGTTAAGCATAGGGATTTGTGCAGCGGTTAATTATTTCGCTTTTTAAAACAACTTTAACTAAAGATAGAGAGTTGAAATTCATTTTATCGCATACCCGAAAGCATGACACTACTAAAATTAGTGGTATCATGCCCGAAAGAATGAATTTTCTCTCTTTTTCAATCGATTTTATTTTACGCATTTTCCTTGACACCCAAATAAAGAAACAGAAATAAACATTAAATCGAATCTTAATTAACGAAAATGAAATTCTGAATAGCTACTCAACAAGTAAGTTTGTCACATTGTTTACTTACTATTGTCTCACAATTGTGTAGAAGCTCTGCAGAGGAAAATATTAATTTAATAAAACAATTACTTGAAATGTAGTCTGTTATCACAACTACTAACTAACTCCTCACCTCTTATATAAAGAGTTATGAAGGTAGTATGATCCCGAGCAACGCCGGGTAATTCAGCTAGTACTATATATAAATAACAGTAAAGAATTTACGAAATTAACAAACATAATTTATGTGCATATTCACCATTCCTCTTTCCTTCTCTTAACTTCCCATGTAGATCCAAAATTTTTTAGATCATCACTCATACTATTGAACAGTTTTGGAACATAAACACTTAATTGCCTGCAAACATTGTGCGTGAAATACTTATCATATTTATTAACTTTTCTAAGTCCAGCATTTTGATAGTATACTCTTTTATTTTCGTATTAATCTCTGAGATAATTTTCAGTGATTAAAATATACTGCAATAACTTTTCAACCGGTAGGATTTTGAACTATTTAAAATAACCGTCATCTGTTGGTTAAATGTAAAATCTGCGTTCCACTCCCATTCAAGATCCAAGTCAACCCCGCTTAATATAGTCGGATCAATTTATCTAATTGAGAAATTTGCATGAAACTTTGCTTACGAGAACATATTAGTAATATGTGTGGATTAAAGCGAAAAAAAATACATGCTACCGATTCGGATTCTTGGCAATTTAATGCCATTTAAACACGTGGCTTTGTGGGACTTGTTGCATATTTAGAAAAAATTCGATGACATAGTCACAGCTTTTCTCCTAAATCCGAAAAAAATGTTTTTATCTTATTATAACGGTGCCTAATAAATATCAAGCCTTCATTCCGAATAAATCACTCGTATTTCCTAACGATTTTTGCTTGAATTTCAAATTCAGCGCGATAAACCCAAGTCATAACAATGCTTTCCCTGAGACGATATTTAAAAAATATCATTCTAACGTCCTACATATTTAAATATGTATAGTTATTTCCTGTGTGTATACAAATGATTTTTAGTGAATTTTGGCCCAAGAATTATATTTGAATTACTTGATGCCAAGATGTCAGTGACGTCACTACAACAGTGCTGGCGTTAGCAACCGTTTTGGGAATTCGTAAACAACTCCGATTGAGGCAACCTGTGTATTCTACGGACTTTGCCTTCGTAAACATTAAATTAAATTATTATTAAACGTAAATATTAAATTCTTTGAATTTATCACGTTATAAATTTCCTTCCATAACCTACTATCCATTTTACGAGAGTTCTCCACCGCAATATGTGAATCTTATGCTCGTTAGACTGTGGAGGGACGTAATTCTCCGTACTTGTCGATTTACGTCCAATCTGTCCAAGCTATTGGTGCCACATCAGATTTTATGAGGCTCCTATATCCTTAGTGATCATATTTTTCTAGTAATAGCTGTACATATGTAAGAAAAATAGAACGCTATTCGCTGAGCAAAATGTCACGCTTGGGATATTTAAGAGTTTGTCGGCCGACCCAGAATAATTATTTCTCGTGTCCTTCCCTGGAAAAGAAAGCGAATATGCATCTCAAGGAGTAGACTCCAGTGTATTTACGTAACAATGAGTGCGCAGAATAAGTTCTTCGTACTATATTTGACTTTTTTCATCTCGTTGACCTTTCAGTGAAGCTAGGCGCGGTCTCATGGCGTACGATGCATAGACAGAGAGACTGGACAAATCATTGGCCGCATAGTTAATTCGGCTTATATAACTGATCATACATTAGAAACTTCTCCTAGGTCCAGAGTATTTCCCTGCGACCTTCACAGAGCCATTGTATAACGCTGCCACCTTGGCAACGAATTCAAAAGAAAAACTGACAAGGCCTTAGTGATCGCCTTGCGTTTGAGGGACTCTGGGAAATCTCACGCTGATATTGTGACAATCGGCCGCTAAGATGGATTGTTTTTAAGATTACCTTCTGATATTAGTTTGTTGTCTTCTGATAATTCCATTTAACGGTTAACGGTGGTTTTTTTACACAAAGTTTTTGAAAGCAAAAATTCTCGTTATCTGCTAAAAGTGTTCCATAAAAAAACCCCTGAACCTGATTTATTTAACACGATCGTATCCATACCCTTTTTTATTACCCCAGCCACCACACCAACGCCTTTCAGAACTCATTTCAAATAATCTCAACGAAATTTTGGACCTCTTTACGCGTAAGCTTGAAAGAAAGTACATCAGTTAAATCCTTGTGTACCAAATAATATTAATATCTCATACAAAAACAGAAAACTTGAAGCCGTGTATTTTGTTATCATACCTAAATATTAGTTATGAATGTAAAACAATTATTTGAAAAATGCGCGCTAAATTCGATAAAAATTATGAATGTAATAAAAAAATCAAAAATATGCATGTAAAATGGCATCGACATGTGCTACCATGCTACTATGCCAGACTACTTAAGAGACATTTACTGGTTGTCATTAATGCTAGACATAAATGGCTCTATAAGATGCCAAATCAAGCAAGAGTATATCATTCTGGAGATTGCATGCGAGGTTAGTATTTAATAATCATGTTAAGATGTTTGGCACAAGTGAAAAAACCTATTGAACCTAGTCATGGTCAAAATATTCTAGAACTAATCCATCGCAAATATTACAGCCCCTTACTGAACGTGAAAAAAATGACATTTTAAATATATTGGCTCTGCAGCCTATTTCCTTAATATTATGCCTGTGATAATTTATACCATAATAGTTTGGATCTAGCAAAATATGTTGAGCGTCCGACAAAAACTGTACTGACTTGTTATTTTGTACTTAATTTATTTAATAACTATTGTAAAAACCGAGCATAATTTTTTACTAAATATACTTGGTCTTACCGGGCATGCCGTAGATCAATAAACTTGTATCTATCCACCTAAAGGTTTGCATATCCGTCTTGAAATAAATACTGAAGATATTTAAAGGTGATGATTGCATGCAGTCGTCAAATACTCATCAGCAGCTGTTGAAGATGACTGCGTCGAGCTTTTTAAGCTCTAACGCAGCCTTATGCGTTATGCATGGGATGAAAAAGGTGTGCGCATACTGTGAACATAGCAGTGTTACTAAACTGTGAAGGAAACTAGGATGAGAAACTCTATCTGATCGAAGGGAAAACTATAGATTAAATCTTTTACGAAAGTTTAATGTAGGATAGTTTTTTCCGGACGCTCAACATATTTTGCTAGAGCCAAACTATTATGGTAGAAACGATCACTGGCATAAGATTAAGGAAATGGACTGCAGAGCCGATAGATTTAAAATGTCATTTTTAAAATGACATTAAAATGTCATGTCAACGTACAATAAGGGGCCATAATATTTGCGATAGATCAATTCTAGGATATTTTGACCCTGACTAGGTTAAATAGGTTTTTTCAGTAGTGCTAAATATCTTAACATGATTATTAGATACTAACCTCGCATGGAATCTCCGGTATGATATACAACCGGCTTAATTTAGCGCCTTATAGAGCTATATATGTGCAGCAGTAATCATAATGAGTTGTCGTATCGTAAGTAGTGTAACGCATGGTAACATGTTCGTCCACGTAGCACTCTCCTTGTTTCTGGTCTGACCGCGCACTGCTGTTCTGACTTCTTTTGGCCTGCGCCTGGAATTCCGGGTAGAGCTGGGATTTTCGATTCATTTCGATGATTCGATTCATGCGATTTGGTTCATGCGAATGAGTCGTTCTTTCAAATGGTTCATAATGAACCAAATAACTTCAAAGAACCAAATGACTTCGTGAACCACTAGCGATTGAACCGACTGAATATAAGGAATGAAAACGACAGCCACCGAATATGTAATTACTCGGATATGTTGGGGACAAAGTAATGGTTGCGAAGTATGGAAGTTTTACTTTTCCTTGAAGCATCCAAAAATGTGAAAGTATGAAATTCCCTACGTGCAATCTATACAGATGAAATTTAATAAAAATATCTTAGTTGCTTGCTCAGGAATTTTCAATTTTCCACGGAAGATATTACAACATGTTAACTATTAGATCTGTCGTAATTTCTCGTCCACAGTCCGATTCAAGAGATTTAAGCAATTCTTGATTCTATTCAATTCCTTTGGTTCTTGCGATTCTTTACGAACCACTAGATCGAAGAACGTGATTCAATTCATTCGGTTCATACTAATGAATCGTTCATAAAGGACGATTCACTCATGAACTACACAGCTCTAATTCCGGGCGCAGGTCCGAACGTGCACGGTTCGGATTTCTACTGGGATGAGGGCTTCGTGCTCTGATGTGGAATCACCCCGTGCGACACACCCTAGTGGTGGCTTGCTCGGTATTTCGTAGATGCAGATGAAAAAGGTATGGAATTAAGGTCAGCTGGAGTGAAATCCGACTTGGTTTTTTTTTCAAGATGTTTTTACCCTCACATCCTCGATGAATCCATTATTGACTGATGGAGTACATAAAAATGACTTGGTTAGCTCCACCAGAGGTTTAATGGCACGACCCGGGTTCAGACACTACGTGTTATCTTCAGGAACCTCTAGTGGAGTTAAAAAAATTAATTTTAAATGGGTCATGATTAATCACTTCCACAGAGTAAAGCCTACAGCCATTTCCTTTGCCGTTATTGACTCCCTAGTTTTGGGATTTTAGTCACTTAAATGCTCTAATTCGGACATATAGCCACCGAAGGAACAAATATAGTGTACTAGTCGAGTCTTTAAGGAACATATTTGTGGATCTCACGACTTAAGGAAGTTTGAGCGAGATAGTTTTCTAGTCATAATGGAGACCGTATTCGAATTATACGTTTTAATTTCAGCTGCTGTAGGAAGCATGAAACAAATAGTGTAAAAGTATACCTCTACGTGACTGAAGTTCTAATACATTTAACAGAAATATCTCAATAAGTTTTTAACTTGACTCATTTTTTTCGCGCGGTACGTTTAAAACACAACAGAAGGTTTTCACTGATTACAACAGAAGGTTTCACAACAGAAGGTTTTCTCTGATCCTGAAGAAATTACTGCGGTGACAATAAGATTTATTTTCAGAAATTCTCATAGTTCACTAGTACAGTCAGCCACTATAATAATCGTTTTTCTGCGAAACAAGCCACTCTGTAGAGCGCGTGCAAAGGAGATCTGCTAGGTTTGTTAAAGGCCGTTATGATAATTGTATAAGTGTTACGAGCTTAATAGAAGAACTAGGATGGGAATTACTATCAGAACGCAGGCTAAAATTTAGGTTAAACCTTTTAAGTAAATTCGAAACCGAGTTGTTCACAGATGACGTTAGATATATATTGAGAACCCCTGCGTATTATGCTAGGTTTGATCATATTAACAAGATTAGAGGGATAGATTGTCGTACCGATAGATTTAAAATGTCATTTTTCCCTCGTACTATAAGAGAGAACAATAGGCAGCGTAGCAAAGGGATAGGTAGGTGAAATATAGTTAGAGTAGTCTGTAGTGCATGATGCATTTAATAATAACCAATAATCCCTTCCTTACTATGTAGATACTAACCATCTAGTTCCATGTGACCCTATTATCTAGCATATCTCCCTTAAATATCCTACTTGCATGTCAATAGTGCATGTTTGGTGATCTTCACCCCCTGCCACACACCCTCGTGGTGGTTCGCAGGGTATCACGTAGATGTAGATGTAGAGTTTTCTGATTTATCATCATCATCATCAAGTAGCAACTCCAGTTTCCCGGGTGTTGTCTATCAGCCTCTTCCATCTGTTCCTATCTTGGTATGTTTATTGATGTTAAATTTCCTCCCAAGAGCTTCCTCTGAGTTGTATATCTTGTTTTACCATACCGTACCGCAAACCGTACCTTATACTCCCTACTTTCTGTCTTTAATTCTAGACATGTGTACAGGGAAACAAAGATCAAACTCTATAAAAACCCTTATAAGTGCAGTTCTGTCATACGGAAGTGAAACATGGACCATGACGGCCAAATCTGCTGAACTACTGTATAGCCTAGAAAGAAGAATGCTAAGGAGAATCTATGGGCCAGTAGACAGTGAAGGGATATGGAGAATTCGTTGGAACCTAATGATGCATCAACAGGACACATCAATAGGTTGGTCGATCCACTTCCATCTTGGTCTGCCCACTCTTCTGTTCCCTGGTATTTCCTTTTCAGACCATACCTCAGCTGTTATGGTCTGTTCCATCCTCATCACATGACCATACCATCCCAGCCTGGATCTCCTGACTTTTTCGATTAATGATATTTTGCATCCAGCCGGTTTTCTAATGTCTTCATTTTTCTGCCTGTCAAGTCTTGTCTTTTGAACCATCGTCCTTAGGAATTTCATTTCGTTGGCTTGTATTATGCCGATGTCTCCACATGATAGAGTACAAGTTTCTAAGCTATATGATATGATAGGTACGTAGTAAGACTTATTCATGGTCATTTTTGCAGCTCTTGGTACTTTTTTGTCCCAAAGAAGACTCCTTAGTTGGTGGTAAAAAATTGATGCTTTATTCGATCTGTTAGTATTTTCCCAAGAACCTAAGCCATCCTGTGAAAATCACACTACCTAGGTAAGGAAACTATTCCACTGTTTGTAATATTCTGCGGTTTTGTGAATGTTTCTTGAATACATAATATTTCTAATTCACCATAGCATCCGTCTGTTATTCACGTCTTTATTTCTTGAGAAGACATGCAAGATACACGCTGTTAGTTTTTCGACGACAGAAGTGTGGTTGAAATTCCTCGTTTTCTTAAATAAAGTCTCTCTGGAGTGCATACACGTACCATTTCCCTTGTGAGATAGCTGGTATTTCGTCGAAAATATCTCGAAAAGTAGAGCGGTAAGGGGCTGATATTTTGATATTTTTGGAAGCGTGAGATATTTTTCATTTTCTAATTAATTAAATAAAAATATCTCAATAAGTTTTTAACTTGACTCATTTTTTTCCGCGCGGTACATTTAATACTCCTTCACAACAGAAGGTTTTCTTTGATCCTGAAGATATTAATGCGGTGGCAATATGGTTTATTTTCAGAAATTCTCATAACTCACTGGTGAAGTCAGCGACCATAATAATCTTTTTTCTCTGCGGAACAGGCCTCTCTGTATAGGGTTTACTGAAGGTTTCGTTAATATATATCATTACTAATTCACCAATATCATCCGTCTGTTAGTCGCGTCTTTTTTGCTTGAGAAAATATACAAGATACACGCTGTTAGTTTTTCGACAACATAAGTGTGTTTGAAATTCCTCGTTTTCTTAAATAAGATCTCTTTGGAGTGCATACACGTGCTATTTCCGTTGTAAAATAGCTGATATTTTGTGGAAAATATCTCGAAAAGTAATGTGGTAAGGGTGATGATGATATTTTGGCCCTTTTGGAAGGGTGAGATATTTTTCATTAAAATGAGACTGAATTCATTGATTTATAGGTGAAATGATATTTTGCTCTAACTACCATAAACTCGCTCATTACATAATGAATCCCAGTATCGGTATTTCTCTCTCTCTCTCTCTCCAATGGCGCTACAGCCCTAGTTGAGCCTTGGCCTCGTCAATTTTCCGTCTCCATCCATCTCGGTCTCTTGACAGTTCTCTCCAGTTCCTGATCCTGAGTAGGTCTCTTGCATCCTTGCTTATATTATCTTCCCACCTTGCCCTTGGTTTGTCCACTGGTCTCTTTCCTCCCATACTCTCCAAGGAGACTTTTTTTTGCCACCCTCGTCTCAGACATCCGCTGGACATGTCCTGTCCATCGGAGCCTCATTAGCATAATGTGTGTGGAAATTATAGGTTTTTTTGCACAGTTAATATATTTCAGGGTTCCAACGAATTCTCCATATCCCTTCACTGTTTAATGGCCCATAGATTCTCCTCAGCATTCTTCTTTCTAGGCTATACAGTAGTTCAGCTGATTTTGCCATCATTGTCCATGTTTCACTTCCGTATGACATAACTGCACGTATAAGGGTTTTTATAGAGTTTGACCTTTGTTTCCCTGTACACATTTCTAGAATTAAAGACAGAAAGTAGTGAGTATAAGGTACGTTTTGCTGCATCTATTTGCTTCCTTATTTCCTTGGTCTCATCGTTGACCGAGGACACATTCGTACCCAAATAGGTAAAGTTGTTAAGACCTTTAAAGTTGTAGTTACCAATGGTGATGTTTTGCCCATTACTAATTCTATGCTTTCTACTTTGGAACATAAACTTAGTTTAATGTTATTTTACTGTAAGGTCTAGATCTTTAGCAGCTGTTTTAAGGTTCTCAAGGGCTTCCTTCATTGATGGTGCAGATCTTCCCACAATAGGTATTTATCAGCTGTTTCAATTTTCTGCGATGTTCGCCAATGAGCTAAAGGTTTGATTGGAAAGCACTCAATGTACTCATGCGATGCATGTGCTCAGTGCGAAAGTGTTAGACTTAGCAAGTGAAAGAATAAATAGTTGTAAAATGACCGCTCCCAGCGCTGCGAGGTATATTCCCTCCGGCCGAAGGCCATTCTTACTGGCGAGCAAAATGGCGATTAATTCCAAGCGAATAAATTTCTTCCTCCACCCGTCGCATCTATTCTTTCCTCTTGCGGTTCTCGTGCGTTGTATATAAATGATGTCTTTCATTCGTCTTCTTGTGCCTTATGTAAGTAACATTCCCACGATTGAAATACTCCTCCATTCAAGGAGATTGGTATACGCTTTGAGGCGCTATCCGGTAGATTATAGCTTGGTCGAAGTCCGAATTCATGGTTTTTCAACATTCTCAAATTGAAATGGGCTAGCCCATTGAGGTAATATTAGTTTTCTAGTAATAATGGAGACCGCATTCGAATTACACGTTTTCATTATAATGAGATTGAATTCATTGATTTCTAGGTGAAATGATATTTCGCTCAACTACCTCAAACTCACTCATTACATAATGAATCCCACTATAGGTATTTATCAGCTGTTTCAATT
Source organism: Ceriagrion tenellum (assembly GCA_963169105.1). NCBI lineage: Eukaryota > Metazoa > Arthropoda > Insecta > Odonata > Coenagrionidae > Ceriagrion > Ceriagrion tenellum. Next base: position 94,065,103 of record OY720643.1, read on the forward strand.
GTCTACGATGTTCGCCAATGAGCTAAAGGTTTGATTGGAAATCACTCAGCGTACTCATGCGATCCGTTTCCGGTCAAAACGGTCTGTGAGACCGATTGTTTGAGGTTACGAGTTTGAAGCATTTGAATATTGCATCGCGTCATCAAGCTGAAGCCTAACAACCGAAATAACAGCCATATTAAACTCGATCCTTTCCGGCGTAAGCTTGTGGAAGTCCATTATTGAATTAATAATGACAATACCTCAGTCCACAGAGTATTTTACTGGTGCAACTAGTTTCAAGGCTACTGCGTCATCTTCCGGTACCTTTAAATATAGTATGTACTTACATTATTTGTCCAACAACAATATTGTTTAATCCTGATCTCTCCTTACTTTTCTGTAAATGGCATGACGGTATGGACGAATTAGCGGATGTAAAGCAAGAAAAACAACCATCTGTTTGAAATTTAGGGAAATTAACTATTAAAGCATTTATTGGATGCTTAGTGGTATGGGTTCTGCTCAATTTTACAGAAGTTTTAATCGGGAATGCGAATGATTATTAATACAAACAAATTAATGAAATATGAAAGAAGAAATTAGAGCAAGTGGATTCCCTCACCTATCTCGGAAGTACCATCACGCGTAACGGAAGAGGCACGACGGACATCGTGCGAAGAATAGCCCAAGCTAAGAAGGCTTTCATGGGAAAAAGACAACTGCTGTGCTATGGGAAGATAGGGCTACAAATTAAGAAACGGTATGTAAAAACATTCGTGTGAAGCGTGGTACTCTATGGATCGGAAGCATTGACCTTTGGAAAAGCTGACCGGAAATGACTAAACTTCGAAACCTGGTGCTGAAGGAGAATGCTGAAGATAATATGGACGCGCGAAATAAGAAATGATGAAGTGTACAGAAGAGTAGAAGAGGAAGGGAACACCATTCAGAAAAGAATATCCAGATGGATTGGACACACGTTGAGGCACAATGGGTTTGTGAGGAACGTAATTGAAGGAAAAATAGAGGCAAACGTCCCCAGAGGAAGAACTAGGAATAAGTTCATGGACCAAATGAAGAGGAAAGAACATAGGAAGAGATACTAGGAGATGAGGGAACTAGCATTTGATAGGGAAAAGTGGAGGGCTGCAGTCAACCAATCTTAGTATTGAGCGACCAATGATGATGCAAGGAGAATTCATATTGAACGAGTAAGTGCATGCTGAATTCTAGTAAGTAATCGATGCAAAAGATTGTAAAATCGCTAAATAAGTGCGTTATCTCGCAAGGTCTGTAGAAAAGTGAGGGTTACCGAAAATGGTGGACTGGCTTCAGTTTCTAGCGTTGGCCAGCATAGCAAAGGCCCTCTACTTCAACGTCAATGGTTCAGGCCATCCTCACAAACATTATCAACGGGTAGCAGTATTCTATAACAATAGATCAAAATCACATATCAATATTTATGGAAAACTGCGAAAACAAGCATCCTCCATGCGCATTTTAATGCAAAGAACCTCAGTATTATACACCAGTAATGTCAGGGACTATCATCATCTTTTTCTGCTGCGCGGAGCACTCTGTAGGGTTTTATGAATGTTTCTAGCATATAAATCATTATTAATTCACCAAAATTTTCCGGCTGTTAGTCAGGCCTTTTAAAAGAACTTCTAGATGACATGGAAAGCTGTAATTCAGAACGAATGCACCTGAACATGACCGAGGAAAAAAGTAAATCCGTGAATAACAATTTCAAGGAGTTTTTTTTACCCATACTTCTAGCTTTCGGTAAAAAAAAACCCTTAAAAAGCATTGTATTGGCCCAGGTTTTTAATGATGTTTTACCTAACTTACTCTGCGGTTAGCTGTGCTTAAGAAGTAAGGGTCAAATTCACGTAAACGGTTGGCTGAAGGGACTCCGGAACTATTAATAGCGCATCAACAACCGTAAACAACTACTAAAATGGCATGTTATTACCCCAGACTACCGAATATGTTGACTATTATCCTCATTAGAAGAAATTGAACTCGGTGAAGGGGTTTTTTACTTTGTTAAATTTTCGCCATCATGGCTTCGGCCGTCCGAGGCTACTCTATGACTCTGTTAATAGAGTATGCAAGGTTACCAGCCTTTGCAGTACCCGCACCACGTGCAGCTTTCCATGCTAACTGTTACGGCGCTCTACCGGTCAGTTTTGGCACATTTTCACCAGTATGACGCAGGAGAAACCAAACCATAGTAATACCGTAGGCCCGCTTTCATTATTCTACTCAAGTTAAGATTCCTTCTGAAAAGGCTACCTTGAGAGCCAGCATACCGTTGCCCGCGACCCACCACTAGGAGGTATAGGAGGTGTACTGGCACACTGGGTCGCCCATAAGAGTGAATTGAATGGTGCGAGAGGTAGAGGTAGGCCGAGAAAGTTGTGGTTGAATGTGGTCGAGGAAATTCTTAGGAGGAGGAATATTAGGAGTCTTAAATACAGGAGGGCGTGCATGAAGCAGTGTATGGGGGTATATGAGGCAATAGAGGTTTGCCAGGATGGGTCAGTATGGAGGAAATTATCGAAGCAGAATTAGGTGTACAATTATGTATTAATGAGTGAAACATTTTGACTGTGCCTACCCCGGAAGGGAATGACGTGATGGGTATGTATGTAACATTTCTTGCTGAATCCTGTGTTGCTTTGAAGTTAGGACTTTGAAGTTAGGAAGTGGGAAGAACCATCAGGGAGCTTGGGAATTAGCATTAGATAGAGAAGGATGAAGCCTGCAGTCAACCTATCTTTTGATTGAATGACCTATGATTATGATAATACCTACCACTTGAGGTAAATGAGGCAAAAGAGGTTTGCCAGGATGGGTCATTATGGAGGAAATTATCGAAGCAGAATTAGGTGTACAATTATTTATTAATGAGTGAAACATTTTGACTGTGCCTACCCCGGAAGGGAACGGCGTGATTGGTATGTATGTATGTATTTACCTGTCCGTCCATTGCTGCTGTTAGCGTTTAAACTTTATATTATTTTTCATAAAACCGAATGAAGTTTTTACTCTATCTGTTTGAAACATTTCTGTTTGGATGGAACACAGAATTACCAGCAATGTTCTAACGGTACCGATCGATCGCCCGTTGTTCAGTGTGTCTATATCTGTTCTTCGCTAAAGGGAATTTCACGGAACTGATACGTTTTCAAAATGTTGCGGGAACTGAAATGGAAATTTCCAGAATGTATCGAGAAAGTCTTTTTCTTTGTCTTCCTTCGCTTTCACAAGTTTGACTCTTTGCGGTTTTCCTTGATTTCACTTCAGAGCTGAAGATGTCTGCTACATCGCAGACGGAGCTGTCATCAAACATGAAACCAAGGTGGAGATATTTCGGAAATCTGACTTCTTCAGTGTTTCCTTTTCCTGGCACCATGAAGTTTCAAAAATATTTTCCTAAAAATTATCAAGGACGAAGAAAAGGTTAGTAAACTTTTCTCTACGTATTAGCTTCAAGGCCCGCTCATTGCTTAATCTCCTATCTTCGTAATTGCTTCTTTACCCAATGATATGGAGAAAATTTTGTCCTTTTATCCCTTCTTTAACGCAACTATTATGTATCTTTTACTTACTTAAGTTGTATTCGAAATTAAAGTGCCAGTACTTTTGAGGAAAATGAGCGGATGGGGACGAGAATCAAGAAGGCATTCGACAAGGTTCCTCACAAAAAAACTCATATATAAATTGCAATCATGCGGAGTTAATAGAAAAATTGTGAATTGGATAAGGGACTTTCTCAGTGATCGAAAGCAAAAAGTATTTATTGATGGTTTTAGCTCTGATATGGTCAAAATCACATCCGGTGTTCCTCAAGGAAGTGTGATCGGCCCTCTTTTATTCATTATTTATATTAATGACCTAAGTTCTAGAGTCAGCAGTAAATTAAGATTACTCGCAGATGATACAGTTATCTTCCGTAAAATAAGCGAAGACACGGACTTTGAAGCTCTGTCATCGGACCTTAACAACGTTCATTCGTGGTGCCTTGTATAGTGTCTCACAACTTTTAGGGGGATTAAGGTGGGAGCCCCTAGGGACACGGAGGCTACACGCTAGACTTAGCTTACTTGAGAAATTCAGACCTGGTGTATTTCAGAGCGACACAGAGAATATTATAATGACTCCTCACTGCATCTCTAGGTCTGACAGATGCGATTAAATAAGAGAGATACACTGTCGAACAGATAGGTACAAAAACTCGTTCTTTCCGCGCAAAATAAGCGACCACAATAAAAATTAAGCTTGACTAAATGCACTCTCATAATGCATATCACCATTTCACGATCCAAAAACTTACATCTTTACGCGGCTGGTGACCTAACATCCCCATGCCACACGCCCATGCTGCGGCTCACAGGGTTTTATGTAGATGTAGAGATAGCGTTTTTAGTTCTCTGTGTGACTATGTAGTTGAAATTAAAATATAGTTTTGGACCGTAATGATCATTAAACTCATAGGATATCAGCTTAAATGGGTTCTCCCGCCTGAACTTATTATAAACTAGCTGTACCCGGCATGCGTTGCAATGCCTTTTTCTGGGTTCAAAATCGGAGCCCTAAAAGAATTTGAGACCTAGTCCAATGAATTCCTCGTACCTACACAGGAATTCGTAGCATACAAATGATGGTGTGAGTTTCCATTCCATGCCTACGTTGCGGTTTCCAAGTAAATAAAATATTCTATTGTTGAAGTGCGTAGTGCAAAGGTTCAAGATTTAAAAGCTTAAAAATCCAATTGTAAACGGGTTTGAGCCATGCGTAGGTACTCTATCGGCTCCCAATCTTGATTCTCTTTGCTCTTCTGTTTCGTTCGAGTGGACTTGAGCAGTGCGTAAATGATTGGCTCCCAATCTTAATTCTCGTTGCTCTTCTGTTTCATTTGAGCGGGCTCGAGCAGTGCGTAATCGATCGGTTTCCAATCTTGATTCTCGTTGCTCGTCTGTTTCTGAAACTCGTAATGCCTTTTTCTTTCGTGCTTCAGTTGTAGATCGACCAATCGATTTCCGTTTGGGGGGGTTTAACTCTCACATGTGACAACTGTCTTATATATTTATTTTTAACCTGTAAATAATAATAAAATAATATAATAATAATAAATATCCAAACAGGGCCGACCCAAGAAAAAGCGGGTCCTTGTGCAGAAGGGAGGCGAGCAGGGGAAAAATTAGGTTATGGATTATTAGCTTACCCGTCGGGCGTTGTTGCGCGAAAAGTATTCGAAAGATTAAGAGGGCCTTGGGGGGGGGGAGAGCGATATTTAAAAAAATTTTATACCTAAACCTTCGCAAGAGTGTACTCAACAACTTCTTAAAGTTTCTTGGCGATCGGATCATCAGTGTAGTAATGCATACAGGAAAGACATACATACATTCGTTTTTATATGTATAGAAGACTAGCGAAAGGTACCCGTTGAAACTCAACGAAACTGAGTTTATTATATACGAGAAACACTGAGTTTATTGTATACGAGAGTCACCAAACCTGAAGAATACTGAGCGGTCTTCTTTGAGTCGTCTTCTAAGTGAATGAACTTAATCGCTTCCCTTGTTTATATACATATATTTGCATTCAATGACTTATTTAAGTTGCGATATTCATTTTTGATATGGGCGTTGAGTATCTGTAAACAGGATTGGAGAGTAGGGGTACAATGCAGCGGTTGAAAATGTCAAACGGATCATTTGCAGCAGCAACCATGATTATTTGACCAATTAATCCTCCGTTACCTCCTGACTGCCTCTTAGGCTTAAAGGGTAGCGATAATCATTGGTTTCGATTTTTAAGTAAAAAAATATATGTTGATTCTTCGAGCAATTGTCGATCTTCAAGCATGGATGGCATTCATTGAGCAGAATACCCCGTTCTTATTTCGGGTAAGATGAATGCAGTGACGTTATTATGGTTTCCGCCATATTAAAACAGATTGAAGTGTCGAAATAGACGGGTCAGTATTTGAACCAGATTTATAGCTGGGTACCCTTCCGTGGTTGGGTTATGATGAGATTTTTGCGGCTCTTAGTGTGACCCGAGAAACGCCACGGGAAGGTGACCGACTAAGTTTCCACATTTCTTGATATAGGATTCATTTTTGGTATCGGATTGGATTTTTTATTTATTTTTCTTTTAATGCTTATAAACACTGGTCATCATAAAAGCATCGATATCAGCTCTATAGAAAAAAAACTTAAACATTATATTTACGGCTTTCCCTCAGGAGTGTTGAATGTATACTTATTGTAAATATGCATTGAATTTATCGATTACCCACCTTAGTAATCCATCATGGGGTCCTTAGGACTGGGCCAATTGGGGCCCATGAAACTCTAGGCCCTTCTTATACAGATATTATCTCAACGTGATCTCATAGACCTGCTGGAAAAAATGTTATTTAAAGAGGCGTGAAGATCTTTTGAAAAATAAAATCTTTGGTTGCCAAGGAAATATGATATTGTTGATTTCAGAGAGATTTTTCAGCTAAAAACATGACTTTCACACGAATACGAAACGTAAGAGAAAATTGATTGAAAGAATTAAAATTTTCATTTTTTCAGCTATCCGATACAAAAAATTCCAGCCCTCTATCGTGAGTGAAAGTACTTTTAAAAAAGCAAAAAATAAAACCACCGCAACGAACCCAATGATTAGCATGGACCACCAGAGGGGCCTTTGGGGGGCCTTAGGGGTCCCTGAGGGCTTTTTACATACATACATACCCATCACGCCGTTCCCTTCCGGGGTAGGCACAGTCAAAATGTTTCACTCGTTGATACATAATTGTACACCTAACTCTGCTTCAATAATTTCCTCCATACTGACCTATCCTTGCAAACCTCTTTTGCCTCATTTAACCCCATACACTGTTTCATACACGCCCTCCTGTTTTTAAGACTCCTAATATTCCTCCTCCTAAGAATTTCCTCAATCACATTCAACCACAACTTTCTCGGCCTACCTCTACCTCTCACACCATTCATTCTACTCTCATATATCTGTTTCGTTATTCTACTCTCATCCATTCTCTCAATATGGCCAAACCAACGAAGCACACTCCTTTCATACACGTCCATTACTGGAGCATTTAACCCACATTCATTCATGATCCACTCATTCCTGACCCTATCCATCCTACTTTTTAATATAGCCTATATTACCCACAAATATATTTTCTATCTATATGCCAAATTGAAGCTGAATCGGTCCAGTATTGTTTTCGTGATTGAGTAACAAACATACAAACTTTCACATTTATAACATTAGTAAGATAACTACCATAAATACAATTTTTTTTAATAAATGAATTTTCTAAAATTATATTCTTGGCCTTAGCAAGACATCTCTTCGACGACGAGGCATTTTAGGCTATTTGGTAACAAAAAATCCGAAAAAAAGAATGAGGATAAATGAATGAATGACACAATATATGGAAAATATATTCATATGAAATTGAGGGATAAATATTCATGAAATTATCAAAATGAATTATGTTGAATTCATATATAAGAGAAGATAGTAGATCACATCTTGACGCTCGAAATTGAAGCTTTACGTATCGTAAAAAGTGAACTACCTAACATAACCTGAGCGCGCTATTCATCCAGTCTTGTGTCCTGGTGAATGTTTACACGGGACAGAGAGCAAGATAATTATCAAGATGATTATAATCAGATGATATTACAAGCTTCCAGTATTTATTTCCAACTCAGAAGACGATCTTTAGCAAATTGTTTAAGTGACTGGCACTTGTAACAAACTTTAATGGTAGGCAAAATAAAATCCTAGGCCCAACAATATCTTTCATTAGCATCATTTTCACCAACCGATTAGAAGAAACTGGGGTTGAAATTTTGCTATAAAGTTGCGGTGTGGGTTACGCCCACCCACAAGAAGTGGGTATATTATTTTAAAAATCCGAAAAAATCACTTTTTACATAAAAACTTGTCGTTTGGAGACGACTTATGAATGAAAATTTAATTCCTTGAGAGATTGGAAAGTATGGTGTTTATGAGAACGTTCTGAATCCTCAGAATGTCCCTCAAATTGACGTTCAGTTGAAGATACCGCACAGAAATTTTGTTTTTAATTTTTCGCATGAGCATAGGGAGAGCGTTTTTTCAAAAGGTATACTATTCCATATTTAAACCTATATTATTTGTTATAAGATGAACTCTGTAATGAGCACAGTTTTTGAATAATGTACAATCGGTTTCGGCTGACTACCATCAAGTACACTCATGCGTATGTAAAATTTTTGTATGTTCAATGGAATACCTAGAGGAAAACCTAAATGTCAAGTAACAGAATCATTCTACAAGCGTGTATGGGATGTTATTATTTCTGTATGTATATTTAATTTGACAACCTCTGGTGTCACTACGTAGAAGTAATTAATATTGGTATCCATTATGGATGGAATATTTTTCTACTTTTTTTTACAATTTTTATTTGTACGATGCGTTTCCCAGCTTTACTGCATCATCAAGTACAAAGGTTTTTTTAATATTTATTTATTCGTTTGTTGTCATAGTGACGTGGGGGGCGTGGAGAAATACTAACTCTTGGGAGGAAAGGCAGGGGAGCAAAGGTTAAGGGCCTCTGAGGTGGAAAGGTTATCATTTTACTATTTAACAAAGATGTGTTGTCTGAAAAGGGTGGGGAGAGGTGCGGAAAGAGTAATAAAGAGTCCTCCTGAGCCTGTTTATGGCTCATCAGAAGGTTCTCAAATGCAAGTTAAAATCACCATTTAGTGTTACATAGGTTTTATTGCATTCGCAATATATGAGTGATTATATCTACTGTAATACTTTAATTAAAAATAAATTTGCAAAAAACAGGATATTTTATGTGAAGCCTTACTTACGCCCAATGGTAATGACTATTATTTCCGCAATCGATAAGTATTTGAATTGATGACTGGTAATGATGAATGATTGGTGTCAATGGAGATTGACTAGTTTAGCACTGAACGAATCCAATTTTGCCTCAAATGTGGATTTCCCTTGTACACCCAGCTGGCTCCATCGCTCACCTGACTCACCATCGATGCCGCAGATCAGCTGATCGCTGTGCTCAGCGGGGGGTTGAGTTGAAGACGCTTAAAGAGGGAGGGGAAGGTGTAGGGGGTGTTTGCGGCCACTGCGTGCGCCAGACAACCCCTCCTTCCATCAGGGGACGTTCCCCTTCCTCTATAGCAAGATCCTCCCCCTACGAGGTATTATGCAATTACCACGGTCCTCCAATGCAGTCAGTTCACGAGAGCACTATTTGCGCTGGCATCGAAGCTAGGCATGAACCGGTCGACGAAGGGAGACACGGTCTGAAAACATTTCGCGGCCAGCGGAGCGGTTGCGGCCGGTACATTGTTACCGTTCGCCCGTCGAATTGGAAATACATCATTTGTTGCGTGTCAGCGAAAACTTACAATTGTTGGTGTGTGCGCTCCAATCGTTCTCCTTTGTTTGTTTGTTTGTCTCATTTTCGTCCGAGAGTTTATCCAGGAGACGAGGATATCTCTGTTTCAGTGCAGCATAATATTTATTTTCCAAAGGATCCCCTCTCAACGCAAGTATTTGAATTCCGAGTCGGAGACATCAGTTGTTTGCAGTGCTTGTGAGAGAACAAGTTTTCTTTTGGCGAAGTTATTTTCTTTACTGTGTTGGATAAAGTGGCTGAATCAGAAAAGTGAGTACAGTGAAGAAAGTCTTGCACGCTTCTTGCTTGGTATCTGTCTAAAAATAATCCACTGGTGTCATTTTATCCGAGATTATATAAATGTATTCACACACCCAGTACTCGTGTGAGTAGAAATATTTGAATTAATCAGTGTTTCCTATCCACTGGTCAGAACGGCCCCCATCATAAAGCTTCCGAAGTATATAACAACATACCAGCCAATTGAAAACTTCTCCTATAGATCTCATATTTCAAAAATCACTTGAAACAGCTCCCGCTGGTCAGTGAATTCCTGGACTCTAGCTGCAATTTCTGTGATCAAACATTACCTGATATCCAATCATAAGTGGCTTCGTGTGGGTTTTTGTCTGTATTTTTTATGTACTTTTGTGTTATTTTCTTGGTGTCTCATCCCATGTGACGATTTCTATGCTACTTTTTAACGTTCAAAAAATTAATCAAATGTTATTATTCGCCATTAGTGATACATGTTTGTAAAGGAAATTGAAAAGCGTTTTGCTCATCTGTACGTCTGGCTGTGGCGTTATTTGTTTCCTCGTAGTTAGAGTTATTTAACTTTCAGTCCCTCTGTGCTTTTGAAAATTATCTTCATTTCCTGCACAACTCTCTTTGTTATGTTTTCAGTATGTAAAGATTTAGTATAATCGTTCCAGTTAATACTCACGTTTTGAGGATAAACTATAAACGAAAGATTTCGTACTGTCTAGTTTATTATCACTTGGCACTACTTGTGTTTCGACTGTCACGCAGTCGTCATCAGATATGTACGATAGAAAATCAACCTTTACTGACGTATAAATGCATTTAAATCTAAATGAGGTAGTAACAATGAGGGCAGTACGGAATCTTTCATTTTTCATGCAAGAAGTTGTTCCAAAATACCTCGCCTGACTTAGTGGTATTTATTCTTAGTAAAGGCGTCCCATTTATTATATATTCTTCCTTCAGCCCCGATTTTGTCACGTCTCGTTAATATAATGTTAGATGTTCTAGCATTTTTGTTAACATTATGTTAACTATAAGTTCGGGTTTTGTGTGTTTCATCATGTGCTTGTTTTATTGACGAGCAGCATTTTTCGATGAGGTATGAACTTCGGTATTCATACTGAGAAAATATTTAACCAGATTTTATAGGATCGGGCCTTCCTGCTGTGATTGTGTCGATAATAATTATCAGATCTTGTTGTAAAAAATGATTTCACATGAAGACATTTTTCATTGCTCATAGATCGAATTAAAAAAACTTATTGAAATATTGCCCTCTGCTCTTGTGTGAGATAGGTGCTAAGCAATGCGAGTACTTGCCCGTCAATGTGGGTCGATTCTCCAAGTACGCTTTCTTGTAATCTTCTGGTGGCTAATTACTACAAATCTCGCGTTAATTATTTCACGCGAAGGTGACGAGCAATCGGGCGATTTTATTGAAGTGCCGCTATGTTTGATATCTCTTGATTATTTTTAATAACACCTCAATGATATTTTACCGAATCGACGATACCGTGCAATATCGGCGTCATTTTCTGTGTAAGATAAATGCTCAGGCGTCCGAGACTTGACCGCGTGACCTCTTATTCCCGCCCCCGTTTCTCCTTTGCTGTTACCTTGTACACACCTCGAAGTGCTGTGTACTTAGAAGTACCTCGAAGTACAAGGAACCTGTACAAGGAATCTTTTTAAATATCTCGAATTGACCATAAAATCTCGCAAAAAAATTAGAATTTACTTACTTCGGTAGTTGAATCAAACAAATCTATTTAGTGCATGTTAATTTCTTTTCGAGATTGTTAGTAACGCTGCGCCTTAAGGCATTTTACGTTTCATAGGGCCAGTATTGGTTTCTTTTGACTGTAGCCGCTGCAGTCTTCGCAGTTGTTGCAGAATCTTCAGGTCGCCTGAAGATGCTGTAAAAAGCGAAACCGGGCGTAATAAGTATTATCACAGTGGAAGTTGCTCATTTTTTCATACTGCAGTTATGTTCCGTTTCCACTCTGTCAGGTCTGAAACCACAGAGTAGGTTTCTTTTGACTTCTGCGTTTGGCAGTAAAAACTACACCGGCTCGGTACAATATTTTCTAGCGCTATTTTTGTCCAACATTGAGTAATTGTGCCTACATCTACATACGACCCTGCATGCCACATGGACATTTAGCGGGGTGTGTCAGAACACAGCCGTGTAAAGGACGAAGTTTTAGGAGGTGAAATGGTATAGTGTATCATAGTTTGTTTTAAGTGGAGGTCCAGTTTAATTATGGCCTCTTATTCTACGTGGAAAGAACACGTTTTTGTACCTATCTGTTCGGCAATGTATCTCTCTTATTTTATCGTGTCTATCGGACCTAGAGATGTAGTGTGGCGTGAAAATGATATTCTCTGTGTCACTCTGAAACACAAATGTTCTGAATTTCTCAAGCAAACTTGTTTGTATTATGCGACTTCGCGGAACGAGAATCACTACGTCAATTTCTTTCGTTTCCAGAGAAAAGATAAATTAAAAGCATTTTTAATTATTTACGCCTTAGTAGTGTTCCAATAGCCATGGTAATGGTGCGCCATTCGTTTGTTCTTACGAAAAATGTCATCGATGACATGGTGAGTTAGACATGCATTTGTTCCTGTCCACCTTATCATGCGATTTTCGCATTCTTGGGCCACGTGGGCCTGGACGGCGTGATGATTCATGGTGTAAACAGAGAGGCCATATTAGTTGCTATTTATGACAAATGGCTGTTGCTTTTAATGCGCCTTCATTGTTTCTTTCGCGCATATCTTGACACAATTGACGTCCGCCTGGTGAGTTTTGACGAGCTATAACTCTTTGGAAGTAGTTCTGAAGGAGAACTGTGTGATTTGTCCATTCAGACTGCTTAAGAAAAATTTTTAACCTTACACCGGTCCCTCGATGTCTTACTAACCAATGATGTCCTGTAATTAATTGAGTATATTCTTATTTTTGTACTCAGACCACGTAATTTCTGTCCAGTCACAAATTTACGTAGGCAGGCCGTATTGTCTGGTCCAGTCACTATTTTACATAGTGTAACAGACTTTTTAAGGACAAAGGTTTTATTGATTGATAAATGCTCATTAATTGCAACCCACCACAGTGATCCATTGTTTATCACTTTTCGACTACGCCTTTTATTGAGCGGATCTTGGAACGGATCATTCCGTGAACGAGAGCAACAATCGAGGAGAACGGATTATTCGTGGAGAAGAGGGGCGTCGTTATTTACGGTTCATCCCTTGAATATAAACGCGTAGTTAATAAATTATTTTCAGTACCAATTGATTTGTGTATTGTCACCGAAAGCTCATTCTCAAGGAAATATTTTAGTATAGAAGTTATGTCATTATTCAAATTAGTTTTATTTTTTCAGCGGAATTGGACATAAGGACAAAATTTCACAGTCCTACGTCATCAGGAATTATGTTAAGTTTCAGTTACAAGATTTGACGCTGACAAAAAGGTGAATATTGATAAAACCATTTAGAAAAATGACCCAGAACGTTATAACTTATAGTTTTTTTTATCTTTATCTAATATTCGATTGCCGAAATCTGTCAAAAGCCTTGTTTTCCTACTGTACGAGGAAATCTGTGGTTTTCATACCCTTGCTATAGGTTTCTTATCCTCTTGATAATGATTCTGCTTTTTCGACGCGTATTATCTCCCTCTAAATACAAATTGATAGAATTGTACGCGAGATAATCGCTTAAGCTGCCTTCTTCGTCCACTTTTGAGCACTGTTACATGGGTTTAATACTCAGTTCTGAAAGTAAGTACTGTTTAAGGTGGCCTTTACTCATTCTTTTCCTTACGACGCGTTTGATGTAATATTTTTTTAGCCTCGCCGTCTACCCTTGAAGATAGCGACCAAGTTCATCTAGCTTCTCCCCTGTACTACTTAGTCCGATGGCCTACTGCCACGGCATGCCGTTGTCTTAGTTTTTCTATCGCCTCTCTTAAGTGGTTCTTCTTTCGTACGTAGTTCAATACTTTTCCGAGCACTCATCTGGCCTTCTTTTCCCTGATGTGGTATTATATCACCTCTTTGTATCAACTCAAAGCGAAGCTTTAAGATTCTTCTATCTATTCATAACAAGTCTTTGGATTTTTCTTTGTACCAATATTTTTTTAGAATATCGTCCAAACGTTCAAATCTTCCAGTCCTTCTGTTCTCTTTTTGCGGTCTTCCGTCCCTTTCACTACGTTTACCAATAGAAATCAGATCGATATGAACCCGGACCGATCTGAACATTCTAAGCCAGCCGACTCTGATCGCCTAGGTTACCAATGCGAAATATTGGTTTGGAATCGGCTCGTTTCGATTTGAAATCTCAGACCTTGCGGAGAAAGCGGACCGAGTTGGCCCTCTTCTCATATCGATCTCACTAATCCGTTGCATTTACCATACCGAGCTGAACCGGCCAAATCGATCTGAGTTCGATTGGTAAACGTAGTGATTTTCATCCTCGTAATTCTCCTTTCTTTATTTCTATTTATATGTTCATCATATACTCTCTCCTTCCTGAAGTCTTTCGGTGATTGGCTTAATAAGGCCAGGCACTCTGATGTAGCGGGGAATATTTTATTTTCAATGCTTTTTGAATTCATTATAATAACAAATCGGGAATAAGAATGATTAGGGTGAGGCTAACAATATCAAGCAAAAGTACAGAAGCATGCGATATGCATTGATAATTTTCCCGAAGAAATCGGTAAAATGTTTTAGCAAACAGAGTACAGGTTTGGATTAAAAAAAACAGAACACAAACACGAAAACAAAGGCGAAATTGACTAAAAAATGAGGAGCGATCTGGTATATTCCATTCCCTGCAGAAACTGCGAGAGAATCTCTATTGGAGAGACAGGGAAATATTTGAATAATAGGATATTTAACCATGGATCGGGCATATCGAACAAAAGAGCAGCAATTTCTCTTGCTCAGCGTTCTATTGATAATAATCATATCTTTGATTTCGATGGTGCTGAAAAAATAATTTGGTTTTTGCTTTGCGGCTTGGAGTGTCATTTGCTTGATACCCGTCAATCTTCCCCATGTTCCAGCTGATAATGCTTCTGAGGTAGAGTCCACTTTTCAAAGAACCACGGAATTAGCCGGGCAGTTACTTCAGCGGAGTCACCGCTAGTGATCACACAATTGTGTGAAATTCACAGTGTAAAATCATTCGCCTGGACTGGGAATCGAACCCAGATCCCTCGATTTCGCGCCGAGTGCTCTAACTAATTAAGCTACCCAGGCGTCCTCTTCCACTGTGAATTTCATGGGGGCTTTAAGGAACGAGTTGTCCTCACAAGTTGGGCTTTACCCCGTGGACTGCGGCGCTTAGCGCTCGCATACGAGTATCTCTGGCATCACATGTTCGGTACCTGTTGGGACAACTCGTTCCTTAAAGCCCCCATGAGATATTACAGTGGACGAGGACGCCTGGGTAACTTAATTGGTTAGAGCACGCGGCGCGAAGTCGAGGGATCTGGGTTCGATTCCCAGTTCAGGCGGGTGATTTTTTTCACTGTGATTTTCACACAATTGTAGAATCCACTCGCTCCAATTTCTCTCCTCTCAGTGTATTCTCCTCCTATTTCTGCTCCTCCTATATTCCTATTCCTATTTCTCTATTCAGCTTCTTTCTTCCGCATTCTAGGAATATTGTCTTTGTCTTATTTCTTCAAGCGTAGTCGTTGGCTTTTCATCAGGAACGCCTTCTGAGCTGGAGAAATTATACACTTGACGCCCGTTATACTTTCAAATTTATGTTGCTTTCGAAACAGGATACGAAACGGTGAAGGAATCCATTTGCTCTAATTTCTCTACACTTTAATCCATATTAAAACAATCCTTGTACTTTTCCACCAATATTAATATGGATTCAAGTATAAAATATTTCCAGGAAGTGACGCCTGAGGGTGTAAAGTTTATTCTCTCCACTTGGTATGACTTTTGCATTAAGTTTCTCTCTTCTGCATACCTTGTTTTTTTGTCATTTTACCTATTTTACTTATCCTCTAAGGACATGGCTCGAATGCTTCTAATCTTTTTTGGTCAACTTAACCAACGGTATTTTCTTCCAGGCCATAGAGTAGAGCCACTCCATACAACTTTTTTCTTACGTTCTTTTCCCTTGTTCGTTTTCCTATCGTTGCCAACAAAAGTATTACTTATTGCCATCAGTCTAATCATACGAGAATTCAAAGATTAGTTAATTATAACTCACGATTAGCTCCCCAACCACCTTAAGAATACAAAATTGTCGCGGTGTATAAGTTATATAACAAATCCTTATTTAACGATCGATTTCACACGTCTTTGGCTGCTAGAATATCATCTCTAGCTTACGCAGCTATTCTATCATTAATCTTCATTTTTCCGTGGTAGAATTGAAGAAAAATATTACTATGAACCGACATTGTTTTCCGATATGAGTCCCGCCTACAATCATCCAAACTTAAAGCATTTCATGTGTTTTGGTTGTAGTTTTTTTTACCCTCTGGGTGGAATCTCACGATTTACTCCCGCGGTTTCTCAAGAAGACAAGGCGGCACTGCATTACCTCTTGGGGAATGATTTATCTAGACTAAATATTTTTAAACCAAATTATTTTTTTTAAATAATAGCGTTAGATGCGATGAGAAAGTTAGTGCCACCGACCGACGGATTTGCAGTCTTTTCGTCTGCGCACATCATTACATTTAACGTCATTCCAGAGCCTAAAGGCTCCGAAATACCATATAGCAAAGTGGGAAGAAGTACACTTTTGTACACGGCAGTTTTCGCTTCCTTTGACAAGCACTCATTCCTTGATATGCTCCACATGCTACCTACCACTTTCCTTCCAGCATTCGCACGTCTCTTTATCTCCTCATCTATCCGTCCATCTTTCGTAAACATCTTACCTAAGTAAACGAAATCATCCACTTGATTACTTGTAAAATTACGACAATGGGACAAATGTCATTATATGCCATTAGTGGGCCTTCATTGTTTCTTTCGCGCATATCTTGACACAATTGACGTCCGCCTGGTGAGTTTTGACGAGCTATAACTCTTTGGAAGTAGTTCTGAAGGAGAACTGTGTGATTTGTCCATTCAGACTGCTTAAGAAAAATTTTTAACCTTACACCGGTCCCTCGATGTCTTACTAACCAATGATGTCCTGTAATTAATTGAGTATATTCTTATTTTTGTACTCAGACCACGTAATTTCTGTCCAGTCACAAATTTACGTAGGCAGGCCGTATTGTCTGGTCCAGTCACTATTTTACATAGTGTAACAGACTTTTTAAGGACAAAGGTTTTATTGATTGATAAATGCTCATTAATTGCAACCCACCACAGTGATCCATTGTTTATCACTTTTCGACTACGCCTTTTATTGAGCGGATCTTGGAACGGATCATTCCGTGAACGAGAGCAACAATCGAGGAGAACGGATTATTCGTGGAGAAGAGGGGCGTCGTTATTTACGGTTCATCCCTTGAATATAAACGCGTAGTTAATAAATTATTTTCAGTACCAATTGATTTGTGTATTGTCACCGAAAGCTCATTCTCAAGGAAATATTTTAGTATAGAAGTTATGTCATTATTCAAATTAGTTTTATTTTTTCAGCGGAATTGGACATAAGGACAAAATTTCACAGTCCTACGTCATCAGGAATTATGTTAAGTTTCAGTTACAAGATTTGACGCTGACAAAAAGGTGAATATTGATAAAACCATTTAGAAAAATGACCCAGAACGTTATAACTTATAGTTTTTTTTATCTTTATCTAATATTCGATTGCCGAAATCTGTCAAAAGCCTTGTTTTCCTACTGTACGAGGAAATCTGTGGTTTTCATACCCTTGCTATAGGTTTCTTATCCTCTTGATAATGATTCTGCTTTTTCGACGCGTATTATCTCCCTCTAAATACAAATTGATAGAATTGTACGCGAGATAATCGCTTAAGCTGCCTTCTTCGTCCACTTTTGAGCACTGTTACATGGGTTTAATACTCAGTTCTGAAAGTAAGTACTGTTTAAGGTGGCCTTTACTCATTCTTTTCCTTACGACGCGTTTGATGTAATATTTTTTTAGCCTCGCCGTCTACCCTTGAAGATAGCGACCAAGTTCATCTAGCTTCTCCCCTGTACTACTTAGTCCGATGGCCTACTGCCACGGCATGCCGTTGTCTTAGTTTTTCTATCGCCTCTCTTAAGTGGTTCTTCTTTCGTACGTAGTTCAATACTTTTCCGAGCACTCATCTGGCCTTCTTTTCCCTGATGTGGTATTATATCACCTCTTTGTATCAACTCAAAGCGAAGCTTTAAGATTCTTCTATCTATTCATAACAAGTCTTTGGATTTTTCTTTGTACCAATATTTTTTTAGAATATCGTCCAAACGTTCAAATCTTCCAGTCCTTCTGTTCTCTTTTTGCGGTCTTCCGTCCCTTTCACTACGTTTACCAATAGAAATCAGATCGATATGAACCCGGACCGATCTGAACATTCTAAGCCAGCCGACTCTGATCGCCTAGGTTACCAATGCGAAATATTGGTTTGGAATCGGCTCGTTTCGATTTGAAATCTCAGACCTTGCGGAGAAAGCGGACCGAGTTGGCCCTCTTCTCATATCGATCTCACTAATCCGTTGCATTTACCATACCGAGCTGAACCGGCCAAATCGATCTGAGTTCGATTGGTAAACGTAGTGATTTTCATCCTCGTAATTCTCCTTTCTTTATTTCTATTTATATGTTCATCATATACTCTCTCCTTCCTGAAGTCTTTCGGTGATTGGCTTAATAAGGCCAGGCACTCTGATGTAGCGGGGAATATTTTATTTTCAATGCTTTTTGAATTCATTATAATAACAAATCGGGAATAAGAATGATTAGGGTGAGGCTAACAATATCAAGCAAAAGTACAGAAGCATGCGATATGCATTGATAATTTTCCCGAAGAAATCGGTAAAATGTTTTAGCAAACAGAGTACAGGTTTGGATTAAAAAAAACAGAACACAAACACGAAAACAAAGGCGAAATTGACTAAAAAATGAGGAGCGATCTGGTATATTCCATTCCCTGCAGAAACTGCGAGAGAATCTCTATTGGAGAGACAGGGAAATATTTGAATAATAGGATATTTAACCATGGATCGGGCATGTCGAACAAAAGAGCAGCAATTTCTCTTGCTCAGCGTTCTATTGATAATAATCATATCTTTGATTTCGATGGTGCAGAAAAAATAATTTGGTTTTTGCTTTGCGGCTTGGAGTGTTATTTGCTTGATATCCGTCAATCTTCCCCATGTTCCAGCTGATAATGCTTCTGAGGTAGAGTCCACTTTTCAAAGAACCACGGAACTAGCCGTGCAGTTACTTCAGCGGAGTCACCGCTAGTGATCACACAATTGTGTGAAATTCACAGTGTAAAATCATTCGCCTGGACTGGGAATCGAACCCAGATCCCTCGATTTCGCGCCGAGTGCTCTAACTAATTAAGCTACCCAGGCGTCTTCTTCCACAGTGAATTTCATGGGGGCTTTAAGGAACGAGTTGTCCTCACAAGTTGGGCTTTACCCCGTGGACTGTGGCGCTTAGCGCTCGCATACGGGTATTTCTGGTATCACATGTACGGTACCTGTGAGGACAACTCGTTCCTTAAAGCCCCCATGAGATATTACAGTGGACGAGGACGCCTGGGTAACTTAATTGGTTAGAGCACGCGGCGCGAAGTCGAGGGATCTGGGTTCGATTCCCAGTTCAGGCGAGTGATTTTTTTCACTGTGATTTTCACACAATTGTAGAATCCACTCGCTACAATTTCTCTCCTCTCAGTGTATTCTCCTCCTATTTCTGCTCCTATATTCCTACTCCTATTTCTCTATTCAGCTTCTTTCTTCCGCATTCTAGGAATATTGTCTTTGTCTTATTTCGTCAAGCATAGTTGTTGGCTTTTCATCGGGAACGTCTTCTAAGCTGGAGAAATTATACATTTGACGCCCGTTATACTTTCAAATTTATGTTGTTTTCGAAACAGGTTACGAAATGGTGAAGGAATCCATTTGCTCTAATTTCACTACACTTGAATCCATATTAAAACAATCCTTGTACTTTTCCACCAATATTAATATAGATTCAAGTATGAAATATCTCCAGGAAGTGACGCCTGAGGGTGTTAAGTTTATTCTCTCCACTTGGTATGACTTTTGCATTAAGTTTCTCTCTTCTGCATACCTTGTTTTTCTGTTATTTTACCTATTTTACTTATCTTCTAAGGACATGCCTCGAATGCTTCTAATCTTTTTTGGTCAGCTTATCCAACGGTCTTTTCTTCCAGGCCATAGAGTGGAGCCACTCCATACAATTTTTTTACGTTCTTTTCCCTTGTTCGTTTTCCTATCGTTGCCAACCAAAGTATTACTTATTGCCATCAGTCTAATCATACGAGAATTCAAAGATTAGTTAATTATAACTCACGATTCGCGCCCCAACCACCTTAGGAATACAAAATTGTCGCGGTGTATAAGTTTTATAACAAATCCTTATTTAACGATCGATTTCACACGTCTTTGGCTGCTAGAATATCATCTCTAGCTTACGCAGCTATTCTATCATTAATCTTCATTTTTCCATGGTAGAATTGAATAAAAATATTACTATGGGCCGACATTGTTTTCCGATATGAGTCCCGCCTACAATCATCCAAACTTAAAGCATTTCATGTGTTTTGGTTGTAGTTTTTTTACCCTCTGGGTGGAATCTCGCGATTTACTCCCGCGGTTTCTCAAGAAGACAAGGCGGCACTGCATTACCTCTTGGGGAATGATTTATCTAGACTAAATATTTTTAAACCAAATTATTTTTTTAAAATAATTGCGTTAGATGCGATGAGAAAGTTAGTGCCACCGACCAACGGATTTGAAGTCGTTTCGCATGCGCTTATCATTACATTTAACGTCATTCCAGAGCCAAAAGGCTCCGAACTGCGCAAGAGACTATTGTGGGGTGTACGGCTAGGCTTTCTCTCAAAGGTCAAAGTAATTATCGTTCATTTGAACTGGTCCCCTGTTTATGAGTGCACTTATGAGCGGCGTTATCCCGTTGTCAGTCCATGGAATCAGACGCAAACTTCTAAACCTTAGCTCATGGTCTGCTCATTTTCCTTTATTATTACATACATACATACCCATCACGCCGTTCCCTTCCGGGGTAGGCACAGTCAAAATGTTTCACTCGTTGATACATAATTGTACACCTAACTCTGGTTCAATAATTTCCTCCATTCTGACCTATCCTTGCAAACTCTTTTGCCTCATTCACCCCCATACACTGTTTCATACACGCCCTCCTGTTTTTAAGACTCCTAATATTCCTCCTCCTAAGAATTTCCTCAATCACATTCAACCACAACTTTCTCGGCCTACCTCTACCTCTCACACCATTCATTCTACTCTCATATATCTGTTACGTTATTCTACTCTCATCCATTCTCTCAATGTGGCCAAACCAACGCAGCACACTCCTTTCATACACGTCCATTACTGGAGCATTTAACCCACATTCATTCATGACCCACTCATTCCTGACCCTATCCATCCTACTTTTGCCACAAATACTCCTCAGATAACTCATACCCACGGCGTTTAGTCTACTCTTATGTCTATCCTGACATACCCATGTTTCACTACCATATAGCAAAGTGGGAAGAAGTACACTTTTGTACACGGCAGTTTTCGCTTCCTTAGACAAGCACTCATTCCTTGATATGCTCCACATGCTACCTGCCACCTTCCTTCCAGCATTCGCACGTCTCTTTATCTCCTCATCAATTCTTCCATCTTTTGCATACATCTTACCTAAGTAAACGAAATCATCCACTTGATTACTTGTAAAATTACGAACTTGGTTCGTAAAATTGGGAAAACATTACAAAAATATTTGAGCGTTTGGATCTATTTCGCAATGTCTGAGGAACATGTCATTAGTGGATCCTTTAGTTGTTGTAATGTGGCTCTCAGCATGCGAATAGGATATATCTTACTCTTAATTTAGTTTGAGCGAAATATCATTTGGCATGGAAATCAATTAATTTGGTCTCATTTTAAAGAAAAATATCTCACCCTTTCAAAAGTAGAAAATTTTTAGCCCCTTATTGAACTACTTTCCAAGTTTTTGACAAAAAATACCAGCCATATTACATGGGAAATGTACTCCAGAGAGACCTCATTAAAAAGATGAGGAATTTCTAACACCTTGATCTCGTAAAAAAATGATGGCGAGTATGTTTACTCTGCTAATTTTGAAAATAAAACATATTGTGAAGGCAATAATTTTTCAAGATCAATAAACACCTGTTGGTCCGAGGGATTTTTAACGTACTGCGTGAAAAAATTAGTCAAGTTAAAGACTTGTACCGATTTTTTTGTTTAGTTTTTTAGAATTCTAGTCACAAGAAAGTATTTTTATGAACCATTTATAATATAAAATTTAATTAAAGCTTCCTGCAGCTGCTAAAATTTAAAAAATCATACTTCGAATATGGTGTTCCTTATGACTAGGGGACTATCTCTCTCAAACTACCGTAGGAGATGAAAGATGTGACTGCTGGCGTCTTTTTCATGGAGATCTAGGACCGTATAATCAAGTGTAATGGATCAAAGTGGACCTGCTACCCCCGCATCAACATGTCCAGAGAGTGGTGAATCATTGCTTTACGCAATGATGTGTGATGATGCTCTCTAGTTGCCATGGGGACTGCGAATGTATAGAGGAAAATATCATATTCCTACGGCGTTACCACTCTCAGTGGGTTTTGATCATTTAAGTAGTTAATCCCCATCTTATTCTATCTTTAGCTAGTTACTTTCAGTATTCATTAAGGATTATTCAAATCCAAATGTCGATTCTCGATTCCACCGATTCTCAGGATCAGAATCGATCGCCTGAAGTCGATTCCTACTCCATCGATTTCAGATAGATAAATATTCAAATCAAATTACATTTATCACGTCATATTTGTCACAGTAATTTTGGGTGTAGCCTATCAATTTGTACTTTTTATCTGTCTCAATAAGCTGAGGATATATTTGCTATTTGTTAATAAATATACTTGTGCGACTTGATTGTCTTTGTTATTTTATTTGAGCCAATATTTGAATTTAAATAATAGTCGTGCGCTACTGCTGTATCAATATCCCACCTGTTATTAGGAATATGAATCGATGGAATCGGAATCGGGAATCGATTTGAAAGAATCGGAATCGAATAAAAGTTGAATCGACTCATCCCTAGTATTAATACTGAGCGATTTTAAATGATGGGCCCAATTTCTTAAATCTATATTTCAACCCGAGAACTTAAAACAGATACAAAATTAATCACATCTGATAATTAATAAACTTTTCTCGGGCTCTGCACCAGGTGATTGGCTTCATGTTTGCCGACGTTTCGGAAAACGACTTGCTTTCCATTATCAAGGCGTGTTACTCTGTCCGTGTCAGAATGTAAACTCACTGACACGGACAGACATATATGTATATACATCTGGAGTCATAAATGCTGGAGAAAAAACTGAATATTATGCTTTAAATCGGGAATTGGATTCCTGATGCGTCTGATACATTTTTGAGGAAAATATTCATTCAGAAAGCCTCAAAAGTCTCCATACTATTCTGCAAGCCAACTCAAGGGCGTTTGGCACGGGGTGAATTAGCATCTACATGTGCTACACAATAAGTATGTTATCAATGCTACAAAAGTTATTGAACTGATGTATAATGCAACTACCTACACGAGATACAAGAGTCATGCAGGGATCATGCGAAACAATATGTCAGTACTACATGGCAGATTTAAACAAAAACAAGCATTAGGGAGCAGATCTACTAATCAGCTACACTTTCTTGCCGACTAACCTACATCGAAGTCTCATTGGTATCCATTATGGTCTCTTACCTAGCGAGCGAAAAAAATACATTTTAAACCTATATGTTCTGCAATCTATTTCCATGATTTTATTCTCATGCTCTGATCTACCTCGGCATGTTAGAGTTCGAACGATATTAAAAACTTCGTCGGAATAAAATTGGTTTTTAATTTGTATAAAATATTAATTCTAATTTTTAATCGGGGGTCTGAATTTGATTCGCATCCCTGTTGTTGCAAGAGGTCAGTTGCACATGGGGTGCCAATTTCAGTAGATAATATGTAGGTGTAAAAGGAGAGGAGCTCCGTCCGGATGCAAAACGAAGTTTTCTGAATCTTCACTTAGTTGAGGGAAAAGCCAGTTGTCCGACAATTCCTGGGAAATTATTCCAGTAACTGTTCAAAGAACTGCGGAAATGGCTGCACACTAACTTTCACGGAGTCACCTGCTATTGTGTTCTCTGTAACCGTGTTTTCCGCAAATAAAATAATGGTCCATAATTTTTTACTTGCGGTGGGGCGTAAAAAAATAACTCTGGGGGATTTTATCTCATGTTGAAATTTTCATGGGGAATTTGTAGACCCCATATGCGAACGTTATGCTTATTTTTTAGAACTGAGATGGAAGGTAGCTTCATCGCTGAAACTTAAGCGTGGAAGGAAAGTTAAAACTTAAAGTCAAAATTATATTATTATAGTCATTAATAAGAAATCTTTATATTTAAGTGCAGTACACGAAGGACAAGAGTTGAATAGCAGCTACGCTGGGTTTATCTCGACACTTCATACGTTTCTAAGTGCATTAATGCCTCCCTTATCGTATCTATCGGACTGACCTTTCTTCAATTACGGAGATAAACTTTATCGTCGGGTGCCTCCTGAAATGGGCGATCAGGGACCTTATTCAGTAAGAACTAAATGCGATCAAACCTCGTTAAATCCGTGGGGGTGTCGATAAGTCCCAAAGCACTCTCAGGTTTTGAATGCCCTCCTTTGAAAGTTTTGTGGCGGTGTCTCCAAAATGTCGTCACTATTTCGACTCTGAAATTCCGACGACGTACGGAATAACCGCGCGACTCGACAATAAAATAATTTGCCAATATTAATTAGCTTTTACTCCCATGGGAAATGCATTGAATTGAGTGCAAGGTTTTCTTCAACTTTATAAAAAATCACCCAAGATATAAGGTTGAATTTCTCGCTGAAAATGAAGTTTTTTTCCAATACTGCACACAATTTTCCTGTATGCCTTTTATTTTGGAAATTTCGTATTCAGCGGTCAGTTTGTTCAAGACCGAAAAAAAACTGTTGCAGGCTTCCTTTCCTTTAAGTTCTAACCGTTCGCATTCATTAAAAAGTAATATTTTCTCCTTCAATATTCAGTAATATTCAGTAATAATTTCAGTAATACATTCAGTAATATTTTCTCCAATATTCATGATTGTGGGTATTTTTAGAAAATATGTACTTGTTTTTTCGGGTCTTGAGGCTTTATTCACTGTAAAGTATAGAACTTTCTTTAGATATTGCAATCAATGTACATAAAATAGTGTTTTAAGGTGATTTTTAGGTCAAAAAGAGGGTTAAAATACAATTTTTAAAGAAATATTGAATGAAAGTCTTCCGTGAAATACCCTGAAAGGCGAACCCATTTTAGATATTTCGTTTTAAGCTATCACTTAGGTCACTGCATACACATTACTGTTGCAGGCTTTTTTTTTAAGTTCCTAAGGTTTACATTCATTTTATAGTAAAATATTCAGTAATTTTCTTCAATATTCATGACTATAGGTATTTTTTGGGGAATTTGGTCTTATTATTCGGGTCTTGAGGCTTTCTTCAATGAAAAGTATAAAACTTTTCTTAAAGCTTTAATAAAATGACATATAATACAACTTAAAGTCAATTTTTATGCCAAAAAGGTGGATAAAATGAAAACGTTGCATTCATTCTAAATACTGTAATAATGTTCTTAAAACATTCAGTAATTTCCCTCAAAATTCATTACTGAGTATTTTCCGAGAATTTGACCTCTTTTTTCCGGGTCTCGAGGCTTTATTTTGTATCAAGTATAGAATTTCTTCAAAGCGCTACAAATAATTGACATAGAAAAGAGTTTAAAGTCGATGTATATGCCAGAAAGAGGGATAAAATAACATCTTTTGTGGAACATTGGAATAGAAGTCTTCTGTTGAGTATCCTGAAAAACGAATACATGCGTTTCCATGGTGATCATGAGTCTCTCTGCTTACGTATTATGTCAACGACCAAGTGCATCGACATTTATAGACGAGAGAAAATCGTGATTGATAATTTCCGCAATGGATCATCCCGTCCAGATGCGCGCGCTCTGAAAATCACTTATCATCACAAATATTTCTCCTCGAGTGACACTGATAGAATTGCTGGTTATGAACTTGCACTTTCCAGTATTTTCTCTTTCCAACAATTCGATATTGCACGCACTGGGAGATAGTGAAGCGTACGGTATCCGAGCGGATTATCTAGCGCTCAGTTGATAGTGGCTCTTCATGCAGTCGCGACCTTGTTGAGAGAGCCTCGAAGATTTTCCCATAGAAACCTCGTATGTGGCCATTTCTAGTGTCGTCTTAGAATACCCCTGGATTTTTGGACGTACGTCACGGTAGGTGGGTGCTTAAAAAGAGTCGTGAATCATTACTTTTGAGTCGTGAGAATGAGGTTACTGTAATGATTAATGGAGAGAACTGAATTAAAGGATGCATTCCATTAGTTTTCCTGCGCTGTACACTCCGCGACACTACAGCACACCTGCGTAAGGTGATTTGTGCGCAAATCGTAAGTCCTCGAGTGCATATTTCAATAACTTTTCAAGTCGGAATTAAATTTCTTGGACTGCACTTCATCAAAGTACTTCTGCTAATACGCTAGAAATAATAGTACATATTGTAATATATCTACATACTACCTAGCGAGCCGCCGCATGGGCGTATGGCGGTGGGTGTTAGGACACCAGCCGTTTAAAGATGTAACGGATAAGGTTTTTGGAGGTGAAATGGTGGCGTGTATTATGGGAGTGTATTTAGTGGAGCTCTGTTTTTATGTATTGCAGTCGCATGTTTTGCGCGGATAGAACGGGTTTGTGTACCCATCTGTGCGGCAATGTATCTCTCTTATTTTATCGCTTCTGTAAAACCTAGAGATGTAGTGATGCGCCATGATAATATTCTCTGTGTCAGTCTGAAACACATCAGTTTCGAAAATTAATATAAATGATACATGAATTGTACTTGAATATTCGTCTCTTTGAAAGCATTGTTATGACTTGGATAGACGGTGCGGAATCCCTAATTTTACCCTTTGACATTGATATGACGTGATATCACGTCATGATTTTTTTACCCTGGTGCTGATGACGTGATATCACGTCATGGGTGCCGAGAGTGTTCCAGCTTTCACTAGGGGCCTAGTGAGAGTTTCCTAGTGAATGCTGGAACACTTACGGTGCCCTTGACGTGATATCACGTCATCAGCACCAGCGTGAATACAACCGTGACGTGATATCACGTCATGCCGCACTCAAAGGGTTAATCAAAAATCGTATGTAAATACGTGATTTTTATTTGGCTTGATACCTAGATATTTCTTAGGAACCATCACATATATTATTTCTCAAAGGTGTTTTTTTGTCGCAACGCCATAACTCCCATAATTCTCCATCAAAATTAATGATTCAAACATCGTTTTAAAGCTTATGTTCCCCGCTATTGACGAAAAATAGACAAATGGTTTAAAATTAAAGTTTTTGTTAAAATATTTTTAAAAATGATCAAAAATTAACAGTGCCATCTGTTGACAATATAATCAACTAATATGTTGGCTGTGGTTAAGTGCTTAAAAGACTGTAGGAGGCGCCATCTATTAACACATCGTTTATTTAAATTGTTTACATTCTACATGCAGTCAGTGTGACCGTTTACCGTTTACGTCATGTATCTTTAACACAAACATAAATAACATACAATTGTCGATGGGAAGAAACAGGTAGAAGAACAGGAAGAAAGAAGGAAGAAACAGGAAGAATTTGCATACTGTGCGAAATATTCGACAGGTAGAAGAGCAGTAAGAAAGAAGGAAGAGACAGGGAGAAGCTGCATACTGTGCGAAATATTCGATCGGGTCAGCTGGTTGTAAATATATGTAACGTATGTTTTCGCGTTGAGGAGAAAATCTCCACATATGTCATCGAATTGTTTCGAAATCTGTGCCAATTTCCACGATACTGCTTGTTAAAATAACGTTAATTTGCCTAGAAACCAAAGAGGTAGCTTGCAATTTTTTCGCTTTTATCTATAAATATAGGTACACGTTTGTACAGTTTCACGTAAATCTGTACGTAAAAGAAAATCACACCAACCGCCGTAAGCCATGGAAATTTCCATTCGTTTCCGACCTTGCGTACGTGGGTGTGAACCTCGAAACAGATCGGGAGAGGAGGGGATGAGCGCTACTTTTGGAACCCAATGTTAGTATAAACTAACAGATCCATTGAAGACGTTTTGTCTTCGCGGACTCGAACAGCGGATGATCTGCAGAAGATACATTTCTCCTCCCGACCCGTATACAATATATGGTAAATCTTCATGTGGGTGGAAGTGGAGGTAAGAAGGAATTACTTATGTACCACAGCTTCACTTGGATATTTGACGCACGGCGCATGCGCAGACCACCCGCATAACTCCCCGTGTCATTTCCAAAGCGGGCGCGCGCGTAGCAGGATATTATGTTCGTCCAATATTTTGTGCGTTTGACGAAATAACCCATCAATGTTATGTTTGTTATTAAAATATAAGGGTGTAAGCTATTGTAAAACATAATTTTCAAACAAAAATAAGTTGTTAAACATCGCTTTTTTTTAAGCGCCAAAAGTGGCAACTTTTTCATCTTTCCGTTTTTGTTGCTTCATTTTGCCATGGTTGCGTGCCACAAATTACATTTTATAATCTTAAAGTACAGTCCTGTATCCCTGCTGTTTGAAAAAATTCAGTTTGACCATATTTTATTATTAATTTGGGAGATATTTGGCTCTAAATATGGATCAAAACTGAAAAAAATAGGAAAAATTAAAGTTATCTAGGAGCTCAAAGTATAGGTCTAGGAAGCCAAAAGTTATAATAAAACACAGATAAATGTCTTTTAATTACAAAAATGTCATTATATTTAAAATATAGGAGCTATATCGTAATATAATTTTCAAACGAAAATAAGTTGTTAAACATCGCTTATTTTAAGCGCCAAGTGGCAACTTTTTCATCTTTCCGTTTTTATTGCTTCGTTTTGCCATGGTTGCGTGCCACAAATTGAATTTTATACTCTTAAAGTACATTCCTGTGTCCTCGCTGTTTGAAAAAATTCAGTTTGACCATATTTTATTATTAATTTTGGAGATATTAGGCTCTAAACATGGATCAAAACTGAAAAATATAGGAAAAATTAAAGTTATCTAGGAGCTCAGAGTATAGGTCTAGGAAGCCAAAAGTTAATATAAAACACAAGATAAATGTATTTTAATTACAAAAATGTCATTATATTTAAAATATAGGAGCTATATCGTTATTAGTTGGAGATAGAGTTCGGAGCTGCGGCGCGCCAATGTGCGCTGATTTGTAATATTCGAAGTCTCATAACATTAACGTTTAATATTACAGAAGAGTAATATTTGGCAAATCGTCATTCCTAATTAGTTCTTGCCATGTGCCAAAGTCATGGGAATCGAGGATGATCGAGCCACGGCCTTGGTTGAGTTTGCGTGGAATCGCTCTATTATCAACGTTAAGAAATAGCAAGGCATGCTATATACTGGCTCATTACCGAACGTTCAGCCGGCACACGTAGTTGTTCGTCTGGGCTGAAGTGCGCTGATGTTTTTCCATTTGCGCTGACATCAGGACTTTTCAACGGAAACCTACCCGAGTAACTACAACGCTAATTTAAATAAAAATACGTGGGTAACTAAATCTTTGCAGATTGCTTGACGCATCTTGCTTTTTCTTTGATAATTTAAGTGTAAGAGAATTCACTCTCTTGTTAGGAAGTCATCGTCATAGCTTGGTGGTTAAATACATTTTAGGCTCCGAATTTATCTACTCAAACGATATCGTACTGCCTACCAAATTTATTTCAAACTCTTACGGCACGTGTTTCAACTGTCTAGCAGTCATCATCAGGTAACACTGCTGACATCAGATGACTGCTAGACAGTTGAAACACGTGTTATAAGAGTTTGAAATAAATTTGGTAGACAGTACGATATCGTTTGAGTATCATTGTTCAATATGCTGTTCTACAACATCTCGCCCGAGAAAGTGGAGTTTATCCGAATTTATCTGTTTGTACAATTGCATGAGTTTATGGACTCTCTTCGCGGGATGAAATTCCTTAATGTTTTTTTTTTAGCTGAACCAAATTTACCATCCAATCCTTTTTCGCTATCGGCGAAATTTTTAGTTCACTCAAAATGCAAATCGGAGGTGTTTCTATTTTTTTGGGGGGACCATTTTAATATGCAATTTAGTACGATTTTCTCGACTGAAAATTAATGTTTTTTAAAAATAATAGTATGTAAAATGTTGTCGCCGTCTTTATATTGGCCTTGGTTTCAGATCATTAAAAAAAAAAAATTGTTTAGCGATTATTCCGCTTCGTCAAAATATACTTATTCCACCGGCTCTTGGAAAGTTTACAGAATATACATAATAATCGACAATGATCTAGAAAGCAAACGGATGGAGTTAGTTCTATCGACGCTCAGCGCGACGAATTAAATGCATTTGTCTCAGTAAATCGGTTATTCAAGTCGGGTCATTATCGGCTTAATATGTCGGTCTAGCTGATATAAAGTATGGCAATCTGATTACTTCAGAGTAGTGAAAGTTTATAAAGACCGAGGATGCGTCTGCCTCCACGAAGAAACAGGTTCGGATTTCACTATCCAGATCTGTTTGCCTATGGAAATCGGGTTGGTGTGGTGGCTAGAGTACTACTTGCTAACCATTCGAACGTTCAAATCCCTGCAGAGGAGGATATTTTTCAGAGAAAATCTGATCCCTACTTGTCTTGTGGAGGGCGCAGCAAGTGAAGTACTCCGTCTGTTGGATGAGACGTTAAACCCTGGTCCCCTATGCGCCTTTCGATAATAAACTGAACTGCTTCAGGCGTGACTTCGTGGAACAGCGTTTTTGAATTAATAGGTGTATTCAACATTTTTGTGTGGACTATACAAAGCCTTTCGTTAAGAGAAGGCTGAGAACGACGCTGGGTTTCTCTCCACCTTTCCTCCGTTACCTGTTCCCTATGGCGGAAATGACCTTATTTGTCGGTGGACTTCTCCCCGAATATCCAATCCAAGCCAATATTGTTTACTTAAGGCCAGTACCTGACGAATTTGGGAGTACCTGAGAAATTCTGGAGTGAATTCAGGATTTTTTTGCCAGAGATGAGAGTTGCTAGCGTAAATTTTAGGCGTCCGGGAAATACAGGGCGAACCGTTAATATTTACTCCCAGCAGCCCAATTCCTAGCTTACCATCGCAATTTAACACGATGATCATAGAAATCGGCGTTTGTCTGGACTAGAGGCACTATATTTTACTTTAAATTACATCAGTAATAATAGGGTGTATTCTACGCAGCGCAGTCAGTTAGCGGCCGCGATGATTTTCTGTTTGTAGTGAAGTTGCATGTCGAGAAAAACTTTTCGTAGCTATTAGTTTGGGAGAAAATTAGCTAGTATGGCGCTTAGCAGGGTAAGTACAGAAGGTATGGTCCCATAAAAGCATTATTTATCGTCATTATGAGTAGTGGGTTATTGTTAAATGCATAATACCCTGCTTCCTTGTGTTCATTTTGATCTCTCGCAGTTCTGATAGCATTACTTCATTGCAGTGGGGAAGTTAGGCGTTGCGCTTGCTTTAATTATTGATGCGAAGCCTCTCGTGCTAACAGCAGCTTCAGCAGAAATATAATGGACTGAGCCGACAATGTATGCAGGGGCGGATCTATGGGGGGGGGGGGGGGGGGGGGCTAAAGGGCCCCCCCCCATTGGGTCGAAACTTACACTAGATAAAAACGAAATTATCCCCCGAACCCCCCTTCGGCTGGGGGGTATTCCCCTCGGACCCCCCGTTGGACCAAACCTAGATCCGCCACTGAATGTATGTACTACTGACAGCTCGTTGTAGTCGCTAAGATGGCCAGGCAACATCAAATTCGGCTGTGCATCCTTACCGTAAGGGGCACTGCCGCTTTTTCCCGGAATAATTGTCGATCGCGACTGAATTTTTGCCAATTGGTCATTTTTTTGTGTTCATACATCCTACATGTTGTTATAAATGTTGTATCAGCCATTTCAGTGAGATGTCAGGATGTAAATTTTGATAATACTAGATGACCCGAGCGAATATTTCGCACAGTATGCAGCTTCTTCCTTCTTTCTTCCTGTTCTTCTACCTGTCGAATATTTCGCACATTATGCAGCTTCTTCCTGTTTCTTCCTTCTTTTTTCCTGTTCTTTAACCTGTTTCTTCCCATGGACAATTATATGTTATTTATGCTTGCGTTAGAGATACAAAACGTAAACGTAAACAGTAAATGGTCACACTGATTGATGTAGAATGTAAACAATCTAACTAAACGATGTGTTAATAGATGGCGCCTCCTACAGTCTTTTAAGCACGTAACCATTGCCAACATATTAGTTGATTATATTGTCAGCAGATGGCGTTGTATCAGGTTTTTAACAAAAACTTTAATTTTAAACAATTTGTCTATTTTTCATCAATATCGGGGAACATAAGGTTTAAAACGATGTTTGAATCATTAATTTTGATGAATAATTATGGGAGTTATGACGTTGCGACAAAAAAACACCTTTGAGAAATAATATATACGGATTCTGGAGGAAAAACTACCCTTTATCTCACGCAACCCGTACATCAGTACAGATGCGTTAGTTGCCGAACATCCAGAGTCAAAATAATATACATGATTATCAATGTTTTAAACAAATACATTAATTATAAACTTTTTTATTTTTCGTCAATAGCCGGGAACATAACCTTTAAAACGATGTTTGAGTCATTACTTTTGATGAAGAATTATGGGAGTTTTGGCCTATCCACAAAATAGCACCTTGGAGAAATAATATATACGGATTGTCGCCCTTGCTCCGTATGCCAATAAGCGGTAACGTAGGGGGCGTGCCCCGTCTGGCGAAACATGGCGCCCGCCTTTCAGTTGGCCAACCTCTTCCAATAGAGGGCCTCTGTTTCACCCTAGCCCATCATATTGGATCTAATAGGACCTGATTTTGGGCTATTTTTTAAAACTATTATTGCCCTATTATAGGCTCTCCCTTTCCACTTTTGGACTAAAGTACCTCTGTGTGGACCAGGTTGTAACGTTTCAGGTCTGCTTGCCGCTGTACATGAAAGAGCTCCACTCTTTGAACAGTGAAAAACATTTATGGAGTGATTACTTTAGTCAGGACTAGTTACTGCAATTCTGTCTTATGTGTCTCATTTCTGGACCAGATACAAAAATAAATTTACCGTATTTCCCGACTTTATGATGCACTTTTTTTTACTCACAAGTGTGCTCTAAAACAGGCCTGCGTTTATTGGCCAGCGGATAAAATGTAGAACGCCGATTATCCGTACTGCTGGAGGTGAAGCCCAATAGGGTAATCTAAAGCGAGAGTTAATTCCTTCATGTTCAACACTTTGGCAGTTATGGCCTTGGCTTTAGCACCATGACTTCTCAAAGTTTACCCCTCGTATTGTGATACAATACTCGCATACCTATGTCATAATTTCATTTATCACGCCTTTGTTAATTATATTCACTTCTCCGAAACATGTTGCCGGCTTAAATTAATGACATGACCGTAGTTACGCGGAATAAATGCTCTCCATCAATTCGTGGAACATTCGGTGGTGAATCTTAGTTCCATTAGTGCCATGCGTTATGTTTTCATATACTTACCTAATTATGGTATTCGCCGATGAGTAAGAATTTAAATTGATGATCGCAAAGAATTAGGATCTAAACTAGCATTTGTTAAGCATAAAATAGGAAGGTACTCAGATGAAAAAGTAAAAGAAAGATGCTACTTCGCTTTGGTTAGGCCACACCTTGAATACACCGCGAGTGTTTGGGACTCTAGCAATATAGATTTAACGAAACAAATAATAAAATGCAAAGAAAAGAAGCATGCTTCGTTAAAAATTGCTACAAGCGAACATTTAATGAATCACAACTTTTAGAGGGATTAAGGTGGTAGCCCCTAGAGATACACGGTAGGCTTAGCTTGCTTGAGAAATTCAGAACCGGTGATTTTCAGAGCAACACACAGAATATATTCACGACTCACTACATCTCAAGGTCTGAAAGAGGCGATAAAATAAGAGAGGTACATTGGCGAAGAGATAGGTATGAAAAAATCATTTTTACGCGCACAATAAGCGAGCACAATAAAAACTGAGCTCCACTAAATACACTCTCATAATACACGTCACCATTTCACTTCCCAAAACCTTATCTCTTACATATATATACAGCTGGTGTCCTAATAGGAGCCAGATGAAAGGTAGTCCAGTGACCCCCTGCCACACACCCATGCAGTGGCTCGCAGGGTAATATGTAGATGTAGATTTATAACACTCATTGTGAGAAATCTGACTATGCTGATTGGCTAAATTTGTTTCACTTTTTTTCAACTTCTGAGACTAACGCAAAGATAGCTGACGTGCACTTTCACAGAATAACTAAAGCTCCTCAGAGTCAGATTCCCCCACCAAAATCAATAGCCAAAGCAGGCGTCTCTTCTGCGGGGATAAGTGATCGCATCTCCAGAGTTCAGAGTTCTGTATGTATATTCTTGCTTATTCAGCCCGCCCTTGAAGTAAACAGTTTAAGGTGGTGCGAGCAAGATAGTTCCCTAATCATTAAGGAGACCTATTATACCTATAGACCTAAAAGAGATATTAGAGTTTTATTTTCATCAGCTGTGAGACACACGAATTAAAAAGAGTGTCATTTATGGTACAATTAAATAGCTTTACATGACAGAAATTGTAAGTAATAAATGAAAAAAACTATACAAGTTTTTGACTTGACTCATTTTTTTTCATGTGGTAATTAAATGTGGTTGTTATATTGGTTGCCAGGCAATAGTTTACTGACATGACACCCTCTCCTTCTACTTAAGATAGTGTGAGCGAGATAGTTCCCTAATAATAATAGATACCTTATTTGATATATATGTTTTAATTTCACCAACTGTGTGACACAGGATTAATAGATATTGGATTATTAATTGTGCAAATAAATAGTTTTACATGATGGAAATTGTAAGTAATCAAATGAAAATATCTAATTAAGTCTTTTACTTGACTCATTTTTTCACGCGGTACATTTGAAATCCATCAAAACAGAAGGTTCATTGTGATCCCAAAGAATTTAATGCGGTGACTATGTGATCAATTTTCAAAAATAGTTGAGAAAACACACAAACTACACACTTTTGATTTCAAAACGAGATCTAAGTGTAGGAAATGCCTCACTTTTAATATAGGGTCTCTCTGGAGTGCACACACGTACCATTTCCCATGTAAAAGGGCTGGTATTTTCTGGCAAATATTTCGGAAAGTAATGAGGTAAGGCATTGAATTTTTGGTTTCAATGGAAGGATGATATATTTTTCTTTAAAATGAGACCAAATTCATTGATTTCCAAGTAAAGTGATATTTCACTCAAACTACCTTTAGGTCTCCAACCACCATTTCCACTGCAGGCAAAGATGGATGCCATTTTGGCTGCCTTCAAATTATCAGAAATGTCTTGCTCGAAGCTCTTCCTCTTTCCCAATGAATTTGACAATTTTATATCAGTTTTATCTATGAAGGAAACTTCATAAATAGAAAACTGCTGTGGAACTGTTGGATTTTCGGATCTCAACGGTATTTATAATGCTTTCTAAAATTTAACCCAATTTATTGCAGTCCATATTATGGTCCGGGAAGTATGGTAACTTCTAAATGTGTGTTGAAAATGATCTTAAAAAAATAATTATTCTTGATTTTTAATGCAATTCATAGTTAGAATATTAATTTGACCTGAGTAATTACAGCAAGTGAACACGATTTAATCACAAAAAAGTGTCTCTACAAAAGAAAGTCTGTACTTAGCCTGAGAGTCAATGCCAGTATTGGCGCATTGAGAATTTGTCTCTGGCGGGGATTCAGCATATTTTTTGATAGGCGTAATACCAGATGCCTGAACCCAGAGGCTAATTTGGGGCCATACCACAGATTTCAAACTTTTTTAAAATCATAAAAAACTACATTTTTGTGTCCTTTTTGACGCATTTGTAGATATTTACCTTGTTTAACAAAGTTGCTTCTGGATGTGGAGGTATTGTCTTATTTGTGCCCATCCTATAAAATATGCCAAAGTGTTGCAGTGGCCATTTTTTAGTTCCTACGTTTTTAACATATTCAATCTTAAAATCATATCCATCCATGTTTCATTAAGTTAATATCAGTGGATTTCAGGTATAGCAATCCACGTGAGTCCATAAATGAGAATGGCAATGCTGCAGTTGAGTTATTGAGTAATTACTGCTCATACTGAGACAGGTATTTAATATTTGGTTTTCTGGAAGTAGGTACCTACCTAATAAAATACTGAAAAATTACGTAATTTGAAATCCCTAGTTCTTGAATGCCAAATACATGCTGGTCAGGTATTCAAACAAAATGGAAGTAATATGCAATAATACTTCATTATGAATGATAGGGCATGAAACCATTGAATACTGCAGTTCAACTGACTTAAAGAAAAGCACAACACATGGGAAAGCTAAAATTATTAGTCCATCTGAGAATTCTCATCACCTAATTGAAGGTCATTTGTCTTTCATTGCCATGTGACAATATTATTGAATTAATTAGAGATTGTCACGGAATACCATTTTGTTTATGCTACTTCCTTATATTTTTGATAGTAATTGCTATCGGCATAATCTCTGGGCATGCCAAAAATATGTGAGCTGGAAATGAGTGAATAATTTAATCCCCTCATTTTATTTTTCCAGATGGGCGAAACTAATGGAGTCAACTTGAAGATCAGCCACTGCTCAGTATGTCTAATTGTGTTACTGAGTGTTGTTACCACAAGTGTTGACACGGCTCGAATCCTTGGTGCTTTCTCCATGCCTGCACTCAGCCATCACTTAATATTTCAAGCTCTGATGCGAGAGTTGGCTGAGCGTGGACATGAAGTTGTGGTCATCAGTCCATTTTCCCTTCCCGAACCAAAACCATCAAATTATACGGAAGTGTTCATACCAGTTTCAATGGGGGACATTGGTGATATGATGAAAGCGATAGTAAGCCCCCAGAGGACACCCTTGAATGAGCACTTGTGGCTGTGGTCCAAGTCTGCCTATGTGTGTGAGTCTCAGCTGTCATATCCTACCCTGAAAGAGTATCTGCAACCAGATCTGAAGGGTAAGTTCTGTTCTTACTACAGCTGACTAAGCTCCAGATTTACCAGAGTATTAATAGACTGTTAATGCTTACGTGAGACCCTATGAAACCATTCATCTCCTTTAAAAGGTCAAATATCTTGGAAATATGTACCTTAACCTCAGAAATTTCATGCGGAATACATAAACAAAACATATGCGGACAGCATTAAAAAAAACAAGGATATATCAAGCTATGGTAGGTTTGTCCTCAGATGAAAAAGTAAAAGAGAGGTGCTACATTGCTCTGGTGAGGCCACACCTTACATATGCCATAAGTATTTGAGACCCTGGACAGAAAGATTCAACTAAAAAATAAATGAAATATGAAAGAGAGTAGCCCACTTCAATAAAAACTTCTACGAGCAAAAATTGTGTTGCTCAGCCTTTAGAGGGATTAGGCTGGGAGCCACTGGAGACTCAAGGGTACAGACTAGGCTTCATTTTCTTGAGAAATTCCAGACAGGTGTGTGTCTTTCTCATTACTTCCTCATTGATCCTTCGCATAGGTTCCATAAAGCTTGCCTACCTTTCTTTCCTAAATTTTTTGGCAGCTCCAAAGGTTTATTATCTACTCCTTGATAGATAGAATGTATAGAAGTGACAAAATGATAGAGATTCTGATTCAAAGTGATTGGTTCCAAAATTCCTTGTTTACATACACCAATAATGGTTTTTTTCGCTTTCAGCCTTGTGTATGTTAGTGTATTTTCCCTTCAGTTTGCTGATGAGGGTCACCTTGTGGCCAAAATACACTGATGCATACTCTTGTCTTTTCGTGTCTTGTCTTTCTTGGACCAAGCCCATCTTGAGTCTGATTCTCCCAGAAGTTGGGCCCATTTGAATGTGTGAGTGAGTGATTTTCTGAGTGCTTGTGAGATTGCTCTGTGTTTTTCCCTGGTATTTTGGGTTGAGTGTGTGTGCCTATGAGTGGTCGCTGGTGACAAATTAACCCTCCTGTAAACCACCACAGAGGGGTTTTCTGATTGAGAGGTTGTGGTTGGTCACTGACGTTTCTGTTAAACCAACACAGGAAATATTATTTTTCTTTCTTTTGATGAGTGGTGCCAATAATTATGGCCATTGGAGAATTTTTTTCCCTACATACATTACATTACAAGGCTGTAAAGCTCAAGTTTCCTGAATTTTTCCAATGGAGGTTATAACAAAGACATTAGGACACATTTATAAAAGCATCATTTACATACAATTCAACCCTTACCTCTCCTTCTATCTTTCCCCAATTGAATTTCTGGGTTTATATCATTGCCTCTCTTATTTCTTGTTACTAAATTGTGATGTTGCTGATCATGCATGTGAAACAGAGCAACATTTTTAGACGCTCGTATATCCTTGAAAATAAATTATGCATCACACTTTAATGTACAATCACCCCTGTTTCAGCAGCCAATACCTCCTTTGATTTGGTGATAACAGAGGGGTTTTTCATGGACTGTATGGTGGGATTTGCACATACCTTTAAAGCACCACTTGCTGTCATGGTGACCCAGTATGGAATACCATGGGCTGATGATATGGTTGGTGTCCCAGATGCTCTTGCCCATGTTCCACATGTATTTCTGCCGTATAGTCAGAACATGAATTTCCTGGAGAGACTTCACAACACTGTCTTCACAGCCTTCACAAAGCTGTATCGAAGGTATGTAATTAAAGTCTTATCCATCTTTATAACTAGTTAGATTTAGCCAGTGTTCTTGCTAAACATGTTTACTGTTAACTACGACATTGTTTTGAGCATCGGGATACCTTTGGCTGGTAGGTTGCGTCAGTGTGTTGTTCTCGACTCCCTTATTTCATCACTTATATTTAAGAGGAGCAAGCTTACTACAATAACATTATATTTTAAAATCAATCGGTATTATTGTTTCAAGTAAGAAATCATTATAAAATAAGTGTGAGTTTTGCGATTGATAATAATGGTACCATATTCACTATGAAGATATCAGCCAGTAAAATTTTTTGAGAAGATTCCAACCTAAATGAAACCCTTGTCTTGAATCTCAGAGAGGATTAAGGAGAGTATAACTGCGGTGTTTGTAATTGAAATGGAAAAAATAGGTAGAGAGTGAAAGGGAAGAGAAATGAATTAATGAATAGAAACCGAAATATTTGAAGTGACAGTAGGATTAAATAAAAGATGGTGAATATGTGAAAGGACTAATAGGATTTATAGTAAGTACACACTTGAATCATCCAGTCAGATGCCAAGCAAATGTGCTTATTAGGTGGGTGCATGGTGGAAAATTGTCCACCCTAACATGTTTTCTAAGACTTGTAAACTTTGATACCGACTAGCACTTGACACATACAATTCGATTACATGGTAGCATAGAATAATGTAACTCTGTGATGATAGCTATGCCATTATATGTTAATGAGGTTTGTTAGAGAATGTAAATGGAGTATAAATCCATAGAGTCCTATCAGGCAGTTAGCACCTATAAAGGTGTGGGTGTGGTGTTTTTTAAGGTGAGATTTCTGCCCACATGCCTGCTTTAAAGTTAAAAAAATCCTTTCTGCCATCAAGTAATTTAAGGGATTGTAGCCCAAAATGAACATGTTTAAATATACATGAGTTATCAGTTGCCACCCTGATTATGTTCTTGTGAAAGCAATTATGAAAGAGAGAAAGAATTAGAATTTTACTGTCACTTACTTTCACTAAAAAAAGCAGCATTTTTTTTTAAATTATGTGCAGAGGCAGAGATCAATAAATGGCCTAAGGACAAAAGTTCTAGATATATTTGTCAAATCAAGCTTATAAACTTCCTAACTAAACTTATATCCTCGATTCCGTGCTAATACAGCCTTTGCTCACTAAGAAACACATCAAAGATTATAAAACACAACTTAATCAGGTTTCAGAAACTACCCACGCTACCCCTCAACAGCATTCCCTTTTCTGTTGCGATAGGTGGGGCTGGTATTCCAATGCTAGGTTTGAAACGTAGTGTTCTCCGAACTTTACATTGCAATGGAAGTTCAACAGATGGCCAGCAAATGTTCTGCAAACGTTAATGTGCTGCTTGGGATACTATTTCCTGCAAATTCTGAAAATTGAATAACGAAAGTTTCTTACGTATATTTTTTTGGTTTCACTGATGAGTAAACTTTCTCTTTCCTCTGCGAAGAATTCCTTAACGTGTGCTGTTTACTTGTAAAGAGGGATACATTTTAATTATTCGTATTGGTGGTGTGGATAGACATAAATGCCTAAGGATGTATTTATCCTTGCTATATGATCTCAATTTATTTACCCCAAGGAATGCATTACTGGCTCTTTTTACAGATATATATCACTACCTCAACAAAATGAAATAGCTAAGAAATACTTTGGACCCTCCATGCCTCCTTTGTGGGATCTGGAATATAATGCTAGCCTTATATTTACCAATGGACATCCAATCATCACGCCAATAAGGCCAACGTTGCCAAATTACGTGGAAGTTGGTGGCATACATATTAATCCAAATCCTCCCCCTCTTCCTCAGGTAGGAACATATGTTTTTGTTTTGATTCTCATTTTAAAATTGTTTCAGGTTACACGTATGGTTAAAACTGGAAAATATATATATCATGGCAGAAATGCCTAATAGTTTTCTAAATAATTGTTGGGGATCAGGTTGGTGTGGTGGCTAAACACACAGCCAGCCAGGGTTCAAATCCCTGCAGTGGAGGATGTTTTTCACAGGAAACCCAATGCCTACTTGTGGAGGGCGCTTTTGTGCAGTACTGTATCTGTTGGATGAGACGTTAAACCATGGTCCCCTTGGTGCCTTTTGTCAAGAGCAGGCTAATGCTGATGCTGGGTTTCTATCCACCCTTCCTCCCTTACCTATCCCCTATGGCGCAAATGACCTTAGCCACCTCCCCAAATATCCAATCCAATAAATGTTAACTGTAATATACATGCTTATATAAATTAAAAAAAAAAATTGTCTGGAGTCAAAAGACATTTCCCTTACACTTTTCCTATTCTTCCATGTTTTGAGTAAATTTATATGCTAGTTTTTGCCCAAAGATCTAGAGGAGCCTATTGGAAATAAAGACGATCAAAATCTTGCAATGAGAATAAGCAAAAGTCAGCATGATGGCATTATGAGTCATACAATGTTGCTGTATTTGTTTTGATTTTCAGTAAAAGATCAATGCTTATTTTCAATGCAAGCAACAGTGAAATTTAATAGAATGGTTATTAATATTTTCAAACTCAAAAGTATGTTAGATACTTACATTCACTAAACTGATCATTAATAAAAAAAATGCTAGAAATAATTGCTTGTAGTTTGAGATAAATAGCTCAAAAATATTATCCATTTACAATAATTTGACTATGAATTCTTTTTTTTTCATATAGGACTTACAAGTGTATATGGACAGCCACAAAAAGATTATTCTCTTCAGTCTTGGCTCTCTGATAAATAGCCATAACATTCCCATGGATCGCCTGAGAGAAATCATGGAGTTTTTTGAAAGTACAAAAGAATGTAATTTTATCTGGAGGTGGGATGGAAACCTGGAATCTCTGCCAATAAGCCTCCCATCGAATGTGTTTTTGTCCAAATGGCTTCCTCAACAGTCAATTTTGGGTTTGTGATTTGTTTCTCTGTTCTAATCTGCTTGAGTTACCTATTAGTAATTCTTATATCTCTTGATAAAAAGGAGTACTTATTATGTATATGAATTATTATGTTTAATTATGATTGGTTTATGTACAAATCATGTCCTATAATGTTAGGGAAAGGTATGTATATGAAGTATGCTACCAAGTATAGTTGCTTGCAATGGACAAAACATACTTAGTAGTTGGCATCTTTAATTGCATAGGATAAGTCCTGCTGAATATGCTGTGCTCTTTATTGGTATTCTCTCTCAAATGGTTATAATAATTTTATTGTAATACATTTTCATGGAATGGCTTTCATCTTCTATTAAAGCCTGTTAGTATAGCAATCCGATAGGCTGAAGAGCAAACTATGAATTGCTATAGCATAGGTTGATGGATATATCTTGCAAGAGATAATTCTGCCATTTTCATTGCATAGAATTACCCAGGTAAAAATACTAGGTCTGTAATTGC
This sequence comes from Ceriagrion tenellum, assembly GCA_963169105.1. Classification (NCBI taxonomy): domain Eukaryota; kingdom Metazoa; phylum Arthropoda; class Insecta; order Odonata; family Coenagrionidae; genus Ceriagrion; species Ceriagrion tenellum. The sequence continues at coordinate 94,107,417 of OY720643.1, forward strand.
TTTGAAACTGGTCTGTAATTGCTCTGAAAGTCTAATTAGTGATGTGGAAGTGGTCTGTAACTGGACTGAACTGTTGTGGATTTTGAAGATGTATCAAATGCAGAGCAGAAACTGACCACTGCTGAATCAGTCATTAGTCTTTCAGAGGAGTTACTGACCAGTTTCAAAGCAGTTACAGCCCAGTTTCAGAGCAGTTACAGAAATGGGCAAGTGGGACAAAGATTTCACCTGGGTAAGGGCGATTAAATTAATTAAGCACTATGAGGTGAATTCCCTTATTCATCAGTCACCTCTGCCCCAGGGCGATTTAAATTTACATACTTACACGCTTGTTAACCTTTATCTTCCGAGTGTGTCTCTCTGGCATAAAAATTGTGTCCCTAGACTGCCGAGCGTGTTCGTTTGGCACATTTATGGACATTTAAAAAACACTGGTCATTTAAAAAACCCCGGCCAGCAAGGCTTACGACTACGGAAAAACTCAGGAAGGTAAAGGTTAAACTGAATCTCAGTTTCACATCTCCAGTTTTATTTTACTTTTCCTTTGAGACCAGATGGCAGAATTTGGTGCCCAAAATTTATTGATTGCATGTTTTTGATAATGGTATGAGGTTATTCTAAGCTGAGCTGACTGAGCTCCACTTCATACACTTTCATAGTACATGTCACCATTTCACCTCCAGAAATTATACATCTTTACATGGCTGCCCATGTAGCACCAACGGTTGGGCCAACGTTGGGGAACTGTTACGTACAATGGTTGGTCAACCGTTATTCATGGCCGTTTTGCCAACTGTTATCCAACTGTATGGCCCAACAGTTCCCCAACTGTTGGCTCAACAGTTCCCCCACCATTTACCAATAATCATATGACCATTTTTTGTATTAATGTGCATTGCCATTAGGCATAACATTGGTTGGTACATGCAAGTGCCGAACTAATTACCTTCCCCTTTCTCTAAGCCACCCACCTCCTTTGTGATGACTCGATTCCGCCATTATGTTCGGCTTGCTATAGGTCTCACGCTCCTGGGGGTTAAGTCTGATTTATGTCAGAACAAGGTAATTTAAAACTCTAAGGCAATGCTATTCCCAGAAACTGACTGTGAAGGCAAAGATGAAGAAAAAAGCCACGATTTCAATTCGCCTTCGCCAATGAGTGACCCTAATCATGCCTCCTCCATTTTTTAACCTCAATGAGAACTGCCGATCCACCTACTTTGTGATAACTCAATATTTCGATGCCAACTCGATATCTCGATCGCGTTTCCTTCTCTCGATTGCAACTTTCACCATCTCCCAATGTTGGCCCAACGGATAGGAAATAACTGTGAAAATGGCACCGTTTCCCAACGTTGGCCCAACGGCCTAAAGGTAACCGAACCATTCCCCAACCGTGGCACCGTTTCCCAAAGTTGGCCCAACCGTCTGTGCTACATGGGTGGTGACCTACCACCCCCTGCCACACGCCCATGCAGCAGCTCGTGGGGTAGTATGTTGATGTAGATGTATTCATGTTTTAGATCTGTCATGTATTTCAAATACTTTACTAATGTAATCTTTTCTACATTAGGTTTATTTTAAATCTTTTACTTCCAGTGTTAGCTATTTATATACGTACCTAATTTTGCTCTTTTTCATTCGTAAAATAGCTCACAAGCATCTTGTGGCTTTCATCACCCATGGAGGCCTTTTGAGCATGCTGGAAGCCACGTATCATTCAGTTCCCCTCATTGGCTTTCCTTTCTATGGAGACCAAAAACTGAACATGAAGCATGCTGAGGAAAGTGGCTTGGCTATCAAACTTGATTTTTTCAAATTCACCAAGGTAGAACTTAAGGATGCAGTCAAGAAGGTCTTAACTGATTCAAGGTAATGTTTTAACCAATATACTTCAGCCTTTTAGCTTATCCTTATATTCTGCTCTTTTGAACTCCATGGATAGCTATTTGATAGAATCACCACGTTGAGGTTCGCATAATAAGATGTTGATCCATTATGAATGTTTTTGTTATGTTCAAAATTTCTGTATTATAGCTCTGATGCTATTATGCAAATGATAAGCTCCGCAAAAGAAGACTATTTAATTCTCTGAGGAATTTTTATGCTGTCCATTAGCACCTTAGTAAGAAAAATGGAAAAGGTCTGGAATCGTTGATATGTGCCAGTTTCATTGCTTTTCCCATTTCAGCCCTGCAGAAAATGACTTCTTGTGACGATTTATCATCAAAGAGTCCCTTAGTAATCGCCCAGCATTTGCAAGTTGGTAGTTGCCAAACAAAGAGACGCATAAATTAGCGTAATTTTCATTTGAGGTTAATTCACATGGTAAATTATGGCAATTTTCGAAATTTACCGTACTGGAATGTTACCGTAGCTTAAACTACAGTAACATTCCAGTAGTTGTCAATTTTCAGCATTTTATGGGTAATGAAGGATTAAATAGGATAAGAAAGCAATAGTTAGGGATAATTTATATTAAAACTATTTCTATTGCTGCATTAATGCACCAGAAATAAAACAATGTAGAAACATGTACAGCAGCGCGTATGCAGTTGGGCTTCCTTTTGTCATGGTACAGGAAATTTTATTCAAACCGATGGAATGACAGCCTCGAAAATATTCCAATAGAAAAAATATTCCACAAATTAGTAGTATGTTCCTTAATTTAAAGTTAAGCATGCATGAAAATTTGTATACATTGGTTTTCAAGCATTTTTTGGAACATATCAATATGAAAAATATGTAAAAAGTTAATGAATTATCCTGAAAACTATATTAATTTTCAAATGTTGCAGTGAATTACGAAGCATGCCATGGTAATTTTCAGAGTGGTTCATCTCTAGCCAAGCAGCTGCCAGAATTTAGTCACTAATGGTCACTCAAATGCTTAATAAGAGGTTATCCATCAGTGAAAATTCCTGAAAATAGTCGAAATTAGTCTGAAATAAGTATAGAGTAGTCCTCAGTAATCAGTGACTACTGATGAATAAGTTCCAATCAATTGAAGACTATGAATCACAGTCAATCACTATTAACTTAGGTTAAGGTAGGGTCTAAGTACCTTCTTAATTGTGGTGATGAAGGTAAAAATTCATCTTCCTTCCTGCATGTTGTTCCTTCTTTTTTTACCCCATAAGTCTCATAGAAATTGACTGCAGGGCAATATATATCTCAGAATTCATGCTATATTATTCAACCCATCCAAATCATTCCCTAAATGATGCTTATAATTTGTGCTTGAGATTTCTGTTAGAGTGTAAGTTTCTTATTTTTGAATCACACGCATCACAATAAATGCAAGTCACGCATGTGAAATGACATATGGTTATCAAGGTTTCTAAACGTTGACTCTGGTTCGGCTCTTGATTGTTAAGAGTGCTTGCAACTGGTCGTTGACTCGAATCAATAAGCTGAAGGATGAAGTTAGAGATGGAGAAAAATAGCCATTTGCAATAGCAGAGTAATAACATTATAGGAGATACATACAATTAGAGGAAACCATGAACCATGGCAATACACCACCTAAGAGATGCCACAACACAATTACGCCATCTTAAAAGCTGTTGAACATCCTCCCTATATCATCCTGACAACATTTTTGCATATTATTTTGTTTAAGATGATGGCTGCCATCAGTGCTGAATCTAATTAAATTTGGCACGCTAATTGATTTTATTCATATGCATACTAAACAAATGGTTTACGTTAACTTCGTTCTTTAAATATCAAAGACAGTACACATTTACTGTACCCGTGCCAGGTGGACCTCACATTTGAGGGCACATTTAAATGCATGCTAGTTTTTTAAAGACTAAGTATAGGGACTTGGCTTGTTTATTTGCTGTTAGTATTACCTCCTCCTGCATGAAGTAAGAGAGTAATTATTGCTCTTCACTTTTCAGTCGCTTGCAAAGGGTCAAACAAATATCCAGGATATTTAGAGATCAAAAGGAAAGTCCTGCAGAAAGAGCTGTTTTTTGGGCCGAATATATAATAAGGCACAAGGGTGCTCCACATTTGCGTGCATCTTCAACCAAGTTGCATTGGTACGAATATCACCTACTTGATGTTATGTTGGCTGTGGTACTAGCTGCATTTGTTGGTATTGCTATTCTGTATAAATTATTGTCTGTCATTGTAAATATTTTGTTCCTACCTAAGATCTCCAAGAGTGTAAAAACTGACTGATGAGTTAAAGTACAAAGCTTAAATTGTGATGAATTCTTGCTTCAGAATTCTATTAAAATTCCAGTTCCTTATTTTCTACTCCTGTTCAACATACCAGGTAGAACTTGATACATACAATGAAGTATGGTAATCCAATTCCCAAATGATATGTCCTGGCTGGCATGGAAACTGTTTGCCACACGTTTGTGATGACTGATTCCTGTAAAAATATGTATGTTGCCAAAACATGGCACTACACCACCTATGAGATGCCACAACACAATTACACCATCTTAAAAGCTGTTGAATATCCTCCCTATATCACCCTGACAACATCTTTGCAATGTTCTCATATCTTGTGTTGCAACATATATGCAACCCAGTAACCTATTTCCACCCAAATCCATTTAACCCTTTCTCTGTGTAGAATTTTTGTACCTGTGTGCAGAGAGATGAAATAAATTATGAAAACAAGGACAAGACATACTCGTCATAAGCAAAAAGATATAGAAAACCAATGGCAATACATACTTGTCACATGCAGCAAAAGGGTTTACGCCCATTTTTGTAGAAATTGTTGGTGAATATCATAACCTTAGTCCCAATTAAGATCTATGAGCTGCGGATTTAGCATCGAGTCTACCCATCATTAGTGAAGCACTTAATCTCAGGAATATCTGCTACCCATAGGGTGTTTGTGGTCTTGTTGACTCATGTTGGGCCAATAGAGGCATAACACAGTGGTGTTTACAGCGATGGTTAAGGACCTGGGATATACTTGGGTCTCAGGTAAATTACATTGGCATAATAGAGATAAGATCAGAGGGAGCTGAGCTGAGGTTTAGAGGAGGCTTGAAGAGTGCTGTGAAAACAGGATTTTGAGTCATTTATGGCATCCAGCTTGGAGGGCATTTTGTGAGAATGGGGACTATTTGTATCACGCATTAATCAGAGGGCATTGAAGAGGAAACATAGATTACAGGATTGGAAATGGGTGAAGCAGTAAATTTGGAGAATTCACCCATGCTGAAGCACGGGCAGACAAAACTTGTGAGTTGGATTTTCCATTTTTATCATCACATATAAACTTTACAACTTCAGGTGTCTTATAATGGAAGGATCTAATATTAGAATCTTAGATACTTTTACAATTCATACGGTTACACTTTGTGAAGTGTCTTTTCAATATGGATTCTAATTTATCATCACATTCATTGAAATTTTTTCTGCGCTCTGCGCTTGTATCTCTGTGCTCTGCGCTCAGACTGTTTCAAGGAAACATTTATTTTGCCTTTCACATCAGCTGTGATAAAAAAATATCAATCGTTAATAAATGTATTCACTTGATCCCATAAAGGTCTGTTTCATTAAATTTTTCAAGGTTTTTCAGCAGGGAGGTTTTTATATAATCCCCTGTTTTACTACGTGAAGGTTAAGACCACCATATAATTTATACACAGCTGTTGAAGCTGATAGGCACGCAAGAACTAGATCAAAGAACTGAAACAATCATGAAACTTGATTCTGTACATGGAAAAATTTATTGCACTAGGTGTTTCCACGTCAAAGCATCTTCTTCCAGCACTGTTTCATCTGGTCTCGTTAACTTCCATCCCCAATAGTATATTTTCAAGTCGAAAATTGCTGTTAGGGTATTTGCATACTCCAAATTTGGATGATGCCTAAAATTACCATTAGTTATGTGGCTACTTTTGAGTACGCCCATCCTTCACAATGCAGTAAAAGAGGTGTATGTACATTGTCAACCTCCACTTAATGGCACGTTCTTATTGAAGAAATAAAACTTAAAATTAATTAATTCCTGCAATATTATTTATGTGGTTTTAATCATAAATTTTTCAATTATGAAGCGTTAACAAAAACTCAGGGGAGACTTTTGAGACTAAATGTGCCCTGACATTTCTCTGGAATTCTAGAATAACTATGTGGATTAGAGGCCCTGCTGCGTCTGCTAATAGTTATGTGTATAAGTGAATATTGGGCGACCTTGGTATATCCTTCAAAATGCAAAAAAAAAGAAATGCATACTGTCAACATTCACTTAACGACACATTCCTACCGAAGAAATTAAACTTCAAATTAATCAAAATTTGCGAAATTTCTGCAAGTTTTATGTCTTTTTTAATCGTTAAATCTGTTTATTTTTTAATCTATAATTCTTTCTTCACTTTGCCCAACCCATAGCAATTTTACCAATTCGTCAGTGACTTTGGGTGTTGATAACGTTTTTTTAACTTGCCCATGGTGGTAAAATTGCACCAGGGTTGAAATTCGCTATGAAAAAATCATTTGACTTGACCGGGATTCAAACCCGGATCTCCCAATTGCCGGTCAGGTGTGTTAGCCAAATTGCACCACAGTGTAATTAAAATGTGATTGGATCATTTGAAAATAGTATTAGATTTTATCACTATTAAACTAATTTTCCTTAGTGAGTCCTCATTCAAATACCTCTATTCCATCTAAATAAGTTCATTTTTTATAAAAATTATCATTGTAATATCTTCAATGAGTTCATGAAACTATTCTTGAGCTCTCACTTGTAAGTTTTACTTCAATTTTGAAACATATTTATGATAACACGTGTAAGTTTTTTGAGACATTTTAGGCGACTTTTTTCATACATCTAAGGACTTTCCGCACTCTACTGACCATATAGCTCCAATTTCAATGAATGTGCCTAGATATCTCCCTAGAATTTGAGAATAATTATGTAGATTAGTCGCCCAGTGACATTTAGTGAGTGAAAATGTATAAAATTAGATTGTTAAAAATAGATTTTAATATTTAAATAGAATTATATTTTTCACTGTACAGTCTTGAAACCTAGAAAAAGTTTATAAATCAAACAGATATTCTGTAGCTATCAGTAATATTGTTGTCAAAAATCATTTTATATTATTCTTTACCCATCCTCCTAGGTCTCGAGTCTCTTGTATTTGATTAATAGCAGTTTTGCTGAAGCTTGTTGTATACTACATATCACAAAGGTATAGTTTTTGGAAAAAAATATGCCTCGAGTAGATTTGTGCTTATAAGGGTAAATGTCTTTTTAAAGCTTCAAAATGATGATGAACACGTTGAAAACGCGGCAAATGAAAGTAGTGGCATTGAGGAAATAGTATTATCCAGGTAAAATGTATTGAAAATCATAATTTTTCAGGTGTCAGAAATTGAAAATTGCTGTTTATCAGGTGTTGAACTGCCATGTGCAGCTTCGAAAATGGCCATTTCGAGGTCACATACCGTCCCACCCCAGCACCTCTGTTTCACTCCATAGCTCGCAAGCTCATTGGGTGGGGAAAGGGGGATGGAAAATATGTAAGAGGAGAAATAAGAGGGTATGCCTCTGGGGGAAGCAGTAGAAATGGGGAAATATGGTTTGCGTGTGCTTGCCAAAAGAGCAAAAAATGGTGATATTTGAAGGGAAATGGTGAGAAAATTGTTGACAAACAGGTTAAAAGTTGGCATAATAATAAATGTGGGTTCTTTACCTTTAAAATGATGAATAGAAGAGGGATGATGGTGGTCAGGAAGGGCAGTGATAACAGTTTATAGGTGGCCCAGGATACCACATAACTACCCTAGAGTTTTTGTTGCCTGGTATATTCATTATCCTCTGAGATTACAGCAATTTCTGTGATTGCATGGTCAAAAATGGTGAGTATTAGTTACATTTCTTCACTCTTATGGACTAATTATCATGGCTAATGGTGTGTTTTAGGTGATGAAATATTTCTCATTGACAATAAAATATTAAATGTGGTATAAAGGGTGAAACTGTTGTTAGAAAACACAACCGCGGTAGCGAATACCCAAAAAGTAACAACCTAACTGGCCTCCTTTAAGTAAGTGATAACAGCATTTCCTCCAATGGCTGCATTACCGTACTTCTCTCTTCTAGATCTGAAGCAATAACCTCTTTAGAAATTTGCTACTTTTAAATTCTCGAAAATATTGCACTACATAATCGTTCACTCAATATATATATAATATATAACTCAATAATAGCAAATGGTAAGTAACGGCAGATATAGGATATTAAGCTGGCTACAGTCAAGTGGGACACACACACAATATTCAAATACTTTTTCTTACTTTTTAATTTTTGAAACCTCTTATCTCTGCACGGACTAAATCCTCATCGCTGCAGAGGAAAGAAGCCACCATAAAAGAATCCACATTCGGAATATTCTATGAGTGTGTCGCGTCACGGGGCCGTTGTGTCCCGCCCGAAATGCAATTCATGCAGGGCCGGAACTTAGCCTTACGTTTACAACGAAAAATAATAAAAGAAAAAAAAATGAGGGACTGGAAACCAAATCTTAAATAAAATGAAAAGGAAGAAATGAAGGGGGTGGAGAAGAAAATAAGGAAGGGATTCCCGCCTTACCTTGGCTTCCGCCGAACTCTGCACCCCATGCGTCCGTCGACGACTTGTTCCTCGCCAGAACTTCGGCGAGATAATTATACCTTCCTCTTCGCCTTGACACAGGCGAACGAAAGCCTTCCTGTTAGGCATGCACTCTTCTTCCTTGGCTTCTAGAGCCCTCTATATGCGAAGAGTTGCAAAAAAAACAAAAAACCAAGGCAGGCGGGAAAAAGGAAGAAAGGAGGGAAATTCAACTTAAAAGAAAAGAAAAACATAAGGCTGTTCCGGCCCGAACATACCGCCCACCTGAATTTAGAAAAAATTCATCTCCTTATAAAGAAAACTGAAATAAGCTGTATTCTAAGTCCTATCCTAAGAGTTTGGTTTGGGATGCTATAGCTTCACTTCCAGAGGCCCATCTGGAAGACTTACTACAGGATACAGGTTAGGCCTTGGATAGGGAATTAGAAGGAATAAGAATGTTAAAACCGAAACTAACGCGCAGCTAGCGAAAAAAAAAAAAAAAAAAAAAAAAAAAAATCTTACACCCGATCTATCACAAATATAAACAAAATCTATTCTGTCGTTGGTAAAGGCACCAACTTAACCACTGGCCTTTTTAATATACCTGATGCACATTGTATTTCCGCGACCCTAATTATGCCTGTGGAATCAGCAAATGTTTTAATGATACGCCCCATTATCCACTGAGAAGGGGGAAGGTTCGGTTCACGTATTAAAACCAATTGACCGATTTTAATATTTGGTGACATTTGTGTCCATTTCGATCTCTGCTGTAACGTGTGCAGATATTCCCAAGACCACCGACGCCAGAAGTGGCGATAAATTTGCTCAACCAGTCGCCACCTAACGGGAAGAGGAAAACATTCTTCTGTAATGTGAGCAGGCAGTCCTATTAGTGGACGGCCTATCAAAAAATGGCCAGGCGTTAGGCAGTCGATCTCCGAAGGATCGGATGATATTGGAGTCAACGGTCGGGAATTTAAAATGGCTTCAATTTTACTAAAAAGCGTCGCGTATTCCTCGAAATTTAGAGCGTGGCCATGAAGGAATCTGCGCAAATGGTATTTTACTGATTTAATGCCAGCCTCCCAAAGTCCCCCAAAATGGGGAGCGGAAGGGGGATTAAACTTCCAAACGATACCCGAATCTGGCAAAAATGACGTTAAGGTCTTCTTGTGGCCCTGTGAACGGATCATTTGATACAGATCCTTTAAATATCTATCGGCCCCAACAAAATTAGTGCCACAATCTGAATGTATCACTTTAGGGATACCGCGTCGGGATATGAATCTCTGAAATCCCGCTATAAAAGCTATGGTTGACAGAGATGTCACTAACTCTAAATGAACCGCCTTAGTGGTGAAGCAGATAAATAGACACAAATAACATTTATCATGTGCTGCATTTCTCCTATTACTTAACTTGTAGGTGAAAGGACCCCCATAATCTACTCCAATTAAAGAAAATGGTGGGTTAGGGACAACCCGCGCCGATGGTAACGGTGACATAATGGGCTGAAGGTGGGCTCCTCGATAACGTGCACACACAATGCACTTAATTATTTCCGATCTCACAAGTGCTCTACCAGATATAATCCAAAATTTTCTGACGATTAATGCCTCTACCATTCGAGGTCCCCCGTGCAGAGATGCAAAGTGATAATGCCGCACAATCAATCTAGAGAGATGACTCTCTTTAGGCAACAAAACAGGTTGTTTTTGTGATTGAGGCAATGCGGAATTAATGAGCCTGCCGCCCACCCTGAGGATCCCTTGATCATCAATAATAGGAGAGAGACGGGCAAAAGTCGAATGAAGACACTTGTTTCGAGAAATCGAATGGAGGACATCCTTGAAATGACATTTCTGAACCAGTTTTATGATGAGGTTAAGAGATTCGGTCCATTCAGATTCCAAAATAAGAAGATTGGATGGTCGCTGCACGCCCTTACAACCAGAGATAAATCTACGCACAAATACAACTGTTCGTATTAATTTCAAGTAGCAGGAATACGCCTTCATCCAATGACATGAACATCCCTTTTCATCTTGGATGGCCCCTGCCCATTGCGATTGAATCTTCACCTCCGGTAGATCATTGGCATATTTACTTTCCGAAGGTATAGAGGGCCACTTTGATTCATCCTCCCTTAGAAATTCCGGACCGGACCAATATAAGTCACATAGCAGTAACTGATTTGGCATCATTCCCCTCGAGACACAATCCGCTGGATTGTTGGATGATTCAATGTGTCTCCACGAAGAACTGGGAATTGAAGCCGTAATGTGGGTGATTCTGTTAGCAACAAAGGTCTTTAATGAATGAGGTGACATTCGCAACCACGCCAACACAATCTGAGAATCGGTCCAAGCGTATATTTTGAGGATCTGAAATCTTTTGTCCAAAAAAGATGACAAACGGGATAGAAGCTTAGATAATAAGTACGCTCCCAATAACTCAAGCCTTGGAATAGATAAAGTTTTCAAGGGAGCAACTTTACTTTTAGCCGCAACTAGATGAACATTAATTTCTGATTCTGCGACCGTTCTTATATACACCACCGCACCGTAGCCGCGCTCCGATGCATCACAGAATCCGATCAGCTGCGCCTCTGAAGAAGACCGGGGAAATATATATCGAGGAAACTTTATCTGCTGCAACAACTGACTCTGCGAGACAAAATTATCCCATTGATTCCTAATGCCTTCTGGAAGGGAATCATCCCAAGATAATTTTTCATTCCACAGGGATTGCATCAAAACTTTAGCCCATAAAGTTACGGGAGACAAAGCCCCAATCGGGTCAAAAATTCTGGCAATGTTCGAAAGCAGCTTTCTTTTTGAATTGACCACAGCATCAAAATTGACATAGTAGGAAAAAGTATCGGATTTTGGTGACCAGTACATTCCCAAAACTTTTAAAAGGCAAACATCGCTCGAATCAAAATTTAAAATTGATACCCGTTTCTCCTCGGGAATATGACTTAATAATTCCGGAGCATTGCTTGCCCATTTTCCAAGAGAAAAGCCTCCTGACAAAAGCAAGGAAATTAATTGCTTTTGCAAATTTAGTGCCTCTGAAATCGAGCTCGCTCCCGTGACGATGTCATCAACATATGTATCATGAAGAAGCACCTTTGAGCCTAAAGGGAAATTTTGTCCTTCATCACTGGCGAGCTGATGTAGAGTTCTGATCGCTAGAAAAGGTGAAGAAACAACTCCGTAGGTCACCGTATTCAATTCATAATCCACTAATGAGGACGATGGATCCTCTCGGAAGACAACGTGTTGATAGGTGCAATGGTCGGGATGTAACGATATTTGTCGATACATTTTCGCAATGTCGGTAATAAACGCGACCTTATGCGTCCTAAATCCAATTAAAAGGTCAAAAATGTCCCTTTGAAGTTTGGGACCAGTTTCTAAGACGTCATTTAGTGAATTACCGAGTGATGTCTTCGCCGAGGCATCGAAAACAACACGTATTTGACCGCACTGGGAAGCATCCTTAAACACGGCATGATGGGGCAAATAATACGATCCGGGACTCGTAGACCTGGACATATGTCCCAGCGATTCGGACTCGCTCATGAATTTATGGTACTCGCCTTTTAACCGCGAGTTCCTTGACAATCTGCGCTCCGTGTTCATCCAGCGCGTGATAGCATATCCATGAGAATCTCCCAGAGTGGGAGGATATGCCTTAAATGGCAACATAACCTGATATCTACCGTCTGGCATACGACGATGCGTATTTTGAAACCCCACTTCGCATTGCACGTCTTCAGGTCTCGGTCGAATTTCGACCTCCACTTCTTCCACCTCCCAAAACCTTTTCAGTTGATTGAGAAGAAGTGTCTCCCTCTTACAAATAGCCAGCGAAATTACCTGAGAAGGATTCTGGGGGGCAGTGATTGGATAACTTCCCATTATAACCCAACCGAACACAGAATTCATAGCTATCACATTTGCGTAAGACAATGATTTCCGCCCACCGAGAAGAATCCTAGGAAATAAATCCATACCCAATAGCATTTCTATAGGGGCCGGTCTATCGAACTCGGGATCTGCGAGACGCAAATGTGAAAATTTTTTGAAAATATAGAGCGGGAGAGGAGTTGTTGGAAGTTCATTTAGGACCTCTGATACTACAACCGACTTCGTAGTGAGTACTGGAGTTGACGTATGTCTTGGAGATAAAGAGCATAAAACTTGACCATGGGGTTGCTGCAGTGGAACATGAGCTAAGCCAAATAGCTCGCCCTCGTAAGCAGATATGGGTAAGGATAATCGCCTTACAGCCGAGGATGAGATAATAGATAACTGCGAGCCAGGATCAATTAGAATTCTAATGCGTTCCCACGCCCCATTACCAGCCTGAATCAAGGCAACCGCTGTGCCTAGAATAGTCGAATGCTGCCGATCACTCCGAGTGCATGACGATATGATAGCAGGGGGTATGGGTGAGGTGGTAGATGTTTTTGACAAGGAAATACCCTCTTGACTATCGTCACGCAATCCGGTGGAAACCTTTCCTGCGTCCTTCGCGCCGACTGAGTTCCCGTCTTCGGCAGAATTATGTAAAGACGTGTGGTGATAGCGTTTACATCTTTGACAGCGCATACCTCTTGCTTGACACTTGGGAGCCCAATGCCCCGGCCTTAGGCAATTGAGACATAGCCCTTTTGAACGCACAAAGGTTGAACGTTGATGACAACTCATTTCAATGTAACGTGGACATTTAAATAAAGGATGCAAAGAAGAACACAATGGACAATTATCACGTTTCTCTGAGTAATTAGACATCCTTGAAGAGGCTTCGTTGGCTGAAACTGGCAGAGAAAATTTAAATCTACCTCGAGAATTTGTGGAGGTAAATTTAGAAACCGTTCCACTTGATGTTTGCAGAATTTTAATTCTTTTCTTTACAAAATCAATTAGATTTGTTACAGAAGGGAACATGTTTCCACTCAGCGATCCTTCAAACTGGGATAATATCTCTGAATTCAAAACTCGAGCGGCTAAGCGGAATAAAATAAATTCTCCCAAATCTGGAATATTCAGGGTCCCTAAGGCCGCATACATTTCTGCAAACGTTGTCACGAATTGTTGTAACTCTGCTTGATTATTAGAAATTTCCGGAAACGACAACATTTTATCCAAAAATGAAAACCCAAGAATGCGAGGATTATCATAAAAATCGTTTAATTCTCTCCAGGCGGATGCATAATGAGCTTCGCCAAAAGGTACAGAGGCAATTATTGCCAATGCCTTGCCTTGGAGAGAGGATTTAAGATAGGAAAATTTTTCAATTGCGGATATATCATTCCGGTAATGCACCACCGATTTAAATATATCACGAAAAGCTGGCCATTCAGAAAACGACCCCGAAAACTTCGGAACATCAATGGCTGGGAGTTTACATTTTTGGAATGGCACAGGGGCTTCCCCGTCCACATCACTCGTGGACGCCCTCAATCCATCAGAAACAGACAAAATAAAATAATACTTCTCCTCGAACTCCTTTGCCAAAACGGAATCTATCTTATGCACGTCCGCGCGATTGCAATTATTGCAGTGCTCAAAAATTGCCAAATTTTCATCTAAAAAACCACGATAAACCTCCTTTAGACTAGAACACCTGGCAGAAAATACGCCAACATTAGGATGCTCCCTGACTTGCCCCTGGTATTCACTCAACTGACGTGCCAAATCATACGCGACCGAAAGAGTGGCCTTGGACTGGTCCCGTTTGAATCGCAGAAGGGAAAGACGCGATTCGAAATTCTGTCTCGTGGTTATTACACTTTCTGTCATAATTGCACTGAACGCTCTAAATTAATTAAAATAGAATAAAGCCTAATGATTTCCAAATGTGGTCCCGGGTTTCGGCACCAAAAAATGTCGCGTCACGGGGCCGTTGTGTCCCGCCCGAAATGCAATTCATGCAGGGCCGGAACTTAGCCTTACGTTTACAACGAAAAATAATAAAAGAAAAAAAAATGAGGGACTGGAAACCAAATCTTAAATAAAATGAAAAGGAAGAAATGAAGGGGGTGGAGAAGAAAATAAGGAAGGGATTCCCGCCTTACCTTGGCTTCCGCCGAACTCTGCACCCCATGCGTCCGTCGACGACTTGTTCCTCGCCAGAACTTCGGCGAGATAATTATACCTTCCTCTTCGCCTTGACACAGGCGAACGAAAGCCTTCCTGTTAGGCATGCACTCTTCTTCCTTGGCTTCTAGAGCCCTCTATATGCGAAGAGTTGCAAAAAAAACAAAAAACCAAGGCAGGCGGGAAAAAGGAAGAAAGGAGGGAAATTCAACTTAAAAGAAAAGAAAAACATAAGGCTGTTCCGGCCCGAACAGAGTGTGCCTATACATTAGATTAGATGGAAGTTGGGTCTAGTTCCTCCGAGGAGGACTTGGGGCACCTAGATCTATTGGTCCTTAGTACTAACCACCATTACTGTATCACCCAAAGAGTCCAATGGCCTTGCTGAAGGCCACCATGTCCTACATGGGGATACCCCTGGCTTTAACTGGTTCCAGAAAAGGAGACCCAAGGTGCCTGATTCAAGTCCTCATCAGAGCAGGACAATCACAGAGAATGTGAGATGCTGTTTCGTCATCTTCTTTGCACCATGTACATCTGTCGGAGTCCACAAACTTCAAAAGATGGAGGTGCCTCATATCCTGGTAGTGTCTAATATGGGATCCCACTATCATGCGTAGTTGACCTCTGTTTAACAGTAGAAGTCATCTTACCAGTCCCAGTTTGGGTCCTTCAATCAGGAGCTTGGCTTGCCTGAGCCCCTGTGTATGCTGCCAGATCTCAGGGTGTCGGGCAAGGCACCTCTTGATCTCTGTTATCTCTGTTGAGGGTGAGATTGGGATATAATGCTCAGGCCCCATCGGGGTGTAGTTTGGGCCTTCTTTAGCGATTTGATCTGCTATCTCATTTCCGGATATATCTATGTGTCCGGGGACACAGAAGATTTCTACCTTGCCAAAATTACTCAGTGAATTGAGTGCATCATGGCATTTGTATCTTGACTTGTACCGTGGAGATGCCAGGGCCTTTAGGGCATCCTGGCTGTCAGTGCATATATGAATTGGTCTATCCTTTAGACCCTATTCCTTAGCGGAATGGGCACAGGCCAGCAAAGTATATACCTCTGCCTGTAATACTGTAGCATATTCTATCAAAGAGATAGAGAGCCTCTTATCTGGGCACTAGCAGTAAATCCCAGCCCCTGCTTTTCCTTCCTTCCTGTAGCCATCGGTGAACCATACCTGGGCCCCATTGTAAAGGTCTTTGTCCCATTCCTTAACCCACCGCTTCCTTTCCAGCATGTAGATTTTGAAAAAAGGGGGTTTTTTATTGAGTGAAGCTGTCATTGTGTCTGAGCCCATCTCATAGATGGGGCTTACTCCCTGAGCTCCAACCATATTTTTCTGTGTCCACACAGGGTTCCCCTGTTGTTCCACTGTCCCAGTCTCTTGAGACAATATACTGCCATCCTTGCCTGAGTCTCAACTTCCATGTGCAGTGGGGTAATACACAGTAGGCTTTCCAGAGCCAATGTGGGGATGGTTTTCATTGCCCCCGTAATGCCCAAACAGGCCATTTTTTGCAGGTGGTTGAGTTTGTTCGTGGCAGTGCTTTGCCTGGTTCTCGTCCACCAGACTATTGAACAGAGTAGAAAGCTGAGTTTCACTACTGCAGTGTAGATTCAGCTGATCGCCTTTGGCTGAAGTCCCAGAGTTTGCCTAGGGCTCTCCTGCAAGTCCATAGGGAGGCACATGCTTTCTTGGTTTTCGCCTCTAGGTGCTCTCCCCAGTTGAGTTTGGAGTCCAGGAGGACTCCCAGGTGCTTATCCATCAGAAGGCTGCAAGATCCTTCCTTGTAGTGAAGGAAGTGTGAATCCTTCTCTTTTCCTCCTTTTAGTAAACAGTATGAGTTTTGTCTTTCCCGGGTTTACAGTCAGCCGTGTCTCATTGCACCAGCCCAATGTTTTGTCTATTGCTCTCTTCATAAGTCCGGAAATGGGGCCAAGGTACTTGCCAGTGATGAGAATCTCTACTTGGTCTGCATATCATTGAGTTCCCCCCTGCGGAAATCCACGAGTCACGGCCACCTCCATCGTGCTCTCTCTTAGAACAACCTTGACGGTTCTTTCTTTTCACATTTTCCTGGTCCAGTTGACTATGTGTGTGTGATAATCATGTCTTCTGGCTCCATGGCAAATTTGGTCAAAGGTCAAAAGGTCAAATTAAAGGCTCCTTCCACGTCAAGGAAAGTGCCCAAACCAAACATCCCATATTCTAGCACCCCTTCTATTCTAGTGACGAGATTATGAAGTGCCGTCTCTACTAATTTTCCTTTCTGGTAAGCGTGTTGGTACGGGTGTAAGGGATTGTCCTTTAGAGGTCCATCCCTAAAGTACCTGTCCACTATTTTCTCTAATGCTTTCAGCATGAAGGATATAAGGCTGATGCCACGAAAAGAATCACGCCCTTGGTGTAGTCTGTCTTTCCTGGTTTGGGTATAAAGACGACTTTGGTGATCCTCCTGGTTTTGGGGACGTATCCGTTAGCCAGGTTTACCAGGTAATAAGTTTGTAATGTTCGGTTTTTTGCATCTTTTGAGACATGATTCGGTGGCTGTGAGAATTTTATATTTAAGTCATCAAGAGAGATGTCTGGCGGCAGTGTATAGTCTCTAGTTTTCCCTATGCCAATCGAGTGGAGTTTGTTCCAAAGAGCCGAGGGTGAGCCTTTAGGTGCAGCAGCAGAGTGAAATACTTTGATTTTTGCATTTCTTATGAGCTGTTTCTTTTTATTCCCGAAGTGTTTTTATTTTCTAAAGGTAGTGGTATCATTTGATTTTTTAAACGACCTAAAGACTGAGTCCATTGAGGTAGATGGAGAGGGAATCACGTCATCAAGCTGTTGCCTGACAACCTCCTCTTTCATTCTCAACTCTTTCCATACTTTATTTTGCATAATACGACGCAATAAACGAATTAGAGGATTTAAAGCGAGAATAACTTTTTTTTAATTTTAGGCAAATAATTCTTGAAAAATATATTGGTTACTCAGTATTATCGATTCTACTTGATTTTACTATAGTTTCCACCGGGAATACGGATTATCATAAATTTAAAATTGGAATTAATTAATGTTCGGGGGATCCATATTAACATTCTATCACGCTGGGTGACCTAGAGGTAACATATAGAAGAGTTTTTTGTCTCTGATTAGGTTTCTTTCCCTCTATATTCTTTTTTTATATCAATTTTACAGCTTGGCAACGAAAATATCTCTCATTCGTAACTTTTTGTTCCTGATTATGAATATACATATGGATTGTTGACTCGCCGCCAAAAACTGTTGCCTAGAATTCCGTATACAAACAACTTTGTGGATTGTGGATCCGCCTAGTGATGAAAGACGGCCGTTCAAACGTAAATACAGTCGACAGATGGTAAATAAACGCGTCTTACCGCTTTTACTTGACAGTAATCATAATGCAGTGAATAAAAATGCCATACCATACGCGGCAACTGTCAGCGCCTGGTCACGGTGGAAGTGTCATATGCCGCTTACACACTTCCGGTAATAGATATTTCCTCTCTAGCATTTACAAAGTAACTGTTAGGTATCAAAAATAGTCAGCTATTATTCACAGCATCAAGTAGTTCATATCTCCTCGATCGTTATTAAATATCCACCACCGTCTCGCATTAACAACAATTAACAAAGGCCATTTATGAGTCGACTGAGATGACTTTTTTCTTAGCAGCGCCGAGGACTGGTTGAACTAAATGTGAAAATTTAGGCAACACGTTGCCTAGGCAAAGATTACAAACATTTGAATCCATTATGTATATTCATGTTCCTGATTCTCCCACGAGGGGGTAACATATGAAATGACTGCACAAGGTGGGCAAAAAAATCAGGGTGTAGAAGGTTTCATGGAAAATTCATGCTGAGTCCTGGTTAGTTATCGATGGAAAACGTAGTAAAAATGCAAAACAAGCGCTTCTGCCCAAAAGCGGTGAACGAAAATCGGGTTATCAAAGATTGCGTATGGGCCACACCCACCTTACAGCTTCTTGCATTGACCACTATAGCTAGCGCTCACTCCATCTACCTCAATGATAAGACAATATATTTTAATCCAGCTTCGTTTAGGTTATGTTCAGTGTTGTGAAACTCGCTGCTGACTTTTTTCCTGCCTCTCAATGAAAACATCGTTCTGGTTAAGCCACGCCTCGAATACGCCGCGAGCATTTGGGACCCTGGTCCAATAGACTTAACCAAAATAATTAATAAAATACAGAGGAAAGCAGCGCGCTTCGTTCAAAACTGTTACAAATGAACATATAGTGTTACACAACCGTTAGAGGGATTAAGGTTGGAGCCCATAGAGACTCAGCGGCTGCACGCTAGGCTTAGGCTGCTTGATATATTCAGAACTGATATTTTTCAGAGCGACACAGAGAATATTATCTTGACTCCTCGGATGAAAACGTCAAAGAGAGATGCTACTTCGCTCTGGTTAGGCCACACTGTAGTACCGTTTTACATTAATGACTTAAAAAAATATTAAGAGCCTGTGCCACTCACCAGTTAGAAAATTTCCATTTCATTGGTTTTAAAACAAGAACTCTTTCAAGAAATTTTATAGAACATTGGCATGAGCTGAATACTCAAGACGATAAACTGCTAAAAAGGCAATTATAGTTTAAATATTAATATGATTTATTTTCCAATTGTCAGAGCTTTAAAATTAATTTTAAGTTATTGATAGACCATCGCACAAATGTCATACCTATACTGTGAATGAAGTAAACATAAAATCTTCAGATACAGTAAAATATCTTGAAATTACTCTAACTTCTGATATGCCATGGGGATTAAAATTCATAGCATATGCGGCACAGCATACAAAAACTGGGTTTTGTTAAACGTATAATTGGAAGGTCCTCGTATGAAAAAGTCAAAGAGAGATGTTATTTCGCTCTGGTTAAGCCACACCTCGAATACGCCTCGAGCATTTGGGACCCTGGTCATGAAGATTTAACCAAAAAAATCAATAACATACAAAGGAAAGCAGCGAGATTCGTTAAAACTGCTACGAGCGTACATATAGTGTCTCACAACTTTTAGAGAGATTAGAGTGGGAGCCCCTAGAGACTCGTAGCCTACACGCTAGGCTTGGATTGCTTGATAAATTCAGAATTGATATTTTTCAGAGCGACATAGAAAATATAATCATGACTCCTCACTACATCTCTAGGTCTAACAAATGCGACAAAATAAGAGAGATACATTGCCGAATATGTAGGTTCAAAAACTCGTTTTTTCCGCGCACAATAAGTGACCACAATAAAAATTTATCTCCACTAAATACACTCCTATAATACACGTCACCATTTCATGTCCAAAACACTTACACCTTTACACGGCTCGCGACCTAACACCCCCTGCCACACGCCCATGCGGCGGCTCGCGGGGTTTTATGTAGATGTAAAATGCTGCTATCATGTCAGATTTCCGCACTATGAGTTATATTCTCCCTTCCGCCCCTTAGCCGACCCCTTTCACTAAATTATTCCCCTCCTTGAGATCTCGTTGCGATTTTCACCATGTTTCGCGATCGCTATACGAAAGTACTATCCGGGATTTTTTTCGCTGAGGGCGTTTCGCAGTTCAAGTTTTTATTTAGAGCGCGGAACATACTTATCTCGCTTCTTCTTCAATTTTATTTGCGTTTTTTTATCCAATTTGAGCGATTTGGTCGCCCTCTTGGTTAGGCCTTAGGATACTGACCGGAGTGTTCCGGGTGACGCACTTTCAACTGCCCCCTCTCATAGTTAGCTCATTCTGAGAGATCCCATGTACGGCACTTAAAACACTTAAACTTTTGAATAATAAAATAAACTTTTGCCCCATTCCGTCAGTGAACTATCTTGAGCTGTCGCACAGTCGTCCAAAGTCCCCAAAACCTGGCCAAGGTAAGAAAAATAAAGTATCTACATAGAGGATTTTGATTGCTGGATCGGTGAGAGGAAAGGTTATAAAGTCGAAAGTCACAGCAGTTGGGTAAACATTTACCCACTTGCGCACACTATTCACATGGACAACGAGCGCCCTACGGGTAACAAGTGCATCGAGCGTGCGTCCATAAGAGCAAACTTATTTTTGAAGTGCTGCCAATTCGTTCTTGGCGAAGAGAATAAATTTCTGGAAGATGGAGTATCCAGTATAAAGTTAGTACTACAAGTTGATATTATTTAATTTTTCAATTTTTAAATATATCTTTTAAACAAGGCCGTTTAAAATAATGGTGTTTTTGAGCGAAAATCCGCGCTTCAACTAACCAAAAGTTAATGAATTCCGGATAATTCTGATATAAACGATACATCACATTGTTAAAAATTTAATAAACTTAACAGTAGCTCGAAGAATAGCATCTACAATCCTCTAATTCGATAGTTATTAATAAAATAAAGTTCGGTTTTTGTCCCGAAAAACGAGCTTGGCTTGGAGCATGCTGCACTCGACTGTTTGAATGATTTTGTGAACTTCCCATAACATTCATTTGTTATATATTATTGAACACATGCACCATTTTTTATTGCAGCTCAATTACAATTGCAGATAATAATGAAAGGAATTGCGAATAATTTTGCCAAAATATTTTGGCGTACTCTTGACTAGACTGGTTTTTTTTAACCTCAAAAGCACATGCACAACTAATTGCATCAAGGCCATTCTTTTTTCAATAAAGAAAAATTTTGCGAAAAGTTTGAAAAAAAAATTTTTTTTGCAATTATGACTGCGGATTTGGTTTTAGCACACTCAAAAACATAAGTATGCAAACTTTTATCAAAATTGGAATACTATTTCTCATGGTGACCAACTTTCGGGGCATATTGACCACTGTGTGTCGGTGCAAATTAACTGGGCGTTGAATTGGGCGTCGCAGAAAATCAACCTCGCCCATTTGACTCGTGGGTGAAAAAGTCATTAGAAAGCATATTGGATTTGAATTGGCGTTAAGTTTGAATAGTGTGGTCTTTACCTCCCTATGGTAGACACAAATATTGAGCTGGAAATTTCGCGAAGGCTCTAGGTCACAATATGAACCAAAAACATTTTCTTGCCTTTTATATCCAAACTTTAATATACATTAAGTCACAACTGGAGGGGAATGAAGACTATATTATTCGGAGAGATAAGAACGCAGCAGAAAGGGAGTTCACAAACGCACTCATGACTCTTGCATGTTATTGAATGGATGTAAACTCGAAATATGAGCTGTAAGGTTTTAGGCAAAATAATTAGGCGAAGCTGCGTAAGACGGAGTTTTGAAAGGGCAGGGTTCAGGGAAGCGTAAAATATTTGATTACTGGCTGAAGTGGAAATTGAAAGTCACAAAATTTTGGGCCAAGCTGTTTAGTGAGCTAAGGAACGCTGGTGTCTTTCCGTTCTCCTGTTTATTCTCGAACATTCCTTCTCCATAGAACTGCGCGCTTCTTCTGATCTGCGCAATGAATCTTCACCTGATTTAATTTATAGGGTATTTATATTGAAGCTGGGCAGTATTTTAGCAGTTATCTGTTTTTATTAGACTGGCAGCCAGCCGAGACAACGTTTTTGGAGACATTTCCCGATCGCGGACAATGAAGACTAAAAACTTGAACATGAAATGCCACATAAAATGCAACTTCGGTCTCTTCGGCGTTTACTCATCGTATGAAATATCTACATATATGAAATACCGTGAAAGCCAACACTAGGGTGTTTGGCACGGAGTGATTACACACCAGGCATGAAGCTCGTATCCCAGTTCAAAACAGAACCGCGCAATTTCTCCCGGCCGCTAGGCGCAGGCCAGAATCAGTCAGGATAAAAATGTGCGGTCAGAGACCAGAAATTAGTCCAGTGCTACGTAGACTAACATGCTACCATGCAGTACACTACTTAAGATACAAATGATAGCTAGTATTATTCATTCGTATGAAATTAATGTTTGAAGGCGTAACTTCGTGGAAGGTTACCGCAAACATGACGGAAAAAATCTCTTAGTAAAGCCCTCACTTAAAACTTTATTACCGACTTAGGTTTCGATTTGCCTAGGCAACCACCAAGTGGTCAGAGAATCCATGTGTTTACTGACTGAGTTGAGAGCGAAGCAGAGATAATTTTTTTAAGGAGTATGACGTAGAATGAGTTTCGAGAGTCAAGGATCTTCTTTTCCCCAAAAAGAATTAGAATGTTTCGCGATCGGCTAAAGTGGTTTTCGGGCGACTTATTGGCTCCGTGACCATTCGGTTGAAAAATTCAATATAACGGTTGTGCAAGGTTGCAAAATATCTGCCCTCTCCAAAATGACGCGGGCAACCTGTAATTGAATTAAGAAACAAATTTATCGTCAAAAAAAAAAGCTGGAGGGCTCATGGGTAGTTGTGAAAAACACCTCGAGGTGGAGTTTTTTTGCGCAAACTTGCCTAATGGCATTCGGAGCAGGCTGAGTCATAGAAGTTTAAATCTCAGCGATATGACTAAATAGGTGGTTGTAACAATTTTGCCTATTATTAGAACATATTTTGCTTTTTTAAATTCTTCTGTTGCTTCAATTACACCCATATCCACCTTCATGCATCAACATTTACATATTACCTTGCAAGCCACTGTAAGGGCATTTGGCAGAGGGTGACTAATCACCAACGTGCACTGCATTGTAGAATTTAACATTCTCGAAAATGCACCGCACTGTGATATGTATGCGGAAATACTACTGAAACTATTAAATTTATCTCAAATCCAGCTACGTAAACTTGGTCCTACAGCCATGCAGGTGAAGTGAAAAGTATGCTGTTAGCACTACGTGGAAGATTTATAAATATGCATTAGGAAGCACGAAAATCAATCAGCTACACTATCAGCCAACTAACCTACTTCAAATACTTAACGCAGCCATTATGGTCTCTTATCGATCGCGGGAAAAACGACATTATAAATCCGTGTTTGGCAGTTCATTTTCCCAAATTTTATTTTCATGATCTGATCCACCTCAATAAGCTGGAGTTCGTAAGATATTAATAGTTTCGTCGGAAAGTAAATTGGTTGCGAATTTACATAAAAGATTGCGTCTCATTCTCAATACGATTCCCTTACCAGTTCATAGACTCCCTCCTGTTCAGTAGACTCCTTATAATCTTTCTCTTAAGGTATGGGTTGCAAAAATGTTCGTCTATGTGCAGATTTGAAAGAAACTTTGCAAACACTTGTCACTTAAACGTACGGATGGTATTGGCGATTTTCGATGAGATTTGTTGCTTTACCTAAACCTCCCCATGCGCGCTGAATAACTTTTTCATAGCATTTTCAATTAACACGCCGCAATTTTTCCTCATCCTCATGTGCAACGATGTTAACGTTTTTCAGTATCTTCTGATATTGAACGGGCTTCCTTTTGTGGCCCTCATTAACATCATTTACGGCCAAAGTACGTATTCAAATAATCATACAGCACAGTTGGTACATTTCTACTGCTTGAGTGTTTGTAGAATTTGCCTTCAAAAACTTTCATCGAATTAGAACCATAAATAATGTTGGGTTGGAACATGCATTCAGTTGAGTGAATCGAAATAAAAGAAGCAAAACGGGAGATCATGAGTTACTTATATTCTCCGATGCGATGAAATTTGAAAATACTTGAAGTTTGTAAGTTCTATACAAATAGTTCTCACTTTTCACGTTTTCTCTCCGCCTCTGAAGCGCAGCGGGCACCGTCATCTTGTCCGTATTAGCATTGTTGGGTATATTTTAACCAAAATATGTAATCACCCTACCACCTAGTAGGTACATTAGTTATTTTCCCGAAAGCGGAATTTCTACAGTATTAACCATTTGTAAAATTCATTCTGGAAATTAATCCTAAAAAAATATACATTGTTGGAACCATGAATATACATAATGGATTCAAATGTTTGGAATCGTTGCCTAGGTAACATGTTGCCTAAATTTCCACATTTAGTTCACCCAGTCCTTGGCGCTACTTAGAATATAGTCTTCTCAGTCGACTCGTAAATGGCCGTTGTTAATTGTTGTAAACGTGAGACTGGTGGATATTCAATAACGATCGAGGAGATACGAACTACTTGATACTGTGAATAATAAATGGCTATTTTTGAGACCTAACAGTTACTTTGTAAATGCTAGAGAGGAAATATACTACTACTGGAAGTGTGTAAGAGGCATATGACACTTCCATCGTGAGCAGACGCCGACGGTTGCCAGACTCTGATTCTAATTTGAATGCATGAGGCCCGTTCGGCTTAATTAAAGAATTTAGAATGCCTTGTTTAAACAGAACTTGCTTCGTATCAGGATGCAAAACAGGGCATGCGTCTACGAGGACCCAAAATAGGAGACCGGACGATATTTAAAAAGTGTGTAATTACATCCCGCGTATGGTGCTACATTTTTATCCACTATATTATGATTACTGGTAAGTAAAACCGGTAAGACGTGTTTATTTACGAGCTGTCGACTGTATTTACATTTGAACTGCCTTATTTCATCACTAGGAGGCGCCACAATCCACACAGTTGTTTTTTTACGGAATTCTAGGCAACAGTTCTTGTCGACGAGTCAACAATTCATCTGTATATACTAATGGTTGAAACATTTATGTATTCGATAAAATTTTCAACTTTACCCTAATATCTTAAAATTGATTTTTTTCTAATATCCTCCTTTTCCTAATGTCTTAAAATTGATTGATGATTCACCATTTCCCTCTCGAAGCCGTCTCACTCGCATTGGGACAGAATTGGAATCAGTGCAGAATGTTTTCATGGAGCTCTTTAATTATAAAGAATGATTTTGTCATGAGTTTTTGTTATTGATTGAATATTAGGTTGTTCAATCCAATTCTATCAATCTTTCTACCATTTAAAAAATAATATTCATCCTGGGCAAACTTGGAAGATTGACCGTGAACAGGAAAATTCGCCGGGGAATTTATGGCTTACAACCTCAGCATGGTTCATTTTATTATTGATGGGTGCCAATAAACTTTATCATATATATATATATATATATATATATATATATATATATATATATATATATATATATATATATATAACTCTTACCCATGCAAATCTGGGTGGCTCTACTATATTTTTGCATAAAATTGATGACATATTTATTGAATCATTTGTGCAGCGATACCTCGCTCAAACCACCTATAGGAAATTTCACCACGACTGATGGACTGAGAACAAATACTAAATTCAAACTCTTTGTTTAATAAACTGAAAGAATTCTGTTTTCCAATATTGAATCTTTAAGCTATTGAAAACCAAAGTTAAGTTACATAGTAAGAAGATTTTGTAACTTAATTTTGTAACCATTGTCATTATATTAAACGGGTTATTTCGTATTTACGAGAAAACCATTACTTATTTTATCTAGTTTTTCCGACATTTATGTCAGTGCCTCAATGCTAAGTTTTAAATAGTATTAGGTTGCCTAGAAACCAAATCGTTAACTTGCAATCATATGAAACCTTTGGGGAACCATTTAATTATTGCAAATGGTTTGGCCATGAATATAAATAATGGATTTAAATGTTTGTAATTGTTGCCTTGGCTACGTGTTACCTAAATTTCCACATTCAGTTCACCCATTCCTTGGTGCTACTTAGAAAAAAGTCTTTTCCTTTGAATCGTAATTGGCCATAATTTATTTTCTCGGGTTTGGCGATGAGTTTCCTTATTTCTAAAATATTAAATTATTCATTCAATTACTGTTAATCTATATACCATTTCAAAAAAAGGTTTTGCTCCATGGCAAATTGAAAATTGACCATGTGCGGAAAAAATTACCGGGGCATTTTATGGCTCACAACTTAAGCCTGGTTCTTTTTATCATTAATGTGCGCTAAAAACTCTATCAAATGTACAACTACCTGTCGACGCATACTGCTTACAAGTGCGCGCATGTAAATTCCCGGAATGAGGCTGGTTCGTGTTTTTTCCGTTCATTTTGAAAGTCGACAACGATATACTTAGTGTTTTAAGAGTCACTTCCCACACGCGGATGTGGTGGCTTGTGTAGCGACGCGTTCGCTGATTTGGCCACAAAGAGCTCTTGACCCTCCTCGAAGACGGGGCAAAACGATTTTCTCCGGAATCGGATTGCGGCCGTTTTTTAAGGGTGCGAAATAGCTTCCGTCACAATGGGAGGACGAGGAGGGAAAGGGAGGGAGAAGAAAGGGTGGGACGTGCGAAGCAAGGCTTCCTGCGTGATAGCCACGTACTTAAAAAGACGCCAAAAAAAAGGGTAGGGGGAAGGCCTCCTTCTCATGCTAGGAGGAGACGTTGCGACGCCAGAAGAACGGTAGGGGAAGGCCTCCTTCTTATGCTAGGAGGAGGCTTTGCGACGCCAAAAAAGGGGTAGGGGAAGGCCTCCTTCTTATACTAGGAGGAGGCGTTGCGTTCCATGGCTCAGGTGGCACGGAAACAATGGGGGGAGGGGCGTCGGGTGAAAGGGGAAGTGGGAAGACACGCTGGCTGGGGGAGGGAGGCTTTAAAGTGCCTGTTGAGGGATAGTTCCCTCTCCACATTTCATGCACACCCTTTCTCCTCCTCTCAGAGAGGGACGTTAAGGGTATATAAGGGCGCTCGCGGTGACCTCCCCGTGTCATCGGAGTAAGAAGCGAATATCCTCCAAAACGCCTCAACGCCTGCGGCAGCCACGGATCGC
Source organism: Ceriagrion tenellum (assembly GCA_963169105.1). NCBI lineage: Eukaryota > Metazoa > Arthropoda > Insecta > Odonata > Coenagrionidae > Ceriagrion > Ceriagrion tenellum. The sequence goes on from OY720643.1 coordinate 94,134,797, forward strand.
GTAAAGGAACTGCCAAAGTAGTTTCGTACCTGCGGAATTGCTCCACAGTCTCGTTTCGCGTCGCGGGGAGCCTTTTACAGGTGGGTTGGTGACGGTGACTCGATGCTCTCATGTTTTTTTGGAGGGGCTTCGTCATAATAGTGGAATGAATACCGTTGGTCGGGTACGACCACTTTGAGGTAAAGAAAATTTTTTTTTCGTTTAGCATTCAAGTTTCTCGTCCTCATATTTAAAACGGAGGGAAAAACCGTAAAGATAAAAAGATTATGCATCATAAGTAACACAAAATCTTTGTCGTGCATAATCACCGCTTGGAGGTAAAGAATCATTTTTCTTGTCTCATTGAAATCCCTCAGCCTCATCGTAAAAAAATGGGAAAATTGCTTAATTTAGTCGAAAAATTTTTTGTAGCGTGTAGTATGTAATACAACTTGTGTATAGTATCTATGTGTGCGTCGTTAGGGTGGTTCATAATTAGGCAATGTTTTCAAATTTTTCACGTCACAGTTCGATGACAAATGACAAGAAAACTGTTTTTGCAAAATATAATCTCAATACCACCAGTGGAAGCCGTGCCCCACGCATTTTAAGTTTAGGCATTAACGCCCTTCCAATCCCATAGGGCAGGCAACACGTATGAGAAAAATTTTTTTCCTCTTCCTCGTAGGCACGCGTTAAGGGTTGGAAATCGGCGGTATATTAACTTAGATAGTTTGTAATGTTAATTGACTGATAAATAAAAACATTGCCCATTATGGATGCTTACCTTTTTATTTTTTGGCATTTACAAGGTCGAGTTTCTCCTTTTCCCACTAATTTTGCGTAAACTTCTCTCTTATAAAGATATAATCTTATAAAGTTATAATTTGCAGATCAGATCTGATTGAATTCGGATCTGATCTGAAGATTATATTTAAAATTCTCTGGAAGTTTGTCTCTTCAATTATACCGCCAGAGTTCAACCCACACCAGTTAGTGCTTGTTTCAACTGTTTGAGGTGATAAAAATTGTGCGACCATTGAGTTACGTTGTACAAAAACGAGAGGTTACAGACTTTAAGTATATTTGAACCACTCTTAAAAATTTCCCCCAGCTTACAATTCGGGTTTTATTCACGGGAATATTGCGGATAAAGTTGAGTGATAGAGACGTCATTGACAGCATGTCAGGAAAATTAATTTTAAATAGAAATTTTGCATATTATACTCGAATAAATTGTAAAAAATGTCCACTTGAATTTTAGCGACGCCGTTGTTAAAGAATGGTCCGAGATCCACGTCGCCTATTATTTTATGTGCCATGTGAAAATTCCATGGCCCTTTCACATTCCCTCTACCTGTATTGCGGGCTTATAAGCTTGTGAATGGTATAGCAATCTGACTCTTATGGAATAGGGTTACGAACGATTTATAAAATTCCAGTCTACCAAGGGTTTAAATGGAATATAGCGTCCATTTACTGATAAAATCATACTTTTTAATGCATATAACATTTCTTGCGCTGGAAATTACTCTATGAGTAAATTAATGTGATACATAATATAAAATTATCACTATAAATAGTTTAATAAGTATTCTTACGCTTACAAAAACGGCTCGCCATCTTTGGTGGCGAATTGGCATTTTCTCGTCTAGTGTTTGATTACATGTTTAACAACATGGCTGCCACAAATTGCTCGCACGCACATAGGCCAAGAATTTTTGCAAGACGCTATAGCAACGTCTTTGCAAAGTGTCTACTGTGGTCACCGATATCCCAATGAAAATGATATTCCAACATTACGTGCATTATAACCGTAACTTCTAAAACAAGGCGATGGATTGAAAATTTCCGAGATTTGAGTGCATAACTGGTGAAAACAATTCGTAAGTGATAAATAGGTAAGTAATATAGTCTGCGCACATAAAAACTTGTTTGAAGATGAATTTATAAAGTGATGCGGTTCGGCGTGTACCGCATTGCGAAGCGTATTGGCGTAAAATTCAAGGGGAGGCAGTGCTCATCAAGGACGGTAAAATTTACGTTAGAAGTGCTGATTCCTTACTGCAATTTGTCGGCTGAAGTTTGATATATTTTTAGGACTTCTTTTCATATTGACTAATCGATGGAAACGCGGTTACGCGTCATCAAAATGTGTTCCGTTATAAGCGTGAACAACTCGTCATTGGCTCTCCTCCATAAGATTTCCTCCTGCCTATATGCAGACTAACGCCCGGTGATCAGTCATGAGCGTTAGTGCGCAATATATCGTTAGTTGATGGATCACCACTTCTTTTGTTTTATTTTCTTTCTCTCTTAGCGAAGCAATGTGAACATATGACAACGCAGAAAAATGTGCGCAAATTTGCCGCCCATTATTGCCCCATTCGCTTGGTTTTGGCCCATTCGACAGTCAAATCAGGACTTCAGGTAGCATAAATATATCCGTGATCAATTAGATGGGTACATGCATGTGCGTTTATTAGGTGCTGTTTTCCTCTGGTACCTCAGTACCTTATTTATTACGCGTCTGTCTCCTCGTCTGAACAATTACCATTTATTTTTTGTCAAGGTTTTGTTTACTGAATTATTTTTTTCTGCATAAAATTGCGAATTCATTTGTGCTTTTTATGATATTAAAAACACCTCCCAAGGACATTTTGTTTAGTTTTCTGGTTTAAAGCTTTTCTGGTTGGTAGTAAATAGTAATAGAGAAATAATATCGTTAATGATACAGAGAAACTTGCATTGTCTCCCTACAAGTAAATAGTCTTTAACTTTAGATGCAGTCATCGCTTTAAATCATATTAATAAATTGAACAGCATAGTTAGTGTCCTGGTGCTTATTCTTGAGATATTGTCACTTGAGGCACTTGCTATTCTGATCCATAATTAGATGCGCAGTGTGTGAATTGGGTCGTGTAAAGCGGGGACTTGCTAAAATGACTGCGCGAATGCATGAACACGAGCCATGACAAATAACTCCTGCTCTCATTCCGCGCCCTCAGATTCTCAATTTCTGTGCATCAAGCTGCGCAATTTCGTGCCTCTCGTATAAGGGCCCGTGCACACGAAAGGAGCCGTTCCATTATTTGAATACCTTGCCATATTCAGTTATTCTTGAACTCCTTCATTTTCCGGGATCTACCGCGTCGGTTGCTGTAGCGTTGACACCTGACCGAAGACGCTGGTGGTAGTGTTTAATTTTTCGACCTGAAGACGCTGGCAGTGGTACCAGCGACGATGTTGTCATCACCACAGCAACCGACGCGGTAGATCCCGGAAAATGAAGGGGCTCAACGTAGTGCACCACGGAAGCCTTCGTTCTCACTTCAGTTATTCTTGCATGTAAACCTTCCCCGGCCTACGCCAGGAATCATAGGACATCTTATTTCTACAGCTTGCGGCTGTTCTTAATTGAGTATTGCTATTATAAATATACTACTAAATTGTTTGTGCTCCGCCATTTTTCTTTTCCTCAAGAATGTGCAGTATTAACTAGTTCTTTACTATTAGAAGGCCGATCGACGTTTATTCCAGGAACAATGAAAGATTAAGATGCATCTCGTAGACTATCTCTCGAGTGAAGCACTTCGCGGGAAAATATCTATTAGTCTATGCGGTAGGAATGTTTCGAAAATTCTTAATTTGAATGGGGCTTGTAAAATGGGAAGAAATTGAACGAAAGATGAAGATAGAAATTCATTTAAGCTGCAAAAGTAAGAAATTTGAAAGAGCTTAGCTGATTATTTCATAAATAGCACGAGACCTGATTATTTAATGTTGAGTAATATTTGAAGGATCTCAGATTTTCCCGGCGTATCTGATGGATAAAGGTTTCTCGGGTCTTCCACCAGGTGAGCAGGTCCAGGGGGCCCAAAGTTTCGGAGAACGACTTGTCCTCCATCATCAGGGGGGGAGGGTTTCTGCTTCCGAAGCTAGGTAAGTTTCGAAAATTAGCATAGCCTCGGAAACTGAACCCCCCCTGATGATGGAGGACAAGTCGTTCTCCTAAACGTTGGGCCCCATGGACCTGCTCACCTGGTGGAAGACCCGAGAAACCTTTATCCTTGAGTAATATTTCATGTTAAACTTGATTAGGTATGTTTCAGAATCCTCGAATTAAATGGAGCTTGGAAAATGAGAGAAATTGAAAGACCGATGAAGACAGAACTTTGAGATTTGAGCGGCAATAGTGAGAGATTTGTTAAGGGTTTAGCTGATTATTTCATAAACAGCTTAAGGTGAGATCTGGATGAGTAATGTTGAGAACCGCTTGAGTAGGTATGTTTTGAAAATCCTCGAGTTGAATGGGGCTTGGAAAATGGGAGATATTGAAAGAAAGATGAAGATAGAACTTCATTCAAGCAGTAAAAATAAGAAATTTGAGAGAGTTTAGCTGATTATTTCTATAAATAGCATAAGGTGAGACCGTAATATTTAATGTTGAGAACAACTTGATTAGGCAAGTATGTTTCAATATCCTCAAGTAAAATGGGGCTTGAAAAATGGGTGAAATTGAAGGAAAGATGAATACAGAACTTTATTTTAACAGTAAAAGTGAGACATTTGAGAAAATTTTTATTTCACAAGTTTTCGCAAGAGATTGATTATTTCACAATTAGCATGAGGTTAAACCTGAATATCTAACGTTTAAGTGGGTGTGTTTCGAAAATCCTCGAGGTAACTGAGGATTTGAAAAATTGAAAGAGGCACTATTGCACTGTCATAATGACAGTTAGATGGTAGCTCCTCTCATAACATTTTAATCTCAATATCTGCCCAAATTATATCGTTGAAAAACTTGTACAACATGCACTAGATATCGAGATACCTAGTGCTTTTTTCAGTTAAGGTAATTGATAGTAATTGACTTGTATTTAGGTTATAATAACAGACTTCCGGTTTTAGTCGGAGCACATTGCCGATCTACTGTGATTCATGTTACAACGCTGCCATGGAAGACTTCTGTGGTTTCCCAATTTTCTTAATAAACTACTTCTAAATTAGGCATTTAATACACATTACCACATATTTTAAGCAAAAAGATAGTTGTACCCTTCCTTCAATTCGATAAAAAAATCATGTAATCAAATCCTAAAGAAAAGCAATGGAAGCATGAGTCAGTATAATTACTCGTTTCATTATGTGGTAAAAGCTTCGTTTTAACGATTTGTCCTATAAGATTTTACTCTAAGGAGTTTTGACATTGAATTGAAAAATATACAAGACAGCACTATGCCTGAAGTTACTCATTAGGTACATTAAATTTAATGTATATTCAGTAAATAGTACTTCTAATCGCAGGATTCTCTTTAAAAATTAACTTACAAGCGGCATTACTTAGCGGATAAACCTTATCAATAAGCTTAAATTTGCTCATTACAGAAAATTTTGTATAGCTTTAGAAGACAGTACTTTGAATTCAACTGATTGAATTGAATACTCCGTAAACAAAAAATAACCTTGAAATCACACCTCCTGTCACCTCCAGAAGTTACTCCGCACTTTCCTGTTAAATATGCCGTACATCACTACGTGGCGTGGGTAGGGTATATTGATTTTGCCACAGCATGTAAAATGCATGCGGATGTAACGCATTAAAGGGGGCGTGGCACACATGGAAAATTATTCATAGAAATGATCAGAATCGCCTTACGAGTCCATCTAGTTGTGTCCGTCTGTCTGTCCGTTTGACTGTCTGTCTCTTCGCGCGATAACTGCCGTAAAACTTGAGATATCGAGCTAAAAGTTTGGGTTAAGGCCTCTAGCAGTCCACAGATGGCACAGTTCTAAAATGGGTTCGATTGGACCAAAACTACGTTTTTTTAAACAAAATTGAAAGTGGTGTAGGGTTTTTTAGCTTCGGCAAGGCCGAAGACATTTTCTTGACTACATTTTTGATCTGTTTACAGCCTGTCTCTGTTTGATAGTTCCCAAACAAGCTGCTATTATGTTTGCAAAACTCACGGTCGTCGCACTTTTCCGTCGCCGAGCTCGGCTACCCTTTCACACACTATAGACTCGGATCGTTAAAGTGTTTGATCGAACGGCCCTAATTGGATTACTTATAACGGGGAGCGGATTTTTCGCCACGGTTGATGGGTTTTCTTATTTTAGAATATGCAAACCCTCCTCCTACCTCTTCCTTCTCTCTTCCACCCACCCCTCCGCCCATTCTTGTTTTTTTCTTTAATAATTTTCCTCGCGCTAGCGCGTGCCATTTCGTCACGTGGGTGATGTCATCCATTTTGTTTCTTCTTTCTCCGCGCAGACATGGCGTTGGCGGGGCCCGAGTTCAGCGCCTTCTCCATGGCGCCCTTGGGAGGCTACCGCGGCAACATGACCGTCGTGGACAAGGTACCGCCGGAGATGCTCTTCCTGGTTGACTCCCACTGGTGAGGAAATGATGACTTTTATATGATAGTATTTATATGATGACAGTAATAAATTTTCTCTCTTCCAAAAGCATTATTCTTCACAAAATGTTAATGTTTTTTTTTTACGGTGAAATAAGCATATTATAGGTGGCCCCTAATGTGTACCTGTTTTGGGACTACCACCTTTTTACAGGAAAATCGTAAATAAAGACACCTCTATATAACATAACACAAACAATAACCAGATTTTTAAATCATGTCTAACATTATACATAATTCATGCATCGAATATATCCAACCTTGAGCAATCGAGCACATATAAATATATGTAAACTAGCTAGAGCCGCCATCTTCTGTGGCAGATAAGCCCGCGTTTGTAATTTACTTTCAAATAAACGTAAATTAATAACTCACATTACTTTTTTAATTAATTCATACTCGCTTATCCCGTTGATTACAATAACCAATTGGCTACAAAGTCTTCAAAACAGAATATACTCTATTAATGAAGTTCTCTCGGGCTCCACACCAAAGTTAAACAGTTTTTTACTGCCAACGTTTCTGTGGCTGAGTGCGCCACCGTCTTCAGGGCACAAACTGACATTTTTAAAATACCATTAAATTAAAATTTTCGGTGTTTACTAAACGTTGCTGTGTACGCCGATTGTTGTTTTCTTTCTCTTTTCCTTAAGGCGACGCGTCACACCTCCTCAACCGGTCGAATTTGTGATGATTTCCGACCCCAGATTTTTTGTTCAAGTCTTACGTCATCAACTTGAAATTTTTATAGTATAAAGAACAAACCTTTGCCAAGAGAGACTCGTATCTGAAATATGAAAAATTTATCCCGGAGCATAATTTAACCATCGGGAAAACGGCAAGATGTAGGGTATATTTTTACAAAAACTGTTATTACTATTGACATATCTGAAACTAATGGAGATGTATCAATCCCTCTTCTATCGGAATGCTAAGTAACAACCGTCACGGTTGTAAGATAGAATCTGTAATTCTTATCTTTCGACAAGTTACCTGAATGATTTTCGGCCATGATGTGCTCGGACGGTGACGCAATTAGTTCAGTCTTCTCTCACAGATCTTATATGAGCGCTGCCTGAACTCACGCGCCGAAGCCTTGGCTACACCTTACCGACGATTGTTGCCTTGTGCGAGAGTTATCCTGGTGTAAGAGACTCCTTGAGCCAAAACGCCTCAATCGGGTGCGAGTGATGCCATCTTGTGAATTTTCGACAGAACTTTTCCTTACCGAAGGGTATGATGCGTCCTCTTAAGTAAGTTGAGGGTAGGCTTCCAGGCGGAACTCAAGGCAAAACCGGTGTCGCGATTGACGTTGTATCTCTCCAATTTAATCTCCATAGCCTCTTTGGTGAGTCTACCCCAGTAGGTAGATGTTCTCTGGAGTAATTGGGTCTTTTCAAAGTGAAAGGGATGGTCATCTGTGAGGCCATGTTCCGCTACCGCCGATTTTTCCGGATGGAAGAGCCTAATGCAGCTCCGGTGTTCCTTCACTCTCTTCTCAATTGTGCGGCCAGTTTCTCCAATATACACTTTACCGCACTCACACGGGATGCTGTAAAATCCTGATGTTTTTAAACCAAGTGGGCCTTTTATCCTCACGAGCTGGCTTCGTGTTTTCCTCGGTGGTAAGTGGATTGTGCGAATGTTGTGCCTGTTCGGTATCCTAGATATTTTTCCCGATACCGACGAAATATACGGGATGCAGGCATTTGCAATACGATTCGCCAGGAAAACTTGAAATCATATGGAATATACCTTATTTCCTTAGATGAGTAGGTAGGTATAACTTTATTGGCTGTTTCTCATTTGGAAAGCGTGATTTGTCGAGCCCATTCATCTACATCTACGTGATACCCTGCGAGCCACCACGAGGGTGTGTGGCAGGGGGTGAAGATTGAGGTATATGAAGAGAGGACTGTTATGTTTTCCAATGATAGAAGCTGAATCCAGTCCGCCATCTTCCTTGACCCTATCTTCCCTATAGCGCTTGCAGGCTAACGCACAAATTTTGCAATTTTTCAATGTTTTCTATCGATACCTAACTTACTAAAAATCAGCATACATTTACTTATTTAACATGAATTCTCCTTACATGTCTTGTTTACTTCTTCTCCTTGCAGTTATCAATCCATACATTGGTTTGAATTATATACCTCAATTCACAATGTTTCTGAGCTTTCCTTTTCATTTCTGGGTAGGATGTTGCCCCGGCATCCTTCCTCACTTGCGCCAGATATTGTTCCCTTGGCCTCCCTCTGTATCCTACCCCCTCCACCACTCTCTCTAAAGGCTGGGGCACATTCAACGTGTACGTGTAACATGAGCCGTCAACGGGAATACGCGAAAAGATGGCTGACGGGAAAGTATAGCGAACGGACACAATCAACGTGTACGGGGAGTACGTGTACGAGAGAGATGGGCAACTTTCATCTCTTCCCGTGTCCCGCACACGAAAAAACCAATCAGAATAGTCCCGAGAATCCGGGAATGGGAGCCATCTGTCGGCAGATTCATCCAACTGCTGAAGGTAGCTCTTGGCGAAGACAACTTATTTACTTTCACCACGGAGGAGGATACACTTCTTTGGTGTCCATTATGTTCCTTCAGAGCCAGTGTCGTCCGGGTGGGCGTGGCACATTTGTTATGGGAATGCATTCCTGCGATAGCTGCTTTTTCCTGCATTTACATTCGTAGACATCTTCGTAGTTCGTTTTTCAAGGGTCTATGGTGATTCTACCGAGCGAAAATGTCGTTTCCGCTGGTCTGGTGCATAGAAATCGGTGATATAATTATTATAGGCACAGCACGGCCCAATGCCTTGCTGGGACCGCCCGCCGCACAGTGGCGTCGCGTTGAGGATTTTTTTTGGCATCTGTTCCTTGCTGATCCCCCGTCCCAAAATTTCACTATGGCGATCGCCCGCCTATATCCTACTCCGTGACTTTCACACTTGTTTACACCTGATCTCTTAGCTGCGCCTGCGTTAGTCAATTGTTACTCCGGGCCGCGTTAACGTCGATTGTGTCCGCTGACTTGCGTTCCCCGTCTCCCGTTGTCCCGTTAACGTCTCGCGTCACACGTACACGTTGATTGTCCCCCTGCCTTAACACACACATCACTTGACTCTCGTGTCTCTATATACGTCCCACCCATTCTGCTCTCCTTTTCACAATACTCTTCCGTAGTTCATTCCCCTTCTCACTCTCACTCCCTTGAACACCTCTTCAATTTTAGCTCTGTCCATCCAACTGATTCCCAGCATTCGCCGATAGCACCACACCTTCTAAAGCGTCCAGTCTTCTTCTTTCTTCCTTTGCAATGGTCCAGGTTTCCGATCCGTATAGACCAATGCTCCATACGAAAACTTTGATCAATTTTTTCCTATGTCTATGCTGATGTTTTTTGCAGTAAAAAGTTTTTTTTTATCTTGATGAAAGCTCTTTTAGCATTGGTTATTCTATTTCTAATTTCCCTTTTGCGTTTTTGCATCACTTGCTATTATTTTCCCCAGTTATTTGAATTCCTTGACCATTTGTATGCTTTTGCGTTGTATACTTATTATACAATTGACATATACCTCTTTACTACAAACCATTCCCTTTGTTTTTTTATTTTTAATTCCTTGTTTAATTATTTCAATAAAAAAATTATCCGCATTGCCGGTGGAAACTATTGGAAAATTGAATATAATCCGTAAGCCGTAAGAAGCCAATTAATATTTCAAGAGTTACTTGCCTTAAATTTCAAACGATTGGTGGATGTTCTTGCTTTAGATCCGCCGATACGTCCATCCCGTCGTGCTGTCCATAGGAAAGTAAGGAAAGAGCAGGTTTAAACAATACGGTTGTTATTACGGTTGCCAGGCTTCAGTTTTATGACGTAATGCCCTCTTCATGGACCTCAATGGTTGAGCCCTTGAAATGTGAAATCTGAAACGCTCAACACCTAAACACTTTCCTCCATGCTCCCTGCGAATGAGACTTCCTCTTCTATTATTTTCTTTGGTGCTTCGGTGTAAGAAAACATATTAACCCTTTGAGAGCGGCATGACGTGATATCACGTCATGCCGTACTCAAATTATTGCTCCGTGACTAGTAGAAGGAATAAACTTTACTCCCTCAGGCGTCACTTCGTGGAAGTATTTTATACTTGAATCCAAATTAAAACAATCCTTGTACTTTTCCACTAATATTATTTTTTTATATGCTAATATAATAATTTTAGTAAACGGCAAAGACAAAGTTGATAAATTATTCAGATCGAGCATGTACAAAATTAAATGTAATAGTTGTAATATAGCTTACATTGGTCAAACAGGACGAAATTTTAAGACGCGGATCAAAGAACACTCACGAAGTTATTTAAATATGGATACCAACTCACGATTTGCTTAGTATCGACAAAAAGAAAAATAACTATCGAAGGGAGGGGATGAATTCGATGTTTCAATGGTTCCTTCTCCATTTCGCAGGCTCCAGTTCCCTCCGTTGAACCCGCTGTGGCACTCCATCCTGGGATTCTTCATGATCCTCCTGGGTTTTATTTCCGTCAGCGGAAACGCAGTGGTCATCTACGTGTTCTCGACCAACAAGTCTTTGAGAACGCCCTCCAACCTCTTCGTCGTGAACCTCGCCATTTCAGATTTCCTGCTCATGGCGACCATGGCCCCCATGATGACCATCAACTGTTACTACGAAACGTGGGTCCTTGGTAAGAGACAGATTGCACTTTGGTGCTGAGTACTTGTTTCCAGGTTTTGTGTTTACCCTTTGGTGATAACGCAAAATTAAAAATATCCCGCACTCTCTTATTTTGAGTAAACACAAACTCATAAAAAAGAGCGTGATTATTGTCTGATCATTAAACTGGGGTGACACGTTTGGCCTTGTATGGGGACCACAGTTTAAATCAATTCTCTGGCACTTTTTTCGTATTTTTTTTTACATATTTCCGTCCCTGATAAACCATCCCTCTATGTACTTTGCTTTTAAGATGCTAAAGGTAATTTGGACCAAATTTCTTTTAGTCTAGATTCCAATCTTGTTGATTCATATCATACAGCTGTAAGAAGTATTGAGTTAAACATACATGACGCGTAAAAATCAGCTAAAAATTACTGAAGTTCTCGGTAATTAACCACGTATGCACAAATAGGATGCAAAAGAGACTCATTTCTTTGAAGCCACGACCTTAAAAAAGGATTCAAAATAAAGTATTTTTTAAACATATTATTTATATATTTTATTAAATACATATTTTTTCGGATCTATATAAGCTGCTTCGATGAGTAATTGACTTATTTTTTAGAGCATAGTTTGAAATACTGATAAACTTCACACTGTTTACTTTCGGACGAATTGTATGCGTTCTAAGTTCCTCATTTTTTGGACGAGGTCTCTTTGTTGTGCATCCTCGTACCATTTCTCATGAAAAATGGGCAGTATGTATTTTTTTTACAAATATCTATAGAAGTATAATCGTGTCCAATAGTTTGCTGTCGTTGAAAAGATGAGATCATTTTAATGAGGAAGCCAAATTATTCGAATTTTCGGTAAAGATAAATCTCTCTGAAACCATCTAAAAGCATGTTGGTCCTTGGTTAAGGAAGTAAATGACTGAGAATATATATGTACGGGTCGATCCTTAAACTTTAGCTGTTCGTTGAAAAAATTCGAGATCCCGTCGTAAGGCGCTTTTTAAACAATATACCTCGCAGAATTTCGACCGTTAAATGCCCTAAGTTTTGCGACTCATAAAAGAAAATGTTTACTCTGCTTGATTAGGAAAACGACGTCTTCCTAGAAACTTCCGTCCTAATAGTTTACTTAAATTTGAAACTGGAAATATTCCGATGTTAAATGAGGCAATGGTGGGAGCATGGGGAATCGTAATGTTTCCCAATCAAATATTAATGCCATTTTTGCAAAAAAAAATGTGTTCTGTCAGGGTAATGAATTATTCTAAATAAATGTGGGCCCCAGCTCTTATTTTTTTCTAAGTTCTTGATTAATAACTGCAATTTTTGACGCCAAAACGCACCATTTCATTGGACATGGCGCTTTTTTGGGATTTCTACATCTACATAATACCCCGCGAGCCGCCGCATGGGCGTGTGGCAGGGGATGGTAGGTCACCAGTGGTGTAAAGACGTACGTTTTTGGGAGGTGTAATGGTGACATGTATCATGAGAGTGTATATAGTGGAGCTCAGTTTTTATTGTGGTCGCTCATTGTGCGCGGAAAGAACGAGTTTTTGTACCTATCTGTTCGACAGTGTATCCCTCTTATTTAATCGCATCTGTCAGACCTAGAGATGTAGTGAGGAGTCATGATAATATTCTCTGTGTCGCTCTGAAAAATACCAATTCTGAATAAATCAAGCAACCTAAGCCTAGCGTGTAGCCTCTGAGTCTCTAGGGGCTCCCACTCTAATCTCTATAAAAGTTGTGAGACACTATAAGTACGCACGTAGCAGTTTTAACGAATCTCGCTGCTTTCCTTTGTATGTTATTGATTTTTTTTGGTTAAATCTTTATGACCAGGGTCCCAAATGCTCGAGGCGTATTCGAGGTGTGGCCTAACCAGAGCGAAGCAACATCTCTCTTTGACTTTTTCATACGAGGACCTTCCTATTATACGTTTAACAGAACCCAGTTTTTGTATGCTGTGCCGCATATGCTATGAATTTTAATCCCCATGGTATATCAGAAGTTAGAGTGATTCCAAGATATTTTACTGTATCTGAAGATTTTATGTTTACTCCATCCGCAGTATAGGTATGGCTTTTGTGCAATGGTCTATCAATAACTTAAAATTAATTTTAAAGCTCTGACAATTGGAAAATAAATCATCTTAATATTTAAACTATAATTGGCATTTTAGCAGTTTATCGTCTTGAGTATTCAGCTCATGCCAATGTTCTATAAAATTTCTTGAAAGAGTTCTTGTTTTAAAACCAATGAAATGGAAATTTTCTAACTGGTGAGTGGCACAGGCTCTTAATATTTTTTTAACCGGAAGAAGTCATTAATGTGAAACGGTATTACAGATTTGCGAACAAAGATGCTTTAGCTCTTGATGAACTGTGTAATTTTTTTTGTCAGTAATATTAATTTCGCAAGATAGGCACAATTCATTATAGAAATGTGATGACTCAGAATGGATGAGAACCTTAGCTGTGTTGAAATGATTTTTGAACAAGGCCGCAATATTTCAAACAACTGAATTTCTTTATTTATACCAGCTATAAATTGAGGTAAATGCATGATAATTAAAAACATGTATAATTTGTGATTTATATGTCTCTAAAAATAAAAAAAAATATGACCTTTATTTCTCAGTAATCCCGACCAAATGTGATTAGCTCCAAGGTTTCAAATCCTCGATACCAAAGAGAGTCATTCTCTTATAATTTTTGGCATATTTGTCGAACTAAAGTAAAAAAGTTTTCATTTTTTTAAAGTTTTGAATCGGAAAAAAATGCATTCGAGTTATCTAACGAATGTAAATTAGTCCAACCGTCAATTCTATGATATAATTACTCTTCTTCCTGAAGTCACAATGGTGAAATTATAACATCCTTACCAGATCGGGCACTTTAGATACAGGTAGGAAGATTAATTGAATTATTTTTCTATAAAAGTCCATGTTTTAACCCCGCAGGTCCTTTCATGTGCCAAATCTACGGTATGATGGGGTCACTCTTCGGCTGTGCATCCATTTGGACCATGTCTGTCATCGCCTTGGACAGGTACAACGTGATCGTTAAGGTAGGAACTCATGATATTAATTCTAGGGGACATCAATACGCGTCTACAAGACATCTTTAATTAATCCCTAAGAATTGGGAGAGGAACCCATATCATCCCGGAAGATCCGGTGCCATCTCGGTGAATTGTATGAATAAATAATGAATATATATAATGGATTTAATGATTGGAATTGATGCCTAGGTTACGTGTTGCCAAAATTTTCACATTTAGTTCACCCAGACATTGGCGATACTTAGAAAAAAGTCTTTTCCGTTGAATCGTAAATGGCCGTTGTTAATTGTTGTTATCGTGAGAAAGTGTTTAATTACATCCCGCGTATAGTACTAGATTTTTATTCACTGCATTGTGATTACTGGTGAGTAAAACCAGTCAGACGTGTTTATTTACAATCTGTCGACTGTATTTACATTTGAACTGCCGTCTTTCATCGCTAGTTGGCGCCACAATCCAAAAAGTTGTTTGTTTACGGAATTATAGGCAACATTTTTTGGCGACGAGTCAACAATCCATAATGTAAATTCATGGAGTAAATTCTGCCCAAGTTTCCCACCGGTTCAGATTTTCAGATTGCCGACGTGTCATTGGCTGATTCCTCTATTGTTTTCAATTAGATCAACACCTGGTCAAATTTATGATTTCTATCATAATTCAATGATCAAGATATTTCAAGTAATGATAACAGTAACCTTGATACCGACTTTATTTTACGTAAAGGATACTGAAAAATAAAGTAGTTTGTGAAAAGACATTCATACGTTTGCCAATCAAACTCAGATTGATATGATCTCGGACCGATCTGAACATTCTATGCCATTGCGAAATTGATTTGAATCGGTTCATATTGATTTGAAATCTCTGACTGGCAGAGAAAGCGGGCCGAGGTAGCCCGCTCCTCATACCGATCCCACTATCCTGTCGCATTTACCATGCCGAAACTGAACCGGTAAAATCGATCTGAGTTCGATTGGTAAACGTAGTGATTGAGGTAGATGGGAGAGAGCATTACGTAATCAAACCATTGCCTGTCAACCGAAATATCAACCATTATGTTTATCCCGGCAAAATCCACGAATATATTTATCATGACCACATTAGTCCGTCCGTTGGAGCCGACTACAGCGCTGTTTGCATTGATCTGCCCCATTTTGACCTCAGTTACGGCAGTAATTCGCTAATAACTTAAACAAATAGGTGGTAAGTTTACAATATTTTACTTTCCTTAGGATGGCACGATGGAATGGACATCTTAGCGGGCGCAAAAAAAGAATATCCACATTCTGTTTAAAAGTTTAGGCAATAAGCTCTTAAATCATATTAATTACTTAGTGCTAAGTATTCTGCTCGATTTTATTATAATTTTCACCAGGAATAATGATTGTTATCCATTTTAATAAATAAAAAACCAATTAGATGATAATCCATATTAAAGATGTGAGCGTTTTCCGATATTTAGTGAGTTCTCGATGGAAGACATCGTAAAATTCCACCATTTGCGCGTCAAACGGTGGAGAAAATCGGGGTATATAAAGGAAAATCGGGGTATACAAAGATGGTGGACAGGCCTCGCCCACGCTACAGCTTTTAACATTGGCCACTATAGCAAGTGCCCTCTCCGTCTATCCCAATAGGAAAAACCAAATTCGGGAAAATCGTCCATTGGGAAAAATAGGCCATGAAAGAAGTATTCCCCTTCCCTCCTTGCTATCAACGGCACGTATGCATGCTGAGGTCATTCAAACTGAAATCTGTTGACTAATAAATTCAGGCTTCACTTTGTGGAACCTCTACATATCGGAAATCAAAAACTTTCAAGTAATGTTTCACTTTTTAAATTGTTTACGACCCGGGTTTCGTCACGTAATGACATCTTCTTCAGGTACAAATATTATCCCACATGGGTATATATATGAGCGAATCCATGAGAAATCAGTCGTTAGAGTTGACCAAAGTATTCGAAAAATGAATTTCGTCGCACAAGTTCCAGACACGGTTTTTTTCAAAGCTTAGGTCACCAGTAGGCCGTAGAAACTGGTGAACACAGGAAAATTCATGGACGTTTTTTGTTTTGCACGATTTAGTGTGTGAAACTGGATCGATTTTTATGGGCCTGGGAAAATATTGTAGAAGTCAATGAAAGCACGTTCTTGTGCATTTATTCAAGTGATATGATGCTCGGGGTTCTTCTTGACCATCTTCAGACTGTCATGCGCACGTCTGCCCATGTATATGGAGGTTTCCACTCATAGTGTGACGGTAAATATCTCGCGAAGATTTCTCTCGATTTTAGCGGAAAGAGATCTTGCGGACAACAGAGAGCCCTTATTGTTGGCCATGTATATGGGTATTCTCCCTTGAAAATGTACATGGGGGTTTCCACACAAACTTGAGTGATATATTTTTTTGTTTTTTTTTTTGCGCTTCTGCCGACAATAATCCTGGTATGAAAAAACTGTATGATTTATTAATGAACATGTCAATCAAGATTTTCACGAGAATAAACAATCCGCAATGCGCTTTCTGTCGTCTGCAAGATCTTTTTCCACTAAAATCGACAGAATTCTTCGCAAGATTTTTACCGTCACACTATGAGTGGAAACCGCCATATACATGGGCAGACGTGGGCATGACAGCCTGGAGATGGTCTAAAACAACCCCGAGCATCATATTACTTGAATAAATTCACAAGAACGTGCTTCCATTGACTTCTACAATATTTTCCCAGGCCCATAAAAATCGATCCAGTTTCACACACTAAATCGTACAAAACAAAAAACGTCCATGAATTTTCCTGTGTTCACCAGTTTCTATGGCCTACTCGTGACATAAGCTTTGAAAAAAACCGTGTCTGGAACTTGTGCAAAGAAATTCATTTTTCGAATACTTTGGTCACCTCTAACGACTGATTTCTCATGGATTCGCACATATACAAAATCAGGTGCAGAGGAAGGCGGGGAATGGAAGGGGGAGGGGAGAAGGAAAAACCGTTGGAGTATGGTGTAATGGGTAAGGGGCAGGTAGGGAGGGGTCGGCGAGGGGGGGGGGGGGAAGCGGCGTATATTTTGTATATATGTATATATAAACCCATGTGGGATAATATTTGTACCTGAAGATGCCATTACGTGACGAAACCCGGGTCGTAAACAATAAAAAAATATATACATTAGTGGACCATTACTTGAAAGTTTTTGATTTCTGGAACCTGTTACATAGACCAATTATGGGTCATAAGAAAGTTTGACGAAGATATCCTTTCAGGTATAAGTTATACTATAGAAATCAATTTTGTCTTTAATATTCAAAACATTTACATCTAAATGAATTTAAGGTTTTCGGTAAGGGCTCAAAAAGTTCGATAATTCGATGAGTTCGGCTTCATCACGAATAAATATATCTCACCCTTCTCATTATTCCAAAATATTAAAGGGGATCGGGTCGGTGTGGTGGCTAGGGTACCGGCTAACCATGCGGACGGCCAGGGTTCAAATCCCTGCAGAGGATGTTTTTCAGAGGAAACACGATCCCTACTTGAGTGTCTTGTGGACAGCACTTCAAGTACATAGTACAGTACTCCGTCTGTCGGATGAGGCGTTTAACCGTGGTCTCCTTGGCGCCTATCGTTAAGAGCAGAGTTAAGAACGGGTAACAATGAAGCTCAAATGATATCGTACTGTCTACCAAATTTATTTCAAACTCTTACTACACGTGTTTCAACTGTCTAGCAGTCATCATCAGGCAAGACTGCCTGGTCTGCAAGGCAGGCAAGCTTGCCTGATGATGACTGCTAGACAGTTGAGTAGTAAGAGTTTGTAATAAATTTGGTAGACAGTACGATATCATTTGAGCTTCATTGTTCAACATGCTGTTCTACAACATCTCGCCGGAGAAAGTGGAGTTTATTAAGAACGGGTGTAAAAAAATGACTGGTTATACGCGGTTTGAACAATAAGTGCCCTTCAAGCTCACAAAAATTCTACTTCTCTATGCATAAATCATGCGTTGGTAGATTTCAGTTGCCTGCTACTTTGCATGTGAAACATTCAAAATTCCAAATATTCCAAAACAAAGTCTACCCTAAGGCTCAAAACTAACATATCAATAAAAAATAATCCTATAAACATTGACTCATTCGCTACATCTCTGGTCTGCGCACAGCCAACGCCCAAATACTTTTTTATGTGGTTTCCTATACGTTCGATATAATCGTACATTGAGCAATATAATTGGTACTCGAATCATATTTCAAAATGTTCGTCTCAATAAAAGTGTTCTTATGACCTAGGTTTAAGGTGTTGCACAGCGGTCGGAAGTCGAAAAATTCCGTACAAGAGTCCCAAATGGAATATTTTGAGGTAAAAACTTAAAACTAGGCACACGTACTCAAAATGATTGCTGTTTGTGGAATAATAAGCCGTTTTTCTTAAGCATTTGCCGCTACTTAGATAAGGAGGCTTAAACTTTAGGGGATAGGGCTCGTGTGGTGGCTAGAGGACTGGCTAACCATACGGACGGCCAGGGTTCAAATCCCTGGAGAGGAGGATGTTTTTCGGAGGAAACCCCATCCCTACTTGAGCGTCTTGTGGTGGGCACTTCAAGTACAGAATACAGTACTCCGTCTGTCGGATGAGACGTTAAACCGTGGTCTCCTTGGCGCCTTTCGTTAAGAGCAGAGTTAAGAGCCGACGCCGGGTTTCTATCCACCGTTCATCTATCTATTTATATAAAAGCGAATGTATGTCTGTCTGTCCTGTATGCACGACTACACTGTTCATCCGATCACTAAGAAACTTTAAGAAGTTATTGAGTACTATCTTGCGAAGGTTTAGGTATAAAAATTTTTTAAATATCGCCCTCCCCCCTCCCTCTTAATCTTTCGAATACTTTTCGCGCAACAACGTCCGACGGGTAAGCTAATAATCCTAACCTAATTTTTCCCCTGCTCGCCTCCCTTCTGCACAAGGACCCGCTTTTTCTTGGGCCGGCCCTGTTTGGATGTTTATTATTGCTATATTATTTTATTATTATTTACAAGTTAAAAATAAATATATAAGACAGTTGTCACATGTGAGAGTTAAACCCCTCAAACGGAAATCGATTGGTCGATCTACAACTGAAGCACGAAAGAAAAAGGCATTACGAGTTTCAGAAACAGACGAGCAACGAGAATCAAGATTGGAAACTGATCGATTACGCACTGCTCAAGCCCGCTCAAATGAAACAGAAGAAAAACGAGAATTAAGATTGGGAGCCGATCGATTACGCACTGCTCAAGCCCGCTCAAATGAAACAGAAGAGCGACGAGAATTAAGATTGGGAGCCAATCATTTACGCACTGCTCAAGTCCACTTCAACGAAACAGAAGTGCAAAGAGAATCAAGATTGGGAGCCGATAGAGTACCTACGCATTGCTCAAACCCGTTTACAATTGGATTTTTAAGATTTTAAAACTTGAACCTTTGCACTACGCACTTCAACAATAGAATATTTTATTTACTTGGAAACCGCAACGTAGGCATGGAATGGAAACTCATGCCATCATTCGTATGCTACGAATTCCTGTGTAGGTACGAGGAATTCATTGGACTGGGTCTCAAATTCTTTTAGGGCTCCGATTTTGAACCCAGAAAAAGGCATTGCAACGCATGCCGGGTGCAGCTAGTCCCTCATATATCTCCAGTGGCGCAAATGACCTTAGCTGTGCGTCGCCTCCCCAAATATCCAATCCAATCCAAAATATTAAGCCATTTGTCGTAATCCTTTTCGAGACGTCTTCCCAGAAATGAAAGCCTTTTCTCATGGGAAGTGATTAAAATGCATTACAGGGAGACTTTATTTCAAAGATTAGGAATTTATAACGTCTACACCTCGTCATAAATTTAGCAGTGTTTAGTTTTTATTTTCATCTCAACTTAAAAAAAAATTAATTCAGTTTCTGGCCGCAGTAAGCTTTACGGAAACACGAAAAAAAACCTGTTGCAAAGGGATTTTCACCGTGCGGCTCATAAATAAGACGTTTAATTTTAAATACTTACATGGATAAAATTGTTCATTACTGAAAAAATAAGTCACATTAAGTTTATTTTTGTATTATTAATGTAATAGTATCACACCATACTTCTTAATGCAGCTCTGGGTTGACTAAACTATTGTGTAAACAGCCCTTCCCAATCGGTGAATTTAAATGATTTTTTTAGAGGCGTGAAGACTCATTGGTGGATTTTTTTTAATCGAACGCCGTCTTCAGTACACTAATGATGTATTTTTTCGGGCGTGTGCGCTCAGGCGTTATTCACTGGGCCACCTTAAAGAACAGAAAGCGGAGAAGATTCGTTATTACAAATTAATTTTATGGTGGGCTCATGGTGAGGTTCATACTATAGCCTGCTAAGGAAACATTCATCAGTATTAAACTCGAAAATGATTTTCATTATGAATGGGGATAAATCTTGCTCAAGCTAACAAATTTCAAGCTATCCGCGACTAGCCACGGAGTTCCACTTTTACGGAGTCACCCGCAATGCACACATGTGCGAATTTCCACGGAGGAAAAATCATCCGCATTGACCGGGATCTTGATCCGGGATTTGAACCTTGACCTCGTGGGCAGTGGCGCTAAACGCTCAGTAGCGACTGATTGTTACATCGTACGTCCGGCAGTCGAGAACATCTAGTCCCGTAAGGGCCCCCCTGCACTGGCAACTTTTTCAAAGCAACTATTTAGTTACTTTGAAGAAGTTCAAATGAAACACACGGTATTGACTGCGGCCCCGCGCACGGGCGACTTTTTAGTTGCCGCAACTAAATAATTGCGTCCGAACCTATTCCGAGGGTGAGTAAACTGTTGTCGGCAGGAATAGACCACGTAGGTTTTTGCCCAACCCCGCGCACTGTCAACTATTCAGTTGCTTGACGGCCCTTGTTCGGAGCGCTTTTCGGAGTACTTCAATAACTACTAATATAAAGCAATAAAAACGTATTTCCATTTCTTTTGCAATAAATAATTTAAACTATTAGTGGTATTAATATTTTCCTTACCTTATGCCAATCTTTCTTGAGGTGGTACAGCCTGTCGTAATGATGTATTTTGGTAAGTTATTAGAGGTCCAAGGGTAACCAGCAGTTGATCAAAAGTTTCTATGCTCATTCTAAAATAATTAAAGAACTTATTTGGATGTTCTTTCAAACAGCTTATAAAATTGCCCATCAAGAAGTCTGGAACTAATTACTGGATGTACCCAAAACTCTTTGTTCCTTTGCTTATTTTTTCGCTGTCTCAGAATGAGCGCGACAACACAAGTAGCTTCCACGAGATCCATTGTAAACTGAGCTGAGAGGCAACTATTTAATCGCCAGTGCGCGGTGGCGGGCAACTCACGGGTGAGTAAACTGTTTGGTTGCCGGTGATTAAAGTTGCCAGTGCGCGGGGGCCCTAAAGTTCACAAACATCCACAGGGGAAGAGGACGCCTCGGTAGCCTAACTGGCTAAAGCAGTCGGCCGGAAATCGAGGGATCCGGATCCCGGTCAAGGCGGATGATTTTTCCCCTGTGGAAATTTGCTCAAGCTACCTAAACTCACCGCCATGTAAACAGCCCTTCCCAATCTACATCTACGTACTTCTCTGCGAGCCGCCAAATGGGCGAGTGGCAGGGGGTGTTAGGACATCAGCCGTGTAAAGATGTAAGGGATAAGGTTTTGAGAGATGTAATTGTGACGTGTATTATGGGAGTGTATTTAGTGGATCTCAGTTTTTATTTTGCTCGCCTAATGTGCGTGGAATGAACGAGTTTTTGTACCTATCTGTTCGGCGGTGTATCTCTCATATTTATTCGCTTCTGTCAGACCTAGACATGTGGTGAGGCGTCATGATGATATTCTCTGTGTCGTTCTGAAACTGACAATTTCTGAATTGCTCAAGTAACCCAAGCCTAGCGTGTAGCCTCCGAGTCTCTAGGGGCTCCCACCTTAATCCCTCTAAAAGCTGTGAGACACTGTATGTTCGCTCATAGCAGTTTTTAACGAAGCGTTCTGCTTTTCTTTGTATTTTTTAAATTTTGTTTGGTTAAAACTTCAAGACCAGGGTCCCAAATGGTCGCGGCGTATATGAGGTGTGGCCTAACCAGAGGGACGTGGCATCTCTCTCTTTTACTTTTTCACCCTTTGGGCCTTCCTATTATACGCTTAACAAAACCTAGTTCCTTAAACGTAGTACGAGCGAGATAGTTCTCTAATCATAATAGAGACCATATTCGAATTATACGTTTAAATTTCACCAACTGTAGGGCACACGAATTAAAAATTGCATTATTAATGGCGACATAATATAAGTTTTCGTGACAGAAATTGTAAGTAATCAAATGAAAATATCTAAACGAGTCTTTAACTTGACTCATTTTTTTCACGCGGTACGTTTGAAACTCCATCAAAACGGAAGGTACATTGTGATTCCGAAGAATTTGCTGAAGTGACATTATGATCAATTTTCAAAAAATATTTGACAAAACACACAAATACTTCACACTGTTGATTTTTTGACGAAATCTTAGTGTAGGGAATGCCTCATTTTTAATATAAGGTCTCTTTGGAGTGCGTACGCGTACCATTTCCCATGTAAAAGGGCTGGTAATCTCTGGCAATAATCTCGGAAAGTAACGAGGTAAGGGGTTGAATTTTTGGTGTCAATGGAAGGGTGATATATTTTTCTTTAAAAAGGAGACCAAATTATTGATTTCTGGGTAAAAATGATATTTCGCTCAAAATACCTTAGCTCTGTGCCGCATAAGGTTCTTTAGAAGCGTTGAGACATATTGATGAATTTTCTTTTTTTATCGAACGGCGCCTTCAGCACACTATTTATGTATTTTTTCGCGTGCATGTGCGCTCAGGCGTTATTCACTTCCTCCACCCCCACTCAACCCCATCTCCCTCCCCTCCCCCCGCCAAATCCCGAAATCCGCGCAGTCACCCGTGTTGGCTGTTCGAGCAAGCCTTGGAGAGAGCGAGCGGGGCGGGGCGGGGCGGGAATTAAGCGGGGAAAATGGGATTAACTTCCGCGGCCTAAACGTGCGAGTGGATGGTCTTGAGAAGAGTTGAGGATTAAAAAGTGGAACGGGTGTCGAGCCAAGGCAGCGGAGGGGAACTGCACTAATAATAATAATAATAATTTTTATTAACCTTCAATTATTACAAGGCAAGTCAGTACAAAAATATATTATTGGTGTTACACATAAAGTTGACATAGATATACATATAGGTGGATTAGAAAGTATTAAAAAATGCCTATAAAGTGAAGGCACTTTTGTCATTTACAAATTCCTTTAATGAGTAGAATGCTTTTTTACATAGAACTCTTTTTACCCAAGAATATAATTTTTTATTATCTTTTATTGTTTTGATAGAATCGGGTACCTTATTAAAATATTGAATTCCAGTATACAATACACTTTTTTCATAAAATGATTTTTTGTGGAATATACCTACTATTAAAATTGTTAGGATGTCTGGTTAGGTATTGGTGACAACTCAGATAGGGTGTGTATAAATGAGGGTTATTTTTCACAAACATGATTATATTTAGTATGTAAATACATGGAAGAGTCAGTATTCTATCTTTTATGAAATGATTTTTACATGATTCATAGGATTTCAGGTCATTTAAGACCCTTATTGCTCTTTTCTGGATCCTGAATAATCTCTCTACATGTACAATTGGGGCTTGTCCCCAATAGATGACACCATATTGCAGTAGGTTGTGCATGTTAGCATAATACAGTGCTAAAGCTGCTGCCTTTGAACAGGTTACCATGATTATCCTGATAGCAAAAACAGTTTTGTTTAGTTTATTGCAGATGTTGTTAATGTGGCAACTCCAGTTCAGGTTGGTATCTATATTTAAACCCAAAAATTTGAGACTATCGACATTAACATATGGTAAACTATTTTTTAGCCGTAAAGTATTTTCTTTGTGTTTTGAGGAATTAGATACTGAATAATAAAGTAACTGTGTTTTGCTATCGTTAATTATTAAATCATTTGATAGAAACCAGTTTTTGGCTTTGCTTATGGTTTCCATGACTTCATCTGTTGCCTTATCAATGTCTGTTGTATATATTCTCATGGAGGAATCATCAGCATACATAGTGGATGGTATAGTATTCATGTACTCAAAAAAATCATTTGTATATATTAGGTATAAAAGGGGTCCTAAAATGGACCCCTGAGTCCCTCTACTCCCTCCCCTTAAAATACGGTATTGGCCGTGCCAAACCTACAATTGACCTCGTGGTTCGTATGGGATTTTCTTTGTTCTTCTTCATTTTTCAGCAGAGTTAGAGGTGAAAATATTCAAAAATAGAGAAAAGGAAAACTTCTGTAAATAACCACGTGACCCCTTCAAGACCATGGCCACGTCTGGTCTCAAGGGGGGAGGAGGGGGGGTCGAAAAAAGGCCTAAAATTGGCCACGTGGTTGTTGAATGGCTCCAACTCCATACGAATACTCCAACGAAAACCGGAAGTCTGTTATTTAAACCTAAATACTCGTATTTTGTTATCCATGTCCGATGCTGAAAAAATATATTAGGTACCTTAATGTCTAGTGCATGTTATAAAAGCTTTAGAACAATATTGTTATTATATTTATTATGATTCAAAAAGTTATGTAAAGAGATACCATTGCACTGCCATTAAGGCTATGAATTTCAGTGCAAAACTTCGTCATTAGTTAACTAATATATCTTCGCTAAATGACTGATGACTTAGCAATATTTTTACACTATTCTTTACAGTAGAAATATTTCCAAACAACATATGTAAAAATCAAGGCTGGCTATAGGTCAAGGTTAACATTAAAGTTCCTCCTTGAAGCCCTTGAAAATCCACTGGTGAGAAAGACGCCATGGTAAATTAACTGGTTTTACCATTCGGCGCGATATTGAGGGATCCGGGTTCTGGTCAAGGTGTATGAGTTTTCCGCGGTTATTGTTGTTGTTTGTTGTATTAATGAATATACATAATAGATTCAAATGCTTGGAATCGTTGCCTAGGTAACGTGTTACCTAAATTTCCACTTTTAGTTCACCCATTCCTTGGCGCTACTTAGAAAAAAGTCTTCTCGGTCGACTCATAAATGGCCGTTGTTGATTGTTGTTAACGTGAGACTGGTGGATATTCAGTTACGATCGAGGAGATATGAACTACTTGATGCTGTGAATAATAGCTGGCTATTTTTGAGACCTAACAGTTACTTTGTAAATGCTAAAGAGGAAATATCTACAACTGGAAGTATGTAAGAGGCATATGTAACTTCCGTCGTGAGCAGACGCCGACGATTGCCAGACTCTGATTCTAATCTGAATGCATGAGGCCCGTTCGGCTTAATTAAAGAATTTAGAATGACTTGTTTAAACAGAACTTGCTTTGTACCAGGCTGATAAACAGGGTATGTAACTACGAGCACCCAAAATAGGAGACCGGACGGTATTTAAAAAGTGTTTAATTTCATCCCGCGTATGGTACTACATTTTTATCCACTGCATTATGATTACTGGTAAGTAAAACCGGTAAGACGTGTTTATTTAAGATCTGTCTACTGTATTTACATTTGAACTACCGTCTTTCATCTCAAGGCGGCGCCACAATCCACAAAGTTGTTTGTTTACGGAATTCTAGGCAACAGTTCTTGGCGACTAGTCAACAATCCATATGTATATTCATGGTTGTATTGTTGAATTCCGCGGTTTTTAATTAATTTTAAGTATGTACTCTATCTATGCATATCAGAATGAGTTTCCAGAGCAGAGCGCTGATAAACTTGAGTCGTTAATCTTCACAAACATTTCTACATCCACATGCTACCCTGCGAGCCGCCGTATGTGCGTGTGGCAGGGTGTGTTAGGACACCAGCCGTATTAAAATGTAAGGGATATGGTTTTGGGAGGAAAAATGATGACGTATTATGGGAGTGTATTTTGTGGAGCTCAGTTTTTAATGCGATTGCTTATTGTGCGCGGGAAGAACGAGTTTTAAAACCTATCTTTCGGGCAATGTATCTCTCTTACTTGTATCTCGTATGCAATGTATCTCGCTTCTGTCTGACCTCAAGATGTAGTTAAGCGTCATGGTGATTCTCACCGTATCTATGGATCTCACGTATTGTGGCATCTAATGTAACAAAATTTAGCTTAAGGTGTTTTATTTTCTATGTTTACTTTGGTCTCATGATTCTTTTCTGCTTAACCTGAAATGTACCGCATGATTCCAGGGCCTCTCAGCGAAACCATTGACGATCAAGAGGGCCCTCTTCTGGTTGTTCATGGTCTGGTCCAACTCCATCGTTTGGACTTTGGCTCCGGTCCTCGGATGGAATAGGTAAGATACGAATAGCATTATTATGCTTGATCTTGATCTAAAATAAATGGGATCATGACATCTGATTCTTTGTTTCGTATTTTAGAGTGTTTCATTTCACGACTCACTAGCGATGGACTGGAGAAGTTTTAAATTCAGATTTATTTTTTTAAAATTATTTTCCTGGGTTTTAGCATTGAATTAGCATTCATTTGGGAAAGAGTGTATTTTGAACCAATTTTCCGTGACGTCATGCTCTACCGATCACACCGATATCATCACCGATATCATTAAATACATTTTTTTTTTAATATAATCATCTTAGACGTATGCTTTCGCTATGGGGAGAAAATCTCTAAATATGTAATTGAATTATTTCGTAATATATATCAAGTCCAATGCGTCTACGTGTTAAAATAACATTGAATTGCCAAGGAACCAAATCTGGAACTTGCAATGGTTTCGCTTCTATCCCTATATCATTAATATATGAGGACCCCAGGAGTCAAGGGGTCTAAGTAACAAAACCATTGTTTAGAGAAACTTAAGTCAAAGTTGAAAATGTTCGGTACAACCCACTATGTAGTTAAGAGGCATTACCCTAGATAGCAGCACCTGTCCAAAAAATCACTTGGATCCCTTTACCACCTAAAAGATTAATATTTTCACAGCCCATTCCTGCACCTAACTTATTTTTTTCAAAAATGTCACTTAGACCCGTTGACTTCTGGGGTCCACATTTATATTATGGATTTAAATGTTTAGGATCGTTGCCTGGGTAATGGGTTGCCTCAATTTCCACATTTAGTTCACTCAGTCCTGGGCGCTACTTAGAAAAAACTCTTCTCAGTCGAATCGTAAATGGCCGTTGTTAATTGTTGTTAACGTGAGACTGGGGTGAATATTCAAAAGCGATTGAAGAGATATGAACTAATTCATGCTGTGAATAATAGCTGACTATTTTTGAGACGCAACAGTTAAGCTGTGTCCCAATTCGCCATTTAGGCAACTAAATCGGCAGATTTAGGGAGGACGCCATCTTGAAGTGTTTCCCAATTCGTTAGGCATCATGGGGGAGCGGATTTAGGTGCCTTTCTCGGGGGTGAACTTTAGGGTAGATGGAGTTTATCCTAAATCCGCCTCCATATTGAATTTCCTATCATGCAAAGCGCAGCATGCGTCGTACAAGGAAACTCGCACCGCTAGTACCCAAGGAAGTAGTTGAAAAGTGGCAAACATGGCTATTATTTATCTGTTACGAAAGAATTCTCTAGAATTTCGCAAACCAACACCCGACTACAAAAGAAAAATTTTACTTGGTACACTTAAATAAAACGAATTTAAATCACAGAACACCTACACAAATTTACATACCCCGAAAACTAAAAACTAACGAATCTCCAGACAACGAAATGGATGAAAAAAATGTAATTTCACTTTCCAAATCTCACAACGCACCCGAAGGTAGCCACAGGCGTCAAAGATGTCTTTATTTCAGGTTTCATTTGTTTCATTCAGTCCTTTATTAATTACTCATATGTTTTTCATTCGTGTCCAGCTCGGTAGACGGCAACACTAGCATGGGATGTCCCAAATCAAGCTCCCTAAGCGAAAGGCATCTAAATATTTAGCTAACTAACCGCATCCTCCCTAATGGCTAACGAATTGGGACACGGCTTTACTTTGTGAATGATAGAGAGGAAATATACTACTACAGGAAGTGTGTAAGAGGCATATGAAATTTCCGTCGTGAGTCTTTTCTCTGCTGTGTGGATCTTTTACTGTTAATTTACAGCTACCGTTTGTTGTTTAATTACCTGTTGAGAGCCTTAGGAATCAGAAGGTATGATCTAGATAAAATAATGTGGATGTTGATGTGTAAGCTACCATTCCTGTGTGGCCTCGGAGTAGGTTCAACAATCCCTCCTTTATTTGTCATTAAAATTTTAATGATTGATAATTATTGGCGTAATTTCTCA
Organism: Ceriagrion tenellum; assembly: GCA_963169105.1. NCBI lineage: Eukaryota > Metazoa > Arthropoda > Insecta > Odonata > Coenagrionidae > Ceriagrion > Ceriagrion tenellum. The sequence continues at coordinate 94,163,288 of OY720643.1, forward strand.
TCCATAGATGATATTGTCGGATCTTGGTATTCAAATCCATATATTACTTGTATCCGTCTTCTCATTTATTCTACTTCTTTCACCTCGTATCATTATTAAATTGCCGTAGAACGATATTCACGAAGTGCTAAGAAGTGAATTGTGCATTTGTGTAATTAAATTTGGAGAAGAATTAAATATTTCTGTAGACTGAACAGTATTAAAAAAGAGTGTAATTACGTCCCGCGTGTAGTACTACATTTTTTGTCCACTGCATTATGATTACTGGTGAGTAAAACCGGTAAGACGTGTTTATTTTCGATCTGTCTACTGTATTTTCATTTGAACTGCTGTCTTTCACCACGTGACGGCGACTCAATCGAAAAAGTTGTTTGATCACGGAGTTCTAGACAACAGTTTTTGACGCTTAGTCGAAAACCCATAATGTATATTCATGCCCTACGTATTGCTAATAAGTAACACGCATGCAAAGTTTCCCGAAAATCTGCAAAGTAACGAAAATCGCTATATCCACCTTAATGTACTTTGAGCGAAATATCATTTCACCTAGAAATCATGAATTTTGTCTCATTTTTGTTAAAGAAACATCTCATTCTTCTGAAGACACAATAAGGTCAGCCTCTTACCGAAAATATATATCATCAAATTTTCGTCAAAATCTGAGTGGTCCAGGGCCAACTCCCGTCCGAAGAGGCGTGGAATGACCCACGTGCAATAAAAATTTGCAGAAAAGCGCAAGCGTTTGGACATAAATAGTGGATTTTGAGTACTCATGAGAAGTGAATATTAATAAAAATTTAATTCGTTCCAGGAATTACAGTGTAGTACAAAATAGGTTATCCCTAATGATGAGCCTGTGTCAGGGCTACTACCAGATAGTCCATGCGAAAGCAATAGCGACAGAAATACATGATTTGAATTTTGCAATGAAATGTTGAGAAAATCAGTGAAGAATTATAAACTGATACAAAAAATTACTCATAAATATACAGAGTGATAACCTGGTTACAAAAGTGGAGACACATAAATACATGATCAAATATAGGTACTTAGTATAAAAATTGTATGACAAAAACGCTTCATTTTTTTACATTCAATTCAATGAATGTTACATGCAAATTACAGGACAAAACCTCGATGTTTTGTATAAATAATAACAATTTTTTTTTCCTTAAGAAATTTCCGGATGTTTTTTCTTCCTTGATGTGTGTCGGAAGGACATTAAATATTTTTCTCGACATGTGTACAAAACATCTTTGGAGTAAGGTCAGATTAGGCTTTGGCAAAGAAACAGCATTTCTTTCACGCAAACTAAGGACATGCGTCCTGGGTAACAAATTCGCTTCGTTGCCGCTTCTTGAATAAAAATCCCCCAAGACTGAATAAAAATACATGTATCTGAGAGGCAGTATATTCAGTTCTAAGAACAGTGGGAATACATTAGAGAAACGGCTTTTGTGCATTATCACGCGTACTGTCCCCTGTTGCAGATTTTCAGATTTTGCAGCGTGATTTTTATGACTTTAATTGTTCGTTCCTTCTTATCTCGTCATGCTGGCTTTCTGTGCTTCTGTCGAACGTAAGATATTCTTAAACTCCACGCGTTTGCGTTCAAAATTTTGCAGGTACGTGCCAGAAGGGAATATGACCTCGTGTGGAACCGATTACTTCTCCAAGGACTGGATCAGCGTCTCGTATATTTGGGCCTACAGCATGTTCGTCTACGGCCTCCCGCTCTTCGTCATCATCTACGCCTATTGGTTCATCGTCAAGGTACGTGGTCAGACCTGAAATACTTCATTATAAAACGCATTTTATGGGTAATCATCGCATGCGAAAGTAACAATTTTATGAAATTGTTTCGTTGAATGTAGAATAGAATAGAATAGAAAATAGTCTTTATTGTTCTGGGACTTTAAGTCCCCTGGAACACAGAAAAGAAATAAATACATGCCGTAACATAAAAGATTACAAAAAACTAAGCAATTTTACATAGGTAATCAGATAAATCAAATAAAAACCTTATTTATTATTTTATTTCTTTCAATTTAAAGCATATTTTGAAAAAAGTACATAAGGTGATCTGTATGAGGTAGTATTTAAAAGTTTTCAAGCTTGCAGTCACTGGCTTAAGAAACGCATTTTGATGCCGCGCTAAAATAGGCTCATTGCTTCACTTGGATTGCTAATATTAAAATTAAGTGGGAAATATACTAAGTTTACTTATTCACCTTAGCTTATATGTGGAATCAGCCTCAAGTGCAATATTTATACTATTTTAGCGCTGTTATTACTCATTTTTAGATCGACTCATACTTTGGAGAAGAGAGAAGATGGTGTCTTGACGCTGGAAACTGAAACTTGTTTTTTTTGTGTGTCAAAATGTAACCCACGTGACACGTCCATTGCCCGCAATTTTTCCGTGAATTTCATGAATAATGCAGAGTTATTTTGTTTAAAATTTTCCATTTTCACTCTCATTGACTAGTAATGACGGTTCTGCAAAAATTCCGCTACTTGTACCAATGGCTGCGGCGTAATTACTTAACAACGCGTCCATTCCACATTGCCTATGTACATTTGATGAATTTAATATTGTCCTAATCTATCGTTCTGTATGGCTCCATGTCTTATCTTCTTTTTCATTTATCATATTTTGTATATTTATGCAAATCATCAGTACATTGATGTGTCCAATTACACCTATTGATATTCTATATTCTGTTCACTTTGACAATGGCCTAGCAATGGTGTTTACATCTGATTCTGTCATTATTAAGCCCCGTTCACAAAAACTTAACTTGGCTTAAGCTGTTCCCGAGTGCCAATCGGGGCCTGAAATCTCCTACCAATCCCAGCACTCCACTTTCAAAGTCGATGTTACAATCGATTGATGGGCCTTATCGATATCGTAACCTCCTTTTCTAGTAATCTTTGCCCTTTTCCCTAGCCTTTTCGTTAGTAAACCAGGCCTTGCTATTGGCTAGAATTAAGAGAAAGTTGAGAAACGCTCAACTCCAAGACTACGCCAAGTCGAGTTAAGCCACTTTAAGTTGTTGTTAACCAGTGTGTTGCTTTCTCACGGACTCAACTCCTAAGTCGCGCCAAGTTAAGCCAAGTTAAGTCAAGTTAAGTGGTTGTGAACGGGGATTTAGTCTTTGTCGTTAGGTAAATGGTGTTATATAATTCTAAGAATCTGCTTTGTTTAAGGAGTCTATAAAAGCATCGCCTCAAAAGTATGAAGCATTTTATATCTATCTGTTTTAACTCTGATTTAAATCAAAACGTCATAGAGATGTCATAGATGAGACTGTTTATGTTTCTTTCTATATTTTTGAAGCGAAAAGTGTACTAATCCAGACGGTTTGCATTTCAGGCCGTGGCTGTCCATGAGAGGCAGATGAAAGAACAGGCGAAGAAGATGAACGTGGCTTCGCTGAGGAGCGCAGAGGCAAAAGCTGCCAACACTGAGTACAAACTGGCCAAGGTGCGTTGTGCCCTCAATTATGAAGTTATTCTCCCTTGATTTTGACGATTCGTCTAAAAATTCTGTCCTGCTGGCTAGCAATTCTTCGACAGCTGAGCATTAGCTATTTATTATCACCATGGTGTTGTGCCAGTGAACCCCTCAGTGATCGCGTCGCTTTTGGTGAACCTGGGGGGTAAGTCTGTAACTTTTGTCGCTTACTTTTGTCAATAAATTACTCGACCGGTTTAGACGACGTTTGCGAGTCCGTAACTAATGGGCGTTAAAATTGTCGACTGACTGCAATCGTCGACAATTCAAAGTATGAGAATTTTCGGAACAGTTGGCGATAATGATCCGGAGCCAATGAAGTTCTTCGTTTCTTTTCGCCGCGTCAAGCTCTCGTTTTGCAAACAAATCGACCGCAACGACAACGATGCAACGTGTAAACAAACAATTGAATGCTGGAAAATAAAGAGCGAAGTACGAACGTGGTCGAGGCCAGTTGTTTCAAATTGCTCCAAATAATAGTGAAATTATTGAAATAATGGAGGCTATTGCTGGTCCTTTGTAAGTATAATATATTTATTTGAGAGTACGTAACCCAGACCTACGCTTTCTTTTCAAAGAAGGTTCAAGGACATCGCATAGATTACGAGCAATGTCTTTATTTATCCGGAAAAGTTTAATAAACACTGGATCTGGCAAGTCAAAAGCATTATGAGTGTCTCTTAAACGTTTTCGTTCCACTCTATTTCGCTTAACTTCTTCAAAATATATATCCCGAAGAAGAATTATTCTCTGACGGTTACGAATGAACCGCGCCATTTCAAAAATCAACAAATGACTATCGCCTATAGATTAATTTTACCGACGCCAATCCGGTTCTACGTAAAATAAACGACCGTAGTCGCCTAATTGTCGCCCCGGAAGTCGATTATTCACTTTACAGACTCAAGCCAAGCGCTTATATTGTCGACGTCGACAAAGTTGTCGACCGTCGCTAAAATTGTCGACCGTAGAGGTAGATAAAATTTACAGACTAGCAAACGTCGATAAAAGCCCACAGAAGAGACAAAAAGCGTTTGTCGACGGTCGACAAAAGTTACAGACTTACCCCCCTGTTCTCGTATGGTGTCTCACAGACTCAGGTTGAAAAAATTATATAATGCATTGGTTAATGAGAAATATTGGATATATATTGAATTGTTTAGTTTTTGGCCGTTTTTCTTGTTTGATTGAATAAATAATTGTACTTGTAATAACTTGAAGTGCGTTAATTACTGTCGATATTTCGAGTAACACGTATGTCATCCAACAGCGCCAAATCAGTATTTAATCCTCAGTCGAAAATTGGAGATTGGCTGTGTAAGACGAGGAACATTTTTTATTGCTAAATAAATAAAAGTCCTAAATACATCGAGTGCAGTAATTAGCTTACTGCCAGCTAACAACAAAGAACGTTGACTTTAAACAATATTTTATTATTTTTGTGGTACATTGCGATGAAGTTGGTACGGAGGCTTCCGCGGTTATTTAATGACCGTATTCTGAAAATCGTACATCGGGCAAACATCTAGATCCCTGAAATGCAGGTTGGAAGAACATCTAAGAGCAACCGAAAAGAAAAATTTTCGCCTTTCCGCAGTCGCAGAGCACGCATTTTCGGAACCTGGCCATATAATTAATTTTAACGGGTGTAAGATCATCGCCAGAGAAAATAAGTATTTCCCTCGGCTAATAAGGGAAGCTGTCAAAATAGCGAAGAACACGGGGAACTTTAATAGAGAAGGCGGTTATCCGCTAGCTTCAACGTTAAAACGGCTCTTACAACAATCGATTTCGAATTCCCATCCGGCCAATGAGCGCGCACCTGACTAATACCGTTAATAAAATGATCTGCATTTCATTTAGGACCTGACGAAGCCAGCTATAAGGCAGGCGAAACTGTTGTCCCCCAAAAATGGATCGACGCGGCAAAAACCCGGACAGAATACGGTCATTGCGATGAAGTTTTAAAAATATGAGCACTCACACCTTTCATCTGGTTTGAAAGCTCAACTTTGTTTTATCGCTTCATTTTACATCATTTGTGTATTTTTTTGTCGTTCTTACCATAATTTCACCACATAATACAAAGCGAAGAACATATACGTGTGTGTTTCAGACAGCTATAACTTTTGCCGGTATCGCATGAATACGTTGAGCATAAATGTACAAAAAGCCAAATGCGTCATTTTGAGTTTGCAACGCAAAACTGTCGCAGCTTTTATGCACCAATGTCATGAAAATATTTTAAATATTGATGCGTTCGTCATTAAATCTCGTTCAGTAATATGAAGACTTGGAAGAAATGTTTGTAAAAGGGAAGACAATGATTTTTTTTGGGGCTTCAAGCGCAAAAATAGCTTAAAAACCTACAGGGAATGACCTGAGTTAGAAATACCAAACTGCTTGTTCACAACCTGGGCATACGACTCCTTTAGATAATTTAGATAATTCGTCTGAAATTATATTTTTCTTGTCATCAGTACTTCGGCGGCAGATCCTTGCCCTTAAATACTACATGGGTGGTCTACCGATTAAGATAGGAGAGATCAATATAATAATAATGATTTTTATTCCAGATTAGATAAATACAAATATTATTTTACAAAGATTTCTCCGGAATATAGGTACAGGACAGTATTGGACAGTATCTCCGTTTTGGGGTCACCGACTCGACCATCTCAGATGAAATACATAAATGAACATAGAATAAGTGTGATGCCATCATTGGTGCTGAATATTTTTATAATTAACCCATGGTTTGAAATGTGAAGTAGAAGCAAAGCATCAAGATTAGTTGAACTTCAAAAGTCTCCTTCCTAGTTACACTTGTGTTTGAGCAATCTGTTATTAAAATAATCATTATAAATAGCTACAACAAAATGTAATTGAAACGTTTGCTTGACATATTGACATACGTTCATTTTGAACTACACACAACAAAATTTACATAACACATCTGAGGACATATTTTGCACCAGTTTCTTATTATGTTTGTTAGCTATTTGCACAAGTAGAATAATATTTAATATACAAAAAGTAGAAATCATTTTAATTATGCACATATACATTTAAAACTATAATTGTTATATAACTTTTGTAAGTAAGTGCTTTACATCTCTGATTCCAAATAACCATTTCCTTAAACGAAGTGTGAACCCCTTTTCATTTTTAATTTTAACTATATCTTCAGGCAGAGATGAAAAGAGTTTAGGCCCAAGATATAGATAACTCTGTCTAAACAGTTCATTTTTAGGTCTTGGTACATGCACACCAGGGTTTCCTCGTAGTACATAAACCCTCGGTTTTTCTCTTTCACCTCCTCGATTATAAAAAATTCTTAAGACCTTGAAAATAAAAAGATGTCTAAGAGGTAGGATGTTCATCCTTAAGAACAGTGGATAGGAATGTGCAGTTCCTGGTGCTCGAACCATTGCCCGTATTATCTTTTTTTTGAGCTACCAAGAGAGGATGCAAATTAGTTAGATATGCTCCTCCCCAACGCACAATACCATATTCCAATCTTGAATTTACTAATGCATAATATACCATTCTAAGAACAGAAGCTGGGCAGATAAATTGTAACAGGTAAAATTTTCTTATCACATAAGTTAACTCCGATTTTAGTTTGTTAATGTGTTGTTTCCAGTTACAGTGTTCGTCGATTCCCCCTCCCCTCATTATCTGTTTCAATGATTTATTTTACCTCCTCCCAATCTCCTTCAGAAATATCCTTCTCTCAGCCACCATGCAAAGCACTTCTTCGTTCATCTTCCTACCCTTGCCCAGCACTTTTGTCATTTCCGGTTCATGCCTACTTTTCGAACGCATGTAGTCTATTATCGTCATCTTCAACATGAATTTTGAGCATTAATGTGTATAATTTAGGCATATTAATATTATTTGATAAAACTTCGGCGGAAATTTCCAAAAAAGTTTATTTTATTAACCGTCGTCATATATCACTTCAACATCTAGTTAAAATGTGGACGGCAAACATAGTTCACTTCCTTATTTTGCGTCGGAAAACAACGTTTGCAGGAATTTATTGCCTTAACAAGAAAAAACGGCACGCAATATAGCATTTCTCAACTGTTTAACGCGAGTTAAGACTTCCGCTTCACTCTGAATTGAGCATTGAAACAATCTCAATTCCCATGGCATTGGTGAAATTAGGCTTGGCCCTCCAAGGATTCCAATTTCTGCCACGCTCCCACTACATGATTATGTAGCCCTAGATTGAAAATTGGTTCCATTTTGGAAGAATAAATTATGATAACACACTAGAATTTCATATCTATAGTGCCAATTTCTTTCATTTACGCCTATTGAAATTATAAGTAAATGTGTCCATATCTGACACCGAAACATATATCGGCCATTTATCACTCGACGTGTTTGCATCCATCACATCCTAAAGTCACCGGAAATAATTCGTGGAAAATATTTAAGTTTCACTTTTTAGGGGTTTTTACAGGGAAGAGGGGATTATTTACTGGCGTTCTTGCATTCCTCCTGGAGTTATGGTGGTGTGCTGTAGTTTTTGTTGTGCTGTAAGAATGTTTGAAATTGGCGGGCAGATGTCGCTTCGTGCGGCCAAAAAAAAAACAAGCAAGCAATGGGAAAGGTCATGTTGCTTTTGATGGTTTAAATAATTGTTAATTTTGGTCATTGCGTACTCTCTCTCTACTAGAGATCTTAATGACTAATTTTACTTAAAAGGTAGGTATACCTACACGCACGTGTTTCGATAGATTGATACAGATTGATAGGTATCGCGACAGTGGCAGCGTAAATTTGATGGTTGAACTTCATCGGTGTTTAGAGGGCAATATGTTTGTTGAATTGGCGGCACAAGGTAAAAACATAGTCATTAATTGTGTTTGTTCACTTGTGGTTACGAAGTTGTTTAATTATCTCTTCTGTGAGGTCGTTTTTTAAGTAACGGACGTCTGATGTAAGAATGGGCATGTAGGTACTCCTATTTCTTTGGGTTCTTGCTTCAACTATTTTCCTAGTAATTGCCTTAGCTGGGTATCACAACGTTACACTTGCGGAATTCGGGTTTATGAAATTTATGCCTATATTGTGTCTAATTGCTTGCCACAACTCGGTGACAACGTTTAGTAGGTGAGCAACTCTAGCTGTAGTTTGGGTTGAATGTGGCCGTAAACTATGAATTCGTACCCTGGTAATCACTTTTAATAAAAACTTGAAAACCCTCTGATGGAAATGTCTTAGAACCTTCATAGCAATGACTCATTTTCTAAAGCCCGGGAGTTATATCCAGGGTATTCCCCTTTCTATTGGCTCTATTGCCGAAAACCTCCAGTTTCCAAACATTCAACCCTAGTTATTTGATGCTAAGTATGTGTTACGTAAATTCCTGGGGGTTGGTTAATGGATATCTAAACTTTGTTAGTTTTTACTTCTGTTATTTTCATGCTTAGCCAAATATATAAGAGTATTAGTTCTTGTCATTTATCAGCACGTTTAAGCTCGAATTGTTGCGTAGACAATAATAACAATCTTTGAGGAAAGATAATTATAATGAAGATGTTTGTGTAACGTTTTCTGTTGCTTTCAGATTGCCCTGATGACCATTTCCCTGTGGTTCATTGCGTGGACACCATACCTCATCATCAACCTTGCTGGTTACTTCAAACCATCTGCCATTAGCCCTTTGGCTTCCATCTGGGGGGCAGTGTTTGCCAAGGCAAATGCTTGCTACAACCCTATTGTCTATGGAATCAGGTGAGAATATGGTGATGGGGAACACACTACCAATCAGCTTACAAAGTTTAACTGATTTGTTACTGATTCGAACCTATGTCTAATTTTAAGCTCCTAGAAAGTACAATGTGATTTTGCATCCAAACCCCTGCGCTTAACATACAAAGTTGAACACACCCATGTGTTGCATTTCTGCTCTTCTACTCAATTGCAGCTGATGTACGCGTTGTAATTTATTTTCTAGCAATTAGAATTTTTAACCCTTTCGCTGCTGTGAACGTAGCGGCTACGTTCGCCCGGTTGACTGCTGTGAATGTAGCTCCTACATTTTGTTGGCAAGTGGTCGTTCCTACCCACGCAACCGAACTTTCCATTCTGCCGCGAATGCCATTCCCCTAGTTCATTGATATCCATTGTACTAGTCCCTTCCCTGGAGCGTGAGTGCCTATTGAGTTGCAGGTACAACGAGAGACATACTTTCTGTGCTAACGTAGGTTACCGTATACTTTTTCGCCGCACAGGGGCTGGAACGTCTCTGAAGTTTGACCGCAGCGAAAGGGTTAAAAATCTAGTGTGACCGATGCATGAGTTGCAAGTGTACACAGAGGGGGTGGACTATGGTTGGAGGATAGAGTATGGTGCTACTTGTTTCCATTAATGTATGCTACACCATCATCACCAATTAGTCAAGTAGTAATATAAATGTACAAACTCAAAAAATGCTCTTAAAGTACACATTCCTGCTATACTGAAACTTTATAAGTAGTTCAAGCAATATATCCATGCATGATTTACAGATTGACGTTCAGATATATTTCTACGCTATGTGATATTCGTGAGCTGAAATGTTAATGTAACTCATGATCACACATCTCGTCTGCTTTATTCAGCTTGTACCGTGAAATATCATTGGTCAATAATTTTAGCCTCCTGTGCAAGTGCCAATTTCCTACAGATAAATGCCTGATGCCAGCAGATTGTCGCTTGCCACTCGCACCGTTGGTAAGTTGCTTTCCCAGAATCGCACTGTCATGTGTGCTTGTGGAAATTGTCACTGGCAAACAATATCGATAGGTGTCATTAGGAAACCGCAGAATTCTGCCCCAGCTAGGACTACTGTTGTGAGTTGTAGCTGGTAGCTGGGAACAAGGAACCTGGGATGAGATCAGAGTTCATTTTTTTCATCTGTCAGGTTTCCATTACGCAAAATACTCTTGAGGGGCAATACTCATGGTCACCTTTCTAAGAACTCACTCCTTCAATGAAAATGAGTGATTTAAAGTATCTGTCAAAGGTTAAACTGAGGCAATCAGGTTTTCACTCTAATAAAGCAATTGGAAATTAATGATCACATGAATGCCCATGTTTAAAAGTAATCGTGATTGGGGCATGTGCATGGAGAGATATTAAGTAAGTATCTGAAGAACAATCAATGAGAAGTAGGACTGTAGTGTGGGAGTATTTGAGATATCTGTGAAGTGGTATAGAAGGTGTAATAGAGACATGGCCTTCGATTTAATTGCCTCTATATGATCACTGAAATGATTATCATGCATCTTTTTGCATTCTCTAAGTCTTTGGCATAATTATGCTGAAGTTTTAGGTTTATCATGATGAAGGGACAAATAAAAGTGAAAAGACATTCGAAGAACATTTTTCAAGAGCACATCTTTTCTGCTAAGAAATTCTAAGTGTTGACCTTAAGAGAGTGCCATCATTTAAATTTAAATATAATTTCTACCCCTTCACCTATCTTGGAAGTATCATGTGATACGGAAGAAGTACAACAGACATCAATTGAAGAATAGCCCAAGCTAAGCTGACATTCATGGTCAAGAGGCAACTTCTGTGTTGTGGATGATAAAACTACTAACTAGGAGACAGTATGTGAAAACATTTGTGTTTGTATGGAGCGCAACCCTCAATGGATAGGAATCATGGACTATTGGAAAAGCAGACCAGAACCGACTGGAAGCCTTCAAACCCTGGTGCTCGAGGAGGATGTTGAAGGTGAAATGGACAAAATAAGAAATGATGAAGTTTGCAAAAGAGTAGAAGAGGAATGGAACCTCTGTAACTCCACGCAGAAAAGAACCAGATGGATTGGATAAACACTGAGGCACAATGGGCTTGTGAAGAACATAGTTGAAGACAAAATAGAGGAAAAAGTCCCCAGAGGGAGGTTAAAGAATGAATACATGGGACAAATAGAGAAGTATGTACTTAGGAAGAACTATCCGGGAGTTAGGGAATTAGCATTAGAGAGAGAAGGATGAAGCCTGCAGTCAACCTATCTTAGGATTGAATGACATATGTTAATGATAATACCTACCACTTAAACAAGTAATGACCTTTGAAATGTCAAATTGCAAGAAGGTTGTTCTCCATCAATTAACTTCATTGCTTTGAAGCGACTAGCAAATCGCTGATTACAGTTGGTGATTGAAAATACATATGTGCTTTTAACTCAATATTATTTGTTAACATTTCTTGTGAAGATAGAATGATTGGTGTGAGAGGTAGAGATAGGCTGAGAAAGTTGTGGTTGAATGTGGTTGAGGAGATTCTTATGAGGAGGAATATTAGGAGTTTTAAAAACAGGAGGGCGTGTGTGAAACAGTGTATGGGGGTAAATGAGGCAAAAGAGGTTTGCAAGGATAGGTCAGTATGGAGGAAATTATTGAAGCAGACTTAGGTGTACAATTATGAATTAATGAGTGAAACATTTTGACTGTGCCTACCCCGGAAGGGAATGGCGTGATGGGTATGTATGTAACATTTCTTGCTGAATCCTGTGTTGCTTTGAAGTTAGGATTTTGATGTTAGGACTTTGAAGTTAGGAAGTGGGAAGAATCATCAGGGAGCTTGGGAATTAGCATTAGATAGAGAAGGATGAAGCCTGCAGTCAACCTATCTTAGGATTGAATGACCTATGATTATGATAATACCTACCACTTGCGCAAGACATTACCTTTTGAATATCAAATTGCGATAAGGTTTTTTTCAATCAATTAACTTCACTGCTTTGAAGAGACTAGCAAATTGCTGAATACAGTCAATGATTGAAAATATTTGCTTTTAACTCACTATTAATTGTTAACATTTCTTGCTGAATCCTGTATTGCTTTGGAGTTAGGACTGCTGCTCATCTTTAAATTGCTAGTAATTTTCCAAAACATACATACTTTCCAATATTTCTTGTTATGTCTCCCAATCATCTCAACTTGGTATTCATTCCTGGAACCTGTACCAATACCAGAAACATGAGTGGCATTCATAGTCATTGAAAATTGTTTTCAGGAGTTTCTGGGTGTTGTCCATTTTGAAACACAAAATTTTGCTCCTCTTACTTTGAATACCATCAGGAGGATGACATTTGATGGTGTCCATTATATTTTTTATTCTTTCAAAATCTTCTGCATCCATTCTTCCATTTCTAGGCCGATTCAAATTTTTATTGAACCCTGTTTGCTATTTTGGGGTTGTCGCAGGCTCTGAAAACCTCTTTAAAATTGGGCTTGAATTTCAGTTCAGTCCTCACTTTTGAAATGTTGAAGTCTTATTGATATCTCAATGGCTTTGCGCATTTAACGTGGATGGTACTCTTGTGTCTTGACTTACACCTGTGTTTTGTCATAAATAGTCATGTGTTCTGGTCTTGAAAAAGAATGTTTGGTGGCAGCTTAAGTTTCCAATTTGATTATATTCTCATATCGCTGCATTTTTGTATCTGGCCTGAAGGTGGATTTTTATTGCCCGCAAAGTGTTGCCAACAGCAATGTTAAAACTCTGCCTTATCTTTCAGTCATCCCAAGTACAGAGCAGCCCTCTACCAGAGGTTCCCAAGCTTAGCTTGCAATGCCGACAGCAGTGATGACTCTAAGTCTCAGGCATCTGGAGCCACCACTGTCAGTGATGAGAAAAATGCTGCTTAATTCCTGACGATGACAAAGTTTTCTGCTCACTTTCGACTAAACCATCTCTCTTATATTTCATTTCTTATTTTACTGTCTTTCAATCTCCCCAATTCTTCACAAATTTATGTACATACTCAGATTTATTTCGTATGACGGTTATTATAAAATCTTTCTATGCCTGCATAAAATGTGAGAAATGTGCAAATCGCATGATTCAAGAATTTATCAATCATCGATTGCCACTAGTGGATCATCAAGCTGTGGTTGATTTATGAATAATGAATTAGACTGTACTGAAGATCCTTGATAATTAAAATGCTGTTTGGAAAGAATATGCTGTTTAATGGCTTGAGAATTCAGTGTGTGAGACCCATTAATGAGAGAATCCTTTTGATGTTTCATGGATAATTATATGAAACTTGAAAAACAATATCTTCATTACCTTGTGAGACCATAGAGTTTTACCTTGTGGTATTTACTATTACTCTGAAGTGAGTAGTGCTCTGCAGCCAAGCTGAGGATCCTATATTCATATCTTTCTGATGTCCTTAACCTATTTACTGTATGGACATATTTATACTCATGCATTGTGATTTTCTGGGCACCAGAACCTTCTGGAGTACTGAAGTTTGCTCAGGGAATAGATTTGATACCCTTGAACCTCATCTGTGAATTTTTAATGTCTTAGGGCGATCAGAGCTTTGTACCAGCTGGGCTCTGTCCTTAACATGTCAAACAAGGCTTTAGGTTGAAGCCTTCACCTGATTATATATGCCACATATTTCTGTGTTGTGCTTTGATGAATGTGGCCAAGTTGCCCTGCTTTTGAATGGTGTCTACCAGAAAGAAAGGTAAGCCGAGTCGGTCCTGTTTGAAAAAGTGTTCTTGCCAGTAATTATATAGTTGCGTTAGTGTGTTGGTAATAAGGACAGTCTGTTGAGAGCAGTGTCATAACATAATATATTTCGAGGTTGAATTCTTATGTTGAAAATATTTAGTAAAATTTGGTAGATCTAGAATAAGAGGAAGTAATGACAAAGATAGGATTATTTCTCCTTCCTTTAGTGTGTTTGCCTATCTATCATTATAATGCAAAAGGTAGAGGTAAAATTTAATAGAAAGCATCTCTACGTCCTTGCATAACTTAACCCACTAAGTATGCATCAGAGATGAACTGTTAAGTTCATAGATGGTTTAGCTGCTGCTGAAGCCAAGCCAAGGTGTATAATATTCATGCCATGAATTATATGAGGTATTTTCTAATAGGTACACTACCATCGACTTCAGTTTTAGAATTATTAGAATGCTGACTGCATAAAAATGAGAATAATATGCGATAAATGAAATCTTCTGATGCCAAACTCCATGTATAAATAGAATTTTTCGTTCATTCGTGAAGTTAAGAGGGGGAAAAACTTCTAATTTAGTATTCATTTTATTAAAATCAGCTATTTTTATTGTCACTCATCATAGTTCTTTTTCTTGACCTTTTTTCTTGACATCTTTTACATTGACCCAGCAGTATACCTGGCAAAATGAGAGTCTCCCTCTCCCCCCACTTGTTTCTGTCTATTTTCCTCTTTTTTTATCGTTTTATATTCTCAACAGTTTTTGATTATGGCATGTTGATGAGATCGTTTGCTTCAGCATTATCCTATAGAGGTCAGCTCTGCCATCTGTTAGGTACCCCACTGTAAGGACCTTTTTGCCTCAATTCTATCATTTTTTATTGTTTATTTCATCAGTTTTGAACAATGAAATGAGTGGTGGAATATTCAAGATCTTCACTATTGTGACATGATCTCTTGAAAAAAAATTATGACAACCCTTAGTATTTTTCTGTATTTAACCAGTTAATGTTTAAAGATGGCCGTAGAATTTCTCAGACTTTTGATTGAGTATGTTAAAAAACTATTCCATAAACCATGTTATAGACCATAATGAGCTGTCTTTGTCATAACAAATGGTTTAATAATGCTTCAATAATCTTGGGTGCAGTGATCTTCTGATGGTGGCTACTTTGGTGAATTTTGACTGAAACTAATGCAGTAGCTATTGTGTTGCCATCAAGTCCATAATTTGTGTAGTTTTCATAAGTATTTTTCTGATGTATCCATGGCATTTCAAAAATATAAAATATTTGTTTTCTAAGCCTGTTCATTATTCTATATTGCATAGTTTTTGACAGGTCAGCATCTGTGGAAATCAAATATCAGTTTGTATATTTGAACAAATGGTGAATTATCTGATATTTTCCTAATATATCTTCTAAAGGAAAGTTTGACTGATGCTCAGTCTGATCAGGGGCTCCATTTCTGCCAATATTATAAAATAACAGCTTGCTCTTCATCATCAAGACTTCCAAATGTTGCCTCTCGAATTTGGTCACCGTTTATACCTTTGTCTCGGGATTGAATTAGCGTTAATTACGATGATACCTTGGATTCCTACTCTCCCTCACGTTCCTGATGCATCTGATAATTGGTGTCCAAGCATATGAAAGCCAGTATCTTGGCCAAATTTCAAGGCAAATCTTGATGGCTTCTTTGGTTCAACAATCCCATTAGTCAGATGTGCAGCTAAGTAATGTTGCTTTGCTATGCAGTATGTAATGTTGTCATATATTCTGAAATAGTGGAGTTATCCTGAACTTTGGCTCTTGAAGAAAGGTGTCATGACTGATATTATTAGTTTCATTGCATTGTATATAGAATTACAAATTTGCTAATTTTAAATCATTTGATCACATATATGCTGATTATAAAAATCAAAGAACACATTCTTGTCTCCCTTATGAAATTACAGTTTGATACCATCCTGAATCTTTACCTAACCCTTATTGAAACTCTAACTGAATGGCATGGTCTTTTGTGAGGCTCTGCTTCTCTACTGGCAACTTTTCTGGTATTCTCAAACTTAAATGTCATCGACTTCCTTTGGCCTTATCTTATCCATTGAATACGGTCGCCTGGCTTTAAAAATGCTCTATTTTTTTGTCCAGAGTATCAAATCTATATCTCTAGTAGCTGAGTGTTATGTCATTTTTTGTTTATTGAATACTTACTACAAAACATTTAGATGAAATGAAAGCTGTTACCTGAAGCGTGGAATTTAAATTGTAAATAAGCCAACTTGTATAATAGATTGTAACAAGTATATGGGAGGTGGAGATTTAGTAGGTTAGCTTTTAGAGGCACTTTTGGTGGAAAGAAAAAGAAGGAAAGTGGTACAGAAAACTCTTCAATTATCTGGTGACTACTGCTCTTTTGAATGCCAATATTTTGTAGTGCAAGGCAGCTAACATAAAGGAACATTTATCTTTTATGATTAGCCCTGTTGATGACATCATAGCAAATTACCATGGACAAAATGTAGAAAAGCTCAAAGTGCGACCATCTGATACAGATCCTGAGTGTACATGGGTGGTAGGCTGGCATTTCATCCAGGAGAATCCAAAAACAGAAACTGATAAAATCGAAGAAGAAGCTATATGTTTATTACAGATGGGAAGAGAAAAGAAACAAAATATGGGCGTAAAAACTGCCCAGGAACAACATCTCTGTTTCCTGACTCATGGTTTTAAAAATATCACTCTCAGATCACTTACTCAATGTGGGAGATGGCAAGTGGTAAAGAAGTAATTCTTTGACGAAACATAAGTATACAATTTTTATAATGTAGCATAAACAATTCTACATAGAATGTTATTTTCTTCAAATTTTTATAATAGCTAGCCATGATAAAAATATTTGAGTGAATGTATCTAAAAGTTCTTCAACTCTGTTAGATTAAAACCCTAGTAACAATGGAGTTTTTATATGAAAACTAATCCTGGCAACCATGGGACTCAGCCTTGAAATACCAGTCAATTAAAACCCTAGTAACAATGGAGTTTTTACATGAAAATTAATCCTGTCAACCGTGAGATTTGGCTATGAAATACACTCAACTAAATCCCTGGTAACTTTGGAGAGGTTTTATGTGAAAATTTATCCTAGCAACCACGGGACCTGGCCCAGTTGGCCAGGTATCATGCCTGGCAGCTGAGGGAGCAAGGCTCCTGTGGTCCTCATCACACTAAATCCTTGCACGAAAGTAGAGGCAATAGCTGAAGCTGAGGAAAAAAAGATGCAGAAGAGAAATGCAACAACCAGAATAGGCTAGTGGAATGTCTATGCCATGGGCGAGCAAGATGGAAAATAGAAAGAAAGAAATGGAGAATGTGGGTGTAGACATCATGGGTCTGAGTGATGTAAGATGGAAAGATTGATGACTATAGAGTGATACATAATGGAGGGGATGAAATCCAGCTTGGGGCTACATTCCTAATGAACAGGAAACTTAGTAGAAAAGTAGTCTGTGCCTAACAGGTGAGTGATAGGGTAACCATTGCAGAGCTAAAGGGAGAACCAATGAACTTTGTTCTAATCCAAGTTCATATGCCCTCCTAGAATCACAGAGAGGAAGAGGTAGATAGGGTATATGATCAGCTGGAGGTAATAATAGATAGAATGTCTCGGATTATGCAGTTGGTAGCAATGGGAGATTGGAATGTGGTGGTGGGTGAAGGAACATATAGGCAGAGATGAGCAATTATGGGCTGGGAAGGAGGAATGACAATGGATGAAGGAGGAATGGACAAATGATTCTAGATGAGATTGCAAAGGCTTCTGTGGAGTCATTGAGATGGTGATGATGGTTGATGGCTGTTAGAATCTCTTCAATGAAGATCCAATTTTGTTAGCCATGAAAATAGAACAATCTACTTGGATGAGATCCTGAAATAACCATTTCTGCTGTTATTATACCACCCTTGTAAAAATATTTCATCTGTGATTACCCTGAAACTGGTCTGTAAGTGCTCTGAAAGACTAATATCTGATCTGGAAGTGGTCTGTAATCAGACTAAATTGCTCTGGTTTTTGAAGAAGTTTCAAGATGATTCAAATCAAGGCCAGTTACTAGAGATGGGCCATTCTGAAAATTACTGTGGTAATTTTTGTAAGTTACCATGGGAATTTATGTAATTTATCGCAGCCCGAGAATATTACTGTAATTTTTGGTAATATTCTCCTCCGTCGCAGATATTTTCAACCAATACATTCTAAATTTATTATTTAGAGTCAAGTGTATAGATTCGTAAATGTTTCTCGGGTTTGACGCCAGGTAAAATTATTGAAATTCATCAATGTTTTGATGGTTGACTCAGCCATCATCGTCAGAATAATGAGTCGAGCGAGGATGCTGGCAGTTATATATAGCCATAGATGCCCCATTGTTGTGGGAGCCATTATGAATTCTTTGAATTTCATCAATTACCGGTCTCCAAGTCATATTCAAGTTGAAGTCATTGTCTCTATTGATGTTATTTTTTCCACCTTATAAATATGGCTTCTTTTAGTAGCATCAATAGAGACAATGGCAACAACCTAAGTAAGACTTGGCGACTGGTAATTGATGAAATTCACAAATTTGGTACGGCTCCCACATCAATAAGGTATCTAACACTACATATAACTGCCAGCGTCCTCGCTCAACTCATTATCCTGATGACTATGGCTGAGTCAACCATCGAAACAGTGATCAATTTCAATTATCTTACCCAGTGTTAAACCCGAGAAACATTTACGAGTATAATACACCGGGAAAACCTTCAATCCTTTACAAGTCTATAGATATTTCACAGTACAGCAAGTCCTTGGTGTGCGTCTTTTCGATTGACGTCTGATTCGATGTTATGTCCATGCTGACAAGGGTCATCAGATAATTTTCCCTGTTTTATGCTAATAAAATAGACCTTATGTGCATACGCTTGCATTTTTTGATAACTGAGACATAATTATCCCATCTGAAATAGCTATTTTTTCCTGGATAAAGGCAAAAAACCAAATTTGAGACAATGCCTTGATATATTGTGGGATTAAAGTGGTCACGAATATCTATAGATCCGTTTTATGTTGTTTCAACTTACGTCCCTTTTCTTCAACGTGCATCTCTGACGTCAATTGAGGACTTACTGTATCATATTTATAAATAAAAGCATGTAGAACGAATATTTTAACTTGTGTAATAATTGTGGGGCTATCATTTTAACGGTTTGAATGAAAATTTCTTCTTCCTACGAAAGAACACCAAATTGCTTGTGGGCTGCCATATTTGTTTTGAGAGTTTTGAGGTTTCTTCCATGTCTAATGCATTAATGTAGCAATAGTAATGGTTTAGATACCATTAACTCATTGCTGTTGGATTTCCTTTTAAATCTCCTAATAGTTATTAATTGCAGAAAATTCAAAATTACTGGAATAATGAAGGTAATTTTCAAAAATTACCGTGACAATTTACATATGTAGTAATTTACCTTCAATGAAAATTATGGTAATATTCCCATCTCTACCAGTAACAGATCACTCTCAGATCAGATATTACCCAAGCAGCCATGAGTAATGGCTGGATATTGGTCCAGTATTGGCTCTACATTGGTAATAGCGGTCCGTAATTGCTGTTATTTAGCCAACATTGGTCCAATATCAGGAGCCAACATAGGCCCCATATCATATCATGATCGCAGGAGTCGGGGAAAGTCCATTAACCAAAACCAAAATATGCACATTACATAATCCACAATGATACTCCATTAAGGCAGCTTTTTGAGCATTCAACTCTGAATTAATGCTTCACTTTAATTTATGTGCTCTATAGGATGAATCTTGGCGTTCAAGATCAAGCCAATATTGGCTAATGATGTGAAGACAATATATTGGCCAAAGAAATTAAAAGGTCATCATTCTGACATTGGCCCAATTTTGGGTGGCTGCTTGGGTAGTCTTTCAGAGTTGTTACATCCCGGCTTCAGAGCAGTTAAAGACCATATGTTTCACCTGGGCAGATCTAGACATCTATTTCCTGTGTAGGTACTGAGCATCACTTGCTGACATAGGAAACAGCTCTTTACCCTTATGTGCACACTTGGGTACCCACCTTGTCATATTTTTGCTCTTAACTTCAGTAATAATAATGAAATTTTATCTGAACCTCAGGATCTTCATCATGTAACTCCTATAAAAGCAGAATAACCACTGACAATTTCGTTTTCGTTTTGTATAGGTAAACAAAATGGTGTCAAAGTACATGTGTTCAGCGGACACACCCGGGTACCGGGGTGCCCTCAGCCTGAAAAAATGTTATTTATACCGGGAAATTGATTAACAATATCTTTTGATGAGTTTTTGAGATTACAGGGCTTATTAAATAAATAATTGCAGCAATTTTATGGCAAATTAGATAGTACTACACAGTGGTCCAAACAGGTGAAAGTGCTCCATTCGTGACTTGCATGGCCTTATTTCTATCTCTGTTAATGGAAGCTGTAGAAAGGGACTTCAAAGTGCTTACATAATTCTATTGATGTTTATTTATTTAAGTAAATTGATTGGAAAATATTATGTTCACATGCTGACTCACAAATAAAGAAAAACTAGATGTGGGCACTCAAGTACCCTGGGTGTCTATGAACATGGTAATAGTTGCGCGTGCACATAAGGGTTTAAGCAAATAGGAGGACTACACCTCTGTTTTCAAGCAAAGAACAATACATACTTAACTCTTGTAATCAAGCAACTGATGTGTCCATGTTGGCTATGTTTTCCCCAGGAAATATGTGATTTTATTTTCCTGCTTCAGAAATTTTTTTTGGAATAGGTAGGTTTGAGAGAAATAACAGGTATTACAATTCCACATTTTATATTAAACTCTAAATTATTTTACACTTAAATAAAAAACTTTGTGCAGTGATTGACCTGAAATTATTGAGTGCTTGTAGCACTATCATTAGTGCTCAAATAGTTATTCTTCTTTCAGAACAATCAACATTGTTGGTAACATTCAAAAATCACAAAAAATAGCATCCCCAGTACTTCAAGGAATGATTAATATAAAGTATTTATACAGGTAAAATATGCATCTTGGTATGGTAACCATATATATGATCATACATAAATAGAATTCAGCTCAATCAGACGCTTTTTATCATCTTTTTCAAATAAAAAAACATCATATTTCTCAGTGCATGTAATTCACTATTGCAATGGGAAAGCATTATTTAAAAATTCATAAATCTGGAGAAAAGGATTCTGTGCCTGTCCTTAAAACAGGATAATGTCAGGGTCATATTATCTAAAAGAATAGAAGTGGATCATGTGCACTGAGAAATATGACATTCACATGGTTTCATAAGATCAGTTGGTATACGAGCACTTTTAATGAAAGCACTGAACAACTTCATCGATGAACCTTGAAAATGGAATAACTTAATTGTGGTGATCAGTTCTCATTTGTACAAATACATTATTTGTGATTTTAA
The DNA here is from genome assembly GCA_963169105.1 of Ceriagrion tenellum. NCBI lineage: Eukaryota > Metazoa > Arthropoda > Insecta > Odonata > Coenagrionidae > Ceriagrion > Ceriagrion tenellum. Next base: position 94,184,811 of record OY720643.1, read on the forward strand.
TCTCAAAAATTGCAGTCGAGTTCAATCACCATCATAAATACCTCCGCTTGGTAACTTATTAAAATTTGATCCAGGTGATGGACAGGAGAACGAAGCATGGAGAATGCTACCAGAGATTCAAATGGTGCTTCTGGAAGCTTTAAAAGTGTGATTCCTTAGATTCATTCCATTGCCAAGTAACCCTGTTGATCATTCTACTTTTTCCATGAGTTTCAATCACTTTCAATGGATGATTTACAAATTTGATTTTCCCAATGGACAAATTTACTTCCCTTACCCCCTACTCCCCTTTCATCCTAAATTCATGACACTAGTCTAGCCTTACCATTGAACACCAGTGGGGCTCCAGTGGTGCGTTAATTTAATCAAAATACGAAAGGGTTGTCGTGAATTTTTTGCTGTCAAAAAGATCACTTCCTCGGTTGCTTTGTGATTTTACAGTCATCACCTCGCATCTCCATTGCCCACCTCTCGCTTATTGTCCTTTTTCTCGTCAATGCTCTCCTTGTCTTCTTTCTTGTCCTCTTGCTTCTCTATCTTCTCCTTCTCATCTACAGCTACCTTCTCGCCTCCCTCATCCTCGAGACCTCCAACCGTGAGCATTGGGCCATCGATGCCCTTCAAGTTAGCCCGCCAGTCGTCCTTCAGGATTCCTGGTCGTGTTGTCTCCACTATTTCCGACTTCTCCGTTATGACCTGCCCCTCCTCTGCGTCTCCCTCCTTCACGTCCTCCATCTCCTCCTCGTCTTCATCCTCATCCTCTTCTCCTTCGTACAGTGATATGTCTCTCAGCGAAGGACGAGGGCGTGGGTTCCATGCTCCCATTGGAGTGAGAACAACTCCTGTGGAAATTGAGCATTTGTTCAGTGAATACTTGAAATTCTGCTAAATGAAGCTGGATGGAATTCAAAATTACCAGAAGTCTTCCTCCAGTACCAGCTTCTACCAGAACCTGGTATTGGAGGAGGATACTAGAGATAAAATGGACAGACAAAATGAGAAATGAAGCATATGAAAGCTTAGAAGAGGAAAGGACCATGAGGAACACCATACAGAAAAGATGAACCAGATTGATTAGACACACACTGAGGAACAATGGGTTTGTGAAGGCTATAATTGAAAGTTGGAGGTTTGATGTCACATCCTTTAGAAATTCAAATACAGTATTTGCTGGCTCATACAGTGTACCAATCAATGAGATGCACTGTGGATTTTTGGGTAGGATTTTGGAAAAAAATATCTACATCTGTTGTGCTCATCAATTAAGTAATTAGAAGAAAATGGGATAGTTAATAAAAAAATAGCAAAAGTATCATAATAGCTTAGAATCAGAGCATAAAATGAATGATGAAGAGTGCACTTTCAGCTCACTGCTGAATTGTATTCTTGGTGAAAGCAGAGAGATAGGGTGATGGCAATGAAAAACGGTATGTATGAAAAGGTAGCTTTACCCTAAGCCCATAAGTTCCGGGCCAACAAATTTTTAGAACTTATTTTCCTGTTAAAAGAGTATATATTATGCAGTAATGCAGCCTGGATTTTGTTCAGGGGGAGAGTGTGCAGGGGAGTTTAATTTTCATACAAGTGGGTTTGGGATGGGGTCGAAAAAAATGGAAAACTAAGAGCAAATATGTTTTGTTTGGGCCATTTAGAGTGCAATCGTTGCAGCGATGGAACAGCCAATATTAAAAGAATTGAGCTGTGCAAACTTCTGAAAGGAGCTGGGAATGGGGTTGAAAAATTAGGAGCAAATACTTTTGTTGCAGCAGGTAAGAGTGCAATGAGATTTTGGTTGTGTAAACTTCTGAAAAAATGAAGAACCTTCAGATTTTGTGTGTGTGAAAATCCCAAAATACGTTTTTTGTTAATTGCTCACACTGAAGAATAAATGAACTCCACATGATTGATTAAAATTAAGGATGAGTTGAATCCAAATGTCGATTCTCGATTCCACCGATTCCCAGGATAAGAATCGGTATTGAGAATCGATTGCCTAAAGACGATTCCATCGATTCCAGATAGATAAACATTCAAATCAAATTTCATTTATCGCGTCATATTTGTCTCAGCAATTTTGGTTATCAATTTATACTTTTTATCTACCTCAATAAGCTGAGGATATATTTGCTATTTGTTAATAAATATACTTTTTGAGCGACTTAATTGTCTTTGTTATTTTATTTCAGCCAATACTTGAATTTAAGTATTAGTTGTACCCTACTGGTAGGTATATCAATATCCCACCTGTTATTAGGAATAAGAATTGATGGAATAGGAATAGAGAATCAGGAATCGATTTGAAAGAATCGGAATCAAAAAAAGTTGAATTGACTCATCCCCAATTAAAACAGATAATACAACTTTCTCCATAAGTGCCAATTTAAAAAAGAAATAAATTCAAATTTTCTGGGGCATCCTGGCCCCATGGATCCAGTCTCCCACCCCACCCTGACCATGACTCTGATCTTATGGGCTGGGACATACAGTGATAGAATTTAAAAATTGAGACTTCGTAATGCAATGACATGCTAAGTTAATTCCTTACTGATGAAGGCACTGAGTACATCCAATGGGTTCTGCAAATCAGGGTATCAATTTATAGTTACTGAATGTATTTGTAATGCATAAACCAACCTCCATGGAATGATGATTGTCTTCGAGAAGCCTTTTTTAGTAGTCTTGGTCCAGAGAGAGATATTGCAATGGCCCCTATTGGTGCAGTAAGCATTATGGAGAGCACAGATATGACAAGAACTATTTTTGCCCACTCTATCTCGTCTTTTGCTGGATTCAGCCCATCGTCATCAAGATGGTTGTCATCAGTAATGGCTGCATTGTGCTTGCTTCCTCCTTCTTCTGATTTACCTGTTAGTAGTCCTAAGACAACTGGTCCTAAGGCAGCCTAGGAAAGAAAAGGTATTCGTATAGCACTTTGCTAAAGGCTTAAATGAAATACAATTTTAGATTTTGTAATCCACATTTTGGCCAGTTTATATATCTTACCTGCACTGTGGCTTTGGCCATCCATGATAATGAAACAAAGATCTTCTCTTTTAAATTTAGCTTGCAGCCAATAGATATTATTATTGTGCAGAGTATTCTTATCTGGAAATAATAGACATGTATTTCATAAATAGGTAAACTAAGGTTAATAAACAGAAGCTGTTTTAGCTATCTGGATCTAGGTATTTCACTTTTATACATTATGCAAATAATGGAACTCATGGAGATGCAAGCACTGGAAAGATGAAGAAACACTATGTTGAGCATGGTTGAAAATTTGGTTATTATTTAAAGGTATACATTGGCATTGGGCACTTGCTGTTCAGGGATTCCAAAGGAGAATTGTAATTTTTGTTGATATCATGGTTTATTTAATATTGCAAAATAACTAGAATATTTATTTCATCTTAGGGATTTTGTCCATTAGGATAGAAGTGGATTTTTAGCATTATGTAATGATGGAATTTCTGAAGAATATGAGTACTGAGAGATGTGAGAATCACCAGAACGCTTGCTGTCCCATACATTCGGTATATTCACTCAAATCAGCCAAATGACAGAAGGAAAGATTAAAGAAAACATCTCAGAAAACAATCTAGATATTGTGAAGAATGGAGGAGCCAGGGAAGTCATATAGAATTCTCCCTTGAAAAGTTGATAGATGTCAATATACCACTTTATAAAGCTTTCTTTGATCAGGAGAAGGCCTTCGAAAATGTGTAATGGAATTAAGATATTCAAATCAGTCGAAAGAATAGGAAAAAATTTAAGATATCAACTTTTACAAAACCACTCGATTTATTAAAACAACGACCCAGGTTTCAATGTGAATTCACATCATCTTCAGGTCCCTTCTGTTCACCTGAAGATGATGTGAATGTACATTGAAACCTGGGTCGTTGTTTTAATAAATCGAGTGGTTTTGTAAAAGTTGATATCTTAAATTTTTTAATGATGGAATACCACCAAGTGAGACTGACGAAAGTGAGTGAAAGAATAGGAGGCGATTACAAAGACAGGAAAATAATCATCTAACTTGTATGAGAAACCAACTTACTACTATGAGATTATAGGATGGGAGAAAAATAGCGGATAAAATTAACGGAGGAGTTAGACAAGGATGCTGCATTTCATTGTGACCGTTCAACATGGGTCATTCCACCTCGATTCAACAAACTATTATCCCTTAGGGTCTCAGATTTTACCCAAACTTGGTGTTAGGGTAGCACGTGACCTCATACGGAGTAATCTGTAACAGTTTTTTTTGGAAAATAATTTTTACGTGAAGTATGGTTTTTAAAATATTTTTTTACATTTCTGCCAAAAATGCCATGCTTTGAATCACGTTTTACTTATATCTCAGCTTCAATTATTGGTACAGCAAGGATTTATTCCTCATTTTTAGTCTTCATCAATTGAGCCAATTCAAGACCTTATTTGAGAACTCATTTTCATGGAAAAGAGTTTACATTCCTAACCCAGACAGCATATAAAATTTTTTATCAGTAGACGATGGTGGACGATTAAGTTTCAAGAATGGAATGCTAACAAGAGAATTTTAGGAATGTGTAAGCAAGCATTAGTACTTAAAATTATGAGCGTACATTCTAAGTCAACCCTTGCACATAACATGTACCATATTTTCATATCTTGTTGCAAGAAGCTAAAATAATTATGCGAGTATTCACATCACATCAGTTTATGCAGGATACTAGAATTTGGATCTGACTTGTCTTGAGTTCTGTACTATTTTGCGTGCGTTGGAACTTAAGTTTATTGAAGTTACTTATTAATATTATTATGTCTTACCACAACTCCCACAATTAGAATGCAGAGGCCAATGGAAACCAGTCTTGGTTCCAGTTCATGCAGTTTGATCTCAGTTCCTGTCAGTCCAAAAAGTATGGGCTCAAATATTATCCAGAAAACTTCAAAAGCAGTAGCCACTGGATTCTGGAAGTAAAACATTTTATCGGTTAGTCAACAATATCGGTTAGTAACCAATGCAAAAAGCCATTATTTCTGCTTTAAAGTAGATCAAAGGTATATTTATCATTTACAATGAATGAAAGAAGAGCTGGAATAATAGATATTCAATTAAATCATTCATGTTTATTCATGTTTTCTTGCAAGCATAATAAATGCTACAGTTTTCAGGAGAGGGATAAAGTTTTAATTTCTGAGGTACTCACCACTTCCTTCATGAAAGAATGTAAGAGAGCAGTAACGTCATCAACATAAATCTGTTTGGACCTTATAGTTCACATCTAATAGAATGATTTTAAAAAGTTTGATTCATTAGTTATGCTTACATCTTCGATGTCCCAACCCTGAGATGTCCAGCATACGCAGGAGACGAAAGCTGCTGTAATACATCCAAGGGGTCCTGCCCCTCCAAAACCTATTGTCTCACTTCCAATCACAGCCACTAGTCCACCACCAAACAGCATGAGCACCCTCAAAGGCACCACGAAAGGCTGGAAGAGAAAGAATCATTCATTTGTGATGGTGGATGAAACCAATATGATACACAATAGTATTTCCTTGCATGAAAAGCAACATTTGATCAAGTACATTCTCCTTGCCATTGTAAACCCTCGCCCTAACTTTCAAGTCTCACTTTTTGAATAAAATTTACATAAAATTTCTCTATTATAATTAGGAACTTCAAACTTAGTTATAACAGAAAGAGGAAATAATGACATATCAATGACATTTCAAACCATGAATGAAAAAGATCAGATCCTATTCAATAGTAGGAGCTCAGAAGCAATGAAACGTTTTTTGGCTACACCCAGATTTTTTCAGGAATGAGAAGTTGAACAACTTTCAAGGTTAGCTCATAATTAGATGTCACCATTCTACAGACTATTGGATCCTGTTTGAACACCTTAAGGCCAGCGCACACCTATCCTCTTGCCTCCGTCCGGCTTCCGTCTGCTTCCTACCATTTTTGGGAGGGGTGCGCGTACTACGCTGTCCACCTCCATCTGCTTCCGTCCGCCAAAACCAAACGACAATGGACTTGGGCAGTCTCCAGGAGGAGATGGACGGAAGGCTGCACATACTATTCCTCCCGGCTTCTGTCTGCCTCTGACCGCCCGTCCGCGTCTGCCAAATGCTTTTGACCGAGAATTCTGGGTGGAGCGGATGGAGATGGACAGAGGCAGACGGAAGCCGGGAGGAATAGTATGCGCCAACTCGTGGAATAACCCATATTTCAATAAGTCATATATTTTGGGAGAGAGGAAGCAGACTGAGGCGGGCGGATAAGCGTGCACTGGGCTTTATAATCTCAGGTTCTGGTTTAGATCATTCACATCAACTTTCATAATAAATGCCTGTTAAGTTCATGTTTAATTCTTGCAACCTTTTTTTCTTCTGCAAAATTCAAGAGAAATGTTAAAAAATAATCCAATGAATATTCTTTCATTTGCCATTGAATTTTAATTTGATTTGAAATAGTCTGAAGTTAGTCAAAATTTCCTAAAATTAAGAGTGTTTTTTTATTGTCCGTGTGGTAACCCAATCCATCGTTGAAGAGTGTGTTCTTTGACTTTGCCAAAAATGTTTAATCCAAACACTTCGATATTTGCTTATTTGACATATTTTGATGATACTGGTGCTACGGTATTCAGTATTGTGAAGTCCCCCACAAATTCACGCTAGCCCCAAAACCACACAGAGGAAAATAAAGTTTTAATAAATTGTGGAAGTTACAAATTTTATCTTGTTTATCACACTAAGAGTATTCTTCATTCGTAAAAATGATTTTTTTTTCGAATGTTTTTGAATTAAGAATACTCTTAGTGTGATAAACAAGATAAAATTTGTGACTTCCACAATTTATAAAAACTAACGACCAGTTTCAGCTGCCACGCCATCTTCAGGTACAAAACTCTGTTGTTAGTACTTTATGTACATTACAGAGGATCAGGGGAAACATTCAAGAAGTCACAAATTTTATCTTATTTATTATGATGTCCTTCCACCAAGTGAAAGCTTATAGTTTCCATATTACTCTTGGTGTAATTGGTGGAATTGGTGGTTTCAAGTGTGAATTTATGGAATTTCTTAACATGATGATGATAACTTATAACTTAGTATTTCCTCATATTTTTCTTTGAAACGACCCATGTTTCGGTGTGCAGCGTCATCTTTCCGCCACCTGAAGATGACGTTGAATGTCGAAACCCAGGTCGTTTCAAATGAAAACATGTGGAAAAAACAATGTTACAGGTTAATATCACTCTTGGTGTAGTTATATCATCAGTTGATTGGCATAATAATAATCTTAAAAAAAAAACAGTCTGAAAACACTCACGTCGCCTCGGTCAGGAACATATTTTGATAGAAGTCCCCATACAATCCCAAAACCAACACCCAGAATGATGGCAAGTGGTCCCATTAAAATCTCGTATGCTAAAGCATCTGCAAAGAAATATGCATTAATCATTAGTTTTGTCTCTCTGCTAATCTGAATAGGTATTCAATTTGTAAGGAAATGAAAATGTTTTCCTGTTCCATTCTACTTAGAGAATTAGCTTGAGTGGAATGTAATATTTTTTTCCCCATTTGAAAGTCAGGAGTTCTACTAAAAATTATTTATAATATTTTCTAAATCATAGTTACAAATTCCTTATCTTTACATGCATTAAGGCACAATTACTTAGGATTGATACTTTTTGTATTACTTGTATTGTCCTGTAAAGCTACATTATTAATGCATTGAAAATTCATCTTGAGGTTAAATGTAAGAATAGAAGGCTTTGCAAAGTGAAAATTAAACTGTCATGAGTTGTCAATGCATTTCATCAAATCTGAAACTTACCGGCCATGACTGACAAATGCTCTGTTGTCAAGTACTGGTAAATTTCAGTGAAGATTTATCATCCTGTAATCATATGCCGACTATTGAGGCATGAAGATGCTCTCAATGTAAGGAATCGTTATATTTTTGTATTAAAGTCGCTTTGAATCACATTATAGTCTTACCTGAAGAGAACATCATGCTTTGTATAACTCCAAACACAGCCACTGAAAATGCATCATCAATGCCTGACACAGCAATAATGAGAGTGGGAATACCCTTGGCAACGCCATATCCCTTCTCTCTCAGCCGAATCAGGCAAGGCACCACCACAGCAGGAGATACAGCCGCCACTATTGCTCTGACAGAAAAACTCTATTAATCTCTGAATTCTGTTTCAACCATGATCACGATGAGGTCAAGCCTCTACAATGGGATTCTAACGGTTCACGTTAGAGATTTGACAGTTGCCGTGGGGTTTGATGAAGTAAATGTTGGATTTCATCAGTTATTGTTGGATGTAACAACTGTCTCAATTTTGCTACTGATGATTTTCAAGTTTATTATTGGCTTTTCCTCATTTTTTTGCAAAGGGAATGATCAAAGTTTTTTGTATCACTTCCATTTTTACATATATATGCATCCACTCCATGCTTCTTATAATTGCTTATTATTATAAGTTAAAATAAAATTAATATAATGCCCGAATGACACGATCATTTTTTCCGTCCCTGTTAAGGGATAGCTCCAATGATAGCTCAAATGATCGCTTGAAAATGGTCGTGTGACTCGAACAAAGTCAGGGATGGCTCCAGCGATAGGGATCCCTATAGCTTTTTCCATCCCTGGGCACGTCCCTTTTTCCGTCCCTTGAGGCATCGCTGACTCCACCATTTAGCCAATCAGAGTGCTCGGCCGCAAAGAGCGACTCTAACGCCACGCTTGGCTTTCAATGGAATGAGAGTAGTTAACATAGAAATGATGCGAAAAGGGACGGAAAAAATGATGGAAAAAGGGACGGCCAAAATGACCGCGTGATTCAGAAAATGATAGCTCGAGCTATAATTGTCACGGTCCCTGAAAAGCTATCATTGGAGCAATCCCTCAGAGGGATGGAAAAAATGATCGGGTGATTCAGGTTTTAAAAGGGGCACATTTTAGTTTCCGATTTGCCCATATCATACCCGTAATATTTAATATATGTAGCTTCTGCTATGCATTCTTCATTAGGAGTGGCAGTATTTCCAACTGGCGGAAAAATAAGCTACTAAACATTTAAGTAGCTGTTTTGTTTAGAATAGAGTGTAACATGTCTTAGGATACTTTTCCGCCAGCGTGCCTAATTAAGGTAGTGATATTTTTTTGAGGTACTTACGGTAATTTGCTATTTCTCTCGATACATTTTTACATCATTGGATCATCACTATTGGAGCTATCCCTTAAAAGGGGCCGTAAAAATGATCGTGTGATTCAGGCTTAAGGCCAATCGTACCAAGAGGAAAATACCTTGCATTTTGATAGATGGATCAATATTTTGACTTGAGCCCTTTGAGGCTGTATTATTTGGTACATGCGTGCACTCTTTCATACTTACCCAAGGAGGAACCCCCAGATCCAGGGTAGACCAAGCAAATAATGTGTCATCAAGGCAATGATTGTGCACTCCACTGTCCAAGGCACCAACCCCAGCCTCAGCACGGTGGCATAGAGTCGCTTCAAAGCAGCAGGATCAAGATCCAGGCCAGCTCTTGTCAAGATCAGAACCAAGGCCACTTGCCTGGGGAGGAGAATGGGCAAGATTGTAATTTGACTACATCTTCAGCTGTCTTCCAAGTATGGGAAACCATGTTAAGGTCTGGGGTTATTTTATCTATTTTATTTTTTAGAAAATAGTTCACTTTCAGCAATATTGACAATTTAAAGTATACTTGTAACTAAAACTAAGGAAGACATACATAGATACACAACAAATACAATAAAACTCAACTTTGATGTCCCGGAGATGTTGTTTCAGTTCATTACTGTCTAGGTTCACTGGTTATTTATGGAAAGATTTATTGTGGCCAAGTCGGTGCAGTTTTTTGGTGATAGAGAGAAGGGATTGATATCAGTCTAAAGAAAATTTATTAGGGAGGGAGGAGGGAAGAGAGGGAATGTCTTGTTAGTGATTATCTTGGAGTTGGGATGTGGATTAATGATTTATCTCTGGTAGGACTCAAAGGAACTCTGAGATTGACGATTGAGGCAAGTTCAGTTAATTATTCCAGTTAAAGCAAGAATTAAGGGTATTGTAAATTAGTTGTGTGTCAGATTTAAGTCTGTGATGGGAGAAACATCTAATAGAGAGGGAAGACTGTTGCCCGTATTCATGGTCATATTCCTAGGGGTTACCTGGGTATCCCCTAGCCAGGTAACACCTAGGGGTCCCCTACGCTGAGCGATTCATAAACCTTACCTGGGTAACAACCAGCCAGGGGATGCCTGGGTAAGAGATTTGGCAACAATCCCACGCAAAAATATACATGAATGGTTCCTATGAATGGTTCTCGATGTTTTCGAGGATCATTTCTTACCGTAACCAAGCACAATATAAACAATAATACAGTATACTGTTGCAAAATGTTGATGAAAAATGATTGAAGGAATATGAGAAAATGATTTCATTATTACTTAAATATTTATGTAATTTTAATGATGAGGAATACGAGGGTGATTCAATAAGTACTTGTGTTTGTAAACAGAAGACATTACTATGGAAAGATGTTGATATTATCGTGTACTGCCATCAGTACAGTAGTATCCATTTGTCCCACGCGTGGGCAGCAGTACTGTGTTAGGGGAGCTTTGGGTAAGCTTCATGCCTTACCCAGGAAATCGACGGCCTGGGGGAGGGTTAAGGGACAACAGTCCCCTGGGTAACGACTATGAATACTATTTCTGAGCTAAGGGGCTCCCCCATACCTGGGGGACACCCAGGTAACGACTATGAATACAGCCCTGTATGTTGTCCGTGGATGAATTGCCGAAATTTTGAATTCTGTATTTCACTATTGTAGTGGAGAAAGTTGTGACATTGTTGAGGGTGGCAAGATTAGTGGCTGATGACTTAGACCATCTTATGGAACTTATGCGACGTAATGGAAGTGTGAACAAATTGGTAGAGGGAATGTGCTTTTTCCCTAGAAATATATACCCTGTACCCTCCTGTGACGGGCCTTAAATTTGTATAAATATTTCTAGCGTATAGCTAGACCCTCACTCCCCACCAAGCATATCCAACGGACTGACTCCCCTGGGCATGCGCACCCATCGTATGGGCACAGCCGTAATGACTGATGCCACACATTGTGGATGCCAGCCCCTCCACCAGATTGCATCCTGAGGGAACGAATGTCCAGGTCACTTATTGTGACTGTACTTCTTGTTAGGGTCCAGGATATATATTTTTGATAGATTAAGTTATCGTGGGTCGGGGTCTGAGGAATTTTTAAAATTATATCAGCAAAACTGCATTTTCCTCCCCTGAATCCCTTGCTAACTTCACAGGGTCAATGGATATTGCATACTCAAAGTATGGGGAAGAATGATCCAAAATTCACCAATCAGATATAGCTTATATAAAGATGGCAAAAATCAACATCTTCAATTTGAAAATTGCTGGCAGAATTACTAAAATACTGTTGTGCGCAGAGTCAATGAACATTTGAGGAAAACCTGAAAGAATAAGGCAATAATTCTTATAACTATGAGTTATAGTTATAGTGAGAATTAGTGATCTCTTAATTATGTATACCACATCATCATTTCTGCTGGGATTTTCTTTTTGGGGGAAAAAATTCCATTTTGCTGGCGTAGCAGTGGTTCTTTTGCATTGGAAAATTCCTTTTTTTTTTGTGAACGTGAAATCTGTCTTCATTCAAGTGGGTAAAACTGCATTCCCACGGGAAACTCGAGAGATTTTTGTGACTAATTTGGCCCTTTATTTGTGGAATTTATCCGTAGTTGAAAAAAAACATCTTTGAAATAATTTTCACTTTTTTATTCAATATATTCTAATCATTTTATAAAAGCCATGTGGAATATTACTAAGTTGTGCTTTTTCGATAAATAGATTTTCTAGATTACAATCGCTTTAGAAAAAAATAGATTGCTTCAAATTGGCATTAAAACAATATTATCTCTGTTTAAACTTACCTTAGATGGCTTACAATTCCTACATATGTTCCCGTTATATTCACTAGGCCGATGTTTTGGAATATCACACCCACAAGAAGCATGCCCAGCAGTGAAGGCATATGTACAAGTGATACTAGCCATCCTCCCAACTTGGCCGTGATGCAAAGCAGAGCCAGTGAGAATAGTTGCCCATTCGGAGGAGCTGAAAAAGAAATGAGGGGAAGTGTATAAGGGTCAGAATTCATTTGAGTGAGTTTTCTTTTATTTTGAGACTTTGGCTATAGCTCATGAATATATGTAAGTAGTAAATCTCTCACAGAACTAAATCTTAGTAAATACACCAGGGTACACTTCTTGGGAATGTCATCACTCGAATGCCATATCTACCATGTGAGTCGAGAAAACAGTCTTCAGATAAAGTCAACCCCAGTGGCATCACACGTTGGCCCGACATCGGCCCGACATCGTTTTCATGTCGGCAATGTCGGCCAACATATACAACATCGGACCGACATTGGGCCGACATCGGTTTACAGCATTCCGTATCCACACTACAGCCGACTTATGCCGATGTTGGGCCGACCTAGGGCCGACATCGGAATACAACCTTGGTGAAAGACATGTATTATTATTGATTTCGTAGTGTTCTGTAACTATTTCTATCAGAATTATAGTAGATAATTATTCACAACAGTGGAGTATTCAACATTCTGCTGCAGTATTTATTAGATTTGTTATTGTGGCTTAATTTGTGCCCTCTATATATGTTAATTAAATCTTTATTCCCTTACCACTCCACCCATTAAAAAAATTTTATACATTAAAACCAAATACTCTAATTCCCTGTATTAATGAGGGCCATATCCCTTATCATTATTATTAGTTAACCAAATCTAAAAATAGTTAACTCTCTTGGAATTACCTTAACTTCAGACACATCATGGGAAACACATATACAATATATACATATAGAGTTAAGCATTATAGAAACTAGGATTTATCAAGCATGTAATAGGAAGGTTCTCAGATGAGAAAGTAAAATAGAAGTACTACTACGCTCTGGTTAGACCACACCTTGAATACACCGTGAGCATCATGTTCCTGGACATCAAGATTTCGCCAAAAAATAAAAAAAATACAAAGGAAAGCTGCGCGCTTTGTCAAAAACTGCTATGAGTAAACATTACACAGTTTTTAGAGGGATTAAGCTGGAGGCCGCTAGAGATTTGGATGCTTAGTTTACTTAAAAAAATTCAGAACAGGTGTATTTCAAAGTGACTTGGAGAATACCATTTTTGACACCACACAACATTCCTAGATCCAGCAGTTATGATAAAATTAATTAAAAGCGCCACCCGTATATCTGTCGGCTTCTTCAGGTCAGTGAAGTCTTCTTGACTTCAAAATCTTCACTAACCTGAAGAAGTTGGCTTTACAGCTGGCGAAACTGTCTTCCCAGTATACTGGAAAATGCGGTTTGGAAGGCTTTTACGTTTACATTTGTCATCACATGCAATGCCTGAACTGTAGAAAGTTTTTCGAGAAAGCTACGAATTTATAACATTCTGTGTTACCATGGAGTCAAATGCCGCAAAGCTTAAGGTCTAACCTCCGAAAACCATGTTCAGTGTCTCCTAGGGGGATATTCTGTAACTTTTTCCGTCCCGTCGACTAACGTCAATTGACATTTACCGTAAAAATAATAATTTTCGTTGAATCAATGGAAGAATCCGACGTTAAATTACCCCTTTTAAAATCCCCCTATCAGAAAGTTTTCCCAACAGAAACAATTCCGATCTGAATATTTCATAACAGGAAAAAAGAAAGTCACCCAGACATTTCACAGCAGGGTAATGTTGTTAGGGAATCGTGTCTCTTTCGAGCTAAATCGACAATGGCGAGTCTGTGTGTGTCACTTTCGATAACATGGCGGCCGCTGCTGAGCTCGTATTAATTATTTTGCGCCTGGAATATTGAATTTCTGTTTAATTTCTCGCATTGGGAATGTGCGCCTGATATGAGAAAAAGAGACTGAAACTTCGGAAACGGAAAAAAAAAAATTTCACGAACACAGAGTGAAAACTATCGCCGCTTAAACGTAGTCTTTGTGCACGTAAAATACACCAATTAATTACACTAATTTTTTCCGAAAGTATTTCTACATCTACATCTACATACTACCCTGCCAGCCGTCGCACGGGCGTGTGGCAGAGGGGTGTTAGGACACCGGCTGTGTAAAGATGTAAGGGATAAGGTTTTGGGAGGTGAAATGGTGACGTGTATTATGGGAGTATATTTAGTGGAGCTCAGTTTTTACTGTGGTCGCTTATTGTGCGCGGAAAGGGCGAGTTTTTGTGGCTATTAGTTCGGCAATGTGTCTCATTTTATCGGTTCTGTCAGACCTAGAGATGTAGTGAGGCCCAATGAAAATATCCTCTGTGTCGCTCTGGAACGCACCAGTTCTGAATTTCCCAAGAGAGCTAAGCCTAGCGTGTAGCCTCCAAGTCTCTAGGGGCTCCTACTTTTAATCCCCGTGAAAGTTGTGGAACACATGTAGTTTTTAACGAAGCGTGCAGCTTTTCTTTGTAATGTATCAATTTTTTAAAATAAATCTTTTATGACCAGGGTCCCAAATGCTCACGTCGTATTCGAGGTGTGCCCTTACCAGAGTGAAGGGGCATCTTACTTTTACTTTTCCATTCCGAGGACCTTCCTATTACGCGCTCAACAAACCTAGTTTCTTTAATGCTGTTCCGCATATGTTTTTATGTGTTCTCCCCACGGTATAACAGAAGTTAATGTTCCTATCCTATTTGGATCTGGGTTCGCGCTTGCACGAAAGATAAGCTTTCATAGCCGCTTACTTAATTGTCAACATTGCGAAAAATATCGACCGTCGGGATATGTCAGGTTTACAGACTCGCCAACTATGATAAACCACTATGATGTCACTGGGGAGACAATGCTCGTCGATTTCGAACGAGATTTACGAACTTGTCATCTCGGATGTGGTATTTTTACGAGGAATTGTCGGATTGACTACTTACTACCCTAAAACAGTACGTACCCATTCATTCAATCGAGTATTCTACCAGAAGATTGGTAGGCTTTTGGACAGTAGTTCTCCTTAACTATGTATGGCCTACCTACATCCCTCTTGAATTCCTCGTAACGCCTTCCTCATCTTATTTCGTCCAGAATTCCTATCCTCTTCCTTCCATTGAGACAATATATGCAACGGTAATGAACATTAAAGCAGTACCTATGCTATGTGCATGTTTATTTTTGTGAGTAACCGATGATAAACGTTGTAAAATTGCCAAATTACTATTTTCCCGGTGTCGTATTTTTTTCGTATTTCCCGTTTTATAATATATTGTAATATTTCCCGTTTTAATATAATAAATGATAAAAAAATATCAAAGTGTAACTCGGAGACAAATATTCAAACTAACGCATTTTTATAATTCTCAACAAAATTTCAAATACCGTATCGAAGGCTGCAATCATAATATGCTTTAATCAAGGCAACAATGAACAATAAAATCGTGTATCATTTCAATTGCTGCATGCACCAAATGTTCCAACCATTCAGGCATAAGGAGAGAGAACTGTGTCATCAAACTGAAGCCTGACAACCGAATTCGGTTGTTTATTTAAATAACAACCGTGTTGTTTTTCCCTGCTCTTTCTTTAGCACCGCGGAATGGACGAATTAGCGGATTAAAGCAAGAATATCAATCATATGTTTGAAATTTAAGGGATACAACTTCTCAAACATGTATTGGTTACCTGTTGCTATGGATTATATTCGAGTTTACCCTTGTTTTTCTACTTATAAGTGAGTGCATGTTGATATGTAGGAAGTTAATCGATGGAAAACTTAGTAAAATTGCAAAATTAGTGCGTTATATCGCAAGCGCTATGGTAAGATGAGGGTCAACGAAGATGGCGGACTGGCTTCAGCTTCTAGCATTGGCCAGCATTGCAAGTGCCCTCTCCATGTACTTCAGGGAACAAAACCAGTGCTTGGTAATCTGCAAATGTCACCGGCTACATACTGTGAGGAAAAAAAAATCTGAGTACGGAACTCATTGCATCGCATCGTCAAAGAGCAAGTCAACTGACCTGGCTCGTTAAGGGAATTTAAAAAAGTAAAATTCAAAAAAATTTTTTTTTCCTCCATATCCGTCCTTTTTTTCCTTATATACGCGCCGGGGTCCTTTTGGCTTGTGCTCGCCAATGGGCATGGCTCTGGGGCCTGGCCTGGTTTCACAGGTTATCCCATTTTTCTCGGAGATGGCTCTTTTCCAGGGATTCCCTCTTATGGACGACCGCTTATGTGCCTTGGGGGAGGGGGGGGGATGCGAGCTGCCCGGACCTATGTCGGGAAATGGAGTGGAAATGGCAAAGATGGAAGAAATGAGAAGAGTCTTCTAGGATTGGTCTTTTATTTACCCGCCTTATATTGGTTCTTTCGCCAAGAACCTTCCGGTCGCGAGGCGGGACTTGATTTTTCTCGACCCGTCTCCGTCATGGGCGTCCTCCCGTCGGCACAAACTCCTGTTTCCCTTTGAGCGAAATCTTTTCCACGTGTTCGACGCGCGCTGGAGAGATGAGCTTCTTCTGTCAGTTTGTCGCAGACGGCGTATCGGAAAATATATTTTTTTTTTTTTTGCCTCGTTCACTTTGAAATAACGTCAAGGAATTCTCGCGCTAAAGGAGTGGGCGCCATAGCGTGGAAGTTATTTTTTTCTATATCGAGAAAAATAATGTTTTTTTTCCATCTATTAACACTAGAATCGCGGACGGAACATTTTTGTCCCATTACAAATTTTAATGAGCGATATTTCTCTTGATATCTTTCTAAAAAAAACTTGGGAGTTTTTGACTTCAAACCATTGATGGAGTTGTTCACTTTTTGAATCACAAAAAAAATCTTCCGTCTTGGAGTTTTAAACGTACCGCGCGAAAAAATGAGTCAAGTTTAAGACTTTTTTGATATTTTTATTTAATTACGTAGTATTTCAGTCGATTTGTATTATATATTACTGCACCATTCATGATGTAATATTTAATTCATGTGTCTTATAGTTGGTGAAATCAAAACGTATAATCCTAATATGGTCTCTATTATGACTGGGGAACTATCTGGCTCGAATTACCTTGAAGGAATTTGAGAAATATTTTTAAAAGGTCATATTGAGTTTCACCCGATTGAATGGGTCAAATCTTGTAGTAGAAATGTCACCTACTTCCCGACGACGTAGAGCTCAGAAATTTTGCTCGTAGACCGAATTCCAGTGACATAAGAGTAATCAATTTAAATAGTGACTATAAGTACTTGTATACGCGTTTACTGAAAGGTTTTCTTGATAATGAGCCATTTTTCTGCGTGTAATCTTGTAACAAAAAGTTAACCAACTTCTCGATCAGTAAGAGCTCTGAAAAATTGTCCATGGACACACCTCCGGTGACAATACAGTAATAAATTAATACCGACACCAATTAATTAATTACGCGTCTATACCAGACAGATGAATCGTCAATTGCGGCGCCCATCTTCTCCGCGAGGGAGTCGTTCTCCTCGATTGTTACTATCGTTCACGGGCTGATCGGTTCCAAGATTCGCTCATCAGCTCAAAAGAAAGCGAAGCGTTACTAACTCGCCCGAAAACAGATAAACTATTTTTAAGTATTGTGATTGGACGCATTACAGAAACCACAGATGTAAAGTGAAAGTTTAAATTTCATGACAAATAATCGAAAATTAATAAGTTATTAAACGATAAAAAAAACTATTTCTTCATACTTTCTGTTTTTACTGGAAATTATTTTATTTATTGACTAATAACTGTATCAAATTGCTAGAATAGTTTATTTTTTAATGTAAGAGAGAACAAAGTCCAGATGTCGAATATTTATTTCCCTCTACATGGAAAGAATATTAGAGAACACTGCTACTGCTGATTTATAGTAAGAATATATGCCACATCTACACTGACTACTTAAGTAAACATTTAATTGAACCTGTCACTTTAAGTGCACTGAGTAGACGCCCCTTCATTACTCAAGTACTGGTTCATTTAAGTGGAATTGGGGACCCCTAATTAAGTGGACTTGGGTGATATCGATGGTGCACTTCAAAGTCCTGTACTATTGAATGTATTCTACAGAACACCCAAGAGAATTCTGCATAAAGACCAAGGGAATCCTACAGAACGCCCTAAGGAACTCTACAGAGTGTCCTAGGGAGTTCTATACAACGCATTAGGGAATTATACAGAACGTCTCTGGGCTTCTTCAGAACGCTGCTGATTGTTTATCAGGAAATCCGTATTTAGGCCTTCTTTAACATAATGTTTTAATTGTTTTAGGAAATGCCTGTAGAACTTTTTAGGGAATTTAGTATTTTTTAAGGAAAGTGAACGGAATTTACCAGCAGCTGTGTAGTTAACATTTCCTGCCACTCGCCCTTTCTTTGCCTCTTAGAGTACTTATGAAGATGTAGAATTCCCACACAGTTATCATAGCCAATTTTGTACTCCAGGATATCTTTACTAGTTTGAAAAACTGAGCCGACTTGGGTGCAAGGTTTCATTTCCGTTCACCTGTACTAAATGGATGGACATGCCTATCGTTCTTGTGTTTTCTTCCGGTGACTTGAGGGAAACCATTCAAGTGTTTCAACTGAGCCGGTTTCTGGGGATTGGAGGCGTATTGGGTTCACTCAAGGGGTGTCCAAACCGTACGCAAGACTACTAGCTATTGCGAGAAATCACGATGATCTGCCTCGTGAATTGGACGCCGAGCCCTATTTTGGTTGTTTTTTCGGTTGCTAGGCTACAGTTTGATGACGTCATGCCATATCCATCTATCTCAATCGTGTCTATTGACGTCGCCGCGCGGGGTCGCTTCCCTGTTCCACGGTTATTTCAACGGGAGTAATGAAATCGCAGAAATGCTTCGTCTCCCGTAGAGGAAATTTAAATATTAATCTTATCAAATGACGAGCAGCATTACTGCATGTGTGGTGGATAGCAGAGAATAAACATGAATTTAATTTCTACATGATTCAAGTGCAATTATTCCTCAGTTTTCGACGATCATCCGCCCCTAAAACTAATGGCAAAATCGGAAACCGACGTAAGCATAGGCAATTATATCCATATGAATATATGTGAATCCAGTTAATTCATTCTAGACATTTCAAAATTTATACCAAAGGCAATTTTAATGGGGAATAAAATAGTGAAAAGTCATGATTTGTAAATTAATTCACTTTGTAATTTTCCACAATGGTTTGTGTAATAATCGTGGAATATTAGTGGAATATTACAAAGAATTCATTTGAAAATCATCGCAACATTGTTCCACCAAGTGAAGCCTGAAAATTTATTGTATAGTAGTGTTTAATAAATCGTAACTTTCTTGACATTTATAATATATGAGGACCCCAGAAGTCAAGGGGTCTAAGTAACAAAATGTTTGTTTTGAGAAAACTTAAGTCAAATTTGAAAATGTTTGGTACAACCCACTAAATAGTTAAGAGGCATTACCATAGACAGCATCACCTGTCAAGAAAATCACTTGGATCCCTTTACCACCTAAAAGATTTATATTTTCACGTCCCATTCTAGACATTTCAAAATTTATACCAAAGGCAGCACTTAGACCCTTTGACGTCTGGGGTCCGCATATGTTACAAGATTCTTGAATTGTGGTCATTCGTGTATTTTCCTCCTAGCCAACGTTTCACCAAATTATTTTTTGTACCGTCAGGGGTGTACAATAAGAAAAAAGAGATTTACAGCCAAGTGTTTACAGAGATAATAATACAAACATTGGGCTTAGGGTCCAAAAGATCAGCTCCGGCGAGATTAGAAGTCGAGGATTCCACCCTGTCGCCACTGGGGCCAGTATCGTTGTTAGAGGTGAGCTGTTTAAAGTGACTGCATTCGTATCAGTATCAGTGTCATTGGGGGTGAATTGATAATGTTCTCCGTTAAGAGGACGCATCATACCCTTCGGTAAGGAAAAGTTCTGTCAAAAACCCACAAGATGGCGTCACTCGCACCCGAGCGAGGCGTTTTGGTGTCAGGAGTCTCCTACTCCAGGATAACTCTCGCACAGGGCACCAGTCGTCGGTAAGTTTTAGCCAAGTCTCCGACGCGTAAGTACAGGCAGCGCTTATATGAGATCTGTGAAAGAAGACTGAACTAATTGCATCACCGTCCGAGCACATCATGGCCGAAAACCATTCAGGTAGCTTGTAGAAATATACCAATTACAGATTCTACCTTACATCCGTGACGGCTGTTACTTAGCATTCCGATAGAAGAGGGATTGATACATCTCCATTAGTTTTAGATATGTCAATAATAATAATAGTCTTTATAAAAATATACCCTACATCTTGCCGTTTTCCCGATGGTTTAATTATGCTCCGGGATAAAGTTATCATATTTCATATACGAGCCTCCCTTGGCAAAGGTCTATTCTTTATTCTATTTTATTATTCTATAATAATATATTCTATAATTCTATTCTGTATTCTATTCTATCTATTCTATTCTATATCTAATTCTATAATAATATTCTATAATAATAAAAAAATAAAGTATATATAATACTATATATTCTATATACTTTTTACTATAAAAATTTCAAGTTGATGACGTAAGACTTTTAAAAAAAAATCTGGGGTCAGAAGTCATTACGAATTCCAACCTGTCGAGCGAGTGTGATGCGTCGCCTTAAGTGAAATTTCTCCCCTTTGGAAAGGGGAATCTTTTGCGTTTCGAATCGCCATTAAATTTGCACGTTTCTAGCCCTCTCGTACAATTATCTCTCTTTCTCGAAGATAATTGTATTCACTCTGACCACGCACGCCTATATCTCAGTTCAGTTCGGTCTTTCATGTTCCTCTGTCTGCCTGCCGACTCGGATGGGATGTTCCCAGAGTCGCCCCGAAATACACAATTTTATCTTTGGCTTGGGTGATCGGGGTGCATCATTTAAACTCGTAAACAGTCGCTTTCATCGTCTTCAAACTATATTTTCGATTGGTTTAAGAGCATAGATAGATAAATATGCGTGGTGGTCGTGTTGGGTTAATGGAAAGATCAAGTTTTGCTATTATAATCTCCGAAAGTTTTATCTTGGATCAGTAAATATGCACTGTTTTCATCGTTGAGGTAGATGGAGATGCAATTACGTCACAAACTGAAGCCTGGCAACCGAAATAGCAACTGTTTTGTCAAACCTTGCTCTCTTTACTTCCCTATGCATAGCACGATTGAATGGACGAATGAGTCAATGTAAGGCAAAGAAATCAACCATCTATCCCAAATTGAAGGAAAGTAACTCTGAAAACGTATATTAGATACTAAGTGCGATGGATTATTTTCAATTACAATAATCTTTACCTTAGGATTGCGGATTACTATAAATTTATATGTATAAAAAACATAAATGAAGTAAGCACACTAAAGACGTGAATGCATCTACATCTACATAATACCCTGCGAGCCGCCGCATGGGCGTGTGGCAGGGGATGTTAGGTCACCAGTCGTGTAAAGATGTAAGGGATAAGGTTTTGGTAGGTGAACTGGTGACGTGTATTATGGGAGTGTATTTAGTGGAGCTCAGTTTTTATTTTGCTCGCCTAATGTGCGTGGAATGAACGAGTTTTTGTACCTATCTGTTCGATGTATCTCTCTTATTTTATCGTTTCCGTCAGACCTAGAGGTGTAGCATGGTGTCATTATAATATTCTCCGTGTCGCTCTGAAACACGATCAGTTCTGAATTTCTCTAGCAACCTAAGCCGAGCGAGTAGTCTCAGAGTCTTCAGGGGCTCCCACCTTAATCCCTCTAACAGTTGTGAGACACTATATGTTCGCTCGTAGTAGTTTTTAAATGAAGCGTGCTGCTTTTCTTTGTACTGTATTAATTTTTTTGGCTGAATCGCTATGACCAGGGTCCCAAATGCTCGAGGCGTATTCGAGGTGTGGCCTAACCAGAGCGAAATACCATCTCTCTCTCTCAGCGAAGTGCAGGCAGATTTCTAGTAAGTTGTCGATGGAAAACCTAGTTAAACCGCAAAATTAGTGGGTTTTCCCGCAAGCGCTATCGGAAAATAAGAGGATTTACGACGATAGCGGGTTACTTGAGGATAGAGTTGAGGGTTTCTGGGTCATTGTCATCAAAAACACCCTCAGTGTATGTTTCCGGGGATAGGATTTTGTTCGAGGGATGATCGCACTTGGCATTCAAACCACCCGTCATTAGCAGGAGCATCGTGGGATTTTATCGCGATCATCGTAAAGAATACGTACTGATCAAGGTCGGTAGAATGAATGCACAGGTTGCCTCAATCGGAGTTGTTTACGAATCGTCCATTGAGATGGATGAAGACGACATTACGTCATCAAACTGAAGCCTGACGACCGAAATAACAACCATAAGTATTGCTTAACCTTCTTGCTCTTTTCTTAATTTCCTATAGATAGCACGACAGAATGGACGATTTAGTGCATACATTTGTATGAAATTTAAGACAGTTAACTCTTGAAATATATATTAGCTGCTTAGTGCTATGGATTATACTCTATTTTACAATTGTTTGCTACGGGAATACGAATAACTAGCTGACCCGTGCGAATATTTCGCACAATATGCAGCTCTTTCCTGTTTCTTCCTTCTTTCTTCCTGTTCTTCTACCTGTCGAATATTTCGCACAGTATGCAGCTTCTTCCTGTTTCTTCCTTCTTTCTTCCTGTTCTTCTACCCGTTTCTTCCCATGGACAATTATATGTTATTTTTGTTTGTGTTAAAGATATATAACGTAAACGGTAAAAAGGTCACACTGATTGCATGTAGAATGTAAGCAATCTAACTAAACGATGTGTTAATTAGATGGCGCCCCTAAACTCTTTTAAGCACGTATCCATAGCCAACATATTAGTTGATTATATTGTCAACAGATGGCGCTGTTAATTTTTTAACATTTTTTTTAAATTTTTAACAAAAACTTTATTTTTAAACCATTTGTCTATTTTTCGTCAATAGCGGGGAACATAAGCTTTAAAACGATGTTTGAATCTTTAATTTTGATGAAGAATTATGGGAATTATGGCGTTGCGACAAAATACATCTTTGAGAAATAATATATATGATTATTAATTTAAACAAATAAAAATGTATGCATGGGGCATGCATATTAGTTAAGTAAGTTCACGCTGATTTCTAGCAAGTTATCGATGGAAAAATATTAAAATTGTAAAATAATTGCGTTGGCCTGCAAACGCTAATAGGAAAAATGAGGGTTAACGAAGATGGCGGTTTGGCTTCAGCTTCTAGCATCGGCGAAAATGGTTAGCGCCCTCTTCACATATCGCAATAGTTTTTCCATGTTTAAAGTGCTCTGATTTTCGACTATTTTTACTCCTATCTTGAGGTAATACGTCAAGCAGTAGTTAAGCGCTCTCATGCTTAAAGCAAATTCGCTAATGTAGTAAAGAATGAATGATACTTTATTGTGAAAATTACTTATATTTATAGCGAATAAATATTTTGCTCAATCTCACCCTAATATATTGACCAAGGACCATTTTTTTTCATTTTAAATTAAATAATTTCAAGCATTTCTTGTATTTCATGTGATATCTCATACCAAAAAAGTGAACACTGCGATTTTTACATCAGCCAACTATTCTGTAATGATTTTACTCTCGGAGAAAATTTCTGGCAGTCACATACCTATTTGAATAAGCTCAAAACTTGGAACACTAATCTTGAAAAAAATCCGGTCTCAAGTCGGAGAAATTTTGTCTGCGTCCTACCGTTCAAGCGTACACCTCTTATCTTTGGTGAATCACCCCGAATAGCTCGAGGACAGTTACTGGGAGAAATTACATCCGTTCGGGAATTCCGTCAACGGTTTTAGAAGCAGCTAGAGGAGCCTTATCGCCGAGAGATGAGAAATTTATATGAAATCGCTGTTGCAAGAGACAGTCGCCCATTAGGTGAGTTGAAGACTGTTCGTCCTTCAGTTTTGTCTCGGGATTCAAAACGGTTTTTCCTGCTATCTCCCGCCATTATTTTAAACCTCGAGAGATAACACTTCTTGAAAGGAAGCCAGTACGGAAAAATAGTGTCCTCCCTGATTTGGTGGTCGGATGATTGTTTTCTATGGGGCAAAGGAACAGAGAAGGAGCCAAGGTCAGATTATGTGGAATAGTGGTGGACATCGTCAGCGTCCGATTATCAGATATAGATTGAATACAACGTAGTGCCACAAGAATTGTTGGGAAATTGTTACGACATGGCAGTGTTACCGAATTGTTGAGGGAATCAGAGTGGGGACCTCTATTTGGTCGAAGGGAGAATGTATATATTAAAATTTTCACGAAAATTTATTAGAAAGAAAGACGATCGGTCTTTTGACGTCGATGTAATGGTTTCAAAATGATGACTTTTAAACGCTGGAATACATTACCTAATACCAGTGCGACGGCAACTCTTAGCTATTCTAAACCTCAGTTGCCGCCCGGATTTTATTGTTAAAATACTCGTAAGACATACGCTAGATATTGGGACACCTATGCCCTTATTCATAGTCGTATTTCTAGGGGTTACCTGGGTATCCCCTAGCCAGGTAACGCCTAGGGGTCCCCTACGCTGAGCGATTCATAAACCTTACCTGGGTAAGATACATGGCAACAATCCCGCGGAAAAATACATATGAACGGTTCCCCTGAATGGTTTCCGATGTTTTCGAGGCTCATTTTTCACCGTAACCAAGCACGCTATAAACAGTAATATACTATACTGTTACATGATGTTGATGAAAAATGATTGGAGGAATATGTGAGAATTTTTACAATATTACGTAAATATTTAACTAATATGAATGGTGAGGAATATGAGGGTGATTAAATAAATACCTATGTTTGTAAACAGGAGACGTTACTATCAAAAGTTGTCGATATTATCGTGTACTACCATTAGTACAGTAGCATAAATTAGTCCCACGCGTCGGCAGCAGTACTGCGTTTGGGAAGCTTTGGGTAAGCTTCATGCCTTACCCAGGCCTGTGGGAGGGTTAAGGGACGGCAGTCCCGTGGGTAACGACTATGAATACCATTTCTGAGGCAAGGGGTTCCCCCACACCTGGGGGAATACGGCCCTTAATGTATTTTTTCAGCTTAGGTCATTGATGGTATATCATGATTATTTAGGTTCAACCCTCTATGGACGGAATTATGAAACATGTGCATGAAAAAAATACTGCTATTATATTAGTTCTTCAAAAGTGGTATTTAAGAATTTTTTATTGCAATTTATTTGATAATAACATTTATTTTGAAATGTGACGTATTTGTGTTGTATATATTTTTGAATGATATGTTACATTATGATATTTACGCAAGGTGTACTTTAACATTACTTTCATAAAGTACCTTTTTTAAACTTTCCTCATTTTTTCTTCATATGACAGCTGAAACTATTTATTTCAGAGCTCCACCAAGCTCGTCATCGTCAGTGAATAGCGTCACACATTCGTCCATTCGAATTATTTGACAAACCGCCGAAAGAGACGCAACTTTCCACACACCAAATCCAAAGCGTTACAATTTTGTCTAGCGCAGCAACTAAATGGAAAAGCTTCTTAGAAAGCAGATATTTCGATGATTTTGAATTAAAAACATTCGTTTTTCGTCGGAGCACGCAGCGGACATACGTACTACGATGAATGTGACACGGTTGCCAAGGGAATCCTCTGATGTTTACTTTTTACATCACTATTTTTCTGTGTATTACTTATCTGATTTAAAAAAATCTATTTTTCATTGCGTATAAATATTAGGCTTTTTATATACATTGTTGAACGTTTAAAACCAGAAGAAAATTATATTCTTCTCTCGATTTTTTAAAAATCATGACATCAAATCCTGTAGAATTAGTAATGGAGGCTGGAATCAGTATGATATCTGGATTTCGTTTCTATATAAAAGCTTCGGTTTAAAGATTTCTCCAGAAAGATTTTACCCAAGGAGTATGTACATGAAAGTGTAGAAATATAAAAGGCGCCACTAAGTCTAACATTTCTCACTACAGCAGATTTTGTACAACTAAAAAATACAGTACTTTTGGAGCGGAGGTTCTTATTAAAGTGAGAAATGGGCGGATTGCAAGAGAGATAGGGAGATAAAAGTCGGTTTACTCATAAAAATATCGCATAATCAAATAATTTCCGTCAAACTTCATAATATTTTCGGTTGGATTTGAATTTTAAACGCTAAAAATGTCATGCCCGACCTTCAGACGCGACGTAAATTCAGTTTCTAGTGTGCCGCAATAAACATCGCACTTGTGAAACGAACCCATTTGGGCACAGCATCCGATTCACCTATAATATTTCACCTTTATAGGTCCCATCAATTCGGGCCTTGTAGCGATTCCAGCTCTAGCGCGGAATGGAGACCCTTAAACCCACGCTGCTGGTGACCAAACTTTTCTTTCATTCTTTTACCGGAATATCCATTCCGAATCGTAGGTTTTCCCCTTCGCGAGAACGACACGTTCAGCTATATCTCTTGTCATGCTCGCTACTAGAGCGCGTTCAGCATCACATGGAATTCCTCTTTGGTTTTCGAATAATATCAAGTTAACAACATGAGCTGTAGAGGCGAATATACATTATGGATTGTTGACTCGTCGCCAAAGACTGTTGTCTAGGATTCCGTAAACAAACAGCTTTTCGGATTGTGGCGTAGCCTAGTGATGAAAGACGGAAGTTAAAATGTAAATACAGTCGACAGATTGTAAATAAACACGTCTTACCGGTTTTACTTACCAGTAATCATCATGCAATGGATAAAAATTTAGAACCATACATGGGATGTAATTACACACTTTCTCACGTTAGCAACAATTAACAACGGCCATTTACGATTCAACTGAAAAGACTTTTTTATAAGTAGCGCCAAGGACTGGGTGAAATAAATGTGGAAATTTAGGCAAATTTAAATTCTTCATGTATATTAATGCCCCAAATACTGACGGTGCATTCCCAGATGAGTTAAATAAGGGAGAAGTAGCCGATATTTTTAATTTCGTAGTCGCATTTACCAAGAACTCTTCCAGAAAATCCCATTTTACGATAATCTTGACCTGTTATTTCCCAAATATATTTACCCCACAAAAGAACTACCCAGTTAATGTTGTATATACGCTGGAGAGCATCAGAGGGGCATCAATGGTAATGATAAAAATGTTACTTTTAAACTATTTTCCTTAGAGAGTAAAGCGAAAAATGATTTTACCTTTAGTCATTGAATTAGGCCTCATTTTATAGAAAAACACCTCACCCTTCCAAATATGCCATAATTTTAGCTGTTACTGAACTACATTTCGAGATTTTTGGCGGAAAACGCTAACCCCCTCACATGGGAAATGGTCCGTGTATGCACTCCACAGAGACCATGTTTCAACATGAGGAATTTCTAATACTAAGATCTCTTTAAAACAGTAACAGTTTGTAATTTGCATGCTTTCTTAACTACTTTTTAAAGTATATCATAAAGTCACCGCAGTAATTTTTTTCCGGATCGCAAAAAAACCTACAGTAGTGAAAGAGTTTCAAACGTACCGCGCGAAAAAAATGAGTCAAATGGAAAACTTATTGAGATATTTTCACTCAATTACCAAGAATTTCATCGATATGAAAATATATTTTATCAAAATTAGTAACGGATTCTTTAATTCATACTTCTGACACGGGAGATGCAGCCGATATCCTTAATTTCGTAGTCGCACTTGACAAGTACTTCTCTAGAAAATTCCCTTTACAAATTTTTAACCCAAAAAGCTAGGATAGCATTGAGAATAGCATAGAATTGCCAAATATTCAAATCCGTACGACGCAAGTTTTTTTTTTATTTTTATCTTGTCATATCGCATACATGGGATGTAATTAAACACTTTCTCACGTTAACAACAATTAACAACGGTCATTTACGATTCAACTGAAAAGACTCTAATCAAAGTAGCGCCAAGGACTGGGTTAATTAAATGTAGAAATTAAGGCAACTCGTAGCCTAGGCAACAATTCCAAACATTTAAATCCATTATTTATGTTCATAAATATAGATTAACAATTAGGACAGTAACATCAATATGACGTAGCTTTGTTTGATTCGTAAACAATTACGTGGAAGGCACTATTGACTGTTTCCCGCTACATATGTTGGTTGGAGCGAATTTATTTTATGTACAGATTTTCGTGGAACTTAGCATACGTGTGTTTATTAGTGATATGTATAGATAATGGTGGAAAAATTACATGTTACCGATTAGGTTTCTTGGCAATTTAATGCTATTTCAACTCGTAGCCTCTAGCAGCCTTTCCAATCGAGTTATTCACGCGGTCATGTTGTTAATGGATCTTCATTTCCCGGTTATAGGCACAATACAGAACGTATCAGACGCTTAAGACGTCCACTCGTGTGGGTAGAACTCATCAAAATCTCCGTGCGTTCGTTGTTGTACCACGTGACACCTTAGTTACGCGATCGAGTTTGGTTCGGATCGTAAACATCGTAGCCTCCGAAATGTGCCGGCCTTGACAACCAAATTTTCGATCGGCCTCTGTCTAGCAACTGTAGTCCTAAAATTTTCAATTCCCTTTCGAAGCTAATGGAAAAATATCAAACAGAAGGTTATTATGGTGTATAATACTTGGCAAATCTCGTTAATTTTCTTGGTATAGGATTTTAAACCGTCAAGATGACCGATCATCAATCGTCAAGAACCGATAATAAACCGCCGAGGAAATTTTTAAGCCGCAAGGAAGGGATGTAATGATATTGTAAGGATTTCAAATCGTTGGACGGCTATGCGTGGTCAAAATTATTTCTTGACAACTTGTCTGGGTCACATGCTTCTTAATTCAATAGCGCCCTGCGTGTCATGAAAGCGGCAGATGGTTGAATTGAGAAGAGAATTGGTGTGCGACAGATCTGATTGATCCCTAGAATTTGACTCGTTCTGTTTTCCAAGACTACACCTCCTCTTGAACTCCAATATCACAGCATAACTGGAAGCCAATGCAAATATCTCTCGTATTTGTCGTTACTATGCGTGACATTGCCTTTTTTTAATAGCATTCAATCTGGTGTCAGAACGTGTTGATCGATGAAGAAAGTTACGGAGATAAAGTTACTAATTTTTCAAAATTTCTTCTTATGACTGCATAGAACGCCTCGCTAGAGTGTTGCCGATTCTTTCCCTACATCTACATCTACGTAATACCCTGCGAGCCACCACGAGGGTGTGTGGCAGGGGGTGAAGATCACCAAACATGCACTATTGCAATGCAAGTAGGATATTTAAGGGAGGCATGCTAGAGAACAGGGTCACATGCAGCTAGGTGGTTAGTATCTACATAATAAGAAAGGGATTATTGGTTGTGATTACATGCATCATGCACTACAGACTACTCTAACTATATTTCACCCACCTATCCGTTTGCTACGCTGCCTATTGTTCTCTCTTATAGTACGCGGGAAAAATGACATTTTAAATCTATCGGTACGTCAATCTATCTCTCTAATCTTGTTAATCTGATCAAACCTAGCATAATACGCAGGGTTTCTCAATATATATCTCACGCCATCTGTGAACAAATCTGTTTCGAATTTACTTAAAAGGTTTAACCTAAATTTTAACCTGCGTTCTGATAGTAGTTCCCATCCTAGTTCTTCTATTAAACTCGTAACACTTATACAATTATCATAACGGCCTTTAACAAACCTAGCGGATCTCCTTTGCACGCGCTCTAATTCTTTTATCATACCTTCCTCGTACGGTTCCCATACACTAGCGGCAAACTAATGCATGTGTGCATTATAAATTTAAAGTTGTAACTTACTTGACCACTTATAATGTACGTAACAACAAAATTCTTCAACTGTGGCCACTTATGTATTTTTCTCACAACCGAAGTTTCGTCAAATATTTTGGCATCATCAGGACATTGAGATTAATAACATTGAAGCATCATCACAGTAAACGACTACTCCAAGTGGTGAAGAACGATGTTGGCTATGAGAGAAGTACGCAAGTGACCACAATGTAATTATCTCGTCGTTACATGTATTAGAAATAAAAATAAAGTGACTGTCAAAGTGCGGCATACGGTTTGTTATAATTTCCTAACTTTTTGAACTTCTTTCCAGACATAGCATTCAACAAATGATGTGGTACGAAGTCACTCCCACGGGTGCATATACACCAGGCTTGAAATTCGCGATGAAAAAATCATGTGACTTGACCGGGATTCGAACCCGGATCTCCCAATTGTCGGTCAGGTGTGTTGTTCCAATGATTTTATTTTGTAACAATATCATATTACAATATCATATTCATTAGCATATAATTTCTAACAATATCATATTCATTAGCGTACAGGGCAAAAAACAAAAGATCCGCTCCAAAGACACATACATTTATAATACATTTTTGTTTAAAGTATTTTTTAGACACATACATGAATATATTTTACATATTTTAGTTTTTTTATCTCATTTTTTTTGCATAAAATACTATTAAAAGACGTTCTGCAGCCATGCTTTTTCATGCTCTGAGGAGGGTAACTGTTTATTTACTGTTTTAATTTTAGCGAGTTACACCACCAAGCCATCTTCCTTCAAGGCGAATTTCGAGGGTGGTTTATGCGAACTAGATGTTCAGGCCTCAAGTCTACATTGTAGCACATGAGACGAAGTCGTGCTTTCAAAGCCACTGTCGCGGTGGATAAACCCAACATTGTCGCTATTGAAACGACAAAATTGACAAATTTCCAAGTCAAGGTCCATTTCCAATCCCGGTCAAGTCAAATGATTTTTTCACAGCGAATTTCAACCCTGGCTATGTATTCATTAAAGTGAACCGTCCATTTACATTTTTCTGAGCGATATTCTGAAGTTAGTGCAGATATGAACACATCAGTGCAACTTTAAAACGATGAATGGAACGCTATGCGCTGGGCAAAAACGCTGCATCTTACCGGAAGGTGATATTCTACAGGTTGAAGACATTCATGGCCGATTCTCGAGTAAGGGAAATTGCGTTAACTCTTCATTGATTCTGAATAGCACTTCAACTATCATTTCTTAGCTACATGCCTCTCGTAGCGATATTCAATCTACTGCACCGAATTGTGCAACACTGAATGCTCTTCAACACTCGCTTACCCGAGACGCAAAACATTTTGAGGATACTTATTTTACAGTGATGATTCGTCAAACCGTTTCCATACGATAATTGAGTACTGGGGTCGATATTATTGGCAAATGGACTTATGAAACTACAAACTGGCTCAAGACGAAAAAGGAGACGCAATGCTGATAATTTCAAGATGAAAGTATCAGCGTATACTGCTAATAATTTGAGTAGATATTGATTCTACTGCACCAATTGTGTAACTCTGAAAGCTGAATGGACTACGCGTAATGTAAGATACACAGCATTTTGAGAATACCAATTTTAACGAGGAAAGTACATAGGAAGAGATACAAGGAGGTAAGGGGACTAGCATTAGAAAGGGAAGGGTGGAGGACTGGAGTGAACGAATTTTAAGATTGAACGACCAATTAATGAACTTTTGTAGTGATATTTTGCCCACCCGTTTCTTATCGACAATGCCCATATCGAGTACTCCATGAGTATTAGGGTCATTATTATTAGTAAATTGCATGCAATGTTTGGAAATTATCTTTAACAAATGATGTGGTACGAAAGCAATGTTTGCAAATTTGTCAATTTCGTAGTTTTAATAACGACAATGTTGGGTTTATCCACCGCGACAGTGGCTTTGTAAGCACGACTTCGTCTCATGTGCTACAATGCAGACTTGAGGCCTGAACATCTAGTTCGCATAAACCACCCTCGAAATTCGCCTTGAAGGAAGATGGCTTGGTGGTTATAACTGGCTAACACACCTGACCGGCAATTGGGAGATCCGGGTTCGAATCCCGGTCAAGTCAAATGATTTTTTCATAGCGAATTTCAACCCTGGTGTTTTTGAACTTCGCTGTAAGATCACTACCAGCGCATTTCCCGCGATAGCCTTCGGGCTGCTAACGAAGTGTGGGGTATGTGAGGGCTGTTAGTCTCACGGCTGTTTCATCTCGGAGGCTTCGGTTAAATGTAGTTATTATGTAGGCGTCGTCTAATCCTCTTATGATGTGTGTTGTCCTCTCCCTTCCACTCCTCAGCCGAGCCGTCCCACACTAGCCTACCCCCTTCGACGTCCCGCTTCGCGCAGGTGACTGCCACCACGTTTCGCAACAGCTGTGTAAATAATCGTTTGGTTTCCCGTACGGATTAAATGTTTTCGGATGACACGCATCCCTATTTATACAAGTGAGCTGAAATGAGCTATTTAAACTGGTAAGTATTTTTGGCATTGACAATTTGGTCAGGGATATCGGTATTATGTGTTTCTATCGGTATAAAAGGACATATCATATCGCAATCTATGTATATCAATAGTTTATATATCATCCTGTAGTCTGAGAACATCTCATTTCTGAAAATGTTATAGTTTTTAAGTGTATTGTCTGATCTCGCTTTATTCATTTGTAACAGCACCAGAATCTAACAAGCCACATCGTTTATTGTTCCATAGGACACCAATCCTAGAACAACGTTATGATATTGCAAGGATTTAAAATTATTTAAACTGTTTCACCGTAAAAAATATGATCGTCATTTAATGATTCTTCTGTATGTTTATAGAAAAACACTCCCCTGTATGATAAGGCCAAGCCATAGGTTACACATATACGTCACTTATCTCAAAATCGAACTTGAAATTACTTGATGTGAAATGCAAGAATGCGTTACGTGTGGGTAAAAAAGAGTATTTATCTATTTAATATTTAAATTATATTCACGAAAAACTGTCTTTAATAAAATATGACTCCTCGGAAATTGATTAATAATAAATTAGATGCACATTACCCCTCCATAAAATACAGGAAACCATGTGTTACCCATGATATTTTTCTCGCAAATCAAAACTTAAATTGCATGGTGATAAATGCGAAAGTGCTTTAAGCATTGGGGAAATAGTATTTCATATTTAATATTGAACATAAATTCACATAAAATTGTCATTAGGAAGATAAAACTTTTGGGAAATCGATGAAAAATAAAATACTTGTAATTTATCACATCATTTTTTGAGTTACATAAGCTAATCGCTGTGATCATTACAATCGAATGGCGGTTATGCTGAAGGAACATCGCTGCAGTCGACTAATTCGTCCGTTCCGTTGTGCTATCCATAGGAAATCCAAAGGAGAGTGCGGGGTTGAACAACATGGATGTTATTTCAGTTGCCAGGCTTCAGTTTGATGACGTAATGCCCTCGCCGTGCACCTCGATGGTTAATACGTAAGGAACTCCTATTGAGATAGCCTGAATGTTCAACGGACCTTGATCAGAGCGTATCCTTTACGAAGACAGCGATAAACTCCCACGAGACCCTTGCTGATGACGGATGGTTTGACTGCTAAGTGCGGTCGTCCCTCGAACGGAATCCCATCCCCGTAAACATACACCGAGGGTGTGTTTGATGACCATGACCCAGAAATCCTGATCTGCGTCCCGTAACAACCTCGTTAAGGGTCCTATTTTTTCGAGGGTTGAGTGAATGTGTTTCTTTGGCTTGGTCAAACACGAAAAATTAGTTTTCCCGTCAAGCGAAGGAGTTTGGAACTTAAAGCAAAGCTGTTATCTCATGCATGATACGGGTGCTAGGCAGAAAAATGGGTTCATGGAAGAGGAAGGCCGTGTCCACATAAACCGAAACGTAGGAATCACAGTGGTTGTCAAGGCAACTTCGACTACTCAAAATAGTGTGGAAGTCATCCTGGAAGTCATCTAGCATACATACATAAATATTTGCCCCATGGTCACTTGATAATTCTGGAACTTTGTGTCTTTTCTCTCGCAAAACGGTGAACTGATTTAAATGATGTTGTTTTAAATCCTTGTAAAAAGAAGTAACGAATAACGAAACAGATATGTAAGAGTGAAATGAATGGTGCGAGAGGTAGAGGTAGGCCGAGAAAGTTGTGGTTGAATGTGGTTGAGGAAATCCTTAGGAGAAGGAACATAAGGAGTCTTTAAAACAGAAGGGCGTGTATGAAGCAGTGTATGGGGGTAAATGAGGCAAAAGAGGTTTGCAAGGATAGGTATGTAATTATGTATGGAGGAAATTATTGAAGCAGAGTTAGGTGTACAAATACCTATGTATTTATGAGTGAAAATTTGTGACTGTGCCTACCCCGGAAGGGAACGGCGTGATTGGCATGTATGTTTCATTATTCCGTCCATATAGGCTTAGGGTAGTCCGAGCGAGATAGTTCCCTAGTCATAACACAGACCATATTCGAATGATACGTTTAAATTTCACCAGCTGCAGGACACATCAATGAAATACTGCATTATTAATAGTTCAATAATATAGTTGTACATGGCAGAAATTGTAAGTAATATAATGAAAATATCTAAGTTAGTCTTTAACGTGACTCATTTTTTTCACGCGGTAGGTACGTTTGAAAACTCCATCAAAACGGAAGGTTTATTGTGATCCCGAAGAATTTACTGCGGTGACAATACGATTAATTTTCAAAAATAGTTGAAAGAACACACAAACTACACACTGTTGACTTTTTGATGAGATCTAAGTGTTACAAATTCTTCATTTTTTTAATTACGGTCTCTCTGGAGTGCATACGCGTACCATTTCCCATGTAAAAGGGCTGGTATTTTTTTGGCAAATATCTCCGAAAGTAAGGTGGCAAGGGGCTGAATTTTTGGTGTCGTTAGAAGGGTGATATGTTTTTCTATAAAATGAGACCAAATTCATTGATTTCTAAGTAAAATGATATTTCGCTCAAACTAACTTAAAAAAGAAACCACGTGCAGCTTCATAAGAAGTTATCATTGGAAAATGTGGTAAATTTGCAAAATTAATGCCATTAGCCCGCATGCGTCATTGGAATTAAGGGGTTAAGAACGATGGCAAACACTCCATGCGCACGTTATGTAGGCCCTAGACGAGCAAGCTGCTTGATCAAACTGTTCAGTGAATAGATTGACGCGTACTTCAATCATCCTTCAACCAACCTTCAACCAACCCTTCAATATTTTTATCAAAACTCATTCTCTGTTGAGTTTCCTACTTGGAAAGTGAAATGTCTGTTGTCAAGTGGCTCTGCAAAACATTTTTTTTAGTTCATTAACTGTGAAGTCCGGTTTAAACATAATTAAAGCCCCCACTATTTTTTCAAATGCCGCACTTTTTTAATTTCGGTTAAAGTAGTCTTTGCTTTGACTTTCCACAGCTCAGCGCAATCCCTATGTAAGTCTATCAGTTGGCTGATAAACTCACGCTCCGAAGTTTCATAAGCAACATTACACTGCTTTGCTTTTGCGATCTTTCAAAACTTTGAGATTCAGTTTCCGCGTTTTGAGGGAGCGATGTGTCCTCCATGGTTGCCGGCGAATGACTGACTGACGCAATGCTTGATCAAAATTGGTCTAGACCGTCCAGCACCCTCGTCAACCGCCTGAGCCATTCACACTTTCCATCGATCTCCGTCAACGCTTGGCTCAAACGTCAAAACGGGTTCCTAGACGTTCAACCATGCTTGATTCAATCGATTGACTCCAGCATTTGATCCAAATGACTGACCGTCTAGCGCCTCCTTTAAGTCTTCCAGCCACAATGGTAAGCGCCCCCTGCTTCTGCCTCAGTGAATATAGGACCTTTCCGGAGAGTCGTTTTTTTTCTCCCATTCTTTTCATTCACGTGGTACATACCTGCCGGTTCTCCCAGCATAAGGTAGACGACGCCCCATGAGAGTATGATGACGAGCAGCAGGGAGAAGAGGCGCGCGACCCGCTGGAACTTGGGGCAGAGGCGGTGTTCGAAGAGCGGCCCTGGCCACGGGCAGGGCCATCCTTTCCTCGGGCCCTCGTCCACCTCCGTCTCCCCACCGCTGCCCCCGCCTGCGTCCGAGTCACCCACGTTGTAGCACTGGCTGCAGAACAGGAGGACCCACGATCTGCAAAGAAAAATCGGAAGATTGGACACTTATATATTTTTCGTGCTCAGGTACGTTTTCATCTGGATATATAACCAAACAAAGTTGTAAGTCAGTATATAAAGGGGCCGTTCAAGTATTACGTAAGACATTTTTGAGGGTGGGGGGTCTAGGATCATCTTACATTGTCTTTTGTAGGAGGAGGGGGGGAGGGGCAAGGGGTCTGGAACCAATTTACGTAACTTTCCACCAAAATTCGAATTTGGTAAACGACCTCACATTTGACGTGCATTCACCACTGATGATTTCAATTGATATTATTTAAATTGAATTGATTTAATGATTTTATTTAAGTCATTATCAAGGTAAAGCAATTATTATATATAACTTGAGTCGAAACCTAGGTCGGAGTAATAAAAACCATTGAGGAATATTACAAAATGAATTAATTTAAAATCATCGCAATGTTGTCTCACCAAGTAAAGCCAGAAAATTTATTATATATTCACCCCTGATATCAATCAGCTTTTAACGTTTGTTTGCGTCACATACTCAACCTTGCCATTGTGTGTTGTTTATCCCATACCCATCCCCATTGACGTCATTCTCCTTTCAACCAACCTTTTCTTTCCCTCCCCACCTCTTCCTTTTCTCCACCCTCCCTCCCTCACCTCCCCCACCCGCCCTCTGTTTGGTATATATGAACAACGAAAATGTTAATTTGTACCTTGATAATGACATAACTTTGTCGAAACTATGGTCGGAGAGAATAAAACAGTGGGGAAAGTACAAAGCCAGATCTTTTTTCATGACGTAAATTTTTTGTCCGTCTTGAAATATTGTATTAACATCGGTTAATCATCGGTATCGGTAAATTTTAAATTAACTGTGGAAGTCACAAACTTTATCTTGATGATTATGACGACCTTCTACAAAGCTTCCCTTTTCTGTATTATCGTACTACCTCTTAAACATTGTCGCGGAAACGATTTTGATAATTTTCGATTAAACTTCGGTAGGTTAAGCACTTGGTTTTTACGGCATTCAAAAGGTGGCCTGCCATTTTTCCAAATATCACGTGTCGTTTTCCAAATATCCTGCCATTGTTCACAACGTCATCAGCTGTGGCACTGTTTTGCTCTTATTGTTAATGATCCAGCACTTCATAGTTGTACAGTATCCGGTGCTTAAAGCTGTACGACGGCTTTCATGGAAAGACGAAACAGCAGAAAGGGAGCATTTAACGAAGAGTAAATACAAATATCTAACGTCTTACGTAAGAGTTAGAGGGAGGGGTGGGGAAAAATCTTACGTCGTCTTACATAGTGGGAGAGGAGGGGTAAAAAAAATGGCGTATATCGTCTTACGTAATACTTGAACGGCCCCAAAGAATTTTTTGTGTACAGCAATAGCAACTTTCAATATGTTGTCGTCATCCCTGATATAAACGGTGGAAACTAGCGAACAAAATCAATCGGTCTAAGTCATGTCTACTCCACGATTGTTCGCAAAGTTCAAGCCTCGATCTTAGGTTTCATCAATCCAGACATTCTACGCCTGGGTCGAAAAAATATTTTTTTTGCACCCATTAAAAATAATTTTTTCGGCTTCTTATTACCCTTGTCGTGAGCAGAGTAAGAGGCGAAAAATAACCTCTCCAAGTACTGCATATTCCACGACAGTGCACTAATTAACCCACTAACAACAGATAACCAAACCAAGTTGTAAATCTATATCTAAGGAAGAATTTTCACGAACAGCAATATCAATTTTCAATATGTTGTTTTATCCCGGGTCAAACGGTGGAAACTAACAAAAAAAATCAGTCGCTTAAGTCATGCCTATTCCACGAATGTTAGCCAACTTCTAAAACAATCTTAGGTTTCCAGTAAATCTACGCCTTGGTCAAAAACAAACAATTTTCACCCATAAAGGTAGTTTTTTTCGCCTAGTTATCACCTTCGTTATGAGATGAGTAAGATACGAAAAGTGATCTCTCATAAGTACTGCCTATTATGTTATGCTCTAAGTACAATTATTTGCCTACTTCTAGTGTCGGGCTTATGTTTCCTCAAATCAGTCCACGTCTAATCAGGACGAAAGTAGTACTTTCACGCATAAAAGTTTTTTCAGCTTGTTATTACCCTTATTATGAAAGGAGAAAGAGACGAAAAATAATCATTCCACTTACTAACTATTCCACGAGCTGGAGGCGTCGCACACGAAGTTTTCTCCCAGTGTATCCTCTGAGGTTGCTTTCGAATTACGTGTGGCGATAGCCAGCTACTGACGGAAGAATTTTGGTCATCTTTTGGGGACCAATTGAACAGAATCACCTCGACGAGACTGTTAACTCAAGCGCAGTCAGCCTCGCTTATATACACGAGCTGTAGATAAAGAATATTTTAATGAAAAGGAGGATAATGACCGTGAAGCATCATGGGTGAAGGTGAATTCGAGAACGGTGCAGCACGAAAAGTCTTTTGTGTCAAATTGCCTGTGAATGTGAGCCTATACTTGACGAAAATCTAACGCGACCACGGAAAACGTGAGAAAGAGGGAGGCTTTAAAGTGTGCCGACTGTTATGCACGTTTTTCACGGAGTACGTAATTGCAGTCTGATATAACCACGAACATGTATTTCAAATTTCCTCGTGTAAAGCTCTGGTTACGTGATACATTACCCGTACGAGTGAGATTGCATGAACGCGAGAATTAACGTGAAAATTCACCGTCTAACCACAGCCACTTGTACGAATGCATGATCAGGAAAATAGAACCTACTCTATTTGGTTCATGAATTCGTACATGAACTTGTACATGAAAACGTACGAGTTAATGTATCATGTAACCGGAACCGATTTAAGTGGTGAATTACTGGAACGCATGAACGCGAGATGGCAAAACAGCCCGTGCTCTAATTAATTTAATATTACAAGCCAGGCTGAGAAAAAAATGCAGTTTCAAATTGTGCAGTTTCGCGCGCCCCGTGAGAAACCTTTATGGTTGAAATGGCTTCCATAATCTATCGCAATTTAGCCTACATTTTTTCCTCGCCTGGCCGTAGAGGATAGCTGCTGATAAATGCGCATAATGTTCTTCAATTGTTCGACTCGCCACGCAGTTCGTATCCACCTGAATCCAGCAATTGACTGTTTCGCGTAATAATAAAGTCGCCAGCTTCTAGCGTCGAGCTGAGGACTCCTCAAGCCAATCTACGTACAGGTCGAAGGAAGAAATTTCTTGTTTAACAATGCCTTTATCGACCCGTTAATATCTTTGTTATAAAAAAAGGGAGAGGCGATAGATGATCGCTTTTTATCCTACTGTATCTATGGCGTGGTGGTCGCTATCTACATCTACATATGACCCTGTGAGCCACCTTATGGGTGGTTTGCAGGGGGTGAGTTTCCACCAACATGCACTATAATTCACTCGTAACTTTTACCAATATGCTTTACTCAATATTTATGCTACCAATGCTACAGAAACTGTTGAATTAATGTATGATGGTACTATCTAAACGTGATTCAAGATTCATTTGGGATCATGCGAAATGTGATGCTAGTACTGAGTGACGGATTTAGAAACAAGCATCTGACCGCAAATAAACAAATCATATCTATCGATCAACCTACTTCGAAGTCTCTTTGGCTGCCGTATGGTCTCTTATCGAGTGCGGGAAAAGAGATAGGTTAAACCTGTCTGATCTGCAGTCTATTTCCCTAATTTTATTCACATAGTACCTTCCGTAGTATATTGGGGTTCGTAATTTCATTTGTGATAACTTTGTCGAAAAATTAATTGGTTTCGAATATACATAAAAGATTAAGTCTAAATTTCAATCATCGGTCCGATAGCGATTCCCTTTCCAATTGTTGCAAGAGGTCAGTAACACTAACGAGAATACCATAACGGCCTTTTAATTATCTGGCTGATCGTCTCAGCATGCGTCCTAACTCTGTTTTTAAGCCTAACTCACGAGGATTCCAAATACTGGCAGCATATTCCAAGTGTGGTCTAAAATGGGAGAACTGACTGATGTATCCCACGTTATCGTCTATCCTAATGTAGGATGAGCAAATATATCTCCGACTTGCACAATAAATCGAAAACAGCCACGGTTGCCTTAAACAATACCGGACCCTGTATGGGTCCGGTATTGTTTAAGTGGGCTGTGTAAAATGGTATTTGTTAATGCACCTCAGTTCACTTCCTGCAAAAGTCATCACTATTTCCTTACCTATACTGTGGGTGGAGTAAACATAAAATCTTCAGATGCAGTAAAATATCTTGGAATTAACTTAAATTCTGATATATCGAGGGGAAAACACATGCAAAACATAAGCGGCACAGCATTTAAAGAAACTAGGTTTTGTTAAGTTTATGATAGGAAGGTCTTTGGATGAAAACGTAAAAGAGAGGTGCAGCTTCGCTCTGGTTAGGCCACACCTCGAGTACGCCGCGAGCATTTGGGACCCTGGTTATGAAGATTTACCCAAAAAAGTTAATGAAATACAAAGGAAAGCTCCATCCTTCGTTAAAAAACTGCTACGAGCGAACAGATAATGTCTCCCAACTTTTAGAGGGATTAAGATGGGAGCCTCTTGAGACTCGGAGGCTACACTCTAGGCTTACGTTGCTTGAGAAATTAAGAACTGGAGTGTTTCGGAGCAACACGGAGAATATTATCATGACGCCTCACTACATCTCTAGGAGCGATAGAGTAAGAGGTATATATTGCCGAACAGAAGGGTGCAAAAACTCGTTTTTTCCGCGCACAATAAGCGACCACAATAAAAACTGA
The DNA here is from genome assembly GCA_963169105.1 of Ceriagrion tenellum. NCBI lineage: Eukaryota > Metazoa > Arthropoda > Insecta > Odonata > Coenagrionidae > Ceriagrion > Ceriagrion tenellum. The sequence goes on from OY720643.1 coordinate 94,225,734, forward strand.
GCTTCAATAAATACACTCCCATGATAATTGTCTCAATTTCAATTCTAAAAACCCTACATATTTACACGGCTAGTGACCTAACATCCCCTGCCACACGCTCATGCGGCGTCTCGCAAGGTAGTATGTAGATGTAGATTACTGTGGTAAATCTGTTTTTATTCGGATACTTAACGGAATGATGCCACAAATTATGAACGCCTTCAACTCTTGAGTAAGTATGCGGATTTTCAGCTCCTCATGCATGATTTCCAGAAAAGGCATGTTGTTTGGTTATTTTTCCTTGCCAACCCCCACTATGCCTCACGCCAAATACTCTCCTCCTTTACTCCAAATGGAAGGTCGCGCGATAAGGTACGTTTAATGACACCGCGCTCCCTTTAACCGTTTTAAATGGGTATTTTGATAGTGGACTCTCTTTTGTCCCTCTAAGAAATGCATGTTAACTATCAGTTCTGGTTTGGAATTGGCGATGAAGTGTTGTGCTGCAGTGAATGCAAAAGCCGTGGTTCTCTGTCGTTTTGGCTCGTGAGATTGAGAGGGAGAGCGTGTGATTGGAATTGTTTCCGGCAACTTTTCTCCGCTGTGGAGAGCGGTCATTTTTTATTCAGCGGTATACACATTATTCAAGGTAAGCTACGTTTTTTAGTTTTTCGTTGCCTTAAATTTTTTATTCGTGTTTATTCACTGAAGTGTTCTAACGTTTCGTGAAATATATTCAGTTAACTTTTGTGAATGTTAATTTTTCCGCGCCAACTGTCAGGTATTGTATCGCCGACTGTTGTTGGGAATTTCGGGGAATGTGTAACTTTTATTATATTTTCTTAAACCGTCGGACCCTACTTAGATTTTTCCGCAGTCCTGTGTCGAAATGCCATCAAATATGGTCACATTTAATGGCTAAGCGTTCATGTATTCGCGCAATTTTCTGTGTTTACATGGTGCACGAACTTGCACAATTTTGAAGAGCTTTTTTTCTCATTCTGGCGTGCAATTACAATTGAAGATAGAACAGGGGCTGTTTCGATACTTTGCGATCATGCATTCGCGCATGCATTCTTGCACTTCACTGCTTTGCGCGATGTATTTTGGAATGCACGTTCCTGCGTACATCAGCTTGAGGAATTTTGAGGTTTCAGAGCGACGCAGAGAATGTTATCATGACGCCACACTGCATCTATAGATCCGACAGAAGCGATAATACATCTACATCTACGTAATACCCTGCGAGCCACCACGAGGGTGTGTGGCAGGGGGTGAAGATCACCAAAAATGCACTCTTGCCATGCAAGTAGGATATTTAAGGGAGATATGCTAGATAATAGGGTCACATGCAGCTAGATGGTTAGTATCTACATAATAAGAAAGGGATTATTGGTTGTTATTACATGCATCATGCACTACAGACTACTCTAACTATATTTCACCTACCTATCCCTTTGCTACGCTGCCTATTTTTCTCTCTTATGATACGCGGGAAAAATGACATTTTAAATCTATCGGTACGACAATCTATCTCTCTAATCTTGTTAATCTGATCAAACCTAGCATAATACGCAGGGGTTCTTATAAAGTATAATATAAGAGAGATACTTTTCCTAGGAAATAGTTAGAAAAACTCATTCTTTCCGCGCACAATAAACGATCACAATAAAAGCCGAGCACCTCTAAACATACTCCCATTTCTCCTCCCAAATCCTTACATCTTTACAAGGCCGGCGTCCAAACCCCTACTGCCACACACCCATGCGGCGGCTCGCAGGTTAGTATGTAGATGTAAATGTAGATATAATTTACGTTCCCCGCGTAAGGCGGGCTTAATTGTGACAGTGTTAATGCATCTACCCGCGCGGGTATATGCCTCGTGCAAACACGGCTTCAGAGATATGAGTTTGTGAATAAAAGTGAAGGTTGAAAAAAATCGGGCTTGTTGTCACGCAGCCGTCAAAATATATAACGTTTTGATTTTCAGTGACGCATGTATCTTCTCTCAGGAGGTAAGACTAAGCTATTAGACTCTCTGGCGAGGGACACGGAAACCTTTCTTGTGTGAGCTCTCTTGGCTGCGTTCTCCTGTTAATCCCAGATGACATATCCCCGAGTAACACAGTCGTCCTGTTTGATAGGGAGAATTCAACCGACGATTTTCGTTCCGTCCGTTATTCCGGTTTCCTCGAACCGACTTAACGCCCTCTGCAGCAAATTGCGTTCAACATAATGACATCGCATTAGATAAACAGAAGCTCTCGGTGGTGGCATTAGTGAAGGAGGAAAGTGCTCGATGAACAGCGGATATTTCACTGCACGGAGTGATGTCGATCATCGTTACGAGGAAACATCCGTTGCTTCACTGTTTATTGTTTAGTTGAAGGTGCTCTTATTTCATCATCATTTCTGACGCGGGAAAAGGTGAGTTTTTTTTTTTAATGTACTGAATCTGTTCATTCGTTGACGATATAAAGACAATCTTGACACCGCGACAGTGGCTTTGTTATCACCACTATGGTCTCATGTGCCGCAATGTAGACTTGCGGAGCGTGAACATCTCCTTTGCATTATATCCACCCTCGAAATGCGCATAACTGGATAACACGCCTGATCGGAAATGAGGAGACCCGGGTTCGAATGCCGGTCAAGACAAATGATTTTTTAATGGCAAATCTCAACCTTTTGTGTGAATCTTTTTTCTTTCATTTGATAGTGAGATTCATATTTTATTTTATGTTTTTTCTTAGAATGCTGGGCTTGTTGTTATGAAAATATGAGGTTTTCAATGATGCCAAAGAGCCCAAATTTTCAGCTCGGTCATTGCTAGGCTGACGATTGAAGCCATATATGGAAATCGGTTGTTTGTAATGTTTTTTAGGTGTGAAGATGACTTCATTACGGAAACTCACGGTTAACTTCTGAGTGTTTTCCATGAAAATGATTTTCCGCCCCTCATTCACCTTCGACTGCCTCTTATTTAGGACAAAACGTATTTTTCCGTAGTTATTGACGCATTCGACGAATTCGCGCATGCATTATTGCTATTGAAATATATGATATATTGAAGGCCAACTCAGGAAATCGGTTGTGTTTGCAATGTTTTTGGGCGTGGAAGATTTATTGTTTTGTTCTGATTTTGCTGTTTGCTGTACATGATTCTTAGTGAGAAGGAGGGGGGGAGAGGAAGAGGAAAGAGGTGGTTTGGCGATCGGGATTATCGGTATTGAGGCGGAATGGGAGGGGAGGAGGAGAGAGAGAGAGAGGAGGAAATGGGTGTATAGCAGTGGGTTGGTTAGGTCATCCCAACGCCGCTTGTCAAGTGGGTGGGGGAAGGAATGTTCAGTAGCGGGGGTGAGTTGGGTGAGGGATGGTCAGGAGGGAGGGTGGGGGTTTCACCGTTTGGCTTCTGGTCGAAAAGGTAAGCAGGGTTTAGGATGGGGGAGTGGCATTGAAAAGCAATGTAATTTAATAATTTGACCTTCTTTTCTTTCCTCCTTACGATTTCCCATGGTTCGTAGGCATCCAAGAAACGCCCTTTTTTGAAACCTTTAAACATTCACTCGGAAGTCCGTGTGGAGGGATTCTTCCATCAGATGTTTTTTTCCAATTGGGACCTAGTGTCTCCTTTGGCCAGGCACTATACGTGTTCACTCACACGAGTTCTAAAGTGCCTTCCTGTTAGACCCACGTATACTGCCTCGCATGAGTCACCCTTAATTTCGTAAACATCGGACTTGTTCATGGGGTCTAGTGAGACTTGAGCATTGTTAAAAATGTGGCCCAGGGTCAACGGCGTATAAAAGCTAACTCTATATTTGTTTCGGGGAAAAGTATTCGCCACGTGGTGGGACCCTTTTCCTCAGAAGGGGAGCGTCACCCTTTCCCAAGAAAGAGACCGTCACTAGATCCCATTTAGCAAAACATCTGATGGAAGAATCGCACTACACGTACTTCAAAGTGAATATTTAAACGTTTCAAAACATAGGGCGTTGCTTGGATGCCCATGAACAATGAAAAATCATGAAGAGGAGAGAAAAGAAGGTCGAATTATTAAATTACGTATATCGATTTTCAATACCACTCCCCCATCCTAAACCCTGCTTACCTTTTTGACCAGAACACAAACCGTGAAACCCCCACCCTCCCTCCTGACCATCCCTCACCCAACTCACCCCCGCTAGTGAACATTCCTTCCCCCACCCACTTGACGAGAGGCGTTGGGATGACCTAACCAGGGGCGGCGTTGGTGCTCAGGGGTCCGGGCCGCTTAACGTCCAGAGGGGCCCGGTTTTTGTGACCCCCCCCCCCAATCCTCCCATCTGAAAAAACGTGTGCGTTAAAAACGCGTTTCAGGTCGTTTAGTTATGTACAATTTTTTACCTAATTTAAATACAATTTCATAGGTATTTATGTACAATATGATAAAATTGTGCTTTCACTCAGAGATGTTTGGTCTGCCGGCTGTTCAAAGTTCGGGGCCGGGCCCGTCGGCCGTTCGGACCCGAGCCCGAAACCTAGTGCGTGGCCCGGGAGCCGGGGCCCGGAGCCTAGGCCACAACCAGGGCCCGGGCGGGAATCACAGCCTTCCCGCCCTGGCCACGCCGCCCCTAGACCTAACCAACCCACTGCTATGGACCCATTTCCTCCTCTTTCTCCCTCCCATTCCGCCTCAATACCGAAGAATCCCAACCGCCAAACCACCTCTTCCCTCGTCCTTCCCTCCCCCCAACCAACTGAGGATCCCACTAAGAATCATGTATAAATACCCATATCATAGCCGGAATTTTCACTGTACCTGATGATGGCCAAGAAAGTGTCGAAACACGTGTTTTAAAGTTGTATGCATTAAAAATAGTGGACAGTACAACATCTAGTGCTCTTCATTTTAATGATGCAGTTCCACAATATCTCGGCAGAAACTGTTGACTTCAGCTTTTAAGGCGATCAGAGAGATTTATTTAAACAGATTGCCGTGGAATTTTACGCTCGTGTCCTCTTTTGCGATATGACTGGATAATAGTAAAAAAAACTTGCGTCATACGGATTTGAATTTTTGGCAATTCTATGCTATTCTCAATGCTATCTTAGCTTTTTGGGTTAAAAATTTGTAAAGGGAATTTTCTAGAGAAGTACTTGTCAAGTGCGACTACGAAATTAAGGATATCGGCTGCATCTCCCGTGTCAGAAGTATGAATTAAAGAATCCGTTACTAATTTTGATAAAATATACTTTCATATCGATGAAATTCTTGGTAATTAAATGAACATATGTGAATAAGTTTTCCGTTTGACTCATTTTTTTCGCGCGGTACGTTTAAAACACTTTCACTACTGAAGGTTTTTTTGCGATCCGGAAAAAAATTACTGCGGTGACTTTATGATATACTTAAAAAAGTAGTTAAGAAAGCATGCAAATTACAAACTGTTAATGTTTTAAAGAGATCTAAGTATTAGAAATTCCTCATTTTGAAACATGGCACTCTGTGGAGTGCATACACGGACCATTTCCCATGTGAGGGGGTTAGCGTTTTCCGCCAAAAATCTCGAAATGTAGTTCAGTAACAGATAAAATTATGGCATATTTGGAAGGGTGAGGTGTTCTTCTATAAAATGAGGCCTAATTCAATGATTACGAGGTAAAATGATTTTTTGCTCTACTCTCTAAGGAAAATAGTTTAAAAGTAACATTTTTTTCATTACCATTGATGCCTCTCTGATGCTCTCCAGCGTATATACAACATTAACTGGGTTACTTTTTTGTGGCGTAAATATATTTGGGAAATAACAGGTCAAGATTATCGTAAAATGGGATTTTCTGGAAGAGTTCTTGGTAAATGCGACTACGAAATTAAAAATATCGGCTACTTCTCCCTTATTTAACTCATCTGGGAATGCACCGCCAGTATTTGGGTCATTAATATACATAACGAATTTCAATTTGCCTACATTTCCACATTTAGTTCACTCAGTCCTTGGCGCTACTTATAAAAAAGTCTTTTCAGTTGAATCGTAAATGGCTGTTGTTAATTGTTGTTAACGTGAGAAAGTGTGTAATTACCTCCCGCGTATGGTTCTAAATTTTTATCCATTGCATGATGATTACTGGTAAGTAAAACCGGTAAGACGTGTTTATTTACAATCTGTCGACTGTGTTTACATTTGAACTGCCGTTTTCATCTCTAAGCAGCGCTACAATCGAAAAAGTTGTTCGCTGACGGAATTCTAGGCAACAATTTTTGGCGACGAGTCAACAATCCATAATGTATATTCATGATTTGGGGTCTGATGGCCGGTTGCAAGAAAATTTAGTTATGGAATCAATAGTTATGAGATCCATAAAGTTATAGAACTCACAAATATATTCGGGTTGCATATACACATCTATTAGTTGCTTAACTTATTTATCAATAGTTACTAGCTTCGAATATTTGATCTAATATTCCACCGCCGGATACAAATTATGAAGGTTTAGCCTATGAATAATTGATAATGCTCATTATAATTAGTCAGTAAGAGTAAGCAAACTGGTCACTTGTCTCAAAACAAATCTTTTATCAAGTATTTAATACTCCAAGCGGTTCATTGCGCATCCGCCATCTTGGCTACTTATAGAACTCATAATTCCATGTCATATATTATGAGACCAATGAATTTATTGAATGTTTGTGCAACACTTATTGAATGGTTGCCACGGCTTATGGGTCCCATAACTTCATGGAGTACATATGTTACGTTCCTGCAACTGGCCATTAATGATGTAGGCTTAAAAACCAAATTAGAACCGGTGCAGCTAAGATTAGAAATATACGTTTAAGGCCTGCCTAAGAACTACCTTAAATTTGGAACCCCGCGTCGTAAACCAAAGTTATAAAAATTTTTTACTTGTGACGAAAATTTGGAAATGTAATTCTTGCACAATTAATATTACAACATATATCATTATTTGCAGCGTGTGAATAGCTATACTTTAGTGGTGTATTGTCCAGGAATTTTTAATCGTCTAGCTTGAAAAGTTATTAAAAAATAAACGGACTCAATGACTCAAGATTCGCGCTCCGACCACTATTATCGTGTGCCTCCGCCTCTTTCGCGCCTCAACAGCCTGTCATCTCCGAGATGTTATTTCGACGTCCGAACAGATGGGAAGGACACGATACGGTTCAACTCGAGAACAACCCCTTTTCACGCGAAGATAGTACGGGCGGATAAAACCAGTTTCGCGTCGCGCCTCCTCCCTTCGGAAAACAGAAGCACATCGTCTCCCGGACTCTCTCCGTTGTTGCGGGACGAAGGGAAGGCTCATGGCAACTGGTCAGCGGCGGCCCCTGATAAATGACCGGCGCGGGTACGAGCGTGGTGGCGCTTGCCAAATGATGGAATTGGGTGATAAGGGCATCTGGGAAGGTGTCTAATTGAGGCGACTGCGGAAGGGGTAGGGCGGCGTCCTGGGGTGGCCGGATGGCGGATATAGTTAGGTGTGGACAGAGGGAGAAGTGGGGTACGGTCAACGTGTCCCAAGACTCTAATTAGATTTCAGTGCGACTTTTTTTCGCAATTCGTGAAAATTGCAGTGCGGGAATTTAAGATTTTCTTGGTCTTGGAGGAGATTATTGGTCAACTTCCTTCACCACCTTTAATTTCAACCAATAAACGCGTTCCTTTGTTCTATATTATTATAATAATGTATTCTACCGGTAAAGGTAGGCTTTGCTGAATGTCAGAGAATCTCCTCCCGGTATTTTACACATTCAGGGGCGTCTAAAAACGATATCCTAGAGGGAGTAAGGCCCCTGAATGTGTAAAATACCGGGAGGAGATTCTATGACATTCAGCAAAACCTACCTTTACCGGTAGAATACATAATAATATCGAACAAAGGGACGCGTTCATTGGTTGAAATGAAAGATAGCGAAGGAAGTCGACCAATAATCTCCTCCGCTAGTTTCCTCTCCTCGCACATCATACTTAAGGCCCCGTTTGTCTCCCTTGCCGTCCGCGTGTTTTTCTATGTAATATCCTCCTTACCCACATCTCAAACTTCCATTAGCATTACATCCTCTGAAGTGCACAAAATTTTGATGTTCCTTTCGAAAATATTAATGTTATGTTCATAATAAGCAATATTTCTAATTGAGTTGCATTTAAGTGATTACTACTGACAAACCACCTTAAGGCTTTTCCTGTGAAAAAAATTATGTATAGTTTCCTTATAAATACTTCAACAGAATTTATTAAAAAGTTGTGTAGATATTCCTTAAAGTATTGAAACGCCATTTTACGGAATTCCCTCCGGCGTTCTGCAGAATACCTTTGAATGTTCTACAGAATACCTTAGGACGTTCTGCAGAATGCCTTAAGACGTTCTGCAGAATTCCTTGGGACGTTCCGTAGAATTCCCTACGACGTTCTGCAGAATACCTTAGGACGTTCAGCAGAATTCCTTAAGACGTTCTGCAGAATTCCTTGGGACGTTCCGTAGAATTCCCTACGACGTTCTGCAGAATACCTTAGGACGTTCAGCAGAATTCCTTAAGACGTTCTGCAGAATTCCCCGTTCTGCAGAATATTTCAGAAGAGTTGCTGAAGTTCTACAGAACAGCTTGTAAGGAGTTATTTTGCCCTGCAGAAAATAACTACACACAACATATGTTCTGTACAGTCAGGATGTCATGTTCTGTACAAATCCTTAGAAAAGGAAATTCTGAAGGAACTAGTTCCGAAGAAAAGGAGTCAATTTTTGTAGAATTCCTTACGTTCTACGGAACAGCTTCTAAGGAATTTTTAGCAGTTAGCAGTTAGCAGAGTAATATTAAATTATAATCTCATGCCAGGATGCATATCAAACACTTGAAGTATAACATGTTGTACCGTCTACCGATGAAGTGCAAATAAATGTTATTTCGAGTCTTTGAGTATATCGTTGATATTTTTTAGTAACCATTAAAATAATATGATGTGTATTATTCAGCATGTATAAGAAAATCTTTGCATATGAAAATGAAAATCTTTGTATATCATGAAACCATATGGCTATTTGTTATAGTAGCATTGAACTTCCAAATATTCAAATCGATTAAATGCCCTTTTTATCGCTATAATCTGTAGATATCGCTAACAAGAACGTGTGTGTATGGTTTCGCATGATTCTGAACGTGACTCTAGCCAACCTGGTCTGTTTTAAATTGATAATTTGAATTTACAAGGCGTATCTCAAATGTTAGGGTCGCTTTGATTCAGAAATAAGGACTCGTTAGCGAAGTTTGAAACAAATATTTGCGTGGAAATATGTCGTTCTTGCTACGTTAAGGTGGTTACACAGAGAGAGGATATGAAAGTCTTTTTATTCAAATTATAAGTACTTCTAGAGGCTCTCAAATCAGAGAGAGGATATAAAAGTCTTTTTATTCAAATTATAACCTCTAGAGGCTCTCAAATCAGAGACCGGAAACCGGCTATTTTGGATGGTTCGCTCTGGGTGATTAATTTTATCAAATAGTCAATTAACCGCGTAAATATTTGACTGTTAGAATTATAATTTTAATAATTTAATTATTTTACTGTTAATTTTGTTTCATGACAAATAAGGCTCGTATAAAAGTAGAACTTAAGTTGTTACTAAGAAATATGTACGAATATTTGTGCCGGTCTTTGTTCAATATTTGCGATTCTCATTAGTTCCACCATATTCCGTGGCTCACCAATCATAATTGGAGCCGAGGTTTGCAGTCTCTAAATTGAGGGTCTCTGGGTACTTACAGAAAATTACGTCCTCTATTAGGTATAAACATAAGAATGTCGCCTTTCCATGCTATTTTTTTACATCTACATCTACGTGATACCCTGCGAGCCACCACGAGGGTGTGTGGCAGGGGGTGAAGATCACCAAACATGTACTATTGACATGCAAGTAGGATTTTTAACGGAGATATGCTAGATAATAGGGTCACATGGAGCTAGATGGTTAGTATCTACATAATAAGGAAGGGATTATTGGTTGTTATTACATGCATCATGCACTACAGACTACTCTAACTATATTTCACCCACCTATCCGTTTGCTACGCTGCCTATTGTTCTCTCTTATAGTACGAGGGAAAAATGACATTTTAAATCTATCGGTACGACAATCTATCTCTTTAATCTTGTTAATCTGATCAAACGTAGCATAATACGCAGGGGTTCTCAATATATATCTAACGTCATCTGTGAACAACTCTGTTTCGAATTTACTTAAAAGGTTTAACCTATATTTTAACCTGCGTTCTGATAGTAATTCCCATCCTAGTCTTTCTATTAAGCTCGAAACACTTATACAATTTTTTCTTTTTTCTTTTTGCAACAACTTTTTCAAGCAAGTCAAACTTGAAATCACATGGCTATCGGTCGAAGAATGAGAAAAACGTGCGGAAAAATAGTATTTTCTATCTTCCATAAATACCAACTTCATGGAAAACTAATTTCAACAAGCAAATCTTTGAAAATTCATTACAAATGAATTATATGCGTCCTACCGTCTTAGTTTTTGAGTAATGAGCCAATTACTGCGGAAGTTGAAGTAATAATGTGGTTATTCTGTAAAAATGGCACTGTAGTTGGCGTCCATTGTTACAGAAAGGATTAATTAGATATAACTCACGCCGTAACGAAAGGACGACCTTAATTTGCGGTTATTGAACTAGCGAACAAACAATTTAGAGTGTATTATCTTTAATCTTCCATGGCGTAGAGCATTCCACTAGCAAAAGCAGAAGCTTTAAAACCATTCGAAAAAATGCGCAATTTAGTATTTATTTTGACTCTCACCGTCCTTATGGTACGGTCTTAATAGGCGATCTTATTGCTGAACTAGCAAACGAGCTTTTCCTCGTGTATTTTCTTTGAAGATTCCATGGTTTTGAGAATTCCACCAGCAAAAGCAGAATTTTTAAAATCATTCGAAATAATGTAGAAGTTAGGATCTGTTTTGACTCACGCCGTCATGTTGGAACGACCTTAATATGCGGTTGCTAAACTGATGAGGAAGCTACTCCTAGTGTACCATCTCTTAGCTATTCTATGGTCTAGAGCATTCCACCAGCGGAAACAGGATTTTTCAAACCATTTGAAAAAAATGTGTAAGTTAGTGTTTGTTTTGAGTCACACCGTCTGTATGGGACGACCTTAATATATATTTCCCTCGTACTATAAGAGAGAGCAATAGGCAGCGTAGCAAAGGGATAGGTAGGTGAAATATAGTTAGAGTAGTCTGTAGTGCATGACGCATGTTATAACAACCAGTAACCCCTTTCTTTATATGTAGATACTAACCATCTAGCTGCATGTGACCCCATTATCTAGCATGCCTTCATTAAATATCCTAGTTGCATGTCAATAGTGCATGTTTGGTGATCTTCACCCCCTGCCACACACCCTCGTGGTGGCTCGCAGGGTATCACGTAGATGTAGATGTAATAGGCGATCTTATTGCTAAACTTGCTAACAAGCTACTTCTATTGTATTATCTTTAAGCTTCCATGGTGTAGACGAGATATTTTCCCGCGGCCTTGCCGCAATGTGGCTCTGCGGCGGTATCATTTCGTCGCGGAATGCCGCCTCGGGAGTCAAACGAGTGGATTTGATGGACGATTTCCTCTGGGCTCGCCGCTCGCGTACTCCGAGGGAAGAAATTGCGGGCGGAGATTACTCGATGCACCTACGCGCTCGAATCGTATCAAGATGCTGGGTCTCCCGCTTGCGTCGACATCGCGTCTTGTTCCTCGCGTAGGCTTTGGGTAGACGGCAGGTGTTTCCCCACTTCTTTCACTCGTTGCAGTCCCGTGTTGAATGGCTTGGTGATATGTTGAGGGATAAGATAGATGGAATTGAGGCCGCTAAATCTCTGCAGATGTTAAAACCAACTGGGTTGGTGATATTACTGTTCTGTTTCGTTGAAACCATGATATGTTCTTTTGAGGCCAATAAATGGGTATTCCAAAGATGTAAAAATTATGGAAAACTGAAAAAGTCAAGAAAAAATTTAACCCTGCGTGCTGCTTCTTGTGAAGCGCTCCACATTTTGGTTAGTGGTGTAAGCCTCTTCTTTCCGGACAATTCTGTTGGCCCGTTTGTCCCTGGAATCCCGATAGGCTGCTAAGCCTGTCATGAGGTTTTCCAGGGACCGGACCAACAGAACTGACGTACATCCATGACCTGGGTGGTGAAAAACCCACCCATGCGGGACTCGAACCCGCGACCCTCTGTTTAACTGGCGAGGACTTTACCCCGTCGCCTCTTCGAGAGAGCTGTTGCTTTACGCATCAATACTCAAATGCATCAAAGTAGACTAGTCTTGTCCAAAAAAGCTGCCACTTGCACTTCCAAGCCCGTGGTAAATTTTAAACCCGTCAGTTTAACCCATTTAGGACCTAATTACTTTAACCGCAATACCTTTAGCAGTTTCTGCTAAAATAAAACTAGAATCCAAGCAATGTGAAAATACGGAAAGAAATATTTACCATTTATTACTTTGTATGAATATATTGTCAAATTTATCTCGCACGTAATGGAAAATGCGTTCGATATTGTAATACAATATTTAATTTTAAAAATGGGAGCGTGAAAATTAAGAAAAAAATAAAATAATAATAATAATAATAATAATGTGTATTGCTCCAAAATATGAAATACAGAAAAAATACAAAGAATACAATATTAAGATATTTGGAGCTTTAGGTAACCTATAAGGCGAATCTGTGTTTAGGTTACCATCAATTAGAACTACGACCATACATTGTTACATTTAGAACAAGAAAAAAATATATATACCAACATTTCAAATGAATTCCTCTTAACAAGTATGTTTACAAAAACATTTTATTTAGAAAAATATATCTTCGATCTTTTAATAAGTAAATAGCCAGTTTTTAACGTCTTTTAAAAAAGAAGCAAGATTAGGTGCACATTTGTACTTAGAATTGCACGATACATGTGCGGTGCACATTTGTACATTAATGAAACTATCACCATGCTCCAGAAAATTAAATGTCACTCTCACATTTGGATGAGCAATTTTCCTTTGCGTTTGAATATTCACGCGTTAAACTGAACCCGTCGAGTTTATTGCCGACATTTTTCAATAGTTAAGATATTATTTGTCTAGATTTGAGAAAACATTGACAATTTAACATTTCCTAGATTCCACGGTGTGGAATTTTACTATCGTCTTTTTATTCTTACCAGTATGGATGTATTGGTAACTTGGTTTTATAGATTCTACCTGATTTTACCGTTTTTCACCGGGAATACGGAGACATTATAAATTTGCAGCCATCAGGTAGTTTGAGCGAAATACCATTTCATCTAGAGAATTCGGTCTCATTTTAAACAAATACATCTCATACATCCAAACATTCAAAATATCAGGCCCTTACCGAGCTACTTTCCGAGATTTTGACGAAAAATAACAGCGCAAATAGTGCTTGTATGTACTCCAGATAGGCCTTATTTAAAAATAAAATGAGGTATCACGTCAAAAAATGAACTATTTGTAGTTTGTATTTTTTCTCAACTATGTTTTAATACATCATTCTGTTACCGTAGTAATCTTTTCAGGATTCCAAAAGGCCTTCCGTTGTTAAGGAGTTTTAAACGTGTCGCGTGAAGAAAATGAGTCAAATAAAAGGCTTATGTAGGTGTTTGTATTTGTTAATTTAAAATTTCAGTCGTATGAAAGCGTATTACTGCACCATTAATGACGCAATGTTTAATTCATGCTTCCCACAGCTGCAGAAATTAAAACGTGTAATTCGAATATGGTCTCCGTTATGATTAGGGAACTGTCTCGCTCGGTCTACGCCTAGTTTGTTTTCCACTACGCTGGAGTGTGTGTCAAAATGCCATGCACACATCTGTCCGTGCTGTCGATTGCTCTTCGGAGTCGTGATTGTCTAAACGGAACGCGGGACTATGACCGCTTTTGAGCCTCTCGTCTGGCGATTTATCCAAGGGCCAGTGCTGTGTGTTCTTGCTGACGTTTGCCTGCAGTGTGACCCGTGGACGCCAACGAAACGACGTGTGTTTTGTTTCCGGCAGTGAATCGAGCGTATTGGTCTCCAGGAAACGCGGACACCTGTTTCCATAGTAATGGAATTCAACTCGCTCCCGCCTTTCACTATGCGTATTTCATCCTCTCAAATCCTCCCTTTGGAGGTGGTTGGTGTGCAAATTGTAAGTCGTCGAGTACTTTTTCTGATAACTTTTCAAGTAAATCGCAAAACAATCTTGGACCTCCCTTATCATAAGTGCATCAGTTTATATGATCTATCGCAACTGTTTTGGCCCCTCTATGCACATGGTAAAAATGAAATTTTTTTTGTATTGGCTCTACAGTCTATTTCCTGGATTTTATGCGTGTGATCATTTCCACCATAATTCACTGGAACGGATTACCTGTACAGATATAACTGATTTGCCGTAAAGACTATACATTGCACATTTTAACAACTGATCAAATAAGACGATAAAAATTCTTGGAACACAGTTCGCCTCAGTGCATCTGTTAATTAGTTGGAAATAGTCATATTTGTTGTAATATAAACGATAAAAGAATTATATTTTTTTTAGATTTTCGACTCAATGAAAGCATTGTAATGACTCGGGTTTACGGCGCGGAATTCGAAATTTTTGCGAAAATCCAATCTTCATTTTTCATTCGGAATGATGCCTTAAGGTAGTTTGAGCGAAATTTCATTTACCTAGAAATCAATGAATTTGGTCTTATTTTAAATAAAAATATATCACCCTTCCATTGACTCCATTCCATTCCATTGACATTGGTAAGGAGTTGACATAAAATGTCAACTCCTTACCGCATTACTTTCCGAGATATTTGCCAAAAAATGCCAGCCCTTTTACATGGAAAATGGTACGTGTGTGCACCCCAGAGAGACCTTATACGTATTAAAACTGAGGCATTTCCTACACTAAGATCTCGTCAAAAAATCAACAGTGTGTATTTTGTGTGTTTTCTTAACTATTTTAGGAAATTAATCATACTGTCACCGCAGTAAATTCCTCGAGATCACAATAAAGCTTCCGTTTTGATGGAGTTTCAAACGTACCGCGTGAAAAAAATGAGTCAAGTTAAAGACTTATTTAGATATTTTAATTTGATTACTTACAATGTGTGCCATATAAAACCATTTTATTGCACCATAAAAAATGCAATATTTAATTCGTGTCTCAGAGTTGGTGAAATGAAAGCGTATAATGCGAGCATGGTCTATATTATGATTAGG
Organism: Ceriagrion tenellum; assembly: GCA_963169105.1. NCBI lineage: Eukaryota > Metazoa > Arthropoda > Insecta > Odonata > Coenagrionidae > Ceriagrion > Ceriagrion tenellum. The sequence continues at coordinate 94,240,993 of OY720643.1, forward strand.
GAACTATCTTGCTCACACAACCTTGATGGATACTAACAATAAGAACCATTGTAATACATGATACGTAACTCATGTTTACGTGTTTGAGAGAAAAATTATGCGTATGTCATCCAATTATTTCGAAATATATGTCTAGCCCCATCAGGAAAAGTGTTAAAATTACATTAAAATGCCAAGAAACTAAATCGGTGACATGTTATTATTTTATTTAATCTGTACACGTATTACTGCTTATGTGTGTGGTATTTTTTTAGGATGTCAATACATAAATGATAATCGTCCCAGCCAACCGAGTGTGGTGCTTTGAAACTCGGTCGTGCTTAAGCAAAACTAGATGTATCTGTTGATTGCGGCGTGGTTTTTTTTAAATTTAAAAATGACCTATTTGTAACGAGTGACCTCCGGAGAGATGCATTGATCTCAAAAGTGTAGCTTTTTATCCACGGGCGAAGAGTGAGCTTTTATCATTCCGAGTCCAGTGGAAGCGAAACCAGCGCTCTTTGCGTTGGATTATAATATCGTCGACGCGTATGAGAAAGCGGGATGTCGTAAATACAACTAACTCCGCTGCGGCTGTGTAATTACAATTGCGGGCGCTCGACAACCGCAGTCGTTTCGGGATCGGGCGAGTGACTTAAGGAGGAAACTTGGATGAAATATATTCGCTGAGCATCGGGCATTCCAGATGCTTGCAAACACATACTGCGCGCGTTTGCGAAGTGGGAGTCCGGCATTCTGGTTTCTTTGCCTCCCTCTTTAGCTCCGCCCTTTGATCAAAGATTATATTATACTCTACGGTGAAGGAAAGCATCAAATCTGTGCCGGACATAAAACATACCCTCCTCCTGCTTACCGCGCACGGCTAACATGGGCTTGAAATATTGCTACACTGGGGCTCGCCCATTGAAAATCTTGAATGAATGTCTCGATGAGAAGAAAAACTTTTTTTATACGTATCCTCGCGATGCCGTTGCGGCTTTCTTGCCGGTCATATTCCTTGTGCCCCGTTCGTCGCATCAATTTCCATGCCATGCCCAGCCCGTTTAAAATGCTCCCGGAGCATATAGTGCCCGCGTACGGGACGAAGGATAACGTCGACGCATCCAAGGCGATGTGTTTATGTCCTGCGTTTCCCGGGAGACGAGAGGGAGCGGAGATGGCGGACGTCGAGGGCAGACGATGAAATGCGGAATGTTAAAGGGGACGATTTTTTTTCGCAAATGAATGTTACTTGCGATCGGCGGAATGTCCTGTCTCGACGAAAAATGACGGCGAGCCTGTTTCCACGAACGCCCGTTCTCGTCGCGTCGCTATTTGGGGGTCGTCGAAAAAGTATCGACGTTCAGCATTTTTTTTATAAAAATCGACTTTTATCGAACCTGGGCCTATAAAAAATACCGTTTAAGTTCGTGACTCGCTTCTTGAAATTTAACATATATCTTTGAAAACGTTAAAAAATTCGGTGTAATTTTTTTTACATTTTATGGGAATCATATTGGAGAGATATGCAGTGCTATATGACTTCATAATTTAAAATACCTGGTACCATGGCTAGAACATTGAAAACTGTGGAATCCCGTCATTTTTGTAGAAATTGAAATATTACTATCATTATACTTTGGATATTCGTCTTCAATAAGGCATGCTATGACTTGAGTTCCTGGCGCAGTATTCTAAATTTTGGTTGTAATATTACTGAGATATGTTTTTTCGTATTTTTGACCGAGAATGACACTTTGATATTTGATGGCAACCATTTTGATTAAATATAATGTGTTATTTCGCGTTTAGATGAAAAGCCATACAAATGTAATTGAATTATCATGAAATTCATTTCAAATTCCACGAACCTACGCGTTGTAACAGTTTTGCATTGTCAGAAAAACGATTTCGGTGAAAATTCCACGTTTTATTACTGTTATCAAAAATCGCTCCAGCCACCTCAAAGAGAGCTGAAAGTTAATATTAAAGAATTACTTGTCTGTCATCTTTGTCCATTCCTTTTGGTCTGGTCAAATCACGAGTCTAAAATATGTTCCAAGTTAAAATCGGTAGTTTACAGCATAAAAGTCATTCGAGATTCTGTATCCATTGATATTCTGAAAGTTATTTACCATTCTAATTTTCCATCAAGGGCAACATATGGAATTGTGCTATGAGGTCCGTCTCTTACAATGTGAATTAAATTTTTGTTGCACAAAAGAAAATGTTAAGAGGTTATGTTAGGTGGAAGTCACGAAGTCACGAACTAGAAGTCAAGAATGACTGCGTCATTCGTCAAGAAACGTTTGACACGTAGCCATTCTTAACTTCATACATATCTCGGTGTTCATTGATAGTTGGAATCGAAAACACTAAGTTCATCGGCTTAATTTCTATGACTATCATATTTTAAGAGTACTAACAATGAAATTTCAAATTTATTTAATATTGCAAACAGTAACTTCAATGCGCATCGTTAAGTAAGCGATCAAGTTAGGGTACCTTATATATGGCGCTGGACGTTTTCCCAGGGCATAATTTCTCCATTTCGCTCTCATTACTTATCGCATACAGATTGATCGCAATCACCTTGCTCGTTTCATCGTCGATTGATTCAATCAATCTGATGATTTATTTGCTGCAGCTCTACACTTCTTCTCTGCCAACTATTTTATTCCGACATAATTATTCATTGTTACATCCTTCATGATTTATCTGACGCGTTACGTTCTTGTCTCCCTCTGTATCTCTCCCCATACATTATGCTTTCATATTATATTTTCAATAGACTATTGTATCGTAAAATGTGACCAATTAGTTTCTCTCTCCAGCTCCGAAGTGTTGTCATTACGTTATATTCTTTTCTCCTCAACTCTTTGTAGAATGTCTTCTTTAGTGATTCTTTCCGTCCAATGGAACATCATAATTCTTCGTTAAAAACATCTCCATTGTTTTAATTCATTTTCGCTCGGCAGATGTTTTTGTCTATTCTTCTCTACCATATAAGAGCGTGATCCTAGTAAATGTTTTAGTATTACGCTATCATGCCTTAACCATCAGTTACCTGCAGGTCCCTCTTCTCTTAGAATTCCTTCTTTGCTTAAGCTATTCTGCTGACAATGTCATTACTGCTCCTCCATTTCTGGCGATCTTTCTTCCCAGAGAGCGATAATCACATCTCTGATGTTACCTTAATATTTATATTAATTCTGTATTTATTTATTTATATTTTTGTCCATATCGTTCTGCATTATCTTCAGGTCTTCCTAAATTTGTGCAAGAAATTCTTTTTCGTAAAAAAAACCCGTAAAATGCTAATGTTTTTTTTTCTATGCACGTTTATTCAACTATGTGAATGTAATCCCGTACCATGGTAATTCATAGTCTCTATCGTTGTCATTTCACAGTGCTGTCGCTGGTATCGGGAGTAGAAACTGAAAGTTATAAATGACTATAATGAAAAAATGACAATCAATAACGTTAATCCGATGATTTTACTTTAATGAATAAGCATATAAATATGTTATTTTGAAAAAAACATTTGGAAATACTCAAGACGCTTGTGAAATATAGTATTCAATATTCCGTTCGCTTGCTCTTTACTTGTTAGTCACGATGCCCTGATTAGGGTAACGCTCTGACCCGTTCACGCTACAATCGTTCGTACCTTAATATTGACTAAAAACAGTTGACTACTGTGTATATGCTCAAATATTTTCGTTTTATTGTTCAATTTTGGTTTTCCTTAACTGTTGTGCTACTACTTGTACTATTTTCTATTTACTATGTATTATTTAATATTTCTAGGTACTATTTACTGTTACTACGTACTATTTACTATGTACCATACTATTTTTTGAGTAGAATGTGGAATTGTTTAGCAGTTTTTTTGCTCTAATGGGTTAATCCAGAGCACAAATAAAGTATTCATTCATACGTAGGTCCGTACGATGGTTGGCTGATTTCGTAATTTGAATGTACGCCCATACCATGGTAAGCCATAGTTCATATCGTTGTCACACTAGAGTGGTAGCGCTGATATCGCGAGTAGAAACCGGAAACAATGAATAAGGATAATGAAATGAAGACAGTCATTAAGGCGAAGAAGACGATGTTACTTTAAAGGACAAGCATAGAAATGTGACGAATAAATTTGGAAAGTCTCAAAAAGCCTCGGGAATACGGCATTTTATTATTTCGTTCACTTGCCTATTAATTTTCGTCCCGATGTCCTGGTAATATCTTCATCTACATCCAGGAAATACCATGAAAGCCACCAGTAGGGTGTGTGTGGCACGGGGTGATCCCGCACCAGGCGTGAAGCCAGCATCCCAGTTGATATCAGAACCGTGCAAGTTCACCCGGATGCCAGACGGAGGCCAAAAGCAGTCAGGATAACAGTGCGCGGTCTGACCAGAACTAGGAGAGTGCTACATGGACGAACATTCTACCATACAAATTTTGATACGACTTCAGATACGTCTACTGGCTATAATTACTGCGACAGATAAATAATTCTACAAGGTATTAAATCATTCAAGAGCTATAAAACATGCCAGGAATTGCATGCGAGGTTAATAGCTAATAATAATGCAACGATATTTTGCACAAGTGCAAAAACCTATTTTAACTTAAAGTGTGTGAGTGTGATTGTGGTAATGACCAGGCATCCTTAGTAGGGTCCCATTAGCCCTATGAAGGATATCAGGTTATAACCCAGGCATCCTTATCAGGGTCCCATTAGCCCTCGAAAAGGATCCCAACTAGGTTGAGTGTGTGTGTCTGTGGTGGTCACTGGCGAGGAAGTAACATTCCCGTAAACCATCACAGGAGGGTATTCGGGTGGAGAGGCTGTGGTTGGTCCCTGCTGTGGAATCTCCTTTCCCGCAAACCAACACAGTAAGTGTATTTGTGGTTACATGCTTGACGAGTGGTGCCATTTTTACGGCTATTGGAGAATTTTATTTTTATCTATCTAGAGAGGCCGCAGAGCTCAATTTCCTTTGATTTGATTTAACTATTTTAACTTGTCAAAGTATTCTAGAATCGATCCTTCGCAACTATTATAGCCCCTTATTGTAAGTGGAAAAAATGACATTTGAAATCTATCGGTTCTGCAGTCTATTTCCTTAATCCTACGCCAGTGATCGTTTCTGCCATAATAGTTTGGCTCTAGCAAAATATCTTGAACGTCCAGGAAACATAGGAAAAAGGTGTTATGCACGAAATATGCAGTGATTGTGAGTTAACTGGAGAAATGAAATACAAACGTGGACTTTGCGACAGCCCGGTATGCCCTAAATGCGGAAGGATAGAAAATGTAGTTCACAAAATACTAGGCAGTAAAGGACCAAACAGGGAATGGGAAATAATCAAAAACATTTTTAGAGACTTCGTCACGTTCGGAGATGGAGATATTGGAGAAGAAAATCTGTTAACATTAAAATTTTAATTATTCCCCGCCAAGAAAAGCATAATTTTAACAGAAAATAATAGCAACATTCGTGGAAAGCCACGCTGGTAGGAAAAATAAAAGTAGGCTTTTATCGATAAAATTTCAATAGTAAATAAGCAGATAACCCTCTCCGAACATGAACAAGCCTAAAAAAAGATTGTCTTTGGTGACTTTGTGGTAATCCATTTTTAATAAATAAGACAATGGATGGATTTAGTAAAATTTTTAACTAATTTATCCACTGTCTTATTTATGAAAACGCATGGTTGCTAAACGTCTTTTTACATTATTTTACGCAAAAAGAGATTTAAACTAAAATATGTAAAGTATATACATGTATGTGGCTAAAGTACTTTAAACAATAATGTATTACAAATGTATGTATCATTGGAGCGTGTTTTTTTCCGTTGCATACTGACCATTTTTGAATATGCTGATGAATATAATGTAATATGATGTTGCTATACATATAATAAAATCATTGGAACAACGTCAGGCAAAACGCCCTGGTAATGCCCTGTTTACATTACTAGCTTTTAACCAGGTTAACTCTTAACCCTAGTAAAAGTTCGCCGTGTGAACGCAGGTTGGCGCTGACCATAGTCAATTTTTTAACCGCGCTGGAGTCACTGGGGTTGGCGCTGGTTACCATCATTTTTAACGTGTGTAAACGCAGGTTAGTTAGAAAAGTAGTTAAGTGATCCAGTCCGCTTGCAGCTTTTACTTGAAGCGTACAATGTATTAAGAGAGTTCCTATTGCCATATTCCGTATCCATGAATCCTTGTCACGTTGCTCGACATGTTTTAATGCATTAGTGAATGATTAACTGTATATTAAGTTCAAAATTTTCCTTAAAAGCGCAATCGAGGTCGGGTCATGGGAAGAACTTGACAGAAAAAGTCGTCAATTCCGCTGCATATATTGAAATGGAAGTTATTTACAAATATTGGATATCTAGATAACATCTTGAATTGTTTTTATCTATCATAGTGGAGTGCAAACGACATAATAACGTAATTATCTCGGGGTATCTTCATGGTAAAGTACATGAGAAAGAGACGTCGTTCTATTAAGGAAATTTACTCGCTAAATTTTCATCTTTCGATGCATTTAGTGATGTTTAGCCCTGAAATGATATGTGTATATTGAAATACTAATAATGAGAAGTCTAAACACGTGAGGAATTTGCGTATTCAATCCTTTTTCTCACCCATAAAAGTTGCGTGAATATGACTGAAAATAGCCCAGGAAACAAATGAGACGCGACTGGCGATGTTTGTTGGCCTGTGGGCTAGCTGAGCTTCATCACCTTCTTGACTCTCCACCAGAGGGCACCAGCATGTTAACTAGGGTTAAATTATGCCGCGTAAATGCAGGTTAGTCAAACCGCCATATTAACTAACATTCTGACCCTAGTAATGTAAACGGGGGATAAGGAGGTTAGGGTAACACTGTGTCCTGTTCACACGACAATCGAACGTGCACTGGTCCGCACGATGATGGTGGTCTGAACAAGGCGTTGCGGGCTTCCCGCTCTCTTTTCCTCCCTGCCGGACATGTGACTGAATGGTTGACCGCGACTCTGACGTAGTGGGGAGGAGCCGGCTCGGGTGGTGGGAGGAGGGGAAGGGATGAGGAGGAATGAGGGAGAAGGGGAGCGGGGGGGGGGGCAGAGAGTGAGTGGGCGGGGTGGCGGTTGGTGCCGGTGGTGTTGTGCTGCTTATGAGATAATTCTCTCGAGCCACTTTCATTGGTCTCTCACGGATTCGAAAGTGTGTCCCGTCCCGAGGACGGCACTCCCCATTGGTCTGCTCGTAAATCGTTACAAAGAGGTGGCCGGTGGGTAAACCCGTGAAAGCGATGCGAACCTGTCGGAGGGGGGGGGGGGCGGGGAGATGACGGGGGGAATGGGAATTGTCGTAACGCAATTTTACCCCTCCTCCGGCCTCCGCTTTTTTGATTGATTAACTTATTCCCCAAACCTATCTCAATTTACTTTTCGCATATTTCACCCGACTTCTTTCGTCAAGAAAGAGATACTTTTGTGTGTCTTTTAACGAAATCCCGGGATGTTTCGTATTACCACTAGAAGTACCGCAGGGTTCATACTGACCCCTTTTAATTTTCGTCAACGCATTACGTCTGATTCGTCCCAGTTCTTGAATATTTCTTGAATTTTCTCTTTTGTAGCTCGAGAATTTCCCCCTCTTTTTTCATTAGCCCTCTTTAATTCATAATTTATAATAATGACCCAAGTTCTCGAGTGAGCAGTAAAGTAAGGTTATTTGCAGACGGCACTGTTATGTACGTGAAATTAGCGAAGACGCGGACTTTGAAGTTCTGTCATCGGACCTTTACAATGTTCATTCGTGGTGCCAGGAGTGGGGGTTAAAATTAAATCTTAGTAAATGCACCGCAGTTCACTTCCTGCAAAAGTCATCACACAAATGCCATATATATGCTATGGGTGGAGTAAACATAAAATCTTCATGTACAGTAAAATATCTTGGAATTTCCTAAACTTCTGACATATCGTGGGGAACACACAGACGAAACATATGCGGCACAGAACTAAAAAACTAGGTTTTGTTAAGCTTATAATAGGAAGGTCCTGGGATGAAATAGTAAATGAGAGATGCTACTTCGCTCTGGTTAGGCCACATCTCGAATACGCCGCGAGCATTTGGGACACTGGTCAAATAGATTTAACCCAAAAATTAATAAAATACAAAGGAAAGCAACACGTTTCGTTTAAAGCTGCTACGAGCAAACATATAGTGTTACACAACTGTTAGAGGGATTAAGGTGGAAGCCCCTAGAGACTCGGAGGCTACACGCTAGGCTTAGGTTGCTTGAGAAATCCAGAACTAGTGTGTTTCAGAGCGATACACAGAATATTATCATGATGGCTCACTACATGCCTGACAGAAGCTATAAAATAAGAGTGATACATTTCCGACCATATTGGTTCAAAAACTCGTTCTTTCCGCGCACAATGAGCGATCACAATAAAAACTGAGCTCCACTAAGTACACTCCCATAATACACGTCACCATTTCACCTCCCAAAATCTTACATATTTATACGTCTGTTGTGCTAACACTCCCTGCCACAGGCCCATGCGGCGGCTCGCTGGGTGGTGTGTCGATGTAGATGTAGAATATAATGCGAGAATAAGAACCTCATTTCAGCAATAGTTTTTATTGTACATTACCGTCTCCCCATTTATATCCGAGGGGTCATTTTGACTACAAACTATCTCTCCCCTGTTCTAATCGAGTTTTGTCATTATGACATGGAGTTTCATCGTCTTTCGCGGGAATATTTTACTTTGTAGTCATAAATGATTTTCAATGAACGGTGATAACACTTGGTAAGCACCCAAAATACGAATTCATGCACGGTCCATTTCTGTTGAAGAAGTCCCAAATCCAAAACTTCATGCTAAGCGCCTCAGCCTATATGTTGAAATGGCAAATTATAATACGTTAATATAAACCAGCATTCCTTCAATATTTGGTGCAGTTATAAATCAAAGATGTTTTCGAAACAACTTGCAAATTATTCAATTATGAAAAACTTCCTTCAGAAAGCAAATTTTTTGTAATTAACCCCTAAAAGTTACTAAAGGGTATGCCGCAAAGTCCGGTACTTCTAGTGTTAAAGGTAGTTTGAGGAAGATATTACTTCGTATGAAATGTGCCTAATTTAACAGAAAAACCTCATCAAAGTTATGATTTTCGTGTAATTTTTTTCCGAACAGCATAACATCAACCATTCCCCATGATACTTTTCGAGATATCAGTCCAAAAGAATACCGATCGTTTTACATGGAAAATGGTACGGGAGTGTACTCCATAAAGACTTTGTTTAAAACGTGAGGGCATTTTTTACGAAAGTACCTCTTCAGATGTTCAACAACTGCACATCTAATGCTTTCTCAACTATTTTGACAAATGATTATGTTACTCACCGCAGTGATTTTATACATAATTGCAGAAAATCTTCGAATATAAAGGCGTTTTTAGAGTGGTACCCACAAAAAATGAGTGAAGTTGATGCCTTCTGTCATCAGCATCATCATTGGTCGTTCAATCCTAAGATAGATTGACTGCAGCCCTCCATCCTTCGCTATTTTATGCTCGTTCTCTTACCTCCTGGTATCTCTTCCTATGTACTTTCCTCCTTCTTTGGTCCATGTACTTATTCCTGGGTCTTTCGCTGGGGACTTTTCCCTCTACTTTACCTTCAAGGATGTTATTCATAAAGCAATTGTGCCTCAGGGTGTGTTAAATCCATCCGGTACTTCTTTTCTGTATGGTGTTCCATATCCTCCATAATCCTCTTCCACTCATCTGTACACTTCGTCATTTATTATTTTTTTCGTCCATTTTATTTTCAGCATCCTTCTCCAGCGTCAGGTTTCGAAGGCTTCTAGTTTCTTATGGTCAGCTTTTCCAATGGGAAACCCTCTATGTATTTAGGTAATTAATGAAAATTTTACATACATACATACCCATCACGCCGTTCCCATCCGGGGTAAGCGAAGTCAAAATGTTTCACTCGTTAATAAATAATTGTACACCTAACTCTGCTTCAATAATTTCCTCCATTCTGACCTATCCTTGCAAACCTCTTTTGCCTCATTTACTCCCATACACTGTTTCGTACACGCCCTCCTGTTTTTAAGACTCCTAATATTCCTCCTCCTAAGAATTTCCTCAATCACATTCAACCACAACTTTCTGGGCCTACCTCTACCTCTCACACCATTCATTCTACTCTCATATATCTGTTTCGTTATTCGACTCTCATTCATTCTCTCAACATGGCCAAACCAACGAAGCACACTTCTTTCATACACGTCCATTACTGGAGCATTTAACACACATTCATTCATGACCCACTCATTCCTGACCCTATCCATCCTGCTTTTGCCACAAATACTCCGTGAAGCATGAAAGTTTTAACTATTGAAAACACATTTTATTGCTTCGTTAATGTTACGGCATTTACTTCATTATTCTCTCTGTTGCTTATATCTACAAAATAAATTTTGAATATAGTCTCTAATATGACTAATGAAATATCTCGTTCAAGCCATCTTTAAAACAGGCTCCACCGTTAGTGTGAGAATGAAAACAAACATTACATGCAATATTTTTTGTAGTTTTACTACCACGGTCGTCATAACTTCGTAAATCGCAAATTGGGCGTTATTTAAATAAAAATAGGAAAATGTGACGAGAAAGGAGCGATGTTATTTTTCTCTCGTGAGACCTCACTTGGAATACGCCACTGTGAAACCCTTACGAAATGGATCTGGCTTCAGATATAGATGAAATATAGTGGAGAGTAGCAAGATTTGTGAAATAGTTGCAATAAACATATTTATATTAATGAATTGTTGAGGGATTTAGGATCGGAACCACTATCTGATCGAAGGGCAAAATAAAGATTAAGTCTTTTTCGAAAGCTTGATGAATACTATTTTTTGCACTGACGTTAAACATATTCTGCTAGAGCCAAACTATTATGGTAGAAATGATCACAGGCATAAAATCAAGGAAATAGACTGTAGATTTAAAATGTCGATTTTTCCATGTACAATAAGGGATCATAATAGTTGCGATAGATCATTTCTGGGAAACTTTGATCCTCACTGGGTAAAGTAGGTTTTGCTGTTGTGCTAAATTTCTGAACATCATACTTAGCTACTAACCCCGCATGAAATATCCGGCAAGATATAGCTCCACGAATGACTTAGTTGCTTGAAATACTATTTATTAGTCGCATTCATAATACTAACCAGTGGTTGTAAATAGTATTCAGCATGGTAGCATGTTCGTTTAAGTAGCCTTATCCTAGTTTATGTTCTGACCGCGTATTGTCATCCTGGCTGCTTTTGGCCTGCACCTGGCATCCGGGCGAGCGTGCGCGGTTCTGATTTTAGCTGGGATGAGTGTTGCATGCCTGTTGTGGAATCACCATGTGCCACACATCCTAGTGGTGTCTTCCACGGTATTTCGTAGATGTAGGTGAAACTTCCCTTACCTTACACTGCAGGAAATTCAACAAAATCGTGATAAAAAATGTGATTAATGAACACAGCAATTGCGCGGTATTTCCAAGTGAATTTCTCGCTAATTTTCATGGAAATAGCATGAGCCTACCGGATCATCATGGTGCAGCGCAAACGGAGTTAGTTTTCTATTACATGGGATTATAATTATTTTGCAGGAAACTGATCACAAAACCTAAAATCTCTCTGGAAATGTAATTTTTGTTAAAATAAAGACTCCAAACAATCCTAGGTGTAAGGCGTTTGGGAATGATAGTGAAAATCGCAGGCAAAATATTAACGTGATGCAGGTTCGTTGGTGAATGACAATGGCCATATTGTTGGCACGTTGGGCTAGGAAAATCATTTGTTTGAAAGTATATTCATCAAATAATCTGCATGTGTATTCTTTAATTTGCTTCCCAGTAGCCGATGCTTGTCCATGGAAAAAGAGACGATATTCATAACCGGATCTCCATTTATTTGGATCACAAATCTGTTGCTGAGAGCTTAATTAATCAGGCTGAAAAGTAACATCTTTTTTCAAGAAATCTAATGCAATGGCGACCATAAAATGCTACTAAATTTTGCCAAATTATCAGTAAAGTGTTGGAACGGTTGAAAGTGGGGACGGTAGATTTTTTTGCGACGCACATGCATTGCCATCCCATAATTTCAAAATTTAATTTTTCCTACGAAGCCATGATATTTACTGGCCTTTTGCCAATTTTCTTATCGTTTATTAATAAAGAAGGTGAACGAAAAAGTTAACCTTTTATGTGTTTTTCCACTGTTTTTTTTCGTTTTTTTTTTGGCTTCACAAGGAACACATGTACGGCAGAAACGATTCTCTGTATATTTAAAAAAAACACTAATTTATGCCTATAGTCAGGTGAATCAGGTAATTAAGTATATATTTATCTCAAGGCAGACATTAGTGGCCTCTCAGGCGTTTGGTCCGGCCGTTGCCGTCGAAGTGCGTGCATTTATAACCCTAATAACCATTTTATTTCTCGTTAGTAGGGTTTTTACTAATTAAGAATTAAATCCGGGCCTACCAGGTCGCCTTCATGGTAGAATTTCAACACGTAATTTAAGGTGCCGTTCCCATTGGTCAGTTTGTTGCGTGTGCCGTACTCAAAATGGATTTCTTTTATTCCCCAGTGAAATGTATGGAAACCTTTTCTTAGAAAAAATTAACATTCTGGAACGAAAAGATTGAATTTTTCGTATGTTCTCGTTCAGTATATTTCATGAATGGGTCTAACACTGGGAAGGGGAAGAGCTATGGAATGGACCTTTTTCATACGCTCGTCCTTTTGTTCCTTTAGCCCTACAAGAAACGTACCTTAGGCAGAAACAATACCATGTGTGCTGTAGTTTTTTAAAGCGTTACTTGGACTGTGGAAATCCTATAATCTTAAGCGAGGATTTTCCAGTCATCGCATTTACAAATGATATGATACGAAGTCACTTGCAGAAGTGCGTACACACAAAAAGTTGAAATTTGCCATGAAAAAAAATCATTTGACTTGACCGGGATTCAAACCAGGATTCTTCGAAACGCATGGTATCAACTACATCTACATACTACCTTGCGAGCCGCAAAGTGGGTGTGTGGCATGGTGTTAGGACACCAGCCGTGTAAAGATGTAAGGGATAAGGTTTTGGGTGGTCAATATAGACGTGTACCATGGGAGTGTATTTAGTGGAGCAGTTTTTATTGTGATCGCTTATTGTACGCGAAAAGGACGAGTTTTTGTACCTATCTGTTCGGCAATGTGTCTCTCTTATTTTATCGCTTCTGTCAGACCTAGAGGTGTAGAGGAGACCATGATGCGTCATGATAATATTCTGCGTCGCTTTGATACACACCAGCTCTGAGTTTCTCAAGCAAGCTTTGCCAAGCGTGTAGTCTCAGAGTCTCTAGGGGCTCCCACCTTAATCCCTCTAGAGGTTGTGAAACACTACATGTTCGCTCGTAACAGTTTTTAACCAAGAGTGCTGCTTCTCTTTGCATTTTATTAATTTTTTTGTTAAATGTTTATGACCAGAGTCCCAAATGTTCGCGGCGTGTTCGAGGTTTGGCCTAATCAGAGCGGAGTAGCGTCTCTCTGTTACTTTTTCATCCGAGGACCTTCCTATTATACGCCTAATAAAACTTAGTTTCTCTAATAGCGTGCTGTATATGTTTTGTGTGTGTGTTCCACGCGATACATCAGAGTCATTTCCACTCACTCCGGCTCTATTGACCCGCCTCAACAGCTGCTACCCCTCTCCACTATCCCTCTCGTCCACCCGTGTCCCATTTATTACTCTCCAGACTTGAAGTTGGCTGAGTGCAATTAACTCGCGGAATGTATTCAACGTGAGCGGAGTATCTCTTGTCTCATACCCACCTTCTTATAATTAGTTTAGGCATAGATTTATTGAACGTAGAAATCCACCTGGATCTTTTATAAGAGACATGCCATTTGGTGCCCTGGCTTCCTGCCAATTGGATCGTCAGTGCCAGGGCAGTTGTTTCTTCAGCTTTTATGAGAATTCACCCTTATTCATAACTTGTTGCTGCTTAAGTTTTGCTTATTTAAATAAGTTACTATCTTATATTGCCACTGAAGGAATGGATTCCCGTTGATATCTGATTACTAATTTTGTAACAGAGTTTGACTTCGGAAAATAGTTAAAGGAACAGAAAACAGTGAGTAATCGTGATGGTAATGCATATCTTGGCGAGTTCGTAGTGAATTTCAAATTATGGCCGGCTCAGGAATACGTTCTTCAGTTTTTAACATAGTTTTACCACTTTGAATTTAGTAAACATGTCCATCATCATCTGGTGTTCTGTCTGCTGACAGGTCCCGTACACCACTGCTGTCTCCATCCGCTTCTGTCCCGAGCTTCCTTCTTTGCTTCATCACAGCTGATGTTCTTCACCTGATCCACCAATTTAATTCTTCTCCTTCCTCTCTTTTTCTTTCCTTCAATTGAACCTTCAAGTGCCACAGTTATAATACTTTTCCCTCTCATCACTTGGCCCTGCCAGTTTCCTTTCCTTTTCCTAATCTCCTTTAGGAGCGATCTTCCTTCTTTTACTTTGCTCAAAACCTCTTCATTTCTCATCTTATGTCCAGTGCGTTAATAATTTAGCCAAGTCAAACCGAGACGGAATTATAGTAAAATAGTTTTTATATTGATTATCCTCTGCACCACTTGTCAAAGAATATATAGGGAATATGTACTTATCTAAATTTTAGAGATTGCATCCAAGAAAGCTTCACATCATGACGAATATTATTCCTTCTCTGATAAACACGGCTATATAATTTGTGCTGTGGATATGTTCGCTAAATTTAAAGAACTGAAATCATGTTAAAATCAAAAGAACGTATTACTGAGCACTCCATACTATGAAATTCACGATAAACCCACCAAAACAATTTCTTATTATGACGAATCTTCTCTGTTTTCTGTTCCTTCAAGTTCGCTGTGGCCTCAGGATCACGTATTCCATATTTTCTGAAAACATGAGGCAGTGAGAGCGAGATAGTTCCTAGTCATAATAGAGACCCTATTCGAATCACACGTTTTATTTTCACCAGCTGTGAGACACACGAATCAAATTTCGCATTACTAATGGTGCTGTGAAATAGTTTTATATGACAGTAATTGTAAGCAAATAAAAATATCTAAATAAGTCTTTAACTTGACTCATTTTCTTCACCAGGTACGTTTAAAACTCCATAAAAACGGAAGGTATATTGTGATCCCGAAGAATTTACTGCGGTGACAATATGATTCATTTTCAAAAATAGTTGAGAAAACACACAAACTACACACCGTTGATTTTTTGAAGTGATCTAATTGTAGGAAATGCCTCATATTTTAAATAAGTCTTTAAAGAATTATTTAGATATTTTCATTTGATTACTCACAATTACTGTTATGTCAAACTATTTCATTGCACCATTAGTAATGCGATATTTGATTCGTGTGTCTCACAGCTGGTGAAATTAAAACGTATAATTCGAATATGGTCTCTATTATGACTAGGGAACTATCTCGCTCGCACTGCCTGAAGTTATTAGCGACGTAGATGAAGTGAAAATTCCGTTATCCTACGTAAATGGCGCTGCAGTCGACTCACACGGCTGGACAAATCCATATCATTCCACATACTACCCTACGAGCTGCCGTATGGGAGTGTAGCAGGGGGTGTTAGGGCACCAGCCGTATAAAGATGTTTAGGATGAGGTTTTTGAATAATGTGAGAGAAACAATTGCACTTTTCCACAAAATTGTTTTAATGCGTACAACGCGTTTCGGCTCACAGAGCCATCATCAGGTACAAGACAAAGTAGTAAGAGAGTACAACACTTATATATATCTTTTCAGAGGATGGGGGTGGGTAGGGGGAGGAGACTAGAGGAGGAGTGGGAAGGAGGAGGTAGTGGCGGAAGAAAATAGGGAGGAATCAGGAAAAACCAAGGGAGGAAAGGGGAGGGGGGAACGGACAAACCGGGGAGAAAGGCCAAGAAACAGCAAAAGGGGTGAAAAATGTAGGGAGGGGGAAGAAGGCAGGGAATAGGCATGTCATTAGAGCGTGGGGAAGCGGCGCTAGGGAAATGCAATTGTTTCTCTTACATTATGAAAAACTTCCACGATATCTCGCCTGAATCTGTTGAACTTATGAGGTTTTTGAAGGTGAAATTGTATAATGTACTGTGTATGTGTTTTGAATGGGACTCAATTTTTATTACGGTTACATATTGTGCGTGGAAAGAACGAAATTGGCACCAATCCGTTCGATAATGTATCTCTCTTACTTTTTCGCCTCTTTCGAACCTAGAGATCTACATAATACCCTGCGATCCACCGCATGGGCGTGTGGCAGTGTAACGTCGTGCCTGCCTTTGTTTATTCCATTTTTATTTATTTTAATTTTATTTATTTAATTTTCGTTCGTTATTTGGGTTTTGCTGGAATTAATTTATATGTTAATGTATGTTTGTCTATGTTGATGTTTTATATTGTTTATTGTTTGTGTAAAAGGTTGCTATATTGTTGTTGATTAAAAAGAAGGGAGGGTTGTGTAGAAAAGAACGTTGAAGTGGAGAGACGTGCATTAAAGTGGGGCAATGCCTAATTAATATTCCAAGGGAATTTTTTATCATTTGAGAGATCCCGACGTCACAGGCAGAGGGTATAAGGACAACGGCAGGTATATGTGTAAGAGATGAGGTTTTTGAAGGTGAAATGGTTTATTTTGGGAATGCATTGAGTGGAGTTTCATTTTTATTATGGTCTCCTGTTCTGTGTGGAAAGAACGAATTATTTTGTCTTTTAGTACGGCAGTGTATGTCTCTTATTTTACAGCTTATGTCAGACCTAGACATGTGGTGTGGCTTCAAAGTAATGTTCTCTGTGTCGCTCCGAAACGCACCAGTTCTGGATTTCTCAAATTGATGGATGAATGAGCACTTGTGACCTATAGAATCAGAAATGTGTGTTATACAATTAGAGCTTCCCCCATTTAGTATCATCTTCCGATTTTCTCGGCATATTTTTATAATTTTTTTTTCTGAATATTGTCTGACAAGTAATTTACTTCAGCCTCCTTTAAAAAATACCAGAATAATCTTTAAAAGCTGAAGCAGATATTCTTAAGGGTGTAACAAGTATTTTCTTTGTTGTTTTTCTAATTTGTATTATGCCCCACGTTGTGGGAGCCAAAACTGTAAAAGGTATTATTACAAATTAATACGCGGAAAGCCACACGTTGTGGATAATCATGTAACACGAAAAACTATTGATTCTTTTACCTGGAAAGAAACCACGATTGCGATATCTTCTCGTACCTTATATTTTAATTACTTTGCCCCAGCTTGCTCGTCGGGAAAGAAAATACATGAAACATTGCAGGTTTAGAGATACGGTTGCAATTTACTTGACAAAATGAAATATTCAATTTACAGACAATTTAAATGATCAAAATAATTCCTTATACCCTTAGGTCATGACCAACTGTATATTCTAATTTAGACACAAATTTGGTATATGAATAATTATTCCTTCTTTTAAGTATATTGTCTAATTATTTGCCACACTTCATCACTTAAACTTTTCACAAAATCCAATTACTTGATACAAAGGGATACCAGTCACAAACTTAATACTTGGCCAATTAAAACCTCTTGCCTTATGGCTTCTTGTATCTTATATGAAAATAAAAGTTTATAGTTACAACCCAATTATTCGACGACACAGGTTGGTTTGTCCCTCTGTGGTCTGGAAAATCCTCTCAGCCTGCGTGGTGTTCGTCCTTGGCGGGCCCTCAGCTTTTTGGGTCTCGTCCTGTTGTAAAATCTCCCGTTCCTCTCCTTAATTCCAGCTCCTTTGTCAATTCTCCTTTTCTACGTGGGCTATGTCTCGCACGATGCCACACTCTGGAACTTCCCTCTACCAAAAACTTGCGTGCTCTGTCTTTGCACGTCCGTTCACTGCGAGGGTTTGATCTACAATGCTATTTGCGTGCTGTCTTTGCACGACCGTACACTCTGACGGTTTGCTCTACAATCCCCTTTTGTTGCCGACGCTTCCACTCCTTAGGTCTATTGTTTATTCTCAAAATTCACAATATGGTGGGTCCCTTATTGTTATTATAAACCATGAGGTGGTAAAAGAAAAAATGGCGAGGCCAGCGTTATGTTACAAGGGATTATATTTAGATATGATGGTTGGTTTTGGAAATTTGTCTCTTCTGAAGCTTTCGGATTCCAATGTAGAACGGGGGTAACATTTTTCCTATTTTACGTCGCGTGAATTTTTCCCTGCGTGCCATCGAAAAATGTGCAACCTGGACTTATCCCGCTGAACTAGCATTGTCTAATCGAACGTCGTTGTTTTAAACTTGCAAGCTTTAGTCTTACCGTGGGGAAAAATGAGTATGGAGTTGTTTTTTCACTCCAATGCGATTTCGCAGGAGTTGCGTATTAATCGAGTCTGGGGATTTTTCCGAAATAGGAAATTTTTTTCAAAATCATCCATAAAATTCCAGATATTGTACTAGTTTCACTCGAATTTGAAAAAAATAATACCCATTTGATACTTACTCGTCATGTGGATGGCAAAAAAAGAGCATAAAGGATTAATCCGCCCGTGCCCGGAATCCTCTCTGTCCAGCTGAGGCCTCAAACATAGGGCTAAATGCTTTTTTTCGTTAAACTAATGGTTATTCAGGAACGAAATGAGGGAATATATTTCGTCGGAAAGAAGTTTTAAGAACTCGTTTTCATAATCACAGTCAGTTTATCCTTGCACACATTGCATTAAAAAAGGAAAAATTAATAATACTTCTTATAACGTGTTCCAGTAATGATAATCTCCTTTTTTTCCTTCGATGAGTGGTTACCATTGAGGCGTTTGGTGAGGGCACAAGCCTGCCAACCGAAATAACAATCATATTGTTTAAACCATGAATATACATTATGGATTGTTGACTCGTCATCAAAAAAGTGTTGCCTTAAATTCCGTAAACAAACAACTTTTTCGATTGAGTCGTCGTCTAGTGATGAAAAACGGCAGGTCAAATGTAAATACAGTCTACAGATCGTAAATAATCACGTTATACCGGTTTTACTTACCAGTAATCATAATTTTGTGGATAAAAAGTGTAGTATTACACGCGGGACGTAATTACACACCTTTTTAATACTGTCCGGTCTACAGATATATTTAATTCCTCTCCAAATTTAATTACAAAAATGCACAATTTACTTCTTAGCACTTTATGAATATCGTTCTACGGCAAATTAATGATAATACGCGGTAAAAAAAAGTAGAATAAATGAGAAGACGGATACAAGTACTATAAGGATTTCAAAACCAAGATCCGACAATATCATCTATGGATGAGAAATTGCGCCAATAACTATCATTTTAATAACAAGTAAAGAAGAGATTGTGGGACCTATCCAGAGGCCAGACATGAATAGTAAGTTACACATTAACATCCACATCAATCTATTTCGATCATACCTTCTGATTCCTAAGGCTCTCAACAGGTAATAAACAAAAAAATGGTAGCTGTAAATTAACAGTAAAAGATCCACACAGCAGATGGAGCAGCTCACGATGGAAGTTTCATATGCCTCTTACACACTTCCTGTAGTAGATATTTCCTCTCTAGCATTTACAAAGTAACTGTTAGGTCTCAAAAATAGTCGGCTCTTATTCATAGCATCAAGAAGTTCATATCTCTTCAATCGTTATTGAATATTCACCAAAGTCTCACGTTAACAACAATTAACAGCGGCCATTTACGAGTCGACTGAGATGACTTTTTTCTGAGTAGCGCCAAGGACTTGGTGAGCTAAATGTGGAAATTTAGGTGACACGTTGCCTAGGCAACGATTCCAAACATTTGAATCCATTATGTATATTAATGGTTTAAACCCTGCCCTGCTCTTTTCTTACTTTCCTATGGATAGCACGACGGAATGGACGAATCAACCGATGTAAAGCAATAATATGAACCATCTCTTTGCAATATAAGGCGAGTAACTCTTGAAAATAATATTCGCAACTTAGTGCTATCGATTCCACTCTATTTTATCATAGTTTTCATCCGAATTGCGGATTATATTAATAAAAAAATAAATCATCCCTTTACGGAGAATTTGTGGGAAATAAGTACATGAATATTGATTTATAGTAAGTTATCAATGGGAAACTTGGTAAATTTGCACAATTATTGCGTTAGCTAGCAAGCGCTATAGGAAAATAAGGGGTCAACTGATTTGGTGGCCTGGCTTCAGCTTATAGCATTGGCCAGTATATCAAGTCCCTTCCTCATATACCTCAATGGTCTCGTCAAAAAATAAGTGTGTTGTTTGTGTGTTTTCTTGATTTTTTTAGCAAATAAGCAATATTTTTTCTGAAGTAATTTTTGCATATTTACAAGAAAACCTTCCGGTGTGAATGAGTTTTAAGCGCACAGCACGAAAAAGAGTCAAATTACAGACTTACACAGATATTTCATTTAATTACTTTGAATTTCAGTTATGTAAAAGTATATTTTTGCCTCGTAAATAATGCGATATTTCATTCATGCTTCCTACAGCTGCTGAAATAAAAACTTATATTTCGAATATGTTTCAATTATGACTTGGAGACTCGCTCAAACCACCTTAAAAGTAAAATATATCTGGTAAAGGATATAGTTTTTTAAAATAAGATTTTATTTAACCTTTATTGCCTATGTATATTTCATAAAGCTGAAACCATATTTCATACTTTAGTTCTTCACGATTCACATGGATATAATATTGACCGCAGTCATTCTTTGTTTATTTATTCACGGTCAAAAAACAGTGAAAACAACTCAGAAGGCCTTTTTAATAGGAGAAACTGCCAAGTAGGGAAGGAGGATAACATATAACCATGCCCTTATAGATGAAAACATCCATCTAAAAGGCGCTGAAACCGGCGTCACTTGGATCAATGGAGGAAGACTTAAACGCAGCGCGATCGGAGTCACTACAAGAATTCAATTTGTGATAAGTTTCTCTAAGGTGCGCAAAAATGCTTCTTCATATCACGAAATATCTATAACTGAAGACGTAGTATGTTCCCCCGAAAAAAAATTGGGAGATCGTTGACTTTATCTTAAGTCGAGGGCAGCTTGCTGACAGTGATTATTCTTAATTTAAAAACGCTGTAGCGATCTCATAACGCGACAAATTTCCTAGCGAAGGATTTCCCAAGTGTCATTTCTCTGTAGTCTCAATCAGAGACACAAGTTTCTAAATGAAGATGAAACATCCATAGCCGTGTCGAAAAAAAATGCTCATCAAATCAGTGCAATCTAGGCAAATTAGGTACGCGAATGGTATGGTTGATGGAAAAATAAATGTTACAGTTAATCGGATCGATTGATTGGTCAATTAAAACTGCCGAGACTCATCAGCAGGCTATTAAAGGCTCGACCACATCTTCCGGTCAGCTGATTGTGAACGGATTTTCGATTATATAGGTTTCACGAGATCAACACGGTGCATGCCTCTTGTCATTAAGGCTTTCGTAACGGCCGCATAATACAAGAGTACGTATAACTGTTTTCTATTATCCTTACCAAATGATTCTTGATGCATTCGCTATACCACTTACTTAGGTATGTGAAGGAAATTTAAAAAATTGAGATTTCATCCAGGAAAGCAACACATCTAGGTTACCATAATTCCGTCTCTGCTTCAGTAGACTAAGGGCCGTATTCATAGTCGTTACCTGGGTGTCCCCCAGGTTTGGGGGAGCCCCTTGGCTCAGAAATGATATTCATAGTCGTTACCCAAGGGACTGTTGTCCCCTAACCCTCCCCCAGGCCGTCGATTTCCTGGGTAAGGCATGAAGCTTACCCAAGGCTCCCCTAATGCAGTACTGCTGCCCACGCGTGGGACGAATTGATACTACTGTACTAATGGCAGGACACGATAATATCAACATCTTTCCATAGTAACGTCTTCTGTTTACAAACACGGGTACTCACTGAGCCAATCTCATATTCCTCACGATTCATATTACATAAATATTCAATTAATATTGTAAACATTCTCTCATATTCCTTCAATCATTTTTCATCAACATTTTGTAACAGTATACTGTATTATTGTTTATAGCGTGCTTGGTTACGGTGAGAAATGAGCATCGAAACCATCGAGAACCATTCAGCGAAACCGTTCATATGTATTTTTGCTTGGGATTGTTGCCAAATCTCTTACCCAGGTGTCCCCTGGCTGGGTGTTACCCAGGTAAGGTTTATGAATCGATCAGGGTAGGGGACCTCTAGGTGTTACCTGGCTAGGGGATGCCCAGGTAACCCGTAGGAATAAGACTATGAATACGGGCATTAATGTTAGGTAGTGTAAACAGTTTTGTGAACTTTAAAGCCATAAAAACTAAATAGGTATCATTTTGACTAAGCAGGCATATAAAAACTATATCCTCTACCAGATATATTTTACTATTAAAGTAGTTTGAGCGAGTTCTCCAGTCATAGCGGAAACCACATTCGAAATATACGTTTTAATTTCAGTGCCAGTAGGAAGCATATCTTAAATATTGCGTTATTAATGATGCTTTTTGAATAAGTCAAACTCTTGTTTTTCCACAGTGAATTTAATGACTTACGACCATGGTTTCGACGATTAACGTCATCATCAGGTGAAGATACGTTTTGGTGTAACAATTTATAATATACCCTCTCTCTCTCACCCTCCCTTTGGCTCACCCTCTTGACAATCCCCACCCAACCCTACTCAACCACTTCCTCCTCCCTTACACCCTCCACCTTCCTCCCCCACGATTCTACAGTCCCCTCCCCACTCTCTCTAGCATATAAGTTGTTGCACCAAAATTTATCTTCACCTGATGATGATGGTAATCGACGAAGCCATGGTCATAAGTCGTTAAATTCACTGTTTAAAAACAAAGCTTACCCTTTGAAAATATTCAAACATGGCGGGTGAATTTTTTGAAGAAATTGCCATGAGAAAAATTCGACCTGGACCGGTAACCGAACCACGGACCTTTGGTTTGCCGGACCAATGCTCAGACCACTACGCTATCCAGGCTTACTAATTTCTATGGCAATTTTGGGTGGATTGCCAAGGAAATTGCCATAAGGTAAGATAAGAAGGCTTGATGGGAAGGCTTGAGAAGAAGGAAAGATGGATAGCGTATTGGTCTGCGCATTGGTCCGACTAACCAAAGGTCCGTGGTTCCATTCCCGGTCCAGGCCGAATTTTTCTCATGGCAATTTCTTCAAAGTCTGCCCTATTCATTCAAAATTTTTTTGCTAACTCCACAAAGTATCGCCGGAAACAACCAACTTCATTAATGGTGGAATGAGATACTTTATGTGACTGAAAGTTTGAGTAGTAAAATAAAATTATCTTCGTCTAAAATTTTCTTTGATTTGACTTATACTTCACGCGGGACGCTTAAAACTCATTCACAACGGAAGATTTTTTGTGGTTATACAAAAATGACGGTCGTGAAAATTATTGATATTCTAAAATAGTTAAGAAGACATATAAACTTCACACTGTTAATATATTGACGAGATCTAGGTGTTAGATCTAGGTGTTAGATCTAGGTATTAGAAGTTCCTCATTTTTCAAACAGAAGGAATTTTTCAACGGATGATTTTTTGTGATTATACAAAAATGACGGTCATGAAAATGATTTATATTCTAAAATAGTTCAGAAGACATATAAACTACACACTTAATATATTGACGAGATCTAGGTGTTAGATCTAGGTGTTAGAAGTTCCTCATTTTTCAAACGGAAGGAATTTTTCAACGGAAGAGTTTTTTGTGATTATACAAAAATGACGGTCATGAAAATGATTTATATTCTAAAATAGTTAAGAAGGCATATAAACTACACACTTAATATATTGACGAGATCTAGGTGTTAGATCTAGGTGTTAGATCTAGGTATTAGAAGTTCCTCATTTTTCAAACAGAAGGAATTTTTCAACGGAAGATTTTTTGTGATTATACAAAAATGACGGTCATGAAAATGATTTATATTCTAAAATAGTTAAGAAGGCATATAAACTACACACTTAATATATTGACGAGATCTAGGTGTTAGATCTAGGTGTTAGAAGTTCCTCATTTTTAAATGAAGCCTCTATAAAATGATGCACCATTTTCCTTGTAAAAGGGTTGGTATTTTTTTATCAAAAATCTCTGATAGTAGTTTGATAAGAGGCTGATATTTTGGTATCTTTGGATGAGTGAAATGTATTGCTTTAATTATGAGACGAATTCATATATTTCTAGGTGAAATGATATTTCGCTCAAACTACCTTAAATTTTGAATGGACTAGTTTCACGACTTTTAAGTCTTGTCACTTAGCTTTAAAGCTTGAAACACTAAAGACCAACCGATGAGTGAAGAGGAGTGGAAACCTGCCTTTTGAAAGTTTCACTTGGAAATTGCGAAAATGCAACAGGATTTACAAATGAGTTGATTGAGGGTGATAAAAGTAGTTCGTTTTGTTTAAAACTGCTACGAGCGTAGATATAGTATCTCACAACTTTTAGAGGGATTGATGTGGGAGCCCCTAGAGACTCGGAGGCTACACGCAAGGTTAGGTTGCTTGAGAAATTCGGAATTGATATTTTTCAGAGCGACACAGAGAATATTATCATGACTCCTCACTACATTTCTAGGTCTGACAGATGCGACAGAATAGAGAGATACACTGCCGAACAGATAGGTACAAAAACTCGTCCTTTTCGCGCACAGCAAGTCACCACAATATAAATTGAGCTCCACTAAGTACACTCCAATGATAAATGTCACCATTTCATCTCCCAAAAACTTACATCTTTACACGGCCGGTGACCTACCACCCCCTGCCACTCGCCTATGCGGCGGCTCGCTAGGTATTATGTAGATGTAGATAACGTGGGTGGTCTTCGGGGCCTGGTCGCATTTTCGAGAAATTTCTGAATTTAAGGGTGAATAATTGTTGCATTTCGCACACGTTTACCCGTTTTCGTGTCGCTTTGCTTAACCGAGTAACGCTTCTTTTAATTATACCCTTTTAGTTAGTTTGCCATTTTTTTTAAATTTCCGATATTATTGGCGTCGTATTTACTTAGAAACGTTTTCTCCACGGCACCGCGTATTAAGCTTAGAGTGGTGGATAAACGATAATTTTACCAACTAGCACGAATCCGTGGCATGGAAATCTATTAGCTGTCTGATAGTTTCTTATCTGGCGTTGTATCCAACCTCATTTAATTTCATGATATTTATTCAGCGCTCAAATCGATGAAGTAACAACCTTTAGTAAATTTCAAAATGTATCACGTCCTGCTGTGGTCAGTTTGTAAGTTACTCGAGTTGGGAGGATAGTTTTATTTTTACGGGTGCGTCGAGGACATTTTTATCGTATAATGCTCATCATTTCTCAAATTAAAAATAACTGATCATGAGCAAAAAGCACATGTCATACATTCGTGTTTTCTCTCAAAAGAGATAATGGTGTACAAAGAGGAAAGGGTCGTATTTTCAGAGGCCTATAATGACAGAGTGTTTTATACATTAGGCAATAGCTCACTGAAAAATTAGGGTTGTCGCCTGAAATTTCTCACGCTTTTCGAATACTGAATTCGGGCCAAGTATATAAATTTTGCATTCTGTTTGTAAATGATTTACCGATTTACATATTAGCATTAGCCTGTTGAAACATCTGGGTTTCCGCCTTGAATCACTGATAAGATTACCGACTGATCACTGATAAGATTTCACCTGTATTTCATCTCTGACTTTGGCGCAAGCACCTACTTTTTACATCCCATTTTAAATGATTTGCCGAGTTACACCTAAGAATTAACCCATTAAAACAACTGGGTTGTCGCCTAGAATCACTGATAAGATTTCACCTGAATTTCATCGCTGATTTAGGGCCAAGTACCTTCTTTTCGCAGTACTTACAGTACGCAGTACGGTCCAGGTACTTACTTTTTACATTCCGTTTTTAATGATTTAAAAATTTACACATTAACATTATCCATTTAAAACAACCGGGCTGTCGCCTAGAATCACTGATAAGATTTCACCTGAATTTCATCGCTGATTTAGGGCCAAGTACCTTCTCTTCGCATTCCACTATAGTAAACGATACGATAAAAAGAGTATAGTATAGTTAACGATTTGCCGACAGTTTCTGTTGCTGGAGGAATCGCCAGCCGATTTAAGGAAAATTACCGTGGAGGAAGATCGATTGCCTTCCTTTAGTTACCCCTTCACGTGGTCGCACGATAGCTAAGGCGTCGGGAACACGTGTAATCCTGCTTTCAGATGATCGCTCTTCCAGGAAAGCGTTATTGCCCGTAGCCCGAGAGAGTGAGGGCACCTAGATGGCGCTGGCCGAAAATGGATAAACTGGAATGATCGACTGAGGAATGTCCCGTCGCCTTGGACAAGCCTTCGAGTTCTTCCATTCGTTTTTAGAAATGCGGGAAAGAATTTTCTAGATTAGTATGGAAAGAGTCTCGATTGTAGAATATGAGAGATACTTGCTGTTGGAGTGTGATGAGGTCCACATTATACCTGATGAATACCTAACCTCATATTATGAAAATAGGCGGGTAGATTACTGCAATTTTCATTTGGAGTGAAATAGCGGGGTAAATTGTGGGAAAGCCGATGGAGAATTTGATAGGGAAGCGTGAGGCAAATAGTAAGGCTTCAACGCTTAAGCGTCATCTTCAGCACACCTGAAGATGACGCTTAAGCGTTGAATCCCCGGGTCGTGTGTGTTTTTAAGTTGTGGTTTTGTAAATGTAACCATTAAATCCTGTGAAAGAAAAAACATATTTTAGTCGATTCTGTGTTAAACTTTCAAGATTTGAGGATTGAAAACGTTTGTGTTCTAGTAACCCGTAAACAGAAGGCTAAATTGATTGCTGTTTCAGTTAAATATGCTTGAATAGATAAAAAAAAGTGACTTGACGTTATAAATCGCATCAGAAAATGAGTATGTACTTAATTTCGTTTCAGTAAAATTTGCTCTGATAATTCACAAGTCAGTTTTTTCTTGTGAGGTTATTGGAGCGAGCTATCATTTCGCATTGAAATCAATGATTTTGATCTCACTATAGAGAAAAATATGTCACCCTTCCAACAACACCAAAATTTTGGCCACCTCATCGCGCTCTTTTCCGACATTTTTGCAAAAAAAAATACCAGCCCTTTTACGTTGGAGGTGGTACGTGTATGCAATCCTGAGAGAAATGAAGTTTTTTTCTCTTTTTTTTTTTAAATGAGATATTTCTAACCCCCAGATCTCGTCAAAAATTAGTGCAAATAAATAAATACCAAATAAAAAAAATAAAACAAAAACAGTGCGTAATTGGTATGTTTTCAACTATTTTGAAAACAAATCACTTGGTCATCGCAGTAATTTTTTTAAAATTACAGAAAAACCTTCCGTCGAGAAGGGGTTTTAAACCTACCGCGTGAAAAAAATGAGTCAAGTTAAAGACTTTTTGAAAGCGAGAGATTTTTATTTAATTTCTAGTGAATTTAAGTCATGTAAGGGTATATTCTTGTACCATTAATGTTACAATATTTACTTAATGCTTACCACAGGAGCTGAGATTGAAACGCAAAATTCAAATCTGGTCTCCTTAATGAATAGGGCAATATTTCGCTCAAACTACCCTAATTAGTGGATTGTTTCCATATCTTCGCTAATAAATTAACGCCTTTCGCGGGTATTAATACTGCTAGCATAAATATGCTGCACGCTTGAGAGATGTGGGTGCTCTAGGTTTGCAGCGCCGAATAACTGTTGCGTACCTGCTAAACAATGTTGGCACGCGTGCATTTCTCGTCGCATTCGTCACCTATTTATTTCTTGAGTGGGAAGTTAAAAAAAAAGTTCTCGCTCTTGATTTAAACGCTCCAGTACCATCGAGTGCCAGTTTCTTATCTTGGGATACTTTCAGCGCGTAGGTGGACTCAAGTAATGTCCTCCCTCCTCACGTGTTGAGCTCCGTGGAAAAAAAACGAAGGCAATTCATCTCCTAAGTGACCAAGGCGACGCCGATATATCTTGCGAAACCCTTGGCTCAGCGATGAAACTCTATGCAAATCACATGTGCTTGTTCATTAAAAAAATTCTTGATCCTCAACGCGGGAACCTTATGTCTGATGAAGTAAAAAAAATTTCTGTGCCCGATCTTTTATGGGTGAACTTTGAAGTAGTTCATGAAAATGACGTAAAATACATGATGCACCCACAAAACCTGGGTATGCCGGAATGGACATGAGAGTACGATATTTTACATCTACATCTACACTTACTAACTACCCTGCGAGCCACCACATGGGAGTGTGGCAGGGGGTGTTAGGACACCAGCCGTGTAAAGAAGTAAGAGATAAAGTTTTGGGAGGTGAAATGGTGACGTGCATTATGGGAGTGTATTTAGTGGAGCTGATTTTTTATTGTGGTCGCTTATTGTACGCGGAAAGTACGAGTTCTTGTACCTATCCGTCCAGCAATGTATCTGTCTTATTTTATCGATTCTGTCAGACCTAGAGATGTAGTAAGGCGTCGTGATAATATTCTCTGTGTCGTTCTTAAACTCCCCAGTTCTGAATTTCTCAAGCAAGCTAAGCCTATCGTGAAACCTCCGAGTCTCTAGGGGCTCCCAATTTTTTTGGCCGAAATAAATTTAGTGGCAAGGGTCAAATGTTTGGAGAAAATGTGGGAGGGAAGGAGCTAGGAATGAGTACAAAGAATGTGGGCAAGATGCAAGGTCCGTAGAATGCACAGAGTGACTCAATCAAAGTTGTTTACGTATTACCCATTTAGACAGCTAAAGAAGGCATTATTTCATCAAATATAAACCTGACAACCAAATGTATGAATGCATTTTTTCAGAATCCACTCATTCCCACTGGTATTTCTTCTGCTTTCGGGCAAATTTTCTAGTCATGCTAAGTTTTTCTTCGAATAGCATTAATAATTTGTGGCATAACTTTGTGGGAATGCGAAATACATTTGTTTCTTTATGAGGTTTGATATGCTGCGCGGAATAGATGAAGCGTAGTATGCCGTATTAGGTGGCATTTTTACGAAGGTCAATAGAGACGTAGCATATCAATTTTTGTATTGGTTGTACAGTCATAAGATTAATTGATTGCAGTTCTCCACCCTTCACTATCTATTGCTAGTTCCATTGCCTTCTAGTATCTCTAGCTATGTACTATCCTCTTTATTTGGTCCATGAGATTATTCCTGGGTCTTCCTCTGGGAAATTTTAAGACTGGCGTTTATGAAACATTTAGGAGTAACAGAATAAATATCATACATAGACATCTTAAAACCAAATTTTCATATTGATTAGCAAATCACTGCCATAATTGAAGTCAAATACGATAGTTTCATGCAAATGGCGCTTCAATATGGCCGGAAAAAGGTATTCGTTAAAAATATCATTCATTGGTCGTTCAATCCTAAGATTGGTTGACTGCAGCCCTCCACCCTTCCCTATTTAATGCTAGTTCCTCTACCTCCTGGTATCTCTTCCTATGTACTTTCCTCTTTATTTGGTTTATGAGCTTATCCTCATCAGTCCCATTGTATGGAATACGTCACATATAACACTTCTTTTATCTGTCTTTTCCCTGGGTCCCTGGGGATTCCATTCATTATTCGAATCAGAGTGTAGCAAATTTTGAAAGGTAAATATTGTAGCATCATTCTGGTGCACTCCTTCAGTGCTTGATGCGCTGTGGTGATAGTGAACTAAGTTGATTCCAAATAAATTGCCACACACAAATTTTCATGGGTCTTAGGAGGTTATTCCTGGGTCTTCCTCTGGGGACCTTTCCCTCTAATTCGCCTTCAATAATGTTCTTCACAAACTAATTGTGTCTCAGGGTGTGTCGAATCCATCTTGTTCTTCTTTTAAGTACGGTGTCCGATATGGTTTCAGTTGAGGGAGTGGAATTTGGCTTCTAGGGAGGCCAGCACGACAAACCACTGCAACGAGCAGAGCACGCCTGCGAGATGAAAGGCCAAATGGACGACCGGTCGGGAGGACGAGGAGGAGGTAGGGAGTGCGATCAGGTGTGGTCCACGAGCGATCATGCAGAACAACCTCCGGCATCTTAAAGGGAGATTCTCTGCTCCGGACCGGCGTGTTTCAAAAGGTTTTTTGAGGGACCCCAGAACTAAGCCACTGCCGTGAATACGGCCAAGCCCTCAGAGCGATGGTTATCTGGGCGAAAAATAATAACAAAAAAAAGACAAAAGATTAGGCCCGCACAACGTCAAAAAAATGCCCAAAAATACGAGTTCCGATAATCTCGCAGATCTGGAACGGAAAATTACCCTCGGGTAAGATTGAGAAAATGGGGGGGGAGGGGTGTAGGTGAGCACGCGGAGGTTGGCTTAGGACGAGGAGACAGGGAGGGGGGGTTAAAAGAAATCAAAATAGAACATCGTCTCGGAATAATTCGTCTTAATCTTTTGATCGATTGATTTTCCAGATTGCCTCGTACTCGATCCGCCTCGAGAGATGGGTTTCTGAAATGGAGTTTTGAAAAATGTTATTTAATCTCGCGTCGATTTCATCAACAACCTCTTCGCAAAAGTGTATAATTATTTCACGGGTGGGCGTTCCTCTTGTCTATCGCTTTCACACCACGGACTCCTCCCGAGACGCCCGTGATAATCGACCTCCATTCATTAGAAGGAGGAAAGGGGGAGGGGCCTGAGGAAATGGGTTCATATATACGTGTGCGCCTGGTACAATTCTCCCTCCCATGATGACCCTGGGTTCATTTCCAGGCAGTGATGAAGCACCTAGGACTGGTCCATTTCAAGAATGTGGGATGCGTGCTCCAGTATTTGACGTCTGTAATAGAAGCCTAAGGTATTCAATGTTTTGCCAGAAAGTATAAAAATGGAGAGTGATTCCCGGAAATTTCTGTGCTCTGTGAAACCATGGCTATTCACTCAGCACAATATTGAAAACTTCTTTAATAACAATGTATGAAAGGTTGCCGTACTTGTGTTAATTTTGATTATTTTTGACTTCACTAGTTTGTAAGTCGGGGTTTCAATGTTAATTTCTTTGACCAATATATATATATATATATATATATATATATATATATATATATATATATATATATATATATATATATATATATATATATATTGCGTGTATATATATATATATATATATACACACACACACACACGCAATGGAAAACTTCGCCAAATGGCCACAAACACAATTAAAGAGGAAACTTACAGGGGGGTAAAAAGACGAAAGTAAAGAGAAAGAAAAGAGAGTAAAGAGAATTCTCTGTGTGACTGAGGAAGGGCTAACACCCGAAACGTCTCTAAGTAAGACTTTCTCTTTACTTTCGTCTTTTTACCCCCCTGTAAGTTTCCTCTTTAATTATATATATATATATATATATAATTAAATATATATATATAGTATATATATATACTATATATGTATATATATATATATACTCATATAGATGTTTATACAGAAAGGTAGAAAGAAAGTGGATAGGAACACATAAAATTTACGAACACAATGGTGGTGTGAAGATGTAATGATGGCCGATTCCAAGCAGAAAAAATTCGACTGGACCGGGAATCGAACCACGGACCTTTGGATTTCGCGTCCAATGCTCAGACCACCAAGCTACCCAGTCTACTAAGAAACCACTGGAATCGGCGGGGGGTTTATATGAACAAACACTCCCCAGGGCATGACCCACGAGAGCGGCCAATAGATGGCGCGCGGGCTGCTTATCACCCACCGGCAGAGAAGGAATGACATACACAGAAGGCGAAATGAAAGAATAACTCAAGCACACAGACAGTGGTGAAAGATATAGAACAGGCGTTTCGGGGTACGCTAACCCAATATATATATATATATATATATATATATATATATATATATATATATATATATATATATATATATATATATATATATATATATATATATATATATATATATATATTTTGTTTTACTCTTTTCGAGAGCAATGTGTGTTTTTGTTTGTTTAAGAAAGTAATCTTTAAACATGTAATAACCCTTTAAGGTTACCTAAGCATCCCAATTCATGTTGTTGCCAATATTACTTACCATTGTTGGATGCAATAAATATCTATATCTTTAACTATATCTAAGTGTATATTATTGGTATTCTTCGTCTTTCGTCATATTCGTTTTTGCTATAAAAATGCGGCTTTTGCATTCAGAAACGCTATCAAAATATATGCCTGACAAGAAAAGAGGTGGAGTAGCTGGGAAATGTCTGTTGATGTGCTTACTGCAGTACAACTACTGCTAGGTAAAATATCGAAAACTGAAATCTCATTCTTGGTGCAGGCGATAGAATCATCAGGCAAACTAAATATGATACCTAATTTATTGGTATTTTCCTGGTTCTCTCCGAGTTGCATAATTTTTATGTGCGACCGTTTCGCCGACATTCCAGTCGGCTTCATCAGATCCCAATGAACGGGAGATTTGTCTGCCGCTATATGCTATACATTGGGTTCAGGTCCGTTAAATGTCCGTTGGGATCTAGTGCGAAGCCGTCTGATTGGCTGAGAAGTCGTACGGTTTTTGATTGTTAAAAATCTCTTTCAAAGTAGAGGAGAGCGGATGGCCATCTTCCCTGTTGAAATTATTTGGGTTCATAGCGATTTCGATCCCCTCCCGCATCAGCCGAGGGAAGTACTTATTTTTCTTGACGATGATCTTACTTCCTATAAAATTATTGTCGTGGACGGGAGCTACCCAGGCGTGCTCAGCAACAGTAGAATGGCGAAACTGCTTCTTTGGTCGCTCTCTGGCGTTCTCCCAACCTGCATTTAATCGATAACGAATTTTGTCCAATATACGATTTTTTTTAAGCTGCACGTCACGTCGTATACACCTTCATGAATTGTCTTTGGCCGGGGATCTTTTTCGGTCCGAAGGAGGTCAGATGTCTTCATGTCGCCTTTAAACCTCGTCACTACATTGGACTTTGTGAGGACTATAGGGATCTCTTACGAAGTGCAGGCGGAGTACGATGAAAGTGAGTATGCCTTTGTTTGTATATCAGGCTGAGCTGTCTCTTGTATTGTTGGTTTAACACGTTGAGAGAATTGATATAAGGTAGTTTGAGTGATATATCATATCACCTAGAAATCAATGAATTTGGTCTCATTTTAAATAAAAATATCTCACCCTTCTAAAGATACCAAAATATCAGTACCTCACCGAGATAATTTTCGAGATTTTTAGTGAAAAATACCAGCCCTTGTACATGGGAAATGGTACGTGTATGCACTCCAGAGAGATCTTATACTATGACGACATTCCAGCATCTAGATCTCATAAAACAAATAAAATGTGTAGTTTTTGTGTTTTCTATTTTTCAAAATAAATCACATTGTCACCGAAGCAATTTAATCAGGATCGCAAAAAACCTTCCGTTTACCGCATGAAAAAATAGTCAAGTTAAAGACTTGACAGATATTTCCAATACATCACTCAGAATTTGACTCGTGTAAAAGTATAATGCACTATTAACCCTGTGAGTGCGGCTGGACGTGATATCACGTCACGTTGTCTTTACGCTGGTGCTGATGACGTTATATCACGTCAAGGGTACTGTGAGTGTTCCAGCTTTCTCAAGGAAACTTTCACTATTAGGCCCCCCTAGTAAAAGCTGGAACACTCAAGGCACTCATGACGTGATATCAAGTCATCAGCACCAGCGTAAAGACAACGTGATGTGATATCACGTCATGCCGCACTCAAAGGGTTAATAATGGAATATTTGATAAATGTAAAGCATCAGATGTAAGCAGCTAAATGTTACCCATCCGTGCTATTTTTTTCGCAAATTAAACTTGTTTCTCAAAGATGAAAATAAAAGGAAAAATAGTATTTTTGTCTAATTCAAATGCCTTTATCATAGAAAACTGTTTTTAAGAACCGGAAACTCCTGATGAATAGGAATAATAATAGAAAGATGCATGTTCTTGCATTATTTTTTCTTATTATTAGGTAATTACACCAAACATTGAAGTCGGAAGATGATAATTCCGTATAGTAATGGCGCTTCAGTCGGGGTTCATGCATATTAAAAATCTTCATTTAAAATATTTTCATGGAATATTTGGCGTTTTTGGTGCCCAAACTTTAATTTTTGACATCGAATGCATTCCATCAGCGAAAATTGTGTTCTTAAATGCATTTGAAAATAGTTGGAGATCAGTATTTGTTTTGCAATTACCGCCGTGAAATGTCTGTTTTTTTTTCTTCTTCATCTGTGGAATTTTATGGTTCTCGCTTGATAAGTCATACTTTCTTAATGCAGTGCCGCAAATGTTTCATGTGTAATACCCCACGATAGGTCTGAGTTTAATATGATACGAAGTATTTGAGTTTTTCTGACTCCTGACACCATCCCTAATCTTTAGGTGCGGCTTTTGTGTGATTTATTGCTTAACAACTATTTTGCACAGTATTTTTTATGACTACCCTGCTAATAAATTCCTTAGAAGTTGTGCTGTAGATCGTAAGGAATTCTACAGTAATGGACTCTTTTTCTTCAGAACTAGTTCAATTTCTAAGGATCTGTACGGAACATGAGAGCCTGACTCTACAGATCATATGTTCTGTAGAGTTATTATCTGCAGAGTAAAATGACTGCTCAGAAGCTGTTCTGTAGAACCTCAGCAACTCTACGGAAATATGTGAGGTTTCCGTTGACCCAGTTACTTTTCTAAGGACCTATATGGAGAGTCGTAGGGAATTCTACAGAACGCCATAAGGAATTCTGCAGAACTTCCTAAGGTATTCTGCAGAACATCCTAAGGTATTCTGCAGAACGTCGCAGGGAATTCCGTTAATTGGCGTTTCAATACTTGAAGGAATATCTACTGAACATTTTAAGAAATTCCGTAGAAGTATTTATAAGAAAACTATGCAGAATTTGTTTGCAGGGTAGGTTTCTTGAAGAATAAGCAAGAATAAAAACAGTAGGGTGCACTACTTTTATTTAACCGAAAATAATTGGAAAGATTTACCCGAAAAAATAAATTAAATACAAAGAAAAGCTGCGGTCTTCCTTAAAAATTGCTACGAGCGAACACATAGTTTCTCAGGTTTTAGAGGGATAAGATCGGGAGCCGCTTGAGACTCGGAGGCTACGCGATAGGCTTAGTTTGCTTGAGTAATTCAGATGAAGTTGTTTCAAAGCGACCCCGAGAATATCATTTGGGCGCCTTACTACGTTTCTAGGGCCTAAAGAAGCGATAAAATAAGGAAGATACATGGTAGATAATATTGGTACAATAAAATTGGTACAGTACATGGTAGATAAAATTGGTAGAACAATTGGTACAATCATGCGTTCTTTTCACGCGCAATAAGTGGCCCTTATAAAAACTGGGCTCTATCTAAAATACTCCAATTATACATGTCACTATTACTCCTCTTCGCCCGCCATCGAAGTCTGTGGTGAGTATAAATACTTAGGTGTAACGATTGGAAAAGAAGGAACCAGTAAAAAAGAAATAACAAATAGAATACATCAGTCAAAACTCGCAATAAATAAAATTAATAGCATATTATGGTCAAAAGACATAAGTAGGAAAACAAAATTGCAAATATATAAAACAATTATTCAGAGTATACTCCTTTACGGAGCAGAGACATGGGAAATGACCAAAAGGGATAGGCAGAGACTGGAGGTCGTAGAAATGGATTTTCTAAGAAGAAGCAGCAGAAAATCTAAACTACAAAAAATAAGAAATGAAAATATAAGAAAAATTATGCAAGTAGAAGAAAACATCGCACAAGAAATAGAGAAAAGACGGCTAAAATGGTATGGACACGTAAAAAGAATGGAGGAGAAACGTTGGCCAAAAGAGATATTAAATTGGCAACCACCCGGAAGGAGGAAGAGAGGACGACCACCAGAAGACTGGAGAAAGCAAGTCACCCAAGATATGACAAAGAAACAATTGGAAAATGAAGACTGGAGAGACAAGGAGGCTTGGAGAAGAGGATGCGAGAGACGGCCGACGGCTGTATAGAACTCGCTTACATATATATAACCATTACTCCTCACAAAACCTTACACCCTACACGGCTGGTGTCCCAATACCCCCTACCCCACGCCCATGAGGCGGCTCGCAGGGTAGTATGTAGATGTGAAAATTCTCTGCCCGTTCTTTTCTGCTATTTTTAGCACTGCACTGGACAGATCTGCTCTGAAAATGTTACATGTTAGCTTGTTTTTCTCTCGTTTTTTAGGTGTAGCTCCTTCTTGCTAATTTTAAAACAAAAGTAAAAAACTTCGGCTGGTTCCACAATCATATTTATTAATTTAAACACGACTAGTTACGATTTTATGTATTTTTAGGAGATGATAATTTATACCCAAAACGGTGTAGGTGAAATTAATAGATATAAACCCGATTACATTCAGCGGAAACGTCATTAGGGGGCTATTATTCAACCAGATAGTTTTTTTATATTTATTTAAAAGCTGTTTTTAGTGGTCCTTGGTTATTTGATGCGTTCTCACCTGATCCACCTATTGTTTATTTCGCATTTAAAGGGCCCTGACTATTTTATAAATGACAACGGGACAATCAGAAAATACTATGGGTAACAACATACGCCGTGATATGAGTTACAATTCTCATCGATCAGTTTTTCCGATACTGTTTTTCAGAATGATTTTTTTATTCAAAGGTGATAGTATATGAGCACCTTCTCGTGTCGGAGGTAGACATTTTGTAACGATACCCCTGAACTGGTTTCCAGTAAATTATTGGTCCAAGCTGTTTACAATGGGTCTTAATATAACAATTCCTTGTTTCGGAAGAAGCTGTTTGAGTCAAAAGTTCAATCAAATATTTGGAAAAATATTGCACGATGATTCCAGAGAATAATTGATAAGATGCCTGTTGAATCGTATTTGGACCAGCATTAGGCTCTATGTAAAGTTTCCTCTGGGAGCCATTTTTTTGCTGATCTACCGTGCTCCAATTAGCAAATAACTTCAGTGTCGATTAATCATGAGTAATGATTGATTTATATTTCCGTGCGCCAGGGAAACCATTCTGGGTGTTGCTTCCATTTCGTTGAAAACTATTTTTGCCTCTTTTATCCAATTTGAGAATGCCGATTCTCAGGGCTGGGAGTCCTGGATTAAATATTTATTAGAAGGGTCACGAATTTTTCAATTAATTAGCAACGGATCCTCCAGGAGCTCATATCTTCCCACGGACGGCATCTTTGCTTTTATTTGGTGGAGGTTGATATCAGTGAGACACTGTGTGCACATAGTGGACAGGCAAGCTTCTTCTTCTTCGGTTATCAACCCATGGGTTGGTTGGCAACAGCACGCCATTCTGCTCTTTGCTCAGCTTTCCTCTTCATTTCACCAAATGAGACGCATCCAGAGTCATTGATGATCTGCTTCATATAGCTTAATCTAGGACGTCCTCTACGATTTGTCCCTTCAATAAAACCTTCAGCTATTAATTTTATAAAATCATTGCATCGTAGAATGTGACCTATTAGTTTAAGTCTACCTGTCTGTATCTGTCTCCAAAGACTTCTATTTTAAGACTTCCAAGGACTTAAGACAGGCAAGCTAAGAAACCGATATTTAAGAGGGAATAGCTGGCGTCTTAAAGCACAGAATTGAAAATGGATTTAGAAAACAACGGTAAACCTATGGTACTGTCGGGCACGATTTCACACCGAATTTGAATGAAAATGAAAGTAATAATATTTATTTGGAACCAACTGCTCTATTGATTGCAAAAATATACCGTTCCGTTGTCTATCTAATAGTTTTAAACGGAAAAATTATCAATTTCAAAATATTCGGATCGTCCTCTGTAGATGGACAATAAATGTGGAAAATGTGTACTTATGCTAAATAAATATATTTACTAATTGCAGTTAGAAGAAATGTAGACTACTTGACTTCTAAATCCTTGTGAATCTGTATCTAAATCTATTTCGAAATCTAATTCACTAGGAAGACTGATGTGGAGCCTAGTCATTTTATTTTGGGATTCATGAAAACAACAGTTTGTTCGAATAAGGGGCGTGGAAAAATCAATTTGTTCCCTCTAGTTTATAAAAATGGAACATTATGATTAACCTCACTTAATATATGAACACAGTCCACTTTATTCCTTGAGAGACTACACAAAAATAGAGGAGATGCATTGTCCCTTCTAGCGGTAAGTGCCAGAAAATTAGTCACTTTCAAGATTTGCTTGTAGTCCAAATAATACGAGACGTATTCATCTTGAAATCTATTATTTTTAGGAACCTATGCTGTAATTACTTGATCATATATTTATAACTGTCATAGTGAGGTAAGTATGCAGGGACACAAATTATGAACTACGAATTTTATGAATATTACTGTGCTTATTTTTTGGAAATTACTTCCACGTGGTTTTTTTTGCCATATAACTAGATAGACATGTTTGCGGCGTATAATACTGACACCGTATGGGCGATTGCCCATTTTAATAGCTTCTTTAACACCCTATGCTATCGATACCATCTATTCTTGGCTACAATTTATGAGCTAGCATAACAGCACCAAGATATTTTTCAGCCAAGAGTTTAAGAGAAAAATCACTATTAAAATTATAAAACTTAATTACATGGATCAATGAGGGATCATTTAAATGGGCGTACTCGCTCTAAAAGTAGTTATATCGAGATTGTTCCCTAGCTACAATGGAGATATATTGGAATTATACGTTTTTATTTCAGCAGCTTAAGAAAGCATGAGTTAAATGTTGCAATAATTTACTTTAATATGACTCAATTTCTAAGTAGTTACATAAAAATATCTACTTAAGTCTTTGATTTGTCTCATATGATTCGGGTCTAGTTTCATTCATCATTCATGTTTTTAAGTAATTCGTTTGTAAAGTATCACCTTAACTACGGAAGGTGTTTTGCGATTGAAGAATTACTGCGGTGACGATATGATTTATTTAAAAAAAATTGCTGATGAAACATACAGACTACAACTGTCAATAATTTTGACTAGATTTAGGTGTTAGAAAATCCTGATTTTTTTGTGTCGTCTTTCTGAAGTGCATACACGTACAATTTCTCTCGTTAGAGGGCAGGTATTTCTCGAAAAAAATCTCGAAAAGTAGTTTGGTATCTCT
Organism: Ceriagrion tenellum; assembly: GCA_963169105.1. NCBI lineage: Eukaryota > Metazoa > Arthropoda > Insecta > Odonata > Coenagrionidae > Ceriagrion > Ceriagrion tenellum. The sequence goes on from OY720643.1 coordinate 94,280,288, forward strand.
GGAAGGGTGAGAGATTTTTCTTTAAAACGAGGTCAAAATTATGGAGTTCTAGGTTAAATGATATTTCGCTCAAACTAAATTAAAGAATATATTCTGAAAATCGTTCTATGACTTGGGATCTTCATTTCTAAACGTGTCTACTGCCTCAGTTCTGCAAGTCCTGGCTTCTTCTGTACCTCCTGCGTGGGAAGGTATTGCACCTTCCATCACAATGGTACCATCCGACAGCAATATATCTCAGTCATCTCGCCATATGCACGCTGAATGCCTGGTACGTCTTTTTCCCGAGCTATAAATTAGCACTTTCGAGAAACGGTGCCCACACTCTTTAGGAAGTGACACCTGAAGTGATTGCAAAGGAATTAGCGACAGAATTCTTGGCTTACCTAGCCAAGAACAATTCAAAAGTACGTACCTCCCTTGCAAATGTCCCGTTGGATCCATTTGATTAAGTGCCTCGACAGAATTTATCGGTGACACTTAGGAACGTTTTGCATGCAATGGAAAACGTAGATGTTTCCCCGGAGCCACGTGTGTGAGGGTGTACAATAAAAAAAGGGTAATAGCAACATGCTTTTTGAAAAATTCGAGAAAAATTTGCCGGGAGATAAGAATCGCGGAGACGTTTTCGCGTGGCGCGCGATGTTTTTAGTCGTAAGCCTTGTCCTCCCCCCCATTTCATCCACAAACTGTAGTGAGCTTTCAACTGTGCAAGGGTGAGAAGAGGCGTTTAAGAAATATTTATGGCTCTCATTGTTATCAGCCGTTATTTAAGGCCTGCTGTGTATCCGTTGGAAGATTTATAGATCTCGACGCATATACGACCGTCTTTTTTTTATGTTCACTGCAAAGCCTATGGCTCCAGCGCACGTAATAACACTCGGCTTTGTTCTGTACTCACGAGAATTACATTCCAGTCTGCCATATTTGCGGGAGCTTGCTTGTTTCTATATCAATCAATTTTGGTGAGCTGTTTCAATATCTTTCCCAACTTGGCGACCATGCTAGTGGTGATTTATGCGGGTTCTTTATGCGGGTTCTTTATGCATGCCTTGGGTGTTCCGCGGAAATGCATTGCTGGTATGATTATTTTTGTCAATTAAATTATTCAGTCTAGTTTCTTCACCACTACGCATGTGTGCGATGTGATTTTTATTCCACATATGATTTTTCACGAAGTAAAATGATATCACGCTAATGCTAATTCATATCGCGAATTGGTGAATCATTGGATAGTCTTCTAACGATGGAAGACAAATGGAATATCTGTTATGTCATAGTTTGTAGAAGACCGTCGTGGGGTAGTGATCATTATATTTTGAAGACTAAATTATATTACCTTAAAAATTTAAAGGTGGTCATGAACATATACAAACCAGTATGGAAACGACAATTGGACAAACCATTTACAATTTAGATAGTCTTGAAGATGAAAGAACATGAATATTATACAGAAACCGACTGGACCAGAATTAAGCGAGTTTCATAACCACATACTGTGAAACTTATACCTTCCTTACACCGTTTAGAATTAGTCAGTAATAATAGCAATGGGCCATTTCCAAAGTGTGAGCGTATTGCATTACTAACGCGGGTTTACTGCCTAAAAAATATTTCACAAAATTTCCTTCATCGTATGTTTAACAGTAAGAAATGAAAATTTCTAACAATTATTCTTATTTATTCGACATCCACCGCAAGAGGCTTCATACTTGCAATTCTTCTTCATCCCGCCATCCCTATATATTGGACAAATTTCAAGCTATCCGGGACTAGCCACGAAGTTCCACTTTTCTAGTGCCGTAAAGGTCACAAAAATCCACAGGGGAAGAGGACGCCTCGGTAGCTTAACTGGCTTGGAACATTAAAAAAAAAACAAAAAACCACTCGGCCGGAAGTCGAGGGATCCGGGTTCGAATCCCGTGCAAGGCGGATGATTTTTTCTCTGTGGAAATTCGCATCTATATATTGGATAAAAGTTTGCCATTACTATCTCCTCACCCATTGAAGTCTTTCTGTGGTATTCTGTTGTCGAACATCCAAAAAGTAGTAATTTTAGGCCATTTAAACAGAACCTGTTACATAACTTCGCGACTTTTAGACAATTACTTATATTTAAAAAAGATGAAAAATACCCTCACGATTTCCAACGAGTCGGTTTACGAACTAATTTGCGGTAAAAATTATGTAGAAAAAGAATAACTTTACGATTCCAGGCATCACCTCATAGAAGAACCTCATATTGGAATCCATACTGAAATGGTACTTCGTGCTGTTCCAAAGTTATAATATTTTCCAGAATAATGAATAGTACGAAGCATCTTTTTAGTATGGATTCTAATTGAAGAAAAAGAAATTTATTCTTTATTAGTTGTAAACAGTGAACTTGAACGGAAATAAAAGAAAATATAAAAGCTCATTTTTAATTGTGGTTGTTTATTGTGCGCGGATGGAGCAAGTTTTAGTACCAATCAGCTCGGCAATGTATTTCTCTTATTTTTTCGCTTCTGTCAGACCTAGAGATGTAGTGAGGCGTCATGATGATATTCTCTGTGTCGCTCTGAAACACACCAGTTCGGAATATCTCAAGCAAACTAAGCCTAGCGTATAGCCTCCGAGTCTCTAGGGGCTCCCACCATAATCCCTCTAAAAGTTTTGAGACACTCTTATGTTCGCTCGTAGCAGTTTTTAACGAAGCGTTCTGTTTTTATTTGTGTTATATTACTCTTTTTTGGTAAAATCTTTATGACCAGGGTCCCAAATACTCGCGGCGTATTCGAGGTTGGCCGTACCAGAGCCGAAGTAGCATCTCTCTTCGACTTTTTCATCCGAGGACCATCCTATTATACGCTTCACGAAACCTAGTTTCTTTAATGCTATGCCGTATATGTTTTGTATATGCGTTCCCCACGATATATCAGAAGTTATGGTAATTCCAATATATTTAACTGTATGTATCTGAAGATTTTATGTTTACTCCACCCATAGTGTAGGTATGGGGTTCGTGTGATTACATTTTTAGGAAGTAAAATGTGGTGTAGTTACTAAGAATTAATTCAAGCCCCCAGTTCAGGCACCACGAATGAACATTGTTAAGGTCTGACAATTCCTCTCAGTCTACTCCGCATTCTTACAAATTTTTGTTCAAAAGTTGGCGTATTGCAGTCAGAGGATTAACATTTTCACTCTTACATCAGCGAACTTTGCGTAAAGAGATTAAACAACAGCTGGACTTGTAATCCATGAATAAAGACGACGTTGTTTCACCTCTCAACAACTCCCCGCAATGTATTGCTGCACGGATTCTGTGCCATCTCCTTTCATCGCATTCCTTCATTCCACTTCTGATATATCGTTGGGATTACGCTTACCAAACATATGCGGCACAGCATTAAAAAAACTAGGTTTTGTTAAACGTATATTAGGCTACATTGCGAACTGAAATAAGAGAACGAACTGAGGCTTCCTTTGCGGACGGGTGATCAATTTACGACCCAATACAACAAGTGATAGTCCTCCGCTTTCGAACGGCTTCCAACGAAACCTCTTTCTCTTCAAACAAGAGCGTACGCACATCCGCCCTCTCATTTAATGGGACATGTGCAAATCATTGCATCGCTCCTATGTTTTTTACCACAAGGTATTTCGCGCGTCTGAATGCGTCGTGCCGCAGCAGATGCTCGTTCTTATCGGGAAAAAGGGGAAATCTACATATACATTATACCCTGCGAGCTGCCGCTATGGCGTGTGGCAGGGGGTGTTAGGTCACCAGCCGTGAAAAGATATAAGTTGCTGGGAGGTGAAAGGGTGACATTTGTTATAGGAGTGTATTTAGTGGACCTCAATTTTTATTGTTGTCACTTACTGTGCGGAGAATGAACGGGTATTTGTACCTATCTGTTCGGCAGTGTATCTCTCTTATTTTGTCGCATCTGTCAGACCTAGAGATGTAGTGAGGAGTCATGATAATATTCTCTGTGTCCCTCTGAAAAATGCCAGTTCTGAATTTCTGAAGCAATCTAAGCCTAGCGTGTAGCCTCCGAGTCTCTATGGGCTCCCACCTTAATCCCTCTAAAAGTTCTGAGACACTATATATACGCTCGTAGCAGTTTTTAATGAAGCGCGCTGCTTTCCTTCCTATTTCCTTCGTATTTCATTATTTTTTTGTTACATTTTGATGGTCAGGGTCCCAAATGCTCGCGCAATATTCGAGGTGTGGCCTAATCAGAGCGAAGTAGGATCTCTCTTTGACTTTTTCATCCGAGGACCTTCCTATTATACGTTTCACAAAACCTTTAATAATGTACAAATGTACTCATCGCGCCATTCATTTTCAGAAAATGCAAATTGAAAAAATAGAGATGTATACATTAGGCCCAGAAAAATTGCTCCCTTTAAATACTTTCCTCCGTAATGTTCTATATTCACAAAACACTTCCTTCTCTTGCACTCATACATTGCTTATAGCTCGTATACCTGTTATTTAAACTCGTAATAATCCACCCCTTAAGGTAGTTGGAGCCCGAGTCGTTAGTCGTTGAGTGCTCATTTTAACAACTTTTCAAGTGAGTACAATGTACTGTTGGAGCACACTTCACTGAAGTACTTCAATTTATACGCTGGCAGTAATTATGCATGTTGTTATATAAATAGTGCAAGAACTATAATATAAAACTTATCTCTCCATATAATCATTGTTATGGCTTGGGCTTACGGTGTGGATTTTGAAACTTGCGCGAAAACCGTACAAAAATACGTGTTTTTTATTTGGCACGCTAACTTGATACATAATAGGAACCATTATAATAAGATGAAACTTGTTTTTTCCTCATGTGAAACTCTCTTGGGATTCACACCGGGTTAAATTTTTGTCTGCTGCCAACGTTTAGATGGATAAAACTTCCTTCGTCATCAGGGTAATGTTACCCAGGCCGCCTGTGTTCTCCCTTTTATATGAGGACCCCAGAAGTCAAGGGTCTAAGTAACAAAATCGTTGTTTTGAAAAAAACTTAAGTCAAAGTTGAAAATGTTTGGTACAACCAACTAAGTAGTTAAGAGGCATTACCCTAGATAGCAGCACCTGTCAAGAAAATCACTTGGATCCCTTTACCACCTAAAAAATTTATATTTTCACATCCCATTCCTGTACCTAACTTATTTTTTTCAAAAATTTAACTTAGACCCCTTGACATCTGGGGTGCACATATGGTCTTGGACGGTTACGTCTGACTGACCATTGTTGTTACTTCTTTCCGTTATTTTTTTTTTTAATTAACGGTTTCCACCCTTGATTTATCGAGTACCCCGAGTCCCGATTTAAGTTATTGTGTTGAAGATGTATTTCTATGGCTTCCTTAATTGGCCTTTCCCAATAACCATTGGCATTGAATGTGACTTTCGCATCTCTGGCGGAGATGAGATGGTCCTCCTTTATGCTATTCTCCGCCACGGCGGATTTTTCAGGATGATACAACCTAATGCATCTTCTGTGTTCTTTTAAGCCTGTTTCAATTGTGCAACCTGTTTCACCAATGTATATTTTTCCTTATTGGCATGGAATTTGGTATACTCCCGGCGTCTTGAGTCCCAATTTATCTTTTACTCGGCAGAGATGAGCTCGTAATTTTCTTGGTGGTTTATGAATAACCTGGACCTTATGTTTATTCAAAATCCTTGATATTTTCCCCGCGACAGTAGAAATGTTGGGAACTGAAGCTCTGGTTATGTCTTTTCTCGTTTAGGAGGAAATCTGTGTGCATGCAATCGAATTATTGTAAAATGTATGTCAAATGGCATAATGATTCGTGTTAAATAGCATTCATTTTCCAAGAAGACATATTGGTATCATACAATATGTTTTGCTTTATTCAATGTATATTACCAATGATTCCGCGTATGAAAAATTTCTCATAAATTGTACATAAATGAAAATCATTCCAACAATTTTCAAGAGTCTGTTTAGCCAAACTAGACTTTCGCGGTCTACCTGTTCCTGTACCACCATTCCTTTCATTTACCTGTTTTATCTATATCTGTTTCGTTTTTCGACTCTCTACCAATCTCCCGACATGGCCAAACAAACGGAGAACCCTCCATTCACACGTGTTCCATTTAATTTTATTTATCCTTTCGGGGATTTTTGCTTTAATTTTTTGAAATGCCCATAATGTAAAATAGTTACTAATACATTCTTAGTCTACTCCAGCGTATAAATTCCCAGCTAAATTAAGCCTTGTCCTTCTTAAATATTACTAAAGGGGCAATTATGCTCCAAGCATAGATGAAATAATATATAGCGGGAAATTAAATTAGACTGAGATTTGAAAATAGGTGCATATGTTGCTTGAAGATTCAAAAGTGCGAAGTATGTTGCTTCAAATGCACGGAAGTGTTTCTGTACTTTTTATTAAAACCATTAGATTACCAGTTACAGGAGTCAAGGTACTAAGCCACATCGTACCGTGAATTATAATTTCAGGAATTGAACAGCCGTATCTTCAAAAAGGGAAGCATTAGGCGTGATATGGTAGAATTTCTTCATAATGAATAACAGAAATGACAATTTTCCACTAAGATAAAAGTTTGACAAATATAAAAAAAAAAACAAATAGTCAAATATGTAGGAACTTTGAGGAAGGAATTAATGGTTTGGATTTATTCAAATAGGAGAGCACATACCCTTTGTGATGACATCAATATAAGTCTCTTATTAAAACAGAAACAACAATTTTTCAATTCCACAAGGTATTTTAATGCGTACGACGCGTTTCAGCTCACAGAGCCATCATCAGGTACAAGACCAGTCCAGATGATGGCTCAGTGAGTTGAATCGCGTCGTACGTATTAAAATAACTTGTGGAATAGTATAATGGTTGTTTATGTTATTATGACGAACTATCACGATATCTCGCATGAATCTGTTGAAAAAAAGTCTCTTATTCTTACTCTTTTCAAGGCTTCTTCTGAAAAATAGAGGCCGTTTTTAATTGGATATGTAACGGTTGTTTGCTCCATAGGGGCATAAGTAAAGAAGGGGACATTCTGACGTTAAGATAGCTCCAGAAAACTAGCGGTGTAAAATTCGTGTGTTTTCTAATTTGTATGATAAATAAAGTTGAGGCCGTGATTTTTTTTATAGAATTGCAAAATAACCTTCGATTAAAAAAACCTGTTCTCAACGTATTGCCTTAAACAAACCAGTAAAAGCCTCAAATGTGAATATTGTGGTAATTACTTTCATTCTTCAAGTTTCGTCATTTGAAACAAAGTTTTTTGCATCCACTCAGACTTTGGATTCCTGTATTTCTGTTCATCGAGATTAAAAATATTACTGCACTACTGTCTCACATAAATTGTGAGCTCTGAAATAATTTTGACGATTTGTAGCCGCTGATGTTTTATTTAAAAATTTAGAGTAAAAACGCCCTACCATCTTAACGTCCCGTTTGTCAGACAAGTTACTTTACATACATGACAAATTCTCCACATCGCTCGAGAGTAGTTATTGGGATACGACTAAAAAATATATTCCCCTGTCGGCGTTCGAAACCAGGACCTTGAGATGAGAAGCCAATTCTCTATCCACCACACCTGTGCCAAAATTCGCGACGGAACAATCGGCTCACTTTTGTGCTGAACAGTGGTTGTGGTGCGCTCTATTCTGACCGTTTCAACGCTAGCGCCATTTCCTCCGCCAATCAACGACCCGACAAGGATTTCCCTACTCCCCCCGCTCCTGCGCTGGTCAGCTGACTCCCCTCAATCGCCAGTCTCTACGCTGGCCTCGTCCTCTTTTGAAACTGACCGCGGACGAGAAAGGACCTGCTGGGGTGATGACATATGATCGTCTTCTATGTACCAAGTTTACGGTATTTAGCCTACGGGCTTGTTTTCAATTGTAATACTTGTTTGTTGTATAAATGCTCCTGCTTGAAATTAATCAAACTGGCTAATGTTTTTGTTGTTTTCTCTCGTCTCCGCCTACCATTCGCAGTCAAGTCACTCGCGACGTCAAGTCTTTAGTGTTTTACGTTGCACACCTACCGGATACCCGTAAATTCTTGTGTGAAGTCAGTGAAGAGGTGGAAGTTAAGTTGATTTCTTTTGGCCTGGTATTTTCTGAGGATTTATATTAATCCCAAAGCCGCAAAGTTAAGTAAGTAAAACGATACATAGACTCATCAATATTGATGAAGGCTTCCGCGGAATGGTGGAGTAGGCGTGGCTAATTTTCCGGGAAGTCCTCCGCTTCGATTCATCTTCGTAAGGCAGTTTCGCCTTACGAAGACAGTGGGCGTCTTCAGGTTTTAAGTGTGGATGCAGGTTTATAGCCGTCTTATATAAGCCTTGGTTTTTCCCGCGCTGCGTTTATGTGGCCGGTAGGTTAAAGAGTCGCTTCGCTATCCGCTCTCAAGCGCCTGGAACCACTCTTCAAACCCGATGACGTCTGCTGAAACGCCAGAGAAGCTGACATAAAATGATGAATCGACGCGGAGGACATTCCTAAAAATTAGCAACACCGACTATAAATTGTAATACTTACCGTCTTAGCAATAGTAATAACCTTGCATCGTCAAATGTCAGGTTAGCTAGGCGACGTCACTGGAGGCAATTAGAGGTTGGCATGCACCAATGGCGTACTCACCTGCGAAAAAAAAGAAATAACGTTATAGCGAATATTAATGTCCCTTAACCAACGAGGGACTTATAATCATTAACCTATCATAACCAAAAATGGAGATTACAAAAACATTTGCAATGTTATTTTCATGACTGAAATAAGATGCACATGATACGTTTTTGTAAATAAATTCATTTTTACGATTTTCATTTCTGTAAAATATTTCAGTTTTTCTCAGCGTTTACCGGTTGGTAACATGGAAAATAATTTTTGTATCCTTATTTATTCTTCAATTTTTTTGTTTTAATTGGTGGAATCATCGTCAATGGGTTGATATTTTTGTTTTTGTTTTCTCACGACTCGGTTGGTTAAAAAAAAAAAATCAGGGCCTTTAAGGCAGTGCGAGCGAGATAGTTCCCTAGTCATAATAGTGACCATATTCGATATAAACGTTTTAATTTCACCAACTGTGCGAGACACGAATGAAATATTGAATTATTAATGGTGCAATAATATAGTTTTACGTGACAGAAATTGTAAGTAATCAAATGAAAATATCTAAATAACATTTTAACTTGACTCATTTTTTTCACGCGGTACGTTTGAAACTCCAACAAAATGGAAGGTTTATTGTGATCCCGAAGAATTTACTGCGGTTACAATATGGTTAATTATCAAAAATAGTTTTAAAATACATCAACTACACACTGTTGATTTTTGGACGAGATTTAAGTGTAGGAAATGTCTCATTTTTAATATAAGGTCTCTCTCGAGTGCATACACGTACCATTTCCCATATAAAAGTGCTGGTATTTTTTGGCAAATATTTCTATGCAATGCAAATATTTGGCAAATATAGTAGTAGCATAGAGGTAAGCCAGGTATGGTTAAGCCATTCTCTTTCCTTACTTTCCTATGGATAGCACGACGGATTGGACGAATTAGCGGATGTAAAGCAAGAATATCAACCATCTGATTAAATTAAATTCAACTTACACTTAAAACATACATTGGTTACTTATTGCTATGGATTCTACTCAATTTTTCAATGGTTTTCATCAGGAATGCGGATGTTTTTTTATTTAAGTAAATAAACGAAATACGTATGAGAAATCCACATTCTGCTGTATCCGTACGCTGATTAATAGTAAGTCATCGAGGGAAAACATCGTAAAATTGGAACATTAGTGCGTTAACTCGCGAGCGCTATAGGAAACAAGAGGTTCAACGAAAATGGCGGAATGGATTCAGCTCATAGCATTGGCCGGCATATCAAGTAGCGACCCCGTGTACCTCAATGATAATACCAGAAAACCAGTGGCATTTTTAAAAGATAAGGCCTTCCCCTGTGTGCCAAGTTTTGAGAGAGATAATTGCTAACGTAAATAACTTCCCAATAAGGCTTAAGAGCGATTTTACAGGCAGTACGCCCGTAGAAATGGAAATAATAAAGTTGAAAAGACGAAGTCTCAATACAATAACGTTCATCTTTCAAAATCGTACGATGAGTAATACTTTTTTAATATTCAACCTAGAGTACCCCGTAAATTACGTCGTGTTGAACTAAAATATTAAATATTACCTTCAAAAATACATAAAAACAACTCCTGAAACATCACTGTAAATTGATATCAACGCCGGAATTAATAATCACGAAAAAAAACCGAATTTGATAGTGTGAGAAAATTTTGGGTTTTTCCCCAGCGTCATGTATTCAGCAGCTGCCAATGTTTTTGGGCGATTTCACGCTAATCGCAAACTCAACGAAATGGCTATGCACTCGTAGTTCGGCCATCTCCGATTTTCACGATTTTAGGCACATAAAAGGAATACTATAAGAAATAACTATTAGCTAAAAATTAGTCTTCTATAATTATAAATGCCAATGTTATGACACTTCAAATATCACAAATTAGCACAAATTGGCGCGCCGCAGCTCCGATCTATATCTTCAATAAATGACGATCTAGCGAACATATTTTAAATATAATAACATTTCCCTGATAAAAAGACATTAAGCTGTGTTTTCTATTAACGTTTGGCTTCCTAGACCCTTACTCCGAGCTCCTAGATGAATTAAACTTTTCATTTTTTTTAATTTGACCCATGTTTAGGGCCTAATATCTTCTAAATTAATCATAAGATATGGTCAAACTTAATGTTTTCAAACAGCAAGGATGCAGGACTGTACTTTAAGAGCATAAACTATAATTTGTGGCGCCCAACCACGGCAAAATGGAGCAACAAAAACGGAAAGATGAAAATGTTGCTACTTTGTGAGCTTAATAAAAGCGATGTTTAACAACTCCTTTTTGGTTGAAACATATATTTTAAAATGTCTTTAACCCTTTTCTTTCAATAACAAAGATAAAATTGGTGGGTTATTTCGTCAAACAAAATATTGGATGAACATTTGAAAATGACACGTTGGGGAGTTATGCGGGTGGCCTGCGCATACACCGCGCGTCATTTTCAAAGCGGGCGCGCGCGTAGAAGGACATTACGTTCGTCCTACATTACGTCCTAAAGCCACAGCCTTGATTGAGTTTGCGTGGAATCGCCCTTTTGTGGGTAAATCCATCGAATACGTAGGACAGAGGCAGATACATCCATCGAAACGTCGACATCGGACGGAGGCGGAAAGTTTCCCTCTTCATGACACCTGTATCAGCGTACCATGCCACACTATCTCGCCGTGACATGAAAAATAATGAGGGTCCTAAAATCACCGTAACCATCGGACAAGATCGGCGTATCCTGAAGCACCTTCACATTATTCAGCATCAAAGGATACCAATGCTACTTTTCCACTAGACGCATTGTTGCGAGTAAAAATAGACAAGTTTACTAGCCTATGCGATACCTGCGCCACATACAGCTTTGCTTACCAATAGTTACAAAGCTCTGCCGGTCAGCTTTGGCACATTTCCATAAATATGCCAGAATAAAGCCAAAGCCTAGCAATGCCCTAGATTCGCTTTCGCCATTCTATTCAAGATTGATTTCCTTCCGAAAGATATGCCAAAAGATTTAGCATACCGTTGCCTGAGACCCACTCCTAAGTTATAAATGAGGTACACCAACAAACAAGGGGAGGAAATAATTGAGAACGATACAGTTTTCACCGACATCTACATACTACCCTGTGAGCTGTCGCATGGGCGTATTGCAGGGGGTGTTAGGACACCATCCGTGTAAATATGTAAGGTATAAGGGTTTTTTAAGGTGAAATGGTGAGATGTATGATGGGATTGTTAGTGTAGCTTATTTTTTATTGTGGTCGCTTATTGTGCGCGGAATGAACGAGTTTTTTATCCATCAATGAATCACTCTAATTTTATCATCTCTGTCAGACCTAGAGATGTGGTGAGGCGTCATGATAATATTCTCTGTGTCGCTCTGAAACACACCAGTTCTGAATTTGTAGTGTTCCGAATCTGAAGTGTACTGTGGTGTTTCGAAGAATTATTCTTGCAAATAAGTGAAGATTTGTCAATGAACATTATAAACAGGCAAAAATTTTGATTATTACATAAAAGACGAAGCAACATTAGCATAGTAAAATTTCCCTTTGTTCAACAATTTAATTTTGTTAATGAAGTTTAAACATATAAATATTATGATTATAGATTGAGGATACCATTTCATTTGAAACATGATAACCTTTAAATTAGTATTGAGAGTGCAGTCCCGGACATTGCGACGAGGAAACTCTCGGCGCCGCAGCGGCGCCGTAAATCCAACGACTTTTTATCATTAGAGGCCAAGAAAATGAAAACTATGCACACTACACATACAAAAATATATTTGTAGCTTAAAAAAGCAGAAAAAATAGACTACTGAAAATTTCAGGAAGATCCATGGGAATGGAATGTTTTTAAATCCTTTTTAAAACCACTAGCGCCGCTAAGGCGCAGAGAATCCATATGAGGGTTAAATAAGATGTAATTATAGCCCCCACTCCTGGTTCCACGGATGAACGTTGTTAAGGTCCGATGACAGAATGTCTATGTCCGCGTCTTCGTATATTACACGGTCACTAGGGGCTTCCTGAGATTCTCTCGGGATTCACACCGGGATAAATGTTTGGCTGCTGCCAACATTTCGACGGGTAACACATCCAACGTCATTACTTTGGCTACGATGGAAGTGTTATCCGTCGAAACATTGGCAGCGGCCAAACATCTAACCCGGTGTGAATCCCGGGAGGATTTCAATCATATCCTAAGAGTCTTTTCCGTTCTCTATAAATTTCGTAAAGGTTAGGGGAGTATAGAAGGCTGCACTAACTCTCTGCACACCGAATTTTTTCGTGCACTATGTGCAGTCATTTCACATGTAACCCAACTTGTGGGAGAATCAGGAACTAAATGTTACGAATGAGAGAGATGTTTGTTGCCACGCTGTAAAATTTGATGTCGCAAGGTCATGTGGACGTAAAAAAACGTAATCAGAGACAAAAAATAAACTGTTGTATATGCTACCTCTAGGTTACTCTGCGTCATAGAGGGTTATGAGAATTTTGAAGGCGGCATGAATTCCTGTAATAAATTTTGTTAACGAATGTGTCAGAGCACCAAAACAGTGGTCTACGTCTACCTCTACATAATACCCCACGAGCCGCCGCATGGGCGTGTGGCAGTGGGTGTTAGGTCACCAACCGTGTAAAGATGTAAGTTTTTGGGAGATGAAATGGTGACATGTATAATAGGAGTGTATTTAGTGGAGCTCAATTTTTATTGTGGTCGCTTATTGTGCGCGGAATGAACGAGTTTGTGTACCTATCTGTTCCGCAGTGTACCTCTCTCATATTATCGCTTCTGTCAGACCTTGAGATGCAGCGAGGAGTCGTGATAATATTCTCTGTGTCGCTCTGAAACACATCAGTTCTGAATTTCTCAAGAAACCTAAGCCTAGCGTGTAGTATCCGAGTCTTCAGGGGCTCCCACCGTAATCCCTCTAAAAGTACTCGGACACTATATGTACGCTCGTAGCAGTTTTCAAGGAAGCGCGCTGCTTTTCTTTGTGCAATATTTTTTTTTGTTAAATCTTTATGACCAGGGTCCCAAATGCTCGCGGCGCATTTGAGGTGTGGCCTAACCAGAGCGAAGTATTATCTCTCTTTGACCATTTCATCCGATGACCTTCCTATTACCCGCTTAACAAAACCTAGTTCCTTTAATGCTGTGCCACATATGTTTTGTATGTGTAATCCCCACGATATACCAGAAGTTAAGGTAATTCCAAGATATTTTACTGTATCTGAAGATTTTAATGTCTTGACGGCACAAAGATAAGAATGTCTTAACTGCACAGAGACTCATTTAACAGCATAAAATTTAGCTAAGTAACTTTAATTTAAAATTAACTTCTAATTTCCTATTATTTTTTGTTTTTTCTTCGAAATTCACTCACTGAAACCGTAATTAGCAATAATTTACTTATCTGACAGGATACTGACTGGAATAGAGCACAAAAAGAACGGTTTTAACTGCACAAAGTCGAATACAACAGCATAAAATTTAGCAAAGTAACTCAAAAGAAACTTCACAAATCCTAATTTTTGTTCTGATTTTTCTCCGATATTTACTTACTGATGCCTTAATTAACAATAATTTAGTTCTCAGACTAGAGAAAACTCGAAAAGGGCACCAAAATAAAGGTCTTTAATGCACAAACACGCATGCAACAGCATCGAATTTAGCTAAGTAACTTTTATCTAACCTTCTATGGACGAGCGAGTCAAATCTGTTAATTTTGAAAATCATTAAAATATCCGCTTTCTAAGAGGATTCTCCATTTAGTTGCTGCGCTACACAGTATTGTTAACGCTTCGGATAAAGTGTGCGGAAGGATGCGTCTCTTTTGCGAGTTTGTCATACAATCGGAGTAGATGAATGTGTGACGGTATTCACTGACGATAGCATGCCTGGTAGAATTATCTGAAATAAATAGTTTCAGCTGTCATATGAAGAAAAAAAATTGTAAATGTTTAAAAAAGGATATTACTAGGATAAGGAATCCCTGGGAAACATTGCAACATTCATCACAATATGGGATCCGAGGTAAACCGGAGGTCTGGTAGTTAGCGTAAATAATCGTGGTTATGAAGGTATAGTTGAAGTATACCTTTTGTAAACGTTATTATGTAAAGCATTATTTTTGAATAAATATACGCAATATAAAGACGTCAAATTTCAAAATAAATGTTATTATCAAATAAATTGCCAATTTTTTATTGCTCGAATAGCATTTTTTTAAAAACTAACATAGTGGCAGTATTTGTATCATGCTGATGTTTCATAATTCCCTCTATAGAGGGTTGAAATTAGCTTCTAAAATCCTTTAATTTTTTCTGCTTTTTCTTCGAAATTTACTCATTCATACCTAAATTAGCAATAACTTAGTTCTCTGACTATGCCTACACCGAAAGGGAATGTCGGGGGATCGATACACACCTACGAAAAAAATATCACGATTTTTCATCCGTGAGTTTGCTTTCGATGCCCACACAATGAGTACTTTCAACGCCCAGGAATGGTAGGCATTATGTACGAAACTGAGACCAAATGACAGGGTAGGTTTGCGGGTAAAAGATACGGTGTCCAAAAAAAATTAACCACGGAATAATATGGGGTGAATGGGGTGGTGAGGAGACCTCAAGATGCCCCGCGGGGTAGTATCCCCCCTGGCAACGGAAAAAAATACCCTCCCACTCCGTTCAAAGCAACCATTTCACCCTTTCTTCCACACAATCTTTTACCTTCAATTCAACCTTTTCCAATTCGCTCTCGGACGGAGAGCAAAAATTTTACCGTAGCGCAGAAAAAAACTGCAACGATCGCATTACGAATTGGAGTGGATGAAATCACCAAAAAGAACCACGCCCTGTTTACCTCCCTTTCTTTAAAAGGCATTCCACAAACGTCTCCATCCGAATTCGAACGTCGCTTTTTTTCCTCACGGCTCTTATTTCGGCGAGGAACGCATTGATAGATATCGAGAGCGGAAAGGACATTCGATGGAGGTCTTCATCAGATGCGCTTCACTTGCCTCGAATGTTTTCCTAACACATTGTATGAAAGGTGTTTTTTCGTAGATGGGACCTAAATTGTACAATTGCCTGCCAAAAGCTATCAAAGAATCTATTCATTTAAAAATATGTCAAATAATGATTCGTGAATAGCTAATGACATTTGATAATATCGAAGCCTTATATTAAAATATCAGTGAATTTAAGGGTTATACTTATAATTTTAATCACATTTGTTGTAAAACTGCTTTATTTTTTGCATTTTTTCAAGCCAACGCAGTGGTAATTTTTTTACGCACCTGATTTTCGTTTGCATATTTTCATGTTTTGTAAATTTTGGTTCAATGTGTTCTTTTCCATGCATTATGATTCTGAAATGAGCCTAAACGCATGCTCAATGCCTTATAGGCTAATTTACTTTCTTATCCAGAAAAAAGAACTGTAATTACGCATTAAACAGGCTCTGACCTAAGGGTCACTAAATCCAGGTTTTTTCTGTAAACTTGAATATAGCATCTTTGATGTGCATTTTAGGAACTGAAATAAAAATAAAATCGGTTTTCCAACATAGTTTTAAGGTAATTAGGACTTGAATTGGAATTCTTAACATGGGCTATTACAGAAATTGCTCAGGCTACAGCAGAAAAATGTCCATCTGAACAAGAAAGTATATTTAAGCAAAAAGTCATGGGTAACAGAGTAACAATGAAATATAGACATCTTAACACCTATTTTTTTTGTTATTGGCAATTTTTTCCATAATTGAGGTCAAAATACGGTCGTTTCATGCAAATGGCGCTGCAGTCAGCTACCATGGCCGGAAAACTTAGGTTGTTAAAAATATATTCGAGGAGTGACCTGCAAATTTTATGCTATATTTACTACCTACTATGGCGTACCTCAATGGCTATGAACAATAGAATTGAGCATAGAATTCCATTCCTGGATTAGACAGACGTGCCCTGTTGTAATCAGGAGCGAGAATTTAGTTTCCCCGTAAACCACGACGGATAAATTGAGAGAAAATAGTTTAAGTTTATAATGTATGCCTGTTTCACAAATTCAGAGAGTTGTTTATCTAAATTTTCAAACATGTGGTTGTTATTTTTGCTTTATATCCGATAATTTGTTCATTCCGTCGTCCTATTCATTGTGATGCGAGGAAGGAAAAGAGTTAAATAATATTGTTGGTATTTCGGTTGTCAGGCTTCAGTTTGATGGCGTAGTGCTCTCGCCATATACCTCAATGATCTCTTGTCAAGGATGTTTTTCTAAAATCGGCGATTTGTAAAATAAAAGCCGTACTTCAAAAGCATATAACACGTCTTTAATCGACCAGAAGCATTGTTGGACTAATAACAAGACTGTGACCGTAGTGACATCAGTTAAAATTAAAAGAGAAACAAAAGAATAACTATATTTTTAAAAACGACTTCTTGTGACATAGATTACAAATGCAACAACCCTATAAAGTAGTGTCGATTGCAAAACATGTCTCATACAGTTGAGCCATTCTTCTAATTAATTTCTAATTAAGTTAGAATAATCCTTTTCAGCCTTTCTCTCCAGTGTATGGTAAACTTCTTCCGGTTTTGAATCACCTAAAATAATCTTTCAAATTAAGTTTTGGTGCTAGTAAAACAAAAATTTTCTAAAGGAATAATCAATATAGCTATTCCCTGAAAGGAAATCTCGCATGTGAGCTTACGAAACACCTATTTTTTTCGTAAAAGACTTATTTGAAGTTTATGAAACAGTTAATCATCTCATTTATTCACTCAAACGCTCTCATTTTTAGAATAGCTCCTTGATTTGTCGAACGATCTATCTCATTTAACTCTAATTTTCAAATCACCTCTCCCAACAAAGCAGATAGTAGATTCCCCTCGGAGAACCCACTGACCTTCTCTGATTTTACTCCCTCTCACCCACAATAGCTGTATGTAATAAAATTAAAAAAAAAATATATATCGCTATTTTCGGGACTATATTCTCTTTCTTCAATTCAATGCCTTTTTTGATCGTCGGGAGTTGATTGGGGCGACGGGAAAGTTTATGCATTTTTTTATTAAATGCCGTTAAAAAGCGCCCCGCGGGCATCCGTTGGGTCGGTTTGGCTTTGCCCTTGTGATGCGATATGGAGTGTGTCCAATAGGTAATCATGAGCGCTGGGCTCGGGCCGGACGCGAATTCACGGCAGCTAACGGGAGTTCGCCGATTTACCAATCAAGAAGGCGTTTTTCTTTTTTCTTTTATCATTATTATTTTTTTAAATCAGTTGAATGGTGGCCAACTCGTTATCTTGACCGGTTAGCTTTATTAGAAAGATCGGGAGGCCAACCGGAATGAGGTAAATGTTAAAGAATGTGGTGGAAATGGAGATTGGAAAAATTGGGTCCGGGTGGTCACTTCGCAATTTAGGTGTCGAAAATTTTTCCTAGCTTGGAAACTATCGAAATATATAGGAACTCGTAAATAATTGAATTAAGCTTGCCTTATGGGATGATCGTTTCTTAAGGTAGTTGCTGCAAGATAGTTCCCTAGTCACAATAGAGACCATATTCGAATTATACGTTTTAAATTCTACAGCTGTGGGAAAAATTAGTCAAGTATATGAGATGTCAATGATAGAGGAAAAGATTATTCTTTCTGCAAGCTAACATATTTATATTACAGTAAAATCTGATGATAACAACGTCAGAATACCCTCATTTTGTTAAATCGGGTCTAAGCTTAGTCCCCAAAATTTTCAGTTCGTTTTTCTCGTACCGGGGAGAAATGAATTCTTTCTACAACATTTTTCGTCAAAAATCTTGGAAAGTAGTTCGGTACGGGGCTGATATTTTGAAATATTTGGAATAGTGAGACATTTTTCTTTAAAATTGGACCAAATTTATCGATTTATAGGTAAGACGACATTTCGTACAACCTATCTTAAGGTATTCTATGCCAAACCATTACAAATTTGAACAAGTTTGGAGTAAAATAATTTTTGCAATTAACACTTGTGTTGAAAAATGCACGAAGATAGTTTTAACTAACCGTCATCCTAAGTAATTAAATGAAAATATTAAAGTAAATCTTTAATTTGACTCATTTGTTAGCGCCGTGTGTTTAAAACTCCTTCAAAACGGAAGGTTTTTCTTGATCTTTAAGAAACTACTGCGGTGACGATATGATTAATTTTCAAAAATATTTCTGAAAACATAAAAACCACACACTGTAAATTATTTTACGAGATCTAGGTGTTATTAATCCTCATTTTAAAAATAATGTCTCTCTGGAGTGCATATACATACCATTTTTCACGTAAAAGGGCTGGTATTTTTCATCAAAAATCTCGGAAATTAGGTCGGTAAGCGATGAAATTTTGGTATTTTGAAAGGGTGTTAAATAGTTAGGCGTAAAAAAAGGCGTTAAATAGTTACATATTTTAATTATCGTGAATTTCCTTTGAAATCAGACCAAATTTATTGATCCTTAAGTGAAATGATATTTAGCTCATGCTACCTTACGGCATTTTGTTCCAAACCATTACAACTTTTAAAAAGTTTTGAGTAAGATAATTTTTTTCATTAACACCTATATTGATAAATGCGGACCCTGAGTTAAAAACAAAAGAAATAGGGGAAAAAGTATTTATTTCCACAACATGATACGTTGTTATTGTGGTAAAATCCGGTATAATACACGTCAGAATACCACCTTTCTGGATATATCGCGGGCCGAAGCTTGACCCCCAAAATTATCAGTTCGTTTTTCTTGTCATATACTTTTTACATTTACATGATACCCGAACTGACCCCACTACTAAGAAGCAGCGGTCTCAGCGGAAGGCACAGAAGAAGTAATACAGTAAAAATAGGTCCTCAAATTATGGAAGTTAAAGCCGCTACCTCGGAATTATGGACTTTTCTCAGCTAATCGGCGTAGATCAAGTACATCGTACCGGTATCAACATCCACAGGTTCGGGAGAGAGTGAAGTTCACGGAATCGGCCGGAGTGCTGCGATGTGGAAATCAGTGCTATAATCACACCGTTTACAACTCCTTGCATTCTGTGGGGGGCTTCAGTCGACCAATCTTGTATTGAACGACCAATGGTGATTATGTGATGAAAACTTTTGCGAAAAAATTACAAAAGAACAATACTTGATAAAACGTCTGTGTAGTCGGCAGTCATGCTGATGACCTAATATCTTATTCTGAAGGCGTTTGAAACGTATAGATCCTCAAATTATGGAAGTTAATGCTGCTACCTGGAGAGTATAGATTTCCCCAGCTAATTCCTAACGAGTGGGATCAGCTCTTACGACTCGACTTTGGCTTAAAATCAGTTACAGTGAAACATATATTAAGCGATCACCGACGGCCCCCCTGAAAAATGGTCGTTAAGAGGGGTGGTCTTTCGACAGGGGTTCTGACAGTTTCCGGGAGTACATATTATGCAAATGAACGGGTAGCTGCTTTGAGAAAAATGTAAAAAAAACTCCTAAAGCGACGGTTTTGTTAAAACCTATGTTGATGGAGTTCATTTCCTCACAATTCAATTGCTCCTGGGGAAATTTCAATGGAAACTAATTTTATGTGTACATGCAGTGAAAACTTAATTAAGCGACCACCAACGGTTCGGCTGGAAAATGGTCGTTGTGAGGGGTGGTCGCTTGATAGGAGTGGTCGTTAAGAGAGGTTTTGATGAATTAATAAGCTGGTATAGTTCCAAAAGATGAAAATAAAAGATGAAAATTCGAAATGAGTCATCCAACTACTTTTTGGCGGGCGATAGCAGTCTTAATAGCCTGAGGTATCTCCATAATCTGCTACCTAAACATGAAATAATTGGAATAATTCGCTGTTGCGAAAATCGAGCCGTTTTAGAAAGTAAATTTCGCCGCAAATATTTTCGACGTGCCTGGCGTGGAATAATTAAGCAGGTGAGTACCCGTTATATTCATGATGGCCTTTTCTCATCAGATTAAATTGCTCAAGTCCATGGTTCCATCATGAGCGGAAGTGTCGCTTTGATTTAATTGCTAAGGAAGTTTCACCACAATTGTTTGAATCAAAACAAATACTGAACTCCTAATTTTTTGTTTGTTCTGTTTTAACAATGCTATTCTCACAGTTGATATAAGTTTATGAGTTAGAAAACGATATTTAAGCTAATAACTGCCGATTAATGAAGGAGTATATTAAAAACGAATACGTTCTTTCAGCCAAAGGGGCTGAATGCATCGAAATTTTGATTGTACTATCTGAATCTGACTTCAGTCTCTGTAATTAATGAATTGGCACTTTGATATAATTGCTATTCTATTCTCTGGGAAAATTCGCTCTTATTGAGCGGTATTAGAGTGACAGGTACTCTTTTATCCCATTTGATCCTGCTCTTGATTGGAGCTTGGTATTTATATTTTTGAGAAAAACGCTATTTTTAGAGAGAAACGCTTTTTTAGCATATGTGTGTGAGTAAAAAAATACTGAACTCCAAAATTTTTTGTTCTTAAAAAATATTCTATTTTTACACTAAATATAAGCTGTAGGATAATTACTAAACGATAGTTAAGCTAATAACTGCCGATTAATGAACAAATATATTTAAAATGAACATGTCTTTTTAGCCATAGGAGGTGACTGCATCGACATTTTCTTTGAACTGAGTTCGACTTCAGTCTCTGTTTTATTTAAAGTATTCTACCGGTTAAAGTAGGTTTTGTTGAATGTCTGATAATCTCCTCCAGGTTTTCTACACTCTCCAGGGCCATTCTCGCTATAGTATATCCTTTTTCGCTTCAGCATACGATCCACCCTTCTTCATCCTGTCCTTTAAAACCTATTCTCTTTCTTCCTCTTCCTCTTTCGCCCATCATTCTTCCCTCTAACACATTCTTGAGCAATCCCTCGCCCCTTATTACATTCTTCAGCCACCTACACTGCCTATTCCTCCTTCCTTCATTCTTCCCTCTTACACATTCTTGGGCAATCCCTCGCTCCTTATTACATTCTTCAGCCACCTACACTGCCTATCCCTCCTTTCTTCATTCTTCCCTCTAACACATTCTTGAGCAATCCCTCGCCCCTTATTACATTCTTCAGCCACCTACACTGCCTATTCCTCCTTCCTTCATTCTTCCCTCTCACACATTCTTGAGCAATCCCTCGCTCTTTATTACATTTTTCAGCCACCTTCACTACCTATCCCGGACTTAACCCAGAAGTTTCCTTTTCTCGCCCACCATCTCAAGCACTTCCTCGTTAGTCTTCCTCTCCGTCCACCTCACCTTCTCCATCCTTCTCCACACCCACATCTCAAATACCTTCAGATTATTTTCGTCCTCCTTTCCTTTCCTCGCCCACCATCTCAAGCACTTCCTCGTTAGTCTTCCTCTCCGTCCACCTAACCTTCTCCATCCTTCTCCACACCCACATCTAAAATGCCTGCAGCCTATTTTTGTCCTCCTTTCCTTTCCTCGTCCACCATCTCAAATTCATGAATCTGTTTCCTGATATAACTACCATTCTATTCTCTGGAAACTCGCTCCTATTAATCGGTATTAGACTGACAAGTAGCCTTTTATCCCATGTCGACCCAGCTCTTGATTTGAGCTTGGTATTTCTATTTTGAAGAAAAACACTATTTTTTTAGCATGCTGACCCTGCTCTTGATGGGAAGCCAGGTCATCATGATGTGAAGCCAGTGGCCCAGAAACCATATCCAGAGTAAGTGTTGTGATCCAGTGGTATAACTACCTATATTAAGCAATCAGATGCCTCCACAGTTAATGTATAATCATTTTGTGCCTGTGGTAGTGAACAGGAAGTCATAATACCGAACTTAAGTAGATTACACATTACGGTCAACGATTTAATGCGTCTGGAATTGGATATTACGGGAACGGACCACCCTCAGCTTAAAATCCAATATAAGTTGATTGATATCTTGATCAGTGATTGCCGGCTTCCGGATAGAGAACGGGCCCTTTCACTTGGGATTCAAGCGTAGAAAATATGAAAATGAAATCCGCTCACGTGGTTCTTCCATACTTTGCCATGCGTGCTTACTATAGCAGTCGATGTCACGGTGGAAAACTTTGATCTTGCTCGTCAGCAGGTATCAACAGATTGATGTAGAATGTTAAGGGCGAAACTCCAATAGCCGTAAACAAAAACCTCTCGGGGATAATAATTATGGGGAAAGTGATTGAGAGATATACGGTGGAAAAAAACCCGCGCCTGGAATTCACAACACGAGTATGACACACACTCATACTGTACCTAAACGGTACTCACTCTATCGGCTAGTGTTTTTCTGACGTAGAACTAACCTAGTTCAAGAGAAACACTAATCGCACACATACAAGGTTTACGGAGATACATCTACATCTACGTAATACCCTACGAGCCACCAGGAGGGTGTGTGGCAGGGGGTGAAGATCACCAAAGGTGCGCTATTGACATGCAACTTGGCTATTTAATGAAGGAATGCTAGATAATAGGGTCACATGGTTAGTATCTATATAATAAGAAAGGGATTATTGGTTGTTATTACATGCATCATGCACTACATACTACTCTAACTATATTTCACCTACCTATCCCTTTGCTACGCTGCCTATTGTTCTCTCTTATAGTACGCGGGAAAAATTGCATTTTAAATCTATCGGTACGACAATCTATCTCTCGAATCATTTTAATAAGATCAAACCTAGCATAATACGTAGGGGTTCTCAATATATATCTAACGTTATCTGTTAACAAATCGGTTTCGAATTTACTTAAAAGGTTTAACCTAAATTTTAACCTGCGTTATGATAGTAATTCCCATCCTAGTTCTTTTATTAAACTCGTTACACTTATACAATTATCATAACGACCTTAAACAAACCTTTGCGGATCTCCTTTGCACGCGCTCTAATTCTTTTAGATTGGAAAATTCTCGAGATAGGAAAAGAAGGTACTGCAATTTCACATAAAATTTTCATTTTACGACCCGGGTTTCGCCACATCAGCAGCATCCTCAGGCGGAGAAATTTGACCTTGCTCGCCAATAGGTAATAAATTCATGCGGAATGTTAAGGGCGAAACTCCAATAGCCAACAAAAACCTTTCAGGGATAGTAATTACGGGGATAGTGATTGAGGGATTTGACACCTGATGATGCTGCACTGCGGCGAAACCCGGGTCGCAAAATAAAACTTTTATGTGGGATTGCTGTGCCTTCTTTTCCTATCCTCATGATGGATAAATCACACCAAGTGAAGACGGAAACCGTTACCTGGGGGGTAAGTCTGTAACTTTTGTCGACCGTCGACAAACGCTTTTTGTCTCTTCTGTGGGCTTTTATCGACGTTTGCAAGTCTGTAAATTTTATCTACCTCTAAGGTCGACAATTTTAGCGACGGTCGACAATTTTGACGACGTCGACAATATAAGCGCTTGGCTTGAGTCTGTGAAGTGAATAATCGACTTCCGGGGCGACAATTAAGCGACTACGGTCTTTTATTTTACGTACAACCGGATTGGCGTCGGTAACATTAATCTATAGGCGATAAAGCATCGCTAGGCGATAGTCATTTGTTGATTTTTGAAATCGCGCGGTTCATTCGTAACCATCAGAGAATAATTCTTCTTCGGGAGATATATTTAGGAGAAGTTACGCGCATTAGGGTGGAACGAAAACGTTTGAGAGACACTCATAATGCTTTTGACTTGCCAGATCCAGTGTTTGTTAAACCTTTCCGGATAAATAAAGACATTGCTCGTTATCTATGCGATGTCCTTGAACCTTCTTTGAATAGAAACCGTAGGTCTGGGGTAAGTAATCTCAAATAAATATATTATACTTCCAAAGGACTAGCAATAGCCTCCATTATTTCAATAATTTCACTATTATTTGGAGCAATTTGAAACAACTGGCCTCGACCACGTTCGTACTTCGCTCTTTATTTTCCAGCATTCAATTGTTTGTATACACGTTGCATCGTTGTCGTTGCGGTCGATTTATTTACAAATCGAGAGCTTGACGCGGGGAAAAGAAACGACGAATTTCATTGGCTCCGGATCATTATCGCCAACTGTTCCGAAAATTCTCATACTTTGAATTGTCGACGTTTGCAGTCAGTCGAAAATTTTAACGCCCATTAGTTACGGACTCGCAAACGTCGTCAAAACCGGTCGAGTAATTTATCGACACAAATAAACGACCAAAGTTACAGACTTACCCCCCCTGGTTTGCGGAGGTTATTCTTACGCCGGGGACCGACTTACCATATTACGCACGCACCTCACTTAGTTGCTCATTGGGCTCTCACACCCGCTTGCTAACTGCGTGAAGGACACACGCACTCACACACGATCACTCATCTACATCTACACAATACCCCGCGAGCCGCCGCATGGGCGTGTGGCAGGGGGTGTTAGGTCACCAACCGTGTAAAGGCGAAAGTTTTCTGGAGGTGAAGTGGCGACATGTCTTATAGGAGTGTATTTAGTGGAGCTCAATTTTTATTGTGGTCGCTTATGTGCCAGAGCACATGAAATGTAACAGAGCACCAAAACAGTGGTCTACATCTACATCTACACAATACCCTGCGAGCCGCCGCATGGGCGTGTGGCAGGGGGCGTTGGGTCACCAACCGTGTAAAGATGTACGTTTTTGGGAGATGAAATGGTGACATGTATTATAGGAGTGTATATAGTGGAGCTCAATTTTTATTGTAGTCGCTTATTGTTCGCGGAAAGTAAGTTTTTGCACCTATCTGTTCGGCAGTGTATCTCTCTTATTTTATCGCACCTGTCAGACGTCAGACCTAGAGATGTAGTGAGGAATCATGATAATTTTCTCTATGTCTTTCTGAAAAAAATCAGGTCTGAATTTATCAAGCAACCTAAGCCTAGCGTGTAGCCTCCGAGTCTCTAGGGGCTCCCACCTTGATCACTCAATGAACAATGAACAAGATAAAATTTGTGATTTTCACAGTTTGTTTAAAATTTACATTTACATACAAACTCATTGGAAGCTTCTCGTTTCGATATTACAATCACTCAAATTAAATGGAATTACTGGCATATGCCATAAGTACCAGATAGTGGTTTTGGCAAGTATGCGGGGTTGTTGCCCACGTCAAGGAATCACTCAACAGACATAAACCGCATTTACACAATATCTAGTCAATACTCACGCACTCTTGCGGCTAGTATTTCTCTGACATGGGGTTGACACCTTGTTCAAGAGAACACTAGTCGGACACTCACAAGTAAGCGGTTTACGGAGATAACTCTCACGCCAGGGACTGACTTACCACAGGCATCAACACCTCACTTAGTAGCTCACAGAACTGTTAGACCCGCTTTCTAACTCCGTGAAGGACTCAGGCACTCACACATAATCACTTAAAGTAAATGGAATTACCGGCTTATGCCACAAGTACCAGATAGTGGTTTTGGCAGGTATGCGGGGTTGTTGCCCACGTCAAGGAATCACTCACCAGGCAAAATCTAAATTTACACAAAACCTAGTCAATACTCACAAACTCTACCGGCGAATATTTCTCTGACACGGGGTTGACACCTTGTTCAAGAGAACACTAGT
The DNA here is from genome assembly GCA_963169105.1 of Ceriagrion tenellum. Lineage (NCBI taxonomy): Eukaryota > Metazoa > Arthropoda > Insecta > Odonata > Coenagrionidae > Ceriagrion > Ceriagrion tenellum. Next base: position 94,306,532 of record OY720643.1, read on the forward strand.
CTGACACTCACAAGTAAGCGGTTTATGGAGGATTATCTCACAGGCGTACAGCACAACACTTAGTTACTCGCGGGGCTGTCAAACCCGCTCGCTATCACCGTGAAGGGCACACGCATTCACTCATGGAATGAAGTTAGAAAAAATGCCTTATCCCAACTCATGTTATAAGTATTATTAGGTTCATGTGGAATTTATTCAGTGCATCTATGAATGTCCGCGAGGAATTTCAGAGTGGAAAATACTAGGTGAGGGTGAGATTTCCTATTTTATAGAGGTCATAGGGATTTCGTAGCGAGATCCTATCCCAATGGTCACGTGTTATTTTACTGATGCGGACAGTTTTTTCTTGTCATCCCCTTTTTGAGTAATTCCTATGTCAACCTTTACCTCATAAAGTATAGAATAATTCTCTTCTTTTCAAATTGATTTCTCTAGACTTCAGAGGCACCAGTCCTTTATCAATTCTGCTTGAATGGATTTTTGGCAGAACGATTGAATTGTGAAGGGATGTTCACATAGAAGGAAGAATATAGAATTTAGGAGTATATTTCCTAATGTTGGTCAAGTTGAAAATAAAGAGCTAAATCATTTCAAAAGCAACAGTTTCGACAGTCAGAATATCTTCCCACAGCGGAACTAGCACCGCTAAATTATTTAAACAGCCATTTTCGCCCCCCTGTGCCCGTGTTGGATTTATATTGACCTCAGGGCCTCTAATTCCAAATTTAATGTAAACTTGAATGTAGCATCTTTGAAGTATGTTTTATAAACTGATATAAAAATAAAATAGAGTTCTTGGGCTAGTTTGACTATAATTTAAGCTTGAAAGTGGAGATTTTGACATGGGCTCTTAAGGGGCTTGCTCGGGTACCTGCTGAAAAAAGTCAATTTTAACGAAATAGCATATTCAACCTTTAGATTCAAACTGTTTACATGAAGCGGGAAGTCCTAGGATATGGACTTAAAATAAGATATGGCATCTTTCCAACTCTTTTATAAGTCATTAAAGAATTACTGACGCAATGAAAGTCAAAACGCGCTGCAGTCGGCCCGCGCTGCAGTGCAGTATTGCTGGTCAAATATGGTCATTGAATATGCATTCGGGGAGTAATCTGCATAGTTAGCACCTTGATTTTGGTCTTCAATGGCATCAGCGGAAGCAGGATTTTTTTATACAAAATTAATTAAAATCAGTAATTTAGTACTTGTCTTGACTCACTTAGTAAAGCTAGAGTTCCATTTAAATACTTTACTATGGGTATGCGAGACAATTCTTGATAGCCGCGCTAATAACGGAATAGCTTGAGCGACGATCTGTAGACGCCGCGCAAACGCTAATCCCATTGGGTGTCAAGTTTCTTCATGTGCCGATTTAGTCATCGAAAGGCCCACAATTTCAAGTACCTATTGAACTAAACAGATCTATGTCCACACACTCTCCTGCAGGCCGCCGCAGTTGGCAGGGTGTGTGAGGACACCAGCCATGTTAACATGTCAGGTTTTGGGAGGTGAAACGGTGACGTGTACTATGGAATTGCATTGAGTAGATCTAACTTTTTATGGTGCTACATTGTTGTGCGCGGAAAGAACGAGTTTTTATACATGTCTGTCCGGCAATGTATCTCTCTTTTTTGATCGCTTCTATCAGACCTAGAGATGTAGTAAGGCGTCATGATAATATGCTCTGTGTCGCTGTTAAACGCCCCAGTTCTGAATTTCTCAAGCAAGCTAAGCCCATCGTGAAGCCTCCGAGTCTCTAGGGGCTCCCAATTTTTTTGGCTGATAAATTTAGTGGTAAGGGTCAAATGTTTGGAGAAAATGTGGGAGGGAAGGAGCTAGGAATGAGTACCAAGAATGTGGGCAAGATGCAAGGTCCGTAGAATCCACAGAGTGACTCAATCAAAGTTGTTTACGTATTACCCATTTAGATAGATAAAGAAGGCATTATTTCATCAAATATAAGCCTGACAACCGAATGTTTGAATGCATTTTTTCAGAATCCACTCATTCCCACTGGTATTTCTTCTGCTTTCTGGCAAATATTCTAGTCGTGTTGAGTTTTTCTTTGAATAACATTAATAATGTGTGACGTAACTTTGTGGGAATGCGAAATACATTTGTTTCTTTATGAGGTTTGATATGCTGCACGGAAGAGATGAAGCGTAGTATGTCGTATTAGGTGGCATTTCCACGAAACCCAATAGAGACGTAGTAGAGTGTCATGATAATATTCCCTGTGTCTCTCTGAAACACACCAGTTGCTGAATTTCTCAAGCAAACTAAGCTTAGCGTGTAGCCTCTGAGTCTCTGGAATCCCCCACCACAGCTCCTCTAAAACCTATGTAACACTATTTGTTCGTTCGTAGAAGTTTTTTCAACGAAGCGCGCAGCTTTTCTTTTGTATTTAATTAAATTGTTTGGTTAAATCTCTATTACCAGGACCCCAAATGCTCGAGGTGTATTCGAGGTGTGGCCTAATCAGAGCGAAGTGGCATCTATGTTTGAATTTTTCATCCCAGAATCTTCCTGTTTTACGCTTAAAAAATTCTAGTTTCTTAAAAAATTTAAGTTAAAATGCTGTGTCGTATTGTATGAAATTTAGTTACATGTAAGCGAGTTTACAGACGAACCACCTTAGGTCTTTGACGAATTGAGTGAGTCCCTGTTAAGGCTAGCGTGAGGCCTCCCGAGTCTCTAGGGGCTCTCACCTTAATCCCTCTGAAAGATGTGAAACACTGTATGGTCGCTCGTAAATATTGCGTGAGGTAAGTTATTAGCGGCATGCAATGGCATGGTTTATATTTCGTTTATTTTTTAAAGTTTATTTCGCCTATCAATGGCGGAGGTCACAAACGAAAATCACACAAACAAACAGAAAATCTAAAATCATACATACATACAAACCCATCACGCCGTTCCCTTCCGGGGTAGGCACAGTCACAATGACTTATTAATTCATAATTGTATGCCTAACTCTGCTTCAATAATTTTCTCCATTCTGACCTATCCTTGCAAACCTCTTTTGCCTCATTTAACCCCATACACTGTTTCATACACGCCCTCCTGTTTTTAAAACTCCTAATATTCCTCCTCCTAAGAATTTCCTCAACTACATTCAACCATAACTTTCTCGGCCTACCTCTACCTCTCACACCATTCATTCTACTCTCAAATATCTGTTTCGTTATTCTACTCTCATCCATTCTCTCAACTTGGCCAAACCAACGAAGCACACTCCTTTCACTCTTGTCCATCACTGGAGCATCTAACCCACATTCATTTATTACCCACTCATTCCTGACCCTATCATCCTACTTTTGCCGCAAATACTCCTCAGATAACTCATACCCACGGCGTTTAGTCTACTCTTATGTCTATCCTGACATACCCATGTTTCACTACCATATAGCAAAGTGGGAAGAAGTACACTATTGTACACGGCAATTTTCGCTTCCTTAGAACCATTAATAAATGCCAAAAAATCTTCCCACTGCGCAAACGGCCGAATAGTTTAAATTTTTTATGAAAAAAAAGCCTCGACTAAGTGCCGTCTCTTCCACGAGAGACTCATGCTGTTAATGGTGTCAGCCTTTTGTTCCGACCGTATGCTCAGACTCAAGATAATATTCCACTGATATAATATTTCTCGCCATTCTTCACACACCAGTAAGGTAGCTTTTGAGACATCCCCTTTTTTAATCGGATTAAGCCGGATTTTTTCGTCCTACTCTAATTAACATATTAAATGGAGATTTGTTGAAAGAGGTGTAAGGAGTTCAGCAATGCAGCATTCTAATAAATCGGGTTACCGATGGAATTTGAACCAGGTCATCGAGATGCGAGCCTCAGAAGAAACGTAGGAGCCGGGGGTGGATTCTGAAGATCTAACGGACTGATTTAGATGCTGGAGAATGGGGTGAGAAGAGAAGGAGAATAAATAATTTAACGAAATAGAAGTTCCAGATGGATTCAGCACATCTTGAGATACAGAAGATTTATTGCGGACATTTTGAAAGAGAAAGTTCCTGGATTGAAACCATTGAGATAGATGGAGAGGGTTGGCTTGCTTAGCTGGCCAACGCTAGAAGCTGAAAACAGTTCACCATCTTCCTTAGCCCTAGTTTACTTATAGCGCTTGGAGCCAAAACAATAATTGTCGATTTTAACCATGTTTTCTATCGATATCTTTCTAGAAATCCGCATGATTTTACATATTTATCATGCACTCTCCTTACATATCATCATCATTAGTCGTCTGCTTTCGCAGGTCCTTGGTGCCACCATCTCTCTTTGTCCTCTGCTTTCCTCTTCAGCTCTCTGTAACTCCCTCCATCCTCCAGGTCATCTATCATCATTCTTTTCTTTCTTCCTCTTTTGCGGATTCTATCCACAATCCCTTCTAGTACATCTCGTAACAAACATTTCCTTCTCAGAGCATGCCCCATCCAGTTATTCTTCTTATCTTCAATGGTCTGTAAGAGCTTTTTTCTTTTTTTTTATTCTCTCCAACACCTCTTCATTCCTAGCCCTATCAGACCACTTGATGTTGAGCACTTGCCTCCAAATCCACATTTATAAACTCTCTATCCTATTTCCATCCTTTTCCGTCATCGTGCACGTTCCCCACCATGCAAAAACACACTCGAAACATAACCCTTGAGTTGACTCCTAACATATGCTACTTATTAATTAAAATCAAATTAAATCCGCATTACTTGTGAAAACTGTGGTAAATTTGAGTAGAATCGATGGCACAGTGTAGCCAATATATGTTTTAGCGGTTTATTACCGTAAATTCCAATCCAATGGTTGGTGCTCTTGCTTTATATCCGTTAACTTGTCCATTCCGTCGTGAGAACCAATGGGAAAGTAAGGAGAGAGCAGGGTTAAACAATATAGTTGATATTTCGATTGTAAGTCTTCACTTCGGTGCCGTAACGTCTTCATCTACCTCGATGGGTGAAACATAGACAGACAAATAAACGAAAGAACGACACGATAAATAAGACATGCCAGTTGATAAGGAGAATGTGAAAGAGAGAGAGAGAGAGACGTTGATTAAGGTAGATTTACATTAGGTTCACATTATGAGTTCATTACGTTTGCCCGTGAAAGTTACGTACAATGGTAGCCTATCTCATCTTTATTCGTAAGTAATATGTTTTATTTTTTTTCACAAGCCATAAAATTTTCAGCGGTTTCAAAGGGTTCGTAAACCATCACACTTTCGTCAATTGTAGGCTAATGCCGGTGTCAGATTTCCATCGACCAGTAGCTTCTTGGTCCAGCACTTCCCTGGCAAAAGTGTAAAAAAAAGGCGAGAATACGTGAACGTTGAACTCCATTTGTAAATTGACTCATTCCGATGATGGATTTCTCGGAAGAATGAGAACGAAAAGAATGGTTTGGTGGGGGAACCAAATGGCTCATGAATCATCCAGAACCAGCTTGAGTCACAGGATTAGTTATAAAAACCAATTTTCAGAATGACCGATTCGGGAAATATAATCAAAGATATGAAGACTTAACGAGCGTAATTTTCTATGAATGATAGAGGTTTAAGGAGAGTCACGAATTGAGACTGTTTGATCGCCATTTTTTTTGTGGAGCATTCGCAGGGATCAGAAGTGAAAAGGGTGATCAGAGGAACTTGAAAATATGGAGAAAAAAGCTGACAAATTCCCGTTTGCGCTTGGAAAAAACTTTTTTAGCAACCAGAACAAAAATGTAGGTTCCAATGGTGACGGACATATACTTTTCATTCGTGGTTAACCACGGTCAGTTCCCACCCAAGGGGTGGGCAACGCGAACAAAAGCCACAGGCGGCCGGCGGTATAGGATTTGGGTTCTCCAGCCAGGATAAATTCTGTATTGCTGCCAATGTTGATTCAGGCCTGAAGACGATAAGATGACTTACATACATACATACATACCAATCACTCCGTTCCCTTCCAGGGTAGGCAGTGTTGCTAAGTTTCACTCATAAATACATATTTGTACACCTAAATCTGTTTCAATAACTTCCTCCATACTGATCTATCCTTGCAAACCTCTTTTTCCTCATTTACCCCCATGCACTGCTTTATACTTGCCCTCCGGTTTTTAACACTCCTCATATTCCTCCTCCTGAGAATTTCCTCAACCACTTTTAACCACAAATTTCTCGGCCTACCTCTACCTCTCGCACCATTCATTTCACTCTTCTATATCTCGTTCGATATTCGACTCTCATCCATTCTCTCAACATGGCCAAACCAACGAAGCACACTCCTTTCATGTATGCCCAGTACTGGAGCATCTAACCCACATTCATTTAATACCCTCTCATTCCTGACCCTATCCATCCTACTTTTGCCGCAAACACTCCTGAGATAACTCATACCCACGGCGTTTAGTCTACTCTTATGTCTATCCTGACATACCCATGTTTCACTACCAGACAACCAAGTGGGAAGAACACTTAAAAATTGAAACGACGGCGAAGGTGCAGAATTTTACCTAGTTGTGATGCTGATTAGATCTCAATATCAGCATACACCGGGAAAGCCCTAGTAGCTTACTTGAAATTTTGTTTGTTTGAACGCTATGAGTCTTAAATAAACTTTACACCTTCAGGCGTCGCCTTGTGGAAGCATTTTATATTTGAATCCAAATGAAAAATAATTATTGTGCTTGTCTACGGTTATTAATAACTGTGGAAAAGTAAAATACTTGTTTTTTATATGGATTCGGATACGAGTCTTGTTAATGATAAGATTAATTTCGCAATTCCGCATGAATTTATTCGAATACGACCTAGGTTTCGACGTTGCTCGCCATCACCAGGCACGGCTTTTGCAGAAGATGACAAATATGCTGTAAATATTTTACCTAATGATTGCATACTACCCTGCGAAACTCTGGTCTTATTTAATCATATGCATGTAGAATCACCAAGTTACTCTTTGCGTTTATAATGCTATGAAAATTCCACGAAGTAACGCCGAAGACAACTGGGGCTATTGATCTTCCAAGCTCCTTTGCGGATTCGAACTAAAATTGGCGCATACATAACTTATAATTGAGTAAGATTCATGGGCTGTACTAGAAAGGGAAGATGGCCCTAGGGCCCTCAAGAAGACCATTTTTAACTAAATTTTATTTCCGTGAGAAAAGAATTGGATTCGAAGGAAAGGCCTCATTTTTTTCTCTCATTTTGTCACTTAAGCTCATGGTACTGGTTCTAAATTTTAAATATCAAATGGCCGAAAGAATCAAGCTTTTATGCATCGTGTTTGATTTATGAATTCTGTTTGTTTATACCTGAAGTTTCAGTTTTCGCCTCCAAAATAATCAACTTTCACTCCGTTCCGAAAAGGCTGACTCAAATCCTCCGCTTTAGTGTTCCATTCATACTTTTAAATCTCTTTTTGTTTGCATTGGAATTCAACAAGTACCATATATAGTCATCCATTTCAAAGTGAAAAACAATTTTTACTTTCCACACAGAATTTTTTATCTTTGCCGACCATGGTTTCAGCACCTAGTGCCATTATCAAGGTCACTGGGTGCGTAAACCATGGTCGGTAAAGATTAAAAATTCTGTGTGGAAAGTTACAATTGTTTTTCATTTTGATATGGGTATATATCGCTTCCACAAAGTTGAGCCTGATACGCTTTTATATATACCATATGTGGTGTTATAATAAAGTGGCTTCATTGAGACCATTACGTTAGTTCGAGTGAAATATAATTTCCCCTAGAAATCAATGAATTTAGTCTCATTTTGCTAAAATATATTGTGCTAAAATATATTGTGACCTACTTGCCGAGATTTTTGACGAAAAATTCCAGTCCGCTTCCATAGGAAATGATACGTGTATACACTCCAGAGAGATCTTACTAAAAAAATTGAGGAATTTATTCCACCTAGACGCAAAGAAACAATCACGGTGTGTAGTTTGTTTGTTTACTCTGCTATGTTTAATAAAATAAATCTTATAGTTTTTTCGTCGATTGTCGCAGTTCATTTTAATTGGGATAAAAGTGTATTTTGTATTTACTGCGTTATAATTACTATTTCAGCAACAGTTTCGCCTTGTTATTCTGCCGGCTTTCTGAGACGACAATCACACATAAATAAATAAAAAAAACTTCGGCAAAGGTAAATAGGAAAAAGACCAAATAACTCAAAACAGAGAGGATGGGTACAAACTCCCCTATGCGTGGAGAAGACTTTTGCAAAATTCAAGTGTAAGAAATTCTGTTACATAACAACCGCCGAAGTTTTATGTATTTATTTATGTATTTGTTTATGATTGTTGTCTCAGAAAGCTTGACGAAGCTGGCAGAATAGTCAGGAGAAACTGTTTGAAACAGTAATTATAACGCAGTGAATCCAAAAGAAACTTTTATCCAAATTAATCATATCGTCATAGCAGTAATTTTTTCAGAACCGCCAATAAACCTTCCGCTGTGAAGAAGTTTTCTGCGTACTGCGTGGAAAAAAAAGAGTCAGTTTGCTGTCTTATGTAGATATTATTGTTATTATTTACTTGGAATTTCAGCCAGATGAAAGAATATTATTACACGACTAAAAATGCAACGTTTAATTCATGCTTACTACATCTGTAGAAATTGAAACGTATATATGATTCGAATACGGTCTCTATTATGGCCAGGGAATCATCTTACTCAAACTACCTTAAGTCTTATCTGCCTTGGTCATGTGGTTCTTTCTTAAAGACGGTACAGATCGACTCGCACGAACCAATTCGCATCAATGCAAAATATTTCAAATGGTATTATTTTTTAAGTAATTTATCGATGTGGTTTTACTTAATTTTTGAATTACCTTGGATAATTTGCGATAAAAATGCAACAATAGACGAATGCAAATGTTTAATAATTCCGTCTATCGGTCGATGAGCGTTTCAGTGAAAATTTCAAAAATTAATTTCTCTCTCAAGTGGAAAGACTCCCTTTCAAAATATTCATTTAGTATGTATTATAAAACAAGATATGTGATGTTAGAAAACGAGCTTGAAAAAACCTGAAACAAAAAATTTATACTGTAAATTGTTTATGGTTAAAATGTTTAAACAAATAATAGTTTAATTACGATTCTTAATCTAAAATTAGTTTATAAAAACTTTTATTAAAAAAAAGACATTCAGCGTCTATTGACGTTGATTTTTCCCTGTGATATGTGATTACGAAAATCAAATGGCAGTGAAAATCGCCATTTTGAAGAACGGCCGTTATTCAGCTGTTTTTAAAATTTTCGCAAAACGCTCGAAATTTTGTCCATTATTTTACTCGGCGAACGTTTTCTCAAATTTTCGTCAAAATCTAAAAGGTCAAGGGTCATCTTTGGTCACTTAAGTGGCGTGGAACGACCCATTCATTGATCGAGTCTTAGAAAGGTACATCTACTCCTAGACCTTATGCGAAATCACTTTTCCGCCTCGCGGGCACGGCAATAAACTTGAATAGCAGCGCCCCAGTGCGAGAGTCTAGTTTTTTCTTCCCCTTTTTCTCATCCTCATCGAATTTCATGTCCTCCCTGCGCGGTAGTGACTTTACGCATGGTAATTGTCGGAAGGGGGTCGGAATTTCGCGATGTCATTTCCATCTTCTGCTAGGGTGGGAAACGCTTAGAGAATCGCTCGCGCGGGAGGAGAAATGAGGTAGGCAGAAGGAGGAGTGGCCGTTGGACTGTCGGGGGAGTCGGTGGGGGAAGGAATTCCTTGTCGGAGCAATTCCTACTCCAGTTACACCAGCAGAGGCCCCATGCGAGATAATGAGGAGTCGCTTCGTTTGATGGGGATTTATGTCGGATGTAATTGACGTGTAAGTGTCTCCTTGAAAGGGAATGCAGGGCGCTGCGTTCTCCAGGTGGCGTGCGATGCTCAAGTGTAGAAATTCGATTCCTCTCCCTTTCTCCTCCTCTTCGAGGGAAAGGAAAATTGAGAGCGCTTTCAAGTTTTATTTTTCTTTGAATGCGTGGAATTCTCGGCTGCCGGGTCGTAGGATATAAAATCGGCATCTCCTTGCGGGGAAGGACTCCAGGAGGCTTGGTGGCCGCTCAACATAAGCATTCTGTGAACTATTTTCCCCCAAATTCGCTTAAGTTCAGCAAGGTTTCCTTAACTGAAGTTGTACCAACTCTTAAGAAAATTTGGATAACATGATTTTAAGCAAGGAAAACTTTCTGAAATTCAGAAAATATTCCTGAAAATGTTTTGGCTGAAAGCCATTATTAATCTAAATTTCGGTTAGAGTTTTCCTCACAATAAAAAGGCTACGACGTAACTTCCAACAATATTACTGAAAAGTTGAAAATATATGTCATTCAGCTTTAATTTTAACTTTAAAAGCAAATGTAATATAGTACTGGATTAATTACATCATCATCATCTGGTGTTCTGTCTGCTGACAGGTCCCGTACACCACTGTCGTCTCCATCCGCTTCTGTCCCGAGCTTCCTTCTTTGCTTCATCATAGCTGATGTTCTTCACCTGATCCACCGATTTAATTCTTCTCCTTCCTCTCTTTTTCTTTCCTTCAATTGAACCCTCAATTGCCACAGTTATTATACTTTTGTTTAGCAGATGGTACCAATTCCTAAGAAGCCTGGCACACGGAAATGTACTGAACATAGAACGATAATCCTAATTACATATGCAGCCAAAAAAATGTTGAGAGTTTTGAACAGGAGATTAATAAGAATAATGGAAGAAAATGTAGGGGAGGAACAATTTGGTTTACGGAAAGGGAAAGGAACAAGGGACGCCATTGGCCTGTTAAGAATAACTGGAGAAAGGTATATAGAGAGAGGAAAAGGAATGGCCCTATTCATATACCTCAAAGGTTTGAATGATCCTCCGCTTGGTGGTGTGAATGATTAAAGACAAATTCCGAACGAAATTGATTCTGAATAAAGTATTAAAAACCAGATAATATTGGCATCACATCTCTAAAGCCTACTATTTCTAAAGCCCAATAAAATCCAAACACCCTTTCATATATTACCATAGAGTAATACTCTGTGATATTACGTATCAAGACAAAATCTTAATTACATATCAAGACAAAATAATAATTCTCTTGTACTTAGTTTTGAGTTATTTAAATAATGATGGCCAAGTACACATTTACCCAAAGACTTGATAATTTTTAAACATGGAGGAGTGAATGAACTGACAAAAATGGTTATTAAATTCATGTAATAGTATCCAGCGAGACATAGTGGAAGGGTAATATAATATCATTTCGTACAAATCTTTAGAGACAAATAATGCGTAGGTTTGCTGATGTGTAAGAATAACTTCCATTCAAGTGTTTTTCTAAATTTCAGCAAGTTTTGTATGAACTGAAAATTTTTCAGTCTTGCAGGGTATATAACAACAAGATTCTTGCATTGTGGTCTCTGATATATTTCTTACAACCAACGTTCCAACAAATTTTTCGGCATCATCATGGCCTTGATAACAAAAAGATTGAGATTTCAACTTGGTATTTGATAACTATCATTACAAAAGTCGTGACATAAGGCATTGATCTACCATTGATATGAGCAAGATTGAAGCATCAACGAAGGAAACGACAAATATAAGCAGTGAAGTAATATATTAAAGGGTGTTCGGATTTTATTGGGCTTTAGAAATAGTAGGCTTTAGAGATGTGATGCCAATATTATCTGGTTTTTAATAGTTTATTCAGCATCAATTTCGTTCGGAATTTGTCTTTAATCATTCACACCATCAAGCGGAGGATCATTCAAACCATTGAGGTGTATGAATAAGGCGCTTGTAATGGCGGCCAATACTAAAAGCTGTGGTGTGGGCGTGTCCTGTCCGCCATATTTGTTAACTCCTATATTTCTTCAGAGCCTACGGACTGACGCGCAAATTTTGCAACGATACGATATTATTCATCGATTAGTTACCGTAAATAAGCATGAATTAACTTCTTCACTGTGCATTCTCTTTATTCAAATTAATAAACATCTGCATTCCCTACGAAAACATACACATACAGAACATATGTGGAACAGCATTAAAGTAACTAGGTTTTGTTAAACGTATAAAAGGAAGGTCCTAGAATGGAAAAGTCAAAGAGAGATGCTACTTCACTCTGGTTAGACCACACCTCGAGTACGCTGGGAGAATTTGGGACCGTGGTCAAGTAGATTTAACCAAAAAAATTGATAAAATACAAAGGAAAGCAGTGCTCTTTGTTAAAAACTGATACGAGCGTACATATAGTGTCTCACAGCTTTTAGAGGGATTAAGGAGGGAGCTCCTAGAGACACGGAGGCTACATGCTAGGCATATATTGCTTGATTAATTCAGAACTGATATTTTTCAGAGCGACTTAGAGAATATTATCATGACTCCTAAACTACATCCCTAGGTCTGGCAGAAGCGATAAAATAAAAGAGGTACACTGCCTAACAGATAGGTTCTAACACTTGTTCTTTCCGCGAACAATAAGCGACCACAATAAAAATTGAGCTCCACGAAATATGCTCCTATAATACATGTCACCATTTCATCTCCAAAAATCCTAAACCTTTACACGGCTGGTGACAATCGAGTAGAACCCTTAGCCTTAAGCGACGAATATATGTTTCTCGAGTTACTTTACATAAATTTCAAACATGTTTGTTATTCTTGCTATACATCCACTAATTCATCCATTGCGTCGTGCTATCCATAGGAAAGTAAGGAGAGAGCAGGGTTAAACAATATGGTAATTATTTCAGGTACCGAGCCTAATTTTGCTGACGTAATTCACCCTCCATCTACCGCAATGGGTGAAGCACGCGCCGACGAGTGAGAATATATTCTCCGTTGAGATAAATGAAGAGGGCGCTTGCTATGCTGGCCAGTGCTAAAAACTGAAGCGTGTGCGCTATCTTCGTTTGAATCTCATTTTCCTTTAGCGCTTGCGGGCTAATGCACTAATTTTTCAATCTTACTATGTTTTCCATCGTTAACTTGCTGGAAATCAACATGCACTTACTTCTTCAATACGCGTCCTCCTTGCGTATTATGTTTTGTTTTACTTAAATTAATAATTATCCGCATCTCTGGTGAAAATCCTGTAAAATCGAGCAGAATCCACAGCTTAGACACACATCGAGCAGAATCCACAGCTTTAAGCAGCCGACTTATGTTTTAAGAGTTACTTGCCTTGAATTTAAAGCAAATGGAAGCAAAGCAAACTCTTGCTTTACATCGCTGACTTGTCCATTTCGTCGTGCTATCCGAAAGAAATGTAGGATATGGGAGGGATAACCAATATGGAGGAAATTTCTGTTGCCAGGCAACAGTCAGATGACTTAATGCCCTCTCCATTCACCTTAAAGATCCCAACATATCCTACCTATCGCATAAGATACGTCGCGATTTCTAGCGGAATTCGAGACTTGGTCGCAGCTATGCTCATAATAAATGGTCTTATTCGACTTCAACAATGATTATCTAAAATAACGTCAATTTGATAGTTAATATTGGTCTGATTGGTATTCATTATGTGTTGAATTTATGTGTAAGTTGTTTTTTCCTGCAACTTATCAATCGCCAAAAAACATTTTCCAATCAGAATTAATGGCATTGGCAGTATCTTGGAGGCATTTATTCATCATTAAATGATGAATTACCAAGTTTTCCACGAAAGATTTATTACGTTCTCACTACCCGGGCTTCATCGCTGCGCGACATCAAGTACAATTTTTGTGGAAAACTAAGTAATTCATTATTTCATTACAGTGTCCGATATTACTCATATTCATCGTAAATTCCTTGAAACATTCTTGCTGCATCTTTCTTATTTTCTTTGGTGTGGAATGGCTTCGAGCGAAGAATTCTGCTGAGTAGAGTTTACGGGAATCGCATCTCAATGAATAATTCACCGTGACTTCGTGAGCTTCTCACGCGGGATCTCTTTCACCGCGGCCTCCCGATCGACTTGCCGGAAGCAAAGTAATTATACGCCGTGAAACATCCAATGGCTCCCTTAAAAAAAACGTTAATATCATGAAAATATTCAGACTATTGTTACCCTTTTCCCGTTAATGCGATTAAATTATACTATCAAAATTGTCGCTTTTCTATTTGCTCCCCGTTACACGCTTCTTTTTGCTGAACTGATGGATTTCAATCAATCTCATCGCGTTGTCAAGGCCATTAGTTTGAATGAATGATGACCATAGAATATTTATCTTTGCCATCAAGTTGTTTTTCAAATTTTTCCGATCACGGATCACTAAAATATAAATGAAGCTTGTTATAGCTTGTGCCAAATATTATTTCTCCTAGATATTAATGAATTTCTTCTCAATAAAAAGAAATATATCTCACTCTTCCAAAGATACCAAAATATCAGCCCCTTACCGAACTAATTTCCTAGATATTATACAAAATATACCGGCCATTCTGCATGTGAAATGGTATGAGCTTGTACTAATGAAAGACTTTTTTGGAAAGTATTTCATTAGTACATGCTCGTACCATTTAGAGAAGTCTTTCATTAGTAAAAGACTAAAGAAAATTTCTAATAGATCTCGTAAAATAATTGTGTGTGTAGTTTGTAAGTTTTTCAACCATTTTAAAAATAAACCGTGCAGTTATTGCAGTATTTTTTTTCAGGATCAGAAATAAACCTGTCGTATTAGAGGACTCTTAAATGTCCCTCGTTAAAAAAAAATTAGTCAAGTTGAAGGCCTATATAGATATTCTAATTTGATTACTTAATATTTCAGACTTTTCAAAGCATATTACTTATATTGTGATAATTACTTTGTGCTTCTTACTGCCGCTGAAATCATGATGTAAAATTTGAATATGGTCTCCGATATGCCTGGGTAAATATCTCGCTCAAACTACCTTAAGTAAACGTCCAAATGAGAAAAATTTGCTGTATGCGAAAGTTTACTCTTCCCTACTAAATTGTATCGTGGAAGAAATTGAGAATTTCGGGTTCCAAAGAACAACAGTGCGTGTCTAAAGCAATGCAAGAATGTAACTGAAGCAGAAGAGGTTTGCAGTAATACGACGAAAAACATTTTCCTGGCGAGCGTTTAATTATGCGAGGTACTTCCAGAAAGTAAGTTCCGTTTGATTTCTCAAAGAAAACAAGTACATATTTTGAAAAAAAATATTTTGTCGTGAAAAAAATTTTAGACAAATTATTTTTTACACTGCTCCTACTATTTTGTAGGTACTTTTCACAGTGCGGGACTGACTTCTGTAATACCTCTTTATGAAATGTTTCCGCCAGTGATGCCAACAAAGTAACAATATGTCCTTTGATCTCGTCGTCATTGTTGAATACCTTGCCGCCAATGCTTGTTTTCAGGTACAAAAAAAAAGTCTGAAGTCACTGGCGCTGGAGCGAGGTCCGCGCCTAATGTAGGGTGGTTGAATTGTTCCCAATCAAAGTTCTGTGAAAGTAGTTGTGCCATGTGAGCAGTGTGAGGGCGGGCATTGTCATGAATCAAAACAATAGTCCCGCCAGTGAGCACCCCTCGGAGGAGGGATTTTCAATTTTATTCGCCATTTCAAACGCGCACGACGAAGCGTACGCAACAATCAGCTAACTCATAATGGCGTCAACTCCTTCTCAATAGGCTAATGTGAGTATCGCGCATGTGCGAAACTGCGATCGTAGCGCTGTGGTGGCAAGAAATACAAACAGAAATAACTTTCTGTGTATGTATTCCTCTTCTCAGCATTACGTTGCGTCAGCGACAATATTGTAGGATTTCTTATAATCTACCGGTCAGTTTAAACGAAATTTTTCGACTGGGTGATTCTTGTGCAGTGTTTAATTTCAATTCCATTCTTCGAACTTTCCGTGTGGCGAAAAATGTTTTTTTTTTCATCTCTGGAAAAAGGTTTAAAAATAGTTCCCGATAATAATATACATATATATTGTATTGCTTTTATTTTACTTTTATAAATGCTATCTACTTATTCAGGAAAATATTTTTTTAGAATGAAAAAGAAAACAAATGGAATTGACTGCTGAATCTAACGTGTAAAATTTGAAAATGGTCTCCGTTATGACTTAGGAAATTTCTCGCTCAAACTAACCCAAGTAAACGTCTAAATGAGCAAATTTGTGATTTGCGAAAGTTGATTCCTCCCAATTTAATTGTATCGTAGTAGAACTTGTGTGTGCCGAAATCCAAAGAACAAAAAAGCAGAAGACGTCTGCAGTGATACAACCTTGAATATACGCATGGATTGTTGACTCGTCGCCAGAAGCTGTTGCCCAGAATTCCCTAAACAAACAACTTTGTCGATTGTGGCGCCGTCTAGTGATGAAAGACGGCATTACAAATGTAAATACAGTGTAAAGATCGCGAATAATCACGTCTTACCGGTTTTACTTACCAGTAATTATAATGCAGTACATAAAAATGTAGTACTACACGCGGGACGTAATTACACCCTTTTTTAGTATTGTCCGGCTTACAGATATATTTAGTTCCTCTCCAAATTTAATTACAAAAATGCACATTTGACTTCTTAGCACTTAATGAATATCGTTCTACGGCAATTTTATAATAATATGAGGTGAAAAAAGTAGAATGAATTAGTAGACGGATACAAGTACTATAAGGACTTCAAAACCATTATCCTACAATATTATCTATGGATAATAAATTGCGCCAATAACTATCATTTTAACCTTTGATATGAGTCACTTCCTACTCTTAAGAGTGGAAGAATTTAAAAGCAATAGCAAATAAAGGAGAGATTTTTGAACCTACTCCGAGTCCACACATGAATAGTAGGTTACACATTAACATCTACATCAATCTATCTAGATCATACAGGGTGGGGCAGAATGGACTCCCTGATTTGACGGGCGAATTGTAAATAAACAAACAAAGATAGTTTTAAAACGTTTTTATTTCCCAAAACTACATTCAATGCCATTTTATTTTCATTTGGATTTGAAAATTAGTTCATCCAGTTGACGACCTTGGCGAGCGATGCACATATTGAGTCGTTCAAAAAAGTTTTCGAAAACTCTTCTCAGCATATCTTCTGATATTCCAGCGGTGACATCTGTAATTGCCTCCTTAATTAAGAGCTTCCAAGGTCCTTGCTTGAACTTTGTAAACCTCAGCTTTGGGATATCCCCGAAGAAAAAAATCGCATGGACTCAAATCCGGGGAGCGAGGGGGCCATGGAACATCGCCTCGTAAGGAGATCAGGCGGCCGGGAAACTGTCTTTGCAGGATTTGGCCTGAACGAAGGGCGGTATGAGCCGTGGCACCGTCCTGTTCAAACCAAAAGGCTTGTGTGTCATATTGCTGACCATACTCTTCCATTTTAGGTTGAAAAAAGTTCTCCAGCATGTCACAATAACGCTCTGAAACTAGGGAGTCCATTCTGCCCCACCCTGTACATTCTGTTTCCTAAGGCTCTCAAGAGGTAATAAACGAAAAAAATGTTGCTGTAAATTAACAGTAAAAGATCCACACAACAGAGAAAAGGCTCACGATGGAGGTTTCATATGCCTCTTACACACTTCCTGTAGTAGATATTTCCTCTCTAGCATTTACAAAGTAACTGTTAGGTCTCAAAAATAGCAAGCTATTATTCACAGCATCAAGTAATTCATATCTCTTCAATCGTTATTGAATATTCACAACAGTCTCACGTTAACAACAATCAACAACGGCCATTTATGAGTCGACTGAGAAGACTTTTTTCTGAGTAGCGCCAAGGACTGGGTGAACTAATGCCCGTATTCATAGTCGTATTCCTAGGGGTAACCTGGGTATCCCCTAGCCAGGTAACACCTAGGGGTCCCCTACGCTGAGCGATTCATAAACCTTACCTGGGAAACACCCAGTCAGGGGACGCCTGGGTAAGAGATTTGGAAACAAACCCATGCAAAAATACATATGAACGGTTTTGATGAATGGTTCTCGATGTTTTCGATGCTCACTTCTCACCGTAACCAAGCACGCTATAAACAGTAATACAGAATACTGTTACAGAATGTTGATGAAAAATTATTGAAGGAATATGAGAGAATGTTTACAATATTACTTGAATATTTATGTAATATGAATGGTGAGAAAAACGAGGATGGTTCAATAAGTACCCGTGTTTTTTAACAGAAGATGTTACTATGGAAAGTTACGCGTGAGCAGCAGCACTGCGTTAGGGGAGCTTTGGGTAAGCTTCATGCCTTACCCAGGAAATCGACGGCCTGGGGGAGGGTTCGGGGACAACAGTCCCTTGGGTAACGACTATGAATACTATTTCTGAGCCAAGGGGCTCCCCCACACCTGGGGGACACCCAGGTAACGACTATGAATACGGCCCTAAATGTGGAAATTTAGGCGACACGGAGCCTAGGCAACGATTCAATGTATTTGAATCCATTATGTATATTCATGGATACATCGAAAAATATTTCCAGCTTAGCGTTTAATTAAATCAAAATTACGTTGTAGTAACGACAATATTGTAGAATTTCTAATCTACCAGGTAGCTTGAACAGAATTTTACGATTGGGTGATTCTTGTGTAATGCTTTCAATTTTTTTTTAAGGTGCTGGTTAGGCTCCCTTCCATCTTGAAAGGTTTGCCCACCCTTGTCCTCGGAGATTGTGATCTGTGAAACCGGAAGCGTGCGTTCTCTTCTTGATTAAACCGATGGTCACGCTCCGTTCGTCCTCACACAAGCCTTCCGCCAAGAGTCCCTCCGTTGTCTGCGGTCAGTGGACTCACGGAAGCGTTAAAATTCGGCGGGATGGTTTCGAGCGACGCCGTAACCGAGGATATGGAGGGCGATAGTAAGTCGAAAGAAAAAAGACTCTCTTTCCTTAGCAACAGGAAATCCTTAAACAAGGACTCACCTGTTCCGCTCATTCCAATCGCGAAGCGAATGCGAAGGTTTCATTGTCGACCGTTAGTTATACGCGGTCCTTTAAAGGACGGGAGTTGGCTCTGGGCGATGCCTTGTCCTATCTGATTCAACCTCGCGGGCACGTAGTAACCTCCAGCGGGCGGGCGGGACGAACAAAAGGAAGATCGAAAAAAAAGAACTGCGTTCGTGCGCGTTCGAGAAACAAAAGAATTGAGCAGGGCGTGGTTTGTGGGGGTGGGGAGAAGATGGTTTCTGGGTGAAGCTTTTCGGCGGGTTGAGAAAGCTGTGTTTCTTTTCTGGTGATAGGCTGTCTTTCTCTCTATCAATGCTCGTGCGTACTTTAATATAGCGAAGGCGAAACACGGTGGCAGTAGATTGCGTGTAGCGTGACGCAAAGGGGGTAAGTCTCGTGTCGACGGGGCCGGATAAGTAGCTGAGGTGAGAGGACCAAACCAAGGTTGAAATTCGCCATGAAAAAATCATTTGACTTGACCGGGATTCGAACCCGGATCTTATATGCACCCGTGCGAGTGACTTAGTACCACATCGTTTGTTAAATGCAATGATTGGAAAAAAGAGGACCACACGTTTGGAAACGCTGCCAGCGCAACACCGTTCACCTTGACGGAGCGGGAACGTGTTAACGGCACATACCACATTTATGATTCGAATAAAGATGGATAAAAATTCAGTGTTACTATCTGCAACCCGTAGGACATGTTCATTTTAACATTGGACTAAGGGCCGCAGAGAGCTAGATAATTAATGTTAATGATATTTTTATCATTTTGACATTGGGTACGAAATTTTTGGCAGCTCTGAACCCGGATAGTCAAACTGGGAGACTGCTCTCCTGCGTCATTGTGAACTTATTTGTAATCACTATAATCAGTCGACATTCAAATACGATACTTCTTAAATCTTTACGTCTGGTTTCATAATCCGTGGTCCACCTTAACCTGAAGATGACATAGCCTTTAACTAACTTTCAACTAAAAGTTCTAGTTTTGTGTTGTACATCAAACTGACGGATATTTTACATGAGAGTTATCGATGAAGGAGTGTCAGGTCTTATTTTTCCTATTATTGCTAAACTAGTATGATTATTGTTTTCTTCGCAAAAACGACACTAGTTAGGCCACATTTAGAGTACGCCGCAAGCATTCAGGAGGCTGCCTAGAAGGGTTACTTAGAAAAATACCCTAGGATGCCACTTGTTTCGTTAAAAATGGGTATGAGCAAACTGGGAGTGTAAATCAGCCTATCTGAAGTGTAGTTCGGTTTGGCCGCAAGAGACTCGGAAGACCACACTCTAGGCTATTATTTCATATTAAAAAAATAAAATTATCTCCAGTTTCTGCGTTGATACGAAGTTTATGATTTTCGCTCCTCACTTCTACATATTGTGCTGATAGAGATGTTGAACTATTATTGTTTTATTATCGATTTGGTGAGTTTAAATCTTACTTCTCTCCTCACGCCACGTGAGACTCTGAGAAGAAAAGAGAACGAGACACGGAGACCGCTCTGAACTTAAATATCTTTTCTGTCTTCTCCTGTTTTGAAGTTTTTGTTTCATTTTGATTGATTGTGTCCCAATACCTCGTGCCAAACGTTCCTCGAGCGTCTAGCAAGTTTTGTAAATGTAATCTGAGGCAGGGTAGTAGCATTTTACCTTTTTTTATTCAAAGTCGCATCTGGGAAAGAATGGAAAACTCTCTTGGTTACAAAAACCATGTTAGAAAAAAATTAATGACCGTTTCCAAGAATATTTAGTTATGGAATAAATAGTTATGAGATCCATAAAGTTATACATCTCATAAGTATATTCGGGTTGGAAAAACACATCCACTAGTTACTTAACTTATTTGCCAATAGTTACAAGCTTCGAATATTTGTTTTTATCTTCCACCGCCGGGTAAAATTTACAAAAGCTTAGCGTATGTTTAATTGCAAATGCGGATGATAATTAATCAGTAAGAGTAAACAAACTGATCATTTGTCTCAGAACAACTATTTCATCAAGCAACGAAGTCTCCTAGCGGTTCATTGCGCATCCGCCATCTTGCCTACTTTTGAAACTCATAACAACATGCCTTAACTTATGAAAATAATAAATTTATTGACTGTTTATGCAACACTTATTGAATGGTTGCCATGGCTCATGGGTCCCATAACTATAGAATACATGTGTGTCGTTCCTGCAGCTGGCCATAAGTCCTTCATTTTATATGAATAGATAATTCAAGGAAGTACTTTTATTGTGAAATTTAAAAAAATGCCATATTGTTCCTTAAATCGATATTTAGATGAATAATGTTGTAAACTTGAGAACAATTAATTTTTCAAATTAATATATTTACTTATTTAAAGATTGCAGTCCATTGGATTTTTGAAAAGGTCGCTGATTTACTATATCCCCGGTATCCTCCCAATTTATGTCGATGTACGTCACCCGTACGTTTCAGTAGTTTAATCACTTGTAATGACGGGATTCGCTGCGAGTGTTTGGCATATTTGATGAATTAGCTTTAAACTGCTTACGTTGGTACGTCTGCACTCGTTGATACCCAAAGAAAGAATAAGGAAGAATTTTGCCCTGGCTGCTTTCAACAAGTTCTTCTTATCTGGTGGGCGAAACGTTGCTTTCGGCTGGAGAAGATCTTTCGCGATAACTTAACCGACGTCACTGGAAGAAGTTTGGCTTTTCAGTCTTGATTCTGGGTTAAAATATTAATTGCACGGCCGCTTGAGTGGCTACTTGGATAGGATCTCGAGGCTACGGGCTTCACATAAGGTCGAAGACACGAGAGGAGATTGTATTAATGCCGATGACTGAATCCGGGTGGTGAGGTTTTAAATAAATGAAACTCGAGGTCGAAAAGCCTTCTGTTTAACCTTTTGTTCGGGTTCGGATCTTTAGGGCGTTGCGAGAATTTTCCAGCTGTTGCACTTCGTGGTCACTATGCGTATCCGTTATTCCTTGTTGGTCCGATAATTTATATTTGTGACTGGGTCTCATTAAGGAGACAAAGTGATTTTTTAATACAAAGAGAAGAATAATGGAAAAGAAAACTTTGTTTGATTTCATCAATTTATTTTTAAGATACGACTAGCTTCGACGCAGCGACGTCATTATCATGTGGCGCAGTGGCGTCATCACCAGGTGACGCAACGGCGTCATCTTCATGTCTGAAGATGACGCCGCAACGAAGAAACTAGTTGTACCTTGAAAATAAATTGGTGGAATCAAACAGTTTTCTTTCCCATCATTCATAATGAACTTCCGCAGAGTTGAGCCGGAAACCAATAGGGATCACATAGAAATAAATTATAATGATTCCGAAATACTACTCCCAGATAATTTGTGAGTGAAAACTGAATTTGAGTAAAAACTGCGATTTATTTCAAATTCCCGAAGTCAAAATCACGGTAATCTCCTAAATATTCCTTGACAGTCGACAGACAGACAGACAGACAGACTTGACAGTATTTTACATTCCGCACTGGCACAGAGTGGAAAACTATCCTTTTAAAGTAAAATTTTCTCATTTTTGTCATTTTTCTATACTTAAGATATTTTCATGGAATTGAGGTTCCCCATGTCGGGTGTTTGGGATATTTTCGTTTCTAATTAATTACTTTGATTTCCTTTTGAAAATTTCATAAGATTTGCCTGTGAATCAATTGAAAAATCGTAATCAATATTCATTAATTCAATGCTCTTAAATGTGAAATGAAATACCCGCTCTAATCTGTCTCACTATGCCTAAAACATCTAGTTCATTGTATAATATTTGAATATGACGGTGCCCGCACAGATAATATTATGTTTCACCTAATTGTTCATGTGCTTTCTGCAGAGATATCGTGAAAATTTTGAAATTTTGGGCTCATACTTTGTATATCAAACGAAAAATTGAACTCCTGTTTGGAGAAAATATTGTTTCCCATCAATTTTCATTGTGTTGTAATTTATGTAAGATGAGAGGGTTATTAATGATATTACATCAAAAATTATATTTGACTAATGTCAAAAAATAGGAAACTAGTTGATAAATTAAATTGTAAATTTTTAGTGAAAAGTTTATTGAATATTTAGCTTACGTGGAAATTTCCCGTTATATTATCAGAAGGGGAGATAACTCTTGTCGTATGTCAGTTGCAACGGTAAATTACACGTACGTTCATGATGCATTTTTCATGGGTTTAAGTATCATTACGGGATTGATAGAGGTAGTCCATTTTTATGTCTGTCGTTAACTGACATGAATGCCAAGCTTGGAACATAATGGTATTTAGCATTCATGAAAGCGGATATCCGGTGAGGTTTGCGGCGCAAACCCTTTAGAATTCCAGACGGATGTGGTTGCTATTTTGGCATTCAATCAGGAGCTCTCCCTATAAAGTGCTCAAAATTAGGAAGTCAAATCTCCGCCCTCCTTTGACCTCGACGTTCCTTATCACGCAATGGACTTGGCGACTTTTGGAACACCGCGGCACTATGGTGAGGTCAGCTTTTGTTTCAAAATCCTTATTATTATACAAGAATGACGTTACTATTAGGGTCAGGTAGGGATAAGTGGAAGAAAGGAAGAATGATATAGATTATTGCTGGCGCACACCTTAATTTGCCAGTATAATTACATGATTTATATGAGCTCATGTCCTACCTCTTTTCATTTCGTCAACGAAACCGGATCTCTTCCTTCCGCGCTAACCCAATAAGCCTAAAATGTGACGCAAAATTTTTAAACAACATCTTTTCCCTCTCTCAGTGGTCTAAAATTGCAAGAACACGTGCGCGAATTCATGAACGCGAGATGGCAAAGTAGCCGCTGCTCTAAATCAAGTGTTATTGCACGCCAGATTGAGATGAACATGCCCTTACAAATTGTGCAAGTTGGTGCCTCTTATAAAACGGGCTTAAATGAAAAACTGATGTTGGTCTCCAAGTACCCTCCAAATGTGATACCCTGGGGATGTACATCTACATCTACACAATGCCCCGCGAGCCGCCGCATGGGCGAGTGCCAGAGGGTGTTAGGTCACCAGCCGTGTAAAGGTGTAAGTTTTTTGGAGATGAAATGGTGACATGGATTATAAATAGTGACATGTATTATAGGAGTGTTTTTAGTGGAGCTCAATTTTTCTTTGTCTTTTCTCATTGTTCGCGGAAAGAACGACTGTTTTAACCTATCTGTTCGGCAGTGTATCTCTCTTATTTAATCGCATCTATCAGACCTAGAGATGTAGTAAGGACTCATGATAATATTCTCTATGTCGCTCTGAAAAATACCAGTTCTGAATTTATCAAGCAACCTAAGCCTAGCGTGTAGCCTCCGTGTCTCTAGGGGCTCCCACCTTAATCCCTCTAAAAGTACTCAGACACTATATGTACGCTTGTAGCAGTTTTTACGAAGCGCGCTTTCCTTTGTATTTTATTAATTTTTTGGTTAAATCTTTATGACCAGGGTCCCTAATGCTCGCGGAATATTCGAGGTGTGGCCTAACCGGAGCAAAGTGGCATCTGTCTTTGACGCTTTCATCCGAGGACCTCCCTATTATACATTTAACAAAACCTAGTTTCTTTAATGCTGCGCCACATATGTTCTGTATGTGTAATCCCCATGTTATTGGTGAAGTGGATTATTGTCTTGAGAGTGGAGTGTTCAGAGAACGCCAGTGCAATGCGGAGGAGCGTTTCGTTAATTTTAGCAGTTTTAATGCAGTACTGGCCAAGACCGCGACGCTCCCCTTCCCTCAATGGTAATGCCAGGTAATGCTTTACTAGCAGAGCACTCTAGCGGTCAGGCGCTTCCCAACCACGATTACCCCGCCAAATTTGAACCAAAGCACTGAAACCTTGAGCGATAGCATATAACATGACCTCTGCATTCTTCCGATATTGGTCCAAATAATGAAAATTCACGAGGTTTCCTGATATTTGACATTGTTTCTTAGGTTTGGTACATAATTTCCAATGAAAAGAAACCAAATGGAATTCACACAAAGTTGATTGTGAATAATGACACCGAAGACACAATTTACATTGTTACAAAAACTTAAACATAACATTTGAAACAAAGAAGTGGAATTCATTTTCAAACTTGGCATAAAATCACATAAATCCTCGCACAGCCATGCTATAGGACCATAGGCCAAATTTCATTAATTAGATGTCAATACAGAAGTAAGAGCAGGCTTCGGTCATACCTCTAAAACATCTAACCATCT
The DNA here is from genome assembly GCA_963169105.1 of Ceriagrion tenellum. Taxonomy (NCBI): domain Eukaryota; kingdom Metazoa; phylum Arthropoda; class Insecta; order Odonata; family Coenagrionidae; genus Ceriagrion; species Ceriagrion tenellum. The sequence goes on from OY720643.1 coordinate 94,331,653, forward strand.
TATTCACACCGTACTTACCTCGCTAAGTCACTCGGGAAGTTGAAAAATGCAATTTTTTTTGTCTAATCTGCAGCCAGAAAAATTACTGCACCAACTGGCTGAGCAATAATTCCGCCCGGGTCGCTTCACACATCCACGCCTTGCCGCCATGTTTGTTATTTTGATACGGACCATGCAGGCCAAGTGACTTTTTCCTAACGAAATCATAACGTAGTTTTTCGTTAACCAATTCACTGAGTATAAACAATTAAAATAATTATAAATAAATTAATAACCTATTATCGTCTTATTTAAAGATCTTTTTTAATTTGCGCCTGAAGTAGATGACGCTAAAGTCACTGCATACGATATATCGCAGCAAGCGTCGTAGCCTTGGTACTGGCGGCGTGTGAGAAGAAGGCTGTAACTTCTCAATACCAACGAAATGAGCGTATCTGCTCTGAGGCGAGCTATTGACGGCGGTCTCAATGGATTAAAGCCCGTCTCCTTCTGCTCCTCCCACCTACGCAAGAGATCGTTCAATTTCGCGGTCTTCGCCAAACCCCTCTCAACGCTGAACGTTCCAAGGAGTGCTTTTCATCCGCTGATTTCGCGGTGGCGAGTTCTTATGAGCTCCATTCCGGAGATCAGCGGGGCGTGTGAGATAGTCGCTCATCCTCTTTCATTCGTTGCGTGTCGAATGATTGAGTGCTCCTTGAGTCGAGAGCAGTAGCCGCAGATGTCGTCGGTCTAAAGTTTGGTTCGATTCGTAACTCCGTAATTCTCATCTCAGACATTCTCACCATTCCTCTGTGGTTTTATTATTTTTATAGTTTCTCGTGTTTCGACTGAGCTGCTATATGCGGAGTCTCCTTTGACTAATGTTTTTATTCTTTCTTCCCACAATGATGTGCGTTACACATGAAAAAAATTAATTAAAAAAAACGCTTTAAAAATTCCCCAGGTCCAGAAGGAATATCTGCAATCGTGCTCAAGGAGTTAGCGCCACAGATTGCACCATTCTTAGAAATTATATTCAGGAAAAATATTTTCCAAAGGCAAGGTGCTCGAAGACTGGAAAATAGCCAAGGTCACACCGATATTTTAATAAGGGAAAAGAAGTGACCCAGGAAATTACCGGCCTATATCTTTAACATCACTTTTGTGCAAGAACCTCGAACATATTGTTGTTATCAGTATTATGACATTACTGGACAATCGTTGCTTCTAACACTGCAGTCAGCATGGCTTCCGTAAGGGCAGGTCCAGCAAAACACAGCTTGCTCTTCTTCCTTTATGATATCTTAAAATCAAGTGAATCCAAAAAGCAAGTTGACGAGATATTCCTTGATTTCAAGAAGGCATTCGACAAGGTTCCTCACAAAAAAACTCATTTATATATTGAATCTATGCAGAGTTAATAAAAAAGATAGTGAATTGGATAAGGGACTTTCTCGCCTAAATATTTAAATTGGGAAACTCTTTGGAAATTGCCATATTTCTTTTCTAAAAAAATTGGGCGCCATCACATTTGCAGGTCATGTATTTTGTTTCTTTCATATGAAACTTCGAGATCAACTATTTTCGCAATTTCTTTTAGGAAACTTTATATATTTATTTTTTAAATTTAGTGTCATCCTCATAATCCCAAGAAAAACTTTAATAACCTTTTAAATCTGATGTATCTACAAGTAACAACGTACGAGCTGAAATATCGATGTCCTGACTGGTAAAATGTCCGCTTAGGCTGATCTCAAACTCGCGATAGTTGGAGCCAATTTTTCTTCCCTAAAAACGAAACAAAGTATGCTACAAAGTATGCTACAAAGTATGGAAGTATCCCTAGAACTTCATTGAATGGGCCTGTCAATTGAGATGTAGTTGAAGTTCAACGAAGAAGAAAAGCTTCTCAATTCAACCCATCCTCGATTCCACTCGCCATTTTTCTTCAATAAAATAAACTACCACCGCTTTTACTGAAGGGTTAAAATGGTGTAAAAAAGAAAGCATGTTGGTCGAGTAAAAAGTAACGATGTCTATATAATCCGCAGAATCACCACCCTAACGTATTGATTTTATTGATACCAATTCGTCATCTGTCACTGAATCGCGAATTCGATAAAAACGGACGCACGTCGAAATTCGTCAGTCGAATGAGTCCTAATCGAAGCTCCTGATAGTTGACGGGATCGATCGGGCTACAAAAAAACGTCTTCCCAATTCTGTTCGTCTTCGACTCCGCTCACCCTTCTTTTTTTTATTAAAAATCCAACCGCCCTTCCCGAGAGGTTAAAGGGACGTGGACGGGAAGGGTGGAGCAGCGGCCGTCTGCCTAATAGAGGGAGCACAGCCATCCTTCTCGTGTCTCGCGGCCGTCCTTTTGTTTGTCGGCTGCGGAAAAGAAGACGTCGTCTTCCCGAACGGGTAGGAGATAGCTCTCTATTCCTTCCCTCGACCCCCCTCTCCCCCCGGACGATCGTGAGGGTAGAAAATAAAAGAAGAGCGGAAAGGCGCATTATTCTCATTCGTCGTCCGTGCCTCTCGGGACATGCATCAGCGCCTTGACAAAGTGGAGATGAATTCCAGGGGAACGATAATAAATCGCTCCGGCTGGACGAGACCAAAACGGGAGCCGCAGAGAACCCTGCCAAGCCAACTTTCCCTCCTGAGACTATGAGATACTGCAATGTATCGATTACGATCTGCACGAGGTATCGAATTTCGACATAAACTGTGAGGAATAAATTGATGGATAAATATTTGTGGCTCAATTTTAGATATTTCAATCAAGCATGAATTAAAAAAACAATGAGCTTTAGTTAGCTTCAAAGATTTCCTGTGGGAAGCTAACATCATGCAATGAGTGCCCAAATGCAGGATAATTCTCATAAGATGTATCAATGATATAAAGCATAACTAATCATCTTTAGATGAATATGCCAGATTAAAGAATTAACGAAGAATAACCTAAAAAATTCAAAAATAAACTAAAATATTAAAAATAATCTAATAAATTAAAAAATAAGATACAACATTTTTTTACAAAATCGAAAACAAAAAATTAAACATTAATTTATTCATTTTACTTGTACCCAAAAACAAAGTCTACATTTAAAGATCAACCAGCCATTCCTTGAGTTTTTTTTTAAGAATGTCAACTCATTTTTACGACCTTGTAGAGTAGGTGGTAACATATTGCGTAGTTTAGGTTCAATGTGAACATAATATCTTTTAAATATAGGAAGGTGAACATTTTGTAGAGGAAATAGCATATTTCTACGGTCACCTCCGATATGTGGTTTATCAAACCAGGTAAAAGTGTTGCCTTTTTCTCAAGATGAACGTTCGTAGTACCTTAGAAATGTATATGTGTCAGGGGGTGACACCTTTAGGCTGCAAAATAAGGGAAAACTGGGGTGGCGATAGGCGGTCGAAGCCATAGGCAGCATTGAAACTATGAATATTGGGGCTGCTAAGATGGTGTGTTTCCTAGTTGGAATGCTTAAAGTTACGATATATGTCGAATTTTATTTGTACCACTCATTTGATTTCGAGTAGCAATTGTAAATGTTAGTTTACACATGGAAGTTGACCTCTATGAAAGTAGCGAGTGTAGCGATATCTCGAATCCGATCGCCACTTGAAGGGCATTGTTGTGCTTACACGTTACTTCCGGATTTTCCCAAACAATTGCATGAGGAAAGTAAACAATGAATATGGTCGTTACGAAAATCGCACAAGTTTGGCAATAATGGCGTTCGTATATCGCTGTTTGAGTACCATAGGCAATCGTGAGTTTAATAATTTTGTATGAATTACAATAATTGTGCATTATGACGTCGAATTAAGTGTGTCCACTGTGACAATGAAAAAATTATCTAATGAGAGATAAGCCAAAAAGCTTATCTTAGGGGTTCTTTCGCATATTAAATATTTTCAAGAACAAATGAATATTTACATTAGCAACAATGAGTCCTCCTCCTACTAAGTTATTCGTTGTTTACATTTTAAATCTCCTTTTTCTGTCATTTGACCAAGATTCCACCAAATGCGATGCAATTTTATCGCAGAATTGATATGCTACTTGCAGGCAAAATAGAAACTAGTCATTTTTTCTAGCAAGTAGCAACCGCTTTCGATTATTACCACAATCGACCACCACTGCAGTGGAAGTCCGTGCTTACACATAGCAGAGTCGCTTGCAAGCGACTTCCAATGCTACTGTCATGGAAGTGACTTCCATGTGTAAACCCGCCTTAACATCCTGGTGATGTGATGTGATAAATTCCATGAACACGATTGAAAGGTGCAATATTTGGGTTGGCAGGTCGTAGTGTATGCAGAGATAGGGCTGAAAAATATTGCAAAGCATCTATGTATATCTATGTTCTTGAGATATCGAGGTAGACCATCTGGACTTGGCGAATCGATTCCCGAGATAGAATCCCAGCTCTTTGCTTTCGTTGTTCGTGGAATTGTCGGGTGGAAGCATTTCTATTAGTGCTGTGAATTATTACTATTGACTTCTGTATCCGATTTTGACATTCATTTTTGTTCCTTCTCCTTGTCTTGAGTTGCGGTTTTATACCAGCTAGCTTGCCTAATGGGAAATAGGGAAATAAAAGACATCAATGGATGAGAAAAATCAATGAGATCTACGCATTTAATGCAAAATAATTGGATATGTGATAGACTAATATCTGGATTAGAAGTTATAACTATCGAATTGAGTCCTAATGAATTGTTCTATTACTCACTAATGTACGTTTAACAAGGCAAGAAACGTAAAAACATTTTTTTTTTAGCTTTATGAATCGTGGAAAATTTATCTCTATCGATAAAGTAAGCCTTTTGCGATGTACGACATGACTGCGCCCTGCGATATAATTGAATTTTCTATTGTATGCCGATAAATACCGGAATATTATCAAGAATATGACTTTATTGAGCGAATTACGATGATATTCTTCCTCGATATTCCGCGCTGGACGATGCGGTGTGGCGGCATCTTGCGGTGTGCAACTTAATGTGATATGCAGTGTTGCAATCTTATTCAACATGCGATAATACATGCGATATATATTGCATGTTTTATATTGCTTTTCCTAGAATCAATCTAGGCATTTCATTATAGTCAAATAAATTTACTGTGGTGTTACGTAGTTGAACTACGAGAATAAATAACTCACAGTTTGTCTTGAAAATGACGCTATAGACGTTGAAACCAGTGGACAGCTTTAAAATATAGTGCAACTGTACATTGTTTTACTATGAGCTATCTTACTATAGTGTTACGTGAGCCATTTTTTGCTACATTCGAGAGGAATGTTCATGAGAACGTTTTTCGTACATTGTTGTTTTCTATAGTTATTTGCTCTGTCAATACATCACGTACGATGGAAAAGTAATACGTTAACTTTTTTTGACAAAAACGACATTTCTTTTTTCAATGACTGTTTTTAGCTGTTTCGTGAACTATGACCATTTATGAATCATTAAAACTATTTGAGTGCCAGTCATATCGACCGACTGGATTTCAGGTTTGCGATCACTCTAAAAAAAACTTCGAGCTTCCAAACCGAAATCTCGGAATTCTCCATTTTTTTGTCGCCATCTCTAGAATTTTCCGTAAAACTCGTTTCTCTTTGTCGGTTGTTCTAATCTGACGTTTAAATTTATCTGTTTTAATAGAGTAAGGTACGGTAGGTAATGTAAATAAGTGTATGATACATTATATAAACGCGATGTGACGTGTATTCAACAGGGAGGAATCGTGCGAATTTCTAGGCGAATGGAAAACCAAACTTTCTGTTTGGCGAAAAATATTTTATTTATCTCCGGAAAAATGCTTCTAAACCGTACCCGGAAATAATGTATGTCAAAATGCAATTATTTTCATTTTACAGATTCTATTAATTGATGAAAATATTTTCCTAGGATGAAAAAGAAAACAAATGGAATTTACATTGCCGTCTATTTATTTACTGTTTATGTTTATTAAAAGACAAACTACTGAGTGTACAACAAAAACTGGGAGTCAGAATCAGATATATTTTTTAATCTTCCGATACAGTACAATATCTTGGAATTACCTTAACTTCTGATATATCGTGGGGATTACACATACAAAAAATTCGTGGTACAGCATTAACAAAATTAGGCTTTTTTAAACGCATAATAGGAAGGTCCTCGGATTAAAATGTCAGAGAGAGATGCTACTTTGCTCTGGTTAGGCCACCCCTCGAATAATACGCCGCGAGCATTTTGGACCCTGGTCAAATAAATTTAACCAAAAAAATTAATAAAATACATAGAAAAGCAGCGCGCTTCATTAAAATCTTCGTCAAATTGTTTATTTTATAAGTATCATCATAGTAGTAAAATGTATTGTTTTAATGATTTGAGCATAATTGTGTATGCTAATATTTTATGGAGGTTAAACATTAGTGTTGTCTTTTTTGCCGACTTTTTTATTTTATTTTATTGTAAACGTATGCATTTGTTATTAGGTGGCTTGCCGCAGAATATTAATAAATGCTAATATTATAACTGTTATACATCGACAAATTGGCGAAAAAAAACAACTAGTAGATAATAACTGTCAGTACGATATTTTGATGATAATCCTGAGTCCGTACTTGAAAACAAAATTTACAAACTGTATTTTGACCGTGCTATCATAGCTGACAAAAGAATACAACACAATAGACCCGATATCACATTTGTTGACAAATTAAACAAAACTGTGTACTTCCTAGATATAGCAGTTCCTTTATTATTATTATGTGGCTTAGGGCGAGTGTGGGGATATCATGCGAAAAGAGCTATGAACGGAGAATTTTACGATGCAAAATTTTAATCGCAATGCGATGCATGAAACTGAATATCGTGAAGCGTCCTTCTCCTCCTTAGCCATAGTCAAGTCTCCGGAGACAAGAAAAAAAGCGCGGGTAGGCGAAATGGACGTATGGAGCAAATTACCCCGGGGACGAGAGGAAAAATGGATGAGGAATGCCCGGGGAAGGAAAAGGCGCCCATTTGTTCACGTCCCGAGTTCACTTACGCAAGTTCTACTGCATTCGCATGCGAGTCGGCCGCTGGACATATATATATATATATATATATAATTCGATGTCTTTCAAGGCGATGGCCGAGGATTCAGGCCCGGTGTTTTGGAATTTGAACGCATTTACTTTCCTGAAAAAAATGCACACCTCCAGTGGCGCTATAAATTTTGATGCAACCGATGTTCGATGAACTACCCGATCAGTCAAGCGGGAAATTAAGGCTGTTTATGTTCAACAACCTTGCGTTTATCTCGGAAATTGGCCTGCGTGTTTTCAAACGGTGAAATGACTAGCCTGTATTGCTTGGCAGTTTATTGTGTGGAATTTACTGCTAGACATTCGCGAAGAAATGAATTTTGCATAATCCTCATTTTTTGTTAAAAATGCAAAGCAGTAGAGAATAGCCACCCGGCCTGAGCTGACTCCGTTTATGAGGTAACATTCAATTTACCCTTGGAAGATCTTATCAGAGGAGGTATTTGATAAGGATGCTGAAGATCTAATGGGCGGGCAAAGTTAGAAATGAAGTAAGTTTTGAGGCTTTTCCGGAGTGAGATGTTGAGAAGCAGAATTCTGCACGGAAGACGATGGGCGACTCGGCCATCGAAACGTTGGCACCTATGGAGTCTCTCACCCCGGTGGACTCACCCGAACAGAGCCTCTCAAAGCTAGAGATGATGAAGTATTCTGATGAGTAGAAGTTAATTCGAGTTCTGGCTCGCGAATGGACGCGGGAGATTTCGGACCGTGAGCTAGATCGGTGGACGAGGCCTCCCCAGGAGGGTGATCCTATATTTGACCAGAATTGGTCCGAGGACCCACTCCGATGACGTACGCCGACTGACCGCGCTGCGCCCACCGTTAAAGAGAGCCGGGGGATACCCCATCCCAAACTTTTGAGTAACGGGCTCCTCCGGTTCTCAATAGATGTGCGGTAGGTTATCGCGTAAGCGAAGACTGAGAGAGACTCGTCCAACGTTGCTGTGGGAATCTAACAACTACGAGCACTGGAGGAAGGCGGAGGCCCATTGTCGTCCTTTCGACGTCAATCCGCCTCATTAGTGTCGGACTCCCAGGGATTGTACGTTTCGTGTGGCGAACCCGGCTGCTGTAATCGCAGTCGGGTGCCGGCGGTCCGTACCGCGGCATAATCCCCTTCCTGTTACCTCCCCCCCAGTAAGACCAATCGGACGAAGGTTTTTCCATGCACCGACTTACTGGCCTCCTGCGCGCTTGTAGACGCCACTGTTCTGTTCTGATGAGTAGAAGTAGAAAGGACAATATGGATACAAAAAAGAACAGCCAGATAGATTGGATACACTCTGAGGCACAATCGTTGGCGAAGAACATAATTGAAGGTAAAATAGAGAGAAAATTCCCCAGAGGAAGGCCCAGGAACAAGCTCATTGACCAAATAAGGAGGAAAGTACAAAGGAGAAGCAAACATGAGATAAGGGACCTAGCATTATATAGGGAAGGATGTAGGACTGCAGTCAACCAATCTTAGGCTTGCACGACCAATGATGATGGAAGATCGTATTGTTCATTAAAACCTGTGTTGCGATTATGATTTGGTTTTGATTTTCCTGGCGTATGATACTGATGAAGTTTTCTCGGGTTTTCTACCTGGTCAAGTACTTTTTGGCCGACATTTTCGTGGCTGCCTCTGCCATTATCCTCAGGGCTTGTCAATTCAAAGAATTCTGCCTCCTTATATTCATGGATGGTTTCCCGCCAAACCATGACACTGGATACGCGGTATGCAAAGCCTGAAAGCCTACGTTTCCCAAAATCAAGTGGGAAAGAAGGTAGCGATCACTAATCACATTCGACTTGATCTTTTGGGCAGGAAACCGTCCATGTATATAAGGAGGCAGAATTCTTCGCACTGTCATGCCCTGAGGACGATGAGAGAGGCAGCCATTGAAACGTCGGTCAACAGGTACCTTAGCTGGTGATAAACCTGAGAAAAGTTCATCAATATATTGCGATTAAAATACTGTCATTTTATTTTTTATATTAAAGAAGAAACTGTGTTTTTTCTCGGTAAATTTAGAATTCACCTCCGTCATTTTTTATTCCCCGTACTCGGTAATCATCTGTTTCCCTGTGATTCCTCTTGAAGAATCTCCTTCATTTTCCATTGAGCATACTAAGGGTGGAAGGTTTTTGTTTGGTGTGTACTCTTGTACGGAAGTGAGACGTGGACTCTGGGCGCTGATGTGAAAAGGAGACTAAAAGCTTTCGAGCTATGGTGTTATAGGAGAATGCTTCGCATCTCCCGGGTAGAGCGGGTGACGAATGAGGAGGTCCTACATAGGATTGGAGGAGGTCCGTGTCTGCTGAGTGAGTTGGGTAAGAGGAGGAACACCTGGATTGGACACTTGATATGAGCGGAGGGCTTCGTTGACTCCATTCTTGAGGGTGAAGTGGAAGGGAGAAACGCAAGGGGAAGGCCCAGGCTGAACTACATCGGTCAGCTGCTAGAAGAGCTCGGCTGTCCATCCTATGCTGCATTTAAGAGGCTGGCCCAGGACCGAAAAAAAATGGAATTACTGCTGCAAACCAACCCTAGGGTTGTAACTACAGAAGAAGATACTAAGGGTTGCGGCGCTCTACCGGTCAGTTTTGGCATATTTTCGCCGGTATGCCTCTTGGGAGACAACATTGAAACCTATGTTACGCGGTCACCACCGGTCCCATGAGATAATTTCAGCTAAAGATGGTGACTGCTGAAGAAAAGGAAAAATTTATGTTGCTTTTATGTTTGGGGACTCACTGTCCCCGAAAAAAATCGTTCGCTTTGAGAGGTAAACGCTAAAGGGAGGTGGCCACGAAGGCAGGTTTTTCCATTTATTCTACAACCGCTCTAGGCCCGCTGTTATTTTTCTACTTGAGCTAGTATCCTTTCTAAAAGGGCTACCTTGAGAACTATTCTTCCCATGCCCGTGACCCATCACTGGTGGTTAAATGTGGTTTACTCGCACATCTGGCTGAAGAGACTCTTATAAGGAAGAGTATTTGGTTTGATAAGTATTGTACCAATATAATTGAACGTTATAGAAGTTAATAAAGCTCTCAAAGATTGACAACTATGTTGGGAATCATTAAAAACTGGTCAGTTTTCTAAGCCTAATAGCACTAACCAAGTCTTGTGGTGGACACTTCAAGTGCAGTGCTCCGTCTGTCGGACGAGACGTTAAACTATAGTCCCCTTTGGGTCATTCTTTAAGAGCAGGCTAATGCCGACACTGAGTTTCTCTCCACCCTTCTTACCTTACTGTCCCTTATGGCACAATAGACCTTAATTGTCGGTCGCTTCCTCATATATCCAATCCTATTCAAGCAATAACCCAGTTCATTGCCTTCGCTTACTCCAAAAAGTAACAGCCTATTGGTGTGGATGTATGCATGTTCTCTAACTAGGCAAAGGGCAGAAAAAATATCTGTCTAATCAGCATTAATTTTTTTAATGCCAGGAATGAATTTCATTAATGAAAGGCAGTCTCGACACAGGTCTGTGACCTTTGAGGCTGCCTAAAGCTCGAAGATATTTGCACGCAACACTCGACCAAAACTGTTGAGTATTAAATTATTCTAACAGTCTAAATTCATTTAGTTTAGGAAATGGGGTTAAAATGTTGGCCTAGAATATGTTGGGGTCACAAATAATTGTGTATATTTCGAAGTAGTTGAGCTTTAGGTTCTTACACTGCAAAAAGTTACATCGCTTTAGTTTAACCTAAGATCTTCTTCAATAGGGTAACTCAGGAGAGGTTAAAATATGTGACTTGTGAGGGGAGAAACTGGAAATTGCTTAACTATAGCTGTGCAGCGTTATAATTTTTCGACTGCCATATATGATTTTTCAAAAAAATAGGCTTTGAATATTTTATGAGCCCCCGTGCGATGAATAGCTTTGCAATAGCAAGCGGGAAAAGATGTCATCTGTTATTTAAGGGCATTCGCGATGTGCGTTAAATGTTGATGCGACGAGAAAAATCAATGATTTAATCATTTTTAATTAAATATCATGCGATGGGCGACTTGCATGCCTTCATGAGTTCCATCGATGGAAATATAATACAAGATCAACGTACTGGAGTTCCGCGTTGCATTGGAAGGACAATCTATGAGGCAAACCTACATATTTAAAGTCGTACTTTACAGCGAACCAATCGATTAGCTCATAATTGTCGCGTCTCAGTTGAAGCAATGCCTATAACACAATGCCTGTAATGTAATCGCTTTGCGTGAAATATGTTCGAATTACATTCTGACCTATTACTGAATAGACTTCGTGGAAACTTTAAAGATATATTTTTAAGCAAACCAATTCTATCTACATCTACATACTACCTTGCGAGCCGACGCATGGGTATGTGGCAGGGGGTTTTAGGACACCAGGCGTGTAAAGATGTAAGGGATAAGATTTTGGAAGGTGAAATGGTGACGATTATTGTGGTATCGCATTTAATGGAGCTCATTTTTTATAGTGGTTGCTTAATATGCGCGGAAAGAAAGTTTTTTCTTCGGGTCAAAATACTCTGGTCTAAATCTACATCAACATACTACCCTTCGTGATGCCACATGGGTGTGTGGCAGAGGGTGATGGGGCACCAAACGTGTAAAGATACTAGCGATAAGGTTTTGGAAGGTGAAATGGTGGCGTGTATTATGGGAGTGTATTTTGTGGAGCTCAGTTTTTATTGTGCGCGGAGAGAACGAGTTTCTGTACCTATCTGTTCGGCAATGTATCTGTCGTATTTTGTCGCTTCTGTCAGGCCTAGAAGTTTAGTGAGGCGTCATGATAGTACTCTCTGTGTAGCTCTGAAACACGCCAGTTCTGAATTTCTCAAGTAACCTAAGACTATGGTGTAGCCTCCGAGTTTCTAGGGGCTCCCACCTTATTCCCTCTAAAAGTTTGATTCACTATATGTTAGCTTGTAGCATTTTTCAACGAAGCTTGCAGATTATATTTGTATTGTATTACTTTTTGGTGAAAACTTCATGACTAGGGTCCAAAATGCTCGCGGCGTATCCGAGGTGTGGCCTAACCAGAGCGAAGTAGAACCGCTTTGAATTTTTCATCCGAGGACCTTAATTTATTATTTATTATACGCTTAACAAAACCTAGTTTCTTTAATTCTGTGTTGGATATGTTGCTAGTACACCTCTTACAGACATCAGACCGGGGAAGCTGTGTAAATTATTCTCTAAGCTCCTTACTATACCAGACCGGCGATTGGAGGGTGTATTCGGATTCCGGAGAAGACAATTTTTTATGCCGATTTTTATCACTTTGGTGCATTAGAAATTTCGTTGTAAAACTTAATGGCAAAAATAAAATTATAAATTAATGGAATTATTTTCGTTTATTGTGCACGAAAAGAGCGAGTTTCTGTACTTATCTGTTCGGCAATGTATCTCTCTTATATTATCGTTTCTGTCAGACCTGCAGGTGTAGTGAGGCGTCATGACTCTGTTCTTTGTGTCGCTCTGAAGCTAAGAAAATATAAGTCCTCCGTATTTCAAGCTCGAAAATGAAGCACAAGGATTGAATAAAATTTTCTTAATTTTTTTCTGAATGTGACTCTCTTGCTTTACGGACTGTTCTCTTCGGCTGTATCCTCCCCATCCTTGAGGATTTCTCTCCCAACTGGTTAACCGCCTATCCCTCTACGTTGAATCTCCTCGGCTGTATTTTATCTGGTCCACCACCTACCCCTCCACATTCAATCTCCTCAGCCATCCCAGCAATTTCTTTCTAGCTGTTCTTAGTCGCCGATACCCCCTCCCCTCCCCCCCCCAGGAGTTTAACCCGTGAAGAAGTTTTTTCCGCACTCGGCATTCGCGACCTACGTCAGCGCCGCTTGATAGCGGTCTTTAAACTATTGTATCATGTATTCTTTCCATTTCTTCTTTCAGGATTCGGCCGCGATGTTGTTTTACCGACGTTTCTCCTCCTCGCCGGGAGGCGTCTTCAGGTCGAAGATGCGAGCGCTACTTTTGGCCGAGTTTATTTATTAGAGGTCGGTGGGGTCGGTCGCTTCTGATTGGATGCCACTTTTGGCGCTATTTTTCATTTTTCTCCCTCCGTTTTGCGATAGAAAAGTGGTTTTTGCGCCAAAAGTGGCAGCCAATTGGAAGCGACCAACTCCACCGACTCTACCGTCATGTCATTTACATTCATCATCAAATGTCATAATTTCCGCGTACCATTCGGGGCATAACAGCTGTGATCGTCGTCATGAATAGTGCGAATTGTGAGATTAGCTAAACTGTAGATCTTTCTCTTTATATTCTCAACGTTCTTATTTATGCATGATATTTTGATCTGCAGTAGTTGTCTTTGTATCCCTTGCAGGTTGGAACGATTGACGATAGAATGTTTCTTGGTTAGTAGATTTTTAATTGGCGTGTTGAATGTGTGGTGCGCTGGTTTCAATGTAGTTTCGGTGTTCTGTCGTATAATTCATGCATACCTGGTGTGGAAGCACCCCCTGCCACACACCCTTTGGGTGGCTTGCAGGGTATGACGTAGATGTAGATGAACTGTATAAACCCGGCCAAAAGAAGCGCTCTTAACTTCGACCTGAAGACGCCTCCAGGAGATGAGGAGAAACGTCGTCGGAAAAACAACGACGTGGCTGAATCCTGGGAGAAGAAATGGCAATAATACCTGCTCACCGCGGAAACCTTAAGCAGAACTATTTTATAATGTGTTTAACGGTTATTTTTTTAATGATGACCTTCTTTCAGCTTTCCTAATCTGCGTTCATCCTCGCTTCACCCGTAACGCCAATCCTGTACGCGTTCAGAAATTCCGTCTATCTGTATCCCTGCGGTCTCTTTTCTACAGACTCTCCAGCGTATTCCATTCACTGGCAGCAAAAGATCCCTCGCGCGACTATGCCCAAATATTTACCTTTGAGGATAATTGTGGACCCCAGAAGTCAAGGGGTCTAAGTGACATTTTTGACAAAAATGAGTTAGGTACAGGAATGGGATGTGAATATATATACCTTTTAGGTGGTAAAGGGATCCAAGTGATTTTATTGACAGGTGCTGCTATCTAGGGTAATGCCTCTTAACTGCTTAGTGGGTTGTACGAAACATTTTCAACTTTGACTTAAGTTTTCTCAAAACAATTTGTTTTGTTACTTAGACCCCTTGACTTCTCGTGTCCTCATTTCTAAATGGTAATTGAGAGAGGTTATTTTTTTGTTACTTGCTTATATTTCTCGGGTAACTTTTTGTTGTTTTGTTTATTTATGAGATGTACTTGGTAAAGTTAATGGTTTTAGTAGTAGCGAGTTATCTTTTCATCTCTCTTCATCTCCCTCTTTCAACTACGCCATTATGTAAGGTGGTTTGAGCGAAATATCATTTGACTTAGAAATCAATGAATTTGGTCTCATTTTAAAGAAAAGTATATCACTCTTCTAATGACACCAAAAAAATGCAACCCCTTTCCACATTACGTTCGGAGTTATTTGCCAAAAAATACCAGCCCTCTTATAATCGGAAATGGCACGTGTATGCACTCCAGAGAGACATTATTTACAGAATGAGGAATTCTTGACACTTAGACGTCGTAAAAAAACTAACAGCGTGTGGTTTGTATGTTTTCTCAGCTGTATTTGAATATCGATCGCATTCCTTTCGCCTTCCGTTTTGAAGGAGCTTCAAACGCGCCGGGCGAAAGAATGATTCAAGTCAACGACGTATTTAGGTACTTTCATATAATTACTTACCATTTCTGTCATATAGAACTATATTATTGCTCCATCAATAATGCAATATTGAATTCATGTGTCGCACAGCTGGTGAAATTTAAACGTATAATTCGAACGTGGTCTCCATTATGACTAGGGAACTATCTCGCTCGGACTACCTTAAGTGCTTATTTAGTTTATGTTTAGTATGACTTGTTTTTGTTACTTTCCTTAGTTGATCTATATTATATGATCCAATGTAAAAGGCTATTTGGTGTTTTTTTGATGGTTTATTGAATAAATAAATAAATGTGTCTTTCCGGGAGTCGCAAACTGTGTCTACGCCACTGACTGGATACGTGTAGTTTCGTTTCGCGTTGAGCGTGGAGTGGGTTGATATATGATGCGACACCCAATAGACTCCCCTGCATAGTCAACTCACTCCTACCCCTACCACTCCCAGGCCAGCAGTGTGCGATCCCTGGGTACTGTATCACCAGCTGACTTGAAGGGCGTAACGCCACTGCCTTGAATTTAAACACGCAGGCCAATCGCTGTATAGGCGATCGATGTTTTAAGGGGCTCGCTCCAATATTGCAGTGATAGCAAAGCTCTGATACAGTAGAATTTTATCTCTGTTTCGGCGTACCGATGCTCTTCAGCGTATTAACCTTGGTATTAACCCTATTAATGCAGGGTATTAACCCTGATTCAGTTATCATATCTTCGTGTTCGTAGTGGGAGGAAGCACCTTTTTTAAATAGTTATTTTATTATTATTTTATAGTTATTTTTATAGTTTTATCGTCCACCGTCACCACCAGCCAACAGTAATTGCTGGTGGACGTTGCTGGTTGCCACCAGCAACGTCCTCCTAATTCTGTATATTTATAGTTATTTAATATTAAAAATTTATTGCATCAAAATTTCCTGATGCCTAAAGGTATGTGAAAGTTCTTATATAGCCGTTATGTAGCTTAGTTTTTGCATATCATATATATTATTTCTCAAAGGTGTTTTTTTTTTCGCAACGCCATAGCTCCCATAATTCTTCTATCGTAATTCATAATTCTTAATCAAAATTAATGATTCAAATATCGTTTTAAAGATTATGTTCCCCGCTATTGACGGAAAATAGACAAATGGTTTAAAATTAAAGTTTGTGTTAAAAATTTTAAAATTAAGTTTTTGTTAAAAAATAAAAAATCAACAGTGCCATCGGTTGACTATATAATCAACTAATATGTTGTCTATGGTTACGTACTTAAAATACTGTAGGAGGCGCCATCTATTAACACATCGTTTAATTAGATTGTTTACATTCTACATCCAATCAGTGTGACCGTTTACCGTTTACGTTTTGTATCTTTAACAAAAACATAAATAACATATAATTGTCCATGGGAAGATACAGTTAGAAAAACAGGAAGAATAAAGGAAGAAAGAGGAAGAAGCTGCATACTGTGCGAAATACTCGACTGGTAGAAGAACAGGAAGAAAGATGGAAGAAACAGGAAGAAGCTGCATACTGTGCGAAATATTCGACAGATAGAAGAACAGGAAGAAAGAAGGAAGAAACAGGAAGAAGCTGCATACTGTGCGAAATACTCGACAGGTAGAAGAACAGGAAGAAAGAAGGAAGAAACAGGAAGAAGCTGCATACTGTGCAAAATATTCGACAGGTAGAAGAACAGGAAGAAAGAAGGAAGAAAGAGGAAGAAGCCGCATACTGCGCGAAATATTCGCACGGGTCAGCTAGTTCAATTAATTTGGAACAAATGAATTTGTTACGCCGATGAATGTCTATTGATAGCTTCCCTCAAACTACCTAAGGTAGTACAGTACTGGAAGGCCTTATCCATATTTGAATTTTTCTTCGTCGTCCACCTAATTCTGCGTTACAGAATTTTTCAATAGATAGCAGGTAGCTATATGAAAGTTCTTATGTAGCCGTTGGTTTATTTGTTATGTCTCCCATTAATTTGGAACAGTTAAATTCGTTTCGCTAATAAAAGTTTACTGATCGCTTCTCTCAAACTGCCCTAAATACTTCAGTATTGAAAGGCCTTGTCCATATTTTAATTTTTCTTCGCCATCCACCGCATTCTGCGTTACAGATTTTGCATTGGTAAAACCGAGAGGTGGTCTCTGCCCACGCTGCCGAGAGAATACTCAAGTGCCTAGGTGGACCATAAATCATGCTCGCTTTCTCTCTATCTCGATCGGCCTTTAAGGATATTCATGTACCGTTAACGATCTAAGAATGCCCGGAAGGTACGCGGACACAGCGCATACAGCGATGCATGTATAAGGTATGTCGGACAAATTTCAAAATTACCATTGCAGCTTACAGATTCTCTCCATCTTTCTCGTGTGCGCGCTTGTACGCGCCCCTGTTTTTGTTTGTCGTCGGTTGTTTCGACCGTCGTCAACCCTATTATTTACCACTTGTCGTTAGGGCACGGGGGGGAGGGGGGGAGAATTTATCGCAGCGGGACGAACCATTCGAGCACGCTCGGAATTCGTTCCTTTGTCAAGATCGAGAGAGAGAGGGAAGGCGGAATGGGAGTTGGATTGTTTGTGTTCCCCTTGCGCTCCCGAGTATGGATATCCACGGGGCAAAAAGGAAGGAAATCCGTCGACGGGAGGAGGGAATGCCGGTGGCTACGATAACGACAGATGGGGCCGCCGCGTATTCCTTTGTGGAGTAGATATAGAAGATGAAGAAGAAGAGGAAAAGAAAAAAAAGGCATCTTTGCGCGGAATATGGATGGCCCGGGGAAGATCGCGGGCAGGCACGTCTCCGTAGACACGTTATTTCAACTCCGCGGGTCGTAAAGTGCTGGGGATAACTGTATGCCGTTGGAGCCGTTGGGAGGGATTGGGCTGGGGGGAGGGGGTGTGAGGAAGGAGACGACACACACAACAAAGCGGAACGTAAGAAAATGGTCAAGGGAAGAGACGGACGCGTGTCATTCAGCTTCGGCCAGGTCTGGTGCGGTCGGTGACGCCGCGGAAGAAGAAAAAAAAACGAAGCGAGAAGCGTGACGGATCGCGGAGGCCTAGTAGGGGTATATATATTCGGATGTGTGTGTGGATCGCAACGTTCAACTAGCGGAAATCATGATTGGCCGGCCCTGTGGCCGTCCAAGGAAATGCTTATGGTTAAGGGAAGGTCCTTGGAGTCGCAATGGGTAACGCCGCTGTCGCAGTTTCTCTAACGATGGAGATTTATCAGTTAGAAATGTGAGGACGTGATCTCCTTTATCTTCTGTCGGCGGATTTATTTGGATTAGAGCAGGATGTAAAGGTTTCTTGCGCGAGGAAGCCCTTTGTGTGTTACCATTATTCCTTGCACGATCGAAGATAATGCGATGAACGCGTGGAGTTAGACATGAATTTATGCGCTATCTACACAATAGAGGAACCCCCTACTCAAATATTTGGTGTACCTAACGCTGATATATGACATAATATCTAATATTTCACTTTATTCGATGTGGTAGAATGGATGAACTAACGGGTTGGTGCGCGAAAGTTTTGTAGTCTTTGGAGGCGTAGAATTTTTTTGTCCACATCTAACCACTGTATCGTTTTCAAAAGTGGTGACAACAGTGGACACAAACCTGCAGCTCGGCGCACAGTATAGATGTGCTATGGCGAGCAAGTTAAAACATCTTACCGCAAATAACACTATATTTGTAAATTATTGAAAAGAATTAAAGCGCTCTATCTTTACACCTCAATGAATGTAACGATCATGAGGATTTTTTCTTACTTCTGTGTAAACCGACTTTAATCTGTAGCATACCTTAATAATAATTACTTTTCAATCCAAGGCCTCACGATCAAATTACATCGGATAATACTGTCTTTGTAAAAGTTTTTTTTTCGCCAAATGCCTTCAAAATATACGTACTCAATCATTTACCGAACTCTAATAAATAAGCATTGCTCAAGCAAATGGCGTGAAAAATGTTGTCTATGAGTGCGATCATTTTTTCCTCTAGTTTTACTTTCTCAACGAAAAAGAAGAATTTTTGTGTATTCCATAAAAATATTTGCTAATTCAGGTGCAATAAGTAGATTTATTTATGTGTTATCTATAATTACATATTGCATATATGGTTTACATTTATCAGATCTAGTATATACAATATTGAACCCGTTGTAATGTACCCGTTCTGTTGGTAATTTAAGATGTTTCGCTTATATTCTTGAAATGCATTTTTTTTCTCTGACTGAACATAAATATTTGAGACGCAATTAATCGTTTGCGTTACTTTTAGCCCTTATTTCTCCTAGATAGTGACATATAACGGAAATATTCGGCATTTTATTTTAGTATGCAGAGGAATTGCAAATTGAAAACTCAAATATTGTAATTGGAGAATTTCAAAATAATTTATAATGCCGAGTTTTGATTTGGAAATTAACTGCCCTTAAAAATCCGTTTCCATCCCCACCCCGGGCTTTTCGTTATCGATGAGTACCGCAGCTTCCTAATCTCGTTGAAGTGATATTGATTGATATCAATACTAGCTTATATGTATATCAATGTGCGAGCGCCAGTCTTCCTGTCGCAGTGTGCTGTAGTTTTATTTTCCATGCGTTAATCAAGTGAGCGTTCATCGCATTCGATGAGTGGGGAAAATCACATTTTCAAATTTCGTTTTTTTTTCCATCCCCCTTCAATTTTTTAGGCCAATGAATTTGATTCAATCAGAATGAGGTCAATGTGCTTTTGCGAGGCATCGCCACCGGCGTTATTCCCTCGGGGACATGCTGTTACGGACATGTCCGTTCGCAATTCATCTATCTCGACTCCAATTACATTATTTCTGTAAACTGTAAACGCTTGTCATTTCGCGAGTTTAATCTGTCTCTCCTTCCTCCCTGAATTTTAAAATTTCGCCATTCCCTCGAGGAATTCCGCATGACGAGATTGGCGAAGTTGATTTTTTGAAAAATGGCTCGGATGACCGTCGGTTTGAAAATCAATTAGGGTCCGCCTATTCAAAAAGTTAAAAAGCACGTCCGCATTTGAATGACTGATTGGATCATTGAAGTTTAATTTCTGCATACCCTATTCATACAGGAAATAGCTCATTTAAAGCGAGCGCTGATTTATTATCGCTCCGTGATGTCCATATTCAAGCACCATCCTGTGAATCATTTTAGTTATTGATGGTTTTAGCTCTGATATGATCGAAGTCACATCTGGTGTTCCTCAGGGAAGTGTGATCGGCCCTCTTTTATTCATCATTTGTGTTAATGGCCTAAGTTCTAGAGTTAGCAGTAAATTAAGATTATTTGCAAACGATAGGGTTACCTACCGAGAAATGAGCGAGGACGCGGACTTTGAAGCTCTGTCATCGGACCTTAACAGCGTTCATTCGTGGTGCCAGGAGTGGGGGTTAGAAGTACCAATCAGAAAATGCACTACAGATTACTTCCTGCGAACGTCATCACAAAAATGCCATACCTATACAGTGGGTGGAGTAAACATAAAATCTTCAGAGACAGTAAAAATCTTGGAATTACCTTAACATTTGTTATATCGTGGGGAGCATACAGAACATATGTGGCGCAGAATTTAAGGAACTAGGTTTTGTTAAAAGTTTAATACGAAGGTCTTCGGATGAAAAAGTCAAAGAGAGATGCTACTTCGCTGTTAGTTTCTCTTCACTCTTAGTTCGCCTCTCTGGTTAGGCCACACCTCAAATACGCCGCGAGCATTTGGGACCCTGGTCATAAATACTTAACCAGAATAATTAATAAAATACAAAGGAAATCAGCGCGCTTCGTTGAAAGCTGCTACGCGCGAACATATAGTATAGTCACAACTTTTAGAGGGATTAAGGTGGGAGCCCATAGAGACTCGGAGGCTACCCGCTAGGCTTAGGTTGCTTGAGAAATTCAGAACTGATTTGTTTCAGAGCGACCCAGAGAATATTATCATGACTCCTCACCACATCTCTAGATCTGACAGATGCGATAAAATAAGAGTTATACACTGCCAAACAGATAGGTACAAACTTTCCGCGAACAATAAGCGACCACAATAAAAATTTAGCTTCACTAAATGCACATAATGTCACCATTTCATTTCCAAAAAACTTACACCTTTACACGCCTGGTGACCTAACATCCCCTGCCGCACGCCCATTTAGCGACTCGCGGGGCATTATGTAGATGTAGATGTACCCTCTAGCCGAGATTCGCGAAACTTTTCCCATTAAATTTTTAACTTTTACTATAATCTAATAAATGAAAAGAATATTTTATCAATTAAAAATATTTTTATTAGGAATGCATATTTTTCATCAAACCCTCAATTTTTTATTAAATTTCACCAAACTATGAACTACAAATGTTATGGAATTTACCATCTTTCATCATTGGTTGTTCAATCCTAATATTGGTTGTGCTGTATCCCTCCACTCTTCCCTATATGATGCTAGTTCCCTTACCTCCTGGTTTCTCTTCCTATGTACTTTCATCTTTATTTGGCCCATGGACTTACTCATGGGCCTTCCTTTGGGGACTTTTCCCTCCATTTTACCTTCAATGATGTTCTTTACAAGCCCATGGTGCCTCTATCTGTGTCCAATTTATCTTGTTCTTCTTTTTTCCGACTCTACCAACTCTTATGTAGTGGCACATACTTGAAAAATATCAATAAATTGTATCCAATTTTTCCACTGAATATGCTAAAGTGTTTCCTGAAGCTATGAGTATTAACGTACTTGGAAACCACATAAATATATCATGACACTTTCATGAAAGAGGCGTACGGAATGTGTTCTGAGTTCTAGTTATCGAATTAATAGAAAAGCACATTCATAAAATCAACACCCTATAGCATTTCGTTGTAATACGTGCACTGCAAAAATACCGTGTAATATGGAAAGCTGTATCTTCGTTTGAATTAAAGATCAGCCTCGGGCATACAGTTCAGTTGGGACGCAGTTGGAGAGTAGATCCACCTAAGCTACAGCACGACTTTTTTCTCTGATTAGTCACGAATATGGCGGTGTGGTCTAATTCATTAAAGAAGACTCGACTTTGAATTGGGATTAAATTGAAAACAGTCTTAATTGTTCTGGGACTTAAAATCCCCTGGACCATTGAAACATAATTACATTCCACAACAAACGGGGCCAATGGTGACAGCAATTCGTACTAGTTTCATTAACCCTTTGAGTGCGGCATGACGTGATATTACGTCATGATTTTTTTACGATGGTGCTGATGACGTGATATCACGTCATGTGTATCGTGAGTGTTCCAGCTCTCACTAGAGGGCCAAGTGAAAGTTCCCTATTGAAATCTTGAACACTCACGGTATCCTTGACGTGATATCACGTCATCAGCACCTGCGTAGAGACAACCATGACGTGATATCACGTCATGCCGCACTCAAAGGGTTAAGGGGCTCCACGCATAAACTAACATTAATCAATGGATAAGATAATACATGATCTGAAAATCAGAGTAGCAGTACACACATTTAAGATCAAACATTAGGGATTGAGAAATTAAAACAGGCAGCATAGATAACCAAGCTCTTTATTTACACATGATGCATAATGGAATATAAAGTAATTGACACAACATCAAACAGAATGAGAATACGATAGAACGTGACGAATCTTATTCATCACTGCAATGCATAGATATGAAACCACATTTCAAGAATTGATCATATCGATTTGATGTGAGAAAATTAAGCAAAGTTACGAAAACGATCAGTCACAATTCTCTTGTATATCGATATTGTAGAAGGGGTTCTAATATTTTCAGGCAAACAATTCCATTTGCTTTGCAGGCCTTTCACCATGAATTGAAATGTGGACCTAGCCTAAGTTGAAGGGTACATTGACATTGATTTATTTAGCTTCTGATGATTGAATTTTTTTTTTTACAAGTTTGCAAATTCTCCTTTGAGTTGGCACAGTGCTTTTTTCATCCATAAATCGATTCTTTTTTCCCAAAGCCGCAATGGAGTCTTTGAAAATGTTACCATCGTCGGTCTCGGCTATGCACTGTCTATACGTGCAGTTTCTTTTAGAAGTTAAGAATAATGACTTGGTACTCTGTTTAAAATTTTTTCTCCCAATAACTCCCAAAGTAAAGCTTTGTAACCACGGGGCGTCGATCCTGCTGATGTGACGTCGACCTATCTGAGTGGACCGAAAAAAAGGCAATTTCCGAAAAAGGCACATAGCGGTCTCGGTAATGGACCAATTATGGGACGTCTTTGAACGTGGAGCGGTCTCCCCATTTCAGAAGCCGTCTCGTGATGTATAGATAAAGAGTAGATCAGTAATGAAGATACGTTCCGACCCGTTTAAAATTAGGCAACTGTATTTTTTCAATGCCATCATGATCAATTTATCGATTTTTAATGGAGCACCAGCGTTGCGACAAAAAGAAGACGAACTTAGCTCAATTTATTAAATATTATCGCTAATCCTCCGATAACTACCTCATAATGGAATGTTTATAACGTCTTCTGAGCTAATACATGGTCTGTATATGTCCCCGTAGTGTATCCTGTTTTCTGTGTTATTTTCTAACGTGATTTATGATGAGCTGTTAGGGTACCATAACACCCAGCAAGACATTGAGAACTGTTATCGTACCGAAGAATGATCACTACAAGTCCATAAATTTACTCCCGTCGGTATAAACGATTTAATACTTGCATTATGTTGTCACATGGGACGTTTTTGATAATCTCGCTGATATTTTCGTCGAATTGCGGGTTATATTACACTTTTGTTTCCTCTCTTTGCTTCAACCATGTTTTTGATCGCGGAGTTTATTTTTGGGAATTTATTTAATATTTATTGAATGCTATGCTATTCGGGAATACGGCAGATGGCTACGACAAAAATGACTTAAAAATAACAAAATGACAAATGACTGCTCGGCACTCGAAATTTAAGCAAAAATCGTGTGTATATATATATATACGTGTTCTTTTTACGGTATGCTAACTTGATACTTAATTGGAGTCGTTATAATTATATGTTTTGTATATTGTCGTGCTAAGGAGGAAATCTGTTCATATTTCATCGAATTATGTCGGAATATGTGTCAAGTTCCGTAATCTGACGTGTTAGAATAGCGTTAAATTGCCAGGAAAGCAAATCGGTAGCAATATTTTCGCTTTTACCTCTACATATTACACCTCTTTAAACTTCACGCAAACCTTTGCATTGGCAAAAATCGCTCCAACCACCTTAACCTCGAGTAATCACCTTTTCTTTAACTTCCAGCGGAACCGAGTGAACTTTTTATCCTCCCAAAATGAGCAACAGGAGCATTTTGGATCTTTGAAACAGTTGAACGCTACTTTCCTATAAGGCCATTGGCACTTTTCACCCGATGAAGCGAACTTAGCTCCTGACACTTGAAGGAAGTTTAAGAGCCAATTACTCCCTAACTATCGGTGTATGTTCAAATAGGGAACGTTATGAGGAAGTAATTGCTTTCGTTAAATTCATCCCACTTTGAAATTTATCGACATGAATTCCTTTTCTCTGCAGACGTAAGCGTTTTATCGGGCAAAAAAAAGTCCTCGCAAGGAAATTGTCTAGTTTCCGCGATCGCGGAACTGCGAGGATTCTCGCACACATCCACGCCTTGCTGGCATACAAGTAGCTGGTGAGATTAAAACGCGTGATATTCCACGTCTAAAGCCCTCTCTAATGCTTCAGAAGCCGTGGGATGTGGCGGATAGAACAGCATAGATGCCGCTACAATGCCATGGTGTTTTCGATTAGAGCAGAGTGAGGCCAACCTCTTTTGAATGAGATAGCTACTTATGTCGTAAAGTACTTTTAGGGTCGCCATAATACATAATAGATGATTATTATCAGTATCAAAGGGGGATCGGGTTGATGTGGTGGCTAGAGTGCTGGCTAACCATACGGACGGCCTGGGTTCAAATCCCTGCAGAGGAGGATGTTTTTCAGTGGAAACCCGATCCCTACTTGAGTGTCTTGTGGAGGGCACTTCAAGTACAGCACTCCGTGTGTCGGATGAGAAGTTAAACCGTGGTCCCCTTGGCGTCTTTCGTTAAGAGCAGGCTAATGCCGGCGCCGGGTTTCCATCCACCCTTCCTCCCTTTCCTATCCCTATGGCGCACATGACCTTAGCAATCGGTCGCCTCCCCAAAATCCATTCCAATCAATATCAAAGATTTATGGGTTTTTCCGATGCGTAGAGTAATTTTTATACAAAAAATTTGCATGATATGTATAATTTTAGATATTATATTTCAAACTTATAATTTATTAATTAAAAGTTTCATACATCTTCACTTATTTATTTTTTATGAAACTTTTTTGTGTAAATGTTACTCTAAGCAGCAGGATAACCCGAAATTGTTGAAACCGATAATACACATCGCTGAGTAAGCCCACAAATGAAGAATAGGAGATAATGGCCGTTAAATTTCCTTTGGAAAAAAACAAAAATTGTGGCATCGGATGGAACGCAACTTCGACCAGTTTAAAATGCTAATGCTACATAAAAGTTATCTGCCATGTATGAACAGGCTGCCATGAATAATAGTCTCATCTAAATATCTCGCCAATCCCTCCTAAGCTACTGCTGCTGAGTGAACAAAAAATATTCTATTCACCTTGACCAGTATCTGAACCCAAAATCCTTAATATCCCACCAAGTGCTGCATCTTATGAAATTATTTCAGAGAGCATTAAAGAAAAAAGATTTTCAGGACTGCCGGATATCTGATTTTACAAAGCACCGCCTAGCTTCCGATAAGCGCCATATTGCGGAAAGTTGAAACTTATTACGAAAGCCTGGCTAACTAACTAACTAACAGCGCACGGCACGAGACCGAGGGATCCGGGTTCCAGCCCCATTCAAATTTTATGATTTTTCGTTGGTGAAATTTAGCACTTATGGGCACCAGCGGACGACTTCTTAAAGTTAATACATTACCATACCAATATTAATTGGGATTCTCTCCAGGCCGTGAGGCACTTGTCCCGAATTTTTATGAAATTCGTCAAAGGGTTTGTACGTCTAGAGTGTTTAAACCAGCAGAATTTCCAATTTTTTTTACAGGATTTCCAAATTTTTAATACAGGAATATATTTCCATGAATTTTGATTATATGATTTATATAAAAAGTTAGTTATCACATATTATTAATACCATACCAATTTCCGGTTTCCTCATAATTCATGAACAATATTTTGTTGAAATATTAAAAAAAAATTACTTTAGATATTTTTGAGCAAAGAAACTTACAAGCTTTGCCCAAATCAAATGGAAGAGGAAAATCGCATGCTGGAAGAAAAACAATTCTTTCAGTCGTCTGATATTAAAAATCCAAGGCTTTATCATAAATGCGAGTAATTAAAAAAGTAAGAAAATTCTTCTCGTAATAGGGAGCATTTTAATGGAATAAAAATATGGTTAAAGGCCCCACTTAAGGGCCGCTGTAGTTTTTGGTTCATTCTGATATAGGTAATCTGATGACCTCTCCAGGCCGTAAGGCACTTGTCCCGAATTTCTATGAAATTTGTCAAAGGGTTTGTACGTCTAGAGCGTTTAAATCAGCAGAATTCCAAATTTTTAATACAGGAATATATTTCCATGAATTTTGATTTTTTGCTTTGTTTTAAGTGTCAGTTATCTCACATTGAACTTTTGTGTTAAGAGCATTGATTATAAAATACTGGAGCGTGTAATGCAATACGTTGCTTACTGACGCATAACCTTTTTTATTTGATTTTGAATTGGATAAAAATTGAAATGTAATACGCTTCTTAACGTAGCACTGAACATCAAGTTGGCAATTTGTCTTCCAATTTGGTACGATTCAACATGTAAGTAGGAAAATATAAATGAGGGGCGTGACTTAACTTGGGCGAGCCCAGACTGATGGTTTGCCTTGTGGTAGCCATGTT
Organism: Ceriagrion tenellum; assembly: GCA_963169105.1. Lineage (NCBI taxonomy): Eukaryota > Metazoa > Arthropoda > Insecta > Odonata > Coenagrionidae > Ceriagrion > Ceriagrion tenellum. Next base: position 94,358,370 of record OY720643.1, read on the forward strand.
AATGTTTTATTTGTCACTTTTATTCATTTTTTTAGATACCGGAAAGGTGTCATTTTTTCGTTTTGTTGACAGAAGCCTCTGACCTATGTTCTCGATTGGTTATTTGTTTTGGAATATTGTACGATTCAACAGATAAGTGTCTATACATGAGTGACGTGAATAACCGTGGACGTTCCAAGACCGATGATTTTCCTGGTGGAAGCCATGTCAATCTTTAATATTTTCATTTTTATGTATTTTTTAAAACCCAGGAAAAGTGTCATGTTTACTCTACCAGTACGCGCAGTGACCGCTCGGAATGAGCATCAGGCACTTTCAGGTGCCTCCTAAAACTGTCACGTACGGTCAATTGGTGTCCTTTTATGCAGGAGACGTTGAGGAATCGATGTTCACGGGACAGTTGTAAACCCAACACTGCCCTCAGTTCATACCAGGAACGACACCCTCTCCTCCGCAGAGGATGCGAGGGAACCACTTTGGAGACGTCCCCCTAAAACGTTTAAATCACCTTTTCCACGCTCGATTTTACGCCGCCGTGGGGCGCTAACCCTGATTTAGGACGCGCACTCGAGATAGAGAGGGGTAATAAAAAGGGCTTCACCCATTTGTGGGGACATTTCGTCCTCCCCGATCGGTAATGAACGTCCGGAACGATAGAAGGGCGCAGTAAAGTGCACTTGCGAGACGGTCGCGGGTCGAGGCGGCGATGGGATCGGACGAAACCGTGGAGTTAACTTGATTCATCGGCTTTCTGATTATTTACGATCGCGCGCTGAAGAAGAGAAAAAATAGCCGTCAGGACGTGCTGATAATGCTGGTCAACGTAAAATTCACCCGGAAGCGAATGTACTACAGTGATGCTATTTTCTTGTCGTCTTCGAGTAAGACTCGTTAAGGCATTTTGCGGTTTTTAGTCGCCAAAACATCAGGGACGGATTTTGAAAATTGCAATTTTCTTCGCTTGATACATTTGCTATGAACACCCATAAGTATATTAAAAATTTTCAGCTTTTTCGGCAAATATTTATTTAATGAGCATTCCAATAACCATATATGCTAATTGCGATGTCATTAATGCTAATTGCTGTGTCATCTTTAGATATAGTTAATATCTTGGAATTACTTCAACTTTTGATAAATCGTTGGGAACATACATACAAAACATATCATCATCATTATCTGGTGTTCTGCCTGCTGGCAGGTCCCGTACACCACTGTCGTCTCCATCCGCTTCTGTCCCGAGCTTCCTTCTTTGTTTCATCATAGCTGATGTTCTTCACCTGATCCACCAATTTAATTCTTCTCCTTCCTCTCTTTTTCTTTCCTTCAATTGAACCTTCAAGTGCCACAGTTATAATACTTTTCCCTCTCATCACATGGCATCACAAACAAAACTAATGCGGCACAGCATTTAAAAAAATTGGGTTTTGTTGAGCGTGTAATAGGAAGGTCATTGGATGAAAAAGTCAAAGAGAGATGCTACTTCGCTCTGGTTAGGCCACTCCTCGATTGCACCGCGAGCATCTGGGACCCTAGTCATAAAGATTTAACAAAATAAATCAATAAAATGCTAAGACAAGCTATTCACTTCATTAAAAACTGCTAAGAGCGAACGTATGTTGTTTCGCAGCTCTTAGTGGGATTAAGGTGGGAGCCCCTAGAAACTCAAGAGGCTACACGCAGCACTTATTTGCGTGATAAATTCAGAACTGGTGCGTTTCAGAGCGATGCAAAGAATATTATCATGATGCCTCTCTGCATCCTTAGGTCTGACATAAGCGATAAATTAAGATAGATACATTGCCGAACAGGTAGATACAAAAAACTGTTCTTGCCGCCCACAATAAGCGATCACAATAAAAACTGAGCTCCACTAAATCCACTCCCATAATACATCTCACCGTTTCACTTCCCGAAACCTTATCTCTTACATCTTTACACGGCTGGTGTCCTAACACCCTATGCCCATACGGTAGCTCGCTGAGTAGTATGTAGATGTAAGCATTGTCTCATTTATTGTGGTTATTTTGTTGATAGCAATGTAATAAGGCTGTAAGACTGCTGTGTGTTTAACGTATTCCATTGTCCAGGAGTTGTCCTTCCCATAAAGCATTTTTTCGCGCGAAAGAGTTGTATATAAGAGAAAAAAATACCATTTTCCCCGCATTATACCTACGGTCGCTATTGACGCAATGAAAATTTCAGGTTCAGTTCGCGAATAAAATAGCGTTTAAAAGTTTTCTTTTCAGATTGAGGACGCATTTATCCTATATCTGTCCGAAATGTGAATTGAATGACGTTGTAGTCATTTTAACGCCGTTCCACCAAAAGGGTTGACTAATGCCGACGAATAGTTTCTCAGTATTACCAAAGCTCTCTTGGCTCGCGAGAAACGCGTGCAGTTATGAAAACATCAAGGTTTCTGGCCTAAGTCTTTTGACACATGGTTTTTTCCCTTCAAGAAACTATACACCTCATCAGTAGGACTCTAAATAACACGATTAAAAAAACACCATCCTCTAAGGAACCGATGCGGAAAACTCCCTTGCGGATCTGACCTAGGAACGCTTCCAAAAATTTGACCGCAGCTCAATAAATGGCCAGAACAGATATCTCCTATGACTCAATGACTGGTAAATGCATCACATACAAGCATTTGTGTGATTTATTACCCTGGGTATGACAGTATAATGGCTAATTTGTGGAAAGAGGTGATTGATAATGTTGCACCTGTTTTTGCATACGTATGCAATCTAAGTTTCGAGTCAGGTGAATTACCCGCTCTAATACAGAAAGCTGTAGTAATAAATTTGCTCAAAAAAGGAAATAAACGTCAGATACAAAATTATGCGCCAATTTCCCTGTTATCTATATTATCTAAGGTGCTAGGAAAACTTGTAAAATACCGTATCCGGAAATTCTATATCCGGAAATTTCATTAGCGATAAACAATATGGGTTTAAAGTAGATCATGGAACAGAAAATGCCTTAGAGAAACATATAAAAGCAATATATAATGCAATTAATTCTAACAGACACGCGGCTGGCTTATATATAGACGTTAAGAAAGCCTTTGATTCACTGTTTCAGTCGACTCTTATAAATGAATTGATGAGTGCGGGTATTCGTGGGATTGCTCTTGAGTGGTTCAAAAGCTACTTGTCTGGACGCTCGCATTTTGTGAGAATAAAAGGTTGTACTAGTACACAAAATGGATAAATTATGTATTGACCAGCTCAGGCTGAAAGACGTCAAGAAAGAATAACTGTTGGGAGTTTTCTCCCGAAGAATGCTTAATAATCGAGACCATATTCAAATTTTAATTTTTAATTTTATTTAAATTAGTAGTATGTACTAAATATTCCATTATCAATGGTGCAAAAATATACTTTTATTTGACTAAAATTCTCAATAATGAAATAAAAATATTTTCATAGTCTTTTATTCGACTATTTTTTTAACACGGCTCATTTAACTCTTTTTACAAAGGTTCATTTTTATTCTTAAAAAAATTTTCTGCGGCGACATTTAAATTTATTTTCTAGAATACTGAAGAAATGGTAAAATTACATACTGTCAATTTTTTTGAAGTAATTTAGGTGCTAAAAATTCTCAATTTTTTAATAAGACCTATCTGGAGTGCATATACTTACCGTTTTCCATGTAAATGAGGTGATATTTGTCGTTCGAAATCTCGGAAAATAGTTCCATAAGGGGCTAATAATTTGATATATTTGGCCGCTTTTCCACAAACCTGCCCTCAGTGGCGCAGATGGACCTCATAGGTCGGTAGCCTCCTCCAAATGACCATCAACCGACGAGTTACAGAATGGGACAACGAGAGGAGAAGCTAAATCGAGAAGTAACTTGATTCAGCGACGTAACATAATTTACGATCGCGCAAAATGAAAAAAAAAAAAATTCCGTCAAGACCTGCCGATAATGCCGTCCGAAGAAAAAAAATTCACCCTCCGGCAGAAGCGACTGTGTAGCCCAAGGTGATCAAGTGGATGGGATCTCTTTTTTTGTGGATTAAAAGATTAGGATACAAGGGAAAAGAAATGTACGACGTGCGAGGAATCGAACGTGTTTGTGCGTGTGTAACCACGCCTCGCGATTTTCAACTGTCTCTTTCTCTCTCTCTCTCCTCCTCCTCGCGATACTCATCTGTTGTTGGTGTTCTTTAGCGAGAGCGCAATCAAACCGGTGCTCTAATTTACCCGACACACTGTTGTTGCTCAAGGTTTTTCTCCGACGTAGTTTAGCAATGCTCACTCGCGCGCTCCTATCCGCGCCGAGCGGTTTTCACCGCTCCAGCAAGATAAGTCTCACTCGAGCCTTTAAAGGTATTTTTTTTCAACGGGTTGGCACTTACCTACTTGGGAGGGGGATGGGAAAAAAGGTTTTTATGGCGCTCTTAACGCGTTCAAAAGGGTGTCGCTTCGGTGAAAAGACCCGTGAAGCATCAAAGAGCACTTGTGATTGATTCAAGCCTACCTTCCCAAGTGGGGGAGTGTTTTTATTTCTTTTTAATTTCGAGTGGAAGAGGAAACGGTTTCGTTTATCGTCTTCGCTAGTGTCGGCTGTGTGAGATGACCCTGTTTCTTTCATGAGAGTAAATTTGCGTCAAAGGATTGGTCAACTGATAAGGAAAGGTGGAGCATGGTTGCCTCAAAGAAATAGTCAGTTTGCAGTATTTCTCACCATTGCTGTTTGGGACACCATCCATCGTTGGCGCCGGTATAATTTCTACCTCGATACTTGATCAATGGAGGAATAAATCCGTGGCAAAAGAACCAAACGCTGGAATGTATGTAAAACTAGGTATATAAAAGTATATAGTATTCTACAATAAAAAGTAGAAACACAATTTGACTTTGCCACCTGTGTGTCCATTGCCACCAGGGTCGCCCTAAGGGCTTGAGGGGTCCCGATTGACCATGACTTCTGGAAACCCTGGCAACCATGCCTTATATGCGATTCTGGGTCAATATATTGATAATATTAATCCTTCGAATACGCCGCGAGCATTTGGGACTCTGATCATAAAGATTCAAATAAAAAACTTGATAAAATATAAATAAAAGCAGCACGTATTGTTAAAAACTGCTACGAGCGAACATAGAGTGTTTTAAAACTTTTAGAGGGATTAAGATGGGAGACTCGGAGGCTACTCGTTAGTCTTAGGTTGCTTGAGAAATTCAGAACTTATGTGTTTCAGATCGACACAGTGAATATTATAATGACGCCTCACTACATTTCTAGGTCTGACAGAAGCGATAAAATAAGAGAAATTACATTGCTGAAGAGATAGGTACAGAAACTCGTTCTTTCCGCGCACAATAAGTGACCACAATAAAAACTGAGCTCCACTAAATACACTTCCATAATACACGTCACCATTTCACCTCCTAAAATTTTATCCGTAGCATCTTTACACGGTGTCCTAACACCCCCTTCCACACGCCCATGCGGCGGCTCACAGGGCAGTATGTAGATGTAGATTGGGAAGGGCTGTTTACATGACAGTGAGTTTAGGTAGCTTGGACAAGTTTTATCCCGTCTTAATGAAAATCATATTCGAGTAAAATACTGGTGAATGTAGTCCTGAGCAGGCCATAGAATTAACTTTACAATAAACCCACCATAACATTTATTATAACGAATCTTCTACATTTTCTGTTCTTTCAGGTGGCTTAGTGAATAACGCCTGAGCGCACACGCCTGCGAAAATACATAAATTGTGCCCTGAAGACGCCGTTCAATAAACAAATCCACCAATAAGTCTCCGCGATTCTAAAGAAAACCATTTCCATTCTCCAATGAGGGAGGGAGTATTTACATGATGTTGATTTTAGGTAGCTTGAGCGGGAATCATTCCCAATCGTCTTGAAATCGCCTTAAAATGAAAATCTTATTCGAATTTAAAATAAATGATTGTATTTCTGAGCTTTTAAAATAAATTAAACTTTACTATGAACCCACCAAAACATTAATTGATTTTGACGAACCTTCTCTGTTTTATGGTCCTTAAGGTGGCTCAGTAAATAACGCCTTAGCTCACTTGCCCGCAAAAATACATACATAGTGTGCTGAAGATAGTGTGTAGATTAACTGTGTGCTGTTCTGAGCATCTTTATACGGCTAGTGACCTAACACCCCCTGCCACATTCCCATGTGACGGCTCGCAGGGTAGTATGTAGATATATCGAAGGTTGTTCGGGTGTCTCACCGGCTCAAACTCTCCATCTCTGCCGACGTTTCGACATGCGAGTCGTTCATCGTCATCAGGTCATATCGATATGCTCTGATGACGATGGACGACTCACAACGAAACGTGGGCTGAGATGGAGGATTTCACTCTGTGAGATAATCGAACAACCATCAATATCACCATATGCCGGGATAGCCTTAAATCTTTTTTCCCAGGATAACTAAGATTTATGGGTCCTGAAAATTTAGTTATTCGAGCCCTACATTATAAGAACAATTTGTGGTAAGATTTGTCAAATTATTTATTAAATTTTTATGTGCTTTACTTTTTTATAAGACCGAATAAATTTTTAATTCCAAAAGTGGAGCATGAGTCATAAGTAGCACACAAGGTTTCACATCTGGATACAACGTGGGACGATTAAGTCATACACTAATCAACATTTAATACGGTGATGTGGCGGTCGTACCAAATTTTTATCGTTATATTTAACCTCCATCCTGACGAAACCGAGTTTTTCCAAAAATGTGGGGCCCGGGGCAGTTGATTCGCTTGCTCAACTCAAAGGGCAGTACTGGTTACCCCCAACCAAATAACATCTCTCCGTCATGTGTTCTCTGACATGAAGTTCCTTTTTTAGCATCTCGAGTGGTTCTCTCCGCACCAATAACCTTATTCCTCTATTTCCACTTCATGTTCCTCCTCGTGCCACACGCAATGATTGTCTCATTAACATCCGAAAATTTCGTCTTTCGATATCCCAGCGTTCCCTTATCTACCTAATTTCAAAAAATTTGAACTCCCTTGTCTTCGCATTCGCCCTTCCTTGACCTCTTCTCGCCACCCTCCGCTTTCAAATCCTTCCTTCCAACCATGTTAGCTATTTAGCCCCATCTACCCTGTTTACTCATCACTGAGTCCCAGCCCACGTTCTTCTGTTCTCTTGTATGTTTTCCATTTCCCGGTATTATTTTGATGCTCTGTTAATGCCTCTAGGTTCTTCTTCTGTTGGTCATCCAGTGTAGTAAGCCTTAGCGCAGTTTTTGGGGCATTTTCAAATAAATAAATAAACATTGAGATAATAATAGCAAGCAAATAAAGTAACCAATTAATATGTAACTAGTTTCAATTTATGAATCAACCATAATTAGACCAAATAGCTAATCTCAACTTTAAACGTATGAAAAGTATGTATGGGAGTTTTATGTCTCAAGAGCAAGAAAGGATAAAAGCATTATTGATTGATAATATCAAAGAGTGTGTTTCTTACCTAGTGCTCGATAATGTGGTCTGAATTAATGCTGGAGAAACAAAAGCAAACATATAGACATTTCAATTATCCTTAATGAAAAAGGAACCTCTAAAAAATATTGGAAAGTCCTAGAAAAATTGGAATAAGTATTCAAGCCTTATGGTTGGAAGTTGAAGATACGCCATTAAACTCATGGCATACATAGGGAAAAAACGATAACGCACAAACAAAATTGAAGACATGTCTAATTGAAGACATAAATTCATTCAAAATTGAAGACATAAATTGTCTAACGTTGATTTAGAGAGCTCAAAGAGTAAAAAAAAAAAAGCTATGCCGGTCGACCCAATTAAGCACAAAATGAATTCGTAGAGGTCTGAAAGGATACTAGTAGATGGGGAAGCATCTGCTTATTAATTGCAGGAATAATAGGATTGGGTACACTTTATTTGAGTTGTCTCGACTTAATTATATTATAGTACTAAAACCTGTTTGGTAAAATTTTTGCCCAAACATTTTTATCTTGGACCTACTGCTTTAGCAGTGCCCATGAGATTATTTATTAGACTTTTGCAATAAAGTTATAGATTACTTTGATTTTGATTGGCACGGAAAATAATTTATTATGTTGACTCAACTTATTATTACTTGTATATAATTTATCCTAGGTTGGATGGGACAGAACCGTCCCCTCTTCCCCCAACCCAGTTTACATACACGGACACCCAAGTCCTGGGCAGCTAATATTCTACCCAGGCGCGACTCGAACCCGCGACACTCGGCTTAGCAGGCGAGGACTTTACCTCGTCGCCACCGGGGTCGACATTACTACGGAATGAATATAAAAGTTGCGAAAACGACATTTATGGGAGTGAATTATGGAGGAAATGTGAATGTTATGATAAATCATATATATTATTTCTCAAAGGTGTTTATTTGTCACAACGCCATAACTCTCATAATTCTTCATCAAAATTAAAGATTCAAACATTGTTTTAAAGATTATGTTCCCCGCTATTGACGAAAAATAGACAAATGATTAAAAATTAATGTTTTTGCTAAAAAATTATACAGGACCATCTGTTGACAATATAATCAACTAATATGTTGGCTATGGTTACATGCTTAAAAGACTGTGGGAGTCGCATCTATTAACATATCTTTTAGTTAGACTGTTTACATTCTACATGCAATCAGTGTGACCGTTTATCACTTAAGTTTACGTTATGTATTTTTAACACAAACATAAATAACATATAATTGTCCATGGGAAGAAACAGGTAGAAGAAAAGGATGAAAGAAGGAAGAAGCTGCATAGTGTGCGAAATATTCGACAGAAGAATAGGAAGAAAGAAGGAAGAAACAGGAAGAAGCTGCATACTGTGCGAAATATTCGACAGTTAGAAGAATAGGAAGAAAGAAGGAAGAAACAGGAAGAAGCTGCATACTGTGCAAAATATTCGACAGTTAAAAGAACAGGAAGAAAGAAGGAAGAAACAGGAAGAAGCTTCATACCGTGCGAAATATTCGCACAGGTCAGCTATTTTGAGAATACTAGAGAAGGTTAGAAGTTATCGATAGATGTAGAGCAGGCTGACAGAAAACTAGAAGAGTGAGGTAGAGGTTACATCAAGAACTGCTCTGGCAGAGGAAGCTTCCAAATAAGAAGAGAAATGTATTATGTAGCGGTATGAACATAGAACCGAGGAAGAGACTGGTAAAATGTTGTGTGTGGAGTGTTATGCTGTATGGTCGCGAAACGTGGACCATGTGGAGAAGAGAGAAGGATAGGATCAATGCCTTAGAGATGTAGGTGTGGAGGAGGCTAGAGAGAGTGAAATGGGTGGATGGAGTAAGAAATGAGGAGGTTGGTGGGAAGAGTTAGGGAGGAGATAACACTACTGAAAACAACGCAGAGGAGAAAGGGAAACTGTATCGGACATATTTTAAGAGGGAAGGGCTTTTAAGTATAGCAGTCGATGGAGCAGAGGAGGGATAAATGAGATGAGGAAGAAGGCTGAAAATGACAGACGAAGTGAAAATATAAAGAAATTACTAGGAAAACAAGGGAGAGGCTCGGGACAGGACGAATTGGAGACAGTTTTGGAGTTCGGGACCTGCGAGTTGGTGGAATACCAGTTGATGATGACACTTGTTCCATGTTAGGGACATTTTCAATGCTAAAATGTCAAATTCGCTGAGATCTTAAAACCCGGGCAGGGACTTGTAAGCCAAACGGGAAAGTTATTTGGAGTTGTTTTCATACACTGTTGAGGTATTTCATGAAGCGCAACCAGATGGCGTTGAAAAACATGTAATTAATGAGTTTTTTTCGGTTGTGCAGTGAGCGCGAACATCTTAATCAGAAATCATCCGAGCGTTAACTTGCTCGAAGGAGGATGAGGAAAAAAACGCATTTGAGTTGTCGCGAGGCAAGGTTTTTTTTTAGCCATGCTAACAAGTCCCCGTTTCATAATTCCCTTTTTAATGTTGCTGCGGTGGAATCATTTGGATCGTGAGTGGTCGCGAATGAAAGAGTTAAAAATAATTCTCGTCTTTAAGAGTATGACGGGTGATTAGGTTGTCTGTAGGAATACATTGTCGTGCAATCCATCATCCTGAAATATGAGTTCCCCTCTCAGCCTATACTTGCGCACTTTCTTGGAGTATTACGTATTGTTACAGATTGATTTAGGGCGATAAACTTACATTTACTCCATCCCTGATCTCACGTTTTTCTCGTGGCAGTCTTCTGTATACATATCCAATGACTAGAGGTGCTGTCATTGTAATCCAAGTTGGATACGCCGGAGTTGAAAAACTAATTATCTTGAAAACATTTGAACATTTTTTTTAACGTTCTACGACGCTATCCGATGCCCAATCGCCATTGCTCTTTATTCATCCACAGGCGTTCCAGCTTCTGCTTTTCTCTATATTTTCTCCCTTTTCTTTAACTAATTCTGGACCTTCCTCTTTTTTGTGCCTTGTGGAATCCACATTAAAATTTGCTTGCGTAATATCTCGTTCGTTATACGTTGTATGTGACCCTACCACACAAGCTTTTTTTTAATGGTCATTGACAATTGGGTGACTCCCTGTACATTTCTCATTCCCTCATTCGTGATTGTTTCCCATTTGGATATACCCGCAGATCGTCTCCAGTAATCTATCTCCGTAACTTTAGTATTTGTTTTGTTTTCTCCTTCACCTGCCATGTCTCACTCCCATATGTGATTATGCTTCTTACAATTGAATTATATATTCTTTTTTATTAGCTTTGGATGTACTTTTATCCTTTAAAAATGATATTCAACATGGATATTAAAAGCATGATAATTTTGATTAATGTGCAGTTTTGAAAATAATGTGATTCGGTTAAGTGTGACCGAAAAAATGTAGTATCGCTTTTTGTGACCCTATTTAAAAGTTACTACGAGTGTTGATTTTTATTAACCTTCGTCTAATATCATGGCAAGTTGTGAACCTTTTTACAGTAGTAGTTAATCATATTCATATTTTGATACCTAAAAATTATGCTGTAAAATATTGACTTGACTCCAAATTGATTCATGTGAAGAGACCAATGTGTGTTATTTTATCCTGCATGTACACCCAGGGGTTTGTCCAATCAAACTTTCTTCTTCTACGGTGAATCAGTCCCTCAGACAGGTTTCAATTGAACTGCTCCCTCCATGCTCGTCTATCCTGTGATCCCTCCCTCAGCTCTTCGTAACTTTCCATTCCTAATATCTGTCAACATACTATTTCTCCGTCTTCCTCTCTCTCTCTCTTTCCCTCGATCTTTCCTTCTTATATTCTTTTCAGTAGGCAATCTTTGCTCAGAGTGTGTCCAATCCAGTTAGCCTTCCTCTTTCTTATTGATCTCAAAATATTCCTTTCCTCATTTATGCTTACCAGCACTTCCTCGTTGCTCACTTTGTGACTCCATTATAATATTTCCATTCTTCCCCATGCCCACATTGCAAAACCCTCTTAATATTTCTTATCTTTCCTCCTGACTGTCCATGTTTCGGCTCCATAAAGCACAATATTCCATTTAGCAAATCTTTTCCTTAGACCTGTGTGGAATGAAAATTTAAATTGACAACTTTTACTAAAACAACTAGATTTATTAAAAAAACGGCCCAGGTTTCGATGTGCATTCACATCATCTTCAGGTAAATGGTGGCCGATGAGCAGGCCTTATATAGTGAACATTACCAGGTGGGGAGAGGGGGGGGAAGAGAACAATACAGGAGGAGGGTGGTCGCGGGAGGGTAGGAGGACGAAGTGGAGGGGATTGAAGCTTTGAGGATGGGGGAATAGGCAGGGAGCATACAGCTAGCCGCCGCCCCCCCTAGCCTCCCGCGACCACCCTCCTCCTGTATTGTTCTCTTCCCCCCCCCCTCTCCCCACCTGGTAATGTTTACTATAATAAGGCCTGCACATCGGCCTCCATTTACCTGAAGATGATGTGATGGCACATCGAAACCTGGGCCGTTTTTTAATAAATCTAGTGGTTTTAGTAAAAGTTGTCATCTTAAAATTTTAATGATGGAATACCACCTAGTGAGACTGACTAAAGTGTGTGATATTGTATGGATTGCTTTGGCTGAAAGAAGTTGGTTGACTTTACTAAAGGCTGCCTTTCCCTGTGATATTCTACTGCTAAATTTTTCCCGCACTTTAATTCCATGTAATAACACTTCAGAGGTATCTAAAGAAGGGTATTTTTCTAGCCTCTTTCCATCCATGGTCTAATTCAAAACTCTTTTCCTCTTTTCTTGCCTTCATTACTTTAGATTTTCCGATGTTCACCTTCATTCCAAAATATTTGCCTCCCATCTCGAATTTATTCACCATTTCCTCTAAATGTTTTTTTCTTTCTGCTATGACCGCCTGATCATCTGAATATTTTATATCGTTCTTTCTTTCTCCTCCCTATCAACATTGCTAAATAATACATATTTTTTATATTACACAATTCATTTTGCTCAACAATAAAGTAAATTGAAGCGTGGGATACAGCGAAGTGAATTATTTAGCAATATTTGATGTTAAAGTTTTCCGCAGGCCTATAAGTAATAATGAAATGTTTCTAACGAAACCTGCGTTGCTAATTACGTTTGGATTTTGTTTTAGCGGTGAGAAAATTAAATATGCTTAATTATTCCTCAAACGTTCATACGCCGCCATGGGTAAACTGCCGATTGATTACTCAAAACATAACTTCCCAAAAAAATACCTTTTTTATGAAGGTTTTTCGTTTTATTCAAGTTACTCCCGGAATTTTTCAATAGATTTCCTGTAAGTGGATGGCACAAAAACTGCATTAACAGTGGTACCCTATACATTTTTGAAAAATATCGGAAAAAAATCTGCGAGGCCTCAATATAATTTGGCAAATAGAGAAATATTAAATTGGGCTAATTTCACCTTACCGCCGGCGGTTTTTCGGAGCAATTTCCGTTTATTTTTCACCGTGATTGGTAATTCAGAATTCATGGCTCATGGGTACAAAGTAGGCGCTTGAAATGTGATTGGTGATTTCTATATTGTGGCCTCATTGTGATTTCAATCAATGGAACAATTTTGCCGTGATATTAAAAGATAGATCAAGTTTCTTTTGTTTTTATTTTCATATCTTTTTAACAATCGCACTCCAATGCGACGAAACCAAAAATACAACGTTTACGCGGTTATTGGAAGTTCTAACGGAATTATATTTTTTAATCGAAATGCTTTGATCTTTAACGATTTGAACAATCATCATGTCAGTGCTGCGTATTTATTTGATTAAGCCTGAGGTATCGTGAAAGCATGGGGATAATTATTCAGTGTCCAATAATGCTTTCCATTACCCGTGGCTAGTTCCATGAAATCCTTACTAATGTATAAAAATGTAATGGAGTCTGCCTGTTTGTTGCATAACCACGCAAAAACTACCGGACCGATGAAGCTGAAATTTGGCGTATAAATACAGAATATATCTATTTGCAACAGAGACTGCAAATCATTAGGTTGCATGCTGTGGAAAGCCATCACAAAGATGGGGTGAGCTTCTTACGGCTAGACAATGAAATAAAAGATAGAAAATCTCCAAAAGCCGTAAACATTTGGCACCTACTCACTTCAACCTACACACCTAAAACAATTGGCACCTATTCCTCACTTCAACCCTGCGTTGAAGTGACGCGTTACCTTCGGTTCGCTGAAAAGGGCTACTTCGTAGCCGAAATACGCGTATTCGACCCCCACCCTCGTCCTGTTGTGTCGATTTGACCACGCTCTTGTTGAGCTGATTCTCCCAGAAGTTGGGCCCATTTGTGTGTGTGAGTGAGTGATTTTGTGTGCCTGTGAGTGTGCTTGCGTAAATAACCGTGCATCCTTAGCGGGGTCTCATTAGCCCTGTGAAGGATCCCAGGTTATAACCCAAACATCCTTAGCGGGGTCCCATTAGCCCTTGCAAAGGATGGTATTTGGTTGTGTGTATGCGTCTGTGTTTGGTCCCTGGCGAGGAAGTAACATTCCCGTAAACCAACACAGGGGGGTATTCTTGATTGAGAGGCTGTTGTTGGTCTCTGCTGTGGTTTTCCCAGCATACCAAGACCGCAAATTTGGTGTTTCTTGACGAAGGGTGCCAATTGTTTACGGCTTTTGGAGATTTTCTCTCTTTTATTTCATTGGATGCTGTGGTTTCTTTTTTTACTTTTCACGAGTACTTTCACTCAAGATAGAGGGTTGAATTTTTTTTGTCGATTGGCCGAATAAATGAAATTTCTAATTCTTCCAGTTGATTTAGTTTACGCTTCGTAATTTGTCTAAAAATTATGTTTTTAGCTGAAACATCTCACATTTTTCTCTGAAATCAATATTAGCATATTTAAATTTGCAACATTGGCTACCAGAGATTTGATTTTCAAAGGATATTCACGCCTCTAGCATTTAAATATCATGTTTTCCTGCGAGGCTTGCAAGAGCGATGTGTTACGGAGGAAATTATTGAAATCGAAAACAGCAATTGGGATGTCAAATCGACATAGATGTATCGGACAACTCGATGTTTTTTGGCATCAAAGAAATCGAAAACACCTAGTGGTAAAATAAGGTAGCAGGTTGGTTGTGTTTGAACCGCTCGAGATGATCTCGATCATGTAACTAAGGTAACCTGCGTATTATGCTAGGTTTGACCATATTAACAAGATTAGAGAGATAGATTGCCGTACCGATAGATTTAAAATGTCATTTTTCCCGCGTACCATAAGAGAGAACAATAGGCAACGTAGCAAAAGGGATAGGTAGGTGAAACATAGTTAGAATAGTCTGTAGTGCATGATGCATGTAATAACTACCAATAATCCTTCCTTATTATGTAGATTTTAACCTGTACTATACCGTAGTAACTAATATTCTATTGTAATAACTACTGCAATTACTTGCAATTACTAATAATCTACTGTAGTAACTAATAAACTATGACCCTATTTTCTAGCATGTCTACATTATATACCCTACTTACATGGCAATAGTGCATGTTTGGTGATCTTCACCCCCTGCCACACACCCTCGTGGTGGCTCGCAGGGTATTACGTAGATGTAGATGTAGATGTAAGGAGTCACGTGGTACGACAACGAGCTGTTGGAGATTATGGTAAGTTTTACTCACTCGGATGGATACATTAATTGATTAATATGTTGTTAATTGTGTCACTAATCGCCAAATGCAAGCCATTAACAACATTTGTAAACATAACATGTAAACTCGATTGGGTAGTATCGAGTGAGATTTTTACAAATGTATGAAATACACCAAAAGATCAAATGGACGGACAAAGTTAGAAATGTGTAAAGAAGAGTAGAAGAGGAAAGTGTCTTATGAAAGACAGTACAGAAATGAAGAACCAGATTGATTGGACACAGCTTGAGACACAATGGGTTTGTGAAGTACAAAGCTGAAGGCAAAATAGAGGGGAAATTCTCCATAGGAAGACTCAGGAATAAGTTCATGGAAAAAGTAAAGGGAAAGTGCATAGGAAGAGATATGAGGAGGTAAGGGAATTGGTATTCGATAAGGAAGGGTGGAGGGCTGCAGTCAGCCAATGCTGGAATTGAACGACCAATGATGTTGCGAGCATTCAACTTAAAAAAAAATAGTTCTCTACTTTGTAGATTATCAAAAGTTTGGATTAACATCTAAAATATTAAAGTCGATCCTTATTTATGTACGATAATGAAAAGAAAACGAGAAAGATTTTTTTTGTGGAAGCCTTGAGAGGGGCGGGTTTACACCCGGTTGCCATGGCTACTGCCTACCGTGCAAGTTTTCAGCCCGCGCTGGGAAATGATATTTATGATCCCACCTTTCAATTCTTAACCCCCACCCTTGCATCACCTGCCGCCTCCGAATTCAACACCCGCCGAAACGGAATGGGGAGATGCCTTGTGAATTAAGCTCCTTGCGATACAGCGTGGAACGCTGTTAACGAAAAATCCTGCGAGCGATCGGTGGTTCAGTCTTCGGCTGTGATTGGAGATTTGATACTGGTTTCCAAGTGCCCACCATGAAATAAATGGAAAACGAAAGAATGCCGCTACTTTCGTCAATAATTGCTGCAAGCAAGCAGGTTGTGTTACGCAGCTGATGGAAGGAATGGGGTGGAAGCCGCCAGAGACTCGGAGACAACGCGCTGGGCTGAGGTTACTCGAAAAATTCAAATTAGTTTAGTCTCATGACAAAGAGGAGGATTTGGTTTTGATTCCGCATAATTCAGATGGAACTGATAGAAGCGACGTAGTGAGAGATAAACTCTGTCGAGTTAATTGGTAAAAACTTCCTTCTTTTTCTCACACGATAAATGATCATAACAGGAGGAGAATATGCCAAAGATATACTCCGTTAAAATAATTTTCATCTTTGTCCGCTCATCCTGTTTTATTTTTCCTATTTCATCTTCTTTACGTGAGTAATGTCTTGAAACTCTGTGCTAAACACCTCCCGTTCGGTTTGCAGATTATTACGGGTAAGAAAATGTATTGCAGGGAATCCCTTTTAGCACATTTAGTACTTTCAGGTCCGGTTGCTGAAATGTAGAGTTAAATATGTTTACGGCATCGTAATCGAATATTGCATTCTGCCTTATTGATGACACGCACATGTGTCGAATAACTTCATAAGACTACGTAAGCCTGGTAATTCCTGTTATTTTAAGGCTTAAACCACCAAAATCTAAAGACTTTCTTTCGCGACCTATTTTTAAAAAGGTATGACTGCGCTTGAATACAATATTGGCCCACTCCGTTTTGTTCTCTCACGTAATTGGATAGGATTCTGTGGCTCCGTCTTTAGGATAACAAGAATTTTTCTCATGTAATGTACAGTGAATGCCTATAGTAAGATGTAACTCATCAAATTATAGCACAAACTATTTCATCTACCAAATTTGGTCATTAATGAAATGTCCACTGCCTTCATCATATTGTTACACTTTGGGATATATATAATGTCATTCAGTCCTATTAAATTCAACAGATTCAGGCGAGATATCGTGGAAGTTCTTCATAATGTAAGAGAAACAATTGCACTTTTCCACAAAATTGTTTTAATGCGTACAACGCGTTTCGGCTCACAGGACCATCGTGTCCCATCTTGTCTCAACTCCTCGTCTTGTACCTGATGATGGTTCTGTGAGCCGAAACGCGTTGTACGCATTAAAACAATTTTTTGGAAAAGTGCAATTGTTTCTCTTACATTATTCAGTCCTATGACTGATTGAGTGTTGCTCTCCTTTGTACATTGTCCCCTGCTAATTCTTATATATATCCAAGTAGATCTTCTATTTCATATCTTTTTTAGCATTATTAATCTCACCTATCGCATCTCGTGCAAGAAACTACGCAGGAAGCAATAGTTTGAGAGCACATTTGGTAGTAAGGATGCAGAAAATATCATAAAACTAAAATTTGTGGTACTGCGTTTATGAATTTGCTTTATGTATTTTAGACCCAAATTGTGTATGCTTGAAATGTATATTGTTTTCACATTATGATATCGACAGAAGTTAAGAGTGGTTAGTTCTCCTCCATTACCATCCGTATTTGTGTATATGCTATTTTGAGGAAGCCTGCCAATTAATAAGTTCACAATTGTGTTATGTTTACTCACATTCCATTTTAAGCCTATTAAAATTGATGTAACTGTGGTGAATGCTTCTATAGAAACAACATTGTGATGAACTGTGCCTATTTTAAGAAGGATCTAACTTAGCTGGTAATAATTATTTATAAATTTCTGCTACAAGCAATTGTTAGTTTTGGGATAAATCGTTTATTAGTCATCTTTAGGTCTCTCAAGGAAAACTCGAGGCCATTATTTGCAAACAACTGGCTACTTCACTTTTATTGGTTATGTTATCTTTAAAAGGTGGAGAGTAATTTCTCTTTGTGTTGCAGGGCAGTAAATCTCCCAAGTTAAGTTGCATATAAGAGCTTTTTTATGGTGAGAATCGGGAAAAACACAATTTTTCCTCTGTGATGAACTCGTGATGACGGCGGAAAAAATTACGCTTAATTACCCTTTGTTCTGTATTCCGTAGGTTTTCCGCCTTTTCTTTTAGTGATTTGGTAAATTGCAGTTCCTTTTACCTCTTTTCCTGTCCGCTGCTCAACAGGCGTGTCTAATTTATTCACACATTTCTTTAACGTCTTAAGCCCAGCCATGCTCGTATGAAGACATCTCATATCTTTTATTTTTTCAGGAAACAGCGTTGAATAAAACTTTATTGGGATCAGTAACTCCGACAGGATATTGATTTAAATCAGTCAGTGTTCAAAATATGAGATTTATGGAATGTATTATCCTTTTTTTTGCACAAATAGTATGATTGATACGCAACGTCAATATTACGCATCTATACCAGATAAAAATTTCTATCCAGACCTAATATATTTCCTAAAGTACTGTTTGTGTTACTGGGAAAAGGAGATGTTAACATAGAAATAATGAATCAGATGATTTTAGGAGAAGGCAAAACGGTGGGTAGAAGTTTCAATGCGAAGATGTGTGGATAGAGTTATTTTAATTGCAATCAATGTAAGAATTTAAGGGTTCCTATAACTTGTCGATTCGGACTGATAGAGCATTTAAAACCTAGTTAGTAGTCACCCCTCGTTGTTTTCTACCGATTTCAACCATTCCTTCTTCAATATTACGCCTATTACTTGCATTTTCATTCACTCTCCAACGGATTCCACAAGAATGATTTCAATATCAAAAGTTTTCCTTTTGATTGAAAATAATGTAAATCTTCAAATATCCTCTCATAAAGAGTAGTGTAATGAGTCGAATGCGGTTGCAACTCAAGTGCGTCATTAGGAGTTCTCTAAAATCAAGAAGTCCTGATAAAACGCTCCTGTATTGAAAATGCTGTTGGCATTTAAAAAAAATACAGCTTTAAAATACTAAGTGTAGTAGTTATGTTTTCTCCACTGAAATTGCTCCAAGTTAAGCCGGAAACCTTTGAATGCAACACTTTTAAATACTTTCAATCATCGCTAATAGCAATATTTTTTACGGACGAATTATGTTTTGCAGAATATTTGAGTTTATCAAATGCAGGAATTTAAATTATTCGGACTATTTTACGAGCTCATTGTCAGATTTGTAAAGGGCAAGCTGATCAGATAAGGGTGTAATACAGTTTAAGAGTGATTTGGGTAGCTGCTGGACGGAATGAATACAGAGTATTCAAACCATCATCTATAGTTTGCTTTTCATCATCCCTTCATTTCTCCCCTGCTAACTATGCTTTTCTCTCCTGTACCCCACTTACCTACTTATCTTCCTATTCTATATCGAGGCCATGTGAATCTCATTGCCTCTTATCTCCACCTCCTGTATCCTCCCTTTTAGCTGGAGAAATTGAAATTTCCTTGTCTCATCATCAGTAGTCGTCTCCTGTCGCCTCCATCTCTCTCTGTCCTCTGCTCTCCTCTTCAATTCTCTTAAACTCCCTCCATCCTTGAGGTCATAAAAAATCTTTCCTTTCTTTCTTCCTCTTTTGCGGTTTCCATCCACCATTCCTTCCAGCACATCTCGTGACAAACATTTCCTTCTCAGTTCATGTCCCTTCCAGCTCTTCTTCCTATCTTCAATGGTCTTTAAGAGCTTTCTTCCTTCTTTTATTTGCTCCAACACCTCTTCATTCCTAGCCCTATCAGACCTCTTGATGTTGAGCACTTTCCTCCAAATCCACATTTCTAAACTCTTCACCCTTTTTCTATCCTTTTCTGTCATCGTACACGTTTCCCCACCATACAAAAACACACTCCAAACAAAACACTTGACGATTCTCTTCTTCAGTTCCAGCTCCATTTTACTAGTTAGTATTGTATTTTTATTCCTAAATGCCTCCTGAGCCTTAGCCATACCTTGTCTACCATGCGCAAAACTTTTTTCATCTCTCTGTGTCTTAATTTTCATATTCCTACCGTCCGTCCTTCGAAGAACGAACGAAGAGGACGAACTCTTAAATGCCGCTCAGCGGCAAATACATACAAATAAAGGTTCAAACAGAAAGGTAGAAAGAAAGTGCATAGGAACACATAAAAGGTCCGTGGTTCGATTCCCGGTCCAGTCGAATTTTTTCTACTTGGAATTGGCCATCATTACATCTTCACACCACCATTGTGTTTGTCAATTTTGTGTTCCTATCCACTTTCTTTCTACCTTTCTGTTTGAACCTTTATTTTATATATATAGTCGCCTTGAAAAAAACATATACTCTTGAAAAAACCATTTACTATACTCGGATTTAACAAGTTGGAGATCCGGGTTCGAATCCCGGTCGAATCAAATTTTCGTTTTCCAGGTTGAATTCACCCTCTCAGATAAACATTTGGACATACATGCGTAGAAATCCGATGAAGATGTAAACCTGAGAGGGTATTTACTCTGTCATACAATTAACTGGCCCAATTGTTCTATTCCCTATTATGTGCAATAAGGTCTCTTCCTAGTTGTAAAGCGTGTGAAACTTATTTGAGAGCCTCGTTATTTTAATTGGTTTATATATTAACGTTATAAATAAAACTCTTCCTCTTTCCTCAAGTTGTGGAGCGTATTTTCTGGCCATACTTTCTAGAGTGCAACCTCATTTGTGGGC
Source organism: Ceriagrion tenellum (assembly GCA_963169105.1). NCBI lineage: Eukaryota > Metazoa > Arthropoda > Insecta > Odonata > Coenagrionidae > Ceriagrion > Ceriagrion tenellum. The sequence goes on from OY720643.1 coordinate 94,378,999, forward strand.
GTCAGCTTAAACTTTTTACCGCGTTTAAAATGATTCTCACAGAAGAATTTGGATGAGGCTTTCTACAGGGGAAATTGGCGAATGATTCCGTATACATATGGCCTTTTACGAAACTGAAATCGTACTGAAAACTGATAATAAATTTATGGAGCGTCTTTTCTGGCCATGCTTTCAAAAGTGTGACCTCTTTTGTGGGCGCCAGCTTAAATTTTCTTCGCGTTTGAAATGAATCTCACTGGAGAATGTGGATGAGCCATTTTGCAGAGGAAATTGGCGAATGATTCCATACACATACGGCCTTTTACGAAACTGAAATCGGAGATAACCGATATCATTCTCCGCGAAGTTTGGCCGGAGGTGACGCCCACCTGCGCGAACCAAATTCTCCGAAGCAGCTGTGAAATCTCAGTGACGGAGGCTTTTGTGGTCCATCACTTCTGTTCTCATTCAACCTATCCACTATGTGAAATGTGGAGGGGTTTTCAAAATGGGAGTAATAATGGAGAATGTTCATGCGCAGTCTCTGACCTACTTCCATCGAGTCCTCCGGCCACGTTCATTCATTCTCAACCGTATACTCTCTATTTACCGGCGTATTTATTTATTTCGCGAAGGAATGGCTTTAAACGCTCCCCTCTTTGCCTGAAAACGCATTTTTTTGAGCTGGATGTCGAATTATTCGTCCCCTAAAAAAGAGTAGCGAAATAAAAGTGGAACTGCTCGAATTATGACCGTTCAAATGTAGACGGTAATGTTGGTTATAGCCGTAATAGCCGTTAAAGTCTAAATGCGGTAGTTTCATGCAAATGGCGCTGCAGTCGGCTACTATGGGTGGACTAATGTGGCCATTGAAAATATAATCGTGGAATTATATGCATATTTTTTTCTTTGTATTGATTTTCAATAGGTAATAAGCCATAAACGTTGCGAAACTAAATGAAAATAAAATATAGGCAACTTACTACCTATTTCCTTCAGTTTTTAGCGAAATACAGCCGTAACTTAAGACAAAATGAGGTAGTTCCTTCCAAATGGCGCTGCAGTCGGCTACTATGGGTGGACTAATGTGGCCATTGAAAATATATTCGTGGAATTATATGCATTTTTTTTCTTTATATTGATTTTCAATAGGTAATAAGCCATAAACGTTGCGAAATTGAATGAAAATAAAATATAGGCAACTTACTACCTATTTCCTTCAGTTTTTAGCGAAATACAGCCGTGACTTAAGGCAAAATGTGGTAGTTCCTTCCAAATGGCGCTGCAGTCGGCTACTATGGGTGGACTAATGTGGCCATTGAAAATATAATCGTGGAATTATATGCATATTTTTTTCTTTGTATTGATTTTCAATAGGTAATAAGCCATAAACGTTGCGAAATTGAATGAAAATAAAATATAGGCAACTTACTACCTATTTCCTTCAGTTTTTAGCGAAATACAGCCGTAACTTAAGACAAAATGTGGTAGTTCCATGCAAATGGCACTGCAGACGTCTCCCATGGCCGGAAAAGTGTGGTAGTTAAAAATATATTCGTGGACTAATCTGCATAGTTTTTACCTTAATTTTGGTTGTCAATAGGTAACCCATATTATCTGAAAAAGCGAGATTTTTAAAAATTGAATAAATAAAAATGTGTGGCTTAGTATTTGTCTTGACTCACAAAGTCAAGCCAAATCCACCTTTAATTTGATCCTAGCAACTATGAGTTGGCAGCCACACAGGCTCCAAAAACACATATTTCTAACTCTCAATGATAAATAATGTTACACAAGAATGGAGAAGGTTCATGTGCAGTCTTTGACCTACTTCCATCAAGTCCTGCGGCCACATTTATACATTCTCAGCCGTATACTCACTATTTGCCGATGATTGTATTTGTTTCGCGAAGAAATCGCTATAAACGCTCCCCTCTTTGCCTGAAAACGCCTTTCTTTAAGCTGGAAGTCGAAGTATTCGTACCTTAAAACATAACGAAATTCAAGTAGAACTGCTCAAATTGTAACCGTTCAAATTTAGACCGTAGTGTGGGACTCGGTCATTTTATGATTCTCAACCTTTTTATGCAGTATGAACGTTCAATTACCTCCTATTGCCTCCTGGCCATCTAGAGTATTTTATTTATTTGACAAAATGAGCAAATACAGTATGAAGCCATTTTATAGTGAGCGTATAACGAATAATAAAGGACACGAACGAAAAAAAAATAAGAAGAAGGTAACAAATAATAATCCAACGTGGGGAGATGGTAAAAAATTACTTTTTTTGGAAATGGCATATTGCTAGGTTAGCGAAGACGCTGGAAGATAAGGTAAAAGGATCGATGTTCACAGGAAGGGAATTTACTATAGTCCTCGCAGAGTTTCTGTGCAGTGGAGAGTTCCTCCAAGCCTAGCTGCCCATGGTAGATGAGAAGTGATTGGCTGCCGGCGTCCAATCCTGTAAACCGGTTCTTAGCTCAGTGCGCGCCGCTTACGAATACTGTGAGTGGCGACCCAAAAGAATCGGCGAAAACTAACGCTATGCCTCTCCGACGCGAGGGCCTTGAGAATAGAAATACTCTGGACGAGAAACTACCATGGATCACGAGTCAAAACTTGCAGTGATTGCAATAGTCATCGCAGTGACGTAAGGAAGTAATCCCCATCGGCGCAGGTCACCGTGGTCACACGATAATCAAACGAAACTTAAATCCTCTTCACCAACATTTTGAAAAATACAAATACGAAAATTGCGACTAATTATCATAACAACCAATATATTTATTGCTAGGAAAGATATCAGAATTAATCGAACCATATTTAATTCAGGTAAGAAAGCCTGGCACCCGCTTCAAGATAATTTAAAGTGAGCTAAGAGTACTCTTTTGGATCGCCACTTACGGTATTCGTACGCGGCGCGCACTGAGCTATGAACCGGTTTACGGGATTGGACGCCGACAACCAATCGCTGCTCATCTACCATTGGCAGCTAGGCTTGGAGAAATTCTCCAGTGCACAGAAACTCTGCGAGCACTATAGTGATGAGAGGGGAAAACCGAGGGAGCGCTTGGTAAGTGATAATTTTGGAGTAGGGATATGGAGCAATGAGTGATTCCTGGAGGGTCGGGAGGTTATCCTAAAATTTATCAAGGGAACAAGGTCGTATGATCGTGTATGTAAATCTTTCAAATTTTCTCTGGAGCAGTAAAGAGGTACGTTCACGCTTCCCATTCAGATTAGGGATTGGAAATTTAAATCCAGAATCGATTTTCGATTAATTCAATTTCGATTTCGGTTTTAAAAATCGATTGTCTAAAAATTCGATTTTTTGTCCAAAATAATCGAATAATCGAAATCGCAATTTTTCCATAGTAAAGTAATTGTCAGCTGAAATACGGATGTGCTGTTCTAACAAAATGCTAAATATGGGTTAATGGAAGCACTAGGGATAAGAACTGAATACGGTTAAATTTATTAATACAATTTATTATTTTAAAGATATTAATAAGGTATGCAGGAAAGTAATAATCCATACCAGATACTTATATACATATAGGTAATATAACTAGCAAATTATATATAATTTAGTAGCCCATGCGCAGAAGACGATATTCGGACTGGGCGAATCTATTTTGAAGACGAGTGCTGTGAAGCGATTTATTGAGAAAACGTTTACAAAAAAGGCACAATGTCAACGCGTATTATCACTTCAAATCTTCGTCTCGCGGTCTACAATGTATTACTTCCGAGCGTGAGTCCCCGCCTAGACTAGAATTATTGTAATAAAAATCCGCAGCCCCACAGTTGGCAACTCCAACCTGCCGGTGTCCGAAGCACTTTGCCTCTCCACCAAGGTTCCCCCACCAGCGATGCAAGAGTGAAATAGCGCGCAGCGGAGTAAAGCGAGGCGGCAAAATTCAAATGCTGTAGCAAGCTAAAAATCGAAAATCGATCGGCTAGAATCGATTTTGAACGATTTTTCAAAACAAAAGGCGACTACGATTAAATCGAAAATCGGAATGTGATTATCGATTTTCGATTAAAATCGAAATCGATTTTCCAATCCCTAATTCAGATGCGTTATAACATGCTGTTCCATCCATCCTGGTGGCTGGTGACCCCAGCCATCAGTATAAAGTGCGTCACACCACCAATTCCATTATTCTACTAAGTTCAGCCTTGAGTACGTGCAGATCACATGTAGTTTATTCCATTGATTGAAGTTATTGCTTACAAAGCAGGTTTCAGTCCTGTTCTATGTTAATATTTTTGTTTTACACCACAAAAATTATGATCTTACTCAGCAAAATTGTTGAATATGTTTTGCTTGGCATGTGTAACGTATGATCTTTTTGTTTTTATCGATTGTTTATCGAACAAACTTGAGTTCAAGTCAATAAAATTGCTATCGGAAATAGTTTAATTTAAAAAAAAATTCACACCTGAAGTCAGAACAAACGAAAAAAACTCATTACTCAAAGGATTAAAGATTTAAAAAATGTACTTGGTAAAACTTGACTTTATATTAGCCGCCTCATGCGGTCAGGAATTGACCTTTAAAAAATATGTAGCAAAATTATCAATTGAAGATTAAAAAAAAAACTTTTTTTCAAGGATGGGCCAATAATTTTCTTTCACATCAGTATTGGTTCCATGACTTTCATACGGATTTGACCGAATCATCGTGAGGCTATTTACATATGCGATAATAAGCCTTCGGAAACTATTTTTGTTTGCTTCTTTAGGAACCGGATTCTGCTGCACCACCCCTCATTATCTCCGCTCTTGCGGTTCTATAATTATTCCGAGGGACCTTGATGTACTTATCAGGCGTGGAAAGCTCGTAATTTAATTCTTGCAGTCATGGAAGTTCCCGTTAATTTCGGTATTTTTGCAAGTTATATATTCTACCTTAACCCTTTATGAAAGAGCGAGTCAAATTTGTTACGCTTCAAAATCATTGAAATATCTGCTGTCTAAGTGGCTTTTCCCTTCAGTTGCTGCGCTAGACGGAAATTAACGCTTCCGATTAAGCGTGTGCGGAAAGTTGCGTCCCTTTCGGTGGTGCGTCAAACAATGTGAATAGATTAGCTCGTAGGCTTCCGCGGATGCAGTGTTGACTGTTCCTTATTCTTTCGGGATTCATTCCGCGATGTATGTTTTTTTTAAACAACAATTTTTCGCTGGTCCTCCTGCCAGCTTCATCAGGTTTACTGATCTGCTTTATTTGTCTCGCTCGTCTTTATATACACGAGTCTGGACTCCCATTGTTGCCGGAATATGAATTTGAAAAAATTCGTTTTAGACTGCTACTCAGCTTGTAACCGTCTTCCCGGTTGACGTTCTCCGGTCTCTTTGCAATTTCTACAGCCTCCCTTATTAATCTTGGGTAATAGCCTCCAAGAACATCAACGGGCAATTAAAAATAATAATTACCGCACTTCTGCAATAGCCGAACACCATCTCAGCGGCCCCACTCATAATTTCAACTCTGAGGAGACAAGATTAATATCTAGGGAAATACGCTATTACCCAAGATTAATAAGGGAGGCTGTAGAAATTGCGAGGAGACCGGAGAACGTCAACCGAGAAGACGGTTACAAGTTGAGTAGCAGTCTAAAACTAATTTTTTCAAATTCATATTCCGGCAACAATGGGAGTCCAGACTCATATATATAAAGACGAGCAAGACAAAGAAATCAGTTTAGTTAACCTGACGAAGCTGGCAGGAGGACCAGCGAAATATTGTTGTTTAAAAAAACATACATCGCGGAATGAATCCCGAAAGAATAAGGAACAGTCAATGTGAATAGATGAATGTGTGACGCTATTCACTAACGATGGCGTGTCAGTTGGAGCTTTGAATAAATATTTTCAGTTGTCATATGAAGAAAAAATTGGGAAAGTTTAACAAAGTACGTTATGAAGGAAATTTTAAAGTACATCTTGTGTAAATATGTGTATATCTTGTGTAAATATTATTATGAAAAGTACGGAAATTATTGAAGCAGAGTTAGGTGTACAATTATGAATTACTAATGAGTGAAACATTTTGACTGTGCCTACCCCGTAAGGGAACGGCGTGATGGGTATGTATGTATTTATGTATGTATGAAAACTACACTTAAAAAATGATATCGTAGAATTATTTTTTTATGCTGATGTTTCATTTTTCCGTACATATCAGTGTTAAAAGGAGGAATGACAGACCTATGGGATTGGTTACGAAGCTGAGTGGCTAAGTTTAAAGTTGGACATTATTTTTGAATTTCCATCCACGAAATATAACCTTTCATTAATTGATAACGCTAAAACTGAGAGAGCAACGGTTAGCGGGACTGTGAATTTGACTGAAACCATCACCATCATCTTTATCAAAAACCTCACATCAGAGTGCGTGATGAGAGCTACCATCGCTTTTCGATATCTGCCTTTGAGTTCATCGGTGGTCGGGTGTGTTGCCTAAGAGATAATGGTGTTACCTCTTCTATCTTGCGGTGCGTGGTGCCAAAGGCGTAGAGAGTTTGAAAGGCATCGTAAGGCGGGAGAATAAAAAAAATGAGTAAATAAAAGCGAAGTCCTGTCTCCGCCTTTGGATAATTGGGCAAATGGATGACACAGCTTTGCGAGCATATAAGCGGGGCATAAATAACGAAAGCAGTCCCCATTGTGGAAATGTTTATTATGCGATTAACTGCTAACGCTGGAATTTTTCCATCGGTGCTCCCCCGGAGAAAGCTGATTATTAGGCCGCGAGGTTAATTATGATCCGCCGGTGAAAAAGTTATGGCAGTAGGTGATATCCTTGACAACCTCTTTTTCGGGCTCCATATGTATGGGGAACGTAATTCGAGACGCTAAATTCATCGGGGACTTGTTAACGGAGAGAAGGCAGACCGGAACCTGGCGTCTCATGAGCGGCGTGCGGGGAATAACCCACGAGGAATTTTTATCCCGAGTCAATTAAGTTGGACTAAAAGGTTACAGCGAGCGCCTCAAGTGGTCGTGGTTCACCGGCAAACCATGAGTCTTCTCATAATTGACAGCAATCCGTTTGCAAATGGTCGAGACGATGACATCCTGTGGTCAGCAGCAAGCGGGTGGTTAGCATGGGTCGGCTAAAATACTCCTCTGAGCGTAAAATGATGGAACGGTAAAAAAAACACGAATTTATAATCCTCATTAGCTCTTGAATAGAGCGTTGTACTCGTATAATCTCAAAATGTATCACACATATAATAACTTCAAACTGTTTACTCGGGTATTTTATTGATATTATTAAAGCTTTAACATAAATATTCTTTCTGGGTGAGCACGCCGAAAGCATAAAGCTGTAAGTTATGAATTAAGGGAGGGTCCTAAATTTATCAACGTGAGAAGACCTAGTTGCTTTGTCGGTAACAATGCCTTAATTTGGGTTTAATTACAAGACTAGCTGTGCCAGGCATGAGTTGCAATGCCTTTTTTTCTTTCTAAATAGACACACTTATACAAAGCAGACACATTTACATGTACAAAATAAATGAAAGACAATGATTGTATGTAGTCCAATGAATTCCTCATACATACACAGGAATTCGTATCGCACAAATGATGGCATGAGTTTCCATTCCATGCCTGTTCTGCGGTTTCCAAGTAAATAAAATATTATATATTTTAAGTAGTGCAAAAATGTAAGATTTTTGAGTTTAAAAATCCAATTTTATGAAAAAGCGAAGCGTGTACGAAAATCGAACGCAAGAATTAAAAAAAAGCAAACAAAGAGATCCCTGCACTAAATCTTATTCGACGTACAATTAAATTACGTACTTTTTTTTATTATTTATTACTGATATGATATTATCACAAATTATTTCTCACTGACATGATTTTGATGCACGCGATATTACGTCTCACTCATGCAGTTCTGATGCACGTGATTGAGTAACTCGTGAACCATCTGCTTCGTTGCTTGCTTGTCGTTCCTCGCTTGTTTTGGGAAGCTCGCGCGCCAACACTCATTTGCTAAAACGACTCGCACTCCACCAATTGTACAATGGATTTAATGATTTGGAAACCTTCGTGGGGGTGCGTAAAACAAATCACCAAAGTTTCATCGTAATCTGATGAATGGCATTTCAACGCATAGAGGACGAACAAACAAAAGTTAATTTTTATATGTTAGATTTGAGGTAAAAGGAGATGGCGCTTGCTATGCTTAATGCTAGATGCTGTAGCCAGTCCGCCATCTTCGTTTTCCCTCATTTTCCTATAGTGCTTGCGAGCTTACGCAGTAATTTTGCAATTTTGCCATGTTTTCCCTTGATAACGCGCCAGAAATCAACATGCATTAACTTCTAAAATATGCATTCTCCTACATATACTTTTATTTCTTACTTCCCACATACATTTTATATAAATATTGTAGCTAAGGAATCCTCGAGAGGATTCTGCAAACGACGGTTTAAATAGTGAAGCTTCTAGGGCCTTGGCAACGGGTGGTTGTTGACGAGAGAGAGAGAGAGAGAGGAATCAACAAGGCATGACTCGGAAAAGAGAGTATTTTGGCGAGTGACTTTGAATGTTACGGTGTGTACAGTTTTGGTGAAATAAATGTGTTAAGAGTGTTCCGTAAAAAGAATAATTATTTTTGCACCCGCGCACGTAGCAATATGAAAGTTTAATACTCCGCATTCCTGGAGAAAACTATGACAAAATAGAGTGGTATCCATTGCTCTAAGTAACTAATGTTCCTTGCAAGATTTCATTTCCTTTAAGTTTTTACAGATGGTGGATATGCATGCTATACATTCACTGATTCGTCCATTCCTTCGTGATATCCATCGGTGTGTAAGGAGAGAGCAGGGTTAATCATTATGGTTGTTGTTTCGGTAGTCTGGCTCCAGTTTGATGAGGTAATGCCCTCTACCTTAATGAACGGAAGGTTGGTAGTTTAAATTATTAATCTTTACTATCAACTACATTATTTAGATGACCAGGTAATTCTAGCCCAAGACAGAGATGATATCAACTTTATGTTTAGAAAGCTAAAAGAAGCGTACAGTGCATGGGGATTGGATATCAACATGCGCAAAACTAAGCATATGTGTTTTGGAGGAAAAAATGAAGACATTGTGCTAGAGGATAGCAATGAAACAGTAGAGGCCTGTGATTCATATGACTATTTAGGTATAAAAATACACAGCAGTGGAAGGAGCGCAGAAACGATTAAAGATAGGATTAATAAAGGTAGAACAACCATTAAAATGTTAAATTCAGTACTATGTAGCAGAGATATATCAAATAGAAATAAAAGATACGTATACAACACCATATTTAAAAGCATACTTACATATGGGAGTGAAATTTGGCAAATGAATGCGAGTGACGAAAAGAAACTTGTAGCTACAGAAATGGACTTCCTCAGAAGGGCAGCCGGAAAATCCAGGCTTGATAGAGTAAGAAATGAGAGAATTCGAGAAATTATGAAAATGACAACAACCATTCTGGACGAAATCAAGTCAAAACAACTGCTGTGGTACGGACATGTTCAGAGGATGCTCAAAGAAAGACTGCCCCGCACCATCATGGAGTGGAAACTCTATGAAAGGAGAAAGAGAGGAAGGCCACCTAACTCATGGAGAAGCGGAATAGCCAAAGCCATGGCGGAGAGAAACCTGCAAGAAGGAGATTGGGAAAACAGAGAGGCCTGGAAATTGGATGCCGTAAAGCGCAAGTAAGCGCTCTAAAGACGGGCATATATATACTATCAACATATCTATTAATATCAACTATCAACAACATCATTTACTATCAACGGTTTCGGCCTTTAGATTTTTTAAGGTCCATAAAATCATCTTAATCGGCGGTTCAAATTGTACGCATCGGTAAACTTTGAATTCGACAAGCTGGTATTGTGTTCATGGTGTATAATACGGAACCCTTCACCGGCAGAAGTAATCACACGGCAAATCGTATCGGAGAAATGGGACAACTCTTCATCAAAATATGTTCCATAGCATATGTAAAATCTGTACTAGTTTTTTTTAAATTTTTACCCTATTGTAAAATCAAAATACAAGCATGTGTAGGTTTTAGGTAAAATACCCATGTTTTAGGCATATTATATGCCTAGTGGTAGGAAGAATGTCTTTTTTCACCATGGGAAAAGCGGGAAATAAGTGACTGAGATCGAAAAACCCCTTTGGAATTGTTCTTTTTGCTTTAAATCTAACGTATTCGGTGGAAAAATATATGAGTGTCAAAAGTGGAAAACTGAAAGTGCCTCTTGCTCTGTCGTTTGTAGTTACTGTACACTGTGATTTTGCTTCATGCGATTTCAATCATGTTATTCCATCTTTTCCAGGCTGCAGAGAGGTTAATCAAGTCAGCATTGTTTTTGGAGCGCTCGGAGAGGAAACAGAAGGGTAAGTCGAGTCCGATAAGTTTAGAATAATGTTGGACTTCCAGCAGGGTTGTTTGCTATCGTTTCCATTTTATTTTTTAATGCGAAATACTGACTTAACCTTTGGCCTTTGGATTCGCCTGCTAATCCTCTTCGTGATTTTTTTTATATTTCTTGGTAAAAATCGTTTATCGAAATTGACGCAGCGGTTGGCTTTTTCGTTCGCTGGTACCCTGCTTAAATTTCCGTAAAAATTGTTCTTTGTAACGTAAGAGACTCAATGATTGCGTGGAATCTATTCCGCGGGATTGGTTATGGCAGAAAATAGAAAATAAAAAACACGAGGAAATTATCGATACTTTCCCGGAATTTCTTAGCGGGTGCTATATCTTTCGGAGGACTTTTAGAAAACTAGTAAGTATAGTCTTTCGGCTATTCCCTGTGAGACGATTGCACTATGATGACCCAAATAATGATACCTAATAACAAGTGTCAATGTACTTAAGCATTAATTGTGAATTTACGGTATCCTAAAATAAACCATCATGGAATTTCAGCAGAATGCAAAAATACGCAATAGAATAAGTTTGTTCACACGGGTATTTTTAATTCTGAATTCGAAACCTTAAGCTCAAAAGGAAATATTGGTCATGTATTTTAAATTTATTATCCTCAATGCATCTTTTTATAATTTTATTGCCTGTATCTACGACGTAATTGACGTCAAGCGAAAGGTTGGCCAATATCGGCGCTGGAGAACCATTTCTTCTTCGACTGATCTTCTGCTTGTACTAATTTCTTTCATGGCCATTTTATTCATGTAGCATAAAATAGTCTCATAGAAGGGGAAGATAATGAATAGTAAAAACTGACTTTGTTAGGGAAAAGCTATTAACTGTTTTATCCAGTGCTCATTTTTCAGTTGCTTGATTCGAAATCGAGCGTTATAATATACAACAGCGGATTTGTAACGTATCCAACCCCGATACATGTAAATACTTTATTTGTTTACTGGTGTGCAACTTACCATGCATATCTTTTTTTTGAGTGGATGAGTGGATATTTGAAGGGATAAGTCCGTTAACGGGAGTTCAAATCGAGAAAACTTCCTCGTAGATTGTGAAGGCGTCGTCCATCTATTCTCTAATATAAGCGCGAAGTTAGTCAATTAGCATCGTTTGTAATTGATTACTGCACAGTCACCAAAATTTGGTCTTTGAACAATATTTCAGAGCTCAAAGTCATCACGAAACGGTTTCATTTTGGAAACAAGATTGAACGAATGCAAGCAGCTTTGTTTAAAGAAAACTTTTCAGCAAACGCGTGGTTAATTAGGCGTTGCCATTATTTAATTTTTTTACTGTATTATCACCGAAAGAGGGTCGATGGACAAAATTTCAGAGCTTTACGTATTCGGGAAGATTTGACCGAGACAAACAGGAGAAACTCTATAAAACCTCTCAAAAAGGGTCAGCGTTACGTGCGTCGATGTCCCTGGGGAAGGTGCCATATTGGCTAGCGGGTTCATCCGCCTGAAAATCGTGATGAATGAGAGGAAACAAACTTCCTGCCTTGCCTTTTTCAGTGATCCTTATCCCTCTTGAAGAAGATAAAGGTAGCTTTCCATTCCACCTGGATCGATGCCCACTTCTCAACATGACCTTCCTGTTGATGCCTTCCATTTTTACCCACGACTATTCGTGAAGCTATAGCATACGAAATATTGTATAGAACATTTTGAGATGGCAGTGTGGCCTAGTAACATGCTCGACTGCCGTTTCGAGTCGCAGGTTCGAGACCAAGTGATGGAAAAAATTCTTCCTGACCCTGAAATTCACCATTTTCATGCTACCTGAACTGATCCCACTACTGAGATGCATCGCTCTCAGCAGGAGACTTTAATGGCGCAGGCGAAGGAGATTGGACCGTTATCAGCAGCCACATATTCGGGCGAGAGTAAAGTTGACGGAATCGGCCGAGGTACTGCGATATGAAAGCAACCACATTAACAACCCCTAGAAGATGCAGCCTTGCACTTTATATATGACATGATCGCATTCCTCCCGTCAAAATATTCCGGAGGTAAAATAGTTCCTTAATTGAATCTCCGGGTGGGGAGCACTGATTGAAATGACAGATGCGAACTTTGTTTTTCAAACTTCAGTATGAACCACTAGAAGTTTTAGCATTCTCACACGCGACCAGGGCTCTGATGAATTATAACCATGATCATGACGTAGCGTAGAAGTTGACATATAAATAAATGTCTGTCTACATGTAATACATAGCACTATTTTACTTCGGAGCAATGTTGGTTTTGTGTTAAAGAATGCTTTCCAATCAATGCGTTTACAAATGGTATGGTACGAAGTCACTCGCAAGGGTGCATCTACACCAAGGGTTAAACTTCACCTTGAAAAAATCATTTGACTTGACCGGAATCCGAACCCTGAGTTTCTCGTATCTCGATTCAGGATATCGAACCCGGATCTCCTAATTCGAATTCGAATTGGGAGACCCGGGTTCGTATCCCGGTCAAGTCAAATGATTTTATTTTCATGGCGAATTTAAACCCTTGGTTTAAAGAATGCTACCCGTCGACAGGTTAACGAACGTTTCTCTGGCACAATTCGTTCCATTCAATGTCGTCCGTATGCTCTACAGTACGTTTATGTGATCAGATCTAGATCGGTTTCATCACCTTGGACGAAAATCTCCCAATTGCAACGCCAAGGACTTAATCAAATCACCGGAGCCGTAAATACGGAGCGTATACCTTTCCCGTGCGATATCTCCGCGGAAATTATTTCCCTCGGTCGGCAGTTACACCACCTATTCGGTGTCATCTCGTGGAGGGTTAGGAGGTAGCAGGCACCTTATCCGTACGACGAAGCTATAAATCCTCGTGTTTCGCGTGTGCTCTTTTTGTTCTTGTTCCTCACCTCTCGCCGCAATACCGCAGTGGGAAGGCAGAAGCCCGAGAGCGGAAAAACGCCCGCATTCTCGGAATAGGCGTTACATCGGCGGTTTGGTACTGGGGAGAGGGGGATAGGTGTATTATAACACGTGTATGCCCTCGAGGTCTTAATGTGGTTCCTCTTTTTGCCGCGCATTGAGCTATTCTCATTCCTCTTACCCGAATCCGATCCACGTTCTCACCGAGAGAGTGGAACGATGTTCGCACTTCTGTATCGCGCGGCGATACACATTATAAGTATCATATGGGATGCGAAATACCGTGCGACAGATTGCAATTGAATGATGTCTTTTGTTGAATGATATCTCACATATCCGCTTATGAGTTGAGCGATATTGTTAGATAGTAGCGTATGGTTAACTCGTTAGAATGATCTTACGAAAGGTTCCGAGGTGATATTTGGGAAGGCATCCGTTGATCCACCGCCTTGAATGTCTTAAATTGACATCAGTTTCATTCTCGTTTTAGAGGACATCGTCAGATCAGGTGCTCTAGAGATTTGGCCAGTAGGCGGGCTCTGGCGGGCTATTGTGGATAGTGTCTTTTGTTTGGCTCTCTAGTAAAGATGTCCTCTGGAACGAGAATGGAACTTTTGTGAATTAGAGACATTCAACGAGGTAGATCACAGAAACCCTTCCCAATTATCACGTAAGAACGTTTTTGGCTGTAAAATTCATACCCAAATGATGTGTGAACGTCACTGGATGAGATAAAAAGAAGAGAAAAATTGATTAGCCTCTAATTCTAATATTGTGGATGGTTGACCATTGTTCAGAGTCAATCAGTCGTACACTTTCTCGTTTGCATATTATTTTATATCTCTCTGATTTTCTCGCTTCTGTCATCAAAATGATGTGCTATGTGTCGCTCTGAAACACGCCTGTTCTATACTTCACTAGAAAACGTGATTAGCGCGCAGCCTCCGAGTCTCTAGCGGCTCCCAGCCCAATCCCTCTGAACGCTGAGAAATACTGTATGCTCGCTCGTAGCTGTCTTTATCGTAGCGCGCAGCTTTACTTTTTATTTTATTTATTTTTTGTGTTAAATTTTTCTGCCCATGGTCCAAAATGCTCGCAGCGTATTCGAGGTGTGGCCTAACAGGAGCGGAATAGCACCTGTCTTCTACTTTCTCATCCGGTTACATCCCTACAATACGCTTGATCAATCCTAGTTTCTTAATGCTGTACCGCATATGTTTTGTGTGTTTCCCACGATGTGTTCGAAGTTAAGGTATATCAAATGCATGTGACTTTTTCTCAGGAGTTTATGTTTACTCTCCCCACTGTGAAAAACTAAAAAAATAAAAATTCTTACTTTGCGATTTTTCCCTCATCATCATTGGTCGTTCAATCCTAAGGTTGGTAGACTGCAGCCCCCCACCCTTCCCTATCTAATGCTATTTTCCTTACCTCCTGGTATCTCTTCCTATGTACTTTCCTCTTTATTTGGTCCATGGACATGGTCCTGTATCTTCCTCTGTGGACTTTCCCTCTATTTCTCCTTCAATTATGTTCTTCACAAACTCATTCTGTCTCAGGGTGTGTCAAATCCATCTTGTTCTTCTTTTCTCTGTCGTGTTCCATATGGTCCTTTCCTCTCCTAGTCTTTTGTACACTTTGTCACTTCTTTTTTTCCGTCCGTTATATCTTCAGCATCCTCCTTCAGTACCAGGTTTCGAAGAGGTTTCCAGTATTTTCTGTTCGGATTCTCTATTGGGAAACCCTCTTGTGTAGCTAGGCAATTGATGAGAATGTTAACCATTCAAGCATGTTATTGTTACATTAATATGTATTGTGTGTTCCCCACGATACGTCTGAAGTGAAGGCAATTCCAAAGTATTTGACTTTTTCTTAGGAATTTCTATTAACTCCCCCGGCTGTATCAAATTGAAAAAAAAAACTATTCTTACTCTTTACCCTTCTCTCAATTCCTCCCCTTTGCATATGTGTTGGATTGACGTACCCTGCCTCACGCCTCTGCGGGGTCTCTCAGGATAGTATGTAGGTGTGGATGTAGATCAGTTATCTACGCTTAATTTATATTGTTCATTGCTTTAGATGCATCGCGATATCGCACAGAGCAATCCGTTAGTTATTGCGCCCTTCCAGCCCTCCAATTTTCTCTCGGCCCACCCTTCAACATTTCCCTCCCGGTGATTCCTGCGGCATCGTTCATCTTCTCCGTGTGTGGTCCCACTGTGCTGGCTCTGAATTCGAATCCACGACGAAGGGTTTTGACGCGTGGAGTTTGCGAGGAGTGTCGGTTCATCTCTCGAAAAATTATTCGCGATGGAGGCGGGCGCAAACACTTTCTGAGAAGAGATTGGCTGTGTGATATTAACTTTCATCTAACCTATCATTTGAATAAAGTTTAATGAGTCAGGCAATATCCTGTAGAAATTTGTAATATATATCATGATCACCAAAAAGTAGACCTTTATATCATTGGTTGTTCAATACTATGATTGGTTGACTGCAATCCTCCCTTCTCTCCTATCTAATGCTACTTCCATCACCTCCTGGGATCTCTTCCTATGTAATTTCCACCTTTGTTATATTTCCACACAATTTATTCTCACTCACCAATATAAGTTTTGATGATACCTATGTCATTATCAAGTTATAAATACAATCATTGCGAGCTTATGTACATTTACGAACCGCCCTCTTCCATATCTGGCTTGTATATGTATATAAGCTCGCAAAGATAGCATATTTATGCCTCGATGATGACATAAGTGTTGGAGAAACCTTAATATCGTGTAAGAATAAGTTGCGTGGACTTAAAACAAAGGTCTCCATTTTTTAGATAGTGATATCTAACCTGTCAATTGTTGAGCGGTCATCCACGGTTCTTTTCGAGTCAAGATGTGAAAATGGAATAAATGGTGACATTTTTTTATTAAACCTTGTGATTAAATCATTAATAATAATTGACTGTCGGTTAGGCTGATAGTACAGAAGACTTAGAAGAAGTTAGCTGAGATTTATTCTGAATGAATTAATTGCACTTCTCTTTCAAAGTCATAGTAATAAGATAAAATCGTAATCATCCTTTGAACATCTATATAATTACCTGATATCTGAAAAATATTTTAATTTTTATCACAACGCTCAATTAACCCGTCAAAAAATCTCGAAATAAATTTGACCTGTATTAAAGAAAACATGTAATGTATGATTCTTAATACTATTTTTCGTAAAGTGATTAATATAGACAATTAAGAAAGTAAAAAGGGATGGAGTGGTGGAATTGAGTGTGGCGTGCTTTTATGAGAAAAATGTCATATTTACGTCCTCTTTGACTCGGGGCGTAGTTTTCTTTAATCGATTTCTCGTAATTCTTATGTGTTGAAGGTATTCTTAGGAAAAAAAATTCCCTTTTCCTTGTGTTACACCACGAATTTCTCTTTTGAACAGAAACGTGGAGATAGCCATCTCGTCTCTTTGCTCCAGAATCCCTCCCGCCCGACTGTAAATCCCCATTCTAACGTTAGAAACTAGGAAAATCAATTTATTTATGATTTAGTCTGCGAAAGAAAATTTTAAGCCTCCGCAATCCAACTGCGAAGACCGGGAAGAGAACCGGCGCTACGGGAAGAGGTAATATTTTAGAGTTCAAACGTCGAAAGGTAATCCCAATAGAAGGATGGCTAATCCGCTCAAATAAATCAATGTTTTTAATTTAAAACGCATGCTTTTTTTCCTCTTTGTGTAGTAAGGCTCAGTCGCATGCCACTCAAATACCTTTCAGACTCAGGCCAGGGAATATGGTGATGATGTCGAAAATTTCTCTTTTTGTTAACATGTGTTCTCGGGATTGATTTGGAAAGCAAAATTTCCTGCTCTTTCAAAATATTGTTTGCTCTCTCCGATATAATTCTAAGATTTTTGACATGCCTATATGGTAAAGATTTCCTGAAATAGAGGCTTTGTGTTTATTTAAAGGACGGAAAGTTTTAAAATTTCTCAATGGCTATGAGTTTATCTTTTTAACTGGAGCAATAACGAGGTATTTACTGTAAATATAAAGAGTAGAAGTTTTTTGCAATAAAAAACGTAATGTGATGATTTCATTTCTACCTATGATAACTAGGCACTCCCAAACGATAGCGCTCTCAGAAATAAAGTGCGTTACTTTGTTTTAGTTCAAAGATGGTAAAAATGATCGTTTATACTAATAGTAATGAAGAATTCTGAGTGCTTAAGCTATTCTTTTGTCCAGAGTCGTTTTGTTATCATTTAAATCAACCTGTAAAGATAATAATCTAATTTGTGATTGCACCACGACATTGTAAGCCTGGAATCTGGTAATAAGCATCAGCTTAGCAGGTCCATACTGGAAAAAATCATTACTAATGACCAGAATATGAAGCATAGTCATAACTTAGTAAGTTGTAATATTTTTTGTAACCCGTTCAAAGGGAAAATACAGCATGTAAACAATTTTGTAAAAAAATATTGTTTGAAAAAAAAACGTTCTGCGCAGCGCCATGGAATGTGCCAATTTAAACTCAATGAAACTTGTGATTCGCTCTTACTCTGTGATTTATGATAAAAATACATGGTGACTTGTGTTTAAATCGATGATGATCACTCGTATTAAGAAACCTTTAATTAGAAACCAAGAGTTTTGAGTAATGTTTAAACGTTATAAATTGCGATCGGTATATTTTAAGGGTTCTATGTTTAGGTTCTTATATTGTGAAAATCATCGATTATGCTAATGGTTTTGAAGAATTCTGAGCGCGTAAGTTATTCTTTTGTCCCGCATCATTTTAAAAAGCAGTTCGTGAGGTGCCGCAGAATGATTAATTTTTAATTTAATAAAACTTGTAATTTGCTCTTTGCAACTTGTAATTTGCTCTTTGTAACTCGTAGTTTTCTCTTTGTTACCTGTAATTTGCTAACTCTGAGTGTAATTTATGATAAAAATACATTGTGGAATGTATTTAAATTGATGATAAAAACTCATCTTAAAAACCTCTTATCAAAGACCACTCTTTCTGTGTAATATTGTGACGTTGTGAACTTAGATTGGTGTATTTTAAAGATAAAAGGGAATGAGAGAATCTTAAATTGGTTTAAATGGCCTCGCAATATGCTTGTGTCTGGGAACTGGAGCTCATTCGTTGAAAAAAAAAATGATCAGAAAAATCTCCAAATAATCGAATATGTGGAAATTAGAACCTTTTTTTCTCGTTCTGGAGCAAAGTGGACTTTCAAGAATCGTTTTGAATGATAATAGCACGCCATTGAGTTGAAACATATCTCCGTTCCACATGTTCCCGAAAGCCAGTCGTCCTTAACATTTCAATTTTTGGATTACTTTCGGACGGCGATCTTCATTTCGTTTTCACGAATGAACTCCCAAGGCTCCCGTCGGAATGAACGACGTTCTTTATGATGCGAGCAAGGCATTCGCAATCAGCATCACCCGAAGGAAAAACTGGTGGGATGGCAACAACTGTCTTCGGGAGGTTTTATCGCGATTACACCAGTCAAAACAGATAGGAAAGTTCACTTTTCACTTATGTTCCCTTCCAGTTTTATTTTACGGCAACGAAACCTGGATATGTGAGAATAAGCATAAGAGTAAACTAAACTCGGAGTTAATGACGTGCTTTCTCGATGAGTTTTTGATGCAAAAGTAGGATAGATGGGGGAAATAATGAATGGGCTATGAAAAAATGTGCCGAAGGATAGAATAGATGCCTTAAATGGTGAATTTTGACTATTATTAGCCTGGCAAAGTGTCATATTCTAAAATAACGTATGGGTCATGAAGACGTAACCAAAAGAGTTAGTATAATACAAAGAAAAGCTGCGCGCTTCGTTAAAATCTGCTACGAGCAAGCATATGGTAGGTCACAGCTTTAGGAGGGATTAAGGTGGGATTCCCTAGAGACTCGGAGGCTGCACGCTAGGCTTTGGTTGCTTGAGAAATTCAGAACATATTTTTTTTAGAGCGACACAGAGAATATTATCATTGCTCCTCACTGCATCTCTAGGTCTGACAGAAGTGATTAAGTAAGAGAGATATATTGCCGAACAGATAGGTATAAAGACTCGTTCTTTCCGCGCACAGTAAGCGACCATAATAAAAACTGAGCTCCAATAAATACTCTCCTATAATACAAGTCACCATTTCACCTGCCAAAACCTAATACCTTACATCTTAACACGAATGGTGTCGTAACACCCCCTGCCACACGCCCATGCCGCGGCTTGCAGGGTTGTATGTTGATGTAGATAAGCAATTGACCCGGTATTTTATGTTTATTGAAATTCATCAATCCAAATAATGGTGTGCAGTATCTCTTCTCTCCTTTCTATTAAGATATGAATCTTTCCAACGTCCTGTATTTAACTTTCTCCCTTCATTCGGTATATTTTATTGTCCAAACGAATGTATCGTGGAATGTGCATAAAAATGAATGGAATTAGAGCTTCCTCTATTTCCCACCTAGTTGTTTAGGCAACCATATAATTTTCCGCTCTACGAGGTACAGTTTTCTTCATGAAAGAGTTCTTGCATTCGTTTTTATAGCAAAATGTACTCTGTAAAGTGGAATTTGCGGCAATTCAATGGCCTAATTTCAAGCCAATGCAAAGGTGTCATAATAATGGAAAGAAAATCAGAGGTAAACCTGAAAGAACATCCGAAGTAATCAAATAACTTTAAAATCATCTGTGAGTCGGAAATAACTCCAAAACCTTCAATGGAAAACTCAATAAGGCGAGTCATCAGGAAAGGCAGCATTTCCTTAAGGTGGATAGAGCGCAAATCGTGAGTCATTAAGTGCATTTTAAAAAGTAACTTTTTAAGCAAGTCAAAAAATATTTTAGACCACACTTAAGTACATCAATTTATGTGCTAAGAGTAACCGTACATGTTTTAGTATAAATTATCCAAGAAATATACTTGAAAGGTTTCGACTTAACTCTTAGCATAGTTATGTCTCGGGTTTTCGGAACTTGAAATTTGAGTTAATATTGTCAGTAAACACGTATTTTTAAATTAAATTTAGGAACCGTGCAATAGTATGAAACGTTTATTTTGGGTTTAAGGAATAACCTGTACATATGTCATCGAATAATTTCGAAAAAATGACAAGTCCCAAGACAAGGCTACGTGTTAAGATATCTCTAAGCTGGCTCTGGATTCAGAATCGCTTATCCCGGTAATTATAAAAATTGAAAAGAGCATCTGTAAAGTGCGTTATATAAACTTAGAAGAAGAAAAAAATAGGGTTTCCTCTCTATTTTTACTGTAATTCAGCAATTCAGACTTGAAAGTGGAGATTTTAACGTGTGTTCTTATGAAGATATTTTCATATTTCAGCAATAAAACATCAATTTGAACGAGGAAGCATATTCAAGTTTGTAATTTAAACTTGTCATAAGAAGCAAAACGAACCGGGAAAATGATTAAAAATGAATAAAAATGAAAAATAGGCAACATACTACCAAATTTTTAATGTTATTTTCAAATTTCTGCCGTAACTGAAGTCAAAATGAGATGGTATCATACAAATGGCGCTGCAGTCGCCTCCTATAGCTCGACAAATTTGGTTATTAAAAATATATTCGTGGAATAATTTAAATCATGTGTCTTAATTTTGTTTTTCAATGGTAACCCATTTCATCAGTGAAATTGGGATTTTTTTAACTAAACTAATAAAAATGTGTAACGTAGTACTTGACTTCTTGAATTGAGGGTTCTTGACTCACATAGTCAACCCCGATCCGCCTTAAAACTTCCAAAAAGACCAAATCCGTATCATGTATTTTTTTCAATTTCATCTACACATGTTACTAACGAGTCAACTTACGGAAAGTTTCGTGCAAATCTTCACACGAACAAAAATCGATCCTACCACCTTGACAGTATCAAAGAAAATATTTAAAATGTACCACTTATTTTGACTCAAAAAATCATGGCGGAACCAGTATTTGGACCGTTACTCGAAGGAGAAAAAGGAGAGTTAGTCCGCGCTGAAATTTCTCCATTCAAGTATTGCAAGGTGCCGTTTTTCCTCAAGGTCGTCCCGGGACGGGAAGGGTGCTATTATAGGCGGGAATTCTCGTTGGAGTCCCGTACGGTCCAACTCAACTGTATTGATATGACTGCTCTGGAAAATGATAGCAACCTTTCACTCTCGCTTATAAAATATATATAAATAAGCATACACTCGCTGTCGATCCCGTCCTCGTAAAGATCCAAGAATCGCTGTCTGAGAGGAGGGAGGTGAGCGGTTGTGAGGCAAGGTGTTTTTTTTCTTTTTTTTTGCAAGCAAGGTCGATTAGACTATTGGCTCTCGACTGCGAGACGTGCTCTCGTGAGGGTTTAAACCCCACCTATCCTATCCCGCTGTTCCTTTTCTGTTTTTTTTTCCAATTCTCAAAATCGACACATCTCGTCGGAACACTTTTGGAAAATGGGAGGGCCAAAAGCTCCCCAACCACTCGATCCACTTCGACGCCGAAAATACGAATGAGAAAGAGAGAGAAAACTGAAAAGATTCGCGCGATAACGGAGGTCGGAAGAGAAACCCGTTCGTCCCGTGTCGTAATATTTGCGGGGAAAAATCTTTTTCGAGAGTTCATTTTTTTTTTAGCTATTCATTCACTCTCATGCTACGAATATACCTATATCAACATATCACCCTCCGAGCCGCCTCAGGGGCGTGAGGCAGGGGGTGTTTGGAAACTAGTCATGCAATGGATGTATGATAAAGTTTCAGGCTTAACTTTTTGAAAACATCGTGTACCCATATTGGTTTAAAATAAAATAAAATGAAATAACTCACACTGTAATTATCACACTGTTTGTAATTTTCTCACTGGTAGTTATTTTCACACTGTTTTAATAAAAGCCGACCATGGTTTAGACACTTTATGCCATTATTTTAACCTTGATACCATTATTTTGACAATAACATAAAGTTAACTTGTTCTTCTGTAACTTTGTGGTATTTCATTGTAATTTTTTTAATGAATAAACTTTTAAGAAAACCACTTCTTTTAATTATATAATACCATATACTCTGTGATAATACGCAACCCGGTTTCGATGAGTAATCATCATCATCAGGCGTTTATATGAATGTTTATATGTCAGATACGTGAACAAAACATTCATATAAACGCCTGATGACGATGATAATCATCGAAACCCGGGTTGTGTATTATTTTATTAAAATAAGTGGTTTTCTTAAAAGTTTATTTATTCAAAAAATAACAAAGTGTCAAAACCATGGCCAGTTTTCATTGAAACGGTGGGAAAATTTCTACTGAGCTATTTTATTTTATTTATACCACAATGTACATGCAAAGTATGCGTTTACGGGTAGTAAAATGATGAATTGTATTATTGGAGTGCATTGAAAGGAATTCAGTTTTTTTATATGGTCATTGATTGAGCGTGGGATGAACTATTTTTTTACCTACCTGTTTAGCAATGTATCTCTCTTATTTTACCGCTTCTGTCGGATATACCTAGTAATTTTTTGTGACGTCAAAATGATATTCTCTGTGTCACCGTGAAACAAATTCTGAATTTCTCAAGCAAACTAAGTCTATCGTGCAGCCTCTGAGTCTCTAGTGGTTCCCAACCTAATCAAATGCTCAATGAATTGATTGGTGAATTAGGGAAGATTTTTCCAATTTGGACAATCCTTGTTTTTGATTTTATTTTGCAAACTAAACTGCATGTGATAAAAATGGGCTCTACATGAATTTCCCATGGAAGTGATCTGGAGTAATACCGGAGATTTCAGGTGCTCGGAACGTACCCTTACAGTTTAGCTATAGACCTATAGCCACGAAAATAATTGCAGTAAACCCGCGGCTCGGACTGGCGCTGTGCGGTGGCGAGCTAGTAAAATACTAAAAAAAACTACTACTGAACAGTCTTTCCGAGGATGTTAAGAGGTTTCATTGTCACTCCATTTCGTAAGAGATGAGAGTTTCTGGAGATAAATATGCTATGTAAAATCTATGTATTGTACTGAGTACATCTGGAGGAATAATACTAATATCTTAGAAAAATAAAATCATTTACAGCAGCGAACTCACTATATGGGTACACTAATATTGCTGTTTTAAATCAGTGCAGTCTTTGTTCAACTTAAATGAGTAATCTCTGTTAGATATTTTATTTAAACCAATGCATTTTCTGAGCATACCCCTTTGGGCGGGTTAGTTTTACTTGCTAGTGTTTAGACTATTAAGACGCTGCCAGCGTCAGCTGACACTTAGCATAGGGAAATTAGTAATGGATGTCACGAATGTATATTCCTTCTGTCATCAGAATTGCGGAATTTTTAATGATAAAAAATGTGTGGAAATCGTTCAATATCATGTTCATGATGAATTAATTGAGCGTTGAAAAAATATTAAAAATGCTAAGCTTGCTTGGAACCATTTGGTTTTAATCGTTGCAGCTTTAGAGTTAACTCAGGTTTAGGGTTAATTAAATCTGGTTACGCACCGAGAAAAGCCATGGCTTCTATGGTTATTATTTAAATAAAGGTTACGTAAGATCTAAGTCGCATCTTTGTATGTCGCTATGTATCTGGTTGTACGGGATTTTTTAGAGTAAAGTTCTCTCGTCTTTATATTAATGAATGACTCACATGGATGAACATTTTTAGCAGCACATTTTGGTGATTACAAGAGTATTAATTTAATCCTAATGGCTCCGCAATGGTTATTTACTCAGCCAGATGTGGAATTTAATAGAATTATGTAAAGTATTTCTTTTATTTTTCTATTTCGGCTGTTTGGCATTTGTTTTTTTTTTAACGGGTATAATGTGTTAATGTTATTAAGGTGGCTTAAAACGATACATTTTATTGTACAAATGAACTTATGGATTCATTTATGAGGAAAATTGATCTGTGTAATGTGGCAAATTGTATGATTCTCTGAGTGACTGAACGGGAAATAGAACCTGTTTAATTCCATTCATTATTATTGTAAAAACTATGATACATTCGTTTGTGCAATAAAATGTACCGTAAAAGGCGGCTCCTATATTTCTTTCTAGTTATATGCCGCCATGTTCATTTTATATGAAGGGAGCCTTGAAATATATATTCATAGAGGCTACCTAAAGCTTTCGCAACTTATATACAAAGAAATTGTTATTTGTTACATTATTTTCTGGAAAGTAATGAACTTTTTTTTACTACTTTTTGTTATAAAATGTTGGTGGATATAGTAATCACATTGTTTAATGATAGATGAATATTTTTAACAATTTACAGAAAATTTCAGATGTTTGATTTCAACAGAGAAAACAGTCCCTTTTTTATTTACCTAAAATGCGCTAAATTCCCCAAAATTCTCGAAAATTTTAATCTTTTTCATTAATGACTTTCATCTGAGGTCTTGTTATACGTAGAGTTTTCAAGAGAAATGGTGATGTAACGGTAAAAACGGGGGAAATTAATTAAAACGCTGTAGGTTGCCAGCTTGTTTTTTGTTTTTTCTTCTTTTCTGGCCAATTAAAAATTAAGTTCGCCATAAGGATAGACAAGAAAAATCAGCCCATCGATGAGGATGCGTTATCATTATTCAGTTAGTGAAGTGGGTGTGAATCGAAAAGCAGAAGTTGCGAAAATGACGTCAAAATCGGAGGACATTGACGGCGTGAGGCGCCGTATCGCTTCGATCGTTGGACAGCAATGATCGCTTTTGAATGAGAGGATTTCCGTAGCCAGACAAATGATCTCACGCTCCTCCATTGATTAATGGGGAAAAATTATAGATCGGCCAGCGATGCTTCTAATGGCGCCGTCAACTTTTAGAGCCGTAATTTCCTAAGGAGTTTGGACGTGGGAGTGTTATGACGTGGCAGGCGATCCGCCATACATACCTACAGTGTCCCATTGGTCGTGTGTCATTTTTGACCTGTAATTTTAGACGCTATATTTCATGCCATATGAATGAAATTTGGTATCTGGGTAGAAAAAGGTTGTAAGTTTTGTTGAGTATAAGCAAAATTTTATAAATTTGACCTTTTGACCCCAGAAATAAGGTCCAACCAAAAATCCAAATTTTGCCTTATGGGCTTTCAATGTTAAATTATTCGAAATACAAAAAAGACAGAATTATTTTTCGAAACTTTCAATTATCAGGTTTTTGGGCACGAAGAACACATTGAAAGAGCTTTCGAGTTCGAAAATGCAACCCTGACCCCTGAAAGGGCACAGTCAAGGTCACAGGAGTGACAACAAGTGAATCGCCCCTACAAACCAGTCGAATCACAGGTTTAAAAAGGTGCCAAGGTCAACGATAAGGTCTTCAGATCCCTCTTGTCATCTCTTGACCTTCAAGGGCTACTCAGGGGTCAAAGGTCACAGGGGAGAAGAAAATGAATCGAGGGCAAAAACGAATCGAATCATAGGTTTAAAAAGGTGCCAAGGTTGATGGCAAGATCTTCAGGTCACTCTTGTCATTCCTTGACCTTAAAGGGTAACTCCGGGGTCAATATATATATGTATATCGTTTCGAGTGAGAGGTCTGGTGTAGCAAGCAATGAGATCGTTAAACATTGAACATGAGATCAACGGAAAATGGAATTATATTCTTTTTTGTTCGTTGGCCATTGTATTGAACCGTCTGTGAGTTTTATTTAGGCTTTTGGACATGTGATTAAACGCTTGCGGGTATGTTTTCATAGTGGAACCATTAGCACTCCCTAAATGAAAGCAGGTAATATCATGAGGAGCAAAGAGAAGACTTTGAGGAGTGTGTGGGGCTTCGTAATCTTTACGAAAATTGCCGACACTAGCCGAAACTAACCAAATCCGACCGAACCTAATTCCTTAACTTATAGTGGGCTGAACTCGAAAAAAGCTGGCCAAAATAAAATGATTTTTTTCACTTTTTATTTTAAATAAGACACTTACAGATTATGATAGTAAAATATCCAAACTACAATAGACTAAAATATTATTAGCTCAAAGAAATTTTTAACGTCAGCAGAGATCTTTGAAGTTTCGAAATAATTGCCACAATTTCCATCTGCCTTTTTACCGTAGGAAATATTAAATATTTTTTGCTCTTGAAACGTTATATAACCAGGCATTAAGTTTTCCAACATTTCATGTAAAAGTCTGTAGTTTATATTAGATGATGTGAAATAAATTTTTTATCGCATATAATTTTTACAAATGGTTATTAAATATTAAAGAGACACCGTTTTTTTTGCGTGTTTTATTTGTGCAGAAAGCGAAGAAAATATTTATGTTTTTTAAGCGATTCGAACCACGGATACTTAACTCAAAATAAGTGTGAGGTCTCTACTACGGTTGAAGAAAAAAATCCTGCCCCAACTTGCTCCCCCTTCACTATAGGCTAATTAAGTTCGATGAGGACCGGCCGCCATCCGACGCGGAGTTGAAGTGCGGGAATGTCGCGACGCTTAGTCACTTCAAAAAGTATCGCGACACGCTAGACTAGCGGCTCGTATATGTCGACTGTCGATGCTCGAAGTACGTTGGCTATCCTGGGTCGTCTCTGGTAGCAATGAGAATTTGCAGGTGCCCTCTCCATTTTCCATCAGACAAAGCACCTGGTTAAGTGGGACAGCATTATGGGAGTGCTCTTGCTCAGAGGCTAGGACAGAGTTCCTCCTTGACTCGGCCTTGAGGACGTATTCGGTGAAAGAAGTAAGAAGGGAAATGTTGTGAAAAGGCAATATTGAATGGAGTAAACGATAAAGTGATTATACGAGTGAAGTCGCACGGAGGTAATTCGAAGAAGAGACGAATGCATGGGAAAACGAGCTCCAACCTATGCATGAAGGAGAATGGGGACTGCTATCGTCTAAGCTCAGCGAACCAGAGAGCCTTTCGGGCATCAAAAGCTGATATTTTAAGTTGACCGCCTAATGGACAATTATGAGATATATTGACTAAAGCCATTGGACAGTATTATTGTTTCAGTGTATAGTATCCGAAAATTGTGGAACCATTTTCGTGATTATTTATAGAAAATGCAATATAATGACAATTTTGAGGTAGAGAATTGGAAAGGATAAAGTACCGTTTTTACTCCTTTAATAACCAGCAGCTAACCTGTTGAACACATATCGCTATTAAGTCACAAATAAGTAGTAGCGTAATTGTAAATAAAAAAGAAACGCGACAATGCATATGTAAAGTAAACAACCACAAGTAAAAAGGCGATTAAAATTATAAGTGATTTTAGTTATCGAGTTCCTATTGGACGCCACAGGATAATTTTTCCGTCTCCATTACTCTGGAAAAACTTTTCATCGCTGAACATGGTGAGGTCCCAAAAGGATTAATCATTGCTGATATTTTTGTAATACAATCCGAACGGGCGACCCTCTGGTCCTCGATCAATTTGGGCTTCCAGGCCCGACGATAGTGTCGCATGCCTGCTTCGTGAAATATATTAAGCACTGTCTTTTTTTAACTCTTTTTAACTTTTAAGTCTTAAATCCCTTTTAAGAGTTGGTATGCAACCAACCGTCAAAGGAGAATCCATTACTGAGGCAAATACTGACTCATTCACGCTCTTTTCTCTGTCCTCTTCGTAAGAGAATTGCCCAGTATGATTACGATGCCTCTGAGTTGCGAATACCCATGCTCCCCGCTATGAATTCGTTTCAGTGTTAGCCTTCCAACGCGAACGAAGTCCATAGCACTGTCGGAGTTTAGTCCTACTTGACTTAGAATATATGTCGTAGTGTACCAGACGTTTCTCATAGTCACCAATGACAACCCAAGATAGCCAACCTACTTCGGGCTTCAACAACCGACCTATACGAACCGCAAGCGTAGTGTGTCGCGATACTTTTGGAAGTGACTGTACGTACGATTGTAGTGTGAACGGGGCACAGAGTTACCCTCACCCCCCTCACCAGGGCATCGCGACGAACAAGTAAAGATCAAGTGAGCAGAATAAGGAATACCATATTCCTGTGGAGTTTTGAGGCTTTCGAATTTTTTTTCTAGCTAATGACACGTTGATATCCTTATTAATTTAAGTGATCCCATCTGCTTCACCTAAATCATTGTCTTTTTTCATCATCATTAATTATTATTCCGGTTTCTGCTCGCGATACCAGCAATACCACTGTAAAGTGACAACGTTTGGAACTGTTAGAATACCATGGCACGGACGTGCCTTTACATTACGAATTCAGCCTGCCGTCGGACGGAATATCGTACTGACGACGGCAGTCCGAGCGAGGCTAACCAAAACCAGGTCAGATCAACCAAAGTACCAGCCTCCGACGACTACTGACGGAGGAAGTACCTTCTAATAAAGTAAAGCAAGGTATTTCATTATCGATTGTATTCTATCTTCGATACTGGTATTCGCAACGCAATGGCGGATTTTCACGTGGATGAGGCACGTAGCGAGTAAAGCGATATCTCGAATCTTATAGTCGCTTTAAGGGCATCGTTCTGCTTTAATGCAATTCCCGGCTTTTCCCAAGGAAATGATTTACGGAGTAGAAAAATGAATGTGGTATTTACAAAAATTGTCTAAATTAGGCAATAATGGCGTTCGTATATCAGTGCTTGCGTCCAATGGACATTCGCCGGTTTAAAAATTTATCTGCATTTAATTAATTGTGCACTATTTCATCGTGATATATCACGTGCGTTATGTGCGTAGCATCAAGTGTGAGAATTATGCCAATAATCATTATCATATAGCTAGGCATGAGTCCAAAAATTTACCTCAGAGGTTGTTTTGCATTTTAAGTCTTTTCAAGTGCAAATAAATATTTACATGTGCAACAATGAGTTACTAAGTTATTCATTACTACTAAGTTATTCGTTGTTTACGTTTTTAATCTCCGTTAGCTGCCAAGCGGCCGAGATTTCACGGGATGTAATGCGATTTCGTCGCATAATCGATGAGCGACTTGCAGGAAAAATAGAAGCCAATCTATTTTCCTTGCAGATGAAACCCTCGGTCGATTATTACCACTATCGACCGCTACGGCCATTGAAGTCCATGCCTATAAATTGAAGTGTCGATTGTGTGCAACTTGCAAGGCTACTTTCATGAAAGTGACTTCCATGTGTAAACCGGGCTCAAACAAGTCCGCCATTAATGGGATTATTCTGGTGTACCGTATTCTCCATATGGAAAGCATAAGCTTTGATCGATTGATCGACGTATATATCGATCTGGAATTGCATTTCTATTTGAAATTTCGTCACTCGCGCCACATACTTGCAGAATTCCTCGGCTGTGCTTTGGCAGTAATTGCTCAGTAGGCACGTTATTGGTGGCCGTGTGGTGCAAACGCTTGCAAAGACCCATTGAATTGATTGGTTTGGATTTTGAGGAGGCAACCGACAGCTAAGACCATCTGCGCCGTAAGGGACAGGTAAAGGAGGAAGGGTGAATGGAAACCCGGCGTCGGCATTAGCCTACTCTTAACGAAAGGCGCCTTGGGGAACTTTTTTCCAAAAACCTCAAGGTGATATATCAGTAGGGCTGCGGATATATCTAATTTAAACAACCCTAATGAATTAGTACCTAGGGTATCGGGTTGGTGTGGTGGCTAGAGTACTGGCTAACCATACAGACGGCCAGGGTTCAAATTCCTGCAGAGGAGGATGTTTTTCAGAGGAAACTCGATTCCTACTTGAGTGTCTCGTGGAGGGCTCTTCAAACACAGTACTCCGTCTGTCGGATGAGACGTTGAACTGTGGTCTCCTTGGCGCCTTTCGTTAAGAGCAGGCTAATGCCGATGCCTGGTTTCTATCCACCTTCCTCCCTTACATATCCCCTATGGCGAAAATTACCTTAGCTGTCGGTCGCCTCCTCAAATATCCAATTGGTACCAGGCGTGGAAAGTACAAAACAACGTTATATTTCTAGTTGGGCATTGATTTGAAAGAAGGGAAGGTTCCTTTTTTTGCTGAAAAAAATGGGGGGTTGATTTTTTTGGGGATCTGTGGGGAGGAGTGGCGAGAGAGAGAGAGTGAGAGGAGCCGCGAGGTTTTTTCTGGGCGTGTTTTTTATGTTTTTATGTCTCTCTTTTTTTTTCGCTGGAAGTGAGGAAAGGTGGAGATGGTTCGGGTGTAGGGGGAGAGGAAAGAAGAAGTTGGGCCCGGCCCACCGCCGCCTTACCCGTCGCCGTTGGACGTGTGATGACGAGGCGAGATGGGCGGGTGTTCGTAATGCCCGCGGGGATATATATATATATATACACGGCATGGTGCGTTTTGCGGAATGAACTGGGCTGGGGCAAAAAAAAATCGCCCAGAGTCACGTGACCTCACGGTCTGTGGTGAAATGTTGGCAAACGGAAAAACTATTCGTTTGGTATGAAAACGGATAGCGAGCTAATTAGCGCAATAAAATTGTTATGGACAATTCTTTTCATAATTCCGGGATGAGACGACTTTGCGGTCACCTATTAGTGCAATTAAGTATAAACTTCTGATTAAGGTCTCCGCGGGGCTTTGTTGGAGGTTGATTCCTTCTTTCGGGTTTTCCGCCGCGTTGGTTCATGTTGAAGGACAATATTTCGCCGGCTGTCCTGCTGGCTTCCTCATGTCCATGTAACCTGATGTAACCTCAGGTCCATGTAACCATGTAACCTGATGTTACATGGACCTGAGGAAGCCAGCAGGACAGCCGGCAAAATATTTTCCTTCAACATGAACCAACGCGGCGGAAAACCCGAAAGAAGGAATCAACCTCCAAGTATGAACTTCTACTCAGAAAAAAATCACTCTCCTTGACCAGGACTCGAACTCATATCCCTCGATATCAGACCAAGTGTTTTTGCCAGGGAAGCTACCGAGGTGTCTTTTTTGATGTATATCATCTGTCCGGCAGTCTCGAAACTTTCGTCAAAGTATTCAAAAATATCTAAGTAAGTCAATATACTTACTGCAAATATGATAGTTATAATTATTTGATAACTGAAATCTATATATGGAGCATTAATATCAAAATTATTTACTCCCTTTCATGATGGAACTACTGATTGACATGTAATCTAAGTTTAGCTCGTACCCTTCTGGTTCCAGCGGTTCCGCGCGAAGTCCTGTTTCCTGCTCTGCCCGGCTAAGCCAGAAGACAGTAACTGACCACATTACACATTTTGATTTTTGTGATGAATTTCGCATAAAGTTTGCTGTGGTGCATTTACTTATATCATTTACTAAAATTCTTCTAGTAACTTCCAGTGGAGAACACTTTTTTAACACTGTATTTTTTGCTCCGCTAGTGAGATACTCACTCCTAGATAGTATTTTTTTATTCTGCTATTGCGCCTAACTTGGTTTTTATTGTGAGAAATCGAAAAAAAATCATCATGTAGTGTATTGCGATGCGAAATTTTGAATAATTTTCTCTGAACTGCTTTAGGGTTTCTTATGAAAAAAAATGCTCGCCTTAATTTTAGAACGCAGTTGTAACACGAATTCGAATTTCGGGTTGTCTTGAGGCGCCCGAGGTCCATCGCTCAGCTCCGTTTCAGCAAACAGCCTTCTCGCTGGGAAAAAACACAGAAAAGGAGCCATACGCTGAAAATTAATAGCGATCGACGCTTACTTCGTAAATACTGTCGCCGAGAAAAATGGGTGGAATGGTAATCGTTTTATTGTTGGCCCCGCGGGATCTTTGAGGGAAATAGAACCCGGCTCATGCGGCCCCATTAACTGGATAAAGCGATCTCCTGCGATCTGGAGCGCATTATTCCTCTCCTGCAGCGCCTTACAACAGGAATTTACTTCTCTGGCCACGTTCCAAAGGGGGATGGGGAAAGTGGCAGCGGTATTATTAAAGAAACGTCCTCTCCGTCATGTTGAGTTAATTGCGGCTAATTGCGTTTTGTCGAAAGAATCGGACGAGCTAGGGCAATGCATCTGGCGCAGCGCGCTCGTGTAATGTTTTTATTTTATCGCTTTTTTGCGCAATCGAGTGGATTGATGTTTTTTTTTCATTTTATTTTTCCGCTCCTTTGGGTGGTGACTCTCGGTGGAGGGAGCCCGAGGAATCTTAAGGAGGAAGGACCTAATAAAGAAGGTTACAAACAGTGGCAGTTATTAGAATCGGGGATAGAGAGTTGTCCTGGTCTTGAAAAGGGTTGGATTCCAGACGGTCAAAGAGCAGCCGGCGGCTACCTTATGCGGTGGGAATGAAATGAGGGCGGATGAAATATGTATAAAAATATCCCAAACGAGTAGGTCTCATTTTGGAATCTGTGTAGAACTTCTGGAAAACGTATTTTAAAGCCCTCAAGACCCAAGTCGTCCGCAGTTATCTCGGATATCAATATTTCACAACATAAACGCCTTCATAATTTACATAATTAACCAGGAGACCAATCATTTTACGTATAACTTTCAAGGAAGTTTAGCAAACCTTCAAGCTTTTTAGCATTTAATTTAAACAGTCTTATGCCTGAAAAGTCTTGCCATCATTTAGAATGTGAATACATTATTACGATGTATCATAGCAACGCTTCTTCAGTATAGTAATATATGTCGTAACTCCCCCAACCCGTATTTTATTTATAAGACATATCAAACGGTGGATTAAATGAGGGCGGATGATATGTGTATAAATATACCCAAAAAGAGACTCTCATTTTTGAATTCATGTTAAACTTCTCGTCCACAATTATCCTGGAATACTATATTTCATTTCATAGACGCTTACATACGTCCATAACTAACTAAAAGAACCAATCATTTTACCAATAACTTACAAGAAAGTTCAGCAAAACTCAAGCTGTCTAGCATTGAATTAAAATGTACCATGCGTAAAAAACCGAGCCATATTTAGATTGTGAATAAATATTGCGATGTATTTTAGAAACGCTTATTATGTATAGTAATATTTAATGTAACCCCCCGCTTTATATTTTGTTTATAAGTCACATTAAATAATGGTTGAAATGAGGGCAAAATAAATGTGCATAAAAATATCCAAAAACAAAGGTGCCCATCTTTGAATCCGCGTAAAACTTCTCTTCTGAAACGTATTTTATAGCCTATCCACTGACATTTTGGATGTCAATATTTAATTTCATAGACGCTAGTATAATTTCAACATTAACCAAGAGACCTATCATTTTACCAAATAACTTACATGGAAATTTAGGTCAGAAAATGGTAAGCATCTTTTAAAATTTGAATACATAAATTGTAGTGATTTCATCAACGCTTCTTAAGTATCGTGGTATTTGTCACAACCGTGACTCCTCCAACCTTTTGATTTTTATTTTTATTTATTTTTGTTTGTTTTATTTATGTTTTATTTATTGTTTTATTTTAATTTATGTTTTATTTATGAGGCGTATCAAGCGGTGGATGGAATGAGATCGGAGGAACAAATGCATATAAAAATATCCCCTACGAGATGGTCGCATTTTGGAATCCATGTTGAACTAATAGAAAACGTATTTTTAAGGACTTAAGCCATCCGAAGCCACCTTGAATTCAGTATTTCATGTTTTCATGCCAACATATGTTCAAAATTAATAAATAGGCCTTTTATTTCGCCAATAACTTATTAGGGAGCTTATTAATATTCACAACTTCAAACTACAACAGTTCCATTGAAGCCTCTCATGTCATTTCATCAGTGTTTCAGAGCGACAAAGAGAATATTATCATGACGTCTCAGTACATCTCTAGGTTTGATAGAAGCGATAAATAAAGAGAGATACATTGCGAAACATATAGGAACAAAAAATCGTTCCTTCCGTTCACAATAAGCGACCACAATAAAAACTAAGCCCCACTAAATACACGTCACCACTTCAGTTCCCAGAAGGGGATCGGGTTGGTGTGGTGGCTGGAGTACTGGATAACCATACGGAAAGCCCGGGTTCAAATCCCTACAGAGGAGGATTTTTTCAGAGGAAACCCGATCCCTATTTGGGTGTCTTGTGGAGAGCACTTCAAGTACAGTACTCCGTCCGTCGGATGAGACGTTAAACCGTGATCCCCTTGGCGTCTTTCATTAAGAGCAGGCTAATGCCGACGCCGGGTTTCTATCCACCCTTCTTCCCTTTCCTATCCCTATGGCGGAAATGACCTTAGCAGTCGGTCGCCTCCCCAAAATCCATTCTAATAAGTATCATAGATTTATGGGTTTTTCTGATGCGTGGAGTAATTTTAATACAAAATATTTACATGATATGTATAATTTTATAAATTATTTTCCATATATTCAATTTATGAATAAAATTTTCATACATCTTAACTTATTTATTTTCTTTCGTCAAGAGCAGGCTTATGCCGACGCCGGGTTTCTATCTACCCTTCCTCCTTTACCTATCCCCTATGGCGCAAATATCCTTAGCTGTCGGTCGCCTCCACTAATACCCAATCAAGTTTTCATAACCGTATCTCTTACATATTTACACGGCTGGTGTCCTAGCACCTATTGCCACACTCCCATACTGTACCTCACAGGGTAATATGTAGATGTAGATCATAAAAATCTTTGGATACTTTTTAATGAGAGTACGCTATTGCAATATAATTTTGATTATGCCTCTTTCGTGTGGTGTTTTTCGTGTTGTAGGCGTCATCCAGGTGTTGCCGAGCTGATTAAAGGGATTTGGTTTGCGGCCTCTGGGAGACTCGGAGGCTAAACGCTAGACTTAGAACCCAAGAAAAAGTCCGAACTGGTGAGTTCTAGTACGCCTCGGAGGGTAGTATTGTGACCCCGCGCTATTATTCTGTAGACCCCTGCGGAACTGATGGAAGCGGATAATTTAAAGAGAAACGCTGCCATCCAATTAAATACAGGAATTCCTTCCTGCCAAGCGTAATTAGTAGTTGTCTACAGCAAAAACGAAACGTGGCTTTACGACACAAGACGTTAACACGTAAATCATCTCTTGCCTCTCTGTCTTCCCTTTATCTATTGTCTCTTTTATCATGGCCAGTTTGTTAACTCCTCTTTTGTAGACCAGATAAACGTTTGGGGAACGAAAGCCGGAACAGAGCGGTTCAATGCTTTTATCAAGGAGATTGAGTTTCTGTGGTCGCTAGGGTGCTGGATTCTCAGCTTGAAAGTCCGACTTAGGATCTCCGAGCCAGTGGCGGAGGTTTCTTGTGTGCATGTGTCCATGGACGCTTTTTAGAGTTCAGCTTGAAATGTTAAAACGGTGTACCTATCTGCTTTTTTCCTTAAGAGTAGATGCTGAGATCTGATTTCTATCCTAATCGGTGCAAATGACTGTAGCTGTTGGTCACCGTCCAATGAACCAAAAAAAAACATTCTTTCATTAATTTCTGGAATGGGAGCGTTATAGAACTTCATAATGTTCAAAATAGTTCCCACTGGGGCGTCGAATTCTAAAAAATGGTCTCATAATTCTTTACGAGTATTTGAATAGACAACTGTTTAGGAAGACTAGTTTCAATTTGAATTTCCGCCTATAAAGTCAATTTAGTGATTCTTGTGTTTCTTGTGACTATGAAAGTAAATGTTTTCTGTTTAAATAGCCACGTGTTCCAGTGCCTTGTCTCTTAGTTTGCGGTGAGACTTCGTCCTGAACAATTGTGTATTTTTGGAGTTGTTCTGCTGTATAAATCATATTATAAGAATATGAGTTATCATTATCGGAATCCATCTGGTTCTTCGGAATCTTAATCGCGTACAACTATTGCTTTCTGGTAAATTATTTAGGTGTACCTTCTCAACAGTGTCATTTTCTCTTAGGAAAATTTACTTTAGTTCTATTATAATTAAATTTCTATATTTTTCTTCTAGAGTAGAATTATAATCATCAACTGCAAAAAAATGTGCTCACTCCATAACTGAGTCACGAACGTTCATTGTAGTGGAGAGAACGGCTGTCTGCTTGGACGCATTACGTGTTTTCTAGAGTTTGCAACTGGCAGATGTTTTCATGCGGACAAAAGTCGCAGTATTTCCTTTTTTTTAATAAGCACCTTCTCGCGCAGAGCTGTATTAATATCGATTATAAATTAACGATTTCATATGTCTAAAGGTTGATTTAGTTCTAGCATTTGTGGACCGCCCCTTTCGTAATGGCTGCGCAAACTAATGGTGGTATAACCCCAGGGAAATCTGATCACAGGCGAAGGATAACTTATCTGAATCTCTGGAGGAGAGGGCCAGCCGAGTTGTCCTGATATGATGAATGTTATTACCCGTCTCGTATTATAGACGAACTTGTGTCTCTGTTAGCGAAAAGTAAACCGATGATATATGTGGGTATACGAAGAAAGACTGCAGGTAAATACTCCTTTACGGGAAAATTAGTAAATTGTGTACCAAATGTTGACAACTATATGCTTACGAGCGTATGCAAACACATTGGAAAGACATTAAATGGGGGAAAAATATCTGAGCGGCTCCCCTCAAGTATTGGTTATACGGTCTATGAACCCGTACCGCATGAACGAAAAAAAATCGCGGAAGAGGAACATGAGTTTTGTCCTGACCATACATTCAAGCAAGTTGTTGTGAACTTTTGATAGGGTGTGGAATTGTGAATGAACTCGCACTGGTCCATGAATCGTTTATTAAGCACTTCAAAAATGCTGCAAATATCTAGCATAAATATTAAATGTTTGAAAGTTGTTCATTAAAGGGGAGGTGTTTTGCAGATTAATTTTAATGCCGTAGGTGGATTGGTATTTCTATGATAACTCAGATATGGAAATGAGATTCAATGATGAAGGATAAGATTGTTGCCCTCTATCATCAATGCTGAAATGTGCACCCTATATAGGCATACATGTGATTCGATTGGCCATTTGCAATCTGGTGAGAAATTAGTCCACGCCCATTTTTGTATGACTAGGTCACCGGTTGTTCGTGATCGGCCTACGGTGCAGCAATGGAAGCATTTTCATTACGTGTTGAAAGGTATGAAATTGAAATTTTACTGGTTTTCTAACTTAATGGGACTGGTGGGAAGAGTGATTTGATCTGCACAATTTCGAATCGAAAAATAATTTTTCTTGTGGTCACGGCACTTACATGATCTAAGATGGCGAAAGGGAATCCGTACTCTAAAGACAATGCTTTTTCGATGCAATTTTAAGGTCTCGTTCGAACCAATAGATATGAACGAGACTATATTTTTATTTCATTGTAATCTTAGAGATGGCAATGAAAATGAAATTATGCGATGCACATAATAGCGATTGCTAGTTAAATGCTAAATTAGACCTTTCAGCCTTCCTGGCAACAATTTAGGATTTTTGCTGATGCACATAAAACACACATTGACAAACACACATGTCAGCGGAAGAATATACTTAGATTTTAATGATGGCATTCAATTCACAAATTGAGATTTAGAAATCATCAAAGTGACGGGACTAATGGTTAAGGACGGATGGTGGCACAGTGGTGTAGCTAGCCATCAAACACTCCTGACAGGCAGTTTGGAGATCTGGGCTCGATTCCTGGACAATTCTGTATATTATAATCATGGCGTATTTCATTACTCGAATGCATATCTCTGCATTCGTGCGTATGGCCGCTTTTAGCGTCAGTTTTGCATTTCCAAGGTATTTGGAAATTGAAAATCTGGAAATAGCCGGTTCTGATAATGATTTGATAAGTTTATCAGAACCGGATTTCCAAATCCGGTTCTGATAAACTTATCTTTTTTATCATATTCTTTACTATTTAGTCATCCTGGATCCTACTATTGTCGTACCTATTAAAAAAAAAAAAATTCGCTGAATCTTC
Source organism: Ceriagrion tenellum (assembly GCA_963169105.1). NCBI lineage: Eukaryota > Metazoa > Arthropoda > Insecta > Odonata > Coenagrionidae > Ceriagrion > Ceriagrion tenellum. Next base: position 94,417,055 of record OY720643.1, read on the forward strand.
AACCAGTTACATCTCAAGTCTCTTTCTTTCCTCATTATTGGTCCGCTTGTTTTTAAACTTCACCTTTTGAGGTAGCAACAGTTCCGCCCTTTACGGTTTTATGAGTGTAGGGGCAGTAGCCGCGGCAAGTGGGGCTACTTCTCCGGGCCCCGCGCCTCCGAGGGCCCAGCATTTTGGCGGGACTCGCTGATCACGGTTTGGATAAATAAAACGATGAAAATTATATGTGTCTATCAAATTACGGTTTCCATTGTTGGTCATTGTGCACCTTCATCGCCCTTTGTATCTAGATACGGAAATTTGTGAGCTTTGCTGAACTTATACTCAGTTTTTTAACTGTAAAAGTTATAAATTTTAATTAATACTAAGGTCTATTTAAAACAATGAATAAAATGAAAATTTGAATAAACTTTACATGATATCGCGAGTGATACTTTTATCCTCTAATAATGGTAGGTTGTTTAAAATTCTTTTGGCAAGCTTATTTCTAAAGCCGAAATTATTACACCATTAGATGAGACTAATATTAATTGGTGGCCCGTTTTTCAAATAATAAAAATAATTTTCGTACATAGTAAGCTTAAAGCACTACGCTTGGATAGAAATCGTTTCCACTGATCGCTATAAATATTAAAGAAAATAATGAGTTATACGACGAATTTGTTTAATAATTTAGGGCTCGAATAACTATATCGTAATGGCCCCTAAACTGTGGCTGCATAGATCACGATAGGACAATGCATAGTTTCCCGGGGCCTCGCAAGGCCTTGATAACAGTGATTAATACTTTTGTTTTTTTTTACGTCTCTTCAGGGTGGTCATTTATTTATTTATTAAAAAAAATTGTTCACATACAGCAATAGCGCCAATTTATTGTGAAACATATAATAAAAACATGAAAGAGGACAAAAACACAATAACAGCATAAAAATAAGCAACGAGAGCCCAACATGGAAAGGGGAAATATTTAATTTGTTGACAGTTGGGATATCGCTTGGGTGGTGAAATAGTTACATGGTAAATAAAAAGGATCGACAGTGTGGGGGAGTGAATTTAGAAGGGATGGGAGGCGAAATAAAGGTGAGCGCTTGGTTAGAGATATCTTTGGAATAGGCAGATGGAGTAGAGTATGGGTGCGGGTGGATCGAGTTGGTATACTGAAGTTGAAGAGAGAAAGCAGTTCAGGGCAATCAGTGGTCGAGTTAAGGGTATTGTGGAGGAGTTTTAAATCCATTTTAAGTCTGTGGTTTTCGAGGTTAGAAATGGAAAGAGAGGACAGCACAGCGATTTGAGGACATATTACGGAAATGTGAGACTCTGTGCTTGACTTGTCATCAGATAGATGCAGTGAATTGGCCAAAACATTTTCTGTGAGCGGTAATATTTGTCGGAAAATCAAAGTAGACCTAGACTATATGAAGAAAAAAAGCGTTTTCCCGGAAAAATACCGTAATAAATTTATTAAAGAGCTTTTTTATAAATAAAAATCGAAGATTCTCGCAAATTAGAGTGGAAATTATACATCATGGAATAATAAACCGTGCAGATTTCCTCAAAATAAAATTGACTTTCACCCCGGGTTTCAATACACAATACAATTCAATACAATAAGTGATACATCATTGTTAGGTGCAAGCTGAAGGTGATTTATCAACATTGAAACCTTATTTGAAAGAAAATTTTATTTCGTAGAAAATTGGACGGCTTATTTTTTTATTACCCAACCTATAATTCATAAAACCCATTGAATACTTGGAGTAATTTTGGGCTTTCAAGAGTTTTGCTAATGCTTTCCAATTGCATCATATTTCATCAGTTTAGAGGCTATATGCAGCTGAAACTAAGCCGGATAGAGAATAAGAAGCGCGTTGTTTCTTATCATCGTGGTATCGCGAGTAATATTTTTATGTACCAGTAATCGTGGGTTTTGAAAAAAATGATCTTAGCAAGCTTATGTCCATAGCGGAATCGAAGCATATGTAGATAACGCAAGAATAAGCTTTCGATCAAACAATCAAAAATATTTCCGTTCATAGTTAGCTACAATCACCATTTTTGGATGGAAATAATTTTCACCTAATGCTGATCTTATAATATTCTTTTCATCCATACATTGAAATTTCTAAAATAGGCCTGAAGGGATTCGTGTATCTTTCTCGGCGTGCCGGTTCACGAAACCCCGGATATTTTTCTTTAAATATTTATCCAGAGATGGAGACGGCATCGACGTAGAGGAGGCTGTTATATAAAACGCCCGTGGGGCCCCTTTTAAATATTATCTCACCTGTGGATTTCCGGGTCGGCATAGGCGGGCATCCTAGGGTGGATGGAGCCCGCCACGGAAGCCTTCTTGCTCCCGGCGTACCCGTTGGTCCTTATGCTCTCTGCAAATAGAAAAGAAAGGAGAAAAGATATAGGTCGTTTGAATGAAACGAGTTGGAGCGCACAATACGCTCGTATTTCTCAGTCAGCGAGAGATTTTCCAGAGTGACGGTTTTAGATTGACAGCGAGATGGACGTCTTTATGCCATTTTCCAACCAACTGCTTGTAATAATGTGTCCGCTCCTCTTTTTCGTTTTTCGCTAATGCTGGCCTCAAGACGTTTGCGTGTCGAACACGGAAGCTTATTCAAACTTTCTGAAATCGGAATCTGCGAAGGGTTGGCTGGAAAAAAAATCGTGGTGTCGTTCTCCCTACTTCTTGCCTTAAGCTTCCATTCTTTCTTTTTGGCTTTGAAAAGGCTGTGGATTTAAATCCTGTCATTTGCTAATTTGACGCCAGTATGAAGTCCCGTGGCGTAAAACAAACACGCACAAGTGAGTGTGGTTTATTTGTAGAATTTATTTAATATGAAGTCATCAATTATAGAGTTAATTTTTACCCGATTACCATGTTACGTAGATTAAACGGTCATGTAACTTCCGAAAACTCATACATTTTCACGTTTCTGTAAATGGTAACGCTCTATTTAATTTTAATTTTTGATATTCAATCTTAAAAGACTAATTTTCTGTTTATGAAGGTACGCGTATTACGTTTAGTATTTGATGATTGCCAACCATTTCGACTAGTGTTTATAATATAGATGAACCATTCATGTGATATTTTCTAATTTTTTTGCCGAATGAAATGATTTTAATGAACAGGGATGCTATCTTAAAGTTTTTGGTTATCGCTAAAAGTGAGTCACTGGGAGAGACATGGTTAAGTTACAATAGAAATTTATGATTGATTAAAATTAAATTCTGGACGACTCGGGACGGGAGGGAATATATAGTATGTTACGATGATCGATTGGTCGATCGAGCTGACATAAAGTCAACAAGATAGAGATGGAGCTAAAATATAATCGCATATATACGTCTTTGGTCTAACAAACAAATTCTGAAGGTTCGGGCAATATAGTTTGATCTACCGATTGGTTATCGTAACATGCATTCTTTTCCTCTCTATCTAGGTCGTCCAGAATTAATATTCCATGGATTAAGTCCTTGAAAATGAGAAGAGGAGATACTTTCGCTTTGTGTGTTTCGTATTCTCTCATAAGGGGAAGCCTGCGCTTCGATGTACTCTTTTCTTTAGATACATGAAATTGCTGTAATGAGTAACTTTAGACTAAGTGGTATCTTGTATATTTTTAAATGTCATGGAAACACTGCTTTAAGTAAAGTCTTGAAGGACAAAGCGTCTGGTCGTTACAAGTCGTCTCAAGCATTACTGAAAGAACGCCGGAAGCGCATTCACCTCGCTTATTACTTTTATTTTAAGGTGGTTGGAGCGGATTTAGTTTAGGTACAGATGGTCGTGAAAACATACGTACGCGTTCTCATTAGAAATATTTTTTAATAATATCGAAAAAATAGCATGTTGCTGTTTTAGTTTCCCCTGTAAATTAATACGATTATACCACATAGCCCTAGGCACTTGTCATGTATTTCGAAACAATTGGATGCGATTGTAGAGCGGATTTCGCTTAGGTACAGATGCTCGTGAAAATATTCATACGCATCTCATTTGTAAAATTTATTAATAAAATAGAAAAAAATGGCATGTTACTGTTTTAGTTTCTCGGTAAATGAATCCAATTAAAGCACGTAGTCCTATGGCACTTTTCATATATTTCGAAATATTTAATGATTTCCTCCTAAGCACGAATATATTCGTTTTGTGTTACATAAATTATTACTAATAAATATCAAGGTGTCCTGCCAAATAAAAACACGTATTTATGTGCGATTTTCGGTTAAATTTCTAGTCCCACGCTGTAAACTCATGTTATAACTCTCAAGTTATAACGATGCTTTAATAGAGATGAAAGTTTAAAAAAAATATCATTCTTGCACCGTTTATAATACGACATGTATGGTTATATCCGACGAATAAGTAGATGTTATAACACGTGAAGTGTGGTCTTATGATTTTTTAAACCTAATTTAAAAGTATTTAAAAGTAATAAAAGTATTTTCTGCTCCCGGTGGCGACGGGGTAAAATCCTCGCCCGAGGTTCGCGGCTGGAATTACCACCACTCAGGGCATGGGTGTTAGTATGTTGTTGTTGTTATTCACCCGATATAAATTGGCAAAAGGCGCTGTATTCGGGGTGGTCGGCATAAATAAAGAAATAAATAAATCAATAAGAATCAGATATTTAAATGGACACTCAATGACTCACGAGTAACGCTTCGACCACCTTAAGGTGGTTTGGTAATATTTTTTTCGAAATTGAGGGAGAATCTGGCGTTGAAACCGCTTTAAATTTTGTGGACCCGACCGGTTTTTGTATATACCTCACACTGTCAATTGAACTGGCAAGCTGGAGTAAAGTATTCAGTTGGCCAAAAGTATCTTGCGGCTGGATTTTGGCTGTTATAAATCAATGTTATACTTCAGCAACATGTATAATTGTCGATGTAAATAAGCAGCAGCGCCCCACAGGGCCAATTACTGGAATCAAGCGACCTTACGTTTTTTGTCGCCAAAACCTAAATATCCATACTCGCTCTGCAATTGAGGTCAGTGATATGTTTCCGTCTTATGAAATATACATATCTCTACCCTCGGCAGCTTCTGAGTTTGAGGCCACCTCTCGGTCGAGGTCGCCCTGTAGTAAGAGCACAGCATTACGCTGGTCTGACAGTAGGTACTCATAGAGAGCATTGTTTGCTCTTTCATCTCTGTGAATTGTATTATAAAGTCCGTTAATAAATACTTGTTATTTTAATACTGTTTTACCTTTCTTAACAAACTTTCGATCTCCGTTAAATATTGGTTTTGATGTGGTGTAGTGCATTTTAGACGGCGATACAACAAAATGGTGTTCTGGTGCTGAATCTGGCATTTACGGTGCCAAATAAGATTGTTGAAGAAGTTGTTGTTCTTGGAATTCATGACGGTATCATACAACACATGATGCTGAAAAAGTATGGGAATCAGATTAAAGAGATAGGCCGAGCTTTTAATGTCACAAAAATGAGAGATCTGTTGAGAAATATCGCATCATTTGTGAATTTTAGGCATTATGTCTATGTAGGTTTATCTCCTGAATAAGAGAGAAAATGCTTTAGGGAGGATATTACCAGAAAAAAAGACTAAATACCCCAGCATGAAATTAATATTAAATATCAGCAGAAATTTCTCAGTGTCCTATGGCCGGTTGCAAGAAAATTTAGTTATGGAATCAATAGTTATGAGATCCATAAAGTTATAGAACTCATAAATATATTCGGGTTGCATGATGATCTATTAGTTACTTAACTTATTTACCAATAGTTACTAGCCTCGAATATTTTATCTAATCTTCCACCGTCGGATAAAAGTTATGAAAGTTTAGCCTATGAATAATTGATAATGCACATTATAATTAGTCAGTAAGAGTAAACAAAATGGTCACTTGTCTCAAAACAACTCTTTAATCAAGTAATTAAGACTCCAAGTGGTTCATTACGAATCATCCGCCATCTTGGCTACTTATGGAACTTATTACTCCATGCCATGAGTTATGAGACCAATGAATTTATTGAATGTTTGTGCAACACTTATTGAATGGTTGTTATGGCTTATGGGTCCCATAACTTTATGGAATACATATGTTACGTTCCTGCAACTGGCCATAAGACACCCAGAATATGACCAAAATGCCTAGAAAATATTGTATTTGTTTGATGAAGTTGAAATATAATGTATTCCTGTAAACACTGGTATGGTTCAAAATAGGTTGATTTTCGCCGCGCTGATAAATTTTTCTCTGTGGGAAATGCTCTGAAACTGTCAAACAGTTAAAAAAAGTGAAATATGAATTTATAAATAATTTTACGAATTAATTATGATCCCTCTCTGCTTAAAGACTTTTCTTAGAGTGAACTATAAGTGGGAAATATATCGTGGGGATTATACATACGGAATATATCATGTGGCGCAGCATTTAAGGAACATGGTTTTTTAAACGTATACGCAATAGGAAGGTCCTCATGAAGAAGTCAAAGAGAGAGTCTGCTTCGCTCTGGTTTCGACACATATCGAATATTTGCGACCCTGGTCAAAAAGATTCAACCAAAATAATTTATAAAATAGAAAGGAAAGCAGCGCGCTTAGTTAAAAACTGCTACGAGCGTACATATAGCGTCTCCCAACTTTTAGAGGGATTGAGGTGGGAGCCCCTGGAGACTCGGAGGCTGCGCGCTAGGCTTAGTCTGCTTGAGAAATTCAGAACTGATATTTTTCAGAGCGACGCAGAGAAATTATCATGACTCCTCACTGCCGGCCCCGGTGGCGGCGGGGTAAAGTCCTCGCCTGCTAAACCGAGGGTCGCGGGTTCGAGTCCTGCCTGGGTGGGTTTTTCACCACCCAGGGCATGGATGTATGTCAAGTTCTGTTGGTCGAGTCCCTGGAAAACCTGATGAAAGGCTCAGCAGCCTATCGGGATTCCGGGGACATGCGGGCCAACAGAATCGTCCGGCAAGCAAAACAAAACAAAACTCTCTAGGTCTGACTGATGCGATAAAATAATACATACTGCCGAACAGATAGGTACAAAAACTCGTTCTTTCCGCGAACAATAAGCGACCACAATAAATATTGAGCTCCACTAAATACACTTATTATTATATTATGATTCACGTCACCATTTCATCTTCAAAAACTTAAATCTTTACACGGCTGGTGACCTAAAACCCCCTGCCACACGCCCATGCGGCGGCTCGCGGGGTATTATGTAGATGTAGATAGCTAACTTCGGCTAAGTACGAAAGGGGTGAGGGCAACGCATGCTAGCCAACGCTGCCAACAGAACTGCGTTGAATTTGAAATGATGGAAGTGTCAATGGCACATTTCAGACAGTGTTTACTATCTCAAAGAAGCTGGATCGAAAGACGCTGATACTGTACGCTACTCATCGAAGAAGTCCGTCTAGATGAAGAGCAGCGATGGAGAGCCAGTAACTTAAGGCATTTGAATCGATTTTCGTTTTTGTTCTGATTAGCGTGAAACTTTACAAATGTTATATATTAGTAATATGCGTAGGTTAAAGCGAAAAAAATTGTATGTGACCCATTTTGTTTCTTAGCCATTTAATACTATTTTAACTCGTAAGCTAATGGCACTTGATATATATTTTGATGTGACTCGAAGCCATAAGTACCGATTTTCTCCTTGACGCTAAAGCGTACCAGTCGAACGCACAAATAGCTGCACTTAAGTTTGGTCGTAAAATGTTTTGAAAAGTTGTCAAAACATTTTACGACAGTAACATGTTGTTGTCGGCCCCGGTGGTGGCGGGGTATTGTCCTCGCCTGCCAACCAGAGGGTCGCGGGTTCGAGTCCCGCCTGGGTAGAATATTATCTGCCCGGGACATGGGCGTTTGTGTCTCGTCCGTTGTTACTGTTATCTACCCGACGTAAATTGGTACATTGTGCTGTTTTCGCGATAGTGAAAATAAATAAATAAATAAAAATGTGCGCACAATGACATACAATTCGCGTAACAACCAACTTAATGTGACTGAGCACTTTTAACTCAAAAAAATGAAGGTTTGGGGCCTTGGAGATCATGGTATTCAAACGAGGAGATCAGTTCGTAGGGTATTGCCTCTTCTATGGTTCACGGCCCTTTGGGCGACTGAAATCATTTTTCTCTACAACTAACCGCGTTTTTGTGAAAACTTCTGGCTACATCTAGGAACCCTCAGAACTCCAGGAATTATCATAATTTGTTGCTTCGCCTAGTCCCCCTTGCGGACTGTAGTTGCTCATCCGTATGGTGGAAGACTCCATATTACGCTTAACTGCAGCAATGGTGTAATACTATTGACAGAGAGCTGATCACTTTTGATTTTTATTGGATTTGTTTTTAGTTCTCCCAGGTTAATAATTTACTGTACTAAAATATTTATACAAATGCCTGTTTTCATGTATTCGTTTTCCCAATGCGTTTTTCTCGAGGTGCAGCGCTGAAAGTGCTTCTAGGAGACCTGCCCGAGACTCGTTTGTACAGTCACCATCGTGCATAATCTTTTCTCCTTTAAATTGAACATGTAGAATGCCAATATCACGCGATGAGATTCTTGTGTGGCCGTCAACACTGCAATACACACCAATAGGATGGGAAATATTTCATTCAAAATTTCACCATGCATGAGTCGTACCACCTCTCGCATTCACAAGCAGGAATCAGTGGAAGTTGAGGCTTTACCAGACTTGAGGGTTGATATAAACTTGAGCGGCAGTCACCGTCTAAGGAGATGAAACAAGCCATGTAAAATTGTGAAGGATGAGGTTTTGGGAAGTGAAATATTGAAGTTCATAATGGGTGTGTTTTAAATTGAGCTCCGGTTTTATTCGAATAGCTTTTTGTGTGTGGAAAGAACAAATTTTTGTACTATTTATCTGTTCTGCAATGTATCTCTATAATTCTGTTGCTCCTGTCGGACCTAGAAATGTAGTGTGGGTCAAAATCATGAATATATATTGTGGATTCGGATGTTTGGCATTATTGCTTAGGCTACGTGTTGCCTAAATTTTCACTTTTAGTTCACCCAGTCCTTGGCGCCACTTCGATTAGGGTCTTTTCTGTTGTTGTTGTAAATAGACGTAGTTAATTGTTGCTAACGTGAGACTGTGGTGAATATTAATAACGATCGAGGAGATATGAATTACTTGACGCTTAGAATAATATCTTGCTATTTTTGTTATCTAAAATTTAAATTTTTAAATGCTAGAGACGAAATATCTATTTCAAAAAATCAGTAAGAGGTCAATAAAACGTTCATCATGTGCCGACTACGATCCAAAATAGGAGACTTAAATTGAAAAATAAGCATCTGTTCAAGGTGGCGGTAAATTAATTCCTTTTTAGCTACATTGCAATGCAATACTCATGAAGTCACCTCGCATTATTATTAAATTTCCGTATAGCGATAGTCACGAAGTGCTAAGAAATTAATTGTGCATTTATGTAATTCAATTTGGAGAGGAATTAAATGTATCTGTAGACCGGAGGATATTAAAAAAGGATATAATTACATCCAGCGTGTAGCACTACATTTTTTATCCACTGCATTATGATTAATTGTAAGTAAAACCCATGTATATTCATGGAAAAACCAGTGTGACGTGTTTATTTACAAAATATCTACTGTGTTTACATTTGAACTTCCGTTTTTCATCACTAGGCGGTGCCACTTTCAAAAAAGTTGTTTGTTTACGGAATTCTAGACAACAGTTTTTGGCGACGAGATCCCAATCCATAATATATATTCATGGTCAAAATAATTTTCTCTGTGTCACTCTGAAACACTCCTGTTATGCATTTATCAAACAAACAAAGCCCAGCGTGTAGCTTCAAAGTCATTAGCTGCTCCCGATCGAATCCCTTTAAAGCTTTGAAACACTACGTTTGCTCGCAGAGGTTTTTCAGCAGCAGGACAGAGAAATGTCATTTTTCCCGCGGGCGATGAAAGACCATGATAGCTCGGAATGAGACATTTGACTAGGTTTACTGTTAGGTAGTGCTTCTAATCAACTGATATGTTCCTCAGTTCATGTATTTTTATCTTCTGTCTATAATTAAGAGTATATCGTGCTTGTTTCCGCTAGTACTCTTTCATTTCTATGCATTGATGTAGCTTGCAAAATACGTTACGTTTCTCTGACACTGGTGGCGTGCCTATAAATGTTGTACATGTTGATGGTACTGAAATTCATGACTAATTTTTGCAGATTTTTGCTAATTTGCCAGTAATCGTAGCTTAATTAATTTCACCAGGGTACAGTATTTTGGTTTTTAATCACCCCCTACCAAATCCCAGAGGGGTGGATTGAAAGGAATTATGTAGGTATAGAATGATACGTGAAATACCTACCCAAAGGATCATCTTCCGGCCCTGGGATTCGAACCTAGATCCCCGGTATCCGCTCCTGGTCGTTTCCAAAATTGAAGCAATCAATGAATCTCCATTAGAATTTCAGTGAGATTGAAGTCTTTGGCCCCGGAGGCTGTCAATATTATTGCTTTTTAGTTTTATGTGACCATTTCTCTGTTTGAAGGCACTCTTTTGCCTTAAGAATACTACGTAATTTCAGTTTCATTGCATTTAAAAATATTATTAGCATTCTCTTCCTCATTTTCATTACACGTTTCTAGTGAGCGAGTAGCTCCCAAGTTTGCGTTAAGGCGTTAATTAAAATTAGAAGACACATTAGATTTTATCTCGCATTTATGGTAGTTTTTAAACGTTTAGGCTTCAGATACTTGTACATTATTGCATAACAGCAGGTGAAAATCAATAGTTGCCGTTTTGAGCTGTTAATTTTCTTAATGATGTAATATATCAACATTTCTTATGGTGGATTTACCCTGGCAAAATTATTCAGCAGATTACTAGCAGCAAGCGATTTTCGATGGACATAGTGCAAAATAACACTGAAAGTCCGCTACAAGTGTATTTTCAAAAGTTTCGGTAGGTCGCATTCATACGCTTATTGTTGCCTGTGGGTCAATCCATACCAAGTGGTCCAAGTTGGTAGCTCGACCATTTTAGAAAAAATTCATTTTTTGAGGGCTGATAGGCTTATGTTTTTACAGCTCAAAACAAGTTATATTTTATTTTTAGTTTCCATGGCAACCAAATGGCAGCCATTTTTCACTCTCGATGCAGAGCTTTTTTAGCATTTGCAAGCTTTGACATTAACTTCTGTTACTCAGCTACCATCGGTTATAGGAAAATGAAATAAATTTTTATGCAATACGCATACATGGAACTACAACTCTGTGTATGTCATAACATGGAATAGTTATTTCTTCCTGATTATTTTAACAGCCAAACTTTAAAGTAAAAAACGTAAGGTTTCGTATATTTCGGAATTTTTTTGGGGAAGAAGAAATTTTACGCGACCCTTAAAAATTACTCATAATATACGGTGACATTAGATCTCTATATTAAAATAATTTGAAGTCAGAAGCTTGCGTATTTTTATTTTTACAGAGCCGGCAAATTGTAACTTTTTAACATTTTGCAATATTCCCAGTTCAATATCTCTGGTGGGCAGTAGTTTAAAAATTTGAAAATTACAGAAAATAAAGATCTGTACATAATTTAACTATGGTATAAAACTTGACTTGGAGACTTTTCTAGTTACGCAGATATAGGTGTGTGAAAAAAGCAAAAATTCAGCATTTGCGAAATGATGTAAATGCATTTATCATGCCCATTATTACACATCTTAAGGCTTGAAATAATACTTTTTAAAATTTTAGATGATTGAAAAAAAGAAATTTAATATAATAATAAGGTGTATAGAAAAATAGTCCATAGTTAATCTCTCAACAAAATTGTTGACACTTGGGTACCAATTGTATGGTACTTAAAAATCATTCACCAAATATATCGAAGAAAATTGAAAGAAGTATTAGGTCAGTTATTGATACTGTAATAGTATTCATCACCTTACTTGTTTAACAGCATTGTAATTTATCGGTACATTGAAATGAATATGAAACTATAGCACTTAGTTTCCTTTGATATTTCTGTGGGTTTCAGCTTTCTCAGCACGTTCGTAATTCGGATTCGGATCCATTATCAGTGGTCACTTTATATTCTGAATGATATTCTCATTCTGGGCAGGTGGTTGTATTTACATAGGAATGGGAACTCTTTAAGTCTCAATGTCATTAGCGAACATCATATCCGCTAAAAATAATCTTACTTGGTGTCTACGAAGCAGTTTTGTGGACTGGGAGATCCTCATACTCTTCTGATTTGGATGTCAAGAAACATCGAATTATCCTTTTCGAAATTGGAACAAATTGATGAAATCCCCGAGTCCCGGTAACTCTTACGCAGTTTATAAACCTTTTTTCAGGTTTATCTGTGTGTTTAGTTATTTCCTCTTTATTAACATGGATGTATTTAATCCCTTTTATCTTTTTTTCACAAAATAAAAACATGTCGTAAGAGGTAAGGATATGATCCTTGATAGTTCTTTGGAGGCTTGCTTTTGCAACCTCGCGTTTTGTGGTCCCTCCAACACCATCACAAGCATTTTTTCCATGAGATGTTGCGAAAAAATTCCATTCTTCTTCCAAACCAAAGTCCTTTTTGTGATGGTATATGTTGATGAAATTTTTCTTGTTTTTATATTGGCTTGATGCACCATCTGAGAAATAAAATATTTTTTTGACCTCGGGAATAGTTTCTTTTAGGTGCTTCAGAAAGTGAGTTTGAAAAGTGTGAACTGCTACTGTGTTATGTTCTAAATTATCACTAATTATGCAGACACACCGGTATAGAAGCTCTCCCTCTTTTCTGTAGTAGTACACAAATGGGTGAAGAGATGCCTGATTGCTGGCCCAGTGATAGCTCTGGAATTCATCTTGTATAACAAAAGAAAAATTTTCTGCGAAATCTGCGAGTACGACACATTCTCCTTCGCAAAGGTTTTCTTTCTTTTCTCTAAGGAATTTCATTTGTATTTTGGATATGTGATGATGAGTCTTGAGGGATTCCAATTTTTCAAAAAGTTTATCAAAATATTCTTCTTTGGGTAGAATGACATTAATCATTTGGGCTCGGCCTACATTGGTCCATTGTTTAAAAATTGCATTTTCCATCAGTGAATCACCCTCCTCAAAATTATTGATTATATGCTGAATCGCTTTCTTTCCAGGACATTTCTTACATTTATTCATCATGCAGTCATAGGAAGTCATGTCACAAACAAGCATGGAGAGTAGATCTTTATAATTCATATTAAGTTTTGCTCCATCAACCATAAGCTTAACATTTTGGTGGTACATGCAGACACAAACACTGTGGCTGCCTGAGGATCCAGAAATGACACACCACTTAGGTCTTAACTCCATAAATTTCGATCTGCCAAATGCATTTACATCATTTCGCAAATGCTGAATTTTTGCTTTTTTCACACACCTATATCTGCGTAACTAGAAAAGTCTCCAAGTCAAGTTTTATACCATGGTTAAATTATGTACAGATCTTTATTTTCTGTAATTTTCAAATTTTTAAACTACTGCCCACCAGAGATATTGAACTGGGAATATTGCAAAATGTTAAAAAGTTACAATTTGCCGGCTCTGTAAAAATAAAAATACGCAAGCTTCTGACTTCAAATTATTTTAATATAGAGATCTAATGTCACCGTATATTATGAGTAATTTTTAAGGGTCGCGTAAAATTTCTTCTTCCCCAAAAAAATTCCGAAATATACGAAACCTTACGTTTTTTACTTTAAAATTTGGCTGTTAAAATAATCAGGAAGAAATAACTATTCCATGTTATGACATACACAGAGTTGTAGTTCCATGTATGCGTATTGCATAAAAATTTATTTCATTTTCCTATAACCGATGGTAGCTGAGTAACAGAAGTTAATGTCAAAGCTTGCAAATGCTAAAAAAGCTCTGCATCGAGACTGAAAAATGGCTGCCATTTGGTTGCCATGGAAACTAAAAATAAAATATAACTTGTTTTGAGCTGTAAAAACATAAGCCTATCAGCCCTCAAAAAATGAATTTTTTCTAAAATGGTCGAGCTACCAACTTGGACCACTTGATATGGATTGACCCCTGTGTAAACAGCCACGATTCTGGCTCTGCAACAGTATTTAAAAATATATTTTAGAGTGTAAAATCTTCCTTAAGCTCATGCAGGGGAAACTTGCGGAAGTAACCGGCCAGTGCAAACGCAACTTTACAATATAGATTTATATAGAAGAAGAGACCATGAGCTGTCAAGATGACTGCATCATGGGCTGACAGTGTTTAGCAAATCCTAGATTTCTTGTGTTACTGAGAAAACAGAAAAATAGGAAATTTCACTTGTAAAGTAATTATTACGACCTAGGTTTCGCTTTTTACCGAAAAAATCCACCTAGTTACCACTTGTCTGCGAGTGAAATATTTAATTTACGAAATATTCCCCATTTTTGTGATTTTCATCCATGTTTCGTTTCCGCGCAATGTCGCCAGGATCATCAGAATTGTTTTTAGTGTCATAAGACCGACCTAGTCATGCCCGAGGTGTCCCTATATCGCCACCACACCAGTGAGATCCTCAAATGACGTGTCTGCAAGATTCTGAGTGGGTGGTGCCAATCGACGTGGAATTCTGACGAGGGCGGCGGAACTTTTTTTGACTTGGCTTCGTGTCAGCGAAACCTTTAATTTGCTCGTCGGCATTGGGAGTAATGGGAAGGGAACAGGAGAGGCACGGTGGTGTGGGTAGGAACCACGGCCTGCATCGTCTACCTTTAAACCGGAGAGGGGCTGGAGAGTTAAAACGCCCGGGGGGGAGGGGGTTTAGCACCCAACCAAGCACCCCAAGCCGTGTGGAAAAGTCGAGAGAGTTTTAAAAGAGCGTATTTTTGCCATTTCCCATCACATTATATCACTGGGGGATCGCGTTGCCCAACCCACGAGGAATTTGCATGATTGCTCGCTTGCTCTTGACATTATTGCACGGCGATCCGGGTTGAGGCGGCCCCGGCTATAACGATTACGTTCGCCGATTCCCTTGTTACGAGGCTAAAAGAGAAAATTGGACTGCGGATCCCGTAGGTTGAAGCCGTCTTTTTTTTTAGCTCGGGAATGCGTTCTGGAGGACGTGTCGATCGCCGTTTCTTCAGGAGAGTATTAGAGCTGAAATAGAACGTGGGTTGAACGCGAGTACTTAAATTTTATCGTGGCTATTCTATTGACTACCAGATGTTCCAACTTTATTAGCGCTTCTTAGGCCCTACACTGTTAGTTTGAGCGAGATGTAGCCATCCGTTATTATATTATTAAATGTTGCCTCATTTTAAGTAAAGTATCAAACTCAGCGTCCCGTGGAGGTGGACTTCTTATAGTTTACTTATGTGTAGGTAATTTCATTTTTTACTAAGTTATTTTTTATTTTCTGCAAAATGCATAAATACACACTTTCATTTTTATCATTAAGTTGAGCAAAAAATATTTTAATGCAACAAAGTGATAACAGTGGACATTGAAAATCATTTGTCTTGACCCGAATCGGAACTCGTGTCTCAATCGCACGTCAGGTTTAGTTAACCCTCTATGGACGAGCGAATCAAATTTGTTACGTTTAAAAAAATCATTGAAATGTCTGCTTTTAAACAAGCTTTTCCATTTAGTTGCTGCGCTCAAGAGAATTTTAACGCTTCGGATGACGCGTTTGGAAAGTTTCGTCTCTTTGGGCGGCTCGTCAAACAATTTTAATAGATTAATGTGTGACGGTATTCTCTGACGCTGGTATGCCTGGTGGAGCTCTGACGGTTAGACAGTTAGAGATTAGTTACAGCTGTCATATGGAGAAAAAATTGGGAGAGATTAGAAAAGGTACTTTATGAAGGTAATGTTGAAGTATACCTTGTGTAAATGTTGTTATGTAAAGTATTATTTTAAATAAAATTTATTAAATTATTTAAATTAAAAAACATGTACGCTATACTTCAAAAGTAATGTCATTATCATATCAATTACAATAAAAAATACTGGAATATCACTTGAAAAAACCAATATAGTAGGAATATTTTTTATGCTGATGTTTCATTATTTAGTCCGTTAAGGATTAAAACTCATTGAATGTTGCCTCATTTTAAGGAAAAGTATCAACCTCAGCGGCCCGTGGATGTAGATATCTAATAATATTATAAAATGCAGGTAATATTATTTTTTACTGATTTATTCCTTATTTTTTGCCAAGTTTCTTTAACTGATAATTTTATTTTTGTCATTAATTTTTAAAGCAAAATTTATAATGCCCCAAAGTGATAAAAGTCGGCATTAAAAATAAACTGTCTTCTCCGGAATACGAACGCGCCCTCCAACCGCCGGTCAGGTAAAGTAAGGAGCTTAGTAAATAATTTACCCAGTTTCCCCGGTCTGATGTCTGTAAGAGGTGTAATGGGAACATATGCTACAGAGGATTAAAGAAACTAGGTTTTTTTAAGCGTATAATTAATAATAAAGGAAGGTCCTCGGATAAAAAAAGTGAAAGCGATGCTACTTCGCTCTGGTTAGGCCTCACCTCGGATACGCCGCGAGCGTTTGGGACCCTAGTCATAAGGTTTTAACCGAAAAATTAATAAAATACAAAGAAAATCTGCGAGCTCCGTTAAAAACTGCTACGAGCGAACATATAGTGAATCAAATTTTTTTTAGGGATTAAGATGGGAGCCCCTAGAGACTCAGAGGCTACAAGCTAGGCTTAGGTTGCTTTGGAAATTCAGAACTGGTGTGTTTCAGAGCGACACAGAGAATACTATCATGACGCCTCACTACATCTCTAGGCATGAGAGAAGCGATAAACTTGGAGAAATATACTGCTGAACAGATGGGTAATAAAACTTGTTCTTTCCGGGTACAATAAAGGACCACAGTAAAAACTGAGCTCCACTATATACACTCCCATTACATACGTTACCTTATCCTCACAAACCATATCCCTTACCAGTGACTCGATCGCTGCAGTTTTTGACGAAGCGCGCAAATTTCCTTTGTGTTTGGTCTATTCTTTTGATTAAATCTTTTCGTCTAAGATCCCAAATGCTCGCGGGGTTTTCAAGGTGTGGCCTAACCAGAGCGAAGTAGTATCTCTCTTTTACATCTTCTTCCGAGAACTTTCCTATTATACGCATGAAAAATCTTCTATTCTTGAATTCTTTAATACTGTGCCGCACGTTTTTTGTCTTGGACCCACATGAAAAGGGGCGAATTAAAACCATTGAGATGGTACAAAGGAAGGCTACCAGGTATGTTTAGGGGGAAGCTTTAGAGGACCAAGTGTTACTTTACCGTTCAAATACTAGAACAGAACTATTTAAGTAGGAGAAGAAAAACGAATAGACTATACGTACTGCTCCGCATACTACTGGGAATAAAGCTTTGGAGGAAATGAGACGTAAATTGGAGAACCCTAATTAAATCGGTAGGGATGATCACTTACACAACGTGAAATGTCGGTCTTAAAGGACAAAATTTCATTCCTCAACAGGACTTCTGCGGACTGGAACAGTCTTCCTACAAAACTGTTTGAGGCCTTGCCTGGCAGCATAAGGTTTTTTTAAGTTAAGGGGCCGAAAATATATTTTGGATTTATTGTTTTTTATTTTCAGTTTTGTATGAACTTCTTTTATTCACGTTTTGGTTATAGGCCATTTAAACTTTTTCAGTGTATTATTTTATTGTTACCACCTGGCGAATAGTCAAGTTGTAACACTCTGGTTAGCAGTAATTTGATGAATTTGAAGTGTTTACGAAATTTATTATTATACGAATATTACGATTTGTAATTTTTGTGAATTAATTTGCTAAATGATCTTTATGAATTTTATTAAACTGTTCATTAATTTAGTTGCTATTTGATTCGCCTATTATGTTATGAATGTGTGTTTACAGAAGATTCAAAGAAACACCTGCAGCTACTGCCTAGCAGCGAAACCTGGGCCGTGAAATAAATATTAATTGATATAAATAAAACATCCACAGAAAACAACTCGCTGCTTTTATCATTTTTAGAGTCCTATACGTACAAATATGGAGCAAGTAATGTACTCCTTTCCTGATGACACTGGTAAGTCGGGAAAAGTGGATGGAATCTGGGACTCGTCCATGGAATTGTCTCAAGGTTAGCCTCATTTCTTTGATTTGGAACCATGTCAACTAGGCCATCGGTTGCCAACCTTTTTTTTCAACCTGCGCACTCCTTTGTGGTCCATTTTCATAGGATCTTCCTGCGTCGTTCCGTTTTTTTCCCGCGTTCATAAATGGCAGCACGTAACTCAGGTTAGGATCTCTCCCAATAAATTGTAAATGATTTTTCCACATAGATTTATTGAAATAAGACGACCTAGGTTTTGACGAAGCTCGTCATCATCAGGTGATGACGAGCTTTGATGACGATCTTCTAGATGATGAGAGACGATGACGACAAGGTGAAAAAGATCAGGTGACACCTGATGATGACGAGCTTCGTCGAAATCCAGATCGTCTTGATGTACTAAATCGATGTGGAAAAACTAAGTTATACTTATCCTTGTGACATTTTTCTCTTGCCAATATTGACCACCAAGAGTCACCACAAAGCGCTGCATTTCTGGACACAAGCATCTTTTTCAAATGTCTTGGGGACTAGGAGGCTGGCCTAAAATTTGTAGAGACGGGCGTCTTTCGTGCAAGTCCGGAACTGCTGGAAGGCCTCAGCTGCGGGGGTGGGGAACTGACTCGGAGAGAGGGGGGGCTCTAGATCGACGTTGCCGAGATTATTATCCCTCAGTCGGGAAAACCGGGTGGCCCACATTGATAAGAGTCCCTGTGGTGATGAGGTTTGGCAACACAGCAAGCAGAAACACGAAGTTCACACAACGGAGGTCTGAGAGTGACTGAATTTTCCAGGCTCTACACCACGCCTACAGTACCCTGATTGGCTCTTGAAAGGGCACGAGACGAGCTACTTTCTCTTCCCTCACTCCCACAAACAAGTCCAGCTTACTAGCGCCCAATAAATTTGAAAATAATATTAGAAGACATTTAAATGGCCTTAACTGCCCAGCTGAAGACAATTTCAGTACTCGATTACGGGTCCTGGCATGAAGAGTTGAAAAATCGTCTCCACCGCTGTGTGAACTTTCAATGCAATCACTTTGATCACTTGGTAGGAGATAAGATGGACCTGTAATTTTGATTGAATAGAAAAATCATTTAAAGAATCAATATTATTACTGTATTTACACATCTTGTACGTTACTCGGTACTCTTTCTCCTGCTGTTAAGACTCCTTTCTTCTTTCTTATTATTTCTCTCCGGATCTTCTCCCTCCACTGTCGGAATGACTTTTACTTTCTACTAGTTGCTCACACATCAATCGCCCCTCTATCATAAATCAGCTTCGTAACTTGACTCTCATCCATTCTATCAGCATGGAAATACCATAGAAGCTTTCTCCTTTCTTATCTACTCATAATTGGAGCATTCATGCGATTATTGTCGTGATACCATTATAAACTCAAAACCTTTTCTGTATAATGAAGCTAAATTGTTGAATTTCATTAAAATTTTATCTCACTCAATATATGTGTATAAGAATGCGTGACAATTGAGCATAACGGCTACTATGTTTGCAACTTACTGCAGCTGTTTGGGAAGGTATAGGGAGACTTTTGCCTTACGGTGATTTCTTACTCTTTGAGTTTTAAATCACCGTAGAGGGTGAGGATATATTACTCTATTTCACATATTATCTTGCCATCTTAATAATCGTGGATATCATCATCATCATCGATCTTTCAATTCCAAGGCTGGTTGACTGCAGCCCTCCACGCTTCCCCATCTATTACTGTTTCCCTAACATCCTAGTATCATTTCCTATGTACTTTCCTCTTAATTCGGTTCATGAACTTATTCCTGGCTCTTCCTCTGGGGTCTTTTTCCTTTATTTTACCTTTGATTATGCTCTTCACAAACCCATTGTGTCTCACGGTGAATCCAATCCATCTTGTTATTCTTTTCTGTATAGTGTTTCGTATAGTCCTTTCCTCTCCCACTCTTCTGTACACTTTATCATTTCTTATTTTGTCCGTCCATTTTATCTTCAGCATCCTCCTCCAGCACCACATTTCGAAGGCTTCTATTCTTTTCTGATAAGCTTTTCCAATAGCCCATGCTTCCGATCCATACAGTCCAATAAATAATTCAATCAAATCGATCATTTTGTGGATAAGTAAATAAATATTTCTGGGATATACCTCAGATTCACCCAAATCTTTAGGAGTGCAATTGATTTCACTAGTGAAACTAATTTTAAGAAAATGTCGCTGATTTCTAGGGTTGCTGGTTGCTGTTGATCTGCGATTTCATTTGATCTTAGGCCGGAGAAGCTCTTGCCTATTGTGTATTTACTTTCCCTTTCCCCAGTGCCCTGCCTTTAGGGTTCTCATTAAGAGACGAGAAACTTGGATTGGATTGAGGCGTAGACTCTCGTGGGTGTTTCTTAACGTTCAGCCGAAATGGCTTGATTTCCGAAGCTCTTGGCGACCAGCCGTAAAGTTTCGATTTCAGGAAAAATAGGAGAGGATGACTTAATCGGCGATACGTACGGGCTTTGAGATGTTATCTCGTAAAATTTATTTCGTGGAAGGGTTTAGTATCACTTCTGTTTGCTACGCAATCTGAGATCTCAATCAGTTATTTATTTTTTCATTAAATTTTATGGTAATGGCTTTACGGCTTTTCTCGAGTCTTATCTAAATTTTCAATACCTTACCACAGCCATTCTGGTGACAGATATTAATCGTTAGGAAAGTTTTTTCAATGTATTCACTCGATGGTATTGGTATTTCAGAAAGTTTCCCGGTTAAAAATTTGACAAAATGTTAGAATAACCACGTAAAACTAAGGTAGCGCAAATGACTAGGAAATTTTTGTTAATTCGGAGAAGAAAGAGTTGATAATATTGTGGAATTTTTTGCGCAACGCTAAACTACGCGTTAGGTATAAAGAAATATAGATTTTATATTTTGGTAGAGTATTTTGTGCTAGTTGGTGGAGGAATCTCATTATTATTAGCTGTAGTCAACTTTTTACCTATTTGTATGGCATTTTTACCCATTCTTTAATATACTTCTGTGTGTCTGTCTTCCTTTCTCATAGCCATCGAAGTATTTGAGGATGATTATAGGCCACTAACTTTAAATATTTTGTAGGATTATGCGGAAACTGTTCGGGCCCAGAGCTGGGCTGGCCCGAGTTATATTTTTGATGGGTAATTTTGTTGATTCAAAATGCTAACTGATTGAAACGCTTTGCGGTTTTTTAAATAATGTCATCTGTAAGAAGAATATTTGATTATATTCGATAATATAAGAACCTGTTGGTCGCGTCTGCGGAAAGCATAGGTTAGGAGCTGACTTTTGCCCTGAAGGATTATATTCCATTCAGACACCTTATGTATTATTGCGGTGAAGTGTCAAGTAGAAATACTGCTATTTTGTGGAGCCAATTCCTTAAGAATTGCCGATTTTACCAACTATTTAGGTGCATGCAGAGTAGTTACAACGCTTGCCGCATTTTTGATGGCGCTGCAAATAGAACAATGGCAATTACTGTGGTGATGTGTTCAATAACTGAAAAATTCCATTTAAATAATTGAATTTATAGCAGGATACAAACATGTGTTGTGTTAAAAACAGCTTTAGTGTTTGAACTTGGAAACGAACGTCTGGCAATTACTGTGATGATGCGTTCAATAACTGAAAAATTCCATTTAAATGATTGAATTTAAAGCAGGATACAAACATGTGTTGTGTGAAAAACAGCTTGAGTGCTTTGA
Source organism: Ceriagrion tenellum (assembly GCA_963169105.1). Taxonomy (NCBI): domain Eukaryota; kingdom Metazoa; phylum Arthropoda; class Insecta; order Odonata; family Coenagrionidae; genus Ceriagrion; species Ceriagrion tenellum. Next base: position 94,438,893 of record OY720643.1, read on the forward strand.
ACTGGGAAACGAAAGTATCTGGCCTTGGGCACCCTGCTATACTAGCGCGTCGGGGTTAGATTCATGTTAACTAGAGTCTGTTTACAGTGCTTCGTAAAAGTATGTACCTAAAAAATATGGCGCAGTTGGAATTAATAGATTATTTAAATAAATACCTGGAAAGCACCAGAGCGCGTCGGGATTAGAATCATCTTATGAAAATATCTAAATAATTCTTTAACTTACTCATTTTCTTCGCGCGGTACCTTTGAAACTCCATCAAAACGAAAGGTATATTGTGATCCCGAAGAATTTACTGCGGTGACAATATGATTAATTATAAAAATAGTTCAGAAAACAAAAACTACACTCTGTTGATTTTTTTATGAGATCTAAGTGTAGGAAATGCTTCTTTTATAATATAACGTCTCTCTGGAGTGCATACACGTACCATTTCCCATATAAAAGGGCTGGTATTTTCTAGAAAATATCACGGAAAGTAATGTGGTGAGGGGTTGAATATTTTGGTGTTAATGGAAGGTTTATATATTTTTCTTTAAAATAACAATAAAAGAACAATCATTGATTTCTAGGTAAAATGATATTTCGCTCAAGCTACTTTAACCGTCGCGCAAAACATCCTTTAGTTCTTGAGATCGCGATATATTGTGGTAATGGGTGGCCAACACTCGGAAGAAAAAAGTTCTCTCTTCTCACAAATCCACACGCGTGTCTGCAAATGAACAAACGACTAGGAGATTGATGTGTTCAAACGGGTCGCCTACGAACGAAGGTCTCCCTTCCCAAGGTTCCCTGCGGGTGGCGAATGATGCATGTACAAGGAACAACGGATGAAAAGCGGTAGGGGTCCCTCTTTGCAAGCCAGGCAGCTTAGCGATGGCATCTGCAAGGAGACCGGTCGCATGCCGGGGAGCCGCTCACCAGGGCACCCGTTTCACGGAACCATAAGCCGACAAGTGACGTCTACAAATCGGGACCTTGCTTTTCAAATATTCCTCAAGGTGGCGGTCGCGATACTCGTCGGGACAGATTTGTAACGTGTCTCGAACAAGTGTGTGGAAGTTGTTGACTGAACTTATGGTCTTTTCGCTGGAAACAAATTGCCTAACACTTTCTCTTAACCATGCGGTAGTGAATTATTGGGACACGAATAATAACGCCTGTCTTTTGGACCCACTAGGACTTTAAGAGGTTTTCAAAAAGATTATATCAGTTTTCTCTTGAATGATCTCTGAATAGCAGCAATCAGTCGTAGAGATGGGCTAAGTCGATCATTTTAGTGATTCAATCATTTTGATTCGAGTCACTTAAAAGATTCAATCAACTGAATCAATCATTTGATTCATTATGACTCGTAAGTCAGATTGATTAGATGAATCACGAGACTCACGTGAATCGAAAGACTCGAATGAATCAAGATTGAAGAGAGATTCAAACACTCGAACGATGCTAATTGATGCCATCAATCTATTTGAATAATTGATTTCGAATAATTACTATCGTGCTTAGAAATTTAGGAAGACTGATTGATTTCCATATTACACAAAATTTGAATCCGCATTAAATTGGAGATTTCCAAGTACTATAGTCACGAGAATATTTAGAGAGGCAAAACTGTCACAGACTCTGAATTCAAGAAGAATAACGTCAAACTATGCACATGAATATTAAATCACTAGCTCAGACTACACAAATTAATGTGCATGAATGTTTTCTGATCTGCAGTATTGAATTACATTCAATTAGGAGCTTTCAACTGAGCAGGTAATTAAAATTCTTATCAAGTTTACCAACTGTAACGATGCGCTGATGTTGTAACAAGGGTTAAATTCCATCGTTTTTAAAATGAGCGCCTTGTCTCTAACTATGGTTAGAGACACTAACTATAGTCTCTAAGTACTATTTGTACTACTATACAAACATAAACTCACTGACCAAATATTAATGGATTTATTCCCATGAAGATATCTCTCTGAAATTTCATGACTAGACATAACGGATAACGTACATGTGAATATGTTTTCCCACTTAATATCACATTCAATCACACGGCAGACGGAAACACAAAATGATTGAATGATCGAATCATTTTCCCGAAATGAATCATGAGTCATTTGACTCACTTTGTGATTCAATCATTTTGGACGAATCGATCATGAACGACCCATCACTAATCAGTCGTGATTATATGTTTTTACCTGTATTGTATAACTGGATTATATAGTAGTGATTATAAAAATATGTATTCTATGTTTTTACCACAATGAGATTTAGGCATATATTCTATTTAGCTCATGCTGTAAATATTTTCGACTAGGTTATTGTTTTTCTTCATCAGTGCCAAACAGCCGTCACAATCATTGATGTATTAGAAAAGGATTTACTTTCATTATCTGTCAGAAATAACTTATCTGTACTTTTAGACTATTATCTTTTATATAGAATGAAAAATTAGGAGGCACGTGAAGACAGGAGTGGTAATTTATGCTCTGTTGTGCTGCAAGTGGCTATATGTAGCAATATACTTACACGGAGAGATATCGTGTCAGCATATTTTGGCTCGTATATCGGGTTACCATAAATCGTTTTACACGGAGCACGGAATTGCAAAATTCAAAACTGCGTATTTTCTCAATCGGGGGTGTAATAATTATTGAATTATTTCACGGGCTATTTTCTCATCTTACGTTCATGCATTCGCGCATGCGTTGTTGCAATTCACTGCTATACGCGACTCCATTTGGGATATACGTTTGCAAATACATCATGTTGTGGAATTACGTTCCCCATGAAAAAGCCTGCTTAAAATGAGGCAATACTGAATAGAATGGACTGCTAAAACTTCATCCTTTTCCTGTGACACTAGAAAGATAATATTTTCAATCTGTGAGGCCGGGATGTACCACTAATGGGCTTAAATATGTATTCACATATTCGTCCCCATTCCGACTCGCGCTTAAGATGAATGCAGTGGCAGGGAAGGCGATGGGGCGATTTGTCGTGCGGGGAAAAAATGACCTGGATGTAATTCATTCCGAATAAATTTCGCGTAATCTTTTGATTTGGAAAGGAGTTATGTGATCTATCTGATCCGTTTCCTGCATCCTCTTTGGTCTCTGTGAAGCCTACGGTGGCTCAGTCTTTTCCTTTGGTTGTTTGAGCGAAGTATCATTTCACGTAGAAATCAATGGATTCGGTCTCATTTTAAATGAAAATATCGTGCCCTTCCAATGATTCCTAAATGTCATCCCCTTACTGACTACTTTCCGAGATTTTAGACGAAAAATACCAGCCCTTTTGTGGGGGAAATGATGTTTGCAAGCACTCCAGAGATATCTCATTTAAAAAATAAGATATTTCTAACACCTAGATCTTATAAAAAATAAACAGCATGTAATTTGTATGTTTACTCAACCAGTTTTGAAGAAAAATATCTCACCCTTCCAAAAATACTAAAATATCAGCATCTTACTGACCTACTTTCCAAGATTTTCGTCGAAAAATACCAGCTCTTTTACATAGAATGTGGTACGTGTATGCACTGCAGAGAGAGCTTATTTTTTTTAAATGTGGAATTTATAACACCTAAATCTCGTACAAAAATTGACAGTTTGTTGTTCGTATGTTTCATCAACTATTTTTGAACATAAATAATTATTTCATTGCAGTAATGTTTTTAGAATCGCAAAAAAACCTTCCGTTCTGATGGTTTCAACATACCGCGCGAAAAAAAAGTCAAATTACAAACTCATGTAGATATTTTTATTTGAATTCTTTGAATTTCAGCCATTTAAAAGTATGTTAATGCTCTATTTATAATGTAGTATCAAATTTTTGCGTCCTACAGCTGCTAAAACTGAAACATTCGGCTTTGGTTTTCATTATAACTGGAGAACTATCTATCTCAAAATACCGTGAAAAAAATGTGTCAAATGACAAACTTATGCAGATATTTTTACTTGATTAATTATATTTAAGTCACATAAAATATGTTAATGCTCCATTAAAAATGTAGTATCCAATTAATGCGTCCTATTTCCACTGGAATTAAAACGTGTTTAACTATAGTCTCCCTTATGACTAGGGAACTATCTCCCTCAAACTCCCTTACGGGATTACGACCGACGTTTTCTCATGTGACAGAAGCTCACAGTGACATTTGCAAAGCTTGTTGAGTGTTATGTGTCAGTACTTGCAGACTGGAAAAGCAACACGTCACGAGCAAGCGGTCGCCTTTCTATTCTTTTCCAAATAAATACGAAGTCAGTGCTAAATTCAGAGGAAATTATTGGGTGCACCTTTCTCAGATAAGCTCGAATTGAAGCTCATGGAAAAACACAAGTGCACATTAAAGTCGACGATTGGAACGATCTGCGCTGTAGTCTATACAATATAGTGGGAGAGCGGTGGCATGATTTGAGCATTCAAATGGATTTCTACTTCCTCATCCTCTGTTGAGGCAATGAAAACAAATTTTGTCGTTCCTGTAAGTTCATTGCATGATTTCGCTTTGCATTTCAACGATAGCCTCGCGAAACATCCGCTGTGAATATTGCTATGGTAACTTTTTCCACTTCAAGTCCTGGAGGAAAAATCGACTGCGGTTAATCGTATTCATTTGTTGACTTGTTCGTTCGGAAATGCTTAAGCCGGCCAATAAACCGTTCGCGTTACTCTCGTATCCGGTACTCTTTAGAAATCTTTTTAAAAATCCTATGGAATTCTTTGCCTAATCGTTATGGTTCAAATTTATTTTTACATGGATTTATGGAGCATATCATGTGTCCTTCGCTCAACAATATTAGGCAAAGATAGCTTCTTTTCTAGAGGGGTCCAAGAGGGGACAAGAACGCAGACGATCTACGGTGAAGATCAATCTGCATGGCGGAGATAACGTCTCAAATGTTATTGGCACCCAATCGTGTGCTTAACAGATGTAAAACAGTAAGAGCAAATGCGAAATTGAAAAGCACTCATTGTTTGGAAAATAACTTGACATCTCGACTGAAGCAGTCCATTGCGATGGCTAGACGTTAGCGGCGCCAGTGTTAATGGATAATGAACGTCTATATCTGAGGGTAATTATGCACTGACTAGCTGCTTCCAAAAGTTTCCTTTGCGAGAACTTACTGAGAATTTCACTAAGAGGAATTATTTTGTTCAAGTTAGCCACAGAGCCAAATAGTTAGTTGTTTCTGTGGGTGGATTTGGTAGCCTTCAACGTGACTTACACGTCTAATATTGCTTTTGTCGCACGCTGTAAATCATGGCATTTTAGTGAGAGGGTTCCCGGAATTTCTTAGGCGCGTGCCAAATATTTAGGTGGCAATTACTCGCGACCCCTACGTATTGCGTCAGCAACATTATCGACAAAATAATTTATAACTCGCGACGTGTCAAATCTCTTGTGCCACTCCATGTGATGTCAGAACCGATAGGTTTGGAACCCATGTTTTAATCTATGCTTCTTTTTGAAACGAGAGAAACGTAATGGAGACATTTTCAAAGTGAATTTTCCCACCCCGCATTTATATCGTTCCGAATTTTTATGAGACTGTTCTTTGAAATGAGAGCTTTGAGTATACATTTACATGCACGGAATACAGTTCAAGCTGCCAGTAGGGTGAGTGGCGCGGGGTAATTCAACACGAGGCATGCAACACTCATCCCAGCTCAAATCATAACCGCGCGCCTTCCCCAGGCCGCTTGGCGCAGGCCAAAAGAAGTCAGGATGGCAATGCGCGGTCCGACCAGCAATTCTGGAAAGTGCTAAGTAGACGAACGTACTACCATGGAATAAACTATTTAAGATATAACTACTAGTTAATAATTATTAGTCTGATTGATTAATCGTACTACAAGGTACTAATTCATGCCGGAAATTTCATGCTGAGTAAGATTTTAATGAAGGAGTTAAAATATTTAGCACAGGTACAAAGCCTACTTTACCTAGTGAGGGTCAAAGTAACATAGAACTCTTCTACTGCAACTATTATGGTCTCTAGTTGCTCGTGGAAAGAATGAAATTTTAAATCTATCGGTTTAGAAGTCTATTTCCTTAATTTTATGCGTTCGATCGTTTCTACCATTGTAGTTTGGGTCTCGCAAAATATGTTAAACGTCCGGCAAAAAATAGTCTACATCAAACTTCCGTCAAAATTTAATCTATATTTCCCCTTCAGTCAGATAGAGTTCCCGCCCTAATTCCCTCAACAAATCAGTAAAACTGCTATGTTTATCGTAACAATTTTTAACAAACCTAGCTGCTATCCTTTGTATTCGAAACCCCGCTATATCTGAAACCACTCCTAATTCATAAGGGTCCCATATACCAGCGGCGTACTCCAAGTGAGGTCGCACGAGAGAAAAATAACATCTTTCCTTCATAATAAACAAGGTAAAAATTTGTGACTTTTACAATTTATTGAACACTGGCGACCAGTTTCGGCTGCCACGCCATCATCAGGTGATGGTGATCGCCTGAACTGCGCGTGACAGCTGAAACCGGTCGTCGCTAGTGTTCAATAAACTCTGGAAGTTACACATTTTTGTCTTGTTTATTATGACGGCCTTCCACCACGTGAAAGTTCAAGATTCCATTTTATCTCTCCTTCACTTTATCGTCACATTTTCCCAGTATTCTTTTAACTAATCCCAAATTACGATTTGTCTGTCCAAAAATATCCCGTATATGATTCCCTCGGGAAAAGTCCTGAGTGAATGTCACATTCAAGTGCTTAACTGACTCATCTTTTGATTGCACGGCATTGTGTACGTTTCGTCAGGCAAGAATTTCTTTTGCCAAAAATTCACAACAACGCACTTTTAAAACATTATAATAACTGCAAAGTATTGTACCATTCATTTATAACATCTGGGTCTTTCTTCAACTCAGACTTAATGTAACTCGGTGACCGACACTGTTGATTTCCCTGAAAATAATGCGTCGTCCGCGAAAAGGTGAATTTCGCTCGTAACGACGGTGGTGATATTTATATTGCTCCGAATTTGTATGGGGCTGATGTTTGACACAAGGGCTTTGTTCAAGTGTTGAGTGGAGGTTTATATTAGATAGGCTTATATTATATTTATATGTTTAAAATAAGATGTCTTTAACAAGCTGCTTCAGTGTTATCCGATAAGGTCTCGCTGCTGGCTGGAGACGGACGGTCGCCGACGCTTTAAGTCAAGCGGCCAGCTAACACACAGGAAGCTTTCCCTCTGCGGGATTCAATTGTTATTTGTGCTGGTTTGGCTCGGTAACCTCAACCGACACCCATTCAACGTCTAGGTTGTAAACATTTCCCTCACCACTGCTGTTTCTGCTCTCCTATCCCCCCCCCCCTGCTCCTCCTCCTCCCCACTGCTCCACGAATCAGGAAGGCTGTATCCATGGCAACGATGTTCGACTCGTCGTGCGAGCGTCTTTTTTATTTTTATTTTTATTTTGGCGGACGGTGTAGTTGGCGATCCGCTCGCCTGGCACGCTTGTCTAAATGTCGCTAGTAGTTGTGTGTGTGTGTGTGGGTTTTCGTAATCGGGGGCGTGAGATGGACTGTTATGGATGCTTGGACACGGGAGAGTGGGAGGGGGAACCTCTCTCTCCCTCTCTCATTGTTGGAATTGGTGTCCTTTCCTGGAATACGGACTGGAAAACGTCGAGGTCACTGCAAATGAATGCTCGGTCGAACATTGTGCGATTGCCGCTCGGAGACTCGATACATTAAAAAAAAAAAGGTAAGGGCTCTTTTCTAAGTCTTCAGTGCGTGATATACGCTAATGAAGTGGCGACCGGGGATATTTCAAATCCCAGTTTTTTTTGCGTTGAATGGCATAAAATTTTGCTCTTTTCAGGAAACTCTTCGGCACATCGTGTGATATTTTTTGTCTACAATAATGACAGCGGTAAATCAAATGAGATGGGAAACAATGCAGGCAAAGGAAGGTTTTTATTAAGACATACATTTGAAATAATGTGGTTTGCGGAAGGAATCAAAGAAGGCAAAACCACAGTCTAACTTGGACAGAAAAAATTGCGCAAGTGGAAGAGATTTCATGTATGTTTTTAGCTGGATTACTAGCGATGGTAGAAGAAAAGATGATATTGTGAAGCTAATAGTTGAAGGCGTAACTTTGAGGAAGGTTACCGCAGGCATGACGAAAAAGAAAAATATTTCAGTAAATTCCACACTTAAAATTTTGATTACCGACCTATAAAACCTTTGAAAATGATTTCTAGGCAACCGAAACCTAGGTCGGTAATAAAAATTTTAAGTGTGGAATTTATTAAAAGAAACTGTGAGCGGAATAGCCCGTGTACATGAGATATTGTAAGATCCATTGCCTGGTTAAAGGAAAGTACAAGCCTAGAATTAAATAGGCACCTAATTAAAATATATATATTTGGATAATGCTAATGTATAATCGTGAATTTTACAGTACTGCTGCAGAACAAAAGTGGTAGGGGATAATGGCGGTGTTTGGTCATCGTAGAATGATGCGGATTTAATTAAAGGGTATAATTATGAAGGAAAATTCCAGCGGAAAGTTAGAGGAGGATGAAGTATGAAGAAAACTCTGGTGGAGTGTTTGACATTTGATGAAGATCAAGTTGGGGGAGAGTAATGAAGAAAGATGAAGAGCGCAAGATGTTGTACTGTCCACTATTTTTAATACTGAAAACTCTACAACACGTGTTTTGGCACTTTATTGGCCATCATCAGGTACAGTTTGATAATTCCAGTTATGCCATCCGATCTATCAATGCCGATCCCAATTCCATTCCCAATAACGAGTACAGAATCGAATCAATGCCGATAATCCCAACCGCCAAATCACCTCTTTCCTCTTCCTTCCCTTCTTTCTACTAAGAATTATGTATAAATACCAATGGCATAACTGAAATTTTCACACTGTACCTGATGATGGCCAATAAAGTGCGGATACACGAGTTGTAAAGTTTTCAGTGTTAAAAATATTGGACAGCAAAACATCTAGTGCTCTTCAGTTTAAGAATGTAGTTCCACAATATTTCGCAAGAAACTATTGACTTAATGAAGAGAGAATTGTTGCCTGGGGTATGAAAAGTAAGATGCAGGGTGATACAAGTTGAAACTGAGCGCATGCAGAGACCAAATTATTGAATATGTTTTTTGATACAATCACCCAAGTAAATGGTAAAGAGAAGGAGAAATTAGTGTAAAATTTTCTCAGTTGCCAAGAATGGAATACATCACGAGGGTTATGTAGGATGTGAAATTGAAGAATTGAGAAGGAAAGAAATAGGTAGCAGAGAGTACATTCTACATCTCTGGGTCTGACAGATGTGATAAATTAAGAGAGATACACTGCCAAACAGATAGGCACAAAAACTCGTTCTTTCCGCGCACAATACGTGACCACAAGAAAAACTGAGCTCCAATAAATACACTCCCATAACACACGTCAACATTTCACCTCCAAAAATTTTACATCTTTACACGGCTAGTGACCTACCAACCCCTGTCATGCGCCCATGCGGCGGCTCGCGGGGTATTATGTAGATGTATATGTTGAGTAAGCTGCAGTTATCGGCATTTACAAATTTTTGGATTGATGATTGATGATGATGAGCGCAGGTGTTTAATATCGAGATCATTTGGTTCCAAATGGTAGTACCAATGTTGCAGTTGAAAGTACTGTTGGCTTTTCCGTGTCAGCCGCGGTAACGCTGCATCATGGTGTGGCAAGGCATTGCATCAAGGTGCGGCATTGACAGTGAAAGAACCATTCGTAATGGAATCCACTGCTGATGAGAGTACGCATGAGTGGCGTGGTCGGGTTAGCTATTGGAACAAAGATATGTGATCTGGACTAGAATGATTTTTTAATTGCGAATTATTTCTATTTGTTTGCTTCGGATCGCTGACATCACGGGGTTATTTCTGCTGGTGTATTTTCCCCTAAATCGATCCTTTTGGATTTTCTTTTTGGCGATTCCTCCGCGATCACCTATTACGACTCCGTTATTTTTTTCTAAAAACTGAAAAGTTCGAGTCAGAGATTTTTAGTGGCAGAGGTAAATTTGGACTGTTTGGCATTCAAATCACTACGGACACGTCGCATTTTCTTGCCTTTCTATGTTTATTCTGGGAAAGAAACAATACCCTTGGTCACGGCGAAACCCAGACCCACAACATTTGAATTATAACGCCTTAGATTAGCTGTTAGCTGTATTCGTCGTTAAAAGGTTGCCAGCTACTTATAAAACTTGTAACCTGGTCTACATTGGTCAATCTTATTTCAAACTATATATATTACCTAAAATGTGTTTCCTGGAAATTATTGCTAATATTTTTTGATAAGCCTATCCACTGAGGGTACTGAAATCATATAATTAAGTTCTTACTGTTTTTATGAAGAATCTCAAGAATATCGGGAGATCGTGTGTGAAGAAATAAATGATTACAATACAAGCGAGAAGGAATGCAAGGACGGGGCCGTATGGAGGAATATATTATATTAAAACCAGTTTCATAGCCCCATCAACAATACGTATTTACTTTGACTTTGCCTACCTCTAAATGAAATTCGTAGAAGAGGTAGACATGTATATATGAAAACTTTTAACATCGGTTAATGTTTGCTAGTTGTCAAATTGGTATCCTGCAGAAAGATTCCACCAAAATTATTTTTTATCTCAATGTCATTGCTAACTAATGGAATTAACGAAAAAAACATTAGTTATTGAAGGCTTCATTTGTAGTCGTTTATTAAGGGATAGAAAAAGGGATTGGGAAAAGGGATAACAAAAAGTGACTTCCTCATTAGATCTAGCATAGAGTAGCATATTATTCAAAGGAAGTTCGATAGTTTATTTAAATCTAAGTCTTTGAAGACACTAATGTTTAATCAAGTAATTTTACTGTGCTAATAATTATTTTCATTCTGTTTTCCACAATTTATTTAACCTAGGATTGTCTCTATGGAACACTTTTCTTGCATGTAAACCGGAAGGAAAGTAACTAAATGTGTCACTATCAAGGAAATTGACTTAACTATTCCTTTATAAATTTATTGCAATGGCCGGTTTCGTAACAAAGTTAAATCTTCAGTTGTTATTTCAAAGTTGCATCCGAAAAAGTAATTTTGCTACAAAACAAGTGTTTCCCATAGATGTATGTGGAATTGAAAATATATTTCTTTCACTGTGACAAAATGGAACAGTTCCACGAAGTAGATCCAGTATCAGTGTATTACCGTAACTCTGACGCCTACCTTTGTGAACAATGACTGTTTATATGTAGGAAATGCAGTATTACGTCACGTTTGTTAAAGATCTAGATAAAAGTTAAGGATTAAAATCTTTGGTGTCATTTTATGAAAGTTTGTATCAACACGGAAAAAGAAAGCTCAATTGGCATTGGTAGTGAAAGTAATGAATATAAATATTCTTGAATATTTCAGGAGCAGTCGCCATAATCATGGTTGATATGCGGTTGATATCTTGGTCTGTTAGAGTCATGAATGCGGGGTGAAATTATTAATTGTAAGTATTTATATTAGGGAAATCCACCGCGTCAGAGATTCCATGGTTGCCGAGGTTTCGTTGGCCAAGTCGTCTATCGTCTTCAAGGCATTCTATCGTCCATCGAAACGTCGGAAGCAATGGTCTGTTTTACCCGGGGAACTTCCCAAGTAGAAAATCTTAAAAAAACACGCCGAGAAAGCCTCAGATCTTTCCTAGGTTGATATTAGTCTATCTCTCTATTGCCTTAAAAGAATGTTTTCTAAGAAATACATTTCTTCTGACCGATGGGCAATATTTTATAGCATGGAAAATGAGTACAGTGAAACCTATATTAAACGACCACCAACGCTTCCGCTTAAGAATGGCCGTTAAGATGGGTGGGCGGTGGACAGTGGTTCAGTTTCTAAGAGTATCATGGAAATGAACTGGCGGGCGATTTGAAAAAAAAATGGAAAAACTCTTATAGCGATGATTTTTCAAAATCCTATACAGGTTGAGTTTTTTTCCTCATAATTTTGCTACGGGGAAATTTCAATGTATATTAATTAAATGTACACAGACAGGGAAACCTGAATTCAACAACCACTGACGGTTCCGCTGATAAAGGGTTGTTGAGAGGGGTTTCACTGTATAAAATCTGGAAAATTATTGAAAGAAGAACTACTTCAAAAAAAATGTACGCATAATGCAGTTTAAAATTATCCCTCGTGGACTGTTTTTTTGCGTATCAAGAGTCAAGGATTTAATGGAGTATGTTCATACCTTTATGCTGTAGAATCTGGCAAGCGTCGAACGTTGAGAAAAATCCTCCCTTCAATGACGAAGGGCACGTCGCGAAATATTCCTCGCCAAAAGTTCCGAATTCCAACCAGGTGCAAATTTTTACTCCCGAGATGTCACTGCAGATCCGAGAAATCCAGTTGCGCTTTCAAATCCGCAGCACGGTCACACACTCCGCAGGAAATCACTCGAGAGAAAAAAAGAATCCCGAGCCAACGGAATTTCGAAACGTGTGTATTCTCCAAAACATTCACGTCCAAACCGCTGAAGAAGACGTGAGCGATGAAGATTGCCGCCCGGAATCCTCTCCTTCGCAAAAAAGGAACGAATGTTTCGTATCGGAGTATGGGGGTTGGTCCACCGCCACGCGAACCATCACTTAAGAGAGATCTCCCTTTTTTTTCCCCTTTACTATCCCTTCTTCTTTTTGTTGCGTGGCAACTGAAACGAGTCACGAGACACTCAATCCCTGTAAATCCTCCCGCCGGTGTGGGGACTCCTCTGGCCCACTCAACCTGGGCGAATGTAAATTGAGATCATCGGGTCCATCCATCAAAAAAAAGGTCGTTGTGTGTGGTGTGGTTGAGCGAGGGAGATCTCTCAGACCTCCACGAAAGAGCGGTTCGTTTCGTAATAGCACGAGTCAAAACACTTCACTCATGCGTGTATACATATGAATATATTTTTCACACCCCCCTCTTCCTGTCCGGCCAACACCCGACGGCACTCACACACGCTCAGAAAACACTGTTAACAGTCGAACCCTCCTCTCAAAACGTCTAAATCACTGTCTAAAAAAAAGGAACAGGACCGCACTCCATCAGATCATGAGATCGTGTGTGGGTACCCTACCCGAAAAAAATGATAAATTCCGTTCTTAAATGCGACAAAAGGGAAGGGATTTTAACGGCGGCACGCTCTGCTACCGTCCTCTTGGAGTGGTTCCGCAAAAAGAATCACATATATTAGCTTCTCCCTCTCCCAGAGCTATGCGTCCGGCCAGCCACTCTTTCCCCACCGCCGTCGACGAAAGTTGTGAATCACCACCGCCTCTCGTCCGTTGTGTTTGTCCTTAAAAATATTTTATTCCCTTTCCTCCCCCTCCTCCTCTTCAAGAACTGTTATGCCGGATACCTCCTCCCCCTCACTCCTGCGAATTGCTATTCCTCCCCGGTTGCATAGGATCGAGCGGAAAGGCCTTCTTGTCCCGGATTTGGCGAAATTTTAGGCGACATTTCTCTGCAAACTTATCTGTGTCGGTGGCAGCGATGGTGCGGAATAGAGGAGAGGCGAGAGTAGAATCCCCGTGACCCCCGGAGGCGGCGGAGACCGGGGAACTACGAAACAAGTCGCGGTTTTTCCACGTCTTTCTCCTCCCGCGCCACCACGTATCATTCCCCCTTAACACCCCACCCCCCTCGCTTTGTTACGCCCCCCCCTCTTGCCCCATTCCTCCTCAGCTAGGACTCCGGACGAGGCCCCTAACGTCCAATTGAAGAGCTAGCGTATCCTCCTCCCTATCCCTCTCTGTGCTTCTCTCCTATTTCCCTCCTCCCCTCCCGCACATAAACACACAGGCATCCATCTGTGGCTCGCGTGGTCTTGCGGAAGCCGGGTGGAGGACGTGCTCTGCACACGCGTGGGTTGGGGGAATCGTGTGAGGGGAGGGGGGTTAGATAGAGATTGGGCTTGGGGGGGGGGGGAGGGATCTCTAAAAGCAAAGGTTTGTGGGAGGGGGCGTTTATCGTGTCTGGTGGGGAGGTGTTAGGAAAGTCGTCAAGGTGGTGGCTGAACACGTCCGAGTCTTCTTCGTTAGGGGTCATGGGAAAGGTGGATGAAGAAGGCATTGTTTCCCCGCGAGGAAACCATTAGATGGGTATCCGACAGCGTTAGCAATCCGGTGGACTTTTATTATTTTATGCCTTCATCCCGTCTCATTTTTCCATCATGTGCTAGGTGTTGTCTGATCGGATAGCGGCTACGATAGAGCATGTCGACAGAGCCTCTATTTTTCCTTTATTAGCCTTTATTCAGCCTCGAACGTCAGTGGACAATATTTTGGCGGGAAAGAAATCGAAGATTTACGGATGAATAATCATTTTAACAATATTATTGTGTTATATCCTTATCCTACCTGACTCATGAGATTCCTTGTTTTAAACAACATTTTAAATCTCTCGTAATGGTGTTAGATATGCATGGTTAATACGATTCATTTATGAGCCTAAAAAATTATCTTCTTCTTCGAGGGAATGATGGTAGCGCATGTCGACAAAGCCTTTATTTTCCTTCATTAGCCTTCATTTAGCCTCGGACGTCAGTGGACAATATTTTGGCAGGAAAAAAATTGACAATTTGACAATTCACGAATGAATTCTAATCCACTCGCGAAAAGTCGCCATATTGTTTGTTTACTTTTAAAATTCAAATATTGGGGGCAATTTTCCGGTGGTGTGTGAAATTTAATAAAATGTTGAATCAAATGAAATGTTGCCAGTTCTAGTTGAATAGCTTGGGCCTTCTCTACGTATCACTCTCATTTGATCTCTGTGAGTGCATCTAATATTTGCTGCAAGCCAGCCTTTATTCTAGATCTTTATGCTTGTGATTGTATTCTTCCCTTCATTATATCCCTCCTTTCTTTCTTACCTCTCATTCTTTGAGTTTCCCAATACGTGCCTCTACATCACCATTCTACTCCCTGTGACTTGAAGAATGATGTCATACATACAAAATTACTTATATTCATCGAGTCTCTTTTTTAAGTTGGTTCGAGTGAAATAATATTTTATCTATAAATCAATGAGTTGGGTCTCATTTTAAAGAAAAATATCCTACACTTTCTAAGGTACCAAAATATCGGGCCCTTACCGAACTCTTTTCCGAGACTTTTAACAAAAAATACTTTCCCTTTTGCATGGAAAATGGTGCATGCATGCAATCCAGAGAGACCTAATTGAAAAAAATAAGGGATATCTAACGTCCAAATCTTGTCAAAAAAGTGACAGTGAGTTAATTTTGTGTTAATAATTTTACAGGTTCGCTCAAAAAACCGTTCCTTTGTGAAGGATTTTTAAACGTACCGCTTGAAGAAAATGAGTCGAGTTAAAGACTTCTATGATTTTTTTAAGACTAAGATTATTATTAATATAAAAGTATATTTGCGTCATTAATTTTGTTATATTATATTCAGGATACCTGCAGCTGCTGAATTTCAAACGCATAATTCAAATGTGATCTCTATTATGTCTCGGGGGCTATCTAAATTGAAAGATGTAGGGTAGTTCTCCCAAGAATGTTTTTCTGCAGCCATATATATCATTCAATCGAAAAGCAGAGTATATAAGTTTCAAGTTGCGGTAGAATAACTTGCAATCGTTCTGTTCGGACTTGCGGATTGACTTTTGACATTAAGTAATCGACCCTAGATATTTTTTCCCCGTAAGTCAATATAGTAAGAATATCTGGCGGGGCTGCGAGTTTTTCCTTCCCCCAGGACGATATCCGATGTTCATGTAACCTGAGGAATTCTTCCATACCTACAATACCAACTCTCCTTCGTCGCATATTTTGGGTACTAACTGTACGCGCGAATGCAGTTTGCTTCGTCCATCATATGTTGTTCACTTTAAAAAAAAATGTTTCACCTCAAATTATATTTTCGGATGTAAATGTTTGTGTGCGGTGGAATACTTGGCCTGATTCTACAATTGGCCAAATATACCTTTTTTATATGCATACTCCGTCAAGCAATACCTCATCTCATCCTGCATTCATTTCGCTGGGTAAACTTTTATGGGGCTGAATAACTTCTCTTTGGAAGTTTCTTCTAAAACGAAACTAGTTTGGAGAGAGGCGATTCATAAAAAAAATATTTTGAACATACTATTTGAAACATTTTAATTTTTTGCTCCCACCATATGATAATATGTTAAATACTTTTAACGTTTTTATAGTTTTCGATATTTTTAGTTTATCATTAATGCTTTCGTTTGAAATAATAACGGTTTTAGGAAACTCAGCGTATATTATAAAAGAAAATGTCTACAAAATTTCTCCTTGCTTCCGGAAACTATATTTTTCGATACAAGTGGAATAGGAACTTTCTCTTTCCGGCCACTTTCTTTGAATACCTTTCATTCATAGTCCCATGTTATTAGTAATTTCCTAAATATTTTAGAATATTGCCGAATAAAGTCGATATAAAATTCAAGTAAAGTTATTCGACAAATACAGACACTATATTTAATTCATTTTGGATGAATAAAGGTACTTATTTGACAGTAGTTATTTCTCTGATGACATAAAAAAACATGCTATTAACCCCCTCGCACTACGGCAGATTAGGTCGCGCCAATAAAATTAGAGAGATAGATTGTAGAACCGTTAGGTATAAAATGTCATTTCTTCCGCGTACCATTCGGGACCATAACAGCTGTGATCGTCGTCATGAATAGTTCGAATTGTGACAATAGGCAGACGCTAAATCTTTCTCATTATATTCTCTACGTAATTATTTATGAATGATGTAAATATCGATGTTCTTATTTATGCATGATATTTTGAATTTGTAGTAGTATAGTTTGAGTAGTCTCTAGTGCATGATGCATGTTATAACAACCAATAATCCCTTTCTTATTATGTAGATACTAACCACCTAGCTGCATGTGACCCTGTTCTCTAGCATGCCACCCTTAAATATCCTACTTGCATGGCAATAGTGCATGTTTGGTGATCTTCACCCCCTGCCCCACACCCTCGTGGTGGCTCGCAGGGTATTACATAGATGTAGATGCAGATTTGTACAATCATAGAATTGGTCCAAGAATTCCACCGCGCCTAAAATTTACATCCACAACTAATTTGAGGGGAATCATTCTCCTTAAGTGAACAAAATATAATGGGATAAGCAAAGTGCACGTACGCGTAAAGGATAAGACCCTAAATATCTGATTTATTCAGCAAAAAAGCGTCTTGGTTCCTAGATGATGGGATAATAAACGTTAGATATTAGACACGTTTGCCATATGACGTACTTAGATAATAAACTTAGATAAATAGTTAAAGACACATTTGCGTTGTGCGAGTAATAAAGCCGTGCTCTTCCCATGCGATTAGTTTATGGACTCAGTGGCTCGGGTTGTCTTTCATTTATGTGGCAACAGGTTGGCATCCGTCTGCCTCAATCCGCTGACGTGGGTATTCCTTTGGTTGTGTGACGTTCGCCGGGGAATGGATCGGGAGGGGCGGAAGGGGGAGGGGGCGGGGCCGGTGGAGTGGGTGAGGTGTATAGGTGGTGAGTGATGGCCTGGAGTGGGAGGGGGAAGACAGGTGGCATATCGTTGGAAGTTAAATACGCTCGAGAGGGAAATTGAAAGGTAAGGGGCAAAAAGGTGTACATTCTTACGTCCGACAGTGGAGGAAAAAACAATGGAATTGAGTATGCGATCGGGAGGTGAGGTAAGCTGGGGAGGGAATAAAGGGCTTTTAAGGGAGACGAAGGAAAGAGGAAGTGAAGGAGGGGGAGGAGTCATTGTGGGAGACGGGTTTGGAGAGGGAAGAGTGTTTTAAAGTGTAGAGGCAGTACTTGGCGTGGGTGGATAGGTCGGAAGCCGAAGATTCACGAAGAGAAATTCATATCCATTGCAGCTATCTCCAACGTGGCACTGACGATATAATATTTTAAGGTGGTGGAGTAATATTCTTTCATGTAAAGATTTGTGTTACACTCTGCATGCCTGTACTCATTAGTAACCATCATTGGTCGTTCAATCCTAAGATTTGTTGACTGCAGCCCTCTACCCTTCCCAATCTAATGCTAGTTCCCTTACCTCCTGCTATCTCTTTCTATACACTTTCCTATTTATTTGGTCCATAAACTTATTCCTTGGTCTTCCTCTTTGGACTTCTCCCTCTGTTTTGACTTCAATTATGTTCTTCACGAACCCATTGTGTCTGAGGGTGAGTCCAATCCATTTTGTTCTCCTTTTCTCATGATGTTCCATATGGTATTTTCCTCTTCTACTCTTCCGTACAATTTATCATGCCTTACTTTGTCCTTTCATTTTATCTTCAGCATCCTCCTCCAGCACCAGGTTTCGGAGGCCACTAGTCTTTTCTAGTCACATTTTCCAATGGTCCATGTTTCTGATCCATGGAGTGCTATGCTCTACACGAATGTTTTCACAATAATTAGTAATATGTATGGATAAAAGCAAAAAAACTGCACGTTGCACTCTTAACGCTTTTTTAACATGTAAAATTATGACACTAGACTTATATTTCGATATAACTCGATTATATCTGTACAGATTATATCCTAAACGCAAAAACATCATCCAAATATTCATAAAATGGTTCCTAATGAATATGAAGGCATCATACTGAATAAAAAACACATATTTAAAATATGATTTTTGCGTAAATTTTGAATCCCGTGCCGTAAACCAAGTCTAAAAATGCTTTTATTGAGGAAAATTTTGAAAATGTTAATTATAGCGTCATTTTTATTCAAAATTATATGGTTATTACCATCGTGTACAAATTCGTAAGTTACTTTAGGTAGTTTGAGCGAAATATCATTTTACCTGGAAATCAATGACTTTGGTCTCATTTAAAGAAAAATATATCGCCCTTCCATTGACACCAAAAATTCAACCCCTTACTACACTACTTTCCGGGATATTTTCCAAAAAAATACCAGCCCATTTACATGGGAAATGGTACGTATATGCACTCCAGAGAGACCAGAGATAAGTGTAGGAAATGAGGCATTTTCTACTCTTAGATCTCGTATAAAAATCGACAGTGTGTAGTTTGTGCGTTTTATCAACTATTTTTGAAAATAAGTCATATTGTCAATGCAGTAAATTCTTCAGGATCACAATAAACTTTCCGTTTTGATGAAGCTTCAAACGTACTGCGTGAAAAAAATGAGTCTAGTTAAAGGCTTATTTAGATATTTTCATTCGAGTACTTACAATTTCTGTCATGAACAACTATATTATTGCACCATTAACCCTTTGACTGCGGCATGACGTGATATCACGTCATAGTTGCCTTTACGCTGGTGCTGATGACGTGATATCGCGTCATGGGTACCGTGAGTGTTTCAGCTTTTACTAGAGGTTCTAGTGAAAGTTCCCAAGTGAAATCTGGAACACTCACGGTACCCTTGACGTGATGTCACGTCATCAGAACCAGCGTAAAGACAACTATGACGTGATATCACGTCATACCACACTCAGAGGGTTAATAATGCAATATTTAATTCGTGTGTCTCACAGTTGGTGAAATTAAAACGTATAATTCGAATATGGCCTCTCTTGTGACTAGGGAATTATCTCGCTCGTACAACCTTAAAGTGAAGTTTGATCTAAGAATTTATTTTGAATTACTTGAAAATTTATTAGAATATGCTCTCAAAGACTCACTATTTTTGCCCCAACCACCTTAACTTATTTATTAGAAGGGCTCGCTGTTCATGTGGGCCCATTCAGTTGAAGTGTCCAATGTATGCCTATTGTAAATCATCTGTACTCAGTGGTCCTAAGAATTGCTACCGTATAGAGGCAAGTTTATTAGAACTGCAGATTTAATTCTCTTTTCCTCTAGAAATTTACGACTCCAGCCGTTATCTACTCAGCTATTAGTGAATAAATTGAACAATGAATTTGGCCCACTTTAATGCTGTGGCCTCCATTTAACTCAAGATCTGATAATTATTAGGATGATTTACCCACTAAACGCTCTCTCTTAAGGAGGTTGGTCCGAAAACTAACGTCCATGTTTTTTTCTTCATATTCGCAGAAATTATGGAATGAAAGGCCCTCTATCGATTGGCTTAATTAGAAATACATCTTTCCGTCCTGGTTTTTCCAATAATCGTATTTGAAAATTGCTATATTTACATTACGTAGTACAGTAGGAGCGGATCCTTGGTAGGTATATAAAATATAGATGTAGAGTGTTGAAACCCATGTCATTTGTACAAAAAGCGGATATGACATAAACAAGTATTTAAGAAATTTATTAGTGCAAAAATGACGGTAGGTCACCGACTTAGTTTGTGAGACATTAAATGATTATTATCGAAATTTAATCCGAAACACAGTAGTTAGCTGATCGGGGCCTTGAGATCGGTCATACATGTGGCAGCGTTGGAAGTGAACTTACACATACCGTGGGAATTCAAACAGGGAGGCACGTTTCAGAAGCTGTAA
Source organism: Ceriagrion tenellum (assembly GCA_963169105.1). Taxonomy (NCBI): domain Eukaryota; kingdom Metazoa; phylum Arthropoda; class Insecta; order Odonata; family Coenagrionidae; genus Ceriagrion; species Ceriagrion tenellum. The sequence continues at coordinate 94,459,404 of OY720643.1, forward strand.
ATTGTTCGTTTGAAAATAATGTACCACCTCGATCAATGACAAACATCGGTCAAAAAACGAAGGGCTTCATATAACCCAAACAGGCCCCGGTAAATATTCCTAAACCATTTTGTTGTCACATGGTAATAATTAACGTCACTTATAAAAGACTGACAAATGCGGGACTTACATCTTTAATGAACGCTTGTAATCATAAATATTTCTGATTAATACAAACTAGTTGTGTTTTAATCCTAATGTGTACCTTTGTGATTTTGAATCCATATCTGTTTAGCATCATAGGCAGAAGTAGGTATATATACTTGAATAATGACCTTAGGTAACAATCCTATTCTTAATGCCATCAGCCCTTCATCTATATAAATTACTTTCTTAACTCTTTTTGCCATGTCATTTCTCACAATTTTGAGCTCTAGCGTCTGGACGGTCAATCTGATCGAAATTCTGACATTCCTATTTATTTAGGCAACGAAAAGTTCGTTCAAACGTTCAATTTTAATCTTTTTGGGGGAAAATATTTTTAAAGCGAGTTACGATGATGAAAACAAAATTTGTAGAAGATGTTAGTGAAAAAAACTGAAAAAAAGAAGAAAAATACAATCCACTTCAGAGAATCGAACCTCACACCTTCCACTACCCACTACCTTTCCTCTCGTCCACCGCTGGGTTAGATGTAAGGGCACTGTAGCAGCAAGTGAATTATACAAAAACAATGTATAAAGTGCGTTATAGTATTGATCTCCAAAATAAAACCATTCAGTGATCAATTACTAGTACTATTACAATTACAACTATTACAATTACTAGTTCTCATACTGCATAATAGTCCCGAAAAGGACTATTATGCAGTATGAGAACTCCTAAAAAGAACTTATTCTATGTGTTTAAAGTAGGAAATCACTTCAGTTCACGCACATCAAACACCAGTCACTAAGGACATCAACGTAATTCAGTACGGCGTTGCCAAAGTTTTTAGAAATTAATTAGTCGTGAAATAAATGTAAATGTAGGGTTTGCTTGAGAAAATATGGTAATTTAACAATCACATGAATTGTTAAATATTTCTGCTGATATATATTGTTGAAAAGGTTTCATAAATCTATTTACTAATTTAGGTATAATCGCTGCACGACTCCATTCTCGGTATTCGATTAAAAAGTCATTTCGTAGACTGGTCTTCCTAATATTCATTTTAATGCGATATTTCACCTTTCCTCTAAATTAGACATATTACAAATCTAAGCAGTATTCTTTTAAAGGCTCATGTACATAACTAAAACAATCCTGATGCTGCTAGAATTATGATTCATTCAGTCGCGAATCAACCTCCTTAACGCCATTTATTTCTTCAGCTCATCATGCTTCATATTAGGGATTGGAAAATCGATTTCGATTTTAATCGAAAATCGTTAATCACACTCCGATTTTCGATTTAATCGTAGTCGACTTTTTATTTTGAAAAATCGTTCAAAATCGATTCTAGCCGATCGATTTTCGATTTTTAGCTTGCTACAGCATTTGAATTTTGCCGCCTCGCTTTACTCCGCTCCGCGCTATTTAACTCTGCATCGCTGGTGGAGGAACCTCGGTGGGGAGGCAATGTGCATCGGACACCGGCAGGTTGGAGTTGCCAACTGTGGGGCTGCGGATTTTTATTACAATAATTCTAGTCTAGGCGGGGACTCACGCTCAAAAGTAATACATTGTAGACCGCGAGACGAAGATTCTAAATGATAATACGTGTTGACATTGTGCCTTTTTTGTAAACGTTTTCTCAATAAATCGCTTCAGAGCACTCGTCTTCTTCAAAATAGATTCGCCCAGTCCGAATATCGTCTTCTGCGCATGGGCTACTAAATTATATATAATTTTCTTGTTATATTACCTATATGTATATAAGTATCTGGTATGGATTATTACTTTCCTGCATACCTTATAAATATCTGTAAAATAATAAATTGTATTAATAAAGTTCACCGTTTTCAGTTCTTATCCCTAGTGCTTCCATTAACCCATATTTAGCATTTTGTTAGAACAGCACATCCGTATTTCAGCAGACAATTACTTTACTATTTAAAAATTTCGATTTCGATTTTTCGATTATTTTGGACAAAAAATCGAATTTTTAGACAGTCGATTTTTAAAACCGAAATCGAAAGTCGATTAATCGAAAATCGATTCTGGATTTAAATTTCCAATCCCTACTTCATACTTGTCTTACATACTTAATCCTATACCTGTAGCCAGTTAACTTTCTTCTCGTTCCTCGCTTGCCCAACTTTCTCCCCTCTATCGCGGCCTTCAGCCTGAGGTAGTGGACTCTCCGATTCTTCTTTCCTTGGAACTCTCACTTTCAGCATTTTATCCCTCTACGTTATTTAGTTATTCATGATTTACTAGATCGTAATTCCATGACGCCGTGAATTTTTCTTTTACTGTGTAGTGGCAAATATTCGTAGCTTTTCACTCAATTGTTCTGTTACTTGCGAATTTTAATCAGTATTCAATTGATGGATCCAGAAAATTTGTTGAGAAGGATCACATTATTCTCATTCAACGCCTCCTAATTTTAGCATCGTAGTAAAAATCCATAATTTGATGATATTGGTGGAAATCCTTGGATCATCTTTTAAGATGTATCCTTTCTTTCTGGGAGAAAAATCGTTTTATAGCAGACTGAAAAACTGTGCGTTCGTGGTAAATGTTACCAGGTATGATACGCTCTACGCTTTGGCTCGTATGTATACTTTGGGATGAAGGAGGTGAAGACTACAGGTGAGGAAGCTGGTATGAGCATACTCATTACTCATTTGTGTCAGTAATGTAACATTATAACCAAGAGAAGCCCAAATATTACATGACGGATAGTAAGACGCCATATTACTCGCTTACATAACCGCACACGTGGTTTATGTTAAATGACCCTACCAATCAAAACTCACAAAATAACTAATCCACCAATTAACGCAGAGGAATTAGCCCACGCCACCAAAAGTTCTAGAACAACAGGACGTGGACGAGAGGAGGGGTAACAATGCTTCTCGCTCAGGTATTGAACGGGACGTGCAACCGCGATCGGGGCTCACATGCTTCTACAAAATGGCCAGGAGACCGAAGAATGTACGGGCAGACACGCTTGAATAAATTCAGCCAGGTGAAGGGAGAGTCTACGTTTAAGATAGAAAGATCTTAGGAGGCGTCAGAAGGAGCGAGGGAAAGGATCAGACCCTGCGTCAGGGCCATTCTCAGCTATTGATTTACGTATGATTTTCTATTTGTATTCTAGGCGAATGGTGTAATTTACATGTCCGTGTGAAAAGTTCAGTGAAGCGGCTCAAAAGTGAACACGAAAGGGTTATGGCCAGTTTGTTGAGTCTGCAGAGAAAATAAAAAAAGTGAGCGAAGGGTAATATTATGTGCATAAAAAAGTGTTCTGTTTGTTCGTGGAGGTAAAAGGGGTATATGTTTCAATTCGTAACCCAGGATTATTACTTGTGACTTCATTCCCGGGTATAAAATAAATGATCACATGAAAAATAAATATAATTAGTTCCATTTTGGCAACCAACCTAAGGATACGTATATTATATGTGGACCCCAGAAGTCAAGGGGTCTAAGTGACATTTTTGAAAAAAATAAGTTAGGTACAGGAATGGGAAGTGAAAATATAAATCTCTCAGGTGGTAAAGAGATCCAAGTGATTTTCTTGACAGGTGCTGCTATCTAGGGTAATGCCTCTTAACTACTTAGCGGGTTGTACTGAACATTTTCAACTTTGACTTAAGTTTTCTCTAAACAATGGTTTTGCTACTTAGACCCCTTGTCTTCTGGGGTCCTCATATATAAAATTTGTGGCATTTTTGGCGACCAACGTGGTGCCACTCATAAAGAGAATTTGTAACAGTTTAATACCGATGACCGATGTTGACGAGACAGTCAATAGCTTTAAATCAAAATTAAAATGTAATGTACTTTCGAAATATTAAGCGAATTTGGTCGAAATAACCTTGGGTCAAATGTTAATTTGCGGAAGTCATAAACGGTGAGTTGGAGTTGCTTTTTTATGATAAAAAGGCTGGCTTGTATTCATCCTTGTTAAACCCCGGTGCCTGCCGTGCAGGTCGGCTAACTAATAAGGCCACGGGCTCGATTACCACCAAGGACATGCGCGTTGCTGAGTCCAGTGGCCGTGATTTTACACTGATAGTAGGCAGAAGGGACCTTTTTATTGCCTTCATTCGCGATAACTTTGGAAAAGAACACTTAATCAAGCAGACGACATTTGTTAGTGATTTTGTTATATTCAGAGTTGAAAAAAGTTTAGTATATCAATTACGGTCCGCTAGGTAAATGAAAGAGTAAAGAAATATTTTTGTCCCTGGAGATTCGCCGTCCAATAAGAACATACAAAGAAATACTACATAGTAGTGGAGCTCACACATTAAACATTAAATTATTTTGAAAAGTGGGAACATATTTAATTGAGAAACAATAAATAATCAAAGAATAATTCACGGAGTGAATATTTCTTGTTGTTTCATTCCTGGGCATAAAGATTGTGGTAGAATTTTTTCTTAAAAATGCTCAGTGAGGTGGAATCTTTAATGCCATTTAGATTGCTCTTCCATAATCTTTCCCCAGCAAAATGAAAAGATCTTTGGTAAGTGGTCGTTCTATGATGAGGGGTGATAAAATATTCGGGAGCCATTCTGGTTGTTACTTTTGACTTCTTCTCCCAGATGGGAAAAAATTGCAACACTTACCCAGGTCCAACACAAAAATGTCCCAAGCATATATTTTATTCGAGTCTTGGCCTTCAGCCATGCAAGGTTAGAAAAATAAGAGGAAATATGATAATCTTTTTTTAAGTTAAAGACAATTATTACACACTTATTTAATAGCTGTTGAAGCTTTGCATTTGGCTCTTCAGTGAGATTGTGGTACACAAGGCAGCCATAATCAATGTGGGGGAAAATAAACAAAGATAGAAGTTGCTCACGAGTATGGCGGTCTGAATTTTGAGCTGGTGCAGGATTACGTTAACCTTGATGCATATGGTTAAAAATATGGTATTGCCAAGAAAGGTTACTGACAATGGTGACCCCTAGATTTTTATCATAGTTTGAGTATAATATTTCTATATTACCAACTGTTATCTTGGATATTATATTAGCATAGAAATTTATTAGAAATTGGAAGTTTTCAAGTGTTATTGCCTAAATTTTTTTACAATTCAGTACATAATTGATTTTCGAACAGCTTCATTCTGGGCCAGAGGATCCTATATTTATATGCTTCTGTGCTTGAGGTTTCGGGACTTCTAGTTTTCGACTTTATTCGCTGATAAAGATATTCAGCGACGGGCAACCTCATTGAGCATGGACGTATATTTTTCATGCGAATTTACTCACCACGCCGTCCCTTTCAGTGAAGGAACAGTCGAGAAAGTTTAAATTATCAGAGATAGGCTAGCGAAGCCCACTCAGCTTTCAATATGTCCTACAAGAAAAGGACATTTTTTAGTTATTTTTTATGTTCGGAGGGGAAAAAGGTTTAGTGTATTAATTACGGTCCGCGTGGTATGTGAACTGCTTCTTTCTGGGGCCCGAGGATTGGCCAGTATCGTAGCTATCACCTTTCCTATGTGCTTGAGGTTTGCTGATAAATACACTCAGCGAAGCGCAAACAAATTGAGCGTGGACGCATATTTTTCGTACATACACAATTATGTCCTTCTATATGACTGAAATCCTAAGAAATTAAATGTAAATATCTATAAATGTCTCTAAATTGACTCATTTTTTTCACGCTGTATGTTTGAAACTTCTTCAAAATGAAGATTTTTTGCGATTCTGATACTGCGGTGACAATATGATTTCAAAAAGAGTTGAGAAAACACATGAACCACTCACTGTTAATTATTTGATGAGATCATGGTGTTAGAGATTCCCTATTTTTTTATATAAGGTCTTTATAGAGTGCATACACGTACCAATTTCCCATATAAAAGGGCTGGTATTTTTTGGCAAAATCGCGGAAAGTAGTTCGGTAAGGGACTGATATTTTGGCATCTTTGGAAGGGTGCGGTATTTTTCCTTAAAATGGGAACCGACTCATTCATTGTTACTTGAAGTGATATATCGCTCAAACTAACTTTACGAGTTTCTCGTCTCACGTTCACCAATGGCTTTCTCGGGCTCTCCGTTGCACCCACACTTTTTACTCTTCTATCATAATTCGCCTTATTTATTCGACTTTCCAAAATTTTCTCTCAAGTTTTAGAAGTACCTAGTGGCTCCCCAATTTCTCCATCTTGTAATCAATAGCGTACTCAGCATCCCAAAAGTATAATACCAGCATCTCAAATTCTCATATCAGGCGATGTGAAAGTGTCTATTCTTTTGATCAATAATAACAACAGCATATCTAATCATTGCGTAGAATTTTATTGTCTTTCCCTTTTAACTTCATGTGTGTTAAGTTCTTTTATTGTGTATTATCATACTGAATAAGAGTCGTGTGGAATATTACTTATCAAACAATCCAAGAGGATGAAAGATAGCGGGGGATAATTGTGTTGAAAGAAATTCACGCGAGACAGGACGTTCCAACGAACTTGTCTCAAGGGTATTCTTTAAGGCCTTTATTGAGGAAAACGTTGAAGACTGCATCAGCACTTTTGGCCATGAGACAAAGCATACGTATCTGTAGAATAAAAGTCATTGCCAAGGGCAACTCTTTTCAAGTCAAGATTCATCCGAGAATCGCCAACGTGATAAAGATTGCTCAAGTCTATGGAGACACTGCCCTCGAAATCAGTAGCGCGTGGAATACTGTTTGTTATCAGATTCATCAAGGACTCTTCTCAAACCCCAATGTAATCAGTTCCCACTTATCCGTCTCGTCTAAATTAAGAACCCATAGATATATCCAGAATTTCAAAAAACCACCGCTGATGTATTTTTAGTAAAAGGTCAAATGAATAATCTTATCCAATTGCTCATTCCTGCTTTGTATATAGTCTGCTGCCTACTTGTTCTTAAATGCTATAGGTAATGCTTTCCTTCATCTTTTTGGAGGTCTGCCTCGTGACCTCTTTCCTACTGATAACTTTTCCCTGGCGATTCTTACAATTCTGCTTTCATCCATTCCTGTAATATGATTGTCCTATTCCTGTCACCTTGTCCGCGTTCACTCGTTTATCGGCTATATCTGTAGTTACATTTGTAAAGGTACGTCCACTGCCTTTTCGGGAAAGTTTGCTGCTGTTTGCACGGTTGGCGCCCGATGAGATAAGAGCGTACCATTCACCATCCCCACCTTGTCGAGGTGCATATGCTCGATTCCAGAGGAGGTCTTCGGTGCTATGTGGCGTCCCCGAATGGGGTCTTCTTCATCTTTTTGGAGGTCTGCCTCGTGACTAAAGGGTGACTAAGGCCCTGGCTTCGATTTCTAAGAGGCGTAGAGAGTCACTCACTTTGTAGGTTTGGCTAATCGTCTCTTGAGTGATTAAATACCAGGTTTCAAAAGCGTGCCAGGTAATTTGCAGTCGGGTGCCGGGGATTCTTTTCCGTAGCCCTCTCCTAACCATTTTCCTCCCCCCCCTGCATGATTAAATTAATTGGGAACCAACCTGCTGGGTCTCCTGTGCCGTGGTAGTTGCCCTTCTTCTTCTGTATCTGTAGTCATCGATACTCGGAACAAACACAGAATGGAAAATGAAATGTAAAGGAATGGGTATCTCTTTGAATAGTACTAGCACTTTATATTCCTTGATCAGATATTGATAGGCCAGGACCACGATGTCGTATCTTACATGGCACTTAAGGTAATTGAAGAATACAAAATTGTGGTCTGGAAATTAAAATCAGAAAAACTGGAAGCATGCGCATTGGAGGGGCACAAGAGAATATAGTCCTGGAAGAGGGGTAGGAAATACAAAACTGCAACGAATACAACTACTTGAATGTTAAATTAACTCAAAACGGAACCCTGGATGATTCAATTTAAGGAATAAAATTGCTAGAGAAAAGGGCAATATACATGTTAAATTGCATTTTATGGGACCAAAGTACATCCAAAGCTTTTAAAAAATGAATATATGATTCAGTTGTAAGAAACATTGTCACGTATGGGAGTGAGATATGGCAGATGAAGGAGAGAACAAAACAAGTGCTAAATTTTACAATGTTGGATTACTTGAGACGATCTGCTGGTATATCCAGAAGGGAAATAATCACGAATGAGAGAATAAGAAATATAATGGGAGTCACCCACACAATAGTTAATGATATATGTCATGATCTCAAAAATGAAAAGGTTTTTGTACATTTTCCACAGCAATAATTTTATTTTCCGGCCGGGTTTCGACGTTAGCCATGTTATATTCAAGGTAAAAGTACACGCATTTTGCAAGCTCATAAATGCTCTTGTAAAGGGTAAAAAATTTTAAGAAGAAGAAAATATGAGCTTGCAATATGCGTGTATTTTTACCTTGAATATGACATGGCTAATGTCGAAACCAGGCCGGAAAATAAAATTATTGCTGTGGAAAATGAACGAAAACCTTTACATTTTTGAGATCATGATATCTGTAGTGCATTTCCACAAAATATCACCGGATACTCTAACCTTAATTAGTTAATGACATTAAAAAACAGCTTGCGTGGTATGGTCACATACCACGTATGACGGACGAGAGATTACCTGAGAAAATTATTTATATAGAAAATTATAGATGGAAAAAAATTTTTCTCTCTGTAGATTCGAGTGAAGACCGCAAGATAATCGGCCAAAAACTATTTAGGAATAAGAGCTCATGATAGTTAGTTTACCCGATCGTACCACATGGTGGACGATGGACAACGAAATCATTTAAGCTGCCCAGAGGTTGCTGAGTTGCCTAAAAATCAACCGACTGTATTGTGGAGGGTGACCGGCGAATGGCCGCGTCCTTCGTTGTTCGTATAAGGGTGGCACGATTGGTTACGGTTGACACGCTAAGGGGCAAAACTTGGCAAACGAAGCTTTGGGCTGATTTTTCAATGAAGCTGAGTCCGGGTTTTTAAAGCTTATAGAAAAAAACCAGGTTTTGTGGTTCAATACGCGGTCAATCTGTGATTTGGATTTTTGGATCTGTATAACTGAGTTTTGAACTATTGCCTTTCCCAAATTCCTACTCTTTTCCCTTTTACCCGTGGATTTGGACTGCGGGCTCCCTGCCTTTTTATTGACATTGGCCGATTGTTTGGGATTAAACCCAAAGGGTAGGTGTCCAGTGATCCGCCCGGTGATTCCCTCCTACCGGTTTTTTTACGGCTTTACATGTATGTGTTGTTGTTTTCGCTGCGTACTCTATCCCTTACCGTCTTCCCGCATATCTTCCTCAGTGTTCTCATCTCCTCTGTTTCTAGTATTTATTTCGTCGTGCTCAATCAAATGCGAACGATCTAATTGAAAGCAAAACAATCTCTTGCAACTTTTGGGAATCTTTTTCTCTTAGTCGTAAAAAGTTTAAGAGTTCGCCGTTTCTTTTGTCATCTCCTACATTGTTGCAGTAAAACTGATACTTGAAAGCATATCTCTTATATCTCAGATACACTCATGTATTATTGATGATGTTCTGATCTTAGGACTTCTGAACGTTAAGAGTCTATTCTACCATATTTACCCATGACTTTTGTGGCTTGCCTTCCCCCCTCGCAACATTCTCTCCTGAATCATCATGAATGTGCTTTGTTGTTCGAATCTCATCTATTCTCTCAACATGGCCTCACCAACGAATCACATTACTCTCATTCCTGTCCATTACAGGAGTCTCCATTGTATCTTCTTTCATCGCTCACTCATTCCTTGTGCTATGTTCCTCTTGGTTTAATCTTAACCTTTTTTTGAGAACCATTTCAAGAACTAATTTATCGTGAGGTCCCCGGTTCATACCCAGGTTCCCCCTCATTTTTTTAATCGGCTGCGTTTGAGGTGGGGTAAAGTATCATGGGCCTGCCAACCCTAGGGTCGCGGGTTTGAATCCCGCCTGCGCGATTTTTCGATGCTCTAATTTTTACATCTACATTCTACCCTAAGAGCCGCCGTATGGGCGTGCCGTGTGAAAGTGTAAAGGTTTTGGGAAGTGAAATAATGAAGTGCATTATGCTCCATTTTTATCATGGTCACCTGTTGTGCGTGGTAAGAACGAACCTTTATACCAGTCTGTTTGGAAATGCACCGCTCTTGTTTTATGGTTTATGTCAAACCAATAAAGTATTGTGGCGATAAAACGATATTATATGTGTCTCTCTGTAACAATATTCTAAATATCTCTAGCAAACAAAGTCCAGCGTGTAGACTTCCGAGTTTCTAGTGGCTAACAAACTAATCTATCCGAAACCTGAGAAATTCAATATGTTTGCTGTTGATTTTCTTAGGTTTATTAAGACGACAGGATATTCAAGTTGATCAATTTTAATAATACTTAATCAGAAATAAGATGGAGAACGTCCTTCTTAAAGGAAGACATCAATCAACAACTTCAACAATACGTTAAGAAAAAAAAATAAACACAACGGAATAACAAAAATAAATAAACAAAATACAAACGATTACATTGCACTTAAAGTAAGAGAAATTGCTCTGTACAACATTTGCTAATAGCAGTTTTTCACGGAGCGCATTACTTCCTTTGTATTTCGTTTATTTTCAATGAAATCTTTCTGTCCAGGGCCACAAATGCTCGCGGCGTAATGGAGATGTAGCCTAGCCAGAGGGAGGTGACACCTCTCTTTTACTTTCTCATACGAGAACCTTCCTATCTCTTGATGAATCCTAGTTCTTTAAATACTGTGCCGAATTGATGCTTGCCAATGCCAAATATAGCCGTCTATAGAACGTCAGAAATAACGGCCCTGGGTGGCTGTTTGCTTGGGAAGCTTCTCAGATACACGAAAACCAACTGCATTTAGCCTTCTCTGGTGACTTGACGTTCTCCGTCACTTGGATTGTTTTTTTTACTTCAATTTGAATTCAAGCCGTGGATTTTCTCGAAGAAAGGGGAGGGTATAATTTGAAGCACGTAAGACAGTCAGAATTCGTCTTTGATGACGTCCGAGGTTAGCTTGAGCTCGGATACACAGGAAAGCAATGGGGCGTTATCCTCACGGAGTTGGATATTTGTCGGGTTCTCGCATGCCCGCTCGCTTGGAGTGTGTTTTTTTTGGCTAACCCACTTCTGGGAAGTCCTTGCGGTCGTGATTGTGGTTTGATGACCGAAATTAAGGGGTGATTACGGTGCCGTGTGTTGACTCAGCGGCCGTTGGAAAAAAAAGAAGAGATCTCGCGCGTATATATCTATGCTTTTGATTGTTTCCTGTGATTTGTTATGTCAAACGACGCGATTTCTTTCTTGTCATGTATGTTTGTGTAGCTCAGTGTGAAATTAAAGGCTGTTGTTCATTTTTAGGTAGAAAATTGTTTTGTAATCCAGACGAAATTCTTCTCTCTCATAATATATATCCACAAAATCTTTACAAAAATGCTGGGCCGTGCACAGGCCTTTATGGCCTTTAAATTAAGGGCATTGTCCGTGGAAAAAGTTGGCTGGGAAAAAGTGGTAGATAAATCTGGCGCTGGACTGGAGGAGAGACATATTGGCTATCCCGAATCTGACATTCCTGCTCATGACGAGAGATAAAAGAAGACTGTCGGATTATCCAAGCAAATATTTTTGATGAAAGTGACAAAGCAGTCTTAAGGTAGTTCGGACAAAATTTCTGTTTCTGTTTTTTGTACTCAAAATCGACTGAAAAAATGCGTATGAGTCGTATGCTTAATACAAATTAGAATGAGGTACATTTCGTTCGATTCTCAATCTCGAAACAAACTTCGATAAAAGTTGAAGTAGCTTGGGCGAAATAGCATTTCATCTAGAAAGCAATAAATTTGGTCTAGTTTTAAAGGAAATTATCTTACTCTTCTAAAGATATCAAAATGTCAGACCCTTACTGAACTTCTCATCGAGATATCTGGCGAAAAACATTAGCTCTTTTGCATGGGAAATGGTTCGTATATGCACTCCAGAGAGACCTTATTATAAAAATGAGGTATTTATAACTCGTAGATCTTGTCAAAAATTTAACAGTGTGTAGTTGGCATGTTTTCTCGACAATTTTTTGAGACAAACCATATGGTCACTGAAGTAATTTTTTCAGAATCACAAAAAATCTTCCGTTGTTAAGAAGTTTTAAACATGCCGCGGGAAAAGATTTACCAAGTGAAAGACTTATGAAGATATTTTTAAATAATTACTTAGAATTTCATTCACATAAAGTAAATTATTGCACCATAAATATAACAATATTTAATTCATGCTTCTAACGGTTGAGTAAGTTATAACGTCTAATTCGAATATGGTCTCCATTATGACAAGGCAACTATCTCGCTCAAATTACCTTAATTTAGTTTTGGGATGATCTCCTGCGTGACATTGATAAATTGACAGCTTTCACCGTCTTTTTTTTAACATATACTTGTAATTAATAGTCGAAGAAGCCCATAGAACTTTACGCTGGAAGGGATTAAGAATTGGATGTGCGATTTTCTAATCAGTGGGCAGCTTCTCGAGGACAACAGTACCAGTGGAATCCTTGACTTCTCTACTCTTGGTTAGTTGTTTAGTGAAATCCATTTTTTCAGTTGATAATGTTTCTTAATCTAATGCTCATGCCAATGTTGGTAAGTAATATCAAACACCTGATGCAGTTTTATTAGTCATTTCGACACATTTCTAAAATATTGAATCCAATAGATTTAATGTCTACTCACTAGGTAATTTTTCAGGCACAATTTTACTGTAACTTTTCATACATATTTAGAAACGTGTTGCCCCGCAACATGTTATTTACTGTCTTAAAATGAAAAATAACGAACATGCATGACTTAGGCTTCAAATGAAAGTCATTAAATAAAAATCTGTCGTTCACGGATAGGTATAATTTTATGTATTGAGGTTATCATGATCAAAAAGTGTAAATAGTGTGGTGAGATGATGTCATTTTTTTAGTAATATATTTCGGCATTTTTAATCATATTTATTGGCAATAAATTTGGCAATTTTATTGTATTGCCGAAATAATATTTCATATGTGGGCTCCAAGAATGTATTGTTCACCAGTGTTCTCTGCAAACACCCTTGAAGTGGCTTGCAGGATCAAATGTAGATGCAGATGTAAATTTTAAAACATCATATTTACCGAAAGAAGGTTTCGCGGATGTCCCACTGTGTTGAGGGCTTCATCATTGTCGACGTTTAGAAAAACGACTCGCTCTTCTTAATTCATTTTTGAATAAATTATACAGTAGTCCTGATTACGAAGAGCAATTCGTTCACCGAAACGTCAGAAATGAAGTCTGTAACCCTGTGAAACACCTGGGAAGCGTTCCTTCAGCAGATTAACCGATGAAATATCAGATTATACATATCAAATCCACATTACAGTATTTAGGCTTTGGCTGTGCGCAGGCTTGAGATTTAGCGATAGAGTCAATGCTTATTGTAATACATCTTCATGGATGTGTTTAGTTTGGAGCCGTAGGGTGGACGATTTTTGGAATTTCACATAAAAAGTTGCAGGTTACCGAGATCTAGTAACATCTGATTTATAAGTAGAGAATTAGAAGTCGAGCAAGAATGAGATGGCCAGAGCGAGGAGAGGTTTGTATGATTGCGCTGGAGCATATGTGCCGAGGGTTCGATCCCCGCCCAATTCCTTTTGACTTTCGAGGTTTAGGATATTGTTTTAACCTGTTTTTCAGTATTTCAAAGCTAAAGATTATGCATTGTGAGTAGAATCAGAACTCTTAATGCATTCGATTTTAAGGCATTAAAAAGAGGAAATTCGACATTTTACGCAAGCGCCATATCTACCTGTAGACCAATGAAGATCGCCTCTATACTATGGTGTGCTTAAAGGGCACTTATTATTATTCAAACCACGCATAAGCGAATCAGAAGACCTAGTTACGCGGGGAAGATGTTTGGAAAAGTGGAAATCGATCGACTGAATTCGCGAAGAATAAAAAATATAAAATATTTATGATACCAGTACCGATGATTAATTACTTAGAGGCCAAGTCAATAGTCGTATAGTATGAACGAGCTGCCCTCAAAGGTGGAAGCTTAGGCTAGTATAGTTCAACACGATGAGTGTTTCGATTAGTAACGGCAAATTTCTCAAGGCTTGACGAGAATATTTGATCCGCAGAATGTTAATTCCATTACTTAGTCTCGTAGTCATCCGCCCAAAGAAATGAACTTGTCCCGTTTGCGGTCTAAAAGCCTCTGAGTATATTTGTGTAATCTCGGCGGAGGGTAATTAATTATGCGTTTCTAGGGACGGTTGGCTTTCTTCCTCTACCTCGTGCAGGAGGTCGACCGGATGGTTCCCGCGGTTTTCTCCGTCGCTAAGTCGGCGCAGTTGCTGCCTCTTTTGCGGTTGTTAGGAAGAGAAGGAGAAATAAATAGCGAGGTGTAGGTGAATGAAGAGCGGCGGTTTGGAGTGGGGCTTGGGGGAAGAAGAGGTTCAAAATTAGCATGATAATGGCACAGGGGGGCATTACTTGGGGTGAATTGATCACCGAGAGGATTAAAAAGAGACACCCAAGGCACATTGTGTGGCTGCGTGGAAAATCCTCATTTCCTCGCACTCCCTTGTGTGGCTCGAATGTTGTCGGTGTTTTTTTTTTACCTTCACGTCCCGCGTCCTCTGAATATGCATGCCATCGCTTCATTTTATTTATTTCGTGAAGCAGTCGTCGGCGCCGTTGTTACGTGTATTCAACTGAGATTATGTCCGAGGCCGCCGCTGTGCTCAGAGAGCTTGTCCGTAGGCTACGAATCCATTCGAGAGCCCGAGTGAGATTTTTGCGTGCGCGTTGAAATATTTAAAAAGCTTTAGAACGCGTGCGGAAGTGAAATTTACAGTTTTTGTCGAAGAGTTGCAAAAATATTGATGAGGAGACGGGATTGTTTAATTTTTCACGCGTTTGAATCGGGTCAGTTGCGAACGGAAGCTCAGAATCAGATATTTGCACTCAATTCGGCGGCATGATATTTTTAAATGATTGCTTGTACAAAAAGAATTTTGTTCATACTTTTCGGCAGGTTAGTGCGTGTCACATTCACATTTATTGGACCCTGAATCTCACTAATATCGTCAACTTCCTCTGATTCTGGCGTTTCGTCGTCCATATGCACTCTGTCAGCACTTAATCGTGAAGAATGGAAATGAATAGGTTAAGCAGACACTTAGAGTCACACTACTATCAATCGGCGATTGTATGTTGACATAAAAAATATTTAGACTAGACATCTAGAGTGGTTAAGATGCTCCTTTTATTTTTTTTCTTACAGCCCTTTTCAAAGATTGGTATTCTATGGACACTTTAAAGAACGGATGATATTGGAATTGTGAGTTAGATCTTCATACACATTTTTTAATAAGTGAAATAGAATTTAGGTTCAAAGTGTTAAGAACGAATTTGAAAGAAACAGCAGAAAAGGAGGCACAATACATACAGAAATTTCCAGAGAGTATGTGTTAAGGATGTAGTAATTCCTAGGAGGACGAAAAGCTCAGAGTTCTGTTTTTCATATTGTTATAATCCGGCACCAAATATTTACTCCCACGATTAAAACTATTGAAAACAACTAATGACCCCGAGCTAATTTCATTATCTCGGGGTTATAGAGATTTAATTAATATTGTCAATCCGCAGGTGCGTTCCACTTTCTTTGAGAAGAAAGTGTTTTGCCTTCATCCGAACCAAGAAAATTTCAAGTAAGCATGTCGTAATTTATCTCTACATATATTTTCTTTCATTTCATGGGGATTTAATTTTTTTCTTTGTGATATTCAATTGCCAATGAGGATTCAATACGTGTTTCCATCCATTTTTCTATTTTTTACAAATTTCTCCTGCCGAATGAGAAAACAAAAATGTTTCGAGTGAAGCCCGCGTTTCTACTGGTAACAACATGCAAGCAAGTGTTGTCTTCTTGGGGTACTAAGTTAAAATCCTTCACCGATCTATCAACCCTATCTCTATCTTAAGGAGGTCAATTTGCCAGTCTTTGTTCTTAACTCTTCGGTTCTCGCTTTATTTTTTGGAGCATTCTAAGCCCCTGGATTCTGATAACATGATTATAAGTAGTTGATTGGAGCAATTCACGCTTATGTACGGATTTTCGTGAAAATTTGCATGCGCGTAATCATAAGTAATATGCATAGACGGGAGCGAAATAAAATTGCATGTTACTGATTTGGTTTATTGGCACTTTAATGCTATTTTAACACGTATTCTTGTGGGGCTTGGCATAGATTTCTAAATAAGTCGATGACTTATGAACAGATTTTCTCCTAAACGCGAAAGTATACGTTTCATATTATTAGGTATAATGATTCCTAAGAAATATCAAAGTGTCATGCCGAATTAAAAATTTGTGTATACGTTCAATTTTAGCGTTAATTTCGGATTCCGCAAAATCACCTTAAAACGTCTCGAACCAAAAGAACAATCTCTAACCCTAAGGAAAAAAGGTTCATTTTTTTGTTTCATAAGTTAGAAGAATTCGATTAAGAAATTCAAAATGGTTCGGAAATGTTCCGCGAACAGCCGGTGACGGTCTCAACTACGTTATCTGCGTCTGTCTTGATGGGGCATTATGCTCTTTTGTTTTCTCAAAGCCCACTTGATAGCCGAGCCTCGCACCCATCTGTAATTGTCTCGATGTTCTCTTATTTTCTGAAGTAATCCAGCATTTTTATCGGCAGAGTCAAAATATCTCCCTGTAGGATTACGAAAGATCGTCTGGAAAACATCTACGCGAAGCTAATAGCTTCTGGGGATAGGCCACGACTAGCGGCTCTTTTTGCACGCTCCCAGCGGATTCCGAAACGTCGCCTAGCATGGCGGTAAGGGGACGCTGAAAGCTTTTCCAGATGTCTTTGTTTGACCTGCTCTTGAACACCTGCACACGTGCCGCTGCAGATCGTCTCTCGAAAAGTGACGTCAGTTGGCGATTTCGTTTTGGATCCTCGTTCAAATTATGAGTACCCACCATAATTGCTGGCTGATTAATGTGCTTTTTACCACATTCTTCTAAGAATAAGTGCTCGTCTAAATGAAAAGTGTTGAATGTGTTGCATGTAGTATTCATTTTTATGAAAATAGTGTTACGAGGGTCGTCCAGAAAGAAACCTCCGTTTTCGCCTACCGCGAGTAGTGTTTGGGGGAGTGCCACCATTCTTACATCAGCGTGCGCAGTGGTTCAATAAGCTTTTAATTGTGCCAGTATGAGAATCGTACTGCCGTGCGTCTGCGAATTATAACCCCAAAACATGAGCGCCGCAATAGAAAATCCCCGCTAAGTGTGAAGTGTGTATCATTATAAGATTTCTTCGGGATAAAAGTCACTCTGCAGCCGAAATTCCTCGTTAATTGTAAAAATTGTAACACTAAGAAGAGCAATCCAAAACAAGCGTCGTGGACTTCTGACATCTGGTGCTCTGTTTGTGCATGACAACTTTCGCCCTCACACAGCTCGAAAAACGAATGAAATTTTGGCCAAGTTCAAATGGGAAGTTTTTGACCATCCTCCATAAAGCCCGGACTTGATTTCTAGTGTCTTTAATCTCTTCGCTCTCATGAAAAAGTGGCTTGCATCCCAGCGCTTTGCCGACGATGAAGAGCTTCGAAACTCCGTACAGGCTGGTTACATTCCCAGGCGGCAGGTTTTTATAGAAAGGGTATTTCAAATACGGTGAAATGTTATGAGAAGTGCTTGAATTTGTTTAAAAACTACGCGAAAAGGTAATGAAAATGTGTAAATTTAAGTTGTGTTTAATAAAATAGTTGTATTTACACTTGCTGAATTTTTATTTGAAAACGAAGGTTACTTTCTGGACGACCCTCGTAATTTTGTACAATAATTCTGTTTATTTGGTTATTATTGATTTCAAGTTGTATTGTTAACAAAAAATGGTAGAAGTAAAATCCTGTAAGGGACCAGTTACTAGAAAAATTGGCTCGGGAAGGTGTTACGAGATTCTCTCGCGGAGAAAAAAGTATGAGAGCTTTCGCCGAGATAATTACACTCGTTGTCAACACCCTCATACTCACAGTTTTTCATGTGGTATTTTAGCCTATATTTTCTCGTCTTTGGGTCCGGTGGTAGCGTGTTCGACTTACGCAGTGCGTTCTGAGGGTCGAGGGCTTGAGTTCAAGTGACGGAAAATATTTTTCCTGACTGTGGCAACCAAAGTTTGCACCCTACCCGAGCCTTCTCCACTACTGAGAGGCAGCAGTTTCAGTAGAAGCCTCATTGATCAAGAAGGTCGGACCGGTATCAACAGCGACAGTGAATTTACAGAATCGGCTGGAGAGCTGCGATGTGGAAGCCAACGGGGAAACCACCGCGTTAACAATCCCTAAGAGATGCACCCCTGAATTTTAACTAAATCATAGCTGTGCCCGTCACGCGTTTCAATGCCTGTTTGTCCTTCTAAGTAGGCGCACATATACGAAGCACACACATTAACGTGTAAAATATAAATGAAAGACAATGATTTTTTGTAGTAAAATTAATTCCTTGTACCTACACAGAAATTCGCAACGCACAAATGATGGGTTTCCATTCCGCGCCTATGCTGCGGTTTTCAAGTATATAAAATATTCTATTGTTGAAGTTGTGCAAAAATTCAAAATTTTCTTGCTTTAAAGTCCAATTTTAGGAAAAAGCAAAGCGTATATGAAAATCGAATACAAGAATTACAAAAAGCAAACAAAGAGACCACTGCACCAAATCGTATTCTACGTACTAATATACTACGTTCCTTTTAACACAAATTATGTCTTACTGATATGATTCTGATGCATGTGATTGAGAAACTCGCAAACGATCTGCTTCGTTGCTTGCTTGTCGTTTCTCGCTTGTTTTTGAGAAGCTCGCTTGTCAACGCTCATTTGTTGAAACAACTCGCGCTCCTCCTATTGTACAATAGATTTAATAATTCAAAAATCTTCGCGGGCGCGCTCACAACTTACCAAAGTTTCATCGCAATCTGATTAATGGTATTGGAACGCATAGAAGACGAACAAATAAATATTAATTTTTATATATTAGATGATATCATGGCATTCCTTCCGGTAAAATATTCCGGAGGTAAAATATTCCCCCTGTTGAATTTCTGGGTGGAGACTACCTACTGGTTGGGTTACATCAGCCACGAACTACGAGTGCAGTCACGTGGCAGTGAGGGCTTCATATGACTGTGTCGACTGCTTTTTCATACGCGGAGGACACCTTAAGACGTATTTATGTCATGCCACAGTCATGCGTAACTGATTATGAGTGTTTGGCGTCACCCAGCTTGTGGCTTAAGCGATTAAATGAAATAACTGGGAAGTGGCAATTTCGAAATAAAAAAATCTTCGCCGCGTACTTTCATCTCTGAAGACTTTTTCGCAACAGACACTCATTTAAGTGATCAATGGGATGTAATGCATCTCATCAAGTCCGTAACGTAATAAGTTTTCCTCAACTTCTAAAATTATTCCGCGAGTTTGATGGCCGTAGTACATCAAAAGAGCGTGTCTAGACAAAAAATAATTTATAGGCAAAGTTATTGCTTGAATGGGCCACTGCAATATCTTAGTAATTTTTGCAATAAGCGTACTGGTTGTTCTCCTGTATCATTGCAGAGGTAATTAGTGACCGTATCACGTCAAGTTTTGAACCAGACTTTCGTTACGCGTTTTGCAATTTATATGACACTGTTCCTAATAATATCGCCTTTGTGATGAAACCGACGAAAAAGTAATAATTTTAAATAGAACATTGTAAAAATTATGAATTTACTGTCCAAATTCAATCAATATAAAGTTTCACCGAGTTAAGCTTGAGAATATCACGTTCAGAATATTTTATCTAGTATATACAAAATACATCTCCGCTAGAAGTATTTGCTCATCAATTTCCGTGATGCGTCCTATAGAATATTTACCGTCTTAAGTACTCACCTTTAATTTTTTTGGAAATGCTAAGGTCTAAGACTTCGGTGTTCACGAGGGAAAATCGGCTTCTTCGGTTTAGTTTTATATCGGACGATAGCTTCCATTTTTTAGGCTATCAATTTTGAGTTTTAGATTACACAAAATAAATTTAGATTTCAATTGAAAATTTCGCTAGCTTAACGATATTCATTCTATGAATTTGGGAGTATTTTTTATGTAATAAATGTTTACAAAGTAGTACATTTTTAAAGTATGTCAGAATTTCCAAAAGTGTCCAAAGTTTCAATTTCCCAAGTACCAGCCTAACATGTGTTAGACAAATGCAAAAGTGATAATACCTTTTCGTGTGCAAACGTATGTCCATAGCCGTCTCGATATTTTATTTGGTGTGTGGAATTTGATCCATTGTATTTTATGCTTGGAGTATCCAGATACGTCAGTCACTTGGTTGGTTATTAACCTAAAAGATTTAAGTTTCTCCTGGTGAATAGTATTAATAAACTCTTCTCGGGCTCTGCACCAGGTGATTGGCTTCATGTTTGCCGACGTTTCGTAAAACGACTTGTTTTCCATCTTCAAGGCGTGTTACTCTGTCCGTGTCAGATTGTAAACTCTTACTGTAACTGTAAATGAGTTTACAATCTGACACGGTCAGAGTAACACGCCTTGAAAATGGAAAACAAGTCGTTTTCCGAAACGTCGGCAAACATGAAGCCAACCACCTGGTGCAGAGCCCGAGAAGAGTTTGTTAATAATTAATTACCTGTTTTATCGAGGTTAATAAGCGTTAAACATACTACTGAAGCAAAGCGCCCAATCTAATGGCGATGCTATAATAGCTCAGTGGATTGTCTCAGATGAATATTACTATAGTTCCCATTCTTAAGTATAAGTTGTATACTAAAGTTTAAGTTTTACCTTGTTTTACTATCTTTCAACTAGTATATTTACCATCTCTAATGTGATTCTCTTGTTGGATTATCCTCCAGGCACATGGAGTCAAGAAAACAGTACAGGCTTTAATGTTACAAAGGAATTTGAGGCTAAGCGAGCTGTTTATCCTTCATCATGATCGAGCAGAAACGTGAGTTGTGTTTCTTTCCACTTGTAATCTGAGACGTACTGTGTTTTCACAAAGAAAAAAGTGTATGTTCCGCGTGATCCGAGCCCATTGAGCATAATCTTTTACATGCATCCGCGGAACTGGTCGATTTGAAAATTTATGGAATCCTCGCGGTAGGTTATTTTATCTCAGAGGAGGGACGCTAGATGCAAGCGCATTAGTTACCCGCGAGGAATCCTGATCAAATCGGATGATCGGAAGCCGAGTTAGTGTCTGCTAAGCGGGGAAAAGGCTTGCATCCTAGTGGGGGGGTGAAAGAAGACATTGAGAGTACTTAAAATGCCGCCGCATCATCCTGCCAGGTTATTAAGGCTCCACACCATTTAAAGAGCCAACAAGTTCTTCTTCCCCGCCCTCTCCCCTTCCCACAATACCCTGCGATGACTCGGCGAGATGATACTTACATCATCATTAGGCCATAATTCATGTCACTCGCCGCGCGTGGCGCTCACAGCGGGGAGGGAATGAGCGTTGGGCGGCGAAAAGAAGAATAGAGGAAGGGTAGCGACTTCCTTGTGAGGTTTTGATTGGTGGATCCTCCTCTTAAGACCTCTGTCATTGGCTAATAATTTGTCAAGTGTCCAATGATTTATACCTTTTGTCCGGGCGCACGCGGAGAGGGATAAACCCACGCGAGGCGATGCTTTTGGCTCCCGGTTTTCGCCTATGGTGGCGGCGATGTGACGAAAAAGCAGCCTGGAGCGCTGAGGACAAGGGTGGATCAGGGCATGAGGAGGGACGAAGGGGGAGTAGATCATTTGTGGTATTTAATCGAGTGCCAGATGATGGAATTTCATATAATGATAATGGTGACTAAGAAGTATCAGGGTAGATGACCGAGTAAAAACACACCGATATCTTACACTATCAAACGACAAATACTTGTATAGGTATATATTTATATAAACATATATTTTTATAATTTATTTAATAAATTATGATAATAATGTTTTGTTATATATATTTAAAAGATATTATAAAATCTTATAAATTATAATAATACATATATTAAAAATTATAAAATAATTAATAAAATAATAAATAAAAAAAATAATAAACATATTTATATGTAATATAAACATATGTTTATATTAAATAATATAAACATATCACAGGCATGACTGGTAGAACTACAGTGAGCACAAAAAAAGAAAACTCTCGAGATTTTTTTTGCATATTTCGGCGGACATAATCACAATATCTTATAAATTATAATAATATATATAAAAAAATTATAAAAAATTAATAAAATAATAAAAAAAATAATAAGAAAAAACATTTATATAATATAAACATATGTTTATATTTATATAATATAAGCATATCACAGGCATGACTGGTAGAACTACAGTTAACACAATAAAAGAAAACTCTCGAGATTTTTTTTTGCATATTTCGGCGGACATAATCACCTTATTCAGAATATTAGGTGATGGTGACGGGTAAAGGAAAGAAGGGTGGGAGAGGCGGGGAAGGAGATTAGTGAAAGGGAAGGAGATTAGTGAAAGACATTAATTCCGGGGGTAGGAACGCATGATAGAGCCAAATGAATGAGAGCTCTACAGAATTAAGCTCAAGAGTGGAAGCAGATGGTGGAAGGGAGTAAAGAACTGAAACACTGTAGCTATTGTCGAAAGTTTTCTTGTGTTGTGAGGCGTGGATCGCCACGGGAAGGGAAGCAGATTGGGATGGGTTTTTACAATTGGCTCGGTGATTACTGATGCGTATGTTAAGTTATATTTATATTATAGGTATGTAAATATTTTATCGAAAACTACTGAATTGATCATCCTGAAAGTCGGTATGTATGGGTTTTCGGGTGCGAGAAATCCATGGGACGAAAGGCCCCATATAAAATGGTCTAGTTGCAGAGAACGGTTGGTCAAGATGCACGCAAAAAAAAAACAAAATTTATGTACTAAATATCACCTAGCAACGTCGATATGTTTCTTCTTTATTTTGTATGATTGGACATTGGGTGAGTGAAAACTAATGCTTGAAACGTGTTCCCCTATCCCACTATGTTATTATGTTGAAGCACCAAAGTTCATCATAGTTACTGTTGCTTGTCGCTATTTAATATTTTTAGCTCCAAGTTCAGTCCAACCTCGACATTTGCATCCGATGCGCCTTTCTATTATTTTTTTCCTTTTTATGCTTTCTATTATTTTATCCTTATGGTTATAATACCAATTGCTGTTTTCTTTAATCTTTTAAATGGATCACTGCTTCCTGAATTACGCTAACCTCGCGTCTGAAATTATCCTTTTTTGCATAGTATAATGCTCTTTGCGCTTTCTACATATGTCCTATTTTTGATCGGAAGGCATGACTTGCTCTTAACCTTCGCCATTTCATCCCACTTTTTCGTTTCGCAAAGGAGTCTTAGATGATATATTAGACAATTTTTATTGCTCTGTTTCAAACAGATTTTCTATCAATGGATATGGTATAGTTTCCTTGCCATGGCGTTACCCAATTTCCCAACTGCAGAATTTGTATCCACGAGCCGCAGGTGGGGGAATGCAACTGTATCGGAGTGTTCCGGAAATTGAGCAAATAGGAGTCATGGTACCGGCACGACCGACAGCGCTGTCATGCAGGAGAATGAAGAACTGCTTAGCCGGTAGGCATTGTTCACATTTGAAAGATGGTATCGATCCCTTCTGTTGCTTGTTTTACTGAAGATTTGGTTATTGCACTCTTGGTATGACTTACATTAGTTTGCTTTTTGAAGTCATATTTTGTTCTCAAACTCTCATTTAAAGTTATAAATTATTTCGATTCAACCGTGAATGCTGAATATTACGGAGACATTATATAAATTAGCCAAAGGATTGCTGAAATAACTAAAAGAAATCGTCTTGGGCCCTCGTTACTTTCGGAAAGGAAGGTGTTATCAATTTTATAAGTGTTTATTTGAAGGGTGTTGAGTTATTAGCGGATATGGAAGTTAATATAGACGCTAAGACGCCTGATTTAGGAGTGACTGTAAAAAAAGCCTTCTAATGAAACGAAAATTCTATGCATAAGCTCTGATCAAAATTGCTTTGTGACTTTTGGTAGAACACGCAAGCAACAGAAAAATATAAAATGCAATGAGAGCCGCTTATGTTGAGAATTTATGACAAAAGTGGGAGATTTCGTGTAGTAGTTATTATGTTTCAACGCTAAGAATTGGAAGTATGATTTTGCCTCCTACACCTTATCATTTTTATTGAGATGGTAATTAACTCATAGCAGTAAGGAAATGAATTCTATGCTGAAAATTGAGTTTATATAGGTTTTGCACTTGTGCTAAATATCTTAACATCGCTATTTACGACTAGTTGTAATGACATTTCCGGCTTGATTTAGCTTTTACATGACTAAGTGCCTTGTATTACTATTTATCAGTCGCACTTATAATACTTACCTGCAGTTGTATCTTAAATAGTGCACTTCATGGTAGTGTGTTGGTCTACGTAGCGCTCTCCTGGTTTCTGGTCAGACCGCGCATTGCTATCCTGACTGATTTTGACCTGCGCCTAGCGGCTGTGGGAATGTGCGCGGTTCTGGTTTGAACTGGGATGAGTGCTGCATGCATGATGTGGAATCACCTCGTGCCACACCCCCTAACGGTGGCTCTCATGGTATTTCGTAGATGTATTTATTTGGAAATATATCAAACGTCTCCGCGCAAGAATGACAGTATTACAGGGAAGGAAAATATCTGCGACCCTGTGCTATCATGTTGAATAAAAAAGTATAGATTGTCCTTGCACATTCGTGGAGTTATCTTGTAATTACCGTAGCAACCACTGCAGGAGTATTTAGATTAATGGACTGAGAGTGAGATAGTGCTTTTTATAGAATAGCATTTCGATTTGCAGCCTAAAATGTACTGAATTGCAATGATAAGCCATTGGCCGTTTATGGTAGATAATCTTTAAGAATCAAATGACAAGTCACTTAAAAGGAAAATGCAATAATGGTCCGTAGTTGGCTGTAATAAACACTTGCGTAATATTTGCAACTGTACTGAACAGAGGAAATCACATTCATGGCGTTGGAAGATATATAGATATATATTAAGTTATCTGAGAGTATCATCACGTTATATCCGCAAAAAACATTCCCTCTTGTCATGTGTTCTACCTGCTAAAAACAGGGTTTGAAAATGGCCTTCCGAACGTTTGATCACACCGCTTCTTTAAATTACTTAGCTTGACCTTTGTAAGCGTAGGATCGCTTATCGCAGGCTCCATGCCAGTGTTTCAACTTAATGTCATCTTAACATGTCAACTTTATGTCATCTAGAAGCCTGCTTAATGTGGCAGGAGTTTTCGAATAAACCTTCTTTGTAATCTACGTATGCTAATGGAAACTCTGTTTAAATGAAAACAAAACTATCCAGGCTGCCTTTCAAATTTTGTGTTGAAGGAGATTAGAGTAAAAGCATGTAAAACTTTACGATAAATGTAAAAATGTAATCAATATTTCCATTATTACACGGTAAGATTGTCTAATCCGTTTATGATGAAACGTACCACAGGAAATTAATTCCCACTATGTTCAATTTATTGACACTCGGGATGTTTCTTCCTATTATAAAATTAGTGTTAAATAGAAAACCCGAGCAATTTGTAGTTAACTGAACACAAGCTGAAGCCTGAAAAGAGACTGATAGACCTATTGCATTTAAACCTATTAACCGCATATTATAATTCCAATGAAATTGTAAAACCTGTGTTACTGGCTTCTAAAACCTCCTAACCAGACAGAAATTTAATAATGCCTCGTTCAGACTACCGCGGCGCGGCGCCGTACGAACCAACGTACGTACGACTGATGTCTCTACTGGGAACAGCGTTGTGGCGTTACTCTCACCCCTCTCACCAGGCCATTGCAACAAACAAGTGACGATCAAGTAAACGAGATAAGGAATACCATATTCTTGTGTCGTTTTTGAGGCTTTCGAAATCTTTTTTTAAGCAAATGACACATTTATATGCTTATTCAATAAAGTAATATTCAACTCAACGATAGTGTTTTTTATTATCATTGGTTTCTGCTTGCGATACCGGCGCTACCTCTGTGAAGTGACCAAATTAGAAACTTTAGATTACTGTAGTTTCAGGACGTGCATTCTCATTATGATTTCAGCCTATCGTCGTATGGACCATCGTGCGAACATTTGAAGATTATGGAGAGGGCACTGCGTCATCAAACTGAAGCCTGACAACCGAGATAACAACCATATTATTTAACCCTGCTCTCTCTTTACTTTCCTATGGATAGCAAGACGGAATGGACGAATTAGTGGATTTAATGCAAGATTATCAAACATCTGTATGGAATATAAGGCAACCAACTCAGCAAACATACATTGGTTTCTCAGTGCTAAGGATTATAGCCAATTTTACCCTACTTTTCAGTGGAAATGTGGATCATATTTAATTTTAATAAATAAACAATAAACCCAAGGGCATTAAATAAGTGTGTGCTGATTTCTAGTAAGTTATCAATGGAAAGCATAGTAAAATTACAAAATTTGAGCGTTACACCGCAAGTGCAATGGGAGATTGAGGGTCAACGAAGATGGCGGACTGGCTTCAGCTTCTAGCATTGGCCAGCAAAGTAAATGCCTTCTCCATATATGTATCTCAATGGTACTATCGTTTCCAAAAGTCTGAGTGCATCCACTTTGCCCCATTCTACGGTTTGTGCGGTGGGAAAAATTTTGAAATTTGGCAGTACTTGCGGACTGCGTCTTTTGCTGGGCTAGCTTCACTCGTCGTGAGACGACGGTGGGGAATGAGTTATCGACGGAAGGATCGACGGGGACGGAGTAAAACACGAGGGAGGAAAGCCCCATCGGAGTACACCGAAGGTTATTCGCGCTCATGCCGTTGCGACGTGACGATGGGCAAAGTGGAGGCTTCCTCCGACTTGTGCGAATTTCGCTCTCGAAAATCACACAAGTCGGAGGCTTCCATCGTCGCGTCGCAGCGGCATGAGCGCGAATAACCTTCGGTGTACTCCGATGGGGCTTTCCTCCCTCGTGTTTTACTCCGTCCCCGTCGATCCTTCCGTCGATAACTCATTCCCCACCGTCGTCTCACGAAAAGTGAAGCTAGCCCAGCAAAAGACGCAGTCCGCAAGTACTGCCAAATTTCAAAAATTTTCCCACCGCACAAACCGTAGAATGGGGCAAAGTGGATGCACTCAGACTTTTGGAAACGATAGTACTTACGATAATGGTGTGAACGGAGCATAAAGCAGGAATGTAACCGCGCCAGTAGGCCGATTTTACTTGAGTCTAATTCTTATTGAAGCCGCTAAAGAATAGTCGACCTATAATCATCACATTGACCATCTAAGATTAAATCGCCGATCAAAATTATATTTTATTCGCTCCGATCTTGTGTTGGTCTAAAACAAAAGCAAAACACGGCCAGAATTTGAAAATGTTTTTGAAACAAAAAAATTTTCAAATTCTGTAACATAGGCCTTTCAAGAATCATTAATGAATCTGAACTTTTTCATTTGTCAACAAAGCGTCAGAAAAGTGACGGTCGAAAAGAGCGGATAAGGGTACGAAGGGCGAAGGAACAGTGAAATGGAACACGGCCTCTGTCTGCATTAAGCCATCGCGGAGGTTTCTGTTGAGGG
This sequence comes from Ceriagrion tenellum, assembly GCA_963169105.1. NCBI lineage: Eukaryota > Metazoa > Arthropoda > Insecta > Odonata > Coenagrionidae > Ceriagrion > Ceriagrion tenellum. The sequence goes on from OY720643.1 coordinate 94,487,245, forward strand.
TGGTGTAGTGGTGTCAGGAGGAGGGGTGGGGTGGAGAGGAGGAGGGGGTAGAAGTGAGGGATGGGAAGGGTGGAGTGGAAGATGCCGCGGGAAATTTATCGTCCTCTATCGTGTGCCGGGTCTTGTACTCGTCCGGGGAGAGGGAGGTGGAAGGAGGAAACTGGTTTCGACCGAAAAAGAGAAACAGAACAGGCACCTCAAACAGCACCGAAGAAGCGCTCTGCGAAGAGATCTCTGCTGAGGTCGGAGTGCTTAGTCGGGACGGGAAGGGTTGGTTGGAAGTTTGATGGTAGGTTTGTTGATCTCATAGTGTGGCTGAAAACCTTTTTCTGCCGCTCTCGCGGGGCATAATATTTCGTCTCCCGAAGGCGAACGCTTGGAATTCATCGACATCCTATTGAATCTCGCAGAATATTGCCGTCGTGTATGGTGAATCCGGGAAGGGGTCTAATGAACCTCGAGGATAATGAAATTTCATGCGACTGCGTCAGTCATAATAAGGAAGAATGGGATCCACAGTGTTATGAATTCCTCCTACGTATTAATCCCGTTTAAATGATATTGCTTTCACCAAAAACGTGCCCAGCTTATCAGAACGCAGTGGGCCGATTTGATTTGAGTCTAACTCGCTTAGAAGTCGCTTAAATAGAGGATAGTCAACGAATAATCATCAGATTGTCCATCTTAGATTAAATCGCCGATAAAATAAATTTTATTCGCACAAATCATGATTTAGCCAATAAATTTATGCCATGTTTGTGTTTGAACAAGTATTCAAATCTTACAGCATCATCAAGTATGAACATGAAATTAAAAAAAAATCAATAATTTCAGCCTTAACTTTGTATAACGTTTCCATTATGCTCAGGAATAAACAAAAATTCGTAAGTTTTACGTAGAGAATTTATTGTTCGACCGGTTCCGTCGAATAGTCGACATCATCGACCTGGTGATGTCGACTATTCTACGAAACAGTTCGGAGCCGTTCATAATACCATAGTACTTGAAAATAGGTATGCATTTATTTCTTTATACTTTAATTAGCGTTTTCCGTGAAATCACGAAAAGAGATTGCGAGACTTTTTACATCGGGTGAATTGGCGAGGGAAATAAAAGATGTATGCTGGGACAGGGCAGAATGGAAGAAATGATTGAAACGCGGCCAGTTTTATGGGCTTTACAAGAACCATTAAGCTTTTTAAATTTGGCCTACAATGACACATAGCCACAAGATGCGTACGTTTAGAAGCAATTTGAATTATTATGATACAAAGAACTCCCTAAGTCATGCTTCAGGTAATGAAAATTCCGCCCGCTGGCAAGGAAAATACGCCACATCCTCCGAGGCCGGAGTTTGGCTTTAATTTCAAGTCATTTGCATCTCACTTTTTATAGAAGTAATAAATTGGTGATAAGCTTTTTCATTTAATCATCAAATAATAAGATAAAAGCTTTTTCATGTAATAAATTGAGTTAATAATAAATAATCTATTTTTGAGTTAATAATAAATAATATATGTTTAAATTTTTTATTATCCCGGAAAAATTAAATACTTTCATCACTCTTATGTAAAAATGACGCTTAATTCCAGCACGTAAATTTTTCTTTTCGCATGTTTCACTTTATTCTTCCTATGCGTCAATGAAATTTTGCATTTTACGATTTTGCTACAAAGCCTAAAAATCACATAGAAGTTCGTAGAATGTTGAGCATTTTAGGTGAACTTATGCCATTTTTTTTAAGTAAACCTATCATGTCCACACAAAATATTGTACATGTTTGAAAAGATGAAGTTCTTCACTTGTGATAGCTAAGTAATCGTAAATATGTTTACTGTAAACATTAAACCACTACAACTGAAGTGAATGACTGTATCCTAGAAAAAAGCAAGGGAATAATTGCTCCAATTGGACTTTTAAGTTGAAAAATATTTAAAGGTTATGTTGACTGCAAGCTTAAAATACATCATTTGAAGTCAGCTGCATTTTCAGTAGTATTCAAAACACGTCAATATATAAACACGTTGACGGAACCGGCCGGACAAGTGACTTCTAGCCCTTTCAGTGTGGCGGGCCGATATATCGGCTTTGGCATCTCAGGCGTAAAGTGCGGAGGGCCGATATATCGGCTCATAGGCAAAATATTGTTTAACTTTTGCACACAAATATAATTACAATTATTTTTTGTACGAAGTATAAGCGGTTTTTTATTATTACCTAATTCAATGCATACGCAATAAGAAAAACTGCATATGGATATTTTAAACAATAACTTTATAATATTTATTTTCCTAGAGTGATACATTTCATTCTAGTTACCCTCCGCATTTCTCACTAGAACCGCTGGCAGGGGTCAGCACTAAGAGGGCTAGGGAAAAAATAGCGTGAAAAAAGAGGGCTCTGTTTCGATAATTGTCTAGACAGTGTTAGTCCGCTGAATTGACTGAATGAAGAGATTTTCGGTTTCCAACCTGGTAGATGTTTTTTAGCACCACTTTTTCGACCGATAAGGCTGCTCTTATCTTCAAAATGGATGATACCGCCTCCATTGTGTTGTGATCCTGACGGAAGAGAGATACGCTTTCCAACCGGGTGCTGTATTTTTTTTGCCCCAATATTTCGACGGATTCGGTCGCTATGATCTTCAGGGTGCGTGATGCCGTCTTCATTGCTTTGTGATCCTGAAGCCGATTGGAGATTTAGCCGCCGATATGTTCGAACTGTACATTGTAGCCACTCCTTGGGAAACCAGATATCTCTTCGTCCATAGGATACTGCCGACGTAGCGAGAAAAAGGATCCCTGTATCTTCGAGACACATGACCTTAAAGAAAAAATATTGCGTGCAATTCATCTTATGGTGAAAATTCCTCAGCTAAACGGATTTGCCCGTAAGACGTTGGCGTGATGTTTTCACTTGCTCATTGAAATTGCCTTCCCGGTGAAATAAATATCCTTTTCTTCCCATTCAAAATTCATTTATATCTCTGCGGCGGGGAATCATTTTGAGCGTGTTCTCCAAAGGAGAAGGGGAGGTAATGTAAGAATCTATGTATGTGTTTATTTCAGATATAAAATATTTATGCAAATGCGTTTCTTGCGGGAACGGCACGCCCCACGCTGATAATTGGAACAAGTCCGGAGTCCCTCCCTAGAGCAACCACTGTTGATAATAACTTAGTGAGAATTTGCATTCGCAATCTGTAGACTAGTATGTAAATCGCCGGTCCAGGGCAGTCTTTCAATTGATTTCCCCATCAAGATTTTTCCGTTCTAAATATTTTCACATGATAATTTTCGACTATTTTATTCTTTTTTCTCCTCAAACAAGTTTTCACACCCTTTGAGTGAGTATAAAAAGGTGATGAATACTGAAATAAATGCGGCGAAGCCCGGTGAAATACTCGATTTGCCGCGGAGATGTGAATGTTTTGGCGTCCGCTGTCCGATCCGAGGAGGGACCGGGAGGTCGCCCGAATATGTGTGGCCGAAAATATTATCCGAACATGTTAAACGAATATTCTTTCGTCGTAAGATCGAGTAAAATATTGAGTGGCAGGTGTCGAATTTTTGCCTCCAAAACTCGTTGCGCAACTCCGTTCATTTTCTCTCGGCTTCATTAAAAGTTGTGTGTGGTGATGTTCTGTGAAAATATATATCCGATTTCAATTTAAATCGCTGCGAATGCGCGGCGCGTTTTGAAATCGCTTCGCGGATCGGTTCTCTGAAAAATATATCTCAAGGTGAGTGTATCTCTCTTTTCCTTGACCTATTATGTTTCAGTGGAAAGAGGCGAAAATATTTTTGCGATCGACCATTTCTATAATTTTGGTGATCAGTAAAAACTTGTTTTTTGATTCCATAGAGATGTTTGGACTGCTCGTTTTCTCATCGCCGCTGGCGCAAATGTCGTCTCAAATGCGCAATCATCGGCGTTTCTCTTCCCAAACCGTTATAATGTTATATTTTGGGCAATATTCCTGAGTCATAATAGCACAGTCATGTTCCATTCATTTTTAACGCGAGGCTAGCCTAGTACTTTTTGAAAATGAAAGAGATTGTGGTTTATTCCTAAATCATTTGGTTGAGGCTTCTAAATTTATCGAATCGAAGAGAAAATCGGAAAATATGTAGAGCTAATTTATGAATTCAAGTAGCCTTGAAAAAAATCTGTGGGCATTATTTTAAATCTTTGCTTCTCACCTATTTTCCTACTGAGTTTTTTGCTTAGTATTTTATTTAACTTTACCTTATCACTTGATCCATCATTATTTTTAATTCCTTCAATTATTTACATATAGGTATTCCAATAAAAAATAAGTAACGTTTCTTTTTAAAAGATCAAATCTTTTGTCTCTAATGTGGAATATTTAAACGGATCCGTAACTCCCGAATTAACTTACATGTACTAATCGTGACCAGATAACTCTTTTGATTGCGACTGTTCTCCATTTTCAGAATTATGCCTAAGTTTTGTCGTCGTCCCTATTATTAATATACAAGGGGCATTAATGATTCCTTGATTAAGTTTGGCAATGAAACTAGATGAGGCTTGTTGCAATGTGAGTGAGTGTTGCTCATGTGAGGCTCGTTGCAATGGAATTCTGTTTAAAACAGTCAAACTTTTGCCATTACAGAAATGAAATTCGTTTTAGAAAACCTTAGCAAATGACTCCCTTTTAATTTCTATTTCAATTAGAAATGAAATGACTCAAGTCATAAAATTAGATGTGGGCTCCTCTCATTGATTTTCCGAGGATTTGCACTTGAGATAAGTATTATGTCTTAAGATGGCATTTGGAATTAAAAGAGTCTTGCAAGGTGGGGTGCACATAGGCCCGGCATGCCAAAATGCCGTATTTCTATTCCAGTGGTTCCGTGGTCCAGGCCTTTTTAATCTTCACGGCAATTTCTACACTTGAGATGTAGTCATCGTAAAGACCTAGCTTATTCATCATTATTGACGGGGGCACTTTGAAGAAACAATGCTTGAGCTATTTCTCGTCGTTGTTCATAGTTATGCTCCCACATTTAAGAACTTTTTCGCTAAGTCCGATCGCTTCAAATTTTTGTATTTAAAAAAAAAACAATTGTTCATCGCTCTTCTTTCTTTTAGACGTACCCAGTAGTCCATCCATCAGAATACTCTCAATATCTATGGTATCTCATGCAATTCTAGTATCCCATATCTTCTCGACTTTCCTCGCTATTTTTACAGTATAATCGTTTTTTTCTAATGTATTATCATAAAGCGTAAACTTGTTATCAGATGTAGGGAAAGAAATGGAGGTTTTACTAAAAACGTTTTATTATCCTATAAAACTACCTAAATGATAATAACTGAACGTATCCCAATATTTTGGTTGTATATTTCACGATCATCCAATATATATTATGTGATTCCGTACTCTATTAAAAAGCAGTTGGCGATGTGGTTTCCCATGAATCCCCAGTCATAGTGGCTTACCAAAATTAACACGCTATAAAATTCGCCATCGGGGTCGCTTCCGCCCCAGGAGATTTATTTCACATGAATTTCGCGGCACGCGCAGTGCTCTCAACGTGAGAATTTTTTATTTTTTTTGGTTTACGACCTCGAGAATATAGTTTAGCCCTTCGAACATTCCGCATATCGAAATCAAGGATTCACTCTTTCTCTTTTACTTACGGAAAAGAATGAAATGCATGAAGACCACTGTAAACGTGCTGAATAAATTTTTGAGCATAAGTTTTTTTAGCTATCAGTGAAACTCCTGTATATGAGTAAATGATTACTTTTTACGATAATCGAAAGAACGTGCGCGAAATACGCGTGGGTTACTTATCTGACGCGATCTGTGCCACAGAACTTCCTCAGTTCGGAAATGGAATCTCACCACGACGTTACTACCTATTGAAAACGGCTCGTGTGTTTAGCAGATATGCCGATGGGTGGCTCAATTTTTTGCTATAACATTCTGATTTCTTGAACATATGGGATTCTTCTTGAACATTCTTTACGACGAGGCCAGTGCCGTTGAAATTTTTGCATGGGAAAGTCTCACCCGATCTATAAAATAAAAGACTTAGAGACTCTAAGTAGATACTTGATCTGAGCACATACACTAAATTGAAGATATTACAGGTGAGTTCAGGATTATTTTCAGCAAACGTCGATTTTTTTACGCATCGATTCCTAAAGCCTCTATCAAATATACTAATGAGTGGATCAATTTTTAGCTACATCATTATAAACTCCACTTTCTCCGGCGAGATGTTGTAGAACTGCATATTGAACAATGAAGCTCAAACGATATCGTACTGTCTACCAAATTTATTTCAAACTCTTACTACATGTGTTTCAACTGTCTAGCAGTCATCATCAGGTAAGTCTTTAGTAGATACAAGTATGATAGATGAGAGAGGCGCTAGATAATCCGTATATATCCTCCTGTATATTCAACAATGATACTCAAACGATATCGTACTGTCTGCCAAATTTATTTCAAACTCTTAAAACACGTGTTTCGACTGTCTAGTAGTCATCATCAGGTAAGATGATAGCAGTCATCATCAGGTAAGTCTAACCTGATGATGACTGCTAGACAGTTGAAACACGTGTAGTAACAGTTTGAAATAAATTTGGTAGACAGTACGATATCGTTTGAGCTTCATTGTTCTACATCATTATGATGAAATTAAATACATGATCTTTTCCTTTACAGTTCCCTCAATGCCGTTGAATTTTTTTATGTGGTAAAGTCTCATCGCATCTTTATAATAGAACACTTATCTGCGTATTCTTCGAACTTGTATTCTAATTGGATATTCAACTTGAGAACATTCGCGGAATTGAAGATACTCCAGGGGAGTTCGGGTATTTTTCGGCAAGCGTCGAGTCTTTTAGCATCTACGAAGGGCACGGAAATTGCTAAAATCTGTAGAAAAAATACCAATGAGTGACTTAATTGTTGGCTGTAGCATTTTGAGGTCATTTGATACATGATATATTTTTATTTTAGACGAGGCCAAGGCCGTTGAATTTTTTATGAGGTGAAGTTTCATCTAAGCTCCTAGAAGAATTGTCTGGATGTTCGACGAACTGGTATTCAATTTAGATATTGGAACTAAAATCATTTGTGAAATTGACGATACTCTAAACGTGGTCAGGTTTTTTTCTGCGAACGTCGAGTCTTTTTGCATCCACAGTTTCCTCATTTTTAGCTAAAACGTTTTTACGTACCCTGGGATTATTTTGGGAAGAGATGAAGTACTAGAGCTCAGCTCTCATATAATCTACTTTTAAAATATTTATCGTTTTCATCTATCCTCCTCTATCACTTAGCAATATCGCCAGCATCTCCAACTCGGTGTTATCCTTTCATAAATACGTCAGATCTGTTTGATTATCAATGTGCATATTTCATTTTTCAACCTCACCCAAATACATCGGATGTATAATCTCTCATCCCCTAAGAGACTTGTTGCTTTCAAACACTGAGGTACAAGGAGAGGGTGCTTGCTATGGTGGCCAATTCTAGAAATTGTAGAGTGGGCGTGGCCCCATATTTCTTTACTCCGATTTTCCCTTTTTGCTCTCGGAATGACGCGTAAATTTAGCAATTTAACGATGTTTTCCGTTGACAAATGACTAGAAATCAGCATGCGATTTTCAACGTGCATTCCTCTTAATGTATTTTGTTTTATTTGAATCAATTACGCTCCGCATTCTTCGTGAAAACTATCGGAAAATAGGTACGGAGGCTTCCGCCGTGATTTGTCGAGTTCAGTTTGTTTGGGTTATTCCCGTGTTGATTCATATTAACGGACAACAGTTTCGCTAATGTTACGGCTGGCGTCGTCAGGTCCTGAATGAGCTGCAGATTCTTGTTCCTTTATATATACCTAACGCTTGAGTTAGTCAAGCGCACGTTCATTGGCCGGATGGATCTTTGAATTTATTTGTTAATCCAGCCGGCCAATCAACGTGCGCCCGACTAACTCAAGCGTTAGGTATGTATAAAGGAGCAAGAATCTCTGCAGCTCATTCAGTACCTGACGTCGCTAGCTGTAACGTAAGTGAAACTTTTGTCCATAAAAATGAATCAACGCGGGAAAAACCCGAATAAACTATGGTAAAATAGAATAGAATCCATGGCACTAAGTTAGCAACGTATGTTTCCTTAGTTACTCACCTTAAAGTTCAATTAGATGGTGGATATCCTTGTTATACATCCTCTGATTCGTCCACTCCGTCGTACCATACAAAGGAAAGTGAGGATAGAACATGGATAACTTATATGGAAGTTATTCCGGTTGTCAGGCTATATTTTGATGACGCAATGCCATCTACATTTACCTCGATGCTTTCAACTATGCAGCGATTTAGCGGTCATGATTTAATTCATCTCTTCTATCGTCATTATTTCATAATTAATTAGGTTAATTGTGCAGTATGCTATCATCATTTAATTATTGTGTATTTTTCTCTTTAAAATTTTTAAAAAATAATTTAAGTATTTTTTAAATAAAAATTAAAAAATAAAAATAAATTAAAAACTGGACCCCCTGCTTTAATTATCATCCTATTTTTGTTTCATGCTCATGATGCATTAAAATACTATATTTTTATGTATGCTCAGAAAAAAATGTAAAATACATATTACTGCTGATGAAGTCTTCTCGGGTTATCAGCCGGGTCAGTATGGCCATTACTGTCAACGTTTCGATGGCTTTCTCTGCCATCGTCATCAGGGCTGATTATAAAAAAAATACTCATTAGCCCTGTTGACGATGGCAGAGAAGGCCATCAAACCGTTGGCAGTAATGGCAATCCTGACCGAGCTGATAACACGAGAAGACTTCATCAGTAATGTTCGCCGGAAAAAAACGAAATCCTTCACTTATTACTGCTATAATCAAGTTTATAGAAAAGTGCTAAGCATTTTACATAATCAAAAATGCGATCGTTTAGATCTTCCACGAATTGGAGCCACTAGAATACTTGTTTCTCCTTATTTGGTGCTATTCTTTTGTCTAAATACATTACATGGTTGAGGATTAAATGTGCGGAAACTGTTTTTGGTAAGGGTGCTTATAGAGTAATATGGGAATAACAATAGGTAGTTGAAGGTATTTAATTTCGGAGTGATATCTTGACTTTGGAGCCTCCTCTTACTCCTTAACTTTTTATTACAATTTGTTCTTTTATGTTTGGTAGCCAATCTTCGATCGAATTGTGATTTTTCTTCGAGAAAATACGTAAAGAAATATGAGTATAAATAAAATATAAAGATATAATAAGTTGTGGCGAGCAAATTATCAATTGGAATATCGAAATTGGAACCTCTGAGGTTAATAAACGTATTATTGGTGACATTATTTCCCGTTAACATAAATAACAATGGCTGTAACGATGGAGCTTATCTTGAAAACATACCAATCACGCCTTTTCCTTCCGGGGTAGACACAGTCACAAAGATTCACTCATGAATACATATTTGTACACCTGACTCTGCTTCAATAAATTCCTCCATACTGACCCATCCTTGCTTCTTCTGCCTCATTTACCCCCATACACTGCTTCATACACGCCCTCCTGTTTTTAAGTCTCTTAATATTCCTCCTCCTAAGAATTTCCTCGACCACATTCAACCACAACTTTCTCGGCCTACATCTCCCCCTCGCACCATTCATTTCACTCTTATACATCTCGTTCGTTATTCAACTCTCATCCATTCTCTCAACATGGCCAAACCAACGAAGCACACTCCTTTCATATACGTCCAATACTGGAGCATCTAACCCACATTCATTTATTACTCACTCATTCCTGACCCTGTCCATCCTACTTTTGCCGCAAACACTTCTCAGATAACTCATACCCCCGGCGTTTGGTCTACTCACATGTCTATCCTGAAAGACCCATGTAAGGGCAATAAAATAGCAAAATAGTGTTTGCTTTGAAAAAATGGAAACTGTAAAAAGAGATCCCTATAGCTCCTATGTCTCTTCGAAACATTATGTGCCCATAGAAATAAAAAAACAAATAAATGCAGCATACCACATCTTTCTATACCAGCTGCCAATTGTGACATCCAGAAATGTACCAAGGGAAGCCAAGAAGTGATTGAATCAAACGCTCATCCGCACTGTACTGTCGTAAGGCAGTGAAAAAAGGGGTTAACCTGTAGAGCTGCCTTATGGATTGGGGATGAAAGTACTTCGTAGAATTTGCGAACTCGTGAACAATCAATAAACTTGGAGAATTCGTGGTGACTACGCAATATACAATCTTTAAATAGTCTTTTATGCTTATACCCACGTTCAGCTAACAAGATTTCGATAGACAGGGCATGTCAGCGGATGTTTTTGGAGCGGTTGGCTAAGAAAGTCTTAATGAAACACTAAAATTTAGAGCCCTTCTTCCACAGGTTTAATTTCTAAGGTAAAAGGCATTTCAGCTGTCAAGCCATCATCAGATACAAAGATATTTTGTCAAGGAAGCGGTATATATACACAACTAGGAGGGGGAGGGGGAGAGTGGTGTTGAGCGAGGGGAGAAAAGTAATGGGTGGGAGGAGGGAAGTAAGTGGTGAGGCACAGGTAGCGAGCCAATGCCCGGTTTAGGGAATGGAATGGCGAGGATCCATTTCATCCAACCCTTCAGTACGGAGTATATAAGACAAGGTGCAGTGATTGTGCGAAGTGTTATATTGGGCAGACAGGCAGGAACTTTGCTACCCTACCCGAATGACTGAACATAGGAAATGTTGGGAGAATAGGGACTCGTCTTCGCTCGTGGCCAAACACCTTTTGGACACAGTACACCACTGCCTGCTTGAGCCGGAGATACTCCATGTGGAGAGGAAAGGCTGGAGAATGGACTTTTTAGAACAATTTGAAATTGTTCAGCATGGGAAGGAGTCCCTCATGAATGAACAGGTGTTCAAATGTCACTCCCCACTCCTCGCCATTCTATTCCCTAAACCGGGCATTGAATCGCTACCTATGCCTCACCACTGACTTCCCTCCTCCCAACCAATACTTTTCTCTATTCCCTCAACATCACTCTCCTCCTCCTCCTCCTAGTTGTGTATATTTACCGCTTCCTTGAGGAAAAATACGTTCATTGGTATTAGGCTCGACTATGTGGAAGTTGATATTCACAAATGAAAAAACGACTTCGTTTTCTTCCACTGATTTATTTTTTTGGTACGACATGTTTCAACACTTAGAGGTCATTTTCAAGTACACAAAGATTTTTCGTCAACAAATGAAAAAACGGCTTCGTTTTCTTCCACTGATTCATTTTTTTGGTACGACATGTTTCGACACTTAGAGGTCATTTTCAAGTACAAAACTTTGAATTTCAAGCAAATATAAATACCAGGAAGGGACTTGGACCTCTCCAACCTCCCCCAAGTCCCTTTCTGGTATTTATATTTGCTTGAAATTCAAAGTTTTGTACTTGAAAATGACCTCAATTCGAGTCGAGCCTAATACCTCAGAAAGTGTCAAAACATGTCGTACCAAAAAAATGAATCAGTGGAAGAAAACGAAGTCGTTTTTTCATTTGTAGACGAAAAATCTTTGTACTTGATGATGGCTTGACAGCTGAAAAGCGTTGTACCTTAGAAATTAAACCTATGGAAGAAGTGCTATATATTTTAGTGTTTCATAATGATATCCTTCCACTACGTCTCGCCGGACACAGTTACGTTCATAAGAAAGTCTTCACTAGATAGATGGAGTTAAGAGGTCAGTGAGAAAACCAAGGGCCAGGTTGGAAGACCACATTAGCATGGATGCATAGGAATTGAGTGGGGTGAGGAAGTGGAGAAGAATGGTGGAGAAGAGAGGAATTGAGAATGACAAGGCATGATCTTGACGGTAGTGCATTTGCAAATAGTGAGAGAGCGTTGAGCCTCAATTATTTGAATTGTATAGGATTGGTGGGTTGACCAACAGGGAGTGGTATATCCCAAGACTAGATTTGGTGGGCCTCTAATCCACATACTGCGTACTCTTGCGGGGATTGTCTTCTGATCATGATTATAGAGGTAGCTGGAGCGATTTGGGTTCATGCACATGTTTGCGTGATACATTGCATTCATGTACTTAGTGGTTATATGTATAGATAAAAGTAAAAAAATGACCTTGAACCAGTGGTTGATTTTGCGTACTTAGGTAAGATGTATGCGAAAGATGGAAGAATAGATGAGGAGAGAAAAAGATGCGCGAATGCTGGAAGGAAAGTGGTAGGTAGCATGTGGAGCATATCAAGGAATGAGCACCTGTCTCTGAAAGCGAAAATCGCCGTGTATAAAACTGTACTTCTCCCCAATTTGTTGTATGGTAGTGAAACATGGATATGTCAGGATAGACATAAGGGTAGACTAAACACCGTGGGTATGAGTTATCTGAGAAGTGTTTGCAGCAAAAGTAGGATGGATAGGGTCAGGAATGAGTGGGTCATGAATAAATGTGTGTAAGATACTCCAGTAATGGACATGTATGAAAGGAGTGTGCTTCGTTGGTTTGGCCTTGTGGAGAGAATGGATGAGAGTCGAATAACGAAACAGATATATAAGAGTGAAATGAATGGTGCGAGAGGTATAGGTAGGCCGAGACAGTTGTGGTTGAAGGTGGCTGAGGAAATTCTTAGGAGGAGGAATATTAGGAGTCTTAAAAACAGGAGGGCGTGTATGAAGCAGTGTATGGGGGTAAATGAGGCAAAAGAGGAATGCAAGGATAGGTCAGTATGGAGGAAATTATTGAAGCAGAGTCAGGTGTATAAATATGTATTTATGAGTGAAACTTTGTGACAGTGCCTACTCCGGAAGGGAACGGCGTGATTGGTATGTATGTACGTATGTATGTAAAAACAAAAAAATACGTTACCGTTTTGGTTTCTTGGCAACTTGATGCTATTTTATCTCGTAGCCTTATGGCTCTTCACATATATTTCGGAATAATTCGATAACATGTGTATCGATTACCTCCCAAACGCGGAAAAGTTCCTTTCATATTATTAGAATGGTTCCTAATAAATATCAAGGTATTATTCCGAATAAAAACAGAATTTTGTATTTGGCTTACATTTAAATTTAGAATTCCACGCCGTAAAACCAAGTCTGTTATTTTGTATCTAATAACTTCAGGCTTGACTACGTGGAACCTCTCCATATCGGAAATTAAAATACTCTAGTAATGGTCCACTAAATAGATTTATTGCTTACTATCCGAATTTCGTCACATAATGACATCTTAACGTAACAAATATTATTCCTCATTCGTATATACCCCCCACTTCCTCTTATTTTGTATACATACGCATGTTACCTGAAGATGTCATTATGTGACAAAATCCGGGTCGTAAGCAATAAATATTTTTATTGGACCATTACTAGAGTATTTTAATTTCTGTTATTTTTTGCCTACGCCACTAAAAAGTGAGATGCAAATTGATTGCATACATTTCATTGAGTCTATTTTAAACGTTCTATGGAAAACTATATCAGGAAACTAATTGCTGTGGCTGAAATGAGACTAACTGAAACCAGACGCAAACAGATCACTCAAAACCCGGCCCGGAATTCCAAACATGAGGGCGTTAGCGGGTATGGTCAAGTCATTGCGCCCACGAGCTAATGTCGCCCTCAAGGCTCTTGGTTTTAACGTGACGGAAGCATTGCAATCAACTCGCAGCTCCCCCACCCTATGTTCCAAACCGCATGATTGTTTTTCCGAAAGTTGCCAGAGGGCATGGGGAGGTTTGAAAAAGCCCAGCGTTAAGGGTTTTAAGGCTTTTTTCTGAATGACAGCGCTGAAAGGTGAGGCAAATGGGATTTTTTTAAGGGCAGGAGCCCTGGATCCATCGAGTGAGATACATTAGAAAGTAAACTGCTCGTGAGCTTTGCGTGAGCATCACATTAAGCCTTTCCTTTCTTGGGGAGTCCAAATTAGAAGAAAAATCAATAGAGAATTACGGCACTCGGCCGTAATAATTGAAATCCGTAAGCTATTTTCTTTCCGTGTAATTTGAGACCCACACTTGGGAGAAAATTGAAAACTCACGATATGTTATCGTCTTGAAAATACAAAACCTTGCTACCAAGTGTAGCTTAACGCTAGAGTCGAGCGAATGTAAGTGCTGGAATTCAGTTGGGAAAAAATATCAAAAATCTACGCTCATTGGAAAAAGATTATGCAGGCACTGTCATTAATTTTACAGCTTACTCTGTAAAATATGTTTAGGTAGATTTAATTGATTTATAGGTGAAATTATGTTCCACTCATGCTACCTCAACGGCCATTGCTACCAAATTTGTTTCAGGAATGAAAATTGTAAGAAATTCACCTCAATTTGTACTGCGCAAACGGCTCAATCGTAATTCTCAGTCGATTTTAAGTACAGATAACAGAAAGTTATCGTCTTGAAAACACAAAACCTTGCTACCAAGTGTAGCTTAACGCTAGAGTCAAGTGAATATAAGTACTGGAATTCAGTTAGAAAAAAATACCAAAAATTCTACTATCACTGGAATATACTATGCGGGAAATGTTATTAATGTATTCTGTAAAATACTTTTAGATTAATTTCATTGATTTCTAGGTGAAATTATGTTCCACTCATTTTCTCTCTACTCCACTCAGAAATTCACCTCAATATGTGATGCACAAACGTCTGAATCGTATTTCTCCGTCGATTTTAAGTACGGAAAACAGAAATAAGTACAATTGGGACTCATTTTCTTATCCGATTCTCGAATTCAACAACCTATCACGTACACAATAAGCGTTTCATGTATATACGAGAGGCGCTGCTTGAGTCAAATAATCATTGTTAGCTTCACGAGCAGGTTTTATATGATGTGTAATCAATATTCCTGAACTTGTGAAATATGCTTCTGGATCAGCGAAGCTTCCTGTTACTTGATTGATGAGAAAGAAATGAGAATGTTTTTGCATAATTCAAAAAGCGTTGACTTTGTAAATATGAACAATGTAAAAAAATACAAAAGTCAATGCGCATGTGGCTACGAAAATTCCTAAAGGTCTGTTGTCTGTTTTTGTCTGAATTGTCTGAATTGAACTTGTCTCATCGGGTTTAACCTCCTATTTACCTCACTCTGTCACATTTTCTACATAGTGACATCTTTGACAAATAAATTTTCTCTTCTCATCGGCTTAAGTTTTATCAGTTCGTAATTACTGCTACTTTCATTCGTTATGTATATTTTTTTTACCAATGCCAGCATTAAACTATCAGTATTGTGGCCATGTTAACATGAAATTCCCGTATTTTTTTAAATTGAAAATTGTGAAGGAGCCCGTTGTGTTCTGTAAATTCATTGCGTCTACAAATGATCCATTTTCGTATTCACAAAAAAACAAAGTGACTTAGTAAATGGCACAAAATCCTTTCAATAACACAGGACAACCGGTTACATAACTATGACTAGTAATGTACCTGATGATGCCCTCACGGTTTTACTGTGTTCTTAAAAATATTTTATGGAGTTTACTTCGTCACTTAAATTTTTATCACCGTCAATCGATTTCGCCAAGGCACGTCAAATTATATCCATTTTAATCCTTTTTCGATAAGAATTGGTCGCTTCTTCAACTATCATTTCTGTTCTCTACAGCTGGAGAAGAGATTTTTCATGTTCTTATAATCTTCAGCCATGGCAGAAGACGGAGTTCATTCTAGCTTGCGGAGTACCACGAAATGGAAATTATCTTGCGAGCATCGCCCACGCCCAAGAAAGCGCCATAAGACACTGCCAGAAGGCGTCGAGAGACGACCAAGTTCGACCCGTTTTTTTTTATGAACGCCCAACAACATGCACTCACTTAAGCCAACTCCCACGGAGGCGCGTGCGAAGCCTTCCGCGTTTCTGGAGTCATTTCAATCCGATTTTTTCTCTTCCTCCGCGCCGCG
This sequence comes from Ceriagrion tenellum, assembly GCA_963169105.1. NCBI lineage: Eukaryota > Metazoa > Arthropoda > Insecta > Odonata > Coenagrionidae > Ceriagrion > Ceriagrion tenellum. The sequence continues at coordinate 94,503,172 of OY720643.1, forward strand.
AGCAAATATACCGCCGCCGGCGCAAGAATGTCGGACGGTCAGAGGCTGTTTGGATGCCAGTTCTTCGGAATGCGAGGAAATTGGATTTTATCAATAATTACATCTTAATCAAGGAGACGAACCATCGAGGTAGATGGAAATACCATCACATCACCAAACTGTAGTCTGCCAACCAAACTTGCAATCAAATTGGTTACCCTGATATGTCTTTGCTCTCCTTTAGATTGTACGGAAGAATGAAAAAATTAGCGGCTATGATGCAAGGGTAGCGAACATAAAAAAACAAGACGGAATTTTTTAGAATTTCAAAGAAATGGATATTGGCACGCAACAAAATTGATGTTTTATACTGTACCTATTTGTAACGTATGTATTTTTACCCTATGTTTAAAGTTGTAAATGATAATTTTCGTTTTTTACGAATGTAAGCAAGATGAATTATTGTCATTATCTCTGCGTTTCTCGTTCACTACTGGGCTAGAATGAATCGTCTTTGTTATTATAATGTCATATTATATATGCTCTTGAAAGTATTTTTGTTGAATGCCAGGAATGAATTTTACATATGGAAGGCAGTCTCCACGCGGTATGTGACCTTTGAGACTGCCTAAAACTCATTGATATTTTCCCACAACACTGTGCCAAAACTGTTGAGCAATAAATTAATCTTATTCTTATAAGTTTTAGATTCAATGCAAATAACTCTTAAAACAGGTATTGGCGATTTAGTACTATGATTTTCACTAGATTTTGCCATAGTTATCTCCAGGAATGCGAATCATTATTTATTGAAATGAATTTATAATGCATGTATAGAGGATTCTTTTCATAGAAGTAAGTACATGATGATTTCTAGTAAATTATTTGTGGAAACATCGTCAAAGTGAAAAATTGGTGCATTAGCCCGTAAGCGCTTAAGGGAAATCGGGATTGATAAAGATGGCGCACTGGCCACGCCCCCTATACAGCTTTTAGCATTGACTACTATAGTAGGCACCCTCTCCATCTACCTCAATCGGAAGAACCATTGTTGTCAATTGGCTTGATTCTACTCATTAGAAGGGACAAGATGTAACACAAATGGTGTGGAAGTTTGTAATCAGCCATCTGTTATTTTTCCCATCCTCCTTTGTTGTTGGTGTGGAATATAACCTCTTACTATTTAATGACACAATTGATTGTGAGAAATTCACCGTGGAAAAATCATTCAACTGGGCTGGGAATCGAACCCAGATCCCTCGATTGCGCGCCGAGTGCTCTAACTAATGAAGCTACCCAGGCGTCCTCTTTCACTGTGAATCTCATGAGGGCTTTACGGAGGAAGTTGTCCTCAAAGGTACCGTGCAACCCCGTGGACTGTGGCGCTTAGCGCTCGCATACGGATACCTCTAGCATCAAATGTACGGTACCTGTGAGGACAACTTGCTCCTTAGAGCCCCCATGGGATATACAGAGGAAGAGGACGCCTGGGTAGCTTAATTCGTTAGAGCACTCGGCGCGAAATCGATGGATCTGGGTTCGATTCCCAACCCAGGCGAATGGTTTTTCCGCTGTGAATTTCTCACAATTGTGTGATCACTAGCGGGTGACTCCGTTGAAGTAATTGTGTGGCTAGTCCCGTGGTTCTTTAAAAAAAAAAAACTCTTACTCTTTGTATCAACCTGAAGAGTTCGATATTTTGTGGGACGGTTTCATTAGCTCTACACTTTAAATCTGTGGCTTTTAGCTGTGTGGACCCACAGCACGACCATTCACTGATAATCAAAGTAACCTAGTACTTAATTGTTAAAAAAAACTACTAATCGTGTCCTAAATTGGCTGTAAAAAGACTCCATCATAATCACCGTAATGGGTCTGTGCTTTCCCAGATATTCGTTTATTTCTTTCCCCTTCGCAAAGCTTGACAACGTTTGGTTGTGTTGGACCCGTTCTATAGTCCATCGTACTTATAGTCGACAATTTGGGCCTTGAGGCGAACGGAGTAGCAAAACTGGCTTTCCATATGCTTTCCTTTAGGAAAGCCGTCAAAACCTGGTGCTGGAGGAGAATGCTGAAGATAAAATGGACGGACAAAATAAGAAATGATGAAGTCCACAGAAGAGTAGAAGAGGAAAGGACTATATAAAACACTGTAGAGAAAAGAAGAACCAGATGGATTGGACACACCCTGAGACACAATGGATTAGAGAAGAACATAATAGAAGGCAAAAAAGAGGGAAAAGTCCCCAGAGGAAGACCCAGGAATAAGTTCATGGACCAAATAAAGAGGAAATTACATAGGAAGAGATACCAGGAGGTAAAGGAAATAGCATATTTAGGGAAGGGTGGAGGGCTGCGGTTAACCAATCCTAGGATTGAACAACCAATGAATGAACCGTGAGGAAAGTATTTAAACCACCACCCTAAATGTAAGTTGACTAACGGAAAAATGCTCACACATTGGCAAAGACGTGCTACAGGTATGTGAAAGTGCTACACAAGTATGCAGAGCACTCTGCTAATATTCCTGATTCCTGATAATATCGCACCTCTAGCCTCGGGGCAGGACTACGATCGACGTACCCTGACGTGACAGAAACGGGCGTTGACCCTCCCGAAGCTTTATGTTTCTGATGCAGTGAAACCATTTTACGACGACCGGACATCAGCGGACTTGTGAATGGACGATGAGCGAAACTCGTAACAGTTTTATTCATCCGTCACGCGATGCATAACGCGATGCGATAACTGCAAAAGTTCACTTTCAGACTGTCCGACTTACTTGTAAACTTTACGTTGAAACTTATGCACTTAACACTCTAGAAGCAATGTTTCTTAGTATTCATGCGGATGTAAAAAGTATATTTTGATTGGTAAAATATGAAAACATACTTATTATTGCAGTTTTGCAGCCTTTAATACCTCTGTTTGTAAAAACGGTCACGTATTATTTTTTGCTAATATTCCCATCAATCGTGATGCATTCCACCTTTACTGGAAGAGGGCGGATAACAAAATGATACCGTCCGTTTCCGTCGCGTCGAGAAACTCCGATCTCAATACCATTTTTACGGAGATGTACTCACTCAGGAAACGAATCCTCGTAAGATCTCACTCTGTCAATATGTGGAGCACCAAAATGACCAACATCCCAACCCATTACTTCGTCAGCGGCTTTTTAGTTACATCATCAACGGAAAATTTTAATTATAAAATATTTCCCATGACGCGAGACGAAGCCCATCTTTGGGTGCTTACTCACGGCAAGTGGTGTTAATGATCCGAGAGGTGTGCTGAAGGTAATCCGTTCGAAGGACGGGGGGGCTCATTAACGGACCGTTATGGCGGGGACAGTTAACGCCGGCAGAAGTGTCGAAAAGCAATTAAAAGCAGACCATAATGGACAACTCGATACGAACGGTTAATATCAATGAAAATTAAACGGCCAGAGATCATTAAAGGGATAGGCCGGGAAGCTAAGAGAAAACTAGGAGTTGCTCGAAGAAACCAATATGATTCTCGTAGGAAGAATTTCACAGCGTTCATGTGAAACCATCAATCACATTTCCTCATTTTTTTCAAGGGGAAGTAAGAACTTGAGGTTCCTCTGTTATAATTTTTTTACGTAATGGAAGAAAGGGAAGAGTGGGACAAGTTGAGAAACATTGTACTTGGAACATGCTAACTGGTCACGCAAGACTAATTTTGGTAGCCATTTTACGATAATTATAATAATATTTGTGGACCCCAGAAGTCAAGGGGTCTAAGTGACATTTTTGAAAAAAATAAGTTAGGTACAGGTATGGGATGTGAAAATATTAATCTTTTAGGTGGTAAAGGGATCCAAGTGATCTTCTTGACAGGTACTCCTATTTAGGGTAATGCCTCTTAACTTATTAGTGGGTTGTACCAAACATTTTCAACATTGACTTAAGTTTTCTCTAAACAATGGTTTTGTTACTTAGACCCCTTGACTTCTGGGGTCCTCATTTGTTTTCTGAAGAAGTCGGTCTGAAGAAGCCAACTTCTACACCGGGGAAACCGTCCTCCCTGCATAGTAGCCAAACGAGAACGGTTACCCGAAAGCACTTTGTCCTTACCAAAGTTTTTTTAATGCTAAAAAAAATGTATGATATCAATTGGCCTCAGGGTCACATATTACACGTTTTCTGAATTACTGACTATATCATCATCGATATGGGTTTTATGAACTGAAATGATAATAATATAGGGTTTACAGGCGAGTTTTACTCTTTAGAGATTTTTTATTGGATCTTACGGAGATTGATCAGAGAACCACAGGACAAAGTCAGTTTGCAAAAGCAAGAAGCAGAGAGTCCTGAAAAATTGAATGAAAATAAATTTTAGTCAACTTACCATCTATATGTTAAAGTTATCATCGAAATACTGCCGTAATTGAAGTCAGAATGCGGTCGCTCTAAGAAATTGCGCTGCAGTCAGCTCTTATAGCTGGAAAATGTTGGCGTTAGCAATATATTATTGCAATTATTTGCATATTTTGTGTTTTAATTTTGGTTTTCAGTAGGTAAGCCATTACAACAGAAAAAAATATTTTTGAAACTGAGTATGTAACAATGTGTATTTTTATATTTGTCTTGGCTCTTATAGCTGAGCCAAAGACACCTTAAGCCAAAATATATCGCACAAAATTAAAATTTAAACATTATGGCGTAATTTATTCCAAGTATCATTAGTAAAAGAAATATTATCGTATAAAATTGATTGTTTGAGGCTTGAGGTCGTGAGTATCTTAAAAACATTAATTTAGTTGCAAAACTAACACAAGGAGACCGATTTTACCTTGGTGAGGCATCATCTGGAATCTCTAAAGCTTCAACCACTCAATACACGCTAAAAAAATTGTTCAGCAAGTAGGGATGATGGTTTAAGTTGCATGGGTGCTAAGGCCTTTCTGGGTTTTGAAAACTGTAGGAGTATAGGTTCACACATATAGTAGAGATGTTGCCGACGACTTTTGGAGTTTGGGTAATGAATAGATGTAGATCAACCCAAGCTTTATGTTCTGAAAGTTGGGGTGAAGGAATCCTTTGCCCTTCTTTCTAAACATTCTTCTAATTTTCATCACACCTAGAAAAGTCCTAGGCTACAACCGTGCCATGTTTAAATATTTCCCCTTTCCTTTAGTCTTCCTCACCCTGCCATACCCATACCACCCTGCTCCTCTCCTCAATTTTAAACCACCCCTACTTTTTGAACGAAAATTATTCTGCGGATACATACCGTTTGTTTCGAGGGTGTGAGCCATAAAGTGCCTTATCAAGGTAAAAATGGTCCAAGTTTTAAATAAAGTGTTAGAAAAGTGTATCGTTTTGCTGTTAAGGAGGTTTGAGTGAGATAGTTCCCTAGTCATATTGGAGACCATATTCGAATTATGTGTTTTAATTTTAGCGGCTGTAGGAAGCATGACTTTAATATTGGATAATTAATGATACAATGCCAAACTTTTATATGACTGAAATTCTTAGTAGTTAACTAGAAATGTGTATCTCAGTCTTTAAATTGAGTTACTTTTTTCGCGCTGTTTGTTTAAAACTCCTTCACAACGGAAGGTTTTTTTGTGACCCTGAAGTAGTAAGTTTAGTTTCAAAAATAGTTGAGATAATATACATACTTCACCAACCAGAATGTGTCTAATCGAGGTGAAACACGTTACTATTTACAATGACGTGTTGTCGAAACTTTGCTGTAAAAATTGGTATTTTATCGTGTTGATGGGGCAATAAATTTGATAGTGTAAGGTCACTAAATATATACGAGTATGATAACGTAGGCATTAACCTCTTTAAATTATTTGTGGAAATTTCTCAGAATTCACTCTGGGTTAAATTTTTGACTGCTGCCAACGTTTCGATGGATAACACTTCCATCGTCATCAGGGTAATGATGCCCGGGCCGCCTGTTCTCCCTTATATAGGGTGTTGGACGGTTACGTCCGACTGACCATTGTTGTTACTTCTTTCCGTTAGTATTTTGAAATTAACGGTTTCCACCCTTGATTTATCGAGTACCCCCAGTCCCGATTAAAGTTATTGGGCCGAAAATGTATATCTATGGCTTCTTTAAATAGGCTTTCCCAATAACCATTGGCCTTGCATACCTATGACTTTCGCATCACTAAAGGAGATGAGATGGCCCTCCTTTAGGCTATGCTTCGCCACGGCGGATTTTTCAGGATGATACAACCTAATGCATCTCCTGTGTTCTTTTAAGCCTGTTTCAATCGTGCAGCCTGTTTCACCAATGTATATTTTTCCACATTGGCATGGAATTCGGTATACTCCCGGTGTCTTGAGTGCCAAATCGTCCTTTAATCGGCTGAGATGAGCTCGCATTTTTTTTGGTGGTTTATGAATAACTTGGATGTTATGACAATTCCAAATCCTTGATATTTTCCATGCGACAGTAGAAATGTACGGAACAGAATCTCTGGCTGTGGGTTTTTCTTGAAATTAATTTCTATTTTAATTTTTTCATGATATCACTGGGCTAAACCTATGTCCCTCAGCAAATTCTACCGGAGATGAGAAAAAACCCAAATGAATATGTCGTACCCAAATTGTAGACAACATCTTTCATCATTGATCGTGGCGCCAATTTTGAGAAGTAAATTTTATGGACTCGTTCAAAAGTGTACGATGATGGTCCTCTTATGAAATCGAAAGCGCCGAAGTTACCCCTTGATCAATTGGTGACATATGCATAGCCTGTTTTTTTCTCTGTTGTGAGGAGGCATAGGTATAATGAGAAAAACCATGCGTTATAATTAGTGAGGCCAGTTTGGATGAAAGTAATTTAATATCAGTGACTTTCTCTCGGAATTTATGGAGCCTTTTGCAGGTAAAGGGGACTAATATTTCTTTTAAATATGCCAAACCACTGATTCCAAGGATAACCTTGCATGTAGATAATGTGATACATTTCAACAGACCATTTTAGCAGTCAGTGAATTTTCGTAGTGAAGGGATTCATAAATATTAGAGTTCAAAAATTTCTCTGAAGAGCGCACTCTCTCTGAATTTATGACACAACTCCGTTTTAAAGGTCTGTGTGCAGATAGTTATAGCATTTCTAATGACTGATCCGGATAGCTGTCTCGCTCCGACGTAACCTACTGACCCACTACCTATTAACCTAGAGCATAAATATAGCAGCGCTACCAGTAATGAGTTTTAATGACCACTACATTGCGCCTGACCTCTGCTATATGCAGTAATTAGTGCGACCGCTTCGGGAAAAATTATTTTTAGATTGCGTGTATGAAATAAAATCAATGTCGTTGTAGATGGAGTTCCATAAGTACCGGTAGGTGGCCAATGATCCAGGCTGTACCCGATATCGTGAAGAGCATTAGAAAACCTGCTGTAGAGGGATGTAATTCCTTTGCGGCGAAGGACAAAAAAACACAGGAAAGCTCTTCACAGCGTTAAAAAAACTGATTCAAGTGAATACAGAACGTTATGTAGATGGTGGAAATGCTTGGCTTAATACTTGCTGGAGACTCGGAGGAAATACACTGGGCTTAGATCCTGAAAAATTAAGGGAAAGTTCTCATTTATGGGGTCGAAGATCGGATGTAATTAGACCTTTACAGCCCACGCTAATGACGATAAATATATGCATGTCGTGCCGGGATAATGCTCGCTTTCCAGCTGTTAAGTAGCCTTCTGCAGTTATAGATTAATCATAGTTTAATATTTCGTTAATAGTTCAATAGTTAAGTGATTCGTTCAACATACGTTTTTCACAATCACTCATTCTTTTATAGGCTGCGCATACAACCGTCGGCTTTCCTATCCGTAATTTGTACGCATCTTTTTATCTCTTTACTAGCTGTGCCCTGCATGCGTTGCAGTGGCTCTTTTTCTTTCTCAGTTGGCACACACATACATAGCAGAAAAAAAAACGAATTTGTGGCCCAGTTCAATTTAATCCTCTTACCAACATAGGAATTCATAATTCACAAATGTTGGCATTAATTTTCCTTTCATGCCTAAGCTGCGGTTTCCAAGTAAATTAAATATTCTATTGTTGAAGTAGTGCAAACATTTAAGATTTTCGAGTTTGAAAATCCAATTTTAGGATAATGCGAAACTTATACGAAAGTCGATTGCCAGAATTAAAAAAATAGCAAACAAAGAGACCACTGAACCGAATCTTACTCTGCGTATAAATAAATTTCATGCCTTTTAACACAAATTATATCTCACTGATATGATTCTGATGCACGCGATGTTATGTCTCACTGATACGATTCTGATGCACGTGATTGAGCAACTAGTAAACGATCTGCTTCGTTGCTTGCTTGTCGTTCCTCGCTTGTTTTTGAGAAACTCGTGTGTCAACACTCATTCGTTGAAACGACTCGCGCTCCTCCTATTGTACAATGGATTCAATAAGTCAGATAGTTCGCGGGCGCGCGCACATTAACTCACCAAACTTTCATCGTAATCTGATGAATGTTATTGGAGCGTGTAGAAGACGAACAAACAAAAATTCATTTTTATATCTCTTTATATATTCTTTCATATTTCGAAAACATTCGCTCAGCATACGCAAAAAAACTTCCGCATATTCATTTATTTCATTATATAAATTCATCATACAATCTTTCAAAAAGAGTAGATGACCCGAGCGAATATTTCGCACAGTGTGCAGCTTCTTCCTGTTTCTTCCTTCTTTCTTCCTGTTCTTCTACCTGTCGAATATTTCGCACAGTGTGCAGCTTCTTCCTGTTTCTTCCTGTTCTTTTACCTGTTTCCTCCCATGGACAATTATATGTTATTTATGTTTGTGTTAGAGATACATAACGTAAACGTAAACAGTAAATTGTCACACTGATTGCATGTAGAATGTAAACAATATAACTAAACGATGTGTTAATAGATGGCGCCTCCTACAGTCTTTTAAGCACGTAACCATTGCCGACATATTAGTTGATTATATTGTCAACAGATGGCGTTGTATCATTTTTTTAGCAAAAACTTTAATTTTAAACAATTTGTCTATTTTTCATCAATATTGGGTAACATAAGCTTTAAAACAATGTTTGAATCATTAATTTTGATGAATTATTATGGCAGTTATGGCGTTGCGACAAAAAAACACCCTTGAGAAATAATATATACGGATGCGTGGAGTCGAAATACCTCGAGCGAGTAATCGACATGGAAAAATCGAAACTTTTAAGTCAAATTAATGGGTAAATAGTTAAATTTGAGATTGAGATTGTATTTTTTGTCAGAAGCCGGTGATTCAACGTTTAAAATGATACCTCATTTATCACTGTAGGTGCAGTATTAACGGGGCATATACGGAATGACAGAAAAAGACCTTTCTGTAATTATATATGTGATCTACTTTGATCTTCGACGTGTTCATTCTCAATACAATCCTCTCTGTTTCATCGCAACTAAATTATCCAAGGGATCATTTTATCTTTGTGGTCTCTCATACGGCAACACAGATTCATCCGCTTTGAGGAGAACACCAACAGCTGTATCTCCGGCCGTAGAAATCAGCAAATAAAAATCGCCGATAAGAATTCAACCTGTATAAGCAGCATGCATAAGCTAACGACGTTTAATTGGAGGTATTAGTGGAGCAGTTGCGTTCTGCCAGAAGGTTTTTGAGGGCTTAGCGTTATGTAACCGTATGAATAATTCCATTGTCCAAAACCTTTCAAAGCGTATCGCCTTGCGCATGCACGAGATGTTTCGAGCACGTGGTCGCGCGTGTATTAAGTAACGGAGGAACCTCGGATGCGTCGCGGCGTATTTAATATTATAATATATTCCGACCGTGTGCCAATATCGTGCACCGAAAGCCGATCTCTATTCGCCTCGCGAAGTTGGTTCAACTTTCTCCACCGTTCCCCTTGAGGTCGCCTCACTTGCAGTGACCACAAGAAGCACTTATCTCCGTCGCGGAATTTCGTGATCACGTCTTGTTAACTGGTATTTGTTTTTGCGAGCAGATCGTTTTGAAAGGTGAGCAGTTTCAAAATTCTCCGTGTCATGTCTGTGCGAAACCATGTAGGGAAGTGAATCTCAGCGCTTCTTCTTTTGAAACTGTATCGGGTTTCACTTCATACGCAGAAGTAAACTGTAATAGATGATAAATAGCACTTGTTTGTGCAATGTTTTACCTGATTCATTCTATTCATCTCTATAAGTAAACCCAAATGTACGGCAAATGAAAATGTTTAGCTCATATAAGAACTGAAACTCTGTTCAACTTTGTGGAGTTCCTTGTTAAGTAGTAAAAAGTTCTTTTACTCTCTACTGGTCAGTTCTCTCACTGGCATAGGTCAGTGAGCACTTGATGATGATGTCAAGCATTAAAATCCGGATTTTGTAATAAATTGATCTGTCAACTGACCAGTGGAGTGTAATAGTTATGTTTACTTAACAATATATATGTTTAACTCACTTTATTGTGCAACTAAAAAGTTATATACTCAACTTTGAGCTGTACATAAATGTTTGCCTCGCCGTGACGAATACTAAAAATGTTTACCTTCCTTCTGAAGATGCACCGCATCTACCTAGAGGTATGCACAAATGGTTGTCCAGATTATTTTACCTTAGACCAAGAAGTAAAGCTAAACAGAGCGTAGACAGAAATGCTAAGCCCGCTTCATTCTGAAAGTAAGAATTTATCAACTCAAGTACGAGGTATGTGTTGATGTTTGCCTAACTTTTGTCGTATAAAATGAAAGAATGAAGTCTTACTATGAGGTATACCAAAAATGATCGCCTTTTGTCGCTGAAGTTGCACCACATCTACTACAAGGTATACGCAAATTTTTGTCCAGATTCATCCAATTTTGGCCTAGAAGGAAACCCTAATCAATGGTAAATAGAAATGTTTAGCAAACTAAATTCTGAAACTAAGAAATTGTCTACTTAGCTGCGAGGAATTTGTAAATGTTTGCTCAACTCTTGTCGTATGAAATGAAGGATTTATGCCTTACCATGACGCATATCTTAAATGTTTGCCTTCAATTTGTGAAGTTTCTCCTGATATACTATGCAGTATGCACAAATGTTTTTCCCAGATTGTGTCTTTACACCAAGAAGTAAACCTTAACAGGTTGTGAATACAAATGTTTAGCTCGCTTAGTTCTGAAACTAAAAAGTCGTCTCAACTTAGCTGCGAGACATTCATAAATGTATGCCCAACTCTTGTCGCATGAAATGCCTCACCATGGCTGATTCGCGAATTGATAGTTTCTCTGTGGCCCGGTTGCTTGGATGTTGAGATAAGGCGACCGAGCGCTGTGGTTATTTGCGCCGTTGAAGACTGGTGAATCGGTTGGAAAGTAAATGCTTAAATGGGTTTGGTGGGTGGAACGATGATGATTGGTAACCTGCTCATTAAAACAATTTTTAAGCTTGAAAAAAAATCTTGGACCACAATTTACTTAAGTGTAACCTCTGATGCGTTGGAACTTAACATTTAAGCAGTAATAAAAGTGATACAAAAACTGTGCTATACATTTTTTCCTTAGTGAAAACATGATATGACCGCAGTTTCCGGCGCAGTACTTGACATTTTGTCGTAATAAAATTATATAATGTGTTTCTGTGGTACTGGGCTCAGCGATACTTCTTGATAAATTATTGCGATAGGTATTAGTGCGACATTATTTAAATTATAAGAAATATATTATTTCGCGTTTTGAAGAATTAATCTGTACATATCTATTACAATTGTTACGAAATATACGTAATATAGCGTAATTATACATGTTAACATAGCATTTGCGTTTTCCCTTAAGATATCACCAATATTAGGCACACCGATACGAAGTATCACGCAGAGCTCTGCGTCAGCGGAAATTGCTCCATCCACGAAGACCAAACCGAAATTATTTTGACCTCGGCTAGAGATAAAAAATTCCGATTCAGCGATCTTTCGGATTGGAATTGCCTGTTACGATAATTAAACTTTTTTGCACACTATCGCTTGCCGTTTAAATGAGACGTTTCAATCTAATGCACATTGTACTCGAGAGTGATGACCGAATCAAAAAACATTTTTCAAGTGATTTCGTTGACAGTCAATCAGTGCACTGAACTCTGATAGGACGGCGATGATAAATAGTTAACATTTGCAGAAGTCCGGCCCTCCAACTTCTAGCATCATTGGGTACATTGATGAATTCGCTCAACAGTCATCCTCGTTATAATCTCTCAGGATAATTACATCAGCGTTGGAAATACGAAATCATTCGGAAGGTTTATCCAAAGGTTGAATGACTAGTCCAATCAATAATGCACGGCCTGGTTCTCTTATTTGTTTATCCAATAGGGAGAACGACCCACACACGGCGATCTTGGATGTTTATGGGGAGTCTTCTCTGCTTTCGGTTTGATGTGCTCCGTCAGTTAAAATGTAATTAAAAACGGAGTGGTCATGGTGAAATGAGAGCGGGTTAGTGAGTCACGATTGCAAAATGTTTCTAAGGAGAATTGAGGATATAATCGTCTAACTATCTATCGACCAGAAAAGAATAGAAGCCTTCAAAGCCTGGTGCTGGAGATAAAATGATGCTGAAGCCATGATGCTGAAGATAAAGTGGACGGAAAAAATGAGAAATGATGAATTGTACAGAAAAGTATAAAAGTAAAGGACTATATGGAACACCATAGAGAAAAGAAGGACCAGATGAACTGGACGCAACCTGAGACACAATGGGTTTGTGAAGAGCATAAAAGCATTGAAGGCTAAATGGTGGGAAAAGTCCCCACAGGAACACCCAGGAATAAGTTCATGGACCATATAAAGAGGAAAGTACATAGGGAAAGATACCTGGAGATTAAGGAACTAGCATTTGATAAGGAACGGTGGATGGCTTCAGTCAACAAATCTTAGGATTTAGCGACCATTGATGGCAGTGATCGTCTAGCTTGTACGCAGTGGAAATAAAAATGCGCTTGTGCGTGTGAATCTCGAGCAGCAAAGATCTGCATGATGCAAAAAAGGCTGAGGTGATAATTGTGTTAATACAATGAGCCTACTGCTATAACAAAAATTTGAATTTCCTTAATGCCACGGGTTCAAAGTTTTTGGTTCAAGGTTTTTTGGTTAAAGCTAATTGGTGGGAGATATCATTTCACCTAGAAATCAGTGAACTTGGTCTCATTTTTAAAGTAAAATATCTCACCCTTCCAGAGTTGCCAAAAAAATTTGTCCCTTACGGCTATCCGAGATATTTGCCAAAATGTCCCAGCCATTTTACTTGGGATAAGGTGTTTGTATGCACTCCAGACAGGCGTTATTTATTGAGAGAAATTTCCAACTTCTATATGTCGTCTGAAAAAAAATGTCTGATATGTATGTTTCCTCAACTATTTTTAAAAATAAATCATAATATCACTGGAGAGTACTGTTGTTGATTAGTTATGGATGGTTTACCCTGGAAGTGTACCGTAGAAACTGTATTTCGGAGAGAGCTGTACTGAAAATGAGCTGAGTCACAGTGCAGGAATTGTACTGTGGTTTAACCTGTGCTGAAACTGTTTTTTTATAACAGTACTGGAAGTAAACTGTTGCAATCAATCGGCAAAAATGCTGTGTTATGTGAAAAAATGTACTGTTTGTTTCAATTTAAGTGCTGTAATGTTTGTTATTTTTCGGTTTCATTTATTATGATGTATTTATTCAACGTTGTAATGATATGGTGGTTAGTTTTTCTTTGCTATCTGTTGTTTAATTTTTTTTACTATTTTGATTGATTGTTGAATGTTTATTTTTTCGTGTGGGAGTAAATGGGTTGTTGATTGGAAGTGTTTATAGGACTGTTGAGAATTTTGGAGAGACGTTGTTTACGATTGCTCCAAAAGAAGATGTGTTTAAAAGATTGTTTTATTGAAAAATAAATAATTGATTAAACAAAGGTCCGACGAGCCCGTTTCCAGTCCAGTTGCAGCAAAGTTGGAGAAAAGATCCACTTAAGTCACAGCATATTTTTTTTTCTATGATCACTTTTGAACAGCATTCCTCTCTCAAAGCTAGCATACATCGCTGCGTGTTTGTGCTCGATCGTGCATAGGGAGAGGAAGGTAATCGCTATCAATTTGATTATGACCATCTGCAGAAATTGCATCAATCACGCCTATCCCCCCTAAATTCACTCCTCCGTCCATAGGGGGCGTGTGGAGGGAAACGGATGGATAAGCCTCGTGACGTGGTGAGACAATGGCGCCCGGAGTCGCCTGGGGCGAATTTAATTAATCACGCCCCGGAACGCCGCGCCCCCCGCGTGTTGTTCCCTAAATGTTGGAATATCGAGACCCCCGTGTGAAATCTCTCTCTGCACGACGGGGATTTAGTTTGGTTGATGGATGAAACATAGATTGCGGTCTAAATGCTCGTTCACAATTACATTACTCCGAGTGACATAGCTTATTCTCATTCCGAAAGCAAAGATGTGAGTGGAGATTATAGCCAACCGTAGAGCACGACTGCCAAAACTTGTCTGACAAGCAAATGATGAGACCTACGATGGATCGAGTTTCGAGAGTTCTTCGATGCAGCTATTTTCAGGTGTAGTATCGATAGGACTATTTTATTGTAATATAGTTGTATTTAAATTGAATATTTGTTGTTGAATAGAAGATTCTTACATTCTAAATCGTTTGTCTTTTCCGCATCCATCCACAGTGGAGATGGGTCGTTCGCGACCGAACGGGTCCGATGGAACGGGTCCATGGGCTGACCGAGGACCTTAGGAACGACTTCTATGGAAGGACGCGACCGTTCCTTTGGATCCTTTGTTCCTCTCGATCCGTGGGTCCTTTCGGTCCTTCCGGTCCTTCGTTCTTTTCGGTCCATCGTTCCTTTCGGTCCATAATTACTTTCGCACCTTCCCTCCTATCTTTAAGTGATAGGGCGTTCTTTATAACACCCCAAAAATTCATCTTCTGATGCTATCGGTGTAATTAACAGCACTTATTTTCTTCATTTAAATTCATCCCATTTGCGACATCATGTAATAAGTTAGAAATATATCTTACATCTTTTAATTCATTCAAAATTCTTCAAGGCCATCTTTACGGTGCACTAAGTATTTCTAGCTTGTTGTGTTTTCTTTAAACATTAAGAATACTTTAAAAATAAAAATACGTGACCACCAATAAAAAAGAAACGGTGAACGAGTGAGCAGGAACGAATCCCAAAAAGGACCCGTTCATAGTAAACGAGTTCCCAAAAATGAACGGGTTTGCTCATATCTAATCCACAGGTGACTTCACAACATCACCGTCTTTTTCAATATGGTTTCCAAAGGAGGGAAGAGATATCGAGTGTAGCAATCGATTGCTTCCCGCATATCGATCGTTCAGCAGGCCTTGCTATTGGCAGTAAATAGGAGAAAGTTGAATTGGTCTCAACTCCAAGCCATGGCAAGTCGAGCTAGGTCGCCTTATGTCATTGTGATTAGGCAGACGCTATACACGAGGTCTCATCTCATAAGATCGCAGGCAGGAACTTTGATGCTAAGGCGTCCTCAGCGTACGGCGAGAAATAAATACATTAGTAAATAAAGCCCTATAAGGGTGCATTTTTTCTTGGGTAAAGTGTCTTTCTTATGAGAAAAAACACTCATTTTTACTTTCAAATTACTTAAGGACCTTGCGGTGCGGGCTTCCTATAACTTCCAGGGATAACTAAGTCGCTTTTGATCACTAAGTCGTTGTGAACTGGCAGATGGTATCCCTGTGGTCTCATCTTATAAGATCGCAGAAAGGTACTTTGATGAGAAAACATTTTCAGCTTACAACGTAAAATAAATACCTAAGTACATAAAGCCCTCTAATAGGTGCAAGTTTTACTTGGATATAGTATCTTTCTTGGGAGAAAACACACATTTTTGCTTTCAAATTACTCAAGACCCTTGGAGTACAGGCTCCCTGTAACAACCAGGGGCAGGAATTTAGTCACTCCCCAAATTGAACATTTTTAGAGATGAATATTATCACATTTATCAGGCTCAAAAAATTTTGCCTACCTTGAGAAACTCTATGTTAGCCAGTGATTCAACTGTCCCCTTTACCTTGACATTAACAACTGATCTGTCGATATCCCTGTATACCAAAATCGAATAAATGTGAAGTTTTTTCATACCGTGTTCAGGGAGATAAGATCGATCTATTTTTTTGTTGTCAATATTTTGAAGTGCATTTTTTCCATTCGGGAACGTCGTAGAGTCTCTTAAATTTTAGGGGGATTAAGATGGGAGCCCCTAGAGACTCGGAGGCTGCACGCTAGGCTTAGGTTGCTTGCTCAATTCCGAACTGATGTGTTTCAGAGCGACACGAAGAATATTATCATGACACCTCACTACACCTCTAGGTCTGACAGATGCGATAAAATAAGAGAAATACACTTCCGAACAGATAGGTGCAAAAACTCGTTCTTTCCGAAAACAATAAGCGACCACAATAAAAATTGAGCTCCACTAAATACACCCCTATAATTCATGTCACCATTTCATCTCCAAATAACTTACACCTTTACACGGCTTGTGACCTAACACCCTCTGCCACGTGACCATGCGGCGGCTCGTGGGATATTATGTAGTTGTAGTAAATTTAAACTAGGTCATAAGGTTTATGCCCGAATTGACTGTCTTTTGTGAGTGCGAAGGCGAGAAAATATCGGAGGAAGTAACGGAAGGAAGTCACTTGTTGGCGGAAGAAGGTGCTGGAAGTTTTCGGGAACGCTAAACACAGACGAATCATTATATTTTTCAAATGACTTGGAGGCTGGGAGGCAGGGGAGTTCTAGCGCTGCGTTGCCAAGATTATTATCCGTCAGCCGGAAAAACCGCGTGGCCCACAATGAGAGACGACCTGAGGTGATGAGGTTTGGCAACAAGGAAGAAGACTTAGGAATTACATACAACGGAGATCTAAGAGCAAATGAATTTTAGAGACTCTTAAGCCACGCCTACAGTACTTTGATTGGCTCTGCGAAAATCACGTGGCGAACAACTTTCCCTTAGCTCACCCCCACAATATTTTACTACTGCCTCCTAGCCCCCCCAAGATATTTTAAAAAGATTATTGTGTCGTGTGTACATATTGGCTAAATAAAGAAAGGAAATCTCCGAGAAAAATTCCTGCTAAAAAAGCTTAGGAGATGGATAGAATGGGCGTGGTTGTTGCGAAGGTCTCTAGTTGATTAATCATGGTCAATTCGATGTATAGAGGACAAATTTGAAAGAGAAGCAAAACGGAGTTGTGGTGTTATGAGTATTCCACAGAGCATTAAGTTTTACTTTGGAATCAGGGAGAACGCTGTCTGATACTAAATAAAACTGATATATCATAAAAGGCACCTGCTGATAAGCCACGAATGGCTTAGTAGGACCATAAAGTTGTAAAATCGGTTAAATAGTGTGCCTTTTACCTGATTTTTATGATATATATTTTATATGAAAATACTTTTATATTTTAGCTTAGAATTTGTATATTTTTTGTGAACTTAGTTATTAAAATAAATAAATGGTCTCATTATGAAAAAATGTGCTGCCAGACTACGTGTTAAAATGGTATTGATTCGGCAAAAAAAAAACAAAATCTTTAAATTTAAATTTTGAGGCTCTTATCTAAACTTACTACTGCTGATGAACACGCATGCAAATTTTTGCGCATAACTTCGCGTAGGCAATATATAGCTCCGGTCATGTTTAAACTTGGGTCCCGATCGACGGCCGAAGCCGCGGCAGTCGATAATTGGCGCATTGGGGCGCCTCGTGTGCTAATGACGCCGAGGTCTGCGCCGCGGGCGTCTCATTTCGCATTGGTGGGAGAGTGAGGGCACTTCGCTCTGCTCTAAGGGCGTCCGAGTGGGGATAATCACTTGTTAAGCTGGTGAAAAATGCTTCTTCTGCCAGACAGAGAGAGTTTTTTTTATTATTTCTTCTTCTTTTCCGATCGCGCACATCAGATCGAACGTTTCCGAACCCGCTTTTTTCCGCCTCCTATCGTCTCACAAAAAGCTATTGCTAAAGAAAAACACAGGCTACCTCAGTCTGAGGTGAGAACATGTGTGTATTGATATGTCTGATGTATGCATACCATTGAGGTAGATGGAGAGGGCATTACGCCATCAAACTGTTGCCTGACAGCCGAAATCGCAAAATAGATGGTTATCCTTGCTCTCTTCTCTTACATTCCTATGGATAACACGATGGAAAGGGTGAATTAGCGGACGTATAGCTAGAAATTCTCACCATATATTTGTAATTTAGGGCAAGTGTCGATTGAAATATGCACTTACTACTTAGCGCTTTGTATTCTACACAGTTTTACCTTATTTTTAACTGGGAATATTGGTAGTTGTTAAGTGAAATAAGAAAATATATGCCAGGAGAAATCATATTCAAGGAGAAAGTATATGCTGATTTCTAGTTTGTAATTGATGGAAAACACTGCACTATGGCAAAGGTAGTGTGTCAGCCTGTAAACGCACAGGGATAGTGGAAATTGAAGGAAAGGAGATGGGAAAACGGCAGATTGAACGGATTGGAAACTGAAGGCTGAGAGGTGGTCGGTAAGGTGAGGGCTTAGGAAAAATTATGAAGGGTAATATGTAAGGAAATGTGATGATGGAATAGGAGGTTAGTTTATGAAAAGAAAATTATGTGTCTACTCCAGGTAAAAACTCAATTGAATCGATGTCGCACCAACACTTCTCAGACTACGATCTTAACTGCATCCACACACCACGATATTCAGTGAAGAATTAGCGCAACGTGGGCCGGAGTTATCATCGTTTCAGTGCTTAGGACTTTTCCCGGTAGGTACGTCTATCTATGTTGGAGTCTCTGATAGGATAATTGTGGTAAACAAAGATGGCGGACAGGCCACGCACATGCTATTCCCTTTCAGGTTAGACGAAGTCTTAAGAGATTGATTATTGCTTTTAGACCTAGAAATATGGCTCTCTTTTGGTTATCTCCTCCATAATACCCTTGTCTTACACCCTTTCCGCTTGTCTTAAACTCATGAATTTTCCTTGTAAAATATATCTTATCTTTCCTTATAATGAAATTTAAAGTGACATTGGTTGAAATGAAACAGAAGTACTGCCTAAACATACCTAATCCTGCATTGCTGCTCGGGGATGCCAAAATTATATATCAAAGTTATAGCTTTAAGGTCAATAGAACGAGCCATCTTTCAATAATTTCCCCCATAATGACCTACTAGATGACCCGAGCGAATATTTCGCACAGTATGCAGCTTCTTCCTGTTTCTTCCTTCTTTCTTCCTGTTCTTCTACCTGTCGAATATTTCGCACAGTGTGCAGCTTCTTCCTGTTCTTTTACCTGTTTCTTCCCATGGACAATTATATGTTATTTATGTTTGTGTTGGAGATACATAACGTAAACGTAAACAGTAAATTGTCACACTGATTGCATGTAGAATGTAAACAATCTAACTAAACGATGTGTTAATAGATGGCGCCTACCTAGGTCTTTTAAGCACGTAACCATTGCCGACATATTAGTTGATTATATTGTCAGCAGATGGCGTTGTATCATTTTTTTAACAAAAACTTTAATTTTAAACAATGTCTATTTTTCATCAATATTGGGTAACATAAGCTTTAAAACAATGTTTGAATCACTAATATTGATGAATAATTATGGCAGTTATGGCGTTGCGACAAAAAAACACCTTTGAGAAATAATATATACGGATGTGTGGAGTCGAAATACCTCGAGCGAGTAATCGACATGGAAAAATCGAAACTTTTAAGTAAAATTAATGGGTAAATAGTGAAATTTGAGATTGAGATTGTATTTTTCGTCAGAAGCCGGTGATTCAATGTTTAAAATGATACCTCATTTATCACTGTAGGTGCAGTATTAACGGAGCATATACGGAATGACAGAAAAAGACCTTTCTATAATAATATATATGATTCTCGCAAACCTCTATCGCATCTTTAACGCTTATGCATTGCTTCATACATGCTTCCCTATTCTTAAGACTCCAAATATTCCTCCTGCTGTATCTACCTCAGCGATGAGATTCACCAGGACAAAGAAAGCGAGGCTAGTGATTAAAGTTGGAGGACACAAACTCTTAGTAGTGCGCTAAAAACTTGGGTTGCACGCTAGATGAAAACGGACGTAGTAGCAAAGACATACGAAAAAGAATAGTGCTAGCTAAGGAGCGTTTAGTAATAGAAGGGAGCTGATGACGGGGACATTGGGTAAGGATATGAATAAGAGGCTGGTGAAGAGCTTGATATGGAGCGTAACGTTGTATGGGGCAGAAACGTGGACCCTCAGAAAAGAGGACGAGAATGGGCTGCTGGCATTCGAGATGTGGGTGTGGAGAAGGTTAGGTGGACGGAGAGGAAGACTAACGAGGAAGTGCTTGAGACGGTGGGTGAGGAAAGGAAACTTCTAAATGAAACCTGGGATAGACAGTGTAGGTGACTGGGGGAGTGCTATGGGTTAATTAAGAGTTGGTTACTGGTCAATTATTATGCCATATAAATGGTTTTTGCTACGGAATCACCTATCACTTCATACTCTGAATCATTGGTGGATGAGAGAATTAGTTATAGTAATCATGTATTCCACGATGAAGATTTTTTCATGATCCCAATTGAGTCTAATTTGTAAATCGTACGGTGTTCATTAGCAAAAATAAGCTGCAAAAACACTTGGGCACTTTGGTTCTATGCATTATTGGACAGGTTGATTCTGGGAATACGCAATTGATTTCCACCAATATAATGTATTTCAATATGTCCATTTCAACCATTTAATGATCCGTCGTTACTGTAGTAAGCGACATTTGCAGAACTACGAATGAAAACATAATTTGAAAGTGAGCCACCATCAGTCTCCTTTTTCCATATTATGTCGACTGAAATTAGTCTTTGAGCTACTTTTTCAGTCAGACTGATGTAAAGACAGACGGAGAGCGACTCAGTGGGAAGTTTGCTTCAATGTTGTCTCAAAATCCGAAGATTATTCACATTGACGTTAAATTGATCAATTGGTAGAAACAAACAATGTTTTTTTTTGGTCCCCTGACTTTGTACTTTGAAAGATGGTCTGTATTTTGGAACGCATGTGATATAGTAATAGCAGCGTTATGCCTGGAAATGCTCAACCGAGAGAGTTGTTTACTAGGCGAAGAAAATCAACTACAGGTCCTCTTCACAAAAGAGCTTAAGAACTGGCTTGATGTGGAGCGTTAGGGGAGGTGTACTCAAAAGGAGAAAATGAGAATAAATTAGGCACACTTGTCAAGTTCGTTTAAAAAGTATGGAGGGTGTGTGACGGATAGAAATGTCGGGAAAACGACGTGATCAGTGATGCCATAATGCGGAAGAAATTTGTTGTAGAATGAAGTGAAGGCTGTGTAATTGGACGGAATAGGTATTAAGAATCATTGGGAAATCGTGGGCGGTAATAGATAGGAGTTTTACTCGGCAATGTAGAAGGGTCATAAAAGTTGTTTAAGGACAGGATTACGATCAACCAATTCTGACACGGCAAATGCAGTGAATGGAAACCCGCTCTTACTCGAATATTAAGATCTGGGGGTTCAAACTACAGAATATTGTTCCCAAAAACCATGCCAAAGTTGCTAAAATGATTTTGACGCTTGGCAAGATTTTATTTAATTCTAAGACGGACAATTACGACCGTATGGACAAAAGTGGAGTGTATAAATTAAAGTGTGAGGACTGTGGTATTTGTTATGTTGGACAGACTGGTAGAAGTTTTAAATACAGAGTGAAGGAACATCGAATAAGTTTTATACTTAATGATGGAAAATCTTGTTTTGCAAATCATTTATGCCGGTGTAATCATTTTAGCAACTTTGACATAGATATTTTACATCGTAATGACAAAGGGCTTAAATTGGATTTTATGGAAAAATTTGAAATTTTCAATAGCCCGGATGAACTTTGCAACGATGTTGTATTCTGTTCTGACTCACCCTTGTTAAAGCTAAGCGTCTCTATAACAAAACCCTGACCTTCACCCACACCCCACTTTGTCTCTGTTTTACGTCATCGACCTTCATATGTTCACCCAAACTGTTCTTTCTTTCCCGCTCCCACTTCCCCCCCTCGCTCTATTTCCCCGCCCCTCTCCCCCCACGCCTCTTCCATATACCCCCTCCTCCTACCTTGGCTCTGGTCGCTCTGGTATAAATACATGTGAGAGTTTCTGTCCCATCTCTTTGAAAATGACATAGTATGTCGAAACCATGGTCGGTGTTGAAGTAGTATATTAAAGTGTGGATATTACTATTGTTGTGTTGTATTACTATTGTTGTGTTGTATTACTATTGTTGTGTTGTATTACTATTATTGTGTTGTATTACTATTGTTGTGCTGTATTACTATTGTTGTGTTATATTTTATCATGGATATATCGCATTTCCACCAAGTTAAGCCTGAAACGATTTCATACGTTCGAATATTAAGTTGACGTTAAAATACGTGCTGAAATCAGCTCCGTAAACTCGGAAACATTATCGGAATTAAAAACAAATTCCATGCGGTTGACTTTGTTTGCTGACATGTAGTTTATTATTTCAGTGTTCTGGAATTTGCTGAAATACGCGGCCGGAAATACGGTGTATTTTTCTCAGGTGTTGTGTTTTGTTTACAAAATTTACACTCTAAGCAAGCTTCAGTGAATAGCTTCGTCTGGTCCATTACCGCGTTTTCTCGACAGCAGTTTCCACAGTTCCTACATATTTTATATTTGCATTTTCCAGCTCCATCTCCGGTATTAGCTCAAAACACAAGACTCGCCTGCTGGCTTATGTTTTGTGATTGGATACAATTATGGAATGGAAAATAAGTCTTTCTTCTTGCTTCCTTAGTTCTTATTACTGATTTCATTACTAAAATCAGTGATAAGAAATTAGTATTAAATACGATTCATTTCCAACAACAATTATGCTGCTAACGCGATGCAATTTGAGGCATGTATTGCATTCAGCTCGAGTTTCGGAAGTGAAGTAAGCATCATGTGAAAAACGTTATACCAATCCACATGGGTTAAATGGATTTATTTCATTTGTTACATAAACATTTTCCTTTGCCTGGCAGGGTATCTATGACGTAGGTAGGTAAGTCATACGGTAGTTATTTATGTGCCAATGTGATTGTGCCAAATTAAAGAAAAATCGACTACACTGAATGCACGAACATGACTTTAATTTAATTGGTTAGAGATTTTACGAACTTTAATCCCATCCCCCAGAGTCGTGTTAATTTATGCCTAACAGCTAAATCCTGTGGCTCATAATCGCGTCTAATGAGCGCCATTTCTTTGCCTTTTTTTCAAACATGATTTTAGTTCAAATTTAAGCAGTGTTTTTGTTTTCAATTTTTCCAGCTCTCTCAGTCACCTTTTGGCGTTTATGCTAATAGAATTGAAATCGAATTCCTCTGCAGCGAAAATATTGGCGCCAGCGTCCTACAAATCACGGATAAGATAGAAAATTTATCATCATATCCCAGTTTTTGGCTGCCGCATTCCATGGTTTCAGACCGTGGAGTTATTTCAGTTCTGCCTCCGTAATTTTGTCCGGTATCATTTTCGTAGACGAAGTTGATAGCATATCCCTTTCGAATTCCTTGTTAATCCCATAACTAGCTCTCTTGCGGAGGGAAAATTCTGGGTAAGTGACAGCCAGACGCCTGCATTTAGATGCCGGTTCGCTTCCGATGGAAGTGCCTACGTGATCGGCATCGGAGAGATTCTAAATTGCAGACAAGAAAAAAAACCGGTTTTAACAAAGAGCGCTTTGAATGGCCTGCGACTTCTTTTTCTTCGTACCTCTTGGCCGTCCGACCATCTATGCCCTCAGAATCGTTTTCCCCATCAGTATCCCCCACCGAACTTTGTGGCTTAAAGGATACGTCTAGTTGGAAGATCGTGTTCACTTTGCAGGAAGCGGTGATGAGGATTCCTTTGTTTTTGTGAACGAAGTGTGTAACTCACCTTACATATAGTCTCTCTCACCTTTTAGAGGGATTAAGGTAGGAGCCCCTAGAGACACGGAGGCTACACGCTAGGCTTAGGTTGCTTGAGAAATTCAGAACTGATATTTTTCAGAGCCACATACAGAATATTACCATGACTCCTCACTACATCTCTAGGTTTGACAGATGCGATAAAATAAGAGAGATACATTTCCGAACAGATAGGTACAAAAACTCGTTCTTTCCGCACACAATAAGCGATCGCAATAAAAACTGAGCTCCACTAAATACACTCCCATAATACACGTCACCATTTCACCTCCCAAAACCTTACATCTTTACGCGTTTTGTGACCTAACACTCCGTGCCACACGTCTGTGCGGTGGCCTCCAGGATAGTATGTAGATGTACCCTCGGGTTCATTGGAGATAATAATAATAATTTCTTTGTATCTAACAGCCGAAGCCAATTACTAGATATGTGATATATAGACGAACACAAACAACCATGCCCAGGGAGGTGTAAATGTCCTACTCAGGCGGGACTCGATCCCACGACCGCTATTTGGCAGGCGAGAACTTTACCCCGCCGCCACCGAGGCCGGCAAAATTTTTCAAAACTCGGACTAGCGTTGATGCGAGGGAGTTTCTTGTGGAGTTACTTTACTTAATAATTTCATCATATTACTTAATAGTCAGGGTAGGTTTCACGGAAATAAGGTACCTGAGATGTTTCTGCGACAAAAGTAAGAATGACAGGGCTATAAATGAGTTGTTTAAGAAAGAAAATGGGGTGGATACTCCAAAAAAAGGGCATACATGGAAACAGTGGGCTTCGTTGGCTTGGCAATCTGAAGGAAAAAAGTTGAGGTTCGAATAAAACTGATATTTGATAGGTTTATTGAAATCATCTGACCTAAGTCGGCTTTGCAGATTATCACCGATAACTTTGGTGATAAATATGATCCTATGAATGTCATATTGCGAGAAGACTATTTGTTATAATTAATGTATATGTTAATTTCCAGGTTTTTGTAAGAATAGAAATTGGACGTAATTGTTAAAAATGGTTTTGGTGATGATTGTGAGAACTCTCGTTCATATTTCGGCACGAAGAATTATAGGTCTCTCCAATGACGAACATTTCTGGGTCCGAAAAAGCAGCAAAATAAGATAGACACATTGGCGAACAGATTAGTACAATACTTCCGTCTTCTTGTTCTTTCCACGCTTAATCGGTAGCAATTGTAGAAACTGAGCTCCATTCAAGACTTATCTGAAATACACTTCACCATACTTCCCCCAAAAACTTCATCCTGAACAACTTTGCACGACTGGTTTCCTAAGGGGCATCGGGTTGGTGTGGTGGTTAGAGTACTCGCCTACCACACGGGCGGCCAGGGTTCAAATCCCTGCAGTGGCGTATGTTTTTCAGTGGACCCCGATCCCTACTTGAGTGTCTTGTGGAGGGCACTTCAAGTGGAGTACTCCGTCTGTCGGATGAGACGTTTTGCCGTGTTGGCGCCTTTTGTTAAGAGCAGGCTAATGCCGACGCCGGGTTTCTATCCACCCTTCCTCCCTTACCTATCCCCTACGGCGCAAATGACCTCAGCTGTCGGTCGCCTCCCCAAATATCCAATCCTGGTTTCCTAACACCCCATGCCACACGCCCATATGGCGGCTCGCTAGGTCGTGTGTAGATCCGCAAAGCCTAATTCTTTTTCTTATATTTTTTAAACGGTTCCCGTCTCAATATTTACTCCTGACCGCCTGTATTTGTACCTTCTGCAACGATACAATGTGCTCTTATGTTATTTTCCACATTAAGAGGACGCGTCATACCCTTTGGTAAGGAAAAGTTCAGTCGAAAATCCACAAGATGGCGTCACTCGCACTGGATCGAGGCGTTTTGGTGTCAGCAGTCTCCTACTCCAGGATAACTCTCGCACAAGGCAACAGTCGTCGGTAAGTTTTAGCCAAGTCTCCGGCGCGTAAGTACAGGCAGCGCTTATATAAGATCTGTGAAAGAAGACTGAATTAATTGCATCACCGTCCGAGCACATCATGGCCGAAAACCATTCAGGTAGCTTGTCGAAATATACCAATTACAGATTCTATCTTACAACCGTGACGGCTGTTACTTAGCATTCCGATAGAGGAGGGATTGATACATCTACATTAGTTTTAGATATTTCAAAAATAATAACAGTTTTTATAAAAATATACCGTACATCTTGCCGTTTTCCTGACGGTTTAATTATGCTCCAGGATAAAATTTTCCTGTTTCAGATACGAGCCTCCCTTGGCAAAGGTCTATTCTTTATACTATAAACATTTCAAGTTGATGACGTAAGACTTAAACAAAAAATGTGGGGTCGGAAATCGTCACAAATCCGACCTGTCGAGCGGGTGTGATGCGTCGCCTTAATGACGCGTATTCCAAAATTTTTCCCATAAGGGATTCTTTGACGTGTGACAAAACCACCCGAGTCTCCTGTACTTAACTTCCATCAGCGTCGTGCGCTCGCAGCCTTTAAATGTTTCAGATTATGCAACGGAGACTGAGAGAAGAATAGGCAGGAAAGCGTCCGGACAACTCCGTTGTAATCCGCTACGCTTCTCGTATCGGTGTGAGTAATTAGTCATTCAGAAGTGTGTGCTTTTTAATTGGTTAGAAAGTCAATTCGCCCAAGGGATAGAATTGCCGACTCAATTTTTTTATTTTTTATTTTGCATCCGGCTAGATTTCTCGAGGTGCCTGGAAACTGGTTCGCGAAAAAATAATGCGTTAAAAATGGGCACTTCAAATGAGTGGGTGTGCCCTTGAAAATCTTGAAAAATAAATGTGAGCCTGCGAATAAAGCCGTGCTGAGATGGTAAAGTTTAGAGTGATATATATGGGCCGCGCAATCCCTTGGTACTTTTCTTAATTAACCTGAGGTAAAATTGCATTGGATTAATGGCAATGCTCACCATGTGATCCATACCGAGAATTTGATATAGGCACTTAAAAAATGTGTAATAAGCATAATTAATTGGCAGGTTAACCTTAAAATATCATGTTTTCACATTTACCAACGCCGACGAAGCCACGCTCAGCCATCAATTGCGTTTGGAAAGGGACAGCCATGAAAAATTGGCGTATCTAACTTGGCACTTACTGTGTGTAGCGATTATTTGCTCTTTATATAGCCATTCTTCTGTTTGGAAAAACTTTGACGCATGTTTTATCCCTATTAAGATGCAAGAAGACTGCCAATGGCAAGTGAGTTCCGCTAAACCAATAGTTGTGCTCACATGAAAGTTTTTTTTAAAAGTATTTGTGGAATTTCTTCCTGAGGCAATCGCAGCGCTGTAGTGCAGGTACTTCCATGGTTTCTGGGTTTCGCTGTGTGGCGTTACCTAGACGATGACGTTTCGTGGCCAATGCTGGCCACATCTTCAGATCAGGTTCTGAAGCTGCTCAGGTTCAGAACCTGATCTGAAGATATGGCCAGCATTGGCCACGAAACGGCATCGTCTAGATAACGGCACGTAGTGAAACTCGTAAACCATGGAAGTACCTACTTATTGGAATATTGGGTAGTTTTTGTACTGCTGTGTGTAGAAAGATGCCAAGGGTGGAAAAAGTGTTTTGGCATAATTCTGATATTAGAATTGGTGAAATATCCTTTAATCGTTAGAGGTGCGTAACCGTGCGCATTTAAAATTTTAGAATAGAATAGAAATAACATTATTTCCTCCTTAACCAATTACATAGGTACAATTTTTCATCACAATTTTCAATTTTGGTTTATGGGAATATAGTTATCCCAAAGGAAACCCTGTTTCCGGGCTACCATCATCTTATATCAAAAAAGCGGCGGTTGGTGCAAATACACAACAAATTTTTCCTAGTTGCAAAAAAAAGCAAATACCCTTCACAATTTACAGTGTGTTCATAGCATAACAACCTACACAAAATAGCAAACACAGCAAAACAGCAGTTAGTTCGCCGATTCTGTTTAGAAATGGAAAACATGAAATTCAAGGAATTTTGGCATTTTCAAATAAAAAAATGAGTGACTTCCCATACTAGGGTGTATCAGGTTATATTCTTATTTATATGAAAACTTGATTTTTAATACCCAAACTAACAAGAGATCGACCCGTATAACAAAAACATTTTACATCCCCAAATACCGCACAACAAAATATGAAAATGCACTCCACATCTCATCCTGTAAATTATGGAACTCGTTGCCTGATAGTACTAAATTTTCTAGGAATGTCTCACAATTTAAAAGGAGTATGGCTGAATTTTTGTATCCCAAATGTTCTCTCGCCTCTATATGAGAAGACAAAAGGATATGAGATGATATTGTTACATGTTACTTGTTCACTGTAATCATTTGCTGTTTTCTATCTTATAAAATATTCGTTTGTTTTCTTTTCATTTTTTCTTATTAATCGATATTACAGATTGTTCATTTTTGTTTTAACATACTATTTCGATTATTGATATTGAGACTGTTTTTTTCATTTTCATTTACCTCGCTCATTTCATATCTCTCTGCTGACTTGAAAATTGTTTGTTTGTTTTCCTTTTTTTGTAAGGATTTGTATTTTGTCTTTGTATTCCACTTCTCATGAAGGCATGTAAACTAATTCAATGTCCTAAGGGACTTTGTCCCAGGACAATAAAATTGTTTTCTATTTCTATTCTATCAGGTTGGAATTCAGGTGCATAATGATAGCAAATATGTTCATTATATAGTGTTAGAAATGAAAGTGAGGTATTATGCTGTGCGTAGTAGAGGTTGGAGACTGCTGCTCTGAGAAAAAGGCTACAGTAAGTGCCACTGTTAAGGGGGCTCACTACCTCAGCTAAAATCGCCTCTGCAGACCACTTTTATTTTAATTGTCACCCTATTATTTTTTTGTGTAGGAAGTTTAAGTTTACACATTTTTGTTAGGAAATAATGTATCTGAGCTTTCATTGAGACACATTGTTCACTTCACTAGACATATTAATGATAATTAATGTTTTCAGTGACCTTTTTCAGTCATTTTTCAGACCTGTTAATTGCTCTTTTTATTCACTAAAAGAAACATATCGCGTAGTAAGATCACATAATGGTCTTTGGTATTTAATTTGGTGTCATCTACTTTATTATGCTTGTGACTATAAGGCCTCAGACTTTAAAATGCTAACGCATGTTTCGTGTTTTTTCGCGATCTAGTCACGGCATATGGCCGACTGTCCCCACCTCCTCTGCCGTCACCCCCTCCTCTAACTACTCCCCCCCTCGACAAGAAGATTAGGACTTTCCCATTCCACTCAGGTCTCGGAGGGGAGAAGCCAGTCGAGGAGAATCTGAGAAGTAGTGAGCCCCCTTAACCCTTGAGGTGTATCTCAGGGTATTTTATAGATCTATACGTTTGTGTGCTTCACACGGCATATTTTATTGCACAAACGAATTCTTGCATGAGGAAAATCGTACCTAGTATAGCGGCAAATTGTATGATTGTCTGAATGACTTGAGGGGAAATAGTACTTGGTCCTTTTCCATTCCGATTTTTGTATATTCTATGATCTGTTCCCTTGAACAATAAAATGTACCGTGTAAAGCGGCCTTTAGATCTTTTGCGATCAACTATGTAAAAAAACGAGCTTAGGCAGAGAAGAAACTAATTAATTTTTTTATCTTTCCTGTTTTTATCTCGTAGAGAGAATTGATGAGTATCGAATAATAATGCAGGTTTATGATTGAGTAACGAATGAGTTGAAGAGAATGGGGTCGACCGAGAAAGTTTTTGGTGAACGTCTTTGATGGTACTTTAAGGCAGTTTGAGCAAAATATCATTTTACCTATAAATCAATGATTTTGGTCTCATTTGAAAGAAAAATATATCACCCTTCCATTGACACAAAAAAATCAACCCCTTTACCACATTACCTTTCGAGATATTCGCCAGAAAATACCAGCCCTTTTATATGGGAAATGGTACGTGTATGCACAGAGGTTATTTAACAAATGAGGAATTTCTAACGCCTAGATCTCGTCAAAAAATCAACAGTGTGTAGTTTGTGTGTTTTATCAATTATTTTTGAAAATTAATCATATTGTCACCGCGGTAAATTCTTCGGAATCACAAAAACACCTGTTTTTATGGAGTGTCAAACGTACCGGGTGAAAAAAATGAGTCAAGTTAAAGACATTTTTAGATATTTTCATTTGATTACTTACAACTTCTGTCATGTAATACTATATCATTGCACCATTAATAATGCAATATTTAATTTGTGCCTCATAGCTGATGAAATAAAAACTCATAATTCCAATATGGTCTTTATTATGATTAGGGAGTTATCTCGCTCGCACTACCTTAAGGAGGAGGAATGTTAGAATGACCCTATCAAACTATTTTGTCTGTGCGTTTAGCCGAAAGGGAACGAGGTGATGGAAGTATAGGTGGATACCTATACATTTGTTTTCCTCGCATTCACTTGGCTGCAGTAGGAAACAAAAGAAGAATTTTCATCGAATGAAAATGCATCGCAAGAGAGAACTGAATAGCTGAAGTCACTCAAGGGGAACGATTGCTCCCTGGTGTTTCTCGTTCATGATGAATGGACTCTTGAAAAGGGGAATTTAAAAAGGAATGCGAATAAAAACTCAAGTGGTCACGGTTTTCTTTCGCACCCCTGCGGTGTGCGTGTGCCTCTTTAATGCCAGAGTTATTCCGTCCCAGTTCGTAAATAATACGCATGATCTGTCGAGCTGAGTAAAATGTTTATGAATTAGTTTTCAGATGCGCATGAATGCCTCGAACAAGACTCCAATGTGCATTGGCTTCGCGCTTCAGGGCGCTAATCACCGTGACTGCATACGTAATTGAGACGAACACTTGGTTTTATTTAGTCCAAATGAAAAATAGTGGAGAATTGAAGTCTCCTAACATCTGTGGTCTGTGCCTCGCTGATTTGTAAGAATTTAATCTTTTATAATGTCAATATTTCCATCTTTTGATGTCATAGGTTCTGCTGGCTCAACAAGTCTAATAATTTAGTTATATTGTGTTTAGACGTATCATAAAATTGCCCGAAATGTAAAAACATTTCTGTGTACAAAGCTGTGTACATATTAAAACGTAGGTATTTATTCAGTCGTGGTGCTGAGACTTTTGTACTTTGTAATAATACAATATAGCAACTGGTATTTCATTTTAAGCACACAAACAATAGATGTAGAACCTAGCCAATCACACAAATTACTTTTTATGTATCAAGATTATATATTAGGCCTAGATTTTAGGAAGTATTAATTTCAGGTAATGAGAAATGAGAAAATTTAGAAATTGTGAAGAGTCATTTTCAAGACATTTACTAGTTATTAGTTTCAGCTTATAATATGAATTTCAATTGGTTACCAGTTAATGTGATGAATTTATTATTAAGTAAACTCATGTGAAATTTTATCTTTTATTATCTTATATTTTATCTATCAATGGCTTTTGCCTTCACCAGATTTTATAGTTTTCGTCCCTGGTGGCTGCGAAAAAAATTCTGATAACCACACTGTCCTCGCCTGCTAAACCTCGGGTCACGAGTTGGAGCCTGGGAAAATTTTTGCCTCACAGGGAGTTGTGTGTTCATCAAATGCTGTGAGTGAAATACTGCGATGTAAACGGTCCAAGGATAAAGGTAGTATTGTCTTGAAAGGTCATGTAATTCCAAAGATCAAGGGTAACATTAATTTAGGAAAGAAATTTCTAATAATCATACTGTAAAATATTTTCCCCCAAATTTCCTGAAACTCGGCAAGATTTCCTTAACTGAAGTTGTGCCAACTTTTAAGCTTAAAGTTTTAACCGAGGAAAACTTCTCTTCTTTTCAGTCTTAAAATTTTCCTGAAAATTTTAAGATTGAAAATATTGACTGAAAATTTTAAATCTAAATTTCGGATAGGGCTCTGCTCACGATAAAAAGGCTAAAACATATCTTCCAACAATATTTATTAAAGTTAAAATTATATGCCATTCAGCTTTAATTATAACTCTTAGAGGCTAATGTAAAAGGGTGCTGGATTAATTACAAACCAAGAAAAAAAAATTCTCTTCTACTTAGATAAAAGAGAGGCTAAAAGAACGATGACCAAGTAAGCATTTACCCAAAGACTTGATAGTTTTTTTTTAATATATAGGAGTGAATGGACAGAAAAAAATGGTTATTAAATCAAGGTGACTGTATCCAGCGAAACATAGTGGAAGGGTATCATTACGTCATTTCATCCAGATTTTTAGCGACAAATAATGTGTAAGTTTGCGGATGTCTAAGACTATCTTCAATTCAGGCATATTTATGAATTTCAGCAAGTTTTTTTTACTGAAGAAGTCTGATAAGTATAATTCCGAGAACAAGCTGAATTGAAGACATTTTTCTAAATTCCAGCAAGTTTTGTATGAACTGAAAATTTCTAGGTTTTGCAGTGCATAGTTGGTTTTGATTATTCCACTCGTGTCTTATTAAAAAAATTCAGTGCCTTACGATTTCTCCAAAAAATTGGAGACCCCCCTCTTTTGATCGCCGCCGGGCGGCCGCACATTAATTTTACCGGTGACAGAAGGCGTTTAAGTGCTAGATCATGTTCAAGTGGGTGTGAGATTCATGTCATTGATCAAGAGTAGTTCACGCTTTTCGTATCAGCCTGGCAGTCTTTCTCGCCTCCGTGGCGGGGCTGTAAAATATGAAGCTGTCTGCCCGATTGGCATCGGACACAATAATGGTCCACGCCATCGTTTAATTATTTGACGTCAGCAGTCATCAATTTGAGATTGGTTTTCTGTGGGATTTGGGTAATTTTTTTTCACCTAACGATCGCCTTCACAATTACTCATTTTTACATCATTCTCAAACTGTGATAGCAAGAGCAATGAGCTTACTGTGTAGTACGCTAGAAGGAAATGGGTGTAGCTGTTAATGCATTAGGAGGAGAATTGCGCTTCTATATCTACACCTACCTGATACCATGCGAGCCGCCGCGCGGGCATGTGGAAGAGGGTGGTAGGTAACCCACCGTGTAAAGATGTTAGGTTTTTTGGAGATGAAATGGTGACATGTACTATGGGTGTGTATTTAGTCGAGCTGAGTTTTTATTGTGGTCGCTTATTGTGCGCGGAAAGAACAAGTTTTTGTACCTATCTGTTCGGAAATGTATGTCTCTCATTTTGTCGTTTCTGTTAAACCTATAGATGCAGTGAGGCGTCATGAAAATATTCTGTGTGTCGCTCCGAAACACATCAGTTCTGAATTTCTGTGGCAACTAAGTCTAGCGAGTAGCCTCCGAGTCTCTAGGGGCTCCCACCTTAATCCCTGTCAAAGATGTGAGACACTATATGTACGCTCGTAGAAGTTTTCAACGAAGTGTGCTGCATTTCTTTGTATTTTATTAATTTTTTTGGTTAAATCTTTATGACCCGTGTCCCAAAAGGTCGCGGCGTATTCGAGGTGTGGCCTAGGAGCGAAGTAACTTGTAGATTCGTAAAGAATCATTTAGGAATTGGAGGAAACTCATGACAGAGACCTTGGGTGTGGATACAAATATTAGGCTGAATTATATATGGAGTTTTATGACACAGAAACCTGGACTCTGACGAGAAGATAAAGAAATAGTCCACAGGCGTTATAGATGTGAGTGTGGAGGAGAATGGAGCAAGGGTGGTGGACGGAAAGGAAGACAAACGAAAATGCACAAATCAAATCAAACCTGCGAATGCACAAATCCTAGAATTTTTACCCACTACCGTTTAAATCAACTTCACCCGTTTGATTGAGTTAATGATTATATTTGTGTGGATATGTCACCATGTTGCGTATAGAGATTGAGAGAAAAGTAGAGCAGGTAAAGATGGGACCGGAGACACCCAACTCCGGGTAAAGAGTACTAAGGGCGGTATATGAGGTGAGGTGGTTATAGAGGGAGGGGAGAGGATATTAGGAGGTGGTGAAGTATATGAACTGGATGAGGTAGCGACGTTAGGAAGGGGTAAAGTAGGTGGTTGGAAGAGGTAGGGACATTAGGAGGAGAAAATAATAGGGAATGTTGAGTGAGGAAGAGGAAGAAAGAGAATCGGCTTTATGGAATAGGAGGGTGGGACATATGCTGAGATGAATAAAGAAAAAGGAGAGTTAGATGGTATCCTGCGAATGCAAAAATCCTAGAATTTTTACCCACTACCGTTTAAATCAACTTCACCCGTTTGATTGAGTTAATGATCATATTTGTGTGGATATGTCACCATGTAGCGTATAGAGATTGAGAGAAAAGTAGAGCAGGATAACCTGGGACCGTAGACACCCAACTCCGGGTAAAGAGTACTAAAGGGCGTTATATGAGGTGAAGACAAGAAAATTCGTAGAAGTAGATACCATACTTTGGGAGTAACTGAAGAATTTAGAATGTCACGGAAGGCGATCGTTTTCCGAACTTATTCGTAGAATCTATAACGGATGAGTATGGCTTGAGATAATATTGCAAGAATGTTGATGCCTAAACTGAAGAAGAAAAAAGTGTCTAATTGCAAGAATTATCACTTTGACTTGTATAGATAAATAATAGAAGGATAGAGAGTTGAGTAAATTATCACTTCAGTTATGATTATTTGGGACTTAGAAAGGAATGGCTATTCGGGATTGCTATTGCGGTGATGAGTGAAGTTATGGAGATAAACCTAGAAAATAATATTAAAATCTTTGATTGCTTTGTGGTTTTCGGGTAGGCATCATTGATTGTTCGTTGGGAAACATGATTTATCTACGAGCTTAGTAACGTTCAAGAATTCTGAAAGTTAGGAGTAGAATTCTCCTGATAACTAGTTTGTATGAAGTGCTTCATTTACTCCAAGTGTGTTATTTTGTGTGGTGTTCTTTGTGACTAAACTCACACTTCCTAAACCTCTTGCCGGAGCTAATGGGGTTTAAATCATTATGAGTAAAAATTATTCATCGCCGTTCTGGAGCCTTAACCATGACACTAGGGTATGATTTTTTTAAATATCTGGTAAAATATTTTCTCGCCGTGTAAGCTATTAGTAGGCTACTTCCAATAGAAAATCTTGTTTTTACTTGACGTCAGGGCAGTGGATGTCAACCACCTATATTTAATTTTCCATTTTGACAGTACAGTTTGGTTACTTTTCTCTTATAAACTATTTAACAATGATGAATAAATTCTGCAAATTCAAACAACTCACGAATTTTAGAAATAGATCCTGGTTTGTGGCATTTAACAAATTTTTTTGAACACCTACTGCAAATTGAAACTACTGCTCTTTTACAGATTTTGCGTTATCTACAGGGCAGGGCATACATTTGTCAGAAAGAATTCTGTGAAAATTTTTAATAGTTTTGTAGGTGATTTAAATAATGAAATCCTGAGAAATTAGACCATAGATATAGGGAATCAACGTTTCATATCATTATAGAAATAGAGGTTGTATATTATCTCTATGAAGTTAATTGATTTTAAACTACCCTTGATAAAACTGTAGATTATTGTTACCATTTTTACCCAACACCATTTCTCTGGAATTGATATAAGAGCAAAAACAGTTGTGGCACCCGCTTGATGGATACTGTAAGTTTCTTATTTCCACGCTTATAATAAACGAAAAATACAACGATACTCTATGATACTTTGTTAGTACACAATTCACTTTCGTCCTCATTACAATATTCCCACGTCTTTTCGCGGCTGATGCATCCCATGCTATACGGCTTTGAGGATGCTTACTCGCAGTGTAGTATGTAGATAGATGTATTCATTTCGGTAGGTAGGGGTTACTTTCCCCCGTATATATTTCACTAAACTCACACTTTTAGGAGGGAGAAAATATTACTCACCGGTTGAGAACCTCTGGCACTCGGGATATAAAAATATTCCTCCTCTACTTTCTGAAAACCTAAAAAAAAAAATAAGCCGACCATCCGGAGACAACGAAATCGGTAGTTTTCTCAGCCCACGCATATC
This sequence comes from Ceriagrion tenellum, assembly GCA_963169105.1. Lineage (NCBI taxonomy): Eukaryota > Metazoa > Arthropoda > Insecta > Odonata > Coenagrionidae > Ceriagrion > Ceriagrion tenellum. Next base: position 94,539,191 of record OY720643.1, read on the forward strand.
TGTCTACTCACTGCGGTTGAGTCCCGAAAAATCCTGATATTCAGGTCCACTTAAACTGCTCTTAACCCGTCCGAGATGGCAGAGGTGGCGCCAAAATTGTATTGCACAAAATCTCTCGGGTGATAAATTTTTTTCCGGCTGTGCGTTCCGCCGAAGACAACCTTGTAATCACGTGTCATTATTCAAAATGTTGCTCTGAAGTACCCGTCGAATGAAACGACGGGATAATAAATTCGGCTGCGGAAAATTAAACCGGAGACGACGACATTAAAAAATAAATCGCGGCGGCCGCTTTCAATTGTTTGCGCACGTAAAAACGTCTTCTTTGTGACCTCACTCACGCTTCCTAACCCTCTTGCCGGAGCTAATGGGGTTTAAATCATTATGAGTGAAAATTCTTCCTGGCCGCTCTGGAACCTTGGGAAATGACACTGGGGCCTGATTTTTTAATCTTTTCTTAAACATTTTCTTGTCTCGGTAGGCGAGGTTAATGATTTCTCCCATTTATACCGCTCACGTTAACTAGCCTAGGCTGAGATAGCCCCATTTTGAGTTAGCCGCATAGAAACCCCTCAGTGACCGTTAAATTATAGATTAAATTTTTTTTCATCATGCGAATAACGTTATGCAGGCGTTTATATCACTTGATCATTCTGTTCCGTCGTTGAATATGTAAAATGTAAATTTGGTCTGCCATACGTTGGTGAGATATCCTTCTCATCAAAATATATCCATTTTAGGTCAATCGTAAATCGCGTTTTAAAATTTTAGGGTGTAGCCGACTCACTGACATGTCGATGGAGCATAGAAGAGTATAATAACACATTTTCTGCGAATGCCCTAACGTTTCAAGGACTCCCATGAGATATTTGGGTCCCCATTTGTGGACTCCAAAGAAGTTAAGGATGTCCCCAAGAGAGATATCTTGGCCTTTACCAAAGCCATAGAGTTCTATGGATGACGAAACAGCGTGAATGGCACAAATGACCTGCTGGTCTAAGTGTCTCCATACTCCTAAATGAGGAGACGTGTCGTCAAAAGTAATCTAATCTTACTCTTACTCCCATGACCATTTATGTCCAAGCTGGGATTTGGCCTCGCCCACAAGTGACCTCCATCTCTCTCTGTCTGCTGCTTCCTCCACTGTTCCCCCAGCCGATTAATATCTGACGTCACTCCATTCCGCCGTCTACTATGCGGTCTTCCAGGAGGTCTTCCTTCCTTCTTGTCTTTACAGGCCTACCTTCTGCAGCAGTGTGCCCTGCTCACTTCACATCACGTGGCGAGACCATCTCATTCTTCTCGTTTTAGCGCATGCCACTAGGTCCACATGGTCCTTGTAAAGATCTCTTATTTTCATTGTTGTGTTTAATTCTCCAAATCTCGTTTTTATTTGTGGGGCCGGAGACTTTTTTTTTTTTGTTTTTGTTTTCAATTTTCAAACATAAACGTTTCGAATCACGTAAATTGAGCCTCAGTAATCTATTCTAACGCAGAAAATTTTGTATTTGAATGCATGTTTGTTTTTGTAGAGTCAATCTATTGTTCATACAAGCCTAGAAACCAATCCAGTCATTTCCTTTCTGGGTAGACAGAGTCATGGAGCTTAATAATTGCAACTAAAACTCGGAAACTGGATGATTTTTTCCATAATTATCTTCAAACTTCCTCACCTTTGCATATGTTTGCACGTCTGATACACTCACTCATTGCTTTATCTAATATGAGAAAATTAATATTTGTTTTCTCGTCTTCAATGCGTTCCAATACCATTCATCAGATTACTGTGAAACTTTGGTGAGTTATTGTGCACGCCCCCGCAAAGGTTTTTGAATTATAAAATCCTTTGTACAATATGTGGAGCGCGAGTCGTTTCAACAAATGTGCGTTGGCACGCGAGCTTCTCAAGCAAGTGAGGAACGACGAGCAAGCAAAGAAGCAGATTGTTTACGAGTAGCTCAATCACATGCATCAGAATCGTATCAGTAAGACATAATATGTCTTATAAGGTACGTAGAATAAGATTTGGTTCATTGGTCTCTTTGGTTGCTTTTTTTTGTGAATTCTTTCATTTGAATTACGTATACGCTTCGCTTTTTCCTAACATTGGATTTTTTAGCTCGAAAATCTTAAATTTTTGCACAACTTCGACCATAGAACATATTATTTTCTCGGAAATGGCGCATAGGCATGGAATGGAAACTAATTCCATCATTTCTGCGTTACAAATGCCTGTGTAGGTATGAGAGATTCATTGCCCTAGGTTTAAAATTCGTTTAGGGACCGATATTAAACCCAGGAGAGATTTGTGGGCCAAAGTATGGAAATCATTGGGGAATTCAGGATAGAGTATTTTACTTTGCGGATTTAGAATATTTAATACGTAAAAAACCATTTTCTTTCATCAATTTTGCATATGTATTCGTGTGCCTAGTTAAAAAGAAGCATAGCAACGCATGTAGACCACAGCTAGTACATTATATTCTTAAGACTACTAATAATTTCTCCTCTTAAATGTATCTCCTTCCACCTTTACCCTTGAGTTAATTGGTCATTCACTTCCTCTCACTTCATCTCGATATGAGTTTATGGTCTAATATGAAATGCGTTGGCACAAATTAGGACTTCGTGAAGCGGGACTATTTTTGCCAAGAAGTTCCTGGAAGAAAATATTAATTCTCCTTTATAATCGGTGGGAAAAACTCAAGATGGAGACATTTTTCATTTTTCTTGTTGATTGATCGATATAACTGCACGCCTTTTCCTCCTCGTTGCGAAAATCATCCGTTGTTCAGGGAACTCCGCTCCCTAGAATTCAACGGATGAAGAAAACCTGTGATCAATCAAAACAGCCATCCCCTAAAGAATGTGCGATTTTCTAACTCGCCGCTTTGATATTACAGTGATTCCATTTTTTCACCGTTTTCTGATATATCCGTTACTTCTCCTATTTGTCGGTATTTGTTTATTTAGAGAATACGTGTTGTTGTTATGATATTGTAATTCAAGGTCTCAAAGTTGCTCTGGATTTTCGAAGGCATTCTGCCGTAATCCTCTGCCGTAATCCTCTGGGTGAATGCGAATAGATTCACCCTTAGGATGACGGCAGATGCGCCTTCAAAGACTCCACACCATGTTGGAAATCAGATATCTCTGACTCTGAAATATTCGCCGGTTTCAAATCTGTCGTAAGCTTCCAAACTTTCTTCTTATTTTTAGCCTCGAAATATTTGTTTACAGTATGGTATTAGCGATGTCGATATGAAAGTTCGTAAGGTGGATTTTTCCATCAAAATCTGATAAAGAAAGTCATGTTGGGCAGTATAAGATTCAGATTTTAAGTTATCCGGGGACTAGCCACCAAAAATCCACAGGGGAAGAGCACGCCTCGGTAGTTTAACTGGCTAGCACTCGGCCGGAAATCGAGGGATCCGGGTTCGAATCCCGGTCAAGGCGAATGATTTTTTTCTCTGTGGAATTTCGCACATTCGCAGTATAAGATTCAATCCATACGGGTTTAAATCAATCGATAATTAGGCGGCTGATTATCGTCTATTCTGATGGTTATCTTCATCTATCTCTTATTCTCTTCCATTGCCCTATTTCCCTTTCGTGATTGTTCCGCTGTCCTTCTCCCTTCTTTTATCCTTCTAGTTTCCAAGTCCTGATTAAAACACATTATTGGAAGTTTGTTCTCTGGTAGTTTCATCACATATCCTTACGGTAGCAATTTATATTGCTATTTGTTCAGTCAATGAATTCTGTAGTCCTATTCTTTCCCAGAGTTTCCAATTTGGGACTTGTTCCATTAGTGTTACATAAGTGCATTTCGTACAGAATCAAGCTTCCACTGTATTCAGCCCTCTTTTCATGTCCTCTGTAACCATTCACGCTTCCCAAGCATGAGTGACTAACGCTACTTTCTAATATAGTCCCAGGAGCGCTTTCAGAGAATCAGCATCTGGATCATACGCCTGATAAATCCTTGAGCGTAATCCATTAAATAGAATATTCCTCACGCCACGCCACATGAAATAAGACGAATGCAACGAAGCGCGCCTCTAAGATGTTGGGAGCTCTACAAAGCAATCGAGTAGTGGAAATTTTCCCCCCAACCATTGATTAAAGTATTAAGTTATCCTCGTCCTGTATTATAATAACGGGCTCGAATACATTTTCCTACGCCCGAACCTGTTTTCTTTCCGGACAAACCGCCCCGCAGTCTTAGCAGCCCGACCCGTCGTTATTTGTGCACGTGCATCCCGAGCGCAGTGGAGCACGCACCACGCCTCCAGCACCACTTCGTCACTCTCTTCCTTCAGTCTCTCGGAAGTTCTGCCCTAAAATTGGGCGGTGTTCGGAATCAATAGTCAGTAACCAATATCCGGCGCAATTGGTTGTTGCGATAAAAATATCAATATCGAATATTGAATATTTCTGGGATTATGTATATCGAGGATCAATATTTCATTAAGATGATTGAAATCAATGTATCAGCGTCTCTTTGCTGAGTTATTGGCATTAAATATTTAAGTAATTTAGAATTAAATATTGCAAACAAGCATAGCTACATAGTCATCACGCTGTTCCCATCCGGGGCAGGCATAGGCAACATAGATTAATTCTCTGCGATAGACTTAGACAGTTGGCCTCGATTTAAATAATTTCCTCCATACTGCTTTCTACATGAAAAAATGGTTTAATTTCTCCACATCTGTGCGTTGTTTCACATTTATTCCCCCATCATTAAGAGGGATCCACCGTAACTATGTGAGTCAAAAGAACTATTTCATAATTTTGGTTAAATTTGTGTAAAATATTCTGATTACACTGGTGCGATGCGTTTTGCATTGATAACCAATTAGTGGCTCAAGTTACACCAATATCTCCACGAAATTATTGTAAATGAGCATTTATTAAAGATCAAAGACGGCGATTGCTGCTCTATTTTAATGGAATTACCAAATTTTGACTTCAATTTTAACTGTTATTAGCTGATAGTAAAAAAATTATCCGATGACATGAATTTATTTTATTTTCAAAAAAATTCTCGGGAGTTTTTGCCTCTTAAAAACAGTTTTCCGTTAGGATGATATTTACAGTATGGAGAAAAATACTGTTTTTCCCGTGTTTTCTCATTCTCCCGTTGTACTCCTTGAAAATTTAAGTTCAATTTGTGATAAAAATAGTTTATGTGAATTTATTTTATTTTCAATAAACATCTCGGGAGTTTTTTCCTCTTAAAAAGGTTTTTCGTTAGAATGCTATTTAAAGTATGGAGAATAATACTGTTTTTCCAGTGTTTTCTCATTCTCCTGTTGAACTCCGTGTAAATTTGAGTTCAATTTGTGAGAAAAATAGTTGGGGAAGGTAGTGCTTTGCTGTACATTCCAGAGAGAGAACTTTTTTTTACCATGAGAACGCAGAATATGAATAAAATGACATTTTATGTCCTTTCACGCTGGAACTGCCGTAAGATTCCAAAAATTAACCCTCTTAGCCTGAGCATGTGAGCCAAAGTTAATGCTTAGTTACAGATTTTTACTTTTTGTTAAAAAGAAATTCCTGCGTTAAATGATGAAATTGTGTACCATTTGAAAACTAAATATAATTACAAGCTGTGCAGATTATCCCACGAATATATTTTTAAATACTACAGCCATATGAGCCTACTGCAGCGACATTTGCATGGGGCATTTTAGCTTTAATTACGGCAGTAATATGCTCATAACTTAAAAATATGTTGATAAAATACCTATATATAATTCTCTTTCGATTTTCCAAAACTTTTCCCTTCTTATCAAGGGTTTTAATGAAACGTTTGAAACTTCTTTCTCAGTTAAATCCACGTTTTTCTTCTGTAATCTGAGCATTATCCATTAGAACACGCTCTGGGTTGACTATGCACTCCAAGACAAATTCTAAGTTTAGCATTTTTATTTATTCCGTTTTTAAAAAAGTCTGCTTTCTCTGATATAGTGGGTTAACTATTGAAGATCAAATTTAAGGTACAAAATATGCGAATTTTTTCACGCAAATTTTTTTGATTATCACATTTGTCCAGCCATAGGAATTCGACTGCAGCGCCATTTGCATGGAACTGCCGAATTTTGACTTAAAACTACCAGAGTAATTCGCAAATAACTTTAAAAAATTGGTAGTAGGATATCTATATATACTTTTTATTTAATTTTGAAAGAATTATCGTTTCTCATAGAGTTCTAATGACAATCATGAATATTCTTTCTCGTTCAAATAGAAGTTTCTTTGCTGTAATCTGAACAATCCATGTGAGCCTATGTTAAAATCACCAATTTCTAGGCTCATTTACAGAAAAACTAGCCCCAAACCACCATTTTATTTCCACCTCAACCTATAATATGTATTTCATAGATTCAAAATTAGTGTAATGTGATTGTTCACCATGAAATGTAAAATTTAACCAGCTGTAAACATATGTTTTGAACATGAGATTGTCCACCAAATCAGGACGATTCCCCCTGGATATTGCACAAGGTTTTCCATTTATTATGGATATTTTGATACATTTTTAGGATTTTCTTTAAGAACAATAAATGCATAGTTAAACTAGTTTCTCCACAATTTTTCAAAAATTTTTAATAAGTTACCGTGATACCTTAGCCACCTTAAAGGTCTCTTCCTCCTCAATCACCTATGATTAGCCTATGGCTTTCACGGCCTACCCCTTCCTCTAGTGCCATTCACTCCACTGTTATATATAGCCGCTCGGACTGAAGTACTGTAAGGTCAGTTTTGTGCCACATTTTACATAGTGCTTCAAAGTATTACTCCTAATTGTTTCAGTTTTTGGCATGAATTATGACTCTATATTCAGTCGTTTCTCCACAAGATAGCTAAGACTCAAGAGTATAATTATACATTCGTTTCCCTTGAGGAAAATCATGAAAACAAATTGAAATACTCACATTTAATGGTAAATCTTTTACAATACCCGCAGAAAATCGTACTTATTTGGTATACAATCTCGTGTTCAAAATAAAGTGAAACCCCTTTTAACGATCACTCCTCTCAAGCGACCATCCCTTTCAACGACCATTTTCAGCAGAGCCGTCGATGGTCGCTTAATTCAGGTTTTACTGTATGTGCACATCAAATTAATATGCATTAAATGTTCTCAGGTGCAACTAAATTATGAGGAAGTAGACGCCATCTGCGTAGGTTTTCACAAAAACGTCGCTTCAAGAATTTTTTCTTTTTATTCAATCAGCCGCCCGACCGTTTGCAAAGTATGTACTCCAGAAAACTGAAACCCTGTCGAACGACTACCCCTCTTAACGACAATTTTTCAGCGGAACCGTCGGTGGTCGCTTAACACAGGTTTCACTGTATTTGTTGAAACCTGGTCGAATTTAACGTTTCATGGTAAACAGTTGTATTAAATTAATTTTATTTTAAGTCTAGTATATACACGAAGGAATGAAAATTTTCATTAACATATAATTTTTTTCTCGGCATTCGAACCCGGATCTCTTGTTTGCCCGTCAGGTGTGCTAGTCTGTTACACCTCCGAGCTATATTCCTTTAAGGCGGTTATCGACGGGCGTTTTAGCGGACTGGGTGTTCGCGTCTTAAGTCCGCATGAACCTGAGCGCGTGACTCTGTACCGTGTAATTTGTAAATGCGATGGAAGACAGGTGTTTGAATTTGTCTGATGATGATGAGTTCTCTCATCAACTCACATTTTTATTCGGAGCTGTAGAAAACAATTTCAACTTTAATTTCATTTTACTTAAACTATAACCTGATTTACTACAGTGCGCAATTTTTCTACTCAATATTTTTGAGTATTTATGGAAAATTAATGCATAGTCAAATCAGTAAGGTCATGAAAATCGTTGACAAAAAATCAGTTTCACAAATAAAAAGTCAGTCTCTCCAAAGACCCTTTAAGCTAAGTCGATGACAAGAATCCCTTCGACTTGATTGGTCCACCAACGCACTACTAATCTGCGAGTGCCTTGCGACATGTGATCTAGGCTAGAAAAGCTGCCGTATTTTCTCCAGGGTATATATTCATCGTTATGCATACGTTATGTAACAAGCAACGTTACCTTCAATTGACTTTATATTTCCAACCATTAACCTAGTTACGTCAATTCTCGGATTAGGGAATGTTAAAAGTATTGAGTAAGCTAATGAAATTTACAAACTGTAGATTTAAAGTTACATTTTGGGTTGATCCAAAAGTTTGTAGCATTTTTTGCCTTTGCATATTTGGCTGGACAACTTAAAAAAAATAATATCCAGAAGCTTTTTATCAGATTTGGAGTCGAGAAACTACCCCAGCTTTGGTGAATATTTTTAGGTAATAGAGGATAATAAATTAGTTTGAATTTTTGTAAGTTAATTTTTTCCAATGGAAGCTTTAATGACAACATTTAGCAAAGTAAAAGTACATCTTTTTGTAGAGAAGAGTGGAAAATGATTCCTTTTGACCATATACCAAGCGTAGCAAAATTCACAGCGTCGCCTACTCGTACCTGTTTTATCACGGCCAAAGAACGCTGAAAACTAATGAATCCACTTACCCTAAAATATTTTCCGCTTGTGAACAGCAGGAGTACTTTGGCTTGACGACTTTTTAACTCTAAACCTGCTGATTAATTCAGACACTGGTTCGAGAAATTGTCCATCGTTTGGGGAGGCTTTGTTAACGGGTTATAATATACTTCTGCTTAATTTCTGTGGTTCAATTATTAAAAAAAGAATTCAGCGATTCAAAAATGTGATATTACACGATGTGAGAATTAAGATACATCAAGATAAATGCAAAAACAGTAGAGATGATTGAGATTCATGAGGATATTACAGCAATATGACAGCAATGAGCGAAACAGTTCTATTTAAACGTTGTGATGGAAAAAAAAGATTCATTTTCTCAAAATCTTCATGAGTAAACCTTATTCTAAGAGGACTATTCATAGGCCAGGCTAGGATCCCGCCGAAGGTAAAAACCATCACCGCCTACATGTCTGAAATTTATGGCCAAACAAGGCGAATCATTAGGTGACAACGCATGCGAGGAAAAGAACAAAGCTATGGAAAAAGTAAATCTATTGAAAATATTGTCATGACTAAAAAGGGCTCCGAGAGGAAACAAAATTACCTGTCAAAAAAAGCATGTACCAAAAGAGGAGAAAATATTAATGTTGAATGAAAAATGTTGTCTCGGACAAAATAACGCTGCGAATTTATGTTTTAACCTAATGTTATAATATTTTTTCCCAGTGAACAGCCTTTGATTCTACATTCTTCACGATAGGGAACGCGGCTTTTGGATGGAGTTATGAGCGAAACAACATACACTTTGCTTACCCCATCCACTTACATACGCCGTTATCTCAACCGGCAAACTGGAATCATCTCGCTACATGGGAGTGCTCCAGATGGATTTCATTTCAACTCGGCTAGGGCATCGGTCGATTACGAAATGAAAGGGCGAGTGGGACTTAATTACTTTGAGTGTTCATCTGTTCGCACGTGCGTGTATCGACCGGCGACTCATGCCTGATTGGATTATGACGAAATTTCTCGGGGAATTACTCATAAACATCACCCTCTGCCCGAGATCCAGTTGTGAATTTATAGCATGAAACAAAACGCTCTCTCGAGTTCACCTTCGAAATCATTATCGCCTACTCTCATGTGAGCCGAATTGTGTCGAGAGGTTAAACCACAAATGAAAGTCGAGTGGGAGAGATTTCCGGGCCAAGAGAGGTGTACAGGATCCTTTTTTTCCCCGAAAAATATAAGACCCAAACGCGAAAATGGAAGCGGTGACTCCAACCAATTTTATTCGCCAGTAAACAATGAAGCGATGGAAATCGATCGCGTTCCGCACAAGAGACTCCTGGAAACTGTCTTGTTTCCAGGAGTTTTCCTTTGCGGTGAAGACACTCTCTGTTTCGCCTGACATCCAATTTTCCTACCACATAGGGTAAATAATTCATTTTACCGTCCGCTGCTTGACCTCGATGGGTAACACTCTCTCTTGCCAATTTTATGATCTTGGATTTGAGTCGCACACCTGGCGCGAAGTTTCTCTGCAGTGCCTATTAACCGCGCAGATACACAGTGACAGCACACACTCACCAATTCTATGAATCGTTCTTCGCATGTGACAACCACATTGTTGCAGTTTCTTATCCGTGGTTAAATGATAATATGCCATCTGATTCTGTGGAACTGGGAGGACACAATCCTGTTCATAATGATCGTACCCACAGAGTTGGCGGTGGATTGTGTTTTAATGTCCATGAATGTTGGGCTTTTACTGTAATTGTGAAGTCGAAGTAGACGCCGTTTACACCTGATTATATCTTTATTGAGTGAAGTGGTATTCGTGAAAGAGTGTTGTTTGTTGTTATTTACAGGCACCAAGAGATGGTTACTGTAGTGAACCATTCAAACCTGCCTTTTTAAACTTCCTTGTAACTATTGAAAATATTTTCGTCTGTAGTGTTTTCAATGCTGACTTCTTGAGGAACAGTTATTATAGCCGACATGTGATATATATGGTAACAAAGTATAATTTATGATTGGCTCCACTCAAGGCAACATCCTATCAGTAGTGTCAGTGCCTGGTTACACCTCTTTACTGTGGATAATATGAGCAAAATAAGTGATTAATATCTAATCATGTTACAGACTCTTATCTAAACATGACTTAAACTTTTCTCCAAAACTTATTAAACCGACCTCCAGCCCGCTCACAACCCATATAGGAAACTTATTAATCAAAATAAATGAAGACTGCCGTAATACGTTGACCAGTAAATGTTATCATAGCGTGCGAAAACGATTCGACTAGACATTAGTTTCAAAGGGACCAAGCTCTTTAATAAGTGTTGTCATCTGAGGGATGAAAACATACACTATACTATATCTAATCATTCCTTCTTCTACCTGCCTTTAAGGTGGGATTCAATCGCCTGTTTCTTCTTGATTGACAACCTTCTATAGCTCAGTGTTGCTTTGTTTCTTCCACAGTTTAACTACTAAGAGTACTACTCCTGTGTACCTGATGATGGCGTAACTGTCGAAACTAGTTGTACCTCAATAATAAGATTTGTGAAGACTGTCCCACAAAGAAACTGTGTTTGAATGCAATTTAAAAGCCATGTATTTGTTTTAAACGACGTTTAGTGATGAAAAATTGTCAGGAGTTCCCATTATAAACTTTCCAGTCCAGATGGTTTAGATATTAGGATGTTTACTATGATAATAGCGACCCTGGAAAATGCAAATTATTTGTAAGCAGCTGAATACATGTGTGCTTAAATCATTTGTGAAGTGACGAAAATGCAGCTAACTCGTTCCCCGGACGCAAAACCACCTTTATTATTATAGATAAAAAATAAATTTAGACGCATAGGTATAATTTGGCCTTAAGATGATATTTATATAGCCATAATCACTTCTTAGGATATACGCGAGAAGCACGCAGAATTACAGGTAGGTCGGTTTTTTGGTTTTTGAGGAGAAGAGTAACAAACGTGGGGACACCGCAGTATTTTATATTTTGACCACCTGTCAGGCGTTCAACCCCACTGCTCGGTGTTTTTCATTCGCGTCTGAGGTCCTAAAATTGGCTCAGTTTGGCTTTGGTGAATTAAACCTTTTTTTAGACGACACGTGGGGGAAATATTATCCCATCAAAAGGGATACCGCGTAACATTTTACGGCTTGCTATAAATTACCCTGTGATTCAACGAATGCACATTGTCTCCGTGACCATGGATTACGTGAAGTGCATGGCCTTTTCTCGCATGCAGTGCAATACATTGCATTCAGGTGATGGTGAAGGCTCTTAAGCCGTCAAGAATATTCAAATCGAGTATCTTTATGATTGTGAGCAGAACTGCGTTTATACATTTGAAATAAATATTTGAAAAGAAAGTCGGGCCACGTCGGATTTGATTCAAAGTCGTATTTATGATCCTCGTGAGTTTTTCAGCGCAAAAGGTTTTAAATTTCAATTAAAGGGATATCATTTTGTGATCGCCGCTTCGTTTATCCTTTTCTACTTCGGTGTCGCACGGGTTAACCCGAGGAAAAGGGGCAGAATTTATTTTTAGGACAGAGCTACTGAAGGTCGCCCGTTTGACTCCGATATCTTATTATTAGCCCTCTATCACGCTGAGTGATCTAGAGGTAACATATAGAAGAGTTTTTGTTGCCTGTGATTAGATTTATTTACGTCTATATGCCTTGGTGACATTAATTTTACAACTTGGCAACGAAAATATCTCTCATTCGTAACTGTTAGTTCCTGATTCTCCCACGAGGGGGGTAACATGTGAAATAACTGCACATGATGGACAAAAAACGGTTTAGAGAAGGTTACACTGTACAATGAAGGAACTAACAAGCCAGAAAATCCAAGAACAAGCGGCATAAGTATAAAGACGGATAATTAACGGCTACAAAAACCAATTTAAAGTAGAGATGCATATAAATGTGCCGAGAATTAAAATAAAATTTAGGGGAAAATGAAAATTTAAAGGAAATAAAATCGGGTTTTAATTATTTATAACGTTTAGCTCAATAATTAGAGCACAGCCGAAAAAGGCGGCCCCTCTTCAACATATTCCTAAGTGGAACAGACGTACTAACTGTTGTGGGTTACTTTTTATGTATGAAAAATTATATGGTGGATATTAGAGGTGGGAGTTTCGGTTCATTTTGTGGATTCGGTTCATGGGATTTGATTCGCGGCAATGATTCGGTTCTTTAAATCGTTCATAATGAACCGAATGAACCAAATCCACGAGAGAATCTTGAATCCATGTGAATCTCGAATCCATGTGAACCTCGAATCCGAGTGAATCTCGAATCCATGTGAATCTTGAATCCATGTGAATCTGTGGACTTACTGCATTTCAAATATTGGTGTGCGAAATAACAAACAAAAAAGTGAAGTGTGATGCTCCAATTCGGAAACACAAGACCTTTGACAAGGTGTTTCAAGGGTATTTACAGGGTTCTTATTGAACGATTTGGATTTGGCGGATTCGGAGAATTGCCAGAAGAATCTTCCACACAAATCGTTTATATTGAACGATTTGTGTGGAAATCCAAATCGTTCAATTTGAACGATTTGGAATCGGTGGATTTGAATCTTCCATCAAATCGTTCATTATGAACGATTCGAGTGGAAAACGTAGATTCAATTCATTCGGATCATGCCATTGAATCGTTCATACTGAACGATTCATTCATGAACGACACAGCTCTAGTGGATATGTAGATAAATTAATTGGGTGATTAAATTGAAATTAATCACAATATAATTAAAGAAGAAGGGTACAAACTGAAATTAATGCAGCAACGTCACTAGGTACGTTAGTAGTAGATACATTAAAACGAAATGTTTATTGTAGCCCAAAAATTAGAAGAAGAATGACTCTAGCAAAAGAAGCGATCGGCAATGGGAGGTAACTGTTCTCTAAGATCATGGGTAGGGATAATAAGAATGGGCTTGCGAAGAGTGTGATAGGAAGTGTAGCGTTGTATGGGGCAGAAACCTGAACTCTGAGTTTGGAAGACGAGAGTATGCTGCAGTCATTCAAGATATGGATATGGAGGAAAATGGAGGGGGTGTGGTGGGTTGGAGGACAGACGAAGGAAGATGTGTTCAGTATGGTGGGCGAGGAAACTTCTGGAAGAGATTAGGAGGCGCCGAAGTGGGTGGTAGGAACAGTTAATGATAGACGAGGGGTGCATTTAAGGCGGTGATAGAGAGGTTTGTTTCTGGGTAAGAAAGCAAGGGGAAGAAAGAGGATTGTCTTTAACCCTTTGGGTGCGGCATGACTTGATATTAGATTAGATTAGATTAGAAGTGGTGGAGTTCCTCGAGGAGGACCTGAGGCACCTAGACCTGTTGGTCCTTTGTGCTGACCACCTTGTTTGTATCACCCAAAGAGATTGATGGCCTTGCTGAAGGCCAGAATGTCCTCAATGGGGATACCCCTAACTTCAGCTGGTTCCAGAAAGGGAGACCCCAGGTGCCTAATTCTAATCCTCATCAGGGCCGTACAGTCACAGAGAACGTGAGATGTTGTCTCGTCCTCTTCTTCGCACCACCTGCATCTGGCAGAATCCACCAGCTTCAGAAGGTGGAGGTGCCTCATGACGTGATAGTGTCCAGTTAGGAGTCCCACTATCGTACGTAGTTGACGTCTATTTAGCAAAATGAGTCTTATAGCCAGTCCCAGTTTTGGTCCTTCAATCAGGAGCTTAGCTGATACGTGATATTACGTCATGGTTTTCTTTACGCAGCTGCTGATGACGTGATACACGTCATGGGTACCGTGAGTGTTCCAGCTTTCACTAGGAGGCCTAGTGAAAGTTCCCTAGTGAAAGGTGGAACACTCAAGGTACCCTCGGCGTGATATCACGTCATCAGCACTAGACTGAAGAAAACTATGACGTAATATCACGTCATGCCGCACTCAAAAGTTTAAGTACCTACTGATAGAGTATCAACCTTAAAATTTTTTCTCTGCCTCGGAGAAAGCCGTAAATGGAGTACAAGTCGAAGTCAAGAATCTTCTGCTGTTAAAGAACTCAGGGTAGAAATGATAGTTTTCTTGAATTCTTATTTGAAATCTTGCGAAAGCTTGGGATAACTTATTTTTATAGATATAATGGGTGCAATCACACAACAAAAAATTAAAAAAAAAGTTTTTAAGTAGTTGGAGTCAGCCTACTCGGATGATAATTCCAGTGAGTCGTTAGTTGCCAACACTTTCAATTTCAGCAGACGTTCTCGACATAGCTTTCCGTTTCAAATTTGAGGACCGCAGAGGACACGGCAGATTGGAGGCATTTGAAATGCGGTGTTGGAGAAGAATGCCAAAGATTCCATGGACAGAGAGAGATACAAACATGTAGGTTCTGGAAAGAGTAGGGGAGGGGCAAACATTGATAGGTCCAATCTCAAGGAGGAGAGAAGGACAGATTGGACATCGGTTGCGGCACTCTGAACTGGATGACTGCCTTGGTGGAAGGAATGGCGGAGGGACGTGCAGGAAGAGGAAGACCCAGGCAGGAATTCCTGAATGGGACTGGAGGAGGGAGTAGATATGCAGAAATGAAGAGACCTGCCCTGGGAAGAAATATTCGAATGCCCACCAACCTTAAGGTCGAGGAGGAGAAGAAGATAAGAGAGGGCACTGAACGCACACGATTCGCAACCCTTGGTTTTTGGTAGGTCTGGCTAAAAATATATATATGGCTACGGTATGCTTTCCAGAGTATCTGTTCTACCTTACACGAAATAAGTTCACGCCCTTCGCTTAATAGGCATTGTAACGAACGTACCATTACTGATACAGCATGTCTGTCCTATCCATTCCACGGTTTTAGCTGTAAAATGCTTTTATCATTGCTATGTTGTAACTATATAGGTTCACTGCATTAATTCTTTTAAAAGTTTCAAACGTATTTTTTTCTCTTCATTTCAGAATATATCAAAGTTAATTCATTCTTCCAAAAGTTAGAACCTAAAAAGTCCAGTTATTGTGGATGAAGCGTGGGTTTTTATTGATGATGTGCCACAAAGTTTCCATACTCTCTATTTTTCATTTCTGGTGCGATTGTCTAGAATTGATTTAAAGTTTACAATTCTATTTCCCGAGGAAATCGTGTAACGTTGAGTTTTGCTCTGCAAAATATAGTGAGGGATTATCCCGAAGAAATGTGTTTACGCAGTCGCTGCTTGATTGCCTGAATGTAGCATGTACGTTTTGAAGGTTTGCCTCACTCAGTAATTTAAACCTATGACAATTTTTATCATTATTTTTTGAGAGTTGATTCGGAATAATGCAGTATTCTAACCTGGCCTACATTTTACCAAATTTGGTGAGCTATATCAGACATCATTTGATCGTTAAGCCCAATCTCGTTTTCAACAATGTAGCAAATGTTTGTTTGTAATACAAGCAATATTTATCAAAATTGAATCTGCATCAATCTAGAAAATATTCTTCTTTAAAAAACTCCGGGACAAAATTTTAGAGTACAGTTGAGTATTTACAGTCAAACCGTGTGGGAGCTCTGTTGAAGCTAGTTAACATAGGCGAAACGACAGTACCAATGTTATGATTTGAGTGTTCCATCCAAAACGCCATAAATATAGCTTTTTAAAATATACTCGTTTGAATAAAAAAGATATTAAGTCCACAGAAACTCAGATAAAAGCAGGAATCATGAATCAAAACTGACATTGGCCCGTTAGTATTTAGGTTTTGCTCCAGTTTTTAGCAAAATTTATCAGGTCTCATAGGAAAAAGCACAAAATATTGATCATAACTACAAAGATTTTAAATTTTGACGTCAAATAAAGCATACGTTTAGTTAGTTCTCCAAGTAATGTCAAATGAATGTTAGAAAGAAGTATCAGAACTGATACTTACGGCTTACATATATGCTTTGATTTTGCTTCAGATTATAAGCTAACATTTACCAGATGTGATAGAAGGGATGCCACATTGACATCGATTAATCGGAAGACTCGTTTTTTTTTCGGCCGAGATATCGAAAACATGAGTGGTAAAATAACCCGATGAAAATTGAGTGAGTCGTGAATAATTTTATGAACATCGAAAAATCGACTACTCGATGATTTTTCCTTGGCGCCACATCGATATCGATGCATCGTACTAGTCGACGTTTTTGGCCGAGATATTGAAAACATCGAGTAGTTAAATATCCCGATGAAGTTTGAGTGAGCGGAGAGTACTTTTATAAACATCGAAAAATCGATTCCTTGATGTTGTTTTGTCAATGTGGCATCCCTAGTTCATAGAATAGAACATAACATGTCGTTTGCATCATAATTGGCGCATTATTCGGAGTGCATATGCACTTGATTATGCATCGCTTCGTTGACACCGTTGCAGACAATAAAAACTCTCGTCAGGAAACCTTTTTCCGCTGGTCCCCTCAGTCATGTCTTTAATCTAGAAATGAGGTGGGATAGCTTTTGTGTGCCGGGCCAATTATCGATTGGTCGCGCCTGAGAGCGCACAGGGCAATCACCAAATATGTATTTCGGCGGAATAACAAAAAAAAGTGGAGGTCTTTTGGAAAGGAAGGAGAGAATATTTCAGTCACTTTGACCTTCTCGGAAGGGTTTAAGCAGAGCTTTCCGAACGCGTGTGCCGGAGGCGCCCTCTTGTGGAAGCGGATGGAACGAATTAAAAGACCCAGACGCTGGTTCGGAGCGATTCATTCAAGCGGAACAAGTGAGCATTTGCTTCTCGCCTGTCGCCTGCTGGTTACCTGACGGCTATTAGTTGGGTCACGTGCCGTGGGTGGGAGCTCCGATTATGTAGGCCGCTTGACCATAAAGGACTGTACACATAAGCACCCGTCCGTCCTTCCCCACCATTCCTTACGCTCTCAAGACGTCGGATTCCACGCGAGCGGAGCTAAGATAATATCACTCATATTGATCAATTGATCACACGCCTCCAAGTTAAATATCGGCAGATCGTGGCTTAAAACAAGTCTTGTTTTCACGCTTATGCTCTTATTTCTTCTGGGATCTCATTTTAATGGTATGCTATTTTGTATTTAACAAGTTTGTACTATCCAAAAAAAACATGATTCTTATGTGTATTCAAGCTACATTTAAGCATAAAGCGAACGTACTCCCAGTAGTATTTCAGGAGTTCTGTCCGTAGGTATTGTGAAACTGTTTATTTTTCTGTGTACTTGTGGAAAACTATTCTACCTGTGTCGTGGATTGGTATGAAGTCATTGAAAATCAACTATCTCTAAAAGCTGAAATTATAGCACTCATATTGATTAATTGATCGCAGGCCTCCGAGTTTAATATTGGAAGATTGTGGCTTAAAACAAGCCATGCTTTCACGCTATCGGTGTTCAAACCTGATCATCCGCATTTGCATTCAGTCATTAATTCTTTTATATATTTTGGGATCTTATTTTAATGGTATGCTATTTTGTATTTAACAAGTTTGTACTATCCAAAAAAAACATGATTCTTATGTGTGTTCAACCTACATTTGAGCATAAAGCGAACATACTCCCAGTGGTGTTTCAGGAGTTCTGTCCGTAGGTTATTTTCCTGTGTACTTGTGAAACACTGTTCTACTCGTGTCGTGGATTGGTATGAAGTCAATGAAACTTAGCTATCTCTAAAATTAAAGCTAAAATTATAGCGTTCATATTGATCAATTAGTCACACGCCTCATGCGTTTAATATCGGGAGGTCGTGGCTTAAAATAATGCACTTTTCACGCTGCCGGTGTTCAAATCTGGTCATTCGTATTTGCATACGGTGATAAACGCTTTTCTTTCTTTTGTAATCTTGATTTATAGGCGTACGTTTTTGTTTTTAATAAGTTTGCTCCATCAAAAAAAAAGTGAATTATATATGTATTCAACCTACATTTGAGCATGAAGCAAATTATTCCCACAGGCACATAAGATGTTCTGTCCGTCGCTTATATTTATGTGTACTGGTTAAATACTGCTCTACTTTTGTCGTAGATTGGTATGAAGTCAAAGAAACTTAACTTCTCTCTTCCAAAGTGTCGTAATTGAATCATTCCATTTTCTTTGCTAATCTTGGTACGTTAAGGTCAAAAATCGATAATCAAAAGCAACGTATAATGCTATACCTAAATTATGTACTTTTATTTCTCAGATTGGCTAAGATGTCCACCCCTCACTATTTAGTGACAAAATTTTTGAAGGTGAACGTAAAAATACCTGTAAAAAAAACCTGATTATCGCTATAGTTAAATACAAAACTTTTACCGACTTAATGGTCATCTTGACTATATTTTAGTTTATGGAGACCGCTGTGCGTAATTAACTCTCCGCTACGTACGGACTTTTGCTTACATAAACCCCTAAGTGCACAGGAACATCGTGTCTTTTACAAATAATTCAGATGCTTTACCCAGTGAAATATTAAACTCATATGTATTCAACCTAAATTTGAGCATAAATCGCATGTGCTCCCAGCAATGTTTAAGAAGTTTTGTACAAAGGTTATTTTTTTGTTTGCTTGTTGAATATAAACGTGTGTTGATACCGTGAATCGCCACTCCACTAAACATTCATACTTTTTGCTATGTTAGCAATATGCATGGTGGTCTCTCGCTTATGCACTTATCATTTCTTTTAGTCTTAACATTTTCATTTTCGCTTGAATGTCACTTAAATATGACTTTTCTTGAATTTGGATATTTAGGATTAATAATGTCTCTTTTTCATTATAGTAATCGCGTTACTTTACTATTTGAATTATTTAATATTTGAAGTAACTATAACATCCTGTGCCTTAAAAAGTTTCAGTTTAAAGTTTTACCAGTTCACAATGTACTTCCATTAAGTTTTGACCTTAACTGCTGCTCACTTGTCTATACGAATTCACGTGGGGTAGAAATGCATCAAAGTTCATTTTTTATTTTGCTTCGAGATATTTCATCTTTTAAATGTGTCAATTTTTAATGCTGGAACTCATCGTATTTTATTCGTCTATTCTTATTGTCGATTTTGACTCATATTTTTACAGCCTGAATCTCATTTCTTAGCGTGTACAATCCAAGAATGGGAATATAAACAATGCGCCATTATTGGAATCTCATAGACAACTGAACTGACCGTGCACAGTTTTAATTTAAAGTCTGGAAAAGTTATAATTTTTAAAACTTTTGGCCACTTTTTCTCAATTTTAGCCCTCAGTACAGCGTAGCCGTCAGTTCTTTCAGGTTTAAAAATAACTTCTTGCCTGAAGAGACCAACTGGTACGCTATACAGAGGGCTAAAATCGAAAAGAGGCGGCCAAAATAAAAAAGTTATAACTTTTCCCGACTGAAAAGAGAAACTGCCACTACGGATACATTGTCATAAAATTGTCTATCGTGAATGATATGATAAAAAATCATACTCAATGGAATAGTCTCCGCAGCCAAAAGACAAATCGGAAGATTATGGAGGATGTCAAATTTCGGATATAATAAAACAATGATGCGTGTGGTGTATTATGGTTTTAAAAACTGAAGAAGAAAAAAATATTTTAATTTTTAAACGAAGGAGCAAGCGAAACAAAAGCTAGATGATACAGAGATTGATTACTGGAGATGATCTACGGGGATATCTAGACGGGAAAGAATCCCGAACGAGGGTGTATTTTGTTACCTGAGTCCAGCAAAACTCTCATAAAGCCATGCCCTTGGGACACCATGAGCGAAAAGGATAATTCAATACGGTTTCTCTAAATTACATGCTACCTTCCGTCAGCAGGAAGCGAGGAATCTCGTTAGGGCCTCGCGATGACATAGTAGTTAGATTTTAGAGGTTTTATGGCCTCTTTATCCAATGAAGTGGAAATGGTTACTTTCCTCTATGCATTACATTTGAAATTTCTATCGGCCACCTTGATTACTTTCATATGTTGCGTGAAAAGAACATTTTGTTCTCTCACGGAGTTCTTTTTGGCTCTGTTCAAGTGTGTTTCCTCGTTATACGTACTTTCATTATACCGACCCGGCATCGAGGTAGATAAGGAGATCATTACATCAGCAAACTGTAGCCCGGCAAACGAAATAACAATCATATTGGTTATCTCAGTTCTTTCCTTACTTTCCTTTGAATAGGATGACGAAATGGACGAATGAGCGGACGTAAATTTGGTACGAAGTTTCCGCGGCGTTTAGGTTTTTGAAAGTCAGCTCTCGGGTGGTCATCCGCGTGGTGTCCTTCGGTGAAAACAGTTTCTCACGCTATCTTGCTGGCTTCTTTAGGTCTGATGTAGGATAACCCTGACTTTGACCTGATAGTTCAGACCTGAAGACGCCAGGCGGATGGCTGGGAAAACTGTTGTCACCAAAAGACACCCGAGAGGAACATCCGAGAGCTGACTTTCAAAAAAATAGTGGATATAAAGCAAGAATATCCTCTACTTGTTTGGAATTTTGAGGAGGTAACTCTAAAAATACATATTAGTTACTTAGTGCCATAAATTCGACGAGATTTTACAATTTTGAATGAATAGGGTGAACTTTGTTTTTGCACAATGAATTTTAATGACTTACGAGACCATGGTTTCGACGATTAAAGTCATCATCAGGAGAAGATACATTTGGTGCAACAACTTATATAATAGAGAGAGTGGAGAGGGGACTGTAGAGGTGTGGGGGAGGAAGGTGGAGGGTGGAAGGGAGGGTGGAGTGTGTGAGTAGGGCTGGGTGGGGGCTTTCCAAGAGGGTGAACCGAGGTTGTGCGAAGGTAGGGTAAGGTTGGACGGAGAGGTTGAGGAGGGGAGAGCTGGAAGTATACAATAGATCATCATAGAGATTTTACAATATGTTTCTCTGGTTAAGCGGTTAATTATTAATTTTAATGAGTAAATGATATATGTAAGTGAAATACAAGTCAAATAAATAAATATAGGCTGATATCTTGTAAGATATCGATGGAAAACTTCGTAAATTTGCAAATTTTGTGCGTCAGTATGTGAGCGTTAAAGGAAAATAGGGTTCACAAAGGTGGTGGACAGATCACGCCCACGTTGCAGCTTCTATCATTAGATACTATAGCAAGCGCCCTCTTAATTAACCTCAATGATTCCCGGTAATTTTTTTGAACACATAAAGACGCGAATAAATTGCCTAAAATAAAAAATTTCCAAACATTGCATGTAACAAATGATGTGGTACGAAGTCACTCGCACGGGTGCATATACACCAGGGTTGAAATTCGCTATGAA
Organism: Ceriagrion tenellum; assembly: GCA_963169105.1. Classification (NCBI taxonomy): domain Eukaryota; kingdom Metazoa; phylum Arthropoda; class Insecta; order Odonata; family Coenagrionidae; genus Ceriagrion; species Ceriagrion tenellum. The sequence continues at coordinate 94,560,984 of OY720643.1, forward strand.
AAAATCATTTGACTTGAGACCCGTTCAAGTCAAATGATTTTTTCATAGCGAATTTCAACCCTGGTAAAATAACAAATATCCCAAATTTGATTTTCGAAATAATATTTTTCTCGGGCAATTTGTTTTTTCTATGTCAATTTGAGTATAATAGTTATCAAATGCATCATTTAAGAAAGCACAGATTAGGCGTATCAATAATCGAATTTTCATCCTTCGTCATGGTACGTAGCAACGATGGAGGTGATCGTTTTAACTGTGTAACACTCGTTTTTACTATATTTGGTGACATCTTCCATTCTTCTATCAAATAACAGTTGAGCATTTGTGCAAATATACTTATGCACTTGCTTTTTCAAACATACATGCTACTGAATATAAGTGAGGTGATGATTTCCACTACTTGTTTATTTATGGATCATTCTTGATTATCCATTGAGAAAATTCGCACGCAAATAAACTTGAATTTTACGCAGACTGCGCCAAGAAAAGAACTTAATCCTGAATAAAATACAAGTTTTGATGGAAAACTCGTTGCTTATTGTGTTATTTACTTTACTATGTATCGCCGTAGCCAAAATAAATGGGGAAAGTTTATTCCGAAAAAAAAAATTTCTGAAGCTTTGCCTAGGGGAAGAACATTTAGAAAATTTAGACGGTGATTTTTTCGGGAAACAATTCTTGCATGTAACTTTATTCACGGTGAATAAGATTTGGAAAATTGGCTGTGAGTAATACATTCGGTCTGGCTGTTAGCCCTTGTAAGTTCGATGAAAAATGTGGAAAAAGGATCTTGATATATTTTAGTTGTAAAATTTGAACAAGTGGTCAAATTCAAAGCGATTTTAATTTAGAATTCCATAGAGTACCTTTGTAATGTAAAAATTTCCCAAGATAGACTTGAGTACATTAAAGCAAGCTTCTTTTAGCCATATTCCAAATGCAGTCACTTTGTTTGACTTCATATTAGAATGCATGATTTTGAAATGTTCCGCCATCATAATAGGCCTTTTCCTGCGATTCCTCATGAATAAATTCGAGCCTAATTTTGAACTTCCTTTGTAAGAACGCTTCGGCAATCACCAAAATGCCTGAGTTGCTTGGCAATGGAAATTTCTCTGCTTCATTATGAAGATGTTCTGATATAGATTGTGTAAGCGTTTTATTATAGGTACTTTAAAGTAGTAATTTTGACATCATTATATCATTTTTTATCTCCAGGGTAAAGATTTGGCAATAGAAAGTTATCTTAAAATGTACAATAATGAACTTTGAAAGAACATTTCTCTTGTATTTGTTTCTTATCTGATAATTTATGGAAGATGAAACAAAATGTAGAGTAATGACCCAAGATAACGAAGAATTTTATAAATAATTACAAAAATTTTGCCTATATTTCAATCTGCGTGATTCCATTCAGTGACGTTAAGGCAATTAACTGGAACGTAGGTGTTCTATTACCAACCGACCCATTTTTCGTAATAAGCGATAATGCTTGAGTTACAAATTTGATGCGTGTGGTGAAATAGCTTGACTACACATATTCCATCAGTAAAAGAAACAGTAATAATGAGATGTTTCCTCAAAATTTCATAATTCTGTATTTATTTGGGACCACTTTCTCTTTTAGTGTCTTGGCGTGATTCTCTCGCCATGCTGTTGTTCGATGGTTTGAAAGAAAAACAAACTACCGTGTGGGATTTGTTACAAAAAAAAGGAAAAAGCCAAAATGAAAGTATATCGTTCTTTATTATACATCAATTTAGCTTAATAGTCGTTAATTTATCCACATGATGCACTCCTCATTTTAATTCACGAAAAAGAAAATGCTGTGCACTCAAATTGGGTATATACCCCGTCATTTCCTCTGTAACTGATTGATGTGACAAAATACGAGAGATACTTCACCTAACTAATACGTATACAGGTCCCTTCTTTTCTACGGGTCATTAGTGACTATAGCGAGTAGAGCGCGAAACGAACATTTGACACAACGTTAACCACCCTGCCACACGTCTTTACTGTGGCTCACAGAGTAGTGTGTTAGATACCTAGGTGATTCCAATAAGCCGTGAAAAGTTACACAAGATGAGGGCTCATGGAACTTAGCATTATTTTACGCGTAGGTAAACAAAGAGTTGGGAAAAAAGGCTTTCTAACGGAATACTGAAAGGGTCCCTCGACTATTTCTGGAAACTCTTGTTTGCAGCCCGAACACATAGTAAATTTTCAATGCAGAAATTCTGGATTTTTAGCTCGGTTGAAGCGGTGAAAAATAAATAATAGCCAGACGCAATTTTGTTTAGATACGTGTACTACGAACCGATTAAATTTATTGGCTCCGAAATCCCGTGAATTTCCTTGTTTCCAGGCTTACTATAATAAGTATTCAGCTAACAAATACGTGAATTTGTGCACGGTTGAAGCGATAAAAAACAGAAAGTAGTCTGACGGAATTTTGTTTTGATACTTTGACTCTCAGTCGATTTTATTATTTGGCTTCAGAGTCGTTGTAAATTTCCATGAAGTCGCTTAGTGTGAGCAAGGTTACAGTCAGATCATTCCTCTCTGTTCCAGTTTCGAGGGGAAATTGCGAGCCTCTCCCAAACTGCCGTGCCGTCTCTTCGCTGGAAGCAATTGCACTTTGGCAACGGCACTTTGCACGTGATGGAGAGGGAGAGAGGAGGAAAGACGTTTTTTTTGCATCGATGATGGATGTTTCGCACGAGTGATCCGGTCGAGTTTTAGTCAAATAACCCGTCCGCTATACAAATTGCCCCAGCGGGCCCGGAGCTCGCGACTTGAATCACCTCGTCCCGGGTTCCCCCTCCTTCCCTCCCGACGAGCGAGCGGGCGGTCGGGAGACTTCACGCCGCGCGAGGGAGTGCAAACGATGCCCTCCGGGAAGTGTTTTCGCCCGGGCGTGTGCTGTCGGTGGGATGGACCGCTTGTGGCAACGGGAGAGTCGGGATGATTCTCAAGACGCGGACGAGTTTCTTCTCGTTTTATCCACCTGCGCAAACGCAATGCCTCGCGAGCCGACGTGGGGGCGCGTCGCAGGGGAAGCTTCACAAACGGCAATGTTGGTCGTATTTTGAATGAATTTTGTCAAGCAAGATTTGACATTCGCCATGAAAAAACTCAATTGACCTGACCGGGACTCGAACCCGGATCTCCCGGTCAGGTGTGTTTAAAAAAAATTGTAAATTCCTTTTATTCTGCACTGTGCCAGTTTCGCCTGTACACAAGCTAACTTAAAATTATCAGCCAGGTTGTGGTTTGATAAATCAAATTTCCAAAATTTTTTTGAATGGTAAAGCTCGATAATTTTACCAACTTCTCACTATTGCCAATGGTAAAATGCAATGAACATAGAGTTGGCTCCCTCAATATTTTTGTAATCAGAAAGATCTAATTACACACACTCAGCACACAGATTACAATTAAAGAAATGAAGGTCTTAAGCCTAGCAATTGAAAAATGTGGTAATGCAATAAAATATTTTAAAGAAATTTGAAAAAAAAAATCCTGCTGAGTATATTTTTATGTACACGCCACTTCCACCGTTAAACTTTCCACAGCAAAGGTATGTTTCTATAAGAATAAAAAATAAGCAGTAAAACGAAAAAAAAGTTAATGAGTGATCCTTAGAATTCCTTCACTTTCTAAAGCCAAAAAGTAACAATCACATACGTAAGATTTCATGTGCACACGCGGTGATTTCGCACTTTTGACACAAAAACTGGCGTGTTAGCCAGTTACACTGCCAAGCCATCTTCCTTCAAGGCGAATTTTGAGGGGGATTTACGCGAACTAGATGGTCACTCCTCAAGTTTACATTGTAGCACATGGAGACGATGGTCGTGCTTACAAAGCCACATTCGCGGTGGATAAACCCAACATTTGTCTTTTGTATAACGACGAAATTCACGCATTTCCAATCATTGCAATGCCAAATGATGTGGTGCGAAGTCACTCGCACTGGTAACAAATATGCACCCATTAGAGTGATTGGAATTTGGTCAACTTTTTATTACCAAGACGTCGTATTTTTGCACTAAAACATTCTCCAGATTTGAAATAAATATGGCTATTACGTCACAGTAATCGCGTTATTTCTCTATTTCTACATCTACGTCTGCATACTGCCCTGCGAGCCGCTGCATGAGCGTGTGGCAGGGGGCCTTAAGGACACCACCCGTGTAAAGCTCTAATGGATCAGTTTTTAGGAGGAGAAATGTTGACGTATATAATGTGAAATTATGTATAGTATTTTAAGTTATTGATAATTGAAGTAACAATATATCATTTTTGCAATGGAAATTTCAAACAAATGGAAGCATTTAATTATTTTTGCAATAACAGCGATATATTTTTATACTTTATATTTTCATTTTCACTCAATTAAATAAAAATAACTGTCCTTAGATTAGGAAAACTTCTGATAAAGATGCGCCATGATTATAAACGTGTATCGGTTGTATAAACGTAGATCACATGATTATAAACGTGTATCGGTTTTTGATGCAATTAATGTTTGAATCAAAAAATATCTTTCTATGCTATGTAAAGTTTCAATTTGAAGTTTTACTAATTCACTACATATTTCTCCAAAGTTTTGGTCTCGACCGTTGCTTTCATGGCCATCCAAATTCATGCTGAGTAACAATACATCAAGTTCATTTTTTGTCGCACTTCGAAATTTTTTATCTCGTACACATGTCGCTTTTTTTTGTATCAAGAATGAAGCATACATTAGTTTTCTATCCAACTAAATGTTATGCTAAAATTAAAAACAAATAGGACAAACTCGTAATATTTTTTTCAAAAGGAGTATAGATTGTAGTCGATGAAGACTTCGGGTTCCATTATTGCTATTGAACAGAGAAATAAGTGCAACTGTTATTTTTCATGTCTCTCGTACCCAAATACCAATTACTTGGGAGTTGAGCGTTTTAGAGAACAGTGGCGGCGGAGTTATAAATAAAGAACTAAACATCTTTTCCCTCATGAAGCGGTGCAATATCGTGTTTCATGAGTTCTCCAGCTGGTACGTAAAAAAATACCCTCCCGTGCGAGGAAAAGTATGCGCCTGCTGGTTGACTGAGGTTTTGGTATGAAAGTAAAGGTTTTTATGTTGTACGGAAAGCATTAATGATAAATGTATGATTAAAAAAATGAGTACAATCACTTCTGACATGAAGCACGTCAGCATACAAAAAGTAGAATCGGGTTGTATGAAATGGTTCACTGGTAACTCAGCATCCACTTTTCAGCATTTTGAATAATTTGATTTAATATATTGAATTAAATCTCACGTAAAACAGCCTTTTAAGTTTATCTGGACTTCAGGAGGGCTCAAAAAACGAGTTCCCGTGAATTACTACCTGGATTTCTGTGTCGCAGTTAGAAAATTTGACGAAGTAATCATTTAGAATTATTTTCAGAATGTATCATTCTTATTTTATTCCCTCTATCAGTTGCAGGGATGTAGTGCGGGGTGAAAATAATACAGAATTCTCTTCAGTGTCTCCATTGCACTTGTGCGAATTTAGATATTCTAGTGACCCAATTCCAAATATGACTTTTCAACCCTACTCAGCGGTTGTAACATTTAAATTACCTTAATAGTTGATCCTGCATTTCAGTTTGCAATGTTTTGCACTACTTTGAGAGGAAGAATTAAAATTGAATATGTTGATAGCGGCAGTTGAATCGAATACAGTTTTTAAGAAAAATTACGGTGATTTACAGTATTTTCGTCATCTATGGCAACCTCACTAGCTCTGATTAATGTTTTTATGCTTAAATTTTACCCGCGCGGCTGTAAATATATGCATCGAGGGAAGGATACACGTCATAAAAAACGTTTCGCTATATTGGGATTCGATCCAGGATCATCCGATTGCCGGCCAGGCGTGTTAGCCTTGAGCGGATATTGGGAAAACCGGATCAAATCCATGTTAGATCAAATGGTTTTGTTCATATTGGCTAATATAATCCTTTTGGTGTATAACTTACGAGAAACGAGTTACTTCTACTGCGCTCCGGTTAGGCCACTCCTCGAATGCGTCGCAAGCATTTGGAACCGTGGACAGAAGGATTTAACCGAAAAAAATAAATTAAATGCAAAGGAAAGTGGCGCGCGTCGTTAAAAACTGCTACGAGCGAACATATAGTGTTTCTCAGCTTTTAGAGGGATTAGGTTGGAAGACGCTAGAGACTAGGAGACTTCACGCTAGGCTTAGGTTGCTTGAGAAATTCAGAACATGTGTGTTCCAGAGCGACACATATAATATAATTTTGACGCCACTCTACATATCTTGATCTGGCAAAAGCGACAAAACAAGAGAGATGCATTGCCAAACAGACTGGTCTTTCCACGAACAATAAGTGACCACTATAGGCCAAATTAATTTTTGTTAACAAGTTAAAGTTTCAGGCTTTACTTTGTGGAATAGCGACACATGAAAAGAGAACTCACTATGTACTTGCCACACTGTTTTATTCTCTCCGACCATGGTTTTGACAAAGTTTTTTCATTATCAAAGTACACATTATATTATACAAATACAAATTACGTGAGAGAATACATTCAATTGTTTCAGGCGAAACATGATGGCATTTGCAAAGTTCCACAGTCATTTACCTTGTACTAAGATACTTGTAAGATAATTGTATTTACCTTGTACTAAGATACTTGTAAAGTTCCACAGATATTCATGACACGCAGCCTCCGAGTCTCTAGCGTCTCCCAACCTAACCTCTCTAAAATACCTTGATAATGACAAAACGTTGTTGAAACCATGGCCGGAGAGAATAAAACAGTAGGGAAAGTACAAGCAGAGTTCTCTTTTCATGACTTTGTTAACTTCTCATGAGGTTCCACTTGTTAACTCCACTTAAGGCAGTACCTCAAGTGGAGTTATAAGTCATTTCCTTTGGTTCATAATGAATAACTTCCACAAAATATACCCTGCAAAAATTTCCTTTGTGATTAAGTGACCAAAATAATACCAAAGCACCACTTAAAATTCGCCAATAATATACTTCACCATTTCATCTTCCGAAATCCTTAACACCTTTGCACGGGTTGTGTCCTAATATCCACTGTCACATACCTGTGAGGCTGCTCGATGGTTAGTATGTAGATGTAAATTAACTTCATATATGTTTTCTCACTAAACGAAAGGAAATGCACTGACAAAATTCCACAGATATATATATATATATATATATATATATATAATGAACTCTCAGGCTTCACTTGGTGGAACAGCATTGCGATAATTTGTAAATGAATTCACTTTTTAATATTCCACAATGGTTTTTATTAGTCCGACCTAGGTAATGGCTTAACTTGAGTCGAGACCTAGGTCGGAATAATTAAAATCATTGTGGAATATTACTAAGTGAATTCATTTACAAATCATCCACTGATATATTTGGCTTCTTCAAAGTTTTAGAGATATTTAGCACGAAATAAATATCTGTGGGACTTTACAAGTGCCATCATGTCTCGTCTGACACAATTGAATATATTCTCTCACGTAATGTGTACCTATCTGTATCCTAGCCCTAGTGAATACTCTCTCTTTCCGTTACTGAAATTCGCATTCTACCTCCCGCGTTGAATCGTTCTGCCGCCCAGTGAGATTTCGTGATCTCTCCGACTGAAATGGAAACAATGGGGTTTGATCGCCCTTTCCGCCGCGCTATTTGCCGTAATTGGTTTCACACTATGGTATTTTTTTCCCGACACAACTCCACTCTCTTCAACACCAGTCATCACTTTCGTAACTCCACATCAACACTCGTAAAAATCCTTCGATTGCTTCTGGTGGGATGTTCCATGATCCCCTAAAACACTCCGCCATAAGGGCGACGCGTGATATCCGAGCAGAATATATAAAAAAACACAGAAGACTTAATATTAGATGTGAGATACAGGCGGGGAATAGGTGAGAGATGAATCCTAATGCATTAAAAAAAAATAATCCTTGCGTTGGGGCCGGTGAATTTTTTTCACGGCGTGACGGGGGAACGATTCACAACTTCCAGTAGGTTTTTGGAACGGGATTCCTTCCTTACGATCCCGCTGTTATCGTCAAAGGAGCGGTAATTCGGTGAATTTTCCAGAACCTCGCTCCAGAAAGCACAAAACACTTTGAAATGAAAGCGAAATCCACATCTTCATCACCTCCATGTGATGCACTTCACCCGCAATTTGGCATATTTTTAATTCCATCACCATAGCAGTAGGAATTTGACTCAAATACTCACGGGTATGGAAACTTGCTGCGGGCAGGACATTTTGTCGTTCCGGAAAGGAAAGAAAGGAATGATTTGGATTACTGAACTGGCATTAGAGGGGATCAAATCAAGCCAAATTGAACAAAAAAATCATCTAAATTCTTGGCGGTATGAGTAAAGGAAATTTTTCAATAAAATATGAATGCTAGATACAGAATCTGGTCCCCACAACTAGTGAAAAGTTTTCATTAGCATTGTTGAGTGAAATCACTGTTTCGTTTTTGATACTTGAATTAAAAATACAGCTGAACTAGGATTTATCCATCCATGGATTCTTGTTAATCTTATTCAGTGTCGAAACCTGGATAGCAGGTAATGAAATGCAGCGTAAAAATTGAAATCAGTGATTTATGTCTGAACTTATCACTGTAAGTATTTGAATTCTTTTATTTTTCTCCATTCCTAAAAGCCTATTTAACTCGAGGCATGTACTCATATTTTTAGATGCTTGATCACTTGCGAGAGCAAATGCTCAGAACGAGTGAGATAAGGGCTAATAATTTCATGAACACGACAATGCATTTGCCGTCAAGCTGTCGTGTTTACACGACGAAGTTTTCAAAGGAACATTCCCATTCAAGCATCTACTCGAGTAAGTACATGCCGCAAGAGGCATAAAGAACATGCCTTGTTTTATTAATAAAAAAAAGACTTGCATAAACGTTTTGGAACTTACCGGTGCGCCTCGCCGCCATGTTTCGTCACTTGAGGTGCGGTGTTTATAATAATCCGAAATTTAGGGGTAAAGGCCCGGATGTGGCCCGCGCCTTTTCCGTATGAATATTTTGTCGTCGCTTGTCACACGCTAGAGTAGAGCCCATAACCGGCCTCTTCATGCGAGGTACTTATACAAAGTGGACGCGCTCCGCCCTAAGAGAGGCGTTATATACGACTAAAGCTTTGATATGCACGATTTTCCCGATCTCTCTCCTTCCCTTTGCTCCACTGCCCCACCCCTCCTTCCTCCGGCCCTCTCTCCTCCCCCCTTTTCCCGTCCCAACTCCTCACTTTCATCTCCCGCCATACTCCGCGACCAGCCTTCTCCTGGGGCCTCCCTTCCCCCTTCCACCTTTCCATTCACCCACCCCCACCCCTCTCTGTCTCACCACGGACCGCCCATTACTCCATCTTATTCTTTTTTCTTTTAACTCGCACACAAGGATGAGGAGTCGGCAGTGAGTAGGTAACTCCTAGTCCGGGGATTTACTGATAAACTCGTTCGTGGACGAATTTTGACGACACCGGGACCAAGTTGGCAGCATTGAGGTGAGATGAAGAGGGCACTAGGTCATCAGACTGAAGCCTGGCAACCGACAGAATGACCATATTGTTAAACCCTGATCTCTTCTTATTTTCATATAGATTACTCGACAGAATGGACGAATTGGCGCATGTTAAGCAAGAATATCAACCATCTGTTTGAAATTTTAGCCGACTATCTCTCGAAAAATATATATTGGCTGATTAGTGTTATGGATTTTACTCTATTTTAAATTAGTTTTCATCGGGAATGCGGGTTATCATTAATTGAAATAAACATACAAAATATATGGGGAGAATGCATATTGAAGTAGTGAGTGCATGCCGACTTTTAGTAAGTTATTGATGGATAGCATAGTAAAATTGCAAAATTAGTGCTTCACTCCTAAGTTTTTAAGAATAATGAGGGTTAGCGAAGACGCTTCGGGCTAGATGTTGTAGAACTGCATTATCAAGAATGAAAAATACTCGATGTTGTACTGTCCACTTTTTTAATTCTCAATTATACTACACGTGTATCGGCTCTTCATTTGGCTATCTTCAGGTACAGTGTAAAGAAGAGGCCGGAGTGGCTTCAGCTTCTAGCATTGGCCAGCATGGCATGTGCACTCTCCGTCCATCTCAATGATTGCAAACATATTACCTATGCGGAGTCATCTGAATGAAAAACACGTATTTTACCGACGATATTTGCTGAAGGTAGTTTGAGCAAAATATCATTTTACCTAGAAATCAATGAATTTGGTCTCATTTGAAAGAAAAATATATTACCCTTCCAACTTCAACCCCTCATAGCATTACTTTCATAGCATCCCTAATTGTGACTAAATTTTTAGTTCCAATAAAGATTGGTGTGACTATAAAGCATAATCACTTTCCCTCATAGCATTACAAAAACACCAGCCATTTTACAAGAGAAAATGGTAAATATGTGTGTGCACTCCAGAGAAACCAATTTACCAAATGAGGCATTTCCTACTCTTAGATCTCGTAAAAATATCAAAAGTGTGTAGTTTGTATGTTTTCTCAACTATTTTTGAAAATTAATCATATTGTCACCGAAGATTCTTCGGGATCACAATAAACCTTCCGTTTTGATGGAGTTTCAAACGTACTGCGTGAAAAAAAAATAGTCAAGTTAAAAACCAATTTAGATACTTTCATTTGATGACTTACAATTTCTGGCATGTAAAACTACACTATTGCAACATTATAACTGCAATATTTAATACGTGTATCTCACAGCTGATGAAATTAAAACGTATAATTCGAATATGGTCTCTATTATGATTAAGTAACTATCTCGCTCGCACTACTCTCAACTTCGGATTCTGCGCCGTAAACCCAAGTCATAACAATGCTTTGATTCAGACGTAAATTTCAAAACGTAATTCTTGCTTCATTTACATTACAACGTGTGTGGTTATTTCTACCGTATTAATAGATGTACATGAGCGGAATTTTTTCCTAAATTTTTTTTTCAACTTACTAGAAAAGTTATTGAAACGTGCACTCAACGACTCAAGATCCGCTCTCCATCCAAATTAAAGCCCTCAAAAATCCATAAGAGATAAGGACACCTCGGTAAATAATTCTGCACGATATCACGGCATGAGGATTTTAGTCCCGGTAGAGACGAATGACTTTTCTCTGTGAAATTTCGCATGGAACCTGACAGTCTTTGAACCGATTGGGACTTCAGTTTTGCAGTCTCTTCTCTTCAGTGTTCAACCCTGGGGTTGGTTTGCAGCAGTACGCCATTCCTCTCTTCTGTCTGCTTTTCTCTTCATTTCTGTGTATGTCGTGCAACCCATATCATTCACAACCTGCTGCATGAATGACATCCTTGTCGTCCCCGGCGATTCCTTCCCTCTATAGCTCCTTCTGCTATTGTTAAAACGATGTTGTCGTGCCTTAGAATGTGCCCTACGAGTTTGTCTCTTCTTGTTTGGATATGCCTCCACAGGGATCTGGTCTCTTGAACTCTTTTCAGTACCTCTTCATTCGTGACTCTATCTTTTCAGCTGAGCTTCAACATCCTTCTGTAGAGCCACATCTCCAGGGCTTCTAGCCGCCTTCTCTCTTGTTTTCTTATTACCCATGTTTCGCTCCCGTATAGGGCCGCACTCGAACCAAATGCTTTCATCATCCATTTCCTTATTTCCAAACTAATGTTCTTGCTGGTGAGTAGGTTCTTTCTAAGATAGAATGCAATTTTGCAGTGGCAGTAAAACTGTTAAATTATAAAACAATTCCTTTGAGGCCTAATTTGGCTTAAAACGTGAATTTGAAACATTCAAATGAAGGACGTGAACTGATATAAAACCAATGGTGACTCTGTATTTAGTTTGATTTCAGATTGGAGTGAAATAATTTCACTAGCTGAAAGTGTTTAGTTTTTGGAGCCTTTGACAGAAGAATCAATATCTGACCGTTTAAACACTCCATGCGAATGGACGTGAAACTAAATAATTATCATAGCCGTACACTTCATCTCCCGCCACAGATAAGCATTAGTATTTTTTCACACACTTGATCACACTTTTGGACGTTGGAAAGTAGAGGCAATTTCTAGATGGAGAGCTGAAGCTGACGCTCATATATGGAGTGGTACTGCAGGTGAGCCGAAATGAAACTAAATATTTAGTTTCATCTAAGCCAGTAGTGAATCTACTCTATTTGCTAAAAGCGCTTTACTTTGGAAAATATTTTGACCATCTTATTGCTGCGTCGCAGTAAGTTTTCGGCTGAAATACCAATGGATAGGAAACCAAAGGGTCTAAATAATTCCAGGCTCAACGTGGAAGTTCATTATGAATAATGAAAAATACAACTTACATTGATTCCACCAATGTATTTTTGAGGAACGACTAGTTTCGACGCGGCGGCGTCATCTTCATGTACAATGTTCAAAGTAAGTTGGTGGAATCAAACAAAGTTATCTTTTTCATTAAACAGGAAACTAAATATGTCGGTTCACTTCAGCTAAGAGGAAAACTATTTTCGTATAAATTGTGGATTGCTATGACCAGGTCTCAGCATTTTTCAGTAAATTAATATCAACCTAAATGAATAAAAATCATGGTTTCGCTTCAGTTAGCCGCGCGCTTTATTTCATTCGAGGAAAGATTTTCACTTAACGGCATGCTTTGAGGCAACCATCCATAAAGGGTTTGAATGATTGGAGTTCACTGAAATGAAACTAATAGTAACCAATAGTTTAGTTGCATTAAATTTTGGGGCGGAGCTGATTTTTTGCCGATTGTGTTTTGCTTTTATACGATTTAGGAATACCTAAGGGAAACTAATTATGACTAAATTTTTAGTTCCAATACAGATTGGTGTGACTATAAAGCATAATCACTTTCCCCCAGGCTCCCTGATTCTCTCATTATCCTTATGCAGACTGCCAATCCTCATTTGTTGTATATATAGGAGACACTGAAGAAGGAGGCTGAAGAAGAGATAGGAGTTGCCATACGCCTGTCCATGTTGTTTGCTAGACTGTATTCTGAGACACATCTCCCTGGTCTTTGCTGTTTGCTGTTTGCTGTTTTTAGTTAATATATGTTAATCGGAACGAATGAATATCATTGTTTCACTTCAGTTAGCCACAATCCTGATTTCATTGACGGAAAGAGTTTCACTTACCGGCATTCATCGAAGAAAACATTGGATCCGCTACAGGATTGAATGATCAAGGCTCACTGAAATGAAACTAATTGTAACTAGCCAACACCTCTTTCAGTTTCATTGTATTAAGATACATTCATCAATTCAACTTTGTTTGCTTACACGCAACATCATACACCGTACAGTTTTATTTTGGTTTGCAAATGTGTTACATCTGACGCTTAAATTGACCGGTTCGTCTTCGTTTTGGCCTGTTGTCCACTCTGCGATTTAATGCTTAGTGACTAATTTATGGCAAGTAATGAGTGAACCGGAAGTAAATATCAGAACCTATCGCGCACAAGGCTCATGTCCTAATATCAAGTATTTATCACTTTTTTTGAAAAGACAAACCCCTCTTAAAGTAGCCGATATGTGTAGAGTTATCCTCCAACCTTTCTCATGGGCTTGTTTCACAACCCCCTTCTCCCACCTGTCCAAAATTCCCTTATAATTTCTCCAGTTCCGACCGCCGGCTGCCCGTTCTTCGATCTTATTTTTTTACTTACGTTCTTACGTTCGCAAGAGGAGGTGGAAGAGTATTTGCTACCTCCAAACTACGAGGGTTACTGATATTCATAGATGAAGACAATGGCAGAAGTAGCGGTAGATTCTTTTGTTTGAAATATCTGCCGCCTGCTTTGACCAAAAACTTGAATTTGCATTGGTTTAAAGTCGATGAACTATGAAGATGTTTGAAATAAGTAAGCTATACCGAATCTTAAATTGCAAATATAACTGGGACACTAGATTACGTTACAAATGTTAGTGCGTCATCTAATCTTATGTTTTTATTTTACTGCAGCTCGAATTATTGTATTGGATTGGATATTTGGGGAGGCGACCGACAGCTAAGTTCATTAGCACCATAGGGATAGGTAAGGGAGGAAGGGTGGATGGAAACCAGGTGTCGGCATTAGCCTGCTCTGAACGAAAGGCGCCAAGGGGACCACTGTTTAACGCCTCATCCGATAGACGGAGTACTGCACTTGAAGTATCCTCCACAAGACACTCAAGTAGGGATCGGGTTTCCTCTTAAAAACCTCCTCTGCAGGGATTTGAACCTTGGCCGCCCGTGTAGTTAGCCAGTACTCTAGCCACCACGCCAACCCGATCCCCCGGCTAGAATTATCCTATTTCGAATACATCTCGTATTTTTTATAAAATTGACAGTATTCGCTTCATACAACCACAGGAGTAATCTCTTTTGCGTTCATTTTGTTGTCATATTTTTTTGGATTTCGCAATAATTGCGTCTTTCAGTTTCGTTTTATTGAGATGCTTTCAATGAGGCTTTTTCAGATTTACATCCACAAGTTTTGGCATTTCATTCGGCATGGAATTTACTGGAGAATAACTTCTTTTTTGTTTTTGTTTTGTTATATTTTGGTATAAACTGTTCGGTTCCTATTTCTCTCTTTTATCTGCCACCATGCTGAGCAAACACCTCATTCTGTCACCTCCACTCTCTCCTTCTCTCGCCACAGACCCTCCATTTCTACATCTTATTTTATCTACTCTCGCTCATAAGGCGGTACGCTCCAGATTGAGCGATACTAGTCCTAATTCTCAGCATGGGAATTTATCAGGTAATTAGGTTATTTTGCCGGTAACTATGCGCCTACATTGGCTTGAATATCCTAGATAAAATATTTCTACCTTGTGTGTACTGTCCATAAGCTTAAACTGTGCTTAACTCAGCATTTAGAGCAATTCCAGTCTTCCTCACTACTGGAGAGTACTGTGGTTGAATCGTTAAGAATTTGTCCTGTAAGTGTAGTTTAGAGAGGGCTGTACTGAAAATTTGCAATGCAGGAACTGTTCTATAGTTAAACTTTTATTGAAACTGTGCTGGATGGGTTCTTTTGTTATAATTATACAGCAAAAATGCTGTGTAATGTGGCAAACTGTAGCGTTGGTTTCAATTTAAGTCAACTTTATCACTCTTACAGTCCTCTTACAGTACACTTGAACAGATCCAACGTAGTTACGGCAGTTTTTTTCCTCGAGGATTCAAATGGCTATGATGCATAGCTCGCATATATACCGGAAAATCAAATTGTAGGCATAGTTTTGCTTTATTTTACCGCGAGGTTGTTTCATTCACTGAATGCGAATCGTTTGAAGTCAACTTTGATCGGAAATTTATTTTTAAAAAGTGTTTAAAGGAATGGCGTTAGCCAAATCAAAAATAAATGTTTTGTTTCATTTCATCCTGGTGTGAAACTATTTAGTGTAACGCTGTGCTCTCGGCTCGATGCCCAACACCTTGGATTTTGGCCTTCTCATCCTTAACGTCACGCTTTTTACGAGCATTTTCACTTCATTCTGAGCTCTCATGGGCCTAAACTTCCGATGTATAAGCGTGGGGTGTTACAAGGGAAACGTAGCCAGAATTGCGATTTTTTAAAAATTATATAACTGTATATCGGAGGAATCGCAATCTTAAAGATTAAATATTTCTTCGTTTGGCTCGTGGCTTATGAAAATTGTTAAAAATTTCTACTTTGACAGATAAAGAATTAAGTTTTCTCTTAATAGCAATGCTCCTGTAAGTTTTTATTCAAAATTCCTCGAGTGTGCATATTATTGCTGTATTACATTTGTTTACTGCTGCAAAATTGAATCTATCTACTTACCATTGGTAACATATGTATGTCACTTTGATCATAGACAAATGAGTAAATCACATCAACGTCTTGAAATAAGCGCTTCTTAAATCTTCGTACTGGGTAGTGATAACTTGTTTTCCTAATGTAAATGCCATGGAATTTGCAGCGAGGAAAATGTTTAGCACGTATCGAATTTATTTGTAGTGAAAACTCTGTTGGATTGGATGGACACGAGCTTTTACGTCAAACCATACACAGGCAATTGCCAACACGCTTCCTAACCACTATATTTCGTATTGCCACCATGCTTGTTTCTCGTCTACGTAGCTGCATCGTCAGTGTTCGCGTTACGAGGTCATTCAAGTGCGGTTCGTTCAGTTTTAGAGATAACATCGTTCGAATACGTGCTACACTCTTGGAGACACCATTTACCAAATTTTGGAGCTCATTTTCATGAGCTAAATTGGCTTGGTGTAGCAAAAACAGATAAGTATCGATATCGATATCGATAGATCGGGACGTGGGATATCGGGATTCTTCCTTACTTTGTTGGAGAAAAGAAAGTTTACCGGGGAGATCCGGAGGAGACAGAATAAATGGTTGGGGAAAATGACATGAGGGGTATTTTGACATTAATTAGGGTTATTCCTGCCGCAAATACGGCGGTGAAATACGTTGGATTTTTTTCTCATCGATTTCTACACTATCCACGGTGACCGCTTTATTTAATAGACCGCTTAATGAACTATTTTCTGTCGTACTAGTATATGCTCTAAAAAAAGGTGTGCAGCTTTCAAAATTGATTCCATGCTTTTCGAAATCGATATAATGCTATTCGAAATCGATACCATGCTTTTCGAAATCGATACCATTCTTTTCGAAATTAATGCCATGCTTTTCGAAATCGATACCATGATTTTCGAAATCGATACCATGCTTTTTGTTAGTGAACCTAAAATTTATTATGAAATATCTTATTCTTATCGTGTAAAAAGATTTGTTCTTGGTGCAAATGTCCTTAGCCGTCGGTCGCCTCCCCAAATATCCAATCCTATATGTTTTTACGTAATCGAAGTTTTTACGAAGTGTGTTTCTAGTTTCTTTACATTACGTTTTAAAATAGCTCAATTTTTTCAATAAATGAAATAAAACTCGGTTCAACTTTATGGAGCTCCATGTTTATTGGTAAAAAAAAACTTAAGCACTCCAGCGATAAGTTCACAGGTCAGATTTACAGCACAATCCGGGCTTCGATGCTCGGCATCATCTTCAGGTGCTCACTGACAGGTAAAAAAGATACTACGAGGGTTTATATTGTAAGAGGCCGTGTAAGCATTACGCAAGAATATTTATGCCATTTTTGACCTCCCCCCTTCCCTGTAAGAGAATGTACGTAGTTGCATTACGCATTAGTTTAATAGTTTCTTTAGCATTGGTAGTATATCGATAGGATATTATAAGTTGCTGAATGTTACTTGTTCATTATATAGTGCATTTCGGTCATAAATAACCCCCTGCAAAACACCCGTGCGGTAGCTTGTTGGGTAAAGTATGGATGTAGATGTTTTTGTGCATAAAGAAAGAATTTTGGGCGAGAGTTTAATAAGTTGGTAGTGCGACGGGTTTTGGATGCAACGTGAATGAGGATACGAGATATGATAGAAACGTTTAGGGCGGGGATGTTGCGTTTGGACCGTGGTGAAACGTGGCAGCATAGGATTGGCACGAACCAATTGTTTTTGAGGATTAGGTGGAGCTAGGTGGGAAATGACCTTGAACGCGCCGCTCCTGATTGGTGGAGCTGCTTGAATGAATCAACGGAAAAAGCTGAAAGTATTACAATATAAAAGCAAAGCCGTCAACGGACGCGAGGCTATTACCTTCAGATAATATATATTTTTTTTACTTCCTCCCCTCTCCGTCCCGTGACGATGATCTTCCAGATGGAAACGGTTTTCGGAGGAGGTGAGGGGAGTGTTGAGTTTTATGCAATCCCCCTTGGTTTGGAGCCTCAGGGCGCTCTCGTGGTTTGGGAGGCGATATTCGGGCAAGGGAAAAGATTCGTATCTTTCCTTCTCCTCCCATATTCTAGTCCTCCTCTCCCTGTTCCTCCTCACTCATTCCATTAACTTCGTACTCTTTTCTTCATCTTTGTCTTTTTTTAAGGCCGGTTTACGTTGAACGATAGGACATATCGAATTTGCCCGAGCGTGAATCGATCCAAAAAATTAAAGTCAAGAAATATACAAAAGCATGGATGATTCAGTCATAAGTTATGGATTGTGAAAAATGAAAAAGGGTTAAATGGCCCCTGTGGTACTTATCGTGTTAATACAAGGGATCACTCTGAATTTGGGGTTGCATTATTTTGCAGTAAATAAATAATACAAAGAGATGTAAAGGTATAAAGCGATCCCGCGACTGGAAAATTCAATGCAACCCCATATGCAGAGTGACCCTTTGTATTAACACAATAAGTACCACAGGGGTCATTTTGACCCCTTTTCATTTTTAATAATCCGTAAATTATGCCTGAATCATCCCAACTTTAGCATATTTCTTGACTTTAATTTTTTTTATGAGAGCGTATGTGAAAATAAGAAGCTCATAGCAGCAATAGTTTTCAATGTAAGGTACCTTTTACTGATCAAATCGTAGAGGATCTAGGCTGTCACTAGCACGAGGAGCTGAAGAGATTGGCAGGAGACCGACGTGCTAGGAGAACTGCCGCAAACCAACCTTCGGGCTGGCAGCTAAAGAAGGGCCTCTTTCCTATAAGTACCACAGGGGTCATTTTGACCCCAAGCTAATATCCTGCTTCATTTGAGTTTTATCATTATAGGTATAATGGAGTTTTATAGTCTTTCCTTTCAATATTTCTCTTCGTAGTTACTAGGTTTTTCTGAATGACGGTTATAACTGTCATTAAACACACGAAATATGAATTCTTATATAATGCACGTATGCCTGGAAGAAGTCCCATGTCCCGATCCTCATGCGGAGCGCTGCATATTATATGTTGTAAAGACAAATTATAGTACGTTGATATAAGCCACTCTTATTGAAAAATAATGTGCTAGAATATATGAAAGACATTTTTGAAACAACATGCACATTATTTAATTTGAATTCGCATAATTTCCCTCAGAATGCAAATTATTTCTAAGGGGTCAAATTGACCCATGTCGGTACTAATAGGTAAGCCGCATAGTCCGTTACTTCTAGCATTTGGAGGTGTAGTATAGAGAGAAGATAGGCTTACAACAGAACATAAAGTATTTTTTGCGAATATTTTTTAACCCCATAATATGACGAGAGTGTTTTTATTTGGATCCTGAATATTATGTGACCCTGGATTTATAACGACCCCAGGTTATTGGAACAGTGAGTAGAGGAAATAAAAGTCTAGTTTTATATACTAGAAAAAGGATAGTTTTATCTAATCAATTTGAAAAGTCCTTTTTTAAAAACTTGAAAAATTCTTCGACTATCTTGTATGTTTAAAAATCCATTTATAATATTAGTTACAAAATCTTCCGCGGTTTTATTGTAATTTAGAATTTTTTGGGTAATTTCCGCGCTGCAAACCTTATTATTACTAGAAAAACGTTTCACCGGAGATTCAGCCGGCACCATCAGGCCCAAACCTGGTGATGCCGACAGGAACGCTGGCGAAACGGTTGTTCACTACTATGCTGCAACCCGGGAAGAACCCGAATAATTCTAAGTTATTTATACTTTACTATCAAACCAATTTTCCAGTGTACTTGTGCAATCGACCAGCAATTACGTGAACACTTAATCGGTTAATATCGTTTAATTAATATCAAATAAGATCGGCGAAATGATTGAGTTGACGATAAATACGCAATTATCATAACTGAAAGAGGCGAGAAAAGGAAATATTTTTGTGCCATAGGGCGTACTCGTGGTTTGGGGGAAGGGAAGCGATCCTTATCTCTCATTCTCCCTTTCATTCCTCTTATACATCTCTCGATCCTCTCTCACTCCTTATACTAATTTTCAACTCTCTTATTTCTTATCTGCCTAACGCATGTAGACCGGTTTGCATTGAACGAAAGAACGTGACATGTTTGTTTGAAAACAATTCAACCCCCGGGAAAGAACAGTTGTTTCACCTTCTAACCCTTCATTCATTTGTAATATTTTTCATATTCCGGTGACCTAAAGAAAAATCTCTCCTCTTTTTCATATGTATTACTTATTTACTTCTCTCCACACAGTTTTGATCTCATTTGAACTTAAAATTCACTGTTCTTAATTAAGGAATTAGCAGATCGTAGAGAACTGTTTTCATATCTGATATATATTACATATTCGCTCAATTTAGTTCTTCAAAATACGTGACGGCATCCTTAAACTTTTATAACAAATATTTCTTTTCAATTTTAGTGTATTTTAGCGTAGTTTTTAATAAGCAACGGCATCACCATTAATTACTTTTTGTTTAATAAATGGGTCTAAAATAAGTTTTGAGCAATATCGAGAAGTAGACACTTCCGGCCGTATTCCTAAATTTCAGCTAAGAGGCGCTAGTAAGGTGACTAACTTAGTCGGATACTAAGAGCACTTAGTCGCATACTAAAAATGGTAATCATAGATCCTTTCTAGTGGGCTACTAGGAGCTACTAACTTAGTATGCTACTATCGCCACTATCGTAGTTGAGTACTTAAAACAAAGTAGCGACTGCCCTAAAAACAATGAAGCATCGCTTGGCAACACTGACACTGTATTCATTGTACGTGAATTCGTATGTCTTGAATTAATATTGCTACGATGGCGCTATCGCTAAATACTCTAACTTACCCATTTTTGAGCATTTCCGTCATAATTCCGACAAATCTTCTATAAACATTGATTGTTATTGTACACAAATTCGGGAATAAGTGGTCGTCATAAACTTAATTTGTTGCCATACGTAGTAATACACCACAAAATTGCACAGATCATTCATAAAATCATTTGGACACACTGCAGCTTCACCAAATCAAAGTTCAACTTACTCCATCCCATCGCACCAAATCAAGGTAGGTATCAGTTATATTCAAACAAATTTAGGTCTTTCTTGAGGTATTCACCGTTCCGTCAATATAAAATCTCTCAAAAGGGAAAATGTTTGCCTTTAGTTAATGGCTAATACCAGTAATTTACGCAGAAAATGTAGCAATACTCATATTCACTCACTAACTATCATTTTGCAAACGAAAAATGAACATGCACTTGGTACAGCGGACATTGTCACTATTTAATATGAATACCAATTTGTCCCTTCACGAATCCTTTCTGAGCCTTAAATAAAATGAAACTGATTTCACTTATCCACGTAGAAGACAAAACAAAAAATAAGATCCGAGAAACTGGTGAAGCACCGGAAGAATTTTTTTTTCACTGTGTGGACCATAATAACGTTCTATTACCCAAAACAAAAACGAAACAAAATAGAAATTTATGGCAGAATGTATACAGACCAGCGATATGATGTAAATAGACTCGCAGTTATAATTATTATATGTGCGAAGTCATTACAATTCAAAAAGATAATTATTGTACGTCTTTGTATCAATGTAAGACATGTATCTACGACAACACAACAGTAATATGCTCGAGTTAATCACTCTAAAGCACCTCACTTGATGCAGTAGTCACAACAGCTTATATGCACTTGTAAATTGTTTACGAGGCTTCCTTCTCGTGCATTCTTTAAATAAGGGCTTTATGCTCGCTGATTATTCATCTAATTTCACGAATGAACAGCACTAAGGCCCTAAAAATTTAAAAATGTAATTGTTACCCTCAAAAACATTCAGTAAACACACACTGATTTATGCAGTTTATAATGCTGTGAGCCCAAGCCATGATGAAACGAGATAAGTAAGGGGAGGTAACCACCTTACGACGCTCGAAACCACCGTAATCATCTCACTAACTCTTTCATTTTCGTTGAATACAACACACATGAAGAACAACGGAGTACCAGAACACGGCGTCGTAGACTTAGAGCAAATAATTAAAATGCTGAGTCTGTTCCAGCAACAATACTACACGTCGCATCCGCCAGATTTGAGAAAAGCAATACCACCAGTATCCTTGGTATGTTCGCCTAAAATCTTCGTTATGGCTTCAGAATATCACCCAAGGTGAACCGCTTGTTACAGACCACCATATTTAATAGCGTCTCTAAACGAGGCGAGAGAGTGTTTAGTATCAGCTACAAAAATAGTGGCACACTTGACTATGCTGATCTTAGTAGCTGTTATTGAGTACGATTTTGTTAGTTAGCGACTAGTTAGTGCGCTACTTATGGCCGGTTGCAAGAAGATTTAGTTATGGAATCAATAGTTATGAGATCCATAAAGTTATAGAACTCATAAATATATTCGGGTTGCATGAACACATCTATTAGTTACTTAACTTATTTACCAATAGTTAATAGCCTCGAATATTTGATATAATCTTCCACCGCCGGATAAAAGTTATGAAAGTTTTAGTCCATGAATAATTGATAATGCACATTATAATTAGTCAGTACGAGTAAACAAACTGGTCACTTGTCTCAAAACAACTCTATAATCAAGTAATTAAGACTCCAAGCGGTTCATTACGCATCCGCCATCTTGGCTACTTATGAAACTCATAACTCCATGCCATAAGTTATGAGACCAATGAATTTATTGAATGTTTGTGCAACACTTATTGAATGGTTGTCATGGCTTATGGGTCCCATAACTTTATGGAATACATATGCTACGTTCCTGCAACTGGCCATTAGTCGATAGTAGCTCACTAAGGAATCTATGAATATGGCTGTTCATGTCTAGCCAAAACAATGAAGCTAAGAGATTCAGAGTATATGTTGTCCAATAATGACCGAGATCATTGTGACTGAATTCAAATTACGAACAAGGAAGAAGAAAATGATAGATTCAACAAAAAACCCAATCATATTCTTACATATGATCGATGGATATTGGAGCTTGCGACGAAACATGGAGGAAACAGAAATACCAGGATGGTTATTTTATATATCTGCGGAGATTAAAAGATAAATTGTACGTTAGCTCGTGATAAATGTTAGAAGCTTGTGGAATCCTACACAACAATTTCCGGTGATAATCAAATCATTGAGGTCGATTGTTCCGATTTGGTACTTGTTGCGAAAGTACTTTGCATCTTTTTGGTAATAAATAAAAATACCCATAATTTAAAATGCCTATGTGGAAAACCAGATAGTCAACCCTAAGGATTCCTTTGTACTGAATTCATTGAACACACAGAACGAATCTTGAATAAGTGTTTTATTTATCACGGTACTATTAATATTTCGGGTATATTATTAGGTAAGAATTTCATACATTTAGTTCAAAGTACGCATCAGTATTAGGTGTTTAAGCAGAGGTACGGAATCTAAGGCTTCTCATGATAGTCCTCTTTGTGGGCTGAAGACAAAAACACACATTCCTAGCATTGATATGCATGATCTGGCATGAGGGATCTAAATGCTGCATGTCTTAGTGAGTCTATTTTACATTAAGACGTCTACATGAGAGAAGGCTAAAATATATGCATCATCTGCGCCTGATATGCATGATCTGGCATGAGGGATCTTCATGCTGCATGTCTTAGCGAGTCTTTTTTACATTAGGACATCTACATGAGGGAAGGAAAAAATAGCATCAATATCTAATAGACCTAGTAATATGAATTATATCGCAATGTAAACCACACTCTAACGGGAATTAAAAGCGTCTTAAAAGGAAAATTTAGTCAATTTCAGAAATGTATACCACACACTATCGGGCGAGCAATGCCAAATATATTTTCTGACTATCCTCGGGTAAAAATTCGCGATTTGTATGCCCTAATTGTTGGCAGGCAGCGAGTGGTAATACTTTCAATTTAATAGTTGAAAAAGGGGAATTGTTTTGCAGTGACAGTCTCGAAAGTAAAGCATAGTTACCATGAAAAATATAGCAGAGTATTTTTTGAATGAATTATTTTAAATTAGATTGAAAATTTTTGTACGTTTTCTTTGATAAAATTAAGCTCAGTTGGGTTCTCTTTATCATAACACTGAGTGTATGCATGCATTTGAAACTTGTTTCAAAGGAAAAGGTCCTAGAGTAATAGATAATACATATTCATTTATGGAAAGTGAGTTAAAATGCCCATCCTTAGAATAAAGTTCTAGATTCAGTTGCGTTGGGTGAGTTCCCCTTCTCTGTTCAGTGTGAACCGGTCTATTCCCACCCACACTTCACTTAACTTTTTCGGGAGTGCTTTTTCGGGCGGGAATGGGAGCTCTCCAATTTAACGGGGCTGAGGGCCGTTCACTTCGGCTTACTTTCAGCGAGGAGGACGGCGTTCGCGTCCCATAACTTCGTTGAATTACTGTCTTTGACAAGAGTTCCACCTCCTCACTCTCCCCGTTACAGCCGCGCGTTTCATCCTAGCCGGCCCAGGTGTCTTCGCAACGACTGCTAGCGAAGGAACTCAGCTTTCTTGTATCGGTGTACTTATCTTGACCTCATTATGCCCGACTCATATGTTCGTCTTTTTTAAGGGGTGGTCTTTTCGGGAATCAAATATGTAAAGCTAGCAGCTGAATGAACGGGCATAGATTCACAAGTAGTTGCTCCTACCTATGGTTCCATTTTGGTATATTTCATGTCAATTTGTTTCAGGGGCTTTTATATATGTAAATCATCCATTAGTTTAAGTAGATAAGAACAATCATCAAAAGTGAGTGACAATTTTCTTAATTTTTCTTCGGGTAAAAACCTGTTGAGTTATAAGTAATCGTCTCCGGCTGAACTTTGTGGAAGTGAGTAATATCCATGATAAAAAAACAACTTTGTTTCAATCCTCACAATTTATAATAAATACGACCCAGGTTTCAGCAACTTCGTGCCATCATCAGAGCTGTTGCTCTTCCTGATTGAGACCTGAATGCGAGTTGCTGAAACCTGGGTCGTATTTATAACAAATTGTGTGGATTGAGACAAAGTTGTTTTTTTATCTGTTGAGTTAGATTGAATGTGGGAATAGTGCTTCATAATGACGCTTCTTCTAAGGTGAACCTGTCCTGAGACAGGTTTCAATTGAACTGCTCCCTCAGCTCTACGTTAACTCCTTCCATTCATAACATCAGTCAGCATGTTATTTCTTCGTCTTCCTCTCCCTCTCTTTTCCTAGATCTTTCCTTCTAATATTCTCTGCAGCATGTAATATAACCTCAGGACGTGCCCCATCCAGTTTGCCTTCGTCTTTCTTATTGACCTTAAAATACATCTTTTCTCATTCATCCTTGCCAGCACTTCCTCGTTTTTCACTCTATGACTCCCATTTTAATCTTTCCATTCTTCTCCATAGCCGCATTTCAAAGCTCTCTAGATATTTCTCCTCTTTCCTCCGAACTGTCCATGTTTCTGCTCCATAAAACACAGTACTCCAAATAAATAATGGCGCATCGAAGCAGAAAATCGTTGTTTAGTGTGTTTTAAGCCACTTGAAATGTGCAATATTCCTTTTCGGGTTGCAATCACTCCACCTCTCATCGTCTGATTCCATATTTTCTGAAGGTGGTTATATATTTTATTTAAAAGTTATTTTATTTATTGCTTTTGTATGCCACCATTGGTTTTTAAACGTCTTTGGAATTTTTACCGTATTGCCAAATCTTTACATCAACTAAAATATTTACTTTTAATTTTTCATTTTTAGGAAGGGAATACCCAGTCACTAATCGGAAAGTGTTTAATCAATCGGACGATCAGGTCTGGAGTCATCCGGGAGACATCTGGTATGATCATCAAAAGTGAGTGACTTAACTTTTCTCAAATTTTTCCTTGGGTAAATACTTGTGGAGTGAGATTGAATGTGAGTAGGGTATAGTATAATGATGCATCGGAACAGAACTGGTTTGGTCAGCATATTATAAGCCGCTGGAAACGTGCAATATTCAGATTTCATGGAGAACTTTTTCCTACTTTCATCGCCTGAACATATTTTTTTAACGGTGTTAAACATTTAATTTCACAGCCATTTATTTTTAATGCTTTTGTATCCTATCGTTTGTTTGTAAATGAGTTGGCGATTCTTAGTCTTCTTTTTAATCTTAACCTAAACTAAAATGTTAACTCTTAAATTTCATATCTTCTGAGAGGGAACCCATAATCACCTGTCGGGAAATAGTTACTGTCGGGTCAGAAATCATCTATGAACGTGTGGTATGAACCACAGGTTTGTACAGTAAATCGATTTCCCTAGCTCATATTTATCTTTTCCTGACGACATCAAACACAGTATACCAACTTTTGAACTCTCTGCTCCAAAACGTAAAATACACGACTCCATCATTTTTTAAATTTTTATATACAGATGACTCTACTTAATGCGGAGTGAAGTTAAATATTTTAATGTGCTCTTCATTTAACTGCCGTTTAACACTGATGTTTGTCTCTGCCTATCTCTCTTTGCATTCATATCAGAGAACCCATGTCTGTATCTTGAAGAATAAGTAGTATGTACTTTAGTTTCATGTGCTTCGACGCTCTTCATGCTTCAAGTTATGTGGGTGTATACTATGTGACTTAATACTTATTTGTCGCAAATAAATGGTTAAATACACAATCATAATCAATATATAGGTGTATATTGAATGTATATTTAATATGATTGTGTATTAAACCATTTGTTAGAGATATTGATCCATGGTTGACTCCTAGAGTATTATAAATATGTATTTTGAAATTGAGAATCATACAATTTTCTCCGGCAAAATGTAATATTATTTCTACCGCGTATTTCGTTGACACCGTAAAAAGAGATGCAGCCAATTTAATCTTATAATTTCTCTCAATAGCTAATTTTGGGAATCCTTTGGTTGATCGGAAAATTATTTTCCTAAATTTTGCTCCTCATTTCTCTCAAACCAAACATTTCTCACTGCTAAGCAAAGTAGCGAAGTTTCATTCTCAGTACGATTGAATAAAAACGTTCCGCCAACTCACTGAAATGTGTGAATTTTTCGCCTCAAGGTCGATTCTGTAGATAAATTAACTGTGATAAAATGGACGGAGTCAACTTTCAATCCATTGTGGCTCTTTTACTGTGAGCAAATAGAAAGTGATTGAAAATTAAGCGGGAAAGTCCTTGAATCTCGCTCTAAGATTTGCCTGAATGAGATCTTAATGGCTTTAAAAAGTAAGCTACGCTGGCCTAAATTATGGAAAGTAAGAGGTGCCCGATATTTTGCTCGAAGCTTCGAAAAAATAAAATGGCGAATGCGTATCACAATGCCAATTGAAACTGTCAATGTTTAACGGAAAAGTTGAGTTTTTCGCGGTGATTTCTGACTACGTTGGGAGTCTTTAAATTTTTAATGGCTGCACCATAGTATCCCTCCATTGATATCACAATCGTGCGTTGATATATTTACCTGTTAAATAATTTTTTTTCAATTTGGCAATGGATAGAGTTGTAAACCATAGAGCAAAAATTATTTTAATAAATTTTCGTGACCATCAATGAGCGAACGAATATTGGCTATTGTAAGGATTACAGGTTTTAAGTTAGAAATAAATGCGACTTTCACGAACGATAAAAAATCACGCGTAGTGAACTCAAAAGGGAATATTGGTCGTCACAGGCATGATCAGCACGAATATAGACACACAAAGCAAGAGAAAACTCACCGGTTTAAATATTTCGGCAACACATGACTTTCTTTCTCAGAGATAGTAATTCATCACTGCTCTAATTAAGTCTAATTTCTTTACTGCACCGAGTTGGCGTTTGTTTCGTCTAATGGTTCATTGATACTGATTTGAATGCCTTGAAGATGTCAAAGAATTGTTGAAATGTTGGCATTGAAAAATATAATTTTTGAGCAGAACTTTAAAATCTTGTAGCTGTATTTTGAATTTATATTTAAAACACTCCCTTGTAATTTTTCGAGAGTCTCAGACTCTTTGAGGGACTTAGGTATGCTCTAAGAACTCACAAGTTTTTATGATGTGCCATTTTTATTCCCTAATTAAGAGAACTTCATCACGAAAACACGGTACATGTACATATGATAAGAGCACTCAGCAGTCGTATTACGGTTTGTTGTAAGTTCCACTCTCTGGTATGGTATTGCTGCTTTGATGATTAGAATTATTTATATAAAAAGCACAGTTTCTCTGTTCTCTCGGACTGTTCCCGTCCCATAAGGATATACGCGTAAGGATTTTATTTTAACATCTCGCAGTCTTTTATTTTATTTTGCATGATTAAATTAGGAATAGAAGGTGTAGAAAACTCGAGTCTGAGGCCTAAAGAATGACAATTCAATAAATATTCGCATTTTTCAACGCGAAGTTCTGAGAAATAGTTAATTGTTTTTGAAAATAAAGTATTGAGGGAAATATTTGGCCCAGTTCAAGACCAAGATAGATGGAGAATTAGGAAGAACAGAGAGTTAAGAGACACCTATACATACCCAGATATAGTGGCAATGGCTGAGGGCCGAAGATTAAGATGGGCAGGACATGTGTGGAGAAAAGAGGAAACTGTAATAATCAATACTTTATACCTGAGAAACCCTGAAGGCAGTAGACCACCTGGTAGACCAAGAATAAGGTGAGAGGACCAAGTTGAAAAGGACATAGATTGACTTGGGG
Source organism: Ceriagrion tenellum (assembly GCA_963169105.1). NCBI lineage: Eukaryota > Metazoa > Arthropoda > Insecta > Odonata > Coenagrionidae > Ceriagrion > Ceriagrion tenellum. The sequence goes on from OY720643.1 coordinate 94,589,522, forward strand.
CTAAACTTCAAAGAGCAGAAGATTGAACAGAATGGAGAGGCATTGTTGGTGAGGCCAAAAACCTGCTGAGGTTTTAATGGCCAAGGAGGTAAGGTAAGGAGTTTGTTTTACTTTCGAATACGTGAAATTGTCTTTTAAAAATTCCGAGAAATTACGCGTGTTTCGTCAACCATATTCTTGACAGCCGGCTCATTTTTTTTTAATCCTTCCTATGTATAGCAAAAATTAAGCCCCTTAACGTATTTATCACTAGGATAGGATATTTTGGAGTGTAGACCGCTTCTTAGATGGATATTTTGGAGACTTTAGTTGGATAAAGTTTATCAAACAAGAAATTAACCGGCGTTGTTATGTAGATTATGTGTATCCTATGTAGAAATACAGACAATTTGGGAGTGTACCAAGCAGGATTGAAACCACTCAACAGGATCATGGAGAATCCGTGTCATTGGGTCTTGGAATTATCTTATAGTCACAGATATAGATTTTGAGGAATCAAACAGGAGATTCTAATATAATAGTAAATGTTTCTACTGTAGAAATTTTTATATTTTTCCATGCTGAATCATTGCTGTGCAATAATCACTGTTAGCGAAAGTGACTTACTTAGTGCAGCTTGTGATACGTTTACAACGATATTATATCTAGTTTCCTAATTCAGTCGTAGTAATGGTTTCAAATTATAATGATTAATACTGTTGGGGATATTTATGCTCCTCCACTCCGAAACATTGCTGTGCAAGAACCACTACTAACAAAAATTACTTATTTTGTGCGTTTTATGATACTTTTATAACGAAATAATGGCCAGTATCCTTAGTCAGTGGCAGGTCTCCGAGGCGTTATGATAGTGACCTCTGCATTGTTTCAGGTTCCCACCGCGTTTGTGGTGAGCTCAAGTGATCTAAAGAGTAGGAAAAGTTCGTAATGACCGCAAAAGTCGAAGTGACCTGAAGACGCCAGGTGGAACGCTGGAGAATCTGTTATCATGAATACAGTACGGAAGCGGTGGGAACCCCAACCAATTCAGAGATTAACTAATTCCCTTTACATTAAATCAAATTCCGTCATTAAATAGTTTCAGGCGTTACTTTGTGGAAAAAAACTATATCCATGGTGGTAAGAATAAAGCAACTCGAAGTAATTTTTCCTTTTTTTGTGTAAACCGACCATGGTTTTGAAACTTTATATCATTTTCAAGTGTCGAATCCATGGTCGTTATACGCTAAAAAGTGTGGAAATTAATGCCAGTGATTGTATTCTTACCATAATAAATTCCGTCATGCTTGATGAGGAATTATATCATCATCATTAGTTTTTCAATCGAACGGTTGGTTGACTGCAGCCCTCCACCCTTTCCTATGTAATGCTAGTACCCTTACCTCGTGATATATCTTCCTATGTACTCTCCTCTTTATCTGATCCATACATTTATTCCGGGGTCTTCCTCTGGGGACTCTTCCTCTGGGGACTCTTCCTCTGGGGACTCTTCCCTGTATTCTGCCTTCAATTATGCTCTTCACAAAGCCATTGTGTCTCAGGGTGTGTCTAATTCATCTTGTTTTCTCTGTCGTGTTCCATGTGGTCCTTTCCTCTTCTACTCTTCGGTACACTTCATCATTTCTTATTTTTTCCGTCCATTTTATCTTCAGCAACCTCCTCCAGTACCAGGTTTTGAAGGCTTCTAGTCTCTTCTGGTCATCTTTTTCAATGGTCCATTCTTCCGATCCGTTGTGTATTACGCTCCACACGAATGTTTTCACATACTCTTCCCTGGTTTGTAGTCCTATCTTCTTTGAGCACAACAGTTGCCTTTTTTCCGTAAACGCCTTCTTAGCTTCTCCATTTGATGCCCATTGTTCTTCTGCCGTCCCACGTGATGGTACTTCCGAGGTAGGTGAAGGAATCCACTTGCTCCAATTTCTCTCCTCTTGGGGCGACTTCTACATTCAGGATCTTTCTTCCGCATACTAGGATTTTAGTATTCGTCGGATTTAATTTAATGTTGTATTCTTGGAGAACTTGGCCCATAAAGTTTAGTGACTTTAGATGATCACCGCGATTTCCGGCTATGACTGCGATATCAGAGGAATTATGTACTTGAATATAATAAAAATACGCTCATGGTAGGATAGAAAAGAAAGTAAATCATCTCGTGATGTCAATGCGTCCTTCATCTTTTTCCCCGCATAACAGCCGAATATTAGGGAGTCAAGGGTCGAGGAGGTAAAATATCCGTTTTTGGCCGCAAGGGAGACTTCTGAAGATGAAGTTCGGCGTGCTGAATGGTATTATTTTTTTCCCCTGGAGATGAATGGCCTTTCCAAGTCGATGAGTTGCGAGAAATCTCGAGACTTGGAATGAGTCAACAATATGGACCAAGAGTTAACTGGAGTGTGAATTGGGTACCCTGCTCGGTCTCGCTTGTTCATGCGGTCATATTCTCTCCTCCCATTTTTTCCCTTCGCGGTACATACTATGGCCTGCTGTTGTGCTTGCAATTTCTTTCGGAAAATACGGTTTTTGCTTGCAGCTGAGTCACTGGGTAGGTCTCCTTCAAATTCCATTGTATGGCCGAAAATGCGTATGTTCCGAACTGAAATCCATGTCAACTGTTGAGCGAGTTTTCGATTTTATACCGTCTTAATGAGCTGTAGAAGTAAACGGTAACGCATTAATCTCCATAATAAACTATCATTAATTAATAATCAAGCAAAGGAGATAGGACTAAAAACCAGGAAATAGTATGTGAAATCATTCGTGTGGAGTGTAGGACTTTATGGATCGGAAGCGTGGACCATGGGAAAAGCTGACCAGAAAAGACTGGAAGCCTTCGAGACCTGGTGCTTGAGAAGGATGCTGAAGATAAACTGGACGGACAAAATAAAAAATAATGAAATGTACAGAAGACTAGAATAAGAGAAAACCATTTGGAACATCATAGAGAATAGAAGAAATAGCTGGATTGGACACACTGAAATGCACAATGGGTTTGTGAAGAACATAATTGAAGTTAAGATGGAAAAGTCCCAAGAAGAAGACCCAGGAAAAAGTTTTTGGACCAAATAAAGAGGAAAGTACATAGGAAGAGATACCAGGAGGTAAGGGAACTATCATTATATAGGAATGGGTGGAGGGCTGCTGTCAACCAATCTTAGGATAGGACAACTAATGAAAATTAAGTCATGTGCGGCAAATCCGCTGTCGGTAGTCTATTTCTGCAGTCACAAACCTCGCCGTAAGAACTAATTCATTCAATTTCCGTTCGTAGTGGAAGTACACGTTGATGCCAACGGAAAACCAGCCTTAAATTTAATGCTTCGTCGGCGGAAAATTACACATCAACCGCCCAATGATAAATCCGTGGCTATCCGTGTTTATTTTTCAGCGGAAACATTTTAGTTATTATTATAATAAGGATATATTGGAAAAGCTTGCAAGCATCATACATATTTCTTTTGGCTTAAATATATTTGAATAATTCCTCATATAGCAGTTATTTACCTCAATATCCGCACCAACTCCTTGAACCACTCCAGTAATCTTATTAGACTTATGAAAAGTAGCATTATCAAGGGTAACAGTTTGTCCAGGTTAGAAAGCAATATATGTTATGACGACTTAAATATTGCTGATTTTATCCGGGAGTACATTGCTGGTGATTTATATAAAATGTTTTTGTATGTCTCTGTATAGGATATAGGAACACAAAAGGGCGACCGAAAAGAAATATTTTGCCAATCCGCGGTGGCAGAGCACGCCTGGACAGATCCCTGACACCACATAATTTTTTTTCCCTCGGCTAATACGAGAGGCGGTTAAAATAACCAAAAACACAGAAAACTTCAATGGGGAAGACGGCCATCCTCTCTCCTCAACGTTCAAACGTCTATTCAAACAATTAAATTCTAAGGTCAATCCGGCCAATCAACGTGCGCCTGACTAGCTCAAGCGTTTGGTGTAAATATATAAAGGAACAAGCATCTCTGCAGCTCAGGACCCAACGACGCCAGCTGTGACGTTAGCGAAACTGTTGTCCGTTAATATGAATCAACGCGGGAAAAACCCGAATAAACTGACCTCAACGAATCACAGCGGAACCCTCCGTACCAATATGAACGCCTTAACAAAATTTCTATCTTATTATGTATATCATCTGTATTTACATGATTATCTATGAAATTATTGTTTTTTCTCTGATTGACATCAAATTTTCGATTTATGCATTTAGTGTTATTAATCGGTTGCTGACCAACTTTTGTTTTTGTTGTCTGTGATTTGTTTGCCATATATGTTTTTTGTTTCTTGTTTTAATCGAATGCAGAACTTTATATGTATTTTCTTCTTTGTTCTTTTGGGGAAACCTAGAGCACAATAAGAAATTTTTCTAATGTGTTCAATCCTAGTTTGAGTATCTTATGTGGTGGACTTCATTTTTGCTGGCAGCTGAGTCACTGGGTAGGTCTCCTTCAAATTCCCATTGTATGGCCGAAAATGCGTGTGTTCCGAACTGAAATCCATCTTAACTGCTGGGCGAGTTTTCAATTTTATATGTCTCATTGAGCTCTAGAAGTAAACGGTAACACATTGATTAATGTAATAATGCTTTAATATTAAGGTAACTCTTATCAGCGATATGTCTCTGTGGGCCTCTTCTTCACCTCAATTATCACATAATTTTTGATTCACTGATGTTGACGTTCTTACGTTCATTTCTTGAAAATCTTTCGCTGTTTTTCTAATTGGCTGCGAATGTTCTTATTTTTTCAATACTGATATTAATTTTTATCAGTTACATTTTCCTCTTTATAGAACAGAAAAATATAAAACAATTTTATCGTGCTGGGACAAAGTCCCTTAGAACATTAAATCAATTCACATGCCTTCATGAGGAATAGAATGCAAAGCAAATAAATATTATAATCTGTGGCTATTTGGAAACTAAGTCTTAGAAAAATCGAAAACAATCAAACAACTTTCAAGTCAGCAAAGAAAAACATCAAAAGAGCGAAATAAATGAAAAACACACTCAGTATCAATAATCTAAACAACATGTGCTAACAAAAATTTACAATCTGTAATACCTATTAATAAAAAAAATAAAAAAGCAAACAAACAGATATTTTATAAGACAGAAAAACAGCAAATTATCATAGTTTACAAGGAAAAATATCATGTCAATTTGGTCATCTCAAATAAAGGGGAGAGAATGTTAGGGAGACAAAAAGTCAGCCATACTCCTTTTAAATTGTGAGACGTTCCTAGGAAAGTTATCGATTGTTTTATGATTTTTGACCTCGATTTTGCGCTTTTATATATTCTTATGTGCCATCTCGTTCCTTGTGTTAGTTGACGCTGGTGATGAGAAATATAATTATGCGCGACTGCTGCCTCTATTGCCGATTAATAACCAAATAAACCCATTTTACGAAGAATATGCGTAAAATTACCCCTTGTCAATCGCGATGGGTGTTGTTTTTTCCTTGGAGTGCTCTCTCCTTTGTTATCTGAGAATAACAGACCAGTAGGGAATCCAATTAGTATGTTTCGTCATCCTGTACTCGTAAATCACGTTTTACGGGAACCGTTTCTCATTAACGTTCCCAAATCCTTGGGTCAGGCTATTCATATTCCTGGAAGAGGATTCAACTGGAATGGATTAACGTAAAAATTACTCTCCATTTTACGTGTAGCCCAAGGCGGTGTTCTACGTGAGATCACCATCCGCCTGAAGATGAAATTTTGAATTCGTGCTCTTCGCACTTCCCAAGTTCCATGTTTTCCCTCTCTTTTGTTTCCCTGATTTAGGGATACGTATCTTAGGAATGAGGAATTCATTAAATTATTTTTGATTGTTGCAATCAATGGTCGAATGAAAAAAGATACTTGTGATAATCAAAGCTAATATTATAAATGTCGAGTTCATTTTTAAACGCTTTAGGGGAGCATAATGTGACAATGCGTTAAAAATTGTCCACCTCCATATTGGATTGTATTTTTACATCCCTGGGCTGTAAACGCCACGACTTTTCACTCATATTTCTGAAGTTTCACTTCTTGCACAAGCGCAAAGATGCATCATTTAAATACTTCTTACTTATAATTTTACCTTTTCTCCTCTTATGTGACTGAAAAATACCGTTCTGTGGACTCTGCTATGGGTAATTACTTGAATGACAACTTTTTTTAAGCCTGAAGCCATCATCTAGAAATCTTGAGATGTCATTTTCGTTTTCGGATACCAACAAGTCCCGGCTGCTCCATTGTTTATATAGTCAAGATGAAATTGGGAACAAAAATGCCCTAAGACGTCTCCTCGCTTAGTATCCTGTTTGTCTATACTTGAGATATTTGTAAATTATTTGTTCTATTGCCTTAGAAATTTGTAACGCATTTAAAATCATGCGTAAATGAGTTTATGCGCACTGTATGAGAGAATTATAGCTTTGTTTCCACACGTTTTCGAGCCACCATCCCCTTGGGTACTCTGAATAATACCGGGCGCATCTTAGCCATGAGCCTTATAAACTTATAGAATAGAGTATTTATCAATTGTTTTTGGGGCATGCTCATTAAGAACACGAAAAATATACATACTTGTACGATCATAATCACAAATTAAATGCACTCAAACAAAGACGATAGCGTCAGGTAATGCAGACATCAAATTTCACATGTTTATACAGTGCAAATGAAACCAGTGAACAAGTACGCATGGAAAAGTGCGAAGCAATGCAGATAATTAAATTGCGAATTTAAATTTACAAATTCTGGACATACATGTTGAGATACAACATTTAGGATCTGAAAATAAAGCGTTATAATATTTCATTTGTAGCTGTGTGGTAAGGATTGTTTTTTTGTGTTTAGGTAGATTATTTCAAAGCTGACAGAGTAAAAATTATTGAAATAAGTCTTCGTAACCATAAACGTGTTTAGGTCGAGTATTTCAGAGATGAAACTCAGTTACTATATTTATTAGCTCGGAGAGCATTGCGTGTAAAACAGAGATCGACCGTAGCAGAAACAGAAATTGTATGCATGTATTGAGCTGTATAAATAAATTGTTTCAGATTTTTTTTTTCTAGATGCAGCATAAAAAGTTAGGCTCGTTTAACTACGCCTTCCCTGAAAAGATACAGTTTGACGGGTATGCATGCAAAGGCATAACATGCTGAATAAAGGTCTTTCGGGTATTTCACCGGGTTAGCAACTCCATATCTCCCGACATCCCTTATTCTCCATCCTCAGGGTTATACTTGTAGGTATATACCTACTGTGTTCTCAGTTTGGTTGGAAATTTAACTCCACTCCTTGCGGTCGGGTGCCATCTTATTTACTGAGGTGTATGTCCGTTTCCTTCTTCCCTTACGCTTTTAATAGTTTCAATGTTAGCTCTCGTGACATTTTTAAATCTAAATGGACAAAAAATACAGAAATCTATTAAACGGCAAAATAGAAAAAAAGAGGCGTCCTCGGAAAAAAAGCGGCCTAATACTGTGAAAATCTCAAAAACAGTGACAAAAATTACATAAAGGCATTGCAAACAACAAGAAAAATCCGTGGGACAGATATGTCACAACTGAAAACTTAATGACTCTATAACAGGCTTGGAAACAGCTGAGAAAGAGACTAGCTAAATGTTGTTCATGGAGCGTTTTCATGTATGGATGTGAAGCGTGGACATTAGGTAAGAGGGAAAGGAATAGAATAGAAGCTTATGAAATGTGGATGTGGAGAAGGATGGAAAATGTAAGATAGGTAGATAAGATGAGAAAGGAAGAGGTTTTGAGCAAAGTAAAAGAAAGAAGATCGCTCCTAAAGGAAATAAGGAAAAGGAAAGGAAACTGGTTGGGCCATGTGATGAGAGGGAAAAGTATAATAACTGTGGCACTTGAGGGTTCAATTGAAGGAAAGAAAAAGAGAGGAAGGAGAAGAATTAAATTGGTGGATCAGGTGAAGAACATCAGCTATGATGAAGCAAAGAAGGAAGCTCGGGACAGAAGTGGATGGAGACAGCAGTGGTGTTCGGGACCTGCCAGTAGGCAGAACACCAGATGATGATGAACAGGCTCGGATAGCCAAAGACAGACCACAAGTCCACTCCCATGGGACAACCTCTGATTTAAAGCTGCGGAATGCAGCAGGACAGGACAGGTCGTGGAATTATTAAATTGAAACAAGCGTCGCGGTTGAAGATCTTTGGTTGTAAGCGGATCTCGATGGTCTCCTTGACTAGGCGGTCCCAATAATCATGCGTGCGGCTAAGAAGTTTATGCCCCTCCCACTCTTTGGAATGGTCCTCGGTGATGCTGTGCTCCACCACAGCCGACTTCTGCGGTTGCGCCAGTCAATAATGTTTCTGATGTTCTTTCAACCTTGTCTCGATTGTGTGACCAGTCTCTCCAACGTAGATCTTCCCAACACTCACAGAGAATTTGGTAGACCCCTGGCGCCTTCAAACCGATTGGATCCTTCGCCTTCACTAGCTGTTCCCTTAGTTTTGGTGGTGGCATATGGATTGTCTTAATTTCACAGCGCCGCATATTGCGCAGAATCTTTCCCAACAAGGTAGATACATAAGGGAGGAAGGCTTTGGCCACTGAAATTTCAGACGTCCCAGTTTGGACGCCGGAAGAGTTCCCGTTTGTAGAGTCTGTCCCTTTGTCTCACCCGGTTGGCAGTTTCTACTGTTTGACAATTGGACTGGCCCGGAATTCTTCGTTAGGCACGTTGTCCGCTGCACGGAGAAATATGCGGGGAAATACGTATTACGAGGAATGTAGAAATCAAAAACATTGCATGAAACTGTATGACAAATCTTCGGAGACTCTTGGCTGATCATTTAAGGAATTATTACATATCATTGAAGGATCCCTGTTGTAGGAGCTGAATTTAGAAACAATTTTTTTTTTCAATATTTCCTGGGAAATACCGAGCGGGAGCAAACAATAATTTAAGCACCCCTTTGGAAGCTAGTTATTCAAACAATGTGAATCCATAATGCTTAGAAATTAACAAAAACTTTGTAAATTTTACGCAGAACTGAGCACCTGTTTTGTCAAATAGTCCTCATCTTCAGGTACATCGTACATATCCCGCGTCCGCGTCAAACACATCCTGAACTCATCCCATGAAACCCACCCATTCCATTTTTGCTGTTCCAAGCCTACTCCCTCAACCACCCACCATTGTTGAATATATACATTGTTGGTGAATGGATTGTCTTAATATGAAGGCACCGTAGAATACATAGAAGAGGAAGGCTTTGGCCACTGATCTTTCAGACGTACCAGAAAATGTCGACTATTCGACAAAACCGGTCGTCTAATTAATACTATGATAATTCCTCAGCATAATGGGGAAATTTTACTTTGTCAAGGCTGGAACTATTGACTTTGTTTGAATTCAGTAATTCAAAGCTTGTTACCAAAACAACTGAAGTTTTACCTGTAAATAGGGCCCTGTGTATGTAATAAATTAGAGGGTGTTTTTCTCTCTTCCACCTACCTTCATCGGTAGATTTTGCATCAATAATCATGATAGTAGGAGCGTCTGAAGAAATTAAAACTTGGCTGTTTCCACATGATGTTTTATTGAAGGATTACTATGAAGGATTTCCACGAAGTCACGCCTGCTACCATTACTTAAATCATGATAGTGTTTTATCTACCGGTTCTCAAGAGATGGTGGTAGATGTTGGTGGATAGTGTTTTATCTACTGGTTCCTATGAGATGGTGGTATATTTCTTGCTAACGTTGACCACTAGAAGATCCAACCGTGACGTTAACAAGATGGCCACGGCTGTCAATGATGATTTTGTTTTTTTTCAATACGATCGAATTACGAAATAACTGTAAACAATTGATAGATTAAAAGCCTTTACACCATGAAAGTTAAATCACTTGCGTTTCGCAGCAAAAGAAATTTTTATTCAAACCTATCATGAAAATTTCATGCATTAATTCCCGGTTTTTTTCCGTGCAAAACTTGATCGGTACCCTTTTTGGAGATTGCAGAATATTATATGCCCGTGTGTGATTGAACTTGTATTGAAACTGCTATTCAAAAAAAGTTAAAATTCAATTAATTCAAAAAAACACTGTGTCGTTCTCAAGTTCTCGAGTGGATCAAGCATTCCTTTCGGCGACAGTGTAAAAGCCAGCGAATGTGTGTTCATGTCCGTCAATTTATGTAGTCATTTCCTCTCAATTTAGTCGTTCGATCAAAGAGCCACATTTCAAACCCATATCCTTCGAGTGCTTACTGGTCTGATTCTAGGTCAAGGGCAAAACACTTGAGGAACTTGACTAAGAAAATTATTAAAACGAATTCAATTTCTTTTTGGCCGCGGCGCACGGTTGAATTTTTATTTTATCGCCTCTTCAGAAACCGAAAGGGAACTCGGGAACGAGTTTTCACCTAATGATATACATTTGAAAAAAAAAAAATTGGGTGTTTTTCGGAGCCAAGTTCACCTTTTGCTTCTCTATTCTCGGTAAAAACGGTTCATGAGTCGCAAAAGTGTTTCGTCAGCAACTGAAGGAAGTGGGACGATTATCTTAGTCACCGCGGAGAGAATGGGAATACAAAATGAGGTTGAGCGGGAAATATTCCTAAAAGCCCTCGAAGCGGATGTGTGATTGCCCGTAATGAGTGTAAGTTTATTCGCTGTCTAATTTGCCTAGTTTTAATCGCCGGTGGGATCTGCTTCAGGGTGGTTCGAGAGATTTCCGTTTGCTTACAGATTTGTGTGAAACTTTACATGCGTGTAGCCATTAGTCTTCTTCTTATCTTTAAAAAAGAAACTGTGATTGTGCGGTCACTGTAACTACCAAACCACTGCTTAGAAGGACGTAAACGACGGGCGTAAAACTTTGTAAGGACGGCGAAAGGAAGACGAAGGTAAAACTTTGTAACATGACTCATTATGTCACTGAAAAGGTTTATGGACACTTATTGTTTACCGAATGGTCTCCGGTTCGACTCCAACGAGTAAAAGCGTTTCCATCAGAAATACACGTAAGGTTCGTTTTTTTCTGGCATGAAGACCCTTTATTCTTTTGCATATTTAAATTAGAAATAATGGTTGGACAAAGTTGCGACAAAAAGCATTGGAAAGAAAAATAAATAAACATTCTTATTCTTGCAATCGAATTTTGTTTTCCAGCTGATTTTTTCTTTAAATTCAGAAAAAAACAATCATAAAATTGCTGAAAATTCAGAGTTTTTGGTGCGCTGTCCCCTTGATGACCGATAGCATTGTTGGAGCCGGACATCATATGGATACATGGTGAATAGGCTCCATATCCAAGAATCCATATGATCCATAATAAATACATTGTGCGCGATATATATCGATATATTTTGATTGCTATAGATAGTATAAAATAAGTTCAATACAGTGAAATCCCTCTTAACGACCACCCCTATCAAGCGACCACCCCTCTCAACGACGATTTCTCAGCGGAACCGCCGGCAGTCCCTGAATTCAGGTTTCACTGTGTACATCGAATTAAAATACATTGCAATTTCCCAGAAGCTACTGAATTGTGAGGAAATCAGCGCCATGTGTATAGGTTTTAACAAATTCGTCGCTTCAAAAGTCTGTCCATATTTTTTTTTCAAATCCACCGCATGTTCATTTGCATAATATTCCTAGAAACTGAACCCCTGTAGAACGATTGTCGAACGAACGTACGACGAACGTTGAATTTCAACGGGTACTTTCCGCTAGTAACAAATACAAATAAAAAAGAAGAAAAATACATGTTGCCGATTTGGTTTCTTGGCAACTTATAATGCTATTCTAACACGAAGCCTTATTGCAACTGGCAAATATTTCGAAATAATTTGATGACGTATTTATTAATGTTATCTTAAATGAGGAAGCAATCGTTTCATATTATTATAATGGTTCCTAAAAAATATATTAAGGTAACATGCCGAATAAAAAAACACATTTATACTTAAGATATTCGCTTGAATTTCAATGCTGTAAACCCAAGTTATAACAATGCTTTGAGTAAGTCAAAACATTTAAAATATGATTCTTGAATCATTTTTTTACGTTTCATATGACTATAACGGTTCCTAATAAATATCAAGGTAAAATATAATTCTCGCATCATTTATGTTACAATGTGTACGGTTATTTTCAATATATTAATTGATGTTCTTAAGTCAAATTTGGTCTAAAAATTTTTTCCGACTTAATTTAAATGTTATTATGTTATTAAAAAATGCACTCAATGACTCACGACTCGCGTTCCGACCACCTTACCTTCAGTTAACCTTACAACGGACTCTGTCTGTTGACCGTGGATAGGAAAAGAGTTCTACAATAGTGATTTACAAATCACCCTAACTTATGGGTTACATATCATTCCAGCAAACGTAAGTTAAAATTTTATAAAGTCATTACAAGATGTAAAATATCTCATACAGCACCCGGTAATTGTTTTGGGGTAAAGTAATAGACTTACTATCTGATTACTTGGCATGTGCGACACGCATTATTTTTTCGATCTTATGTCGTTTGACCCACGTGTGCGTTGATTGTCTTAAATTTGCCCCTCCTAAATGTGTTCAAGCATTATTTTATTTATAAGTAACAGAAGTTTACTTTGGATTTATTGCGTTACAATGATATAGCTTACACAAATCATTCGTTCTATCTATTTTTAATCGATCTTATTCATTTATCTCCTGTAAAATTGTCATTTTCACTTTCAGAATGCTCAATAATAATATTGACCAATGTCAAACAGTGTAGAAATGTGCAAAGTACTTTATCTCATTTTGGGTACGTACACCAAGAGGTTATACTCCATAAAGCTCACCATGGTGACGTTAAACGTCAAACTATATAATTAAATACCTTAGAAAATTTTTCTTTTATATGTCAACAAGTTTACTAGGTACTTCAAATAAAATTTAAATTAAAAAAATAACCCAAGAAAACAGCATTATATTTACAAATCATAGTTTGAACGGAAGACTCGCTGCTATGAGCCGCTTTGTAATGACGTGATAAGTGCTTTAATGCGACCTCAGGGAGCTGATGTACCGACAATTTAAGGGCACAGGGATTATAATGTATTATCTATCTTTTTTTTAAATTAAGTACCCATTGGTCTTGTAAATCTGTATTTAATTCATCGATAACGAATAAATTTTTATTGAACTATTCAACGTATATTATCAGAAAGTTTGTGATTAGTTAATGTCTATTCTCGGGCTATCAGCCTGCCAACTTTCGGCTAAATCCGAATCTAGCGCTGTTGGATACACCCCCTGATAAATGAGGGGTGAAACGCAGTGGCGCGAGATAGAATTCATGGACATCAGAAAGAGGTAAATATTTTGCTCGCGTGTGCCTGCGGGCATTTAAGATTGTCTCCAATCCAACCACAAATTAGTCCAGTATAATGATAGTTGATTACGTCAGACCCTATTAATTTTTTTCCCCGCATTTCAATATGCATGACACTTACAGTGGAACCTTTTCATAGAATGATAGAAAATTTCCCCTGGGGTGTCCAATGGCAAGGTGCTATTAGAAAATTCTCTGTGGGTACTTTAGTTTCCTAAAGGTAGTAATATCGCTCATGAAGTGACGAAAATAACTTAAAATCATTTCTAAATATTTTAGTGACTTAATGAAAATCTAGGAGATATATCTTCCGATAGTCATTTAGAAGTGCATTCAAAGTTGTTTTTACTTTACAATTGATGCGCAAATGTTTTGATTAATTCTCTTAGTCATCTTTCTTTCAACTTGTTCTTTAAGGCCCAAAAACCCGAAACTTTATGTGGAATAACTCAGCTGAAAAATACTAATGTTTATATCGCTAAACATTAAAACGTTGGCAAGCACTTACTATTTTTAGCGCCTCTCAATACTTCCCGATGAGGATATTATAAGGAGATATCTACATTTTTGTTCCTCATTATTTTAAAAAAATTTGATTCGCAAATGCGATATCTCTTGGCAACTTTCTTTACTGCTGGGACCAGAATCGAATCCTGGATTGCTCTGACTTCCCTGGAGTCATGTGAAGCCCTTATAGTGTGTTGACATCCTCTTTACTCGTGTACCTGCTAATTTTGTTAGACATATTATATTGTGATGCTACGTCCTTTTTGATCTGTTTTAATTTTCAGAGACATTATCATGTTACTCTTTTTATTAATAAATCATCAATTTAATCACTTGTGTCGTGCGATAAAAGAAAATGGGCTTAACGTTCAGAACATTAGAAGCAGAAAAGTGGGGGAAAATTAGGCAGTCAGTCAATGAAGTGTGGAGATAATGGGAACCTTAGGAAAGAGTATAAAGAAGGTGATGAGTTAAAATTGAGTGTAGCGCTGAATGGAGAAATGTGCACTCTGAGAAAGTGTGATGAAGAAATAAGCTGCAGGCGATTTGGGTGTGAGGACGATGGAGAAGAAGTTGACGGAACAGAAGACAAACGAGGAATCGCTTGGTGTGGTGGGCGAAGAGTGAAACTTCTGGAGGATATTACGGGGAGGAAAAGTTGGTTATTGGAGGAGGTCATCGAGGGCAAAGGGTCCGTTGAATGCCGATAGATATAGAAGATAGAGATAGAAGGAAAGGTGTTGTGTAGGATGGAAAGGGGGAGAAAAATAGTAGGCTTTACGGACGGGATGAGGAAGGAAAGGACTATTACTGAGATGGCGAAAAGAAGTTTCATCCGTAGATGAAACCATCCGTAGATAGGGCCATGGGTATGTAAAAATCTAGAGTTTTTTACCCTCTTCCAGTTAAACCTATATAAATCGGTTTATGTTGTATCAGTAATAATGAAAATGGGTTTGTGAAGAACATAATTGAAGGAAAAATGTAGGAAAAAGTCCCCACAGGAATACCCGGGGATAAGTTCATGGACCACATATAGAGGAAAGTACGTAGTTAAAGATACCCGGAGGTAAGAGAACAAGCATTCGATAGGGAGTGGTGTAGGGCTGCAGTCAACTTATCAAAAGATTGAATAACCAATGATGCATAATGGTAATATGTTAGCTACAGGTTTCCATGAGATTTCCCTGTACATTTGTTGCTAACAATAACCGCTATAAGACCAAGGCGTGACGTTAACATGATGATAACTTAAGAGTTCAGGTTTTGTTTATAGCATCAAACTGTCTGTCAAATGACATCAGCATCTTCGGCGATAGCCGATGTCCTCCGGGATTTTTTAGGGAGAAAATAGTTTACTAGAGACTATAAACTTAGCCAAGCTGCGCCTTTTAAATATTTTATCGATAGTTTGCATGAAGTATATACGTTCTCATATCCATTACATCGCTTACATCAACTGCAGGAAAGCTGCGTCATCTTGCAGTAAACGTTAATGAGACATAATGGAACCCGGGCCTTCGAGTTTTAGCCACCAGAATCTCTCAATCGAGCTATTAATTTATCGCATCAAATTTTATATCTCTCGCAATTGCCATGTAATTATACCTTGCTTACGTGTTGTCTGCTCAATAAACTGCTCAAACGTCGGAATTAGCGGAATCGTGTAATGGTAACGTTTCTTCTGAATTTTACGCCATTGACAATAGCATCTCTTCTGAATGTCCCCGTAAAATAACCTTTTAAACAGAAAACCGTCTGTGATGGCGTACATATGAGGCAATTAGAATATTTTCATGTTGCATTAGAATAGCTGAAATTATTGAAAGAGTGTATCCTTGAGTTTAGCCAAAGTGTCATTAACTTGAAGAGAAAATATACAAGCAGTCTACTGTCTGGGGTCCCAGGACATTTAGACTGGGAGGCCATGGAGACGGGTGTGCATATGTAAAAATTGAGAGGATTTACTTCCAGTGTAATCTATCATAACCGGTATATTACGTATCAAACGTAACAGTTCATTCTTTGATGACGACCTTAAGGCCCGGTCTTAAAATCCCTTGTTAACTTTAACAAACAGAAGACATAGTCTCATGTTATCGTAAGAGTTCGGATAAATCGGCGGCATCAACGTCAACTGAAATATTAACTGTAACTTAAATGAAACTTTGTATACTCCTTTGTATAGGTTTAATTACACGACCCGGGTTTCGACTCTTCGCGTCATCTTCAGGTGATCAGAAGATGACAAGAAGTGTCGAAATCCGAGTCGTGTTATTAAAGCTATAGTGGAGTATACAAAGTTTTATTTAAGTTTCTATAAATTACTTCCACAAAGTTAAGCCTGGAACCATTTCCACTCTTTAAATAATTCCATTTCCATTAAATAAAACTTTGTATACTCCACTAAAGGTTTAATAACACGACCCGGGTTTCGACACTTCGTGTCATCTTCAGGTGATCCGAAGATGACACGAAGTGTCGAAACCCGGGTCGTGTTATTAAAGCTATAGTGGAATAATGCAAAGTTTTATTTAAGTTGCTATTAATTACTTCCACAAAGTCAAGCCTGGAACCATTTCCTTAGTGAAATGTTAACATTACACAACGCTGACAACATCAAGCGTGCGATCAACTTATTATAATTAACGCGAAGACCAGAAATCATAACATGGTTGTTTGAATAGAAAGGACATAAGATGTAGAATATACATTGCTAAAGAAGCATTTTCAAACAAGAAGGACACGATGAGGGGAGATCTGAGTGGAGATGAAAAGAAAAGGTTATTTCAAACTATATTATGGAGCGTGGCGCTATATGGGTCGGACACTTGGTCATTGAGAAGGGAGGGTGAGCGTAGACTTGAGGCTTTTGGGATGTGGGTGAGCTGGGTGGCGAGAAGGACGAGCGAGGTGGTGTTGGATGTGGTTGAAGAGGCGAGGAAGCTAGTGCTGGGGGTTTGGAGGAGGCAGAAGAGATGGGTGGAGGACGTTTTGAAAGGACAGAGAGTAATAGAGGGGAGAACAATAGGAAAGCTTGGTAGAGGAAGAAGAAGATAGGAATTATGGATGAAGTAAGAAGTGGGAGACGATGGGAGAAATTCAAGAGATACCTAATGGTAGGTCATCCGTAGTAGTGTAAACGGATTAGGAGAAGAACTGTCCATAAGCCTGCCAATCAACTGGTTGAATACTTGATTGAATGAATGGGTATATGGGTAAGGGTAGTAATTGGTCATTCCGACTTTGGAAGAGGATAAGAATCATGGACGAAGAAAGAAGTGGGAGACGGTATGAGGAATTCAAGATGCATCCAATGGCGGCCATCCATAGGAGTTCAAACGGATTAGGATAAGCACTCTCACAAAAACCTACCAATCAGCAAGTAGAATGATTAAATAAATTTGAACAATAATATACATCAAATTGGTGAATACGCTACAATTTCTCGCGGTGAACATTCCCCTGGCATTATCGAATTCTGCCTTTGAAGTCTCAGCGACCAGAATCGACGAGTTTTATTTTTGGAATGAATTATCCCCCGAGTTGCCATAATCGCGATGCTCTAGATTCGTTCGATCGGAAAAAAATGTTTGGGGAGTCATTATATACATCATATCTGTATTCTGGCCTTGCCATTTTTATTCGGAGGCACTCGTGACGAGCGGACCAGTTCCCGCCATTTTGTATTGTGTGTGATTTCGGCGATAACTCGCGGCCGGACCCACGCCCACCGCACAGACTTCTTAAGCTCGGGCGCATTTGTCGTGATCGGAGAGAATTCTTTTTAGCGGCGGCCCCTGTCGTCTTCCGAAGGCCTTAAAACGGACTGGCCGGGCATATTCAGCAACCACTCGGAACTGCCATGCGTCGGAAATGACGAAATTCAGATGTCTATGTCTGAATTTGACATTTCCGAATCCGAGAAGGCCTCGGAAATCCCTGCTAAAATATTCTGTATAGTTTCCTTATAAATAATTCTACAGAACTTCTTAAAAAGTATTGAAACGCCATTTTACGGAATTCCCTGCGACGTTCTGCAGAATACCTTAGGACGTTCTGCAGAATTCCTTAGGACGTGCTGTGGAATTCCCTATGACTCTCCATATAGGTCCATAGAAAAGGAATTGGGTCACCGGAGACCTCATATATTTCCTTAGAGTTGATGAGGTTCCACAGAGCAGCTTGTAAGGAGTTATTTTGCTCTGCAGAAAATATCTACAGAGCATATGTTCTGCAGAGTCAGGCTCTCATGTTTCATACAGATCCTTAGAATAGGAACTAGTTCTGAAGAAAAAGAGTCAACTTCTGTAGAATTCCTTACGTTCCACAGAACAGCTTCTATGGAATTTTTTTATCAGGGATTTCAATTGTTGCATATCAGAAGTTGACCGAATCATGTTTCATCTTGAATCGACGTAAATATCATTTAGTTTCTATTCAAGGAACGTGCCTTCTGTTTGATATGAATAAAATTATTACATCCACGTTGATTTATTTGCAAATGCTACGTGACACAATCTTATACTAAGTACGAGAATGAATCATTAACATGGGATGAAATACTATTTATATATCAAATACAGCAAATTTTTCCGTAAAAATAAACTTTTAAAAATGTCCATACTCTAAGAGAATTTGCTAAAAATATATGTTGGCATATTGCCACATTATTATTATTTTGGTCATTAGCTAGGAGCATCATTAATGAAAGTTTAAGTGCTGCAATTTAAAAAATGGGCACTGCAGTAAACTTTTGAGGAGAAAAAGTTGTTTATTAAAAATGAATTAATCGAATTCACTACATTTTTTGTTTTAGGTTTGTATAAAAGAGGCATCTTACCAATTTGATCAGTGAAAGCAAATTGTTAAATGAATCGAAGAAAAGAGTTGTATTTAATATATCTAGTCATCTGTCTTTATGTCGGTATTGTTGAATTTTTCTATCTCTGTTATCAACCAGAATTTTTTCCCGTACGCACGAAGCATCTTTTTTAACAATAAGTGACTCATTGTAGATATACTTGGATCCTTAATTCGTATGCTAATCAGTTAAGGTAACCTAAAAACAGGTCAATATGGCTTTCTATGGTACCTAATTGCAGTAAAACTATTTATAGCTTTTTCCGGAGTTGGGGGAAAGGTTATCACTTTGTTTTCTTATTCATTCATTCGAACGGCTACATTCGGGAACATAATATCGTTTAATATCAAATTTGTATACTCGGATAAAAATATTCACTTACATTAGAAAATTGTTCCCAAATTGCACTGTGGGACACCGCCTTAATTGTTAACACGGATAAGATTTCTATGGATCGACTCTCATCTTGTTATTAAAGCGAAGAACAAAAAGGACACGTGGAAGGCTTGAGAAATGCACGCGATCTTTCACGAGCCGCCAAAAGTTCGCTCTGTAGCCCGGGAGTAGAGCTCCATGAATCAACGGATCTCCTAAGATTTATGGGACGACAGGTGAGCAGGAGAAAAAAAAGGCCGCTAAAAAGAAATATCGCCTGTCCCGTGAGGTGAGTTTGAAAGAAAGCGGTACGCTAGTGGAGACAATCGATACCATTTAAATGAAGACGGATCTCCTTCCAACAGTTGTTCGCTGGTTATCCGAGAGAGGCGACAGAGAACCGAGGTCATCGGTGCCATTAAGGATAAGTAAGGGAGTTGACAAGGGGAATATAATTTCATTGATAGAGAAAAGGCGGAGAGAAGTATAGCGTCGTAATTCGCGTTTTCGTAAATCCATTTCTAAACGGTACTTGGTATTACTCTACGACTATGGGCCGTTCCACTTTTGTTAACGGTAAGGTCATGATGAAGAGCGCTGTTGCCAGACTTAAGCTCCGTGCGCTCAACTGTAGCCCACGTAGGAAATCATTCCATGAAACATGTTCAAATTAAATAAGTTATTATATGGAATAGTTCTCACGGTAAGGTCATAATGAAGAGCGCTGTTGCCAGACTTAGCTCCGTGCGCTCAACTTTAGCCCTTGTAGAAAATCATTCCGTAAAACATGTTTAATTTAAATAAGTAATTATAAGGAATAGTTCTCACCTTGTGAAAGACCTCTTAAGGTGTGTTAGTACACTTCTAAGGTTATATTTACTGTTCAGCGGCTAATGACAACATCATATCTTCGGCCAAGTAGTAATTTTAAGAGAGAAAAGGCGGAGAGAAGCCTGGCGTGACGTCAAAATTCGCAAATTCTTAAATCCATCTAAACACGGTACTTGGTCTTTCACTAAACCTATGGGCCGTTCCACTTTTGTAAGCTATGAGGGCGTGATGGAAAGCGCTGTTGCCAAGTCTTACGCTCGGTGTGCTCAACTCTAGGTGACGTAGGAAATCAGTTCGAAGAACCTGTTAAATTTAAATACGTCATCATAGAGAATAATTCTTACGTTTTGGAAGACGCCTTGATGAGCTGTTAGAACACTGCCTACAGTACACGGAAAGTGCATAGGAAGGAATACCAGGAGATAAGACATCTAGCATTAGATAGGGGAGTTTGGGGGGCTGCAGTCAACCAATCTTAGGATTGAACGATCAGTGAATGAATGACTGTTGAGCTATAATATGAGTGTCCCACCCAGGGTGAATCTTTCTTTAATTGCTTAGTTTTTTCTTCTTATATTATTTTTTCCTCTTGGTCAGTTATGCTTGGCATTTACATTCTTTCTTGTGTTCCATGTGCTGTCCAATTTTTATATTAGGGTTTTGCTGGTCCGACTGTTCTCATTTATTTGTTTTTTGATACCTACATCTAAAATATTTGTATCATTCCATGGTTTACATTATTTGATTATTTGTTGGCATATTTATTGTTAGCAGAATTTAGCACAAATCATCAGATAGATTCCAACTTCTGGATATTTAATTCAGCTGCGGATATCCATGAGCATTTTCTCCCATTTTTCTACATTTTTCGAACACAAGGATGTTTACACGGTATGGCTGTTCTACCCTGAGAGCGTAATTCTCCAATAATTTTCCACGGTATCCATAATATTTTTAAGAGATAGATCTCCTTTCACCCGTTAAGTCTTGGTCGACAAGCAAAACGGTTCGGAATTCCGTCGTCCATGTTAATTGTCCGGAGGTGTCAGGTTAAAGAGATTGGGCGTGACATATGCCACGGCTCTTATTTGACTTGAGGGAAGACTTGAATATTCTAAGGGTGCGGGCATTGGGAGACGAGAAAAACTGGTTTCTGACATCAATTCGGAGTTAATTAGTAATGGTAAGGTTTTTTCCTCGTCCAAACAATTATTTTATGCCTTATGCATCAGTGGTTTACTTTGCACCAGATCGAATAACTACTGTATACGTGTGATAGAATCGCACTTAAATGAATACATCTACATCTACGTGATACCCTGCGAGCCACCACGAGGGTGTGTGGCAGGGGGTGAAGATCACCAAACATGCACTATTGACATGCAAGTAGGATATTTAAGGGAGATATGCTAGATAATAGGGTCACATGGAGCTAGATGGTTAGTATCTACATAATAAGGAAGGGATTATTGGTTGTTATTTCATGCATCATGCACTACAGACTACTCTTACTGTATTTCACCTACCTATCCCTTTGCTACGCTGCCTATTGTTTTCTCTTAAAGTACGAGGGAAAAATTACATTTTAAATCTATCGGTACGACAATCTATCTCTCTAATCTTGTTAAGATGATCAAACCTAGCATAATACGCAGGGGTTCTCAATATATATCTAACGTCATCTGTGAACAAATTGGTTTTGAATTTACTTAAAAGGTTTAACCTATATTTTAACCTGCGTTCTGATAGTAATTCCCATCCTAGTTCTTCTATTAAGCTCGTAACACTTATACAATTATCATAACGGCCTTTAACAAACCTAGCAAATCTCCTTTGCACGCGCTCTAATTCTTTAATCATACCTTCCTCGTACGGATCCCATATACTAGCGGCATGTTCTAAATGAGGCCTGACAAGTGAAAAATAGCTTCTTTCTCGGACTCTCTCATCGCATAGAATTGCCTTGCTTTGGGAAGGATTCCCGGGTTTTTAATTTGACTCCGGGCTCATTTGTTTCAACCAATAGTGAAATACGTATGTCCTCTATTTGGTACGAAACCCAATGTGTTTCCTTGCCGGGCTATATTTTTCGGAAATTCAGCGTGATATTACATGTTGTTTGATGCGACATTGGGACTATGTCATTGGAATTGTTATTTTCATGGATAGCTGTGTTTAAAAAAAATGATC
Source organism: Ceriagrion tenellum (assembly GCA_963169105.1). Lineage (NCBI taxonomy): Eukaryota > Metazoa > Arthropoda > Insecta > Odonata > Coenagrionidae > Ceriagrion > Ceriagrion tenellum. Next base: position 94,611,665 of record OY720643.1, read on the forward strand.
TAAGGCCTTCCTGGCGTATTCTGATGTTGGAGTCTAATCGGGTTTTCCACCTGGTTTTTCAAATCTCCATCTCGGCCGACGTACTTTATCTTTTTATTTGTCTTTTATTGAATGTAAGGCGAAGAATTAGCGAAAGCAGGAATTTTCACACCATTTGTTAAAAGGTGAAGATAAGCACTGCTTCTATCGACTTGCGCTGTCGCGTTAGAACCTTATTAAGATGTTTTTTTTGCCATCATATTCACAGTGGACAAGGACGCCTGGGTAACTTAATTGGTTAGAGCTTTCGGCGCAAAGTTGAGGGATCTGGGTTCGATTCCCAGTCCAGGCGATCGATTTTCCCACTGTGAATTTCACACAATCTTATTAAAATGGTTAGGGCGCGAATTGTGTGAGTCGTTGAGTGCACACTTCAATAACTTTTCAAGTAAGTAAAAATAAATTTTTGGACCACTCTTCACTTCATTTACATCAATTAATACGTTGGAAATCACAATACATGTTGTCATGTACCTAAATGATGCAAGAATTGTATACAATATTTGTGTATTAATTGTATACAATTGGAGCATTGTTATGACTTGAGTTTTATGCGCATTATTCGAAATGTAAGCATTTATTGCTTGTAAATATGTATTTGTTTATTCTGTCTCATTCCCTGATATTTAGTAGGAATCATCATAATAATATGAAAGGTGTGTTTTCGCGTTTAAGAGGATATTTGTACATATGTCATCCAATTATTTTGAAATGTTTGTCAATTTCCTTAGGACTGCGTGTTAAAATAGCATTTAATTACTAAGAAACAAAGTCGGTGGTGTGCATTTCTTTCGATATTATCCATACATATTACTAATAAGTACGCATATGAAAAGTTTCACGCGAGTCTGTAAGTAAATGAAAATCGCTCCGTCCACCTTGAGTGCTAAATGGCAAAATGCTGTGGCTGTCAGGATCGTCATATTTAATGGTAAATTTTACTAAACCACAAAAAACACTTACAAAAACTCGACCCTATCTTTGAAACAGTTGCACATTGATACCTGTCATCTCTCTCTCCTCCCCAACTTTCTCCTTCCTTCCACCTCCCCCTTCTCTCATTTTTCACCAATATATTGGAGATTTCCTGAACTTCTTCTGCGCTTGGTTATGATACCAATGTATTGAAACTCGTGTCGTGTATTTGTATGTGTTTTCTGTGGTTTAGTAAAAGTTACCATTTAATATGACTATGGAAACAAACCACGGGGTTAATAAAGATGCCCTGTGGGGAGAGACCATGCAAAAAGCATTCATGAACTAATTCAAAAGTAGTCCACGACTGAATTATCCTGAGCATCCTACCAGGGAACGTTCATTGAATGTTTAAGAGTGAAAGAGTCATTTTAGACTGTTTACAGATCGTTCACTTCCAGTCCACAAAGTACCAATTATTCAAAAAAGCTCCTTGGTTGAACATTTAAGATTTTCTTTAAACCTTGTATATTTAAATTGTCGACCAACAATGTTCATTCTACAGTCTAGGAATATTCTAACATACCATGCGTGATTATTTTAAAAATAATGAAAAAATAATAAAAAGGCAATGCGTGAAGAGAGCAATCTCAGTTACTCTCTCATAAAATTATATTTTTTCAAAAGTAGTTCAAATGAAAACCATTTCACAAGAACTATTTTCTAACATTCCTTCATGGTTCCTATGTTATTCATTCAAAAACAGTTCATGCGCGATTCATCTACATTGAACACTCTTTGAACAATCTATGAAGTATTCCAATGAATATTCTTAGCACTATCTGTGAGTGCCATTTGAACGTTCATTACAAGTCCTTGAATCATCATTGATCGTTTTAGTAGTGCACACCGAACGTTCTTTGACCATATTTTGGACAATAAATTCCTCACTGGGTACTGTTTAATTTGCTGTCAGGATCGGCTTATTCGCGTGCTTCCGGTTTTATCTATTGGATCAGCGGCACCGCTCCGGCGTATCTCGACCTTATTCCGACCCGTTCCACATGCGGCGGAGCGACAGAACTTTCTGGGTTTCGCTTGCGTAGGCGTAAATAGTCCGGAGGAGGTGTCTGGGAGCCGGAGAGGATGAAGGGGCGTGGCATGTGTGCAACGAGTCTCGGTCGAAGGGGAAGCTTCGCGCGGTGTGTTTTCAGGGGTGTCTGCGAGCAACAGGGGCGAGGGGATACGGGAGGAGGGGAAACAAAATTACTGGTCTCTGACTTCATTTGGGAGCTATTCGGAAATGGAGATCATCTGTCGAAATCTCTCCTCCATTCTTTCCCGGCCGCCTGGAACGATCCGAAACGGGAGGTTGGGTGTGAGGGGATGGGGAGTGTAACTGAAAAGATACGGCTCATAGTCTATTTTTTTTTCTACATATGCAACGCTCCACTCTGCCACCCTCCCCTTCTTTCCTCTCAAGAGACCAACCTTGTCACACATCTGCCCGTCGCTTAAGTGCCACAATTTGCACAGCCCAACCCATAATTACGGACCGCTATGGGTCGGTATGAGTGAGGAGATGAAGGAAAAAAGAAATCCCGTGCGGAGTTTCTCATATCTTACCTACACACGCTTTCATACCAGCAGCATCCCACTCGTGGAGAGAGAGCGTTTGAAAAAAAGTTGAATAAAAAAAACTTATAATGATCGTCCACGCGCGTAAACGGGTCGGAAATATTCATGAATATGCAAATGCTTTTCTTTTTTTTGTCTTCTTCATCATCATCGTCTTGTGTGCCCCGTTTGTGTTCAGCTTGCCTTGTGTGTCGTGATTGACTGCGTGGTCGGGGGTAAACACTCAACGGGGGGGGAAACCCGTTTCCAATCATCCTCATTTGCTGTTATATGCCCAGGATAGGATTTATCGTCCGTGAGGTGTGGCGAGGAAGGCGTTGGGGGATACGACTCCGTGTCAAGCATGAACTTCTCTCATCGTCCCGAAGTTTAAAACCCGGCTGTCCCATTATTCTGGAATGTGGCTGGACTCAGAAGTCGATTGAAGCGAGACTTGGCGTTCATCTCTCTGAAATCTTTCGATTTTTTTCCAAAATTGGACCGTATTCTGTAAACCAACATCACTTCGAAATGCATGAGTGATTTGGTGGGCTGTCCTGCCCACGGGTGCAAACCGACGGCAATTGTGAGATCGGTATTCGAATCCTTGGTGAAGTGAAATGATTTCTTTCATGATAACGTTAACTCAAGGGTGTACTTGGAAGTTGGTACTAACGTAGAAGGGACGTACTGTTTTATTTTATCTTTCCAATGAATTTACAGTTAAGTATACCTGTTTGTTGCCGGTAATTGAAGCGACAGACGAGCAGGTTCCCTCGGCTTCGCAAAAATAACTAAGATTTTGTCTTATCCCGAAAGGGACTGGCGTAAGAGGTATATCTGTGTCACGAGAATGTATTAAGAATACCAGTTGTCAAAAAAAAGTTTGCATAATTAATATTACTCTATTAAATGTATGCTCCTAACAACAATAAAGTTTAGTAACATTGGCATTGATTAAAAAAATGGAATGTGGCGTAAATAGTGACTTGAGAAAAATCGCACTCATATTAATTTTTCTCAACATTCTTATTACGTATATACCGGTCATCTGGCTACTTCTACTGGATATGGGTCTAGGCCAGAATTCTTGTCATTAGAGTGGGCGGAGATTATGGGTTACACCCCCAGGTTCGCTCAATAACAATGGCGCCTTAGCAATTTCCAATTCCTGCGTGAATTTGACTTCCGCCTGCTTGACTCCGAAGTTTATAACAATTATGTGTAAATATGATTTAGTGAGTTTTGGTAACTTAGTCGTAAAAAAGGGAAAAGTGCACCTTGCTTGTGATAGGAACCAAACATTACAGACCATGTATCAGAATTAGAGAACCCGTGGAAAAATCCTCCGTTTGCATTTTCATGAAAAAGAAGCGTTTGAGATTGAATTTTCAATGCTCAATTTGTTTTTTTTTTAAGCAATAGTGGCGAATAATCTTCTGCAATCGATATCCTTCCGTCGTCTTTTTGTTTTGCCATCTTTGCTCATTTGATGATAAGGAGTAGGTATGTTCTTATTAATAGGATTTTTTAAATGGACAGATATTACAACATACTTAGTCTATGTGGATGCATTGAAGGCCACCATTTAACTCCAGCTATTCAATAATGGATTATTGGGAACTTTCTACGGATAATAATTCTGATACAACACCTGTAAATCGTGTTTTTTACAAATACACGTTGTGTTAAATGATGGTACGAGTAATATAACTATATTGTAATATCTTCACACATTTTAGTACAAACTGACCATGGTTTTGACAAAATATGTCATCATCACGGGAAGATAATGACACAAAGTGTTGGAATCGTGGGTGCTTTGTATTTAAAAGAGTGAGAAAGTTAGAACTGAATTATTTTATCCGCACCAAATTGGATAGAGAATATTTCCACAAAATAATGCCTTAAACACTTTCATACACGTCATGTGGTTCTTTCCTCTGCTCAACATATTAATGATTTTGTTGCAGGCTATTTTTTTTTCCTTTTAATCCGTTGAATTACTGCATCTCATATGTCCTTCAAACATCTTGCGCTTGTTCGAGATTTATAAAAATCTTGATGGCTACCACTAGTAGGATAGGAAAATACAGATAGGACGCTGGACCAGAAACCGCTACAAAGGGAGGGACTTTGGGAGTCGGTTTGTATCTAAGTTCTCATATTGACAACTGAGGTGTTTTTTTTTTCAAATTTCGCTTCTTGGCGCTGTCTCACGCCTGAAATATTGTGCTGATAACTTCTTAGAACTAGGAGAAAAAAAGTGCGACGAGATTTGATTCAAAGATAAGTCCCCAGCAAATTTAAACCATTTCTCGTTTTTGTGGTTTTTTATATTAGTTCGCTCGGTTTTTCAAACAATTGTGACTGACCTAAATTTATCTGTCTTGCATTTGGAGAAAAGTTAGAAATTTAGCCTCGTTGTAATTTACTCTTAAAATTCCTTTATTATACCACCGAGGTTCCAGCATACCATTGTGCGCAGTAGGAAGATCGAACTTGAAATACGTAAAATAATGATTTATCGAAAAACTCTTTGAAACCGAATTTTCGATTGACATCGTATTCGTAAAAACCTAGTGAGTAATTCGGTCTTTGCTTATCTCATTTTGATTTTGCTTAACTCTGGATCTCGTATGAAAATTAGGGTCATCCGCCATCCATGCATCTCTTCATGCCACTCTCCTCACCGCCAACCGCTGTACTTCTTCATAATTATTCAATTTCATAACCTTCATTATTTGGTTTTATTTCTGCCTCCGTTTTGCATTAAAATCTTGCTCTTCCTCTTCAACTATCTTTCCCTTATTATTTTCAAAACGCATTAGTTTTGCGAAATGTGTCCATTATGAAGGATCTCAGATTTTCCCGGCGTATCTGATGGATAATGGTTTCTCGGGTCTTCCACCGGGTGAGCAGGTCCATGGGGCCCAACGTTTCGGAGAACGACTTGGCCTCCATCATCAGGTGGGGGGGGGGGTTTCAGCTTCCGAATCAATAATCAGAATTCGGAAGGCCCCTCCTGATGATGGAGGATAAGTCGTTCTCCGAAACGTTGGGCCCCATGGACCTGCTCACCCGGTGGAAGACCTGTGTCCATTATGCTTGTTTCTTCTTCATTTGAGAGTTTTCATAATATTTGTTTTACTATAACCCTACTTAGGACATCTATGCTCGTGAATCTTTCACCTATTTCGTCTTCGATTAAACCCCATCTCTTATGTTTCTCATCTCTTTGGACTAGTGTTGCTACTGTTCAAACTTCTCTGCATTACAAGAGCAAACTCCAAACATATGACCTGATGAAGTGTATCATTACCTCCAGACTTAGGCTACTAGATGCTAGCGGACTCTTAATTTCCTATGAAGATTATGCAAGTGGCTACAATTTCGGCTAAATTTCGAAACGTCTCTCCCCATTCCCTTACGCGTTCACATTCTTCCTCCACCGCGCCCGCCTTCTATCTAAAACTCGGCCCGTAGGAATTATGAGAAGTGACCTTCCCTTCAATCTTTCTTTTCTCTGGCCGGGCAATTCTTTTGAACTCCCTGAGCGAACCCTCCAAATATTTCTCCCATTGTTATCGAGTGATCTCCGCGCATGCAGCGAGCTAGAATTATGGCAATGCCGTGAGTCAGGAGAGGGAGCGTAGTATGCAAAGGAGGGGTAGAGGGAGATTAATATAAAAATATCCCCCTCGGGGCGTTCTCATAAGAATGAAGCCATTAAAAATTTCAAGGGAGGGATGATAGCATCAAATAGCCTTCACCCAGAAAATGAAAATTAAGCAAATAGGTTTTTTTTTATTATGTGGCGGGGGAGGAGAAGGACCTGTTGATCGGGGCAATGGGGATTGCAGGATTGAACTGAGGCTTAGGTGTTATGAGTCCTCGGGAGTTATGCATGGAGGGTTCATTATTAAGGTAGTTTGAGCGAGATAGTTTCCTAGTCACAATGGAGACCATATTCAAATTAGTCGTTATAGTTTCAGTAGACTTAGGAAGCATGAATTAAATATTACATTATTAATGGCGCAATTATATGCTTTTATAACTATGAAATTCAAAGTAATCAAATTAAAATATATACGTAAATCTTTAACTTTACTCATTTTTTTCGTGATATAGGTACCTTTAAATACCCCTCAAGATGTAAGATGTTTTTGAACCTGAAGAAATGACTGCGGTGGTAATACGATTTATTTTCAAAAACAGCTGAAAAAACATGCAAACTACACACCAGGGTTGAAATTCGCCATGAAAAAATCATTTGACTTGACCGGGATTGCCAGTGTAACTGGCAAGAGTAACTGGCTAAAACACCTGACCGGCAATAAGGAGATCCGGGTTCGAATCCCGGGCAAGTAAAATAGTTATATCATGGCGAATTTCAACCCTGGTGTTTATGCACCCGTGCGAGTGACTTCGTACCACATCATTTGTCAATGCAATGATTGAAAATGTATGCAAACTACACACTGTCAGTTTTTTGACGAGATCTAGTTGCTATAAATTCCTCATTTTTTAAATAATGTTTCTCCATAGTTCATTGACGTACCATTTCCCATGTAAAAGAGCTGGTATTTTTCGTCAAAACTCTTGGAGATTAGTTCGGTAGGGGGTGATATTTTGGTATCTTCGGAATGGTCGGGTATTTTTATTTTAAATGTGACCGAATTAATTGATATTCAGGCGAAATGATATTTTGCTCAAACTACACTAAAGAGGGCCAAAGATACTATTTCCATGTTTTTTAGCAAATAATTATCGTTCTATGTCTAGAATAACCATATTGTGATTACCCGTTACCGGTATTACGTTTGAAAGAGATTAAAACCGGGTAAATATAGGGACTTTATAAAAAATAAGCTAATGATGCTTGTTTATTTTACTATTTGATTAATCACTGTGAAATCTGTATTAAGTGGCCACCACTAGACCCATGAGACAGTGGGCCCTCAAAGAGGAGACCGCTAAAGGGAGGGACAATTTACATTGCTTTTTTGTATGGAAAATTCATTCCATTCCCGAACAAATCCACCGTTAGGGAGGTGAATGCGCATGGAAGGTGGACGCGGGGGAAATTTCACTGTACAAGATAAAGTACTACTTCCATATACGGCGGCTTAGTTCATATTTTCACTAAAGAGTACCGAAATTGAATCTCATTACTACTGGGGTGGCTGAACCCTCGTCGGCTACCACCTCTGCCTGCAGGGAAAAGTTTAGACATAACGTTTTTAAGTTATACTTGTGTCGTTGGGGCTTCTCCCGTCAGCCAAAAGATTAGTACAGAATACTCAGTCTTCTAGGATGCGTAATGTAATTTTGAAAATGTTTCCAAATTATAAATCTCTCTCTGTTTATTAGTTGCTACGTGTTGTTCCGTGCAGAGTTTAGCGGACCTAAACGGAAACATTCCGGGAAATTGCAGCGCACAGGTGAGATAAACTTGCCAACCGGTCGCGACAGGCCCTTCGAATCGGAACTATGCCGACCAAACCGTGGTCCACGTTGTTAAACCTATCTGGAGTTGTATATTTTTCATTGTGCAAGATAGGATCCAGTTCTAAAAGTGGTTTTTTAAATATTATACCCTTCATGATAGAAGTTTTAGAGAACTTTCGGTGCATCTTATTTGCGGGAGGAATATAAAAATGATTTGAACAAATTTTTCTCAAAATTCGCTTCGATCAAATTACCAATAGGAGTTTGCAACAGGATTTGTTTTGTTAACCTCTCATTACCAATGTATTTTACGTGGCCGTGTCATTGTAGCTGCTTTCCTGTTATGCTTTTGATTGTTGTGCGGGGTTCCAATACATTCTTCTATTGCTTTAAACCTTTTCCGGTCAAGATACTCCTGAGGCTCTTCTCCAAAACTTCAGTATTAAAGTACCGTCTAAAAGAGTGCTTTTTGAGACAAGTATTAACAAATATATAACCTTATTGATTTCACTATGCTCTTGTGGGTCCTATGATTAGTTTTCTTTGATGATGTTTTATCCTATGTGAAGCTGTCGATCACTCATGTGCTTGTTCATTCCAGTCTTGAATGGCTTGGTTTAGGCCTCGGCCTATCTGTTATTTTTAGCCCTATTTACTGTACGTGTAGAACAAGGGAGGTACGTTCTTTTATTTTGGGATACTTTCCGCCTATAATTTGCTATTTTTAATATTTTTCTAGCTTCCATTTATACATTCTTTGGTTATGTTGAGGTTTATTTAAAATGTATCTGAATTAAAAAGTGGCCATCAGTTTGCTTTTGATAGTGGATCACAAATATATCCATTAAAATGTTCCTTACAATTGGTTAAATTTTTTACAAGCTATTAGTATGATTTAGATGAAAAAAAAAGAATTCTGGCTGCTTATGTAATGACAAAGGCAAAACAAAAATATTTGCCTCTCACAAAGCCCTATAAATTGCTGTTACCTTTCATTAAATGCCATCCTGTAAATTTAAAATGATAACTTTGGGGGCAGAATCACTAAAACGCAAAAAACCCACATTCCAAATTTATCGTTTTCTTGCGCCATGACATCAAATTTCAACGACTTTTTAAAATTGCGGACACAAGCGTAATTTTAATATTTCCCGCAAAGCTAGCCAGCCCATATATCACATCTCCACAGAGTGTTTTTTAATGTTTTTTACGCTGAAAAACTTCAAAACCTTCATAATATTGAGTCGGCATTCGAACCGTGGATTAAAGGAGTCTACTTTTCTCTGCCTCCGGGAGCCATGCTCATAGTCTCCGCTCTGGAAATCAGGACCCTCGCCCCAACGCTAATCCAACTCCAAAAGTAGCATACTCCCGATCGTTTGGTTCATGTCACTTTCCCTAATGAAATTTTTTCGAAAATTTGAGGAGATGTTGTTTTGGGAATCGATACGTGCCATTTGTCGGGAAGCGGCGACCAAAATGGAACGCGCTCCTTTAATCAGTTCTGACAAGTGGGATAATTACACGAAGAAATATTGGCCGGCCCAAGGTCTCGGCACGCCCTTCGCCAGTTGTCTTATAAATCCGGAGTCGTTGAATTATTTAACAGAGAGCCGAGATGGTTATCTCGATCTTTTTGGCCATGACCAAATAATTTGAGGATACGAATCCGAGGCGGCTTATTACAGTCGGCCATCTTGAGAAAAAGTTCTGGCCCGAGAGCGTTCCGATCGGGATTGGAATCGTACGAAAATCCGCTCCCAAGGCTCGGAAATTTGTAGTGTGTTTCTTCGATTTTGAGACGAAGTTCATTCATTCTAACTCAATGAATAAGGTTAACTATCTAAAACCCCATTTTGCGACTTCTTAGTCCAGAACTGACACTCTTTCGAAGCTTTCTTACGAACAGAAAATACCTCACTATATGAGCTCTGACTAAGGTATAAACCACGCCTTGTATTCCCTGAATTCCTGCCAAACAAATGCTAGTTTACAGTTACGGCAAGGTGAGACGTTATACATTTACGCCTAGTTGTAAAAACCAACTGAAACATTTAGAAAATCGAAATAAAAATAAAATTGCGTTAATGATGGCAGTGGCAGTGCTTCAAAACTTATTGACAATCATAGGCTGTTCAGTCTTCATAGAGGCTACCAAGACTCTATCCCTGGAACAATTTTAAAATCATCCAAAAGGTATTTTATGTACCTGAGACAAAGATTATTTCATTAACAATCGTATTAATAGAATCTTATAAGAAACATAATGATTTTGTCGGATAAGATGAACAGTGGGCTAATGTTTTAAAAAAAATACTGAAATATTGTTTTATTATGTATTTTTTATTTCTTATGGCTAGCGCAGTTAAAATAATCTGTCACAGTTATTAACTACATGCCATTTTTCCTTTTCGAACCACTTTAATGAAAAAAATATCTATATTATACCAGGGTTGAAATTCGCTATGAAAAACTCATTTGACTTGACCGGGATACGAGCCCGGATCTCCCAATTGCCGGTCAGGTGTGTTAGCCAGTTACACCAGCAAGCCATCTTCCTTCAAGGCGAATTTCGAGGGGGGTTTATGCGAACTAGATGTTAGACAATGACGTTCGTCTTCATCTAACTCGATGTTAGATGAAGACGAACTAGATCCCGGTCAAGTCAAATGATTTTTTCATTGCGGATTTCAACCCTGGTGTATATGCACCCGTGCGAGTGACTTCGTACCACATCATTTGTTACATGCAATGTTTGGAAATTTATCTATATTATATTTTTCAAGAAAGCTGGAAAAATATCTATGTAGTATTTTTCAAGAAAGCTGATACTTGAATTCTTGCGATACATGGTAATCTGTGGAAGGTATTCTATAATACCGGCTATTTCTGTGGTGACAAGTTTCCGGAGCTTAGGTTGCATCATTCGACTGTAAAATGTTTTCTGCATTTTTTGATTGGTTGAAATTAGTTTCTATTGTTATCTCACCGTGCATACAAATCTGCGATTATTATATTTACCGATTTTGTTTGTTTTTAAAAAATACACTTTAATTTTTGTTAGTTTATTATTAAAATATCATGTTGGGTCAAATTTAGTTTATATGTCTGTGAAAAAATGAAAATGCCCAAAAAGTCGTTTTATCCTCAGAATTACCTCAATTGGCCTCAGATTAAGACTAGTTGACACAAAGTCTGCAATGCTCGAAGTAATTTACCGTAACTATTCCGTCTTAAGTGGTTGTTCTTGTACCGTAGTATATCACGAAAACTTTTATCTTATTGATACAACTGGGTTCTTACCCACGAAATATTAGGGAGACTGAAATAAACTAAGCTCGTAGACCAACGCCGTGCCCTTGGGCTCCAGTGGTCGTATTTTCGAAAGTCATTCTCCCACACGAATGCATGAATTTGGAATGCGTAATATTTTCCAGAGGAGCGACATTTCCTAAATGCCTCGAGGCGTCAGCTACCTTCGATTATGTCTTCAACGCAGAAAACTCATTTAAAATGAGACAATTGGAAATATATGGGATGTAAATGATAGATCACTTTGCGGGGAGGAAATTGGACTCGGAGAAACAGTTGACGCGAAAAGAGAGAAGCCATCCAGAATAATTTGCATAAATATTAAAACGTGAGCCTCGAGTTGGATTAAATTTCACTCTTATTGGATTAAATGACATCATTTTCTACTAAAATTCCCGGGAGAATCAAAATTAATGTTCAATATAGTAATTTAATACCTCAAGAGGTCGTCAATTATGCTCATTGGAAAGAGCATTTGGCCATAGATTAGAGGGTTTCATGGAGGGGTCATTTAAAACCCGATTTACCGATAAACGTATCTTTTATGTTGCACCACGTACAACTGTATCATTGGTCATCGGCCACCAAATAGCCTAATTCCGGAGTCATCATAGATAACAATGGAATTTACTTTTCTACTCGGTCAACGACTTACTCTGAGAAATAGAATGTCGACATTAACTTTTTCTTTTTGGCATGAGAGGTTGGTGAAGGTGATATTAGGAGGAATTATTGAACGCAAAAGGTAGAGAGGAATATCTAGACTGCAGTATTGGAATCAGGTAATGGAGGGCATGAGATGTGGACGATTATTAGAAATGAAAATGATGGCAGAGGATAGAGAGAGGTGGAGGCCTGTCACAAACCAATCCTAAAGGATTGATAACCAGAGAAGAAGATGCGCAGGGATATCCCTCTTGCTATTTTATTCAGAGAGAGACATAAATGAAAAAAATGTGTTTTGTAAAATCAAAATATGTATTTTTGTACAACCAGTTATCAATGCCCAAAGATGAAAGGTGATACTAGAAAAAATCTTTTGAATTTCACAAGACGGCGCCAGGCTAAAACTTGAAGACCTCGATCTGAAAAAGCGAAGTCGTTGTACTGAAACGCGTGATCCAGTCAGGGCAACAATAATTTTCAGCAATGAAAGTTTAGAAAAAGTCTCTTCCAGTATCTTTCTTCAAACAATGTCTTTACGATGATGTTAAATTAACTACATTTTCAGCTACAATAACGGCACAGTCAAGCAAAATTTAAAAAAATAGGCTCAGAAATGGAAACCTACTGAAACTACCACTACTAATAGATGAAATTTTATGAGACAATCGCAACCTCTTTTGAAGCTTGATATTTCTTCGGGATGGTACTAGGGCTGTTTTCTTCGATGTGTCTAAATATTTCTCCGCGATTTGATGATACAGTTTTAAAGTTTTCTTTTGAATGATCTTATAGCCCGGTACACATGCATCGCTAAAACAGGCCGTATGAAACTTATGCTTGCCCGGCAATTGAGCTACATACTTATTCCATGCATAAATGATCATCATGAACATTTTGATTTGTGATACGTGCTAATCGATGTCCGTTTGTGATCGGAAGGTATTCACCGATTGATCAGTACGTGAAGGCATTCCCGTTAGGAGGTGACACGTTTGTTGAATGCCTGTTATCATTATTTGTTTAAAAAAATAAAAGTAACTTCGTGAAATCCTTAAAATCTTCAAAAGGAATCAAGGAATCATGAGGCATTAAGGCATCATCAGGTACTATATACCATAAGATGCCTAAACGGGTGAAACCGCTTGTGCTGTGTTGTTAAAAAGATTTTGTGGAGTTCAATAAATTAATTTTAATGAATTTATATGTACATAATTTGATTCTACACTCAAGAGAGACTTTATATTAAAAATGAGGCATTCCCTCCACTTGGGTCTCGTCAAAAATCAAGTGTTTGTGTGTTTTCTCAACTTTTTTTTAATTAATCATATTGTTACCGCAGTAAATTCTTCGGGATCACAATAAATCTTGTTTTGATGGAGTTTCAAACGTACCGCATGAAAAAAAGTGAGTCAAGTTAGAGACTTATTTAGATATTTGTATCTGATTACTTACAACTTCTGTCATTGAAAACTATATTATTGCACCATTGATAATGCAATATTTAATTCGTGAGTCTCACAGCTGGTGTATTTAAAAGGTATATTTCGAATATGGTCTCTATTACGATTAGGGAACTATCTCGCTCGCACTAACTTAACGGTTCATATCAATGGTGGACTCAGTTCAATATAAAGCTTTATTTTACCCATTAGAAGGCAAAAGTCATTTGTCAATTATAAAATGGTATTGGTTATGCTGAGAATTAGCGTATAAAAATTGATTTGTTACTTGAACCCTTAAAATTATGCATGATGGTGATCATTCAAATAAAAAATGAGACTATTGGACGTAGCATAACCAGGAAAAGGACAGCTAAACTTTCTTTAGCATAATGAAATAAATATATTAAGTTTTAACACAGCCGTAGGTACGCATATCTTGACATGGGAGTTGAAAAAATGCAACTTCATTGCAGAAAGCTCATAGATGCTCAGCTGGTACAATAACATAATGTTGCCGGGCCACGAACATATTGCTTAACAGAAACGTGGTGGCTGCGCGTCACTCTGTTTCGAGATAGCAACGCCGGTAAGGAGTTTGGCCGACAGCAAAGAACTGGCGTATAGTTCAAGGGAAATATAGGGCTCGGATTTAGATCGCGCAATGCCTCCGTGGTTAATTTGAATGGCTGGATTGTTGTTTGGAGGGATTGCAAAAATGGAGCGGAATGCCTGAGCAAAGGTGGTGTTGACCTATATAACGAGAGGAAATGGAAGCGGATTTGAAATCACGGCCACGCATAGTCGGCTTGGCTCGCCAGCTGAGCGCCGACCGAATCATACTCGCCGCGCCTTATGCTTTCGTGTTTTTTTATCGACTGCGCGTGATGATTCGTTGTGGCCTCGTGGTCCATTAAAATCCACACTGAACGCTCAACCAATGGAATAAAAATGTCCTAGAACCCATGGTAATTTTAACCAAATCCTTTTTCCTGTACTGCAAATTAAGAGAATGAACATATTCCAGAAAATTTAATTAAATTAATTACTCCCTAGAATTTTGATATATTTTTTCAGGAATACATAAAATAGAACTAATATTCCTTAATTATTATTTTTGAGTTCACCAACGATGAAAAATTGAGTCAAAAATAAGGTAGCAGTGATATATTAACCCTTCGAGTGCGGTATGACGTGATATCACGTCATGGTTGTCTTTACACTGGGGCTGATGACGTGAAATGACGTCATAGGCACCGTGAGAGTTCCATCTTCCACTAGGGGGCCTAGTTAAAGTTCCCTAGTGAAAGCTGGAACACTCACGGTACCCTTGACGTGATATCACGTCATCAGTACCAGCGCAAAGACAACCATGACGTGATATCACGTCGTACCGCACTCAAAGGGTTAACCGTCGTATTAATTTAGATTTTTTTAAAATGCATCACTGCGTTATCTAAGCAAAATTGAGGCTTTTTTGCGTGAAGTTTTGCCAATATGTAATCCAAGAGGATTTTGAGGGAAATTTATGGTAGGTTTAGCTAATACAGTGCAAGTAGCACCGAAAATAATTGGGGTTAGAGCCTCGAACAAGAATTAAAAGTATAACCGCCAGTTTTTTCTTCTGGCAAGGACGAAGCTCGCGAATTAGCTTATTTGATATCGTTATTCTTAAATTAAATATGTGGATATCATGAACAAAAATTTGAATGTCTAAAAGAAATGACAAGGGTTTGGGAGCATTTGGATAAATTTACTCGGGGTTATTTCTTTTCTGTGAGGAATCCTTTCCCTTAATTCGGTGCCCGGGTAAACGTATCGGAGAAGATAACCGAGAAAACTTCCTGCAATTTCCTATTTAATTTTTTCTCATGGAAGAACACTGGGTAGATGTGAGTAAGTTTCTAAACAGACCAGTGTGTCATGCATTAATGATAAAGACCCTGATTTTGTCTCAGTAGCGAGGAGAGAATCTTTGTTTTGATCGCCAGCCGTCTGCATTTCGAAATCATGTGATTGGTTACGCCGTAACTATAAGCGGGTAGTGTCAAAGTCGTCCTTTCACATGCACCTAAATGCCTTTAATCATTGTTATTCTTCTTCAGTGTTCAACCCTGGGGTTGGTTTGCAGCAGTACGCCATTCCTCTCTTCTGTCTGCTTTTCTCTTCATTTCTGTGTATGTGGTGCAACCCATATCTTTCACAATCTGCTGCATGAATGACATCCTTGGTCGTCCCCGGCGATTCCTTCCCTCTATAGCTCCTTCTGCTATTGTTAAAACGATGTTGTCGTGTCTTAGAATGTGCCCTACGAGTTTGTCTCTTCTTGTTTGGATATGCCTCCACAGAGATCTGGTTTCTTGAACTCTTTTCAGTACCTCTTCATTCGTGACTCTATCTTTCCAGCTGAGCTACAACATCTTTCTGTAGAGCCACATCTCTAGGTTTTCTAGCCGCCTTCTCTCTTGCTTTCTTATTACCCATGTTTCGCTCCCATATAGGGCCACACTCCAAACAAATGCTTTCATCATCCGTTTCCTTATTTCCAAACTAATGTTCTTGCTGGTGAGTAGGTTCTTTCTAAGGTAGAATGCAATTTTGGCCTGATGTATTCTCTTTATAATTTCTTTCTGGCTTCTACCATCTCTTGTTATTCTGCTTCCCAAATAGGCAAATCCCTCTATTACTTCTAGCTTCTCTCCTCCAATTCTCATTATTGGGGGTTCATATTGTTCTTCATTACTGCAAACCACCACCTTGGTTTTGCGTTTGTTTATTCTCATGCCATACTGTTTACAGAAAATCCTACCCATTGTGTTGAGCATCCTTTCTAGATCTTCTTTGGTCTCTGTGATCACAGCAGAGGTGTAATCATTGTTACACCTCTTTAAATGACTGAGGTTAGTTATTTCCGGTGCATTTCTTAAGCCCTACCTCTTTGAATCCTCACAATACCCTGTCTTTCTTGAGAACCCTGTTCTTAAACCCTTATCCCTGCTGTCACACTCCGAGTGCCCGTCAAGAATAAGGGGAATTTCATGTTTATTCCGACAAAATTTTGGACTATTTGGGCCCTCCGTATAAGGTACTCATTATAAAGATCATCAGTGCCAAGGGTAATGAAAATCTCAGGTGATAAAGTTATACCGCCGCCCCCGAATCCAGCGAATACGACATACCGTATGAATAACTCCTTCGAGTCTGTTCTGTTTCTCATTCCCTCCGCGTATTTGGTCGGTAAATGCGCTGTTCATCCATTTTGGCGCAATATGTGGAATTATTATAAAGTATCTTATTTTATTTACTTGAAAGTGGTTTCAAATTTAAGCATTTTCCGACGAATTACCTTGGTGAGTTGTTTTCAAGCTTCCCACTCAGGTTAGGGTCTTTCTTCCTTCGTTCACAATACTCTCTCTTTACTTTCAACTCCCTAGCTTGTTTTATGCATGCTTATTGTGATATAAACCCGTACACCCCTAGAATTATTTCCCCTCAGTGTGTTGTAAAAACCTACTTGCTGGTCAAATCAATTTGTGAACTTAGTCTTTCATTCGTATTATAATGGTGATTTCCCTGGTCAATCACTTATATTACTGATAGGTTCAAGGCGGTGTTCGATAGCTGCTTAGCTGAAATTTTAGCTAACCTATTTGATTAATTTGATCTTTTTGGTCGTGATTTGTCAATTTTTCTCCTGATTTGAGATTGGTAGTCCATTATGATAATTTAGGATAAATCGTTTCGACCTTTCGTCCGGCAAAGAGCTCACGATTGTAGCGAGAAGAGCACATTATGCATGAGGGATTTATGAGGGTACCTGGGTGAATAGTAGGTGAAACTTCATTTCCCTCTGGCAGAAGAATTCGTGGTCCCTAGTCATTAGAGAAGGCAGCTATGGTCGTAAGCATTATATGAGGTTTATTTTAAGCGGGTTAGTAAAGGCAGGGTTATTCAGTTTTTAAAAATATTGAAAATGTCTGGTCACTTAAATTGTTCAAACGTCGCCACTGGGGACGGTCAAAATTGAGAATGATCCCAAACTTCTGACATTTCAATGCGCAAACAACCAACGACTTTGCAACAACTGCTCGCCACACACTTAGAAAATAGCATGTCATTTATATTGAACTATACTGATTCAAATGTGTTTTGTTTTCACGAGTGTGCGGTGCGAAAATACAAATGATCGATGAAAGCACGGTTGTAAATACCTAACTTTGTGGTTGGAAGTATTACCGGAATCGATTTTTTACTTTTTGAAGTACTCCATTCCGATTCCGGTTTTTGGGTTAGAATAAAAAAATCGAGTCGACCCATCACTACTAAATACGATACATTTTGGATTTTAGAGAGGAATACAAATGCTTTGTTCATCTTCTCTAGTCAACAATCTGAAGAGTTTTTGCTGCAGCTCTGTAATTGCTCACCCCTACCCGATGACCGTTTCATTCCTACGTAATTATTCGCGTTGGCGTTCGTCGTAGTTTTCCCGATATGTTCCATACCCAGCTTTCCCCTGTAAGTTTTCCAATTCTATTTTTCCGACAATATTTTTTCGGCATACTCTTCTGCAGCATATCGTGTTCAATTAGTTTTTATCTCTTTCTTAAGAATTATCAGCCTCCGAGACGCACTGTTCGTCACACTACCTTCATTAGGAATCATTTCATTACCCTTCGTATTGCGTGAGAAATGTGCTTGATGGGATTTCATGTGTGCGAAGTTAAACAAAAATGTTAAATTAGAAACACTTCTGAAAAATTAGTCACTGTACGTACGTTCGAAATTTATTGATCAACAAATACGTCCCTAAAAATAATAAATCACTGAAGCCATGTAGGGTGTAATACAAAAGCAGTATAATTCATAGTGATATAGAAACTAACAGACGTGCATTGGCTTCAGACTGGTTCAAGGTGCTTGAGAATTTCTGCTGTTATCAGTAACGATTTATGTTTGGTTTTCACTCCCTAAGTCTACTTTACTTTTTGGCCTAAAGAGGGCAGTGAGGGACTTGCCCCTTATCCCGACACCTGTCGGAATATTTCGTTGTTATGTATTGCTTTCCTGGGACCATGAGGCGATGAACCCGGCCTCACTCACAGACGAACCGTCGAAAAGGTATCACCATTATCATCCAGACGTCTGACGGGGGAGCTGCTAGCCTGGAAGCCTGGGGTAAGTCACTCAGTGCTCTCCTGCAGGCCCATTATCTAATTATCTGTTTTTTTTTGTTTCATACAGTCCACTTTTCTTTCCGTAATAAGTATGAAATGTCCAGCCTATCAATAGCTCACTCGAATTCCGCCCAATTGCGGACGGAACGAAAGACAATTTATATAAATGGATGTAAAAGGAAAGGCCTACATGCCTTGATAACTTTATCTTTGTTAATTTCTACAAATTTGGAGAGTGAATGGAAATTTTGAGGTTTATTAATTAAGATTTATTTAATTTCTACTGTTTAAAAGAAATCGGTTCTTTTAGGTTTGGTTGTTCAGGACTGTATATCTCGCTGGCTACTCTTACGCTTCATTACTCGTAATTTCTTTCCTGATCTCCGTAGGACTTCATTATTAGTGCATATATGCGTCATTCTTCGTTGAGTAAATATTTATCTATTGTGCTTCCAGTCTCTTTCGCTCCGAGGGCGTTATTGCATTGGCTTTACTGTGATTTCAGAGGTGTTCATTTTTTTTCCTTTGGATGGCTGTTTGGTTGGCACACTTTGTTATCACCGATGAGGCACATCCCTAGAATTGTATCTGCCATTTCTAGGTTAAGATCCCGAGACCAACCTTCGTTTCCATTAATCTTTCATTCATAATTGGTTTCGCGGATCTTGATGCGTGGGCTCTTTGAATCCGGGCATTTAATGAAACGAAAACATAATCACCACCTCTTTGCCGGGAAGGAGAGGGGGGACGCACGAAGCTATTGTCACGCTTTGCCAATCAAGGGGGTCTTCGTAACAGGACTGAGTTTCTCATGGAAATTGCTTTATAATATGCTTTCCTTTCATCACGAAAACTGCTGCATCCTTGCTGCAAAATGAGGTCAGTCAGTGCTCTATGCTGCCATCTCTTTGGGTGGAATTTGAATAAAAACCCTTAGGCCAGAAGGATAGATAGGTGAATTGGGATGAATGATAAATATTCAAGTCAACTAGTGTTATCTTCCTCCTTATCCACCCATGACTATCTCTATCTAAACCATTGAGATAGATTGAGAGGGAATTACGTCATCAAACTGAATCCTAGCAACAGAAATAAAAGCCATTTATTTAACTCAAATATCTTCTTACTTTCATATACTTTGCACGACGGAATGGACGAATTAGCGGATGTAAAACAAGAATATCGACCATCTGTTTGAAATCTACGGCAAGAAACTCATGAAATATTCAATGGATACTTAGTACCAGTTTATCAATCTCCGGGAAAACTTGCTGGTAACCATCTGCCGTATATTGCTACTCGCCGGATTGATCTTATGAACCGTTTATCAAACATATTTTATGCGCAAGATTTTTGCCCGATCAAAAGATGTGGTAACGTTGGTATAGTAAACACAGAGCGAACTTGGCTTTTGAAGCAAACGTTGTGGTTGGCGTCAGTAAGATCTGAACAAAATAATTCCTACATTCGCACCATGAGTTTTTCATTCAGTAAATGTTTCAATTTATTTTGAATTGGTATTGTTGTAATACAGGAGACATGAAGAATATCAAAATAGAAGGCAAGGAAGCAAATATATCCACCATCTATTTGAAATTTAAGGCAAATAGCTCGTGAAACATAAATTGGCTGCTTTCATCTATGGATTGTTCTCGATTTTACTTTAGTTTTCATCTGGAAGTCTGATGATAATTAATTTAAACAAATAAGCAAAATATGTAAGGAGAATTTATATTAAAGAAGTGCATGCTGATTTCTAATAACTTATTGATAGAAAATGAAGGAAAATCTATTAGCATTGTCCTCTTCATTGAGGTGTATGGTTAGGGCACTACGTCATCAAACTGAAGCATGACAACCAAAATAGCAGCCATATTAATTAACCCTGCTCTTCCCTTACATTCCTATGGATGGCACGACGTAATGGAAGAATTAGCGAATATGAAGCAAGAATATTAACCATTAGTTTGAAAATATAACTAATAACTTCAAGCTTGACTATGTGGAACCTCTCCTTCTCGGAAATTAAAATACTCTAGTAATGGTCCACTAAATTGATTTATTGCTCACGACCCGGGTTTTACCTGAAGATGTCATTATGTGACGAACCCCGGATCGTAAGCAATACATCTATTAAGTGGAACGTTACTAGAGTATTTTAATTTCCATTTGTTTGAAATTCAAAGCAAGTAAATCTTGAGACATATGTTGGCTGCTCTGTGCTATGGATTCTACTCTATTTCACAATAGTTTTCATAAGGAATACGGATGATTATTATCTACTTTTAATAAATAAACGAAATATGTAAGGATAGTGCATGTTAAAAAAGTAAGTGCATGCTTATTTTTACTAAGCAATCGATGTAAAACGTAGTAAAATTACAAAATTGTTGCGTTAGTCCGCAGGCGCTATAGGAAAACGAGGTTTAACAAGTATGGCGGACTGGCTTAAGCTTCTAGCATTGGCCAGCATAGCATTCTCGCCCTCTCCACATACCTAAATGGTCAAAACCTTCCTCGGACACCACTATCACATATCCACTATTTTCATCGTTTCTGATGAAGGCTTCCGCGGGGCTTTGATCGAGGTTGATTCCTTTTTTCGGGTTTTCCGCCACCATTCCGCCATTCGGGTTGAACCAACGCGGCAGAAAACCCGAAAGAAGGAATCAACTTTCATCATTTCTTTGACAGGGAAAATCAATGGAGCTCGAAAAGGATACTTTTATAAATAGTTAGATCTAAAGAAGTATATCTTTTTTCCGCATTCTTAGAGGGGTGTTACATGGTAGCCGCGGTCGGCGGTTTTTAGTCAGTCTGATTCCTTTTATTTTAATAGGCGTAATGAAGTAGTCTCTTGCTAACGCCATTCGCATATGAAACTCGCATTTATTTCATTAAAACATCAATTTTGAGAAAAATCTTCCCACCGTCTCACCAAATCCCCGCTTCGTCCGTCCTAGATGGAGGTCTTTGTGTGGGCGCACCCTCTCTTATCTCATTGTGGTTACGGTGGATGGAGTGGAACGACCAGGCGTGAGAAAATATGCGAGTTAAACGGGAGGCCGTCAGGAAACGCCCCTAAGTTCCTGAAATCTTTCCCGCGATCGGTGAAATTACGACCCGATCAATTACCGCCGTCGGACGCCGCGAAACCGTTCGAAATGGGGGACGTCTCTACAATGGCGCGGTGTTAATCAGACTCATAAAAAAACCTCCTGGCGATTCCTCGATGAACGAGCCTCGAAACTATTTGAGACGGCGTAATCGATCTTATCTGATTTGCAGTTTTTCGACAATAATGCTGCCTCACAGGTGTCTGGTCACGCACCAGTGGACAATGGGTAGTTAATAACATGAGCACAATAGGTCAAATGATTTCTCCGTGAAGTCCTGAAGAAAAATCTCTTCACCCTGGTTGATACTATTGTCTTCTCCTTGCATAGGTCATGGCTGGCAGGATTACAGTCGGACTAAGAATTTTATTGATATTTTGATGGAAATGTATGGATCACTCATAATTGATATTTCAATCCTAAGTATTCAAGTCTAGTTTCCTTACCTCCTGGTATCTCTTCCTATGTACTTTCTTCTTTATTAGGTACATGAACTCATTCGTCTTTATATCTGTACTTTTCCCTCTATTTTGCCTTCAATTATGTTCTTCAAAAACCCATTGTATCTCAGGGTGTGTCCAATCCATCATTTCTCTGTTCTGAATGGCTTCCATGTGCTCCGTTTATCTTCCACACTTCTGTGCACTTCGTCATTTACTGAAGAAAAGAAGTAGTATGGAGCAAAGTTGACATGAACCAATACCTTCCGAGGAATTTTGTAGTATGCTTCCAAATACACATGTACAACTTATTTAAACAAAAACAGTGTTTTTTTTTGTTTCAAGTTGATCTCGGATGAAACGGGTAACATTAGGGTTGATAATACCGTGAATATCCTGCCAAAGATCTCAACGGATTCATTCGCAGGTATGCAATTTTCAAGAAATACCACTGATGAAAAAGCATCCCCTTCTATAGTATTTGAAGCTTTCCCGGCGAATGCTTTGAACCTACAGCTCTCGTATTTCCAACCGGTGATGTTGTTTTGTGGCACCGACGTATCAAAGGCTTAGAGTCGTATTCATAGTCGTTACCCAGCAAGCCCCTTATCAATCCCTACCCAGGGGACTGCTGAGGGACCCCTTGCATTGTGCGTTCTATAGTCAAAATCAAGGGGACCCCTGGATAAGGGAAGGTTAGCAGTTATTAAGGACTGAAAAAGGTGGGAAATAAAATTCGCTGCTCAATTTGTGGTGATTTCATGATTTTAAAGTCTTAGTTACGGACAAATAAACAGTCGGAATCATTGTAATATCCATTGACAAGCTACATTACGCCAATATATTGGCCGCCTTTCAATGTATTTATTTTGTATTAGCTGTTGAGTAAAATTAACTATCGCTAAACATACCAAGGCTTCTATTGGGGGAAGAATATACATTCAGCAAAAGTACAGAGAAATTAAAGTATTCTCGGAAGATCAAAATGACGACGCGGCTAATAGCCTCCAGGAGGATCAAAATCGGGATTTTCCCCAAGCTCAACGATGTTCGGGATGCTGCCGCCACGGACAAGATTCAACTATCAAGATTAGAAAAAAAATTTCCTGTTCATGCATTAGTATAAGATGGTGTGGTGTGACGGTGAATTTTTGCGTTCATTCACTCGTTCATGCATTCACACATTATCTCGTACTGGCTAATATTAGTCTATGTGTATTAACATATGTAGTCTGTAACCACGGCTTTAGGTCTAGTATTTTCATTGACATAAGTTTTGGCAATATTTTTAGTGTATATATATTTCAATAGGTGAAATATAAGTTAGGTCGTCTGGAAGAGCTGTAAATCCCGTTAACATACCGTTAATTATTTGTTATTTTTCCTACAGTGCTGGAAAATGACAACAGCCAACTTGAAGGAGGCTGTCAAAATACAGGATTGGTTCTGACTGATGCCGTTCCCCAAAAATCTTACAAATGAAAATAAGAATTGTATGGATAATATGTTAATATGAGACGAATTAAAACAAAAAGTCAGTTATGCTGGTTGATCCTCTCTTGAATCAATCCCGATGTTCATTAATATTCTACTGAATTATAGCTGGACCAGTATCTGCTACCTATGAGCTATTTGGCATAAGTAAGTTCGTTGAATTAGCTGCGCACAATTTTCACGTGGAAACTTAACACCACCATGAGCTACGCGATCGGCTGATTTTTAGCAAGGTGAGGACGCAATATGTGCAGCTGTAACCGTTAATGCATGGATAGAAAAGAGATTGCAAGTTAAACAATCATTATCTTAAAAACATCCGGAGGGATTGTTTTCATCCTAAGTTTAGTTTTGCAGTAACCTAGGCATCTCTAACAGCAGGGAAAGGTAACGAAAAAAATGGTACTTACTTGAAAGGAGGCCATTAATTACATGAAATCATAACTATTATAACTATGCGGTGAGACCAAATAAAAACTAAATTCCGAGACGATGAGGATTGTAAAGCATGCAAATATTGCCATGCAAAGATAATCGAAAATAATAACGAGGAAAGTTTTGTATTGATTCCCGGTTACCGTAGTAACAATGTTCCATTGGAGCCCTTAGGTACTCGGAGGCTGCACGCTAGGCTTAGGCTGCTTGAGAAATTCAGAACCAGTGTGTTCGGCAGTCCGTCACCGTCAGTTCATCATCACATAAAATTTTTATCGATGGAAATCAAATAATACAGTTGTTTTATCAACACCAAACCTTAGATATAATGATTTCTTGACACTGCTTATTGGTTTGAGACGGTTAAGTTTAATCAATTTCGTAAATTTATAGCTAAGGGGACCCCTGGAGGAGCTTGCATCCGTTGCCAGACGTAGGGGAGGCTAAGGGGGCCCCTAGGGGCTGAAATGCGACTATAAATACCGTTTTTGACGAAGGGGCCTGCTGGGGGCTCAAGAACCCCTAGGTAACGATTATAAATACGGCCCTTAGTCTGCCGTTCAACATCTACATACTATCCCGCGAGCCGCCGCATGGGCGTGTATCAGGGGGTGGTAGGTCACCAGCCGTGTAAAAATGTAAAATTTTTGGGAGAAGTAGTGGTGACATGGGAGTGTATTTAAAGGAGCTCAGTTTTTATGGTGGTTACTTATTGTGCGCGGAAAGAACTAGTTTTTGTGCCTATCTATTCGGAAGTTTGTCTCTCTCCTTTTATCGCACCTTTCAGGCCTAGAAATGTAGTGAGATGTCATGAAAATAATCTCTGTGTTGCTCTGAAACACACTGGTTCTGAATTTCTCAAGCAGCCTAAGCCTAGCGTGCATCCCCCGAGTACCTAGGGGCTCCAACCTTAATCCCTCTAAAAGTTGTGAAACACTATATGTTCGCTCGTAGCAGTTTTTAACGAAGAGTGCTGCTTATATTTGTATTTTATTAATTTTTTTGGTTAAATCTTTATGCCCATAGTCCCAAATGCTCGCTGCGTATTCGAGATGTGGCCTAACCAGAGCGAAGTAGCGTCTCTCCTTTACTTTTTCATCCGAGGACCTTCCTATTATACGCTTAACAAAACCTAGTTTCTTTAATGCTGTGCCGCATATGTTTTGTATGTGTGCTCCTCACGATATATCTGAAGTTAAGGTAATTCCAAGATATTTGACTGTATTTGAAGATCTTATGTTTAATTGACCCACTGTATAGGTATGACATTTTTTTGATGACTTTCGCAGGAAGTGAACTGTGGTGCATATACCAATATTTAATTCTAACCTCCACTCCTGACATCAAGAATGGACGTTGTTAAGGCCCGATAACAGAGCTTCTAAGTTCACGCCTTTGCTTATTTTACGGTAGATAACTGTATCTGCATACTATTTATATATAGTTTTAATATACTGTTAACTCGAGAACTTAAGTCATTAATATAGATAATGAATAAAAGAGGGCCGATCACGCTTCCTTGTGGAACACTAGATATGACCTCGACCATGTCATAGCTAAAACCGTCAATATTTACTTTTTGTTTTCGATCACTGAGAAAGTCGCTTATCCAATTCACTATTTTCCTATTTACTCTTTGATTGTACCGGTGTACTCAGGGTAAATAATTTGGGCAGAAGGATGTTTCTTATCGTATTTTATCATTAATGTTAAGTTAATTCCGATTGGTCCGCTTTTTCCCCCTTTTTCTAATGTCAATCTAAGGGTCGGTTGCCGCGCACTGCTACGATGGAAACCTTAGTGTCGGTTCTTTTTATTCGGTTTTATTTTTCTCCTTATTAATATCCGTAGCATATCTTACGATCCTCTCCCAACAATTCTTAGCCTAGTACAGAAGTTGGTTTTTATTAATCGATCTTGTCGCATATCTTCGATTCTATATTATCGCACCGCTGATGTTGTGGAGTAGAAGAGAAAGATGTTTAATGTTTTTTAGGCGTTTTAGATGCGCCTTATCCTTCTAGCCAAGTGATTCATATTGGGGGCGATGTTAGTCTATGCCTTCGAAACGTCGGAGCCCCTTACCAGCATCGACCGTTTGTATACCTGGGAGATATACAATCAAATCATATCCTTGACCGAAATTTAGCTCCTTGTAATTCCACACAAAAAATCAGTGGGTTTATGTTTTTACTCACCTTGTATATGGGGATTCGATTGGAGCTAAAAGTTAAATTCTACATAGAGGTGTATTTAAACTTTAAATACTTCGCTCTGGCTAGGCAACCCCTCGAATACGCCGCGAGTATTTGTGACCCTGGTCATAAAGATTTAACCTCAAAAACTTAATAAAATACAAAGGCAAGCAGCGCGCTTTGTTTAAAACACTACAAGCGAACATATAGTGTCTTACAACTTTTATGGGGATTAAGGTGGGAGACTCCAGAGACTCGGAGGCTACACGCTAGGCTTAGGTTGCTTGATAAATTTAGAACAGATATGTTTTAGAGCGACACAGAGAATGACGCCTCACTACATTTCTAGGTCTGACAGATAGGATAAAATAAGAGAGATGCACTGCTTAACAGGTAGGTACGAAAACTCGTTCTTTCCGCCCGCAATAAACGATCAAAATAAAAACTTAGCTCCACTAAATACACCCGTGTAATACACGTCACCATTACGCCTCCCTAAACCTTACATCTGTACACGGCTGGTGACCTAATACCCCCTACCTCACGCCGGCGGCTCGCAGGTTATTATGTAGATGTAGATAATTAGCTTAGTGCGTCATGCGTTGAACCTTATCTGGAACAGTCCTGCTCGGCAAACCGCTGTATGAGAGCAGATTTGATGCCGGTTTAAAAGTAGCTCCGGAAACACTTTCCGAGTCTCCGATTAAAATTGTGGAAAATTTTATCGAGTAAACTGGTAAAAAAATCAAACTATAAACCTAATAAGCATATCTCACTGGTGCTCCGTTGTTTTCGACACGTAAGGAAATATTATTAACAGCCAGTTGCTAGTGTTTTTTCTCATACCATTGTCTTCACGAAACTCGCTTGCAAGTAGCGCTTGAAAGTACCTTTGTGAAATCTAAAATAACTTTCAGCTGCCTTCTTGCTAACAAATATTGCACATTTCATTCAGAGTTCATTTTGCCTGCATTTTAAGCTGCTATCAGAGTGACCTGTATTAATGACAATTGCCTTTTAACGGGAAAGAATTATTTTTGGTTTCATTAATTTCTTCGTATTTTTACTTACTCTGCATTATTATAGCAAAAGTTTAATATTTCAAGTTACCTTTGGCTACCGTGATTTCACTTTCCCAACTTTTGCTCTACACTAGATATTCTTTAAAAATAGTGTATGATATCGCATTATTTATTTAAGTTCCGTATATGACAGTAGTGAGCTACCGAGATGGTTTTTGCCAACCTAAGTTTGCGTCTGTTATTCAAACCATGGCTTCCTTGGAATTATTGCCTATATTACTATTAGAGCCTTCTTAAAACTTATTGCCTTGACACAGAAAAGTATTATTTTGGGCATCTTAACTTTTTCGTGCTTTTTTCTGCTCTGCATTGTAGAAAATGGCTGGGTAGTATGTAGATGTAGATGTAGAAAAGTTTAAAACTTCTATTACCGTTGCGTACCATGATTTGAGATTTTATACTTTTGCTGTACACTTGGTATTCTTTAAAATTAGGGTACAATAGCATATTATTGATTTAAGTTCAATAGATGACGGTTACCAATATGGTTTTTGCCAACCAAAGTTTGCATCCAATTTGTGAATTTTAGTTAATCAAAAGTTGGCTGCCTAGGGGTTATTGTTTACATAAACAAGTGCCAGACAGAGATTAAAAGAATAATTTTCATTCTGAAACTAGAATTTTGAAGCGAAAATAAATCACCAATTATTAGCTATCAACGTAAAGCCCAGGACAAAGTTCTCCCATACAATTTATCTAACGCTTAGGGGCTTCATTAGTGTAGAAGTGTTCTTATTTTGGGCACGTGTTGCTCACGCGAAAATTATATGAACGCAAATGCTTACGAATGCTATGTATACCTCTGTTAAGCAACTTGCCCGCGGGATGAACATTTTTGAGGACGTCTTGCTGGTGATTTAAGGATCATACTCAACCATTTGGAGCTGGATAAAATTTTCCAAACTGGCCCACAGGGCAAGTCAAAATGTACCTGGGCACCTACACATAACTTGATGTACCCATGGCATGTTTGACAGCCATATACATTCCGGGTTATGTTCGCAGTCTCCGATGTAACGCTCGTGGAATGGAATCATAATGTAATGAAACTCTGACAGTTGGTTATTCCACTCTCAATTTTATGGCATATGTCAGGTTTTGGCGACGTTTCTGATGATGGCGTTTTATGTCGAAACCCAGCTCAATCGATAAATTTGAACTTTGGATAGCGAAGTGTCAGCGTTTCATTTCATTACCTTACCGATTAAGTAAATAAAAAGGTCTTGTAATAAAAGGCAAGGGAAATATCCATTTCCGGAATACGTACTTTTATTTTCGACGTCGTGACTTGAGGTTTTCGAGAGTCCTGAAATGTCACTCTGACGTGTAGTCGCACAACGGTCCTCACAAACCAGCTAATCTTATGATGAGAAGTGTGATCTAGTCACATAAACTATAATAGATTTATAATAACTCCTTAAATGGATAACAATGGTTATTTGGGGTATTTGGCTAGTTTTTTTGGGCTAGAGTACTACAAATATGCTCGTGTTTGGACTGAAACTTTGCTAGAAAAATTTTTCATTGCGTACCTAAACTAATTCTCTCGTGATGAAAATTCTTTTTCATTTTAATTTTTTCAAATAAGAATCCTTTAAAATCATGCATTATCTCATTTGAGTAAAAATTCATGCGCTATGGTATCGACTCAGGAGATTGTCATTAAAATGATTCAAAGATGTAAAATCGAGTTGGCTTGATGTAGGTTTTACATTCTTCCTTTACTATTAATACCTTTAAAATATATTAGTGTATCAATGTGGTAACTTACGCTTCAAATTAGTAATTAAATGGGGACATATCCTCAGGATCTTAACTATGGACTAAACTTTGGCTCCAATTGGAAAAAATACTTCACGGAACAACACGTTAACGTTCATTGCATTGGCTAGAAATAGTTTATAAGCGCCTTATGCTAAAATTGTCGTCATAAGATGGTTGTGTTTAATTACGAGGAATTATCCTCAAAGTTACTGAGAACACTATTCCTCTAAGTAATCATCAAAAGATTTTAATGGACAGTTATTATATTATTTCACCCCAGTCTCAACTTTGGTAGGAAAATGATTGAATGCAGCTGTTTATCTTAATCACCATTTACATCCTGATGGCTAAATTCACCAATACTCTGATTGTCTTCAAACAATATATTTCACTGTTTGACACCGGTGTCTCTTTCACTGTTTAGCACTGGTAGAGCTCTGGCTTACTGTCCCTCCCTCATGGTAAACTCAAGACAGCATGCATCAACCTTACTTGGACAAAATAACTATCGTTAGTGCTTCATTTTTAATGAAAGTTAACCGACCTCTTGTTTTGTTTGGTACCTCTTGTGGGAAATGAAAAACTTTGTATCCGCTGACCCAAAATTTTCAGATTAGGCAGAAGAGTGATACTTTCTAATATGTATCTACATTATCATTGGTGGCTGAACTATAAATAACCGCCAGTTATCTCAAACAATTGTATCTCACGGACGCCTAAATTCAATGCAAATCAGATGATTCACATACAGTCAACCCCTCTCAACGACCATTTTTCTGGGAAGCCGTCGGTGGTCGCTTACTTCAGGTTTCACTGTATATGTACGTTTGGATTCAAATGAATTGCAAAGAATCGCAATAATACTTACGCTTCTCAAGGAAATCGAGTTTCACTTACGGCGCTGTTATTCTTTGCTACGCAACGCTATCTATTCATCTGTTTATTTGCACGTATTCAAGTGGTAATATTTGACCAATTTCCTATTTTGTGCTAATTTGTTATTACACTTTCGTTTTGGTTTGGATTTACAATTTGAGCATGGATAATTATTATTATTAATCACAACTGTTACTCTAAATGATACATTACGTAGTATTTGCCGTAGGTATATTGTATGCCGGGAACGATCTGTGTTTAATAATAAAGTTTGGTATTTCAATTAATCAATACGTCGCAGTGCGTCATTGTTATTCGAGCTGGTCATATTATGTAATAACAAGTTAGCACAAAACAAGCAATTGCTCAACTGATACAATTTAAATACGTGCAAATAAACAGCTGAATGGATAGCGTTGCAAAGCAAAGAATAACAGCGCCGTAAGTGAAACTCTATTTCCTTGAGAAGCGTAAGTGGCGCCGCTCGATTCTTTGCAATACATTTGAATCCGACTGTACATCGAATTAACTTGCGTTGAAGTTTCCCATAACCAACTAGTATGTGAGGAAATAAACGCTATTTGTATTGGTTTTAACAAAACAGCCGCTTCAAAAGTTTTTCCATTATTTTCATATCAGCCGCCCGTTCATTTGCATAACATGCATCCCTAGAAACTGAACCCCTGTCGAACGACCACTCCTCTTAACGACTATTTTTCAGCGGAGCCGTTTGTGGTCGCTTAATACAGGTTTCACTGGATAACAAAAACTATCGTGCACAGTTTTACGTTGATGTAGCTGGAATCAGTACGTTGCAGGGAAGTAGAAACTTTAAGCTTTTTAATGCCTCGTCAGACAAAAGACGAAACTTTCTCCAACCGTTGACCAGGGCTTTGGCCCCGGGCAGGGTCCCGTCCCTAAATACCAGCTATCAACGCGACTGCGTGTAAGTAAGTCACATCCGCTCAATTTATCGTGAGCCTGATAAAACTTTCATCATCTCTGGACCATTATATAAGATTTGTTGTCCTTCTTTTTCCGTCTACGCCCACCATCCCATTGTTAACTAGAAGTCATGGGGGACCCTCATTTGAGACAATTTCTCGTTTCCTTTCCACGGATACAGGGCCGTACGTTTGTGTGCTGTGTGGCAATTTATCGAAATATGGACGGGCCAATCTAGTTATTTCTTTTGAGTCGGAGGGGGCGTGGGAGGTCGATCGTTGGAAGCGGGATAAAAATAGTAACCACAGCTTTCGTGGAGACATAAATTCGACGCGGATATTCGCCAATTGCATCCCGTTTTGGGGTTTTTCGCAGGTCAAGGGCATTTCCAAAATTTTGTGGGAGGGAAAAATTACGCAACCAAACTCGTGGGCAAGGGAGAGGACGATCGGATCTTGATGGAAGATTGTCGATCTTGAAGGGGAAACCTCACGAAAGCGTTTGTCGGTGGTCTTGGTGTGAAGGACGGAGTTGGAAAAAAAATGAGAGGCTGGTACCTCCCACAACGCTCTCGCTGAAAATACTAGTCACCCGCCCGAGTCTCAAACCAATGTGGGGAAAGGATTAGAATGATTTCAGCGAGATTTGAGTGAGCGATGATTCAAAACAGACCGTTTCATTTGGAACCCGTATAAGTGGCTGTCCATAATCCACGTAGACACTAAGCAGAGGTGGGGTAGGGGACGAGGGTTGTCAACGAAGATCCTTGTTTGGGGGTTGGAGGGATGTCTTCGTATACAATGGTAGTTGTAAATGACAGATTATCATAGATACAATGAGGGTCGGGATGGTGTGGTGGTTAGAGTACTCGCCTACCACACGGGCGGCTAGGGTTCAAATCCCTGCAGAGGTGGATGTTTTTCAGAGGAAACCCGATCCCTACTTAAGTGTCTTGTGTAACTTCAAGTACAGTACTCCGTCTGTCGGATGAGACGTTAAACCGTGGTCCCCTAGGCGCATTTCGTTAAGAGCAGGCTAATGCCGACGCCGGGATTCTATCCGCCCTTCCTCCCTTATCTATCCCCTATGGCGCAAATGACCTTAGCCGTCGGTCGCCTCCCCAAATATCCGCATCCATAGCTACAAGAGTAGTTTTTCTTTTACTCACCTTTCCTTAAAATCAGCCTTAAATTACATATTGACCATGAAAATCAATTTATCACCCGTTTCACAGCTTTTTCCCCAAAGAAAAGAAAATTCTAACTGGACAACAGGGGGGACGGGGGGGTCCGGATGAAGTCTACGAGTGTCCACGATGGGGGTAGGGGGGTCAAAAAGGGGCCTATTTTTGTCTACGTGGATTTATAGACAGCCCCTGAGGTGGATTTCAGGTGATTTTTACTGAACCTCGGAACCAAAAGGACCCGATCCACATCTGAGGGAAATGGTGGTTTAAGGTGGTTGGAGCAATACGTAATGATTTTTTTGTAACTTCCCAGAGAAAAAAATCTCTTCCGTGACTGTACTGTGAATAAGCTTTTACTGTACTAAACCCATCTAACTCTTGTTTTATTTCTTTATAGTGTAACACTCGTTTTTCTCAATTTTTTAATATTTAGGAATACACTCTTCCTATAACACTGTTTTACATTCAACTCATTCAACTCCGTCTCAACTTCTTTTTCCTTCCACACAATTTCACTATCACTCTCTTTTACATCCTGGCTCGACACTGTCCCTCCGCGTTCTCATCCTTTTTAAACAAACTCCTCGTTGCCATGGCATTGTTAATATTACAAGGGCTGCCAACTCAAGAGTGATTATAAACTCGATTAATTCTGGCTCAACTTTGTGAAAATCCATTCTAAAGAATTCAAATGCGACATGGTACTTTTTTCACAGTTTTTTTATTTCAGGTCGACCGGTTTCGTCACATAGGCGACATCCTCAGGTACAAAAGTTTAAAATGCTGCAGAATTTATACAAAAATTTGGATGGGGGATGGGGGGGAAGAGGCCGGAAAAGGGTGACGGGAAGGGGGGGGGGGGGAAAGAAGGTATATGAGAGGACGCGGGAACAAGCGTTATTTTGGGGGCGACCTGAAATAAAAAACTGAAAAAAGTACCATATCGCATTTGAATTCTTTTCAAGAGTGATTGATATGATACCCATTACACTTAGCAGAAAGACCAGTTCCAGTCCACCAAACTGTACTGGATAGTTCTGTGGTTGCGTTGTTAAGAATTATTTGCGCTGGAAGTGTACAGGAGAGACAAAACTGTGGAGAGGACTATACTGAAAATGTGGTGCATCACAGTGCAGGAACTGTGCTATGGTTAAAATTGTACTGAAATTGTGCTGTACTTCAGTGCTGGAAGTGTACTTCTGTTATAATTGTACTGCAAAAATACCATGTGATGTGGCAAACTGTGCTGTAAGTTTCAAGTTTAGTATAGCCTTAAGCCTACTTACAGTCAAGTTACATTACAGTTGGATGACAGAGTCACCTAAGTGACAGCATAATTTTTTATCAGAGTTTTCATAAGTGTACATATTCCAAACATATAATAGTACTGTAAGACGCGAGGTAAGTAGTAATGGATATAATAGACAGAAATTACGTCGAAATGACTTCTTCCGCGATTTGGTGCTATTTAACAAGTAACCTCAGGCTGAGTGCCTATATTTCGTAATAATTGAATTATATGACAAAGTTAACAGAATACAAAGACAAACAGCACGCTTCGTTAAAAACTGCTGTGAACGGACATACACTGTTACAGAACTGTTATAGGGATTGAGTTGGGAACCCCTAGATACTTGGAGGCTGCACGCTAGGCTTAGGTTTCAGAACTGGTGTGTTTCAGAGCGATACAGAAAATGTTACCTTGACGCCTCACTACATTTCTAGATCTGACAGATGCGATAAAATAATAGAGATACTCTGCCGAACAGATAGGTACACAAACTCGCTCGTTTCGCGCACAATAAGCGACCACAATAAAAACTGAGCTCCTCAAAATACATTCCCATTGTACGTGTCACCATTTCACCTCCAAAAATTTTCATCTTTATACGGTTGGTGATCTACCACCCCCTGTCACACGCCCATGCGGCGGCTCACGGGGTATTATGTAGATGTAGATATGTGTGCAGGGTCTTTGATAATTGACAAAGTGAATGATTTTGTGTACTTGGGTACTTATGTTTACAAAAAATGGACGAATAGGTGGGGAGATAAAGAGACGTGCGAATGCTGGTATAAAAGTAATAGGTAGCATCTGGAGCATATCAAGGAATGAGTGCCTGTCTAAGGAAGCGAAAATCGCCGTGTACAAAAGTGTACTTCTTCCCACTTTGTTATTGTATGTTATTGAAACATGGGTATGTCAGGATAGACATAAGAGTAGACAAAACGCCATGATGAGTTATCAGAGGAGTGCTTAGTAGTAGTAAAGTAGGATGGTTAGGGGAAGGAATGAGTGAGTAATCAATGAATGTGGGTTAGATGCTCCAGTAATGGACATATATGAAAGGAGTGTACTTCGTTGGTTAGACCATATTGAGAGAATGGATGAGAGTTGGATAACGAAACAGATATAAATGAGTGAATGGTGCGAGAGGTAGAAGTAGGCCGAGGAGGTTGTGGTTGAGGAAATTCTTAGGAGGAGGAACATTGGGAGTCTAAAAAACTGGAGGTCGTGTATGAAGCAGTGTATTGAGGCAAATGAAGCAAAAGAGGTTGGCAAGGATAGGTCAGTATGTAGGAAATTATTGAAGCAGAGTTAGGTGTACAAATGTGTATTTATGAGTGAAACTTTGTGACTGTGCCTACCGCGGAAGGGAACGGCGTGATTGGTATGTATTATGTATGAAGGATTTTTGATCAAATTCGAAACAATGTATTGTAATAATTGCAACTGTTGCCAAGAAGTATCAAGGTGATGCGTGGAGTCCTATTATCTAAATAATATACACATATTTTTTAAATTATATCAATCGCGCTGATAAATCGGTAATTATATGGCTTAATGACGGAAAATTGGTAATTATATTCCTTTATAATTTTTATTACGGCCTGCATGAGGACCTTCAACGCTTAAACAGATGCACAGAAATGAATCATGGTCCAAGATTTTTTTTTACTTAGAAAATTACGAAACTATTATTTTACTTTTACTGACCCACGGTTACCCCTCCAGCCTCCTAAATTATTCTTGTATTTTTGTTGTTGTAAGCTAACCGATATCGTGGAGTTTCTGAGCAAAATGAATGTTTGTTTTGTGTATCGGCGATGGACGATCAGTCAAAAATATTAAGATTTATTTATTTAATGGTTATTAGGTTATCTGAAGGGTTTAGAACAAATTTAAAACGTTACTTTTCCTTTGCCAACATTTCTTAGTGAACTTTGTTCCATCTTCGGGGCTAGAATGTTTACTTACTGGACATGAAAGTTATTCTCAACCATATCCACACTATAATAATCTATCACACATATCCTCTCATCAGCTACAACGGATACATACAATTAGCAAAATTAATTCCAATAGGCACATATTTCTCTGGCCTCACTCCATAAAGTTGCTTTCATTTCACTCATACAGCAATCATATTACACTTAGGTCTGGATTGCAATAGCAATGACAATGATGGCTATACATGGATACAAAAAATGAACATATGCATCACATATCAATCCAAATGATGCATTTATTAAATTGTAATTGTATTGTAAAATTGTGATTAACTGAGATGCATTTATGAATTTGCTGTACTCTTTGCTTAGCTTTGGTGCGTCTGTTTTTATATGTCACGTACGGGAATTTCTAGCTTTTTAATTTTCCGCAGTTTTATCGGATTCATAGTCTATGATGGCAACTCAATCAAAATGAAAGCAAGGATTTTTTAATCAATCGAATACTGGGCAAGTGAAAAAGGTTACTATTTTGTTTGATACGCCTGATATACGGTGACTCACGGTTTGTCAGGAACGAATCACTTCACCAACGATTGACAGGCGAAAAGCGTCGGATTTCCTTCCCTGCCGCATCTCCGGCGAACACATGCTGCGTCGAAAGTCGAATAATGTGCAACTTCCACAGTATCGCAGTTGCTTTGAAGATCTTGCTCATTATTGTCGACCGGCAACTCAAAAACGACCGCATGGACACGTGACCGTTATGACTCGTTGGATAAAACGGGGACGCAGTAAGAAAAGAACACGCCCTCCCGATGAGTATCCTTGAGTTTTGAGGCGATATTTCGGTCATTTTTATTTTCTCTCATGGGTTATTATTGATCTCAATCTAACACCTCAGATTGGATGTCTACAGTCGTAAGTTTGTCTCTTTACACCCGTCCCACTCAATGAATTGCCACCTGCTGGACCTTTAGTTACCCCATCCTTGCCCCCATATTGTCATTTTTTTTAGCCTCATATCCAAAGCCTCGATGTTTTTCAACTAACATTAATACGATGGCTTTAGACGTTAGCCTAACATGAATGTATGGAAGCGAGGCTACAATTATTGTATTACCGACTACGAAATTGACCGTAGATACATATTTCTAATTGTGAGCTCGATATAGTTTGTTCCTCGTTAGTTTGTCCAAATTGTATGAAATAAGAGTACCTGAGACTTGAGTAACGAAACAGAGATATTGTAGTATAGTAAATGGTGTGAGAATACGGGGTAGACCGCGGAAGTAAGAGGTCGAGGTCGAAGTGACTCTAAAGAGGTGGAATATGATTTTTCGTAAAGAAGAGCATGTATGGAGGAATGTATGAGTGGTAGGGAAGCAAAGGGGGTATGAAATAATTGGCCAAAGTATAGTAAATTAGAAGAAGAAAGCCTATTTCCTAGATTTCACTGTAGCTTTTAAATCCACAGGCTTTGCCAACCAAACCAGGTAATGTTGCAATGGGTTTGTACGTATTTATAACGAATTAAAAACAAGTCATTGGCCGCATTTTCATTTGATTATGGTTTATTTTTGAAAAAAGGAAATTATACACTACATATTTGGTTTAATTGAATATAAAACGTGAAAAAGGAACAAAAAGGATGATCAAACATTAAAAAGGTTGCTTAAACGATTTAAGATTGGCTATATTTTTAAAATAAAGAATGAAAGTTATGACATATGTGCATCTACGGGATATAAAGCCCATATAGTACTTTGATTCGTACGAAATCAAGACACAATTATTGAAAACAAACTTTTTGGCTGTGGTATAAGTGCTTTAAAAATAGTTAAAATGAAAGTCCAAAGAAAATAGCAGGCATTGATTGGATAAGTCAGGGCTTAATGATGCATGACACACTAGCACGCTGGCAGGTAAGTACAGTCACTTCATAAAGTATCGCGACACACTACGCTAGCAGTTCGTATAGGTCGGCTGTCGAAGCTCAAAGTACGTTGGCCATCCTGGGTCGTCTTCGGTGACTATGAGAATCGTCGGGTACACTACGATATATGTATATTCTAAGTCAAGTGGGACTAAACTCCGACAGTGCTATCGACTTCGTCCGCGTTGGAAAGCTGACTTTGAAATGAATAAACTGCGGGAAGGAAGGGTATTTGCAACCCAGAGGCATCGTAATCATACTCGGAATATCTCTTACGAAGACGAAAATGGAAAGAGCTCCTCTTCGCGTAACCAGGCTAACCCAGCGCGCTCTGATGGTGGGCTTGGTGAGAGGCGGGCGCCGAGTCAAGAGTCAATAGATAGCATAATTTTCCATTAGGCGGGCAACTTAGAATATCAGCCTGTAATGCACGAAAGGCTCACCAGTTCGCATAGCCTAGTCGATAGCAGTGCCCATTCTCCTTCATGCATAGGTTGGAGCTCGTATTTACGTGCATTTGGCTCTTCTTCGTTTTACCTTCCCCCGATTTCACTCGCATAATCACTCAACTCCATTCAATATTGCCTTTTCACCGCATTCACCTTCTTACTTCTTTCACCGAATACATCCTCAAGGCCACTCTAGGAGCAAGTCTGTCCTCTCCTCTGAACAAGAGCTCTCCTATAATGCAGTCCCACTTAACCTGGCGCTTTGTCTCATGGACAATGGAAAGTGTACCTGCAAATTCTCATAGCTACCAGAGACGGCCCAGGATAGCCAACGTAATTCGAGCTTCGACAGCCGATCTATACGATCCGCTAGTCTAGCGTGTCGCGATACTTTTTGAAGTGACTGTACATAACTTCGCTGATTTACTTATGCACGTCTGTGGGAGAAGAATCAGAAAACAGGCGACGTGGGATTGACACTTGAAGACGTGTGGGTGACATATCTTTAGCTTCTCCCTTCTTTCACATGCTGGTATCATTTTCTTAAGACTAATTGCAGCGCCAAGTAAATATAACAAAGGATTTGATTCATTATTATTAGGATTCTCAACATTGGCTAGTTTAACGGACAAGCTCGTAAATTGTGTGGCAGTAGCCTTAAGGAAGACTGTAGAGAAATGCAGTGCTAGAGAAATGCGAGATAAATATCAGATTTTCGTTAATGAATCGTATAATTTGTAAAATATACAGTAGAAATAGTAATTTTCTATAAAAAAGTAGCTATTGCATAATCTTTTTTGTAAAAGAACCAGTTTTCTATTCACGGTGCTTGGTTTTTACCTTTCAAGGATCCACGCAAGCAATGAGGGGCCAACTGGCAAATGCGTATAAAAAAATGGACGTTAAATTTGGTTCTTAAGGTAGCTTGAGTGCAATATGATTTCACTTAGAAATCAAATAATTTGATCTCATTTTAAAGTAAAATTTCTCGCCCTTCCAAAGATTCCATGATGTCAGCCCCTTACGGAACTACCTTCCATGATGTTTTTCGAAAAACGCCTGCCCTTCAATAAGGGAAATGGTGCGTGTATGCGCTCTAGAGAAGACTTGGTGGTAAAAGATGAAGAATTTTTTACCTAAATCGCTCGTCAAAAATAACAGTGTGTAGTTTGCATACATTTGCAATCATTGCATTGACAAATGATGAGGTATGAAGTCACTCGCACGGGTGCATGTACACACCAGGGTTGAAATTCGCCATGATAAAATCATTTGACTTGACCGGGATTCGGTCCCTGATCTCCCAATTGCCGGTCAGGTGTTTTCGCCAGTTTCTCTTGCCAGTTGAACTGGCAATCCCGGTCAGGTCACATGATTTTTTCATGGCGAATTTCAACCCTGGTGTGTAGTTTGCATGCTTTTTCAGCTGTTTGTGAAAATAAATCGTGTTGCCACCGCAGTCATTTCTGCAGGATCAAAAATATCTTCCGTCTCGAGAGGTATTTAAACGTACCTATATCACGAAAAAAAATGAGTCAAGTTAAAGACTTATGTAGATATTTTCATTTGATTACTTTGAATTTCATAGTTATAAAAGCATATAATTGCACCATTAATTGTGCAATATTTCATTCATGCTTCCTACAGCTGCTGAAATTAAAAGCTATAATTCGAATATGGTCTCCATTATGACTAGGGAACTATCTCGCTCAGTCTATCTAAATTACTTGGTAGAGTTGGAACTGAATTCTCAGAATTAAATGCCCCCGCTGAGCTCAAAGTGGATACTATAATCTGTTCGATGACGGTTTTAATTGGAAATTCCGCATGGTTTCTATAGAAAGAAAACAATTTCAGTTATCTTTGAACGAGAAATATAATGGTTACAATTACAAAATAGTGAAATGTCATCTTAATTTTCCAATGTGGAATGAATGTATTTTTAGATTTTGATCGCCAGAGTTTAACCCTTTAGTAGGCGCGTGGGGCTATGGTGGACCCCAAAAATTTTAGAAGAATTTACGAACGAATTTAAAAATTTTTCGGACATTTCACCCGAGTACTCAAAACTATATAGTATTTTTATGTACGAAATCATTTATGCAGTAATATCGAATAAATACACCCAAAAAGGCTGCATTATTTGAAAGCTCTCATTTTTCGTGTAATTTCGTGGAGTTGTAATATTTTGGATTCAATCATATTATAAAATACTTTTTATTTTCTCGCAATAGAAAACGATTATAAACATATCAAAATTTTTATTCAAATTAATTATAAACAAATAAATTATATGAAACTTTGAATACTTATATTTTGATAATATCTTTATTACGCTGGTGAATTTCGATGACTCTTATCGTAGCAAAAAATATCCTATTTCCATCGTCTGACCATTTAAAATGAAAAAGGTACTCGCATAATGATGATCGTAATTACAATCAAATTTCAATGATAGCTAATGCCTTGTGCTGTAGGCCTGACTCACGTAGGAGTTAAATCTTTAAACGGTTTTCCTTGATGCGTTTTGCTACCCATTGAACGATTTTG
Organism: Ceriagrion tenellum; assembly: GCA_963169105.1. Taxonomy (NCBI): domain Eukaryota; kingdom Metazoa; phylum Arthropoda; class Insecta; order Odonata; family Coenagrionidae; genus Ceriagrion; species Ceriagrion tenellum. The sequence goes on from OY720643.1 coordinate 94,651,980, forward strand.
CACTAAAACCGGAGATCCATTGGGGAAAACCATCGTTTCTTGAGCTGAGATGAGATTACCCATTTTTGAGTTGCTTTATTTTTGCACTCACCGGTTCTGTAGGACGACCTGCTGTGACCTCCGCTGACCTCCTCCTCTTCCCCAGTTTCGCTCATCGTGGTCACGCCCCCGATGCTCACTCTCCGAGGCACATGGCCGGAGCTGTGCGGGTGCAGCAAGTTGCTCGGGTGCGGGTTGTGGTAGATGGCGGGCGGCGCCAGGCCGTTGGGCGAGGGCGACCTCGCTGGAGAACTGCTCCCAGAAACAGGCATCTCGTCTGTCTGTAACTCGAAGGACTCTCCTCCCTTCTGAATCACTCGCCTTCCAATGCAGCCACCAAGGCTGTTCCTGCTGCAACCTCTTCTCTTCACGGGTCCTCTGACTCACCTGCAGCGGCTATGAGAAATAAAATATGATTAAATAAGTTATGGTACAGTGGTAGCGAAACTTATCTGCAATCAATATAAAATTCACTATAAGATTCCGGCGTAACTCAGTAAATATCCATAATGTTCCTCATAATTTAAAGGTAACTCGATCTGATTCAATACTTTTTTCTCTTTCACCGACCCATGTTTCGGTGTATCATGCCATTCGATTCTTCAAAATGATATGATAGAATTTTCTTGCCGACTAGAATGCCGGTAAAACCAACGGATCACGTTGAAAACTCGCAGGCATAAACTTCTGTAACATAAACAGACACAGCCTTTTATTTCCGCTTCAACCTATTTGAAATATGGCAAACATACGCTTCGCTAATCGACCACTGGTCCTGAAAATTGGCAACAATAACCTTCTTTGTCGTCCAACGCAATTTTTTCCCATTTTTTTTTGAGAACAGTAGATCCTGAAGTGTCTTACTGTTGTAATTCTAGGAGTGTCTTATGTAACATCCTTTTAAAAGATGCAACGGGATGCATTAACGGGATATTGAAGAGGAAGCTCTACAGTCAACGGATTGGATATTTTTACTCCATACGTGAGTGACCAGTGACTGAGCCTTCAGATCTCATCGACCGAATATTGGGCTTGCAATCGATTTTCGCAGTATTCTAATCACCGAAACTTTTTACGGAGACCCATTCCCTTGGTGTTGAAAAACTCACTCAGGTGAATTTAAGAGCCCGCGACGTCTGGATTTGCGTGCGAAAAAAAAACTTTTGCCCTGCCGCAAACGAGTCTACTACTAAGCAGCAAAGTACATTCACTCCAATTCAAATCGCTTTCGAAATAGCCTTGGCGGTAATTGAGAAAAAGCCGCGTCAGTTAACTCCGCTGCCCTTTTCGCGAATGGTCCAGCGCCTCAGACCGCCCTCCCTCCCGCCCACGCATCATCGATACCTGTCCATCCATTATTATTTGAGGGCGATCTCCTCTCTCGTGCCTTTTCCGCGCCGGTAACGATCCACGTGGTTTGGCAATCAAGAAGAGTCGGCCTGGGCGGTCCGATCGTCGGCGCGTTTGATCCCATTGTGGAGCGGGTGGGAAGTTTAGGGGTTGCTCGAGAGGTCAGCGGCTGCCCTGACGGGGGAGGATCACCCCCCCTGAGAGAGGACTGGGGAGGGAGCCCCAGACAAATGGACCATCTCGCGGTAATAAAACACGGAGCGTGCTTAATCATTAAGAACAGCGTTCAGTGTTCATAATTGAAAATTTATCTCAGGAGAAGCTCCCCGGGAGAAATCGCCGATTAGTGTCTTACCGTTACGTATTGTCCGATCTCCAAAACTGACCTGCATGGACCCTGGCGATTTTTGTGGGTGTGATTCTGCTCATTTTCAATGGGCGCAAAAATGTAAAATATTTATTGCAGCGAAAATGTTTATCTTTTCTCTATGACCGCAGCGATCTTCCTGAGAGATTTTATTGTTTTATTATTGCTGCGGGCACAGTGGTGTTTAAGTAACCTGGAACCTTATTAATTTTACTTTTAAGGTTGGATATAATGCAAGTGTCATGTTTCTTTGATTCCACCCAGTGATAATGGATGATTTTGGGTCGTGGGGGTTAATTTTTTTCTCCGTTACAGATATTATAAAATTTTATTTCCAAGATAGCAGCTTTTCCAGTACCTCTTTGAAATACTCCTAGCAAATTGATCGTGGGGACAACTCGTGGCAGCTTTAGCTTCACCTGAGTACTCTTCTCGTATCTATGAGGAATTGGCTACCATAATATTTTTGCTCCTTTTCCGATGTTAATCTTACCCTCCATCGTTTGTCGAAGAAAGCTGTCGACGATGTCTTAAAATATTTTTTAAACGCATTTGTGATAAATTTGTTGTCTTTGCTGACGTTTTATTTTTATTACTCTTTATTCTTGAATTTATTCCTGTTCTAAGGTTAGGTAATGGTAAACGACATGGAAAAAACTTATTTTTTATGTTTCCTTATGGAAATTATATTCCTTTTCCCTCCTTTTTTTTCCGCTATCGTAGACAAAGCTTATGGTAATTTGGGCCTGACAATGTCAGTGAAGACAATTACTAGATAAAAAATTTCTATTTATTAAGTTTGAAATATCCTGATTTCGGTGATGAAATGGCTTACCTATCGAAAACCAAAATTAAGGTATAAAGTTTACAGGTTATTCCAAGAAAATATATTTTAATAACGACATTTGTCCAGCCATTAGAGCTGACTGCAGCGCCATTGGCATATAACTGCCGCATTTTGACTTCATTTACGGCTGTTTTTCGCTATTTACTTTAAAATATAGGTCCAAATGTTCCAATTCTTTATGTTTATTAATATTTTCGGGACGTTTTACTTTATTTATATAGTTTAAATTAATAACTTGAGTATGCTTCCTCGTTTAAATCGACTGTTTTCTGCTGTACACTGAACGATTTCAATGAGACCCCACGTTAAAACCTCCACTTTCAAGGATGAATTACTGAAAAAATAGCCTGGGAACCCAATGTGTTTTAATTAATTAATTAATTAAAAGAAAATAGTCCAATGAGAGCAAATTTACTCTTTTAACCCTTTGAGTGCCACCAATGTTTTGGTGGGTACTCCCAGAAGTGCCATGGGTATTTTGATATATTTGTAGGCCTTTATTCATAACATTATTATTCGTTTATTTCGGCAAATTAATTATTATTTTTAAAAATATTTTTACATGATAATTTCTGTATTTGAAAGTGAACACTTTTTTCCTAATGAACATGAAAAAAATATTTTTTTTTAAAGACTCATTGTTTTAACAGGTCTCCTTATAGACAACGATATATCGTCGTTGGCACTTCAGGCACATTCTGAAAACGAAGATATATCGTCGCGTGGCACTCAAAGGGTTAAAGTATACTTGTTACTAACAATAAATGACGCACAGATATAAACGACAAATGCAAAAAAGACTTAACTTAGACGATCTGGAGATGGCGTTTAAATTCATTACTATATAAGTTCGCTTTTTAGTTTAGGAGAGATGTGCTGACGCAATTTAGGTGAAGTTTTTTGGCGATAGAGAAAAGGAATTGATATCAGTAGGAAGTGAATTTATTAGGGAGGAGAGACGAAAGAAGAGCGAACGTTAAATTAGTATTAATATTTGACGCCAAGGGTTGAAGTTTTCCATGAAAAAATCACTTGACTTGACCGGGATTCAAACCCGGTTCTCCCAGTACTTGAAACAAACTTTGATGTGCGTTTCAAAAACTAAGATGACCGACTTTTTGGAGATTCGAGTTTGAATCCCGGTCTAGTCAAATGGTTTTTTTACAGCCAATTTCAACCCTTGATGTGTATGCACTCGTGCGAGTGACTTCGCACCACATCATTTGCCAATGGAGTGATTGGAAATCAATCATATATTTGTCATGTGGAGTAATGAGTTAGATCTGGTAGGACGCGAAGGCGCTCTGATGTTCATGAATGAGGTAAGTTCAGGACTGTAAATGCAGGAATAAAGGGTTTTGACAATGAGTTTTAAGTCGATCGTCTTAGTTTATGAAATGTACTTCAAATATGCCGTTTTTAAGTTGCCAAAAAAATGGAATATGCGACCCTGAGTTCAGATCAATCTTAAGGTTCGAGCGCGGTAGTTCCAGAATCATAATAGAGACCATTCTAATTATACGTTTCAATTTCACCAGCTGTGAGACACACGAATTAAATATTGCATTATTAATCGTGCAATAATATGGTTTTACATGGCAGAAATTGTAAGTAGCTAAATGAAAATATCAAAAAAAGTCTTTAACTTGACTCATTTTTTTCACGCGGTACGTTTGTAACTCCATCAAAACGGAAGGTTTATCGTGATCCCGAAGAATTAACTGCAGTGACAATATGATTAATTTTCAAAAATAGTTGAGGAAACTCATAAACTACACACTGTTGTTTTTTTTACGAGATCTAAGTGTAGAAAATGCCTCATTTATAATAAAAGGGGCCGGATGAATAAAAGTTGAGCAAATGCTTACGAGCAAAAGGTCGGAGCATAAGCATTTGCTCGGAGCATAAGGTCGGAGCATAAGCATTTGCTCGGAGCATAAGGTCGGAGCATAAGCATTTGCTCAGTTTCGTATGAATAAGCTTTACCTTATGCTCAGGAGCATTTGCTACACTTTAAATACCTTTTGCTCAATATTCTTGCAATGGTTCTCGCGACAACATTATTTGCGTCCCGCGTGGCGGTGCAGTCTCGTTTGGGATCGTTCAAAGCTACAGTCTAAAAGTGATCAGTGTAGTGAGTACACGCAGAATATTCAGAAATGGAAGACAAATCCGAAAGTGATTTAGAGGATTGCCATGTGGAAGGATACTCATCCAAGTTGTTGTTCATATCCCAGCAGATTACTAAATATCCTGAGATATTAGAGAAATCTCAACTTCCACGAATCAAAGTAAAAAAAAGAAGAAGCGCTGAAGATCATTTCGGCCTGCTACGAAAAGAACTTGGGTGAAATTTTTTCCGTGGGTCAGCTCCAAAAAAAATTAACATTATGAAGACTAGGCTTCGTAGGAAGACCGACTTGAACAGAACAGGGAATAAACCCATTAGACTTCAAGAATGGGAGAATATGCTGTACACAGCAATGGAGGGCATCAGCAACCCAGCAATCGCCAAAATTTCTGGTATGTAAGATTTTCGTTCAAATTATATGTTAAAATGTCTCTCATTTTTCTAATATATAGATTCCTTGAATGTTATATTTCTACTACGAAAGACTGAAATTTTAAAAGTAAGGCCATTGAAATTGCAAAACGGTGCTCGTAAACATATATCTGCAGACAGGCGTCAAGTAATTGTCTAATGAAGGTAACTCTAATTATAATTTACAATCTCCAAACTTTTATTCTCAAATAAATACTCAGTTAAAAGTTATATTCAGAAATAATAAAATACCTGGATTTAATTTAATTTCGTGCCTTTCATAATATTCACAAAAAACATTGCGAAAGAAATTTTCATGGCGTGCTCCTTAATGTTTACCAGCATTTATATTTACATATCCACTTCCTCCGTGTCAGATAAAATCAGTCTCCACTTCAAATATCATTCCACCACGAATCTTTCTTGCATGCTTTTCGAATTTCAAACCTTTTTCTGCTGTTGATGCTAATCCACTCAACTGCCGTTTTAACAGCCTATCTAGAATGTATGACTTTGTAACTGAAGCAAGTGGATTCACACTGAACCTAAGCTTGTGCTTTATACCTTGAATTTGAGAAAGGGCTACAATAAGGCAGCCTTTACAGAGTTCTTTGGAAATAAAGACAGAACCCTAAACGTATTAATTTTTTGTTCACTAGTTTGTTTGTTTTGAGACTGAAGCAAGTGAAATAACACGCTACCCCAGCTTGGGTTTGCTACGATTCACATCTCTCATTAAATGGCTCCAATAATACAGCCTAAAAAGATAATTTGTTTTGGAAGTTTGTAGTCGAAACATTCTATGGCGATGTTATAAAAAATCGTAAGCTTGACCCCTTTTAGAAATACACGGAAAAATGGGCTTTTTAAGTTTTCGTATTTATAAAAATACCATTTTAAGTTCAAAAATATTGACATATTATATCGTGGAATAATTTGAGATTCCAACTGCACATTACAAATATATGTAGGTATCCGAAAAAATATTCATGTAACAATGTGATATGCGATTCCTTTATTATTGTTTTTCTCTATGTTTAATGGTACAATCATTTTACAAAATGGCAAGACAATACAAATAAAAGTAGTATCAAACTAACTCAGGAACTAATTTTTCAGGAGCCCTTAGCCTTGGTGGAAACCCGAGTCGACGAAATGGTTCAGGCTCTGCGGCAAGCACTGGCGAAAGCCCAAGTTTTCAAGAAGCCAGCCAAATTTCACCAACTAATTCAATGCCAGCAAGAGCAATACCATCTTCGAGCCTTCGAAAAACAAGTGTTTTGTCCAAGTATGAGACTGAAGAGACAATTAACTTGTCGAATTCAGAATTGCAGAGACTTGTACTGTTAGAGCAATTATCAACTGTAAGAGCTCAGAGGCAATTCTACCAGGAAATGCTGGAAAAGAGAGGTACTTCTCAGACTGACACTTACACGTGTAATAATGAGTTAAGTTTCACTCAATTTTAAAAGTTTTTTTTCTGTGAATTTCTGTGATTTTTTAAAAATTCAATTAACATTTATCAAAATGTAAACTTTAAAAATTAAATACTGACCTTTTATTTCTACCTTCCGTTCTTTCACTACGCTCTACTCTTGCTCTTGGTTGTATATAATTCTTGCAATATCACTCCGTTTTTGGCAACCACGTCGACGTAATTCTCCTTCATCAATGGCTGCATCTTCATTGACGCCTTCTTCTTCTTCCTCATTTCCCACGAAGTCATCATCTTGGAGATGTTTTGCTACATTATGAAGCACAAAGCAACAAGCAATGATGGAAGGTATCCTTTCAGATAGTACTCGGCAGACGTACTGTAGAATGGGAAATCTTCTCTTTAACTGGCCGAAACATCTCTCAATTATTACCCGTTCCCTTTTGAAAAGTCGGTTGTATGCTCTTTGCATTGGTTCCACAGGAGTACGATAGGGGGACATCAGCCACGGTTCAATGCCATATCCGTCATCTCCCAGTAGTACAGCATCATTAAATTGACGTAAGCTAGCACGAGCATCAGAATTTCTCCATATTCTACTATCATGTACCGACCCGGGCCAGCTTACGTCAACACTCGTGAACACTTCCCTAGCGTCGCAAGTAGCTGGTACATTTAAACTGAAATAACCCTGTCTATTAATGTATTCGTCTCCATGAACTGCAGGCTTAAGAATCTTGATGAGTGTGCAGTCAACAACACCAATGGCACTAGGGAAAGAGAATTCGGCTTGCCACAGCTGTTTTACTTCATCTATGGCGTTCTGGGAAGAGGGAAACTTAATCCACATATGAGCCTTAGCAATAATTTTTTCCATAACCATTGCCACAGTTCTTGAAACGGTTTTCTGATGCACCCCAACCTCTTCTCCAATACCTCTTTGGAAACCTGGATCAGCAACATATCTCAGAAATATTTTCATTCGATGCTCCGATGAAAGGGCACCACCTCGAGTCTCACTGTTTTCTCCGAGGAAATGGTTGGCAATCCATTGCAAGTTGTCTTCATTGAAGCGGTATAATGCTTTGAAATCGTCGATGAATGGAGAAACACGAGTTTTATAACGTTTTTCTAATCGCACATGAGGTACGTACTCCGCCATCGCGGAAAAGCTTTATGGTGCATCTACCCCGGAGGAGAAGCATTTAAAAGGGAGCAAATGCTCACCCGCAGAAGCATTTGCTACACTTTATGCATACAAAGTGCTAGAAATGCGAGCATATGCTCCTGCTCCGCAATTAGAGTGAGCATTTGCTCATGCTCCGCGAAAAAGTTAAGCAAATGCTTATGCTCCTGATTTTTATTCATGCTAAGAGAAGCAAATGCTCCAAATTTTGCGAGTATAATCTTTTGCTCACTTTTATTCATCCGGCCCAAGGTCTCTCTGGAGTGCATTCACGTACCATTTCCCGAGTAAACGGCTGGTATTTTCTTGAAAATATCTCGGAAAGTAATGTGGTAAGGGGTTGAATTTTTGGTATCAATGGAAGGGTGATATATTTTGCTTTAAAATGAGACCATATTCACTGATATGTAGGTAAAATGATTTTTCGCTCAAGCTACCTTTAGACGTTTATAGTTTCACGAGCAGAAATTAGCTATCATCTTATCCTTATTACATGAATTATTTATTGCTGTAATAGTCTTCAAATAGTCCTTTTTTGTGTGTCTGGCGTTATATTGAAATAAGTGTTTTTAAAAATAAGTGTCAAATCATTAATAATGTAATATTTGTTGATAGATTTGTCTCGTAAAAGCCGATATTCAGTGCTGGAAAGACGATTTGGCAGTAAAATATGGCCCATCTCTTTAGAGTCCATAAACTTGCTTTCATAATTTTACCTTTTTATGGCTTTTAACTCATTTTGAATGACCATATTACTTCAATATGCCGATGTAACATTTTTTAACAATCTCCGGGGTCGGTCCGTTTTGTAAACCGATGCCGTAGCGAATTCCAGAAAATAAATGCTTTTGTAAATAAATTTTTGCGTGTAATACCGGTTTGAATTTATCGTCCCGTAAACTTGAAATAAAAATCTGTGTGGTTAATCAATCTTTAAAACGGATTGCCTTTTGGAGAGAGAAATGAAATACGGCCTTTGTAGGCATGTGACGTGAATTATGTGCGTCCGGGGTACTTTTCAGAGTCAAAAACGTCAAAAGTTCGCCTCCTTGGCCGGTGTCTTCGTCCGTATACCGGAAGGATAGCCGGAGGGCCTCACCTGACCGGCCCCTCCCAGTCAGCCATCTCCATAAGGTGTCTCGGGAGTTTTCTTTGAAATGTATGCCTACGTAATAACGCCCGCCCCTGTCCTTCGACTAGCTCAAGCCCCCACCCACCTCCCCACTTGACTCCCCACCTCCCCACTTGACGCTCCACTTGAGGCCCCAGGGGCGGTCAGGCTTTGTATGGTGGGAGGGCGGTGCAGAGAAAGCGGCCATAAATAAAATGGCAGCGCCGGATATATTTCTTTTCAAGTGTTTCAGTGCACTACGGTTTCAGAGAGGAGGAGCATGAAGGCTTGAAGGTATTTCACGGCATTGAAAATACGCAGATGCTGCTTTGGGAAATACTACCACCTGTGCCGGGAGTTGAACCAAGAACATTTAGTTTGCCAGGCCAATGCGGAAACCACGCTACCCAGAATTCGTAATTCTAACTTCCATCCAAAATCTCCTTTGGTTCTTATATGTTCAACTCCTACTTTGGCCCTGACTTCTAACTGTGAGGTTTATGTAGCACCAGATCTTTAATTATTAGGAAAATGCATGCTGATATTCCGTTTATATGCAAAGGAATACTATATTAAGGAATCAGTTTATTACAACTTTGAGCAAATGCTATCTTTTCGCGTACTTATTGTTGATACACGCCGTAAGAGGACATTTTGTCGAGAATTATTTAGGATAAATAATATCCGAATGGTAAGGGTTATGAGGGTGGCAGATTCCGTGCCATTTAAAATTGATTTTTTCAATGAGTGTCTATATAGAATTATAAGTTTATTAAACACTTATGAAACATTGATGAAAATATGTATCGTTGCTTTAACGATTTTATATTGTGCGTACAATGAATTCTGATAAATAATGTAATTTTTTATGTTATTTTTCTTTTAAATCACGCTGTTTTTTATGCTCTTCTATTTTCTTGCTTTTATATGTGAAAAGGGTATCTGCCCGTGCTATATACATGTACATGGTTACTAACAATGTGCAAAACATAAGACTAAAGATACGGTCGATCAAGGATCATACTCACAAGATAATAACTTAAGATGGCTCCGGCCTCAGGGTCACTTATTCCAGAAATGCTGACAGCTTAAATGGAGCAGTAGTTGTTTAGTAAATAAAAATCAGGGTGCACAGGCTAGTTTTACAGTAATTCGGCCTTGAAGGCGGAGATTTTCGAATGGACTCTTACGGAGATTGCCTAAATTAGCGCAGAAAACATGAGTTTGAACAAGAAAGCACACTAAGGCTCAAAATTAAAACAGCTTGAAGTAAATAGTCCTACGAAATTGAAAAAAATACAATATTGTTATTTTACCAACAGTTTTTTATTATTATTAGGGAATTACTGCCGCGCTTGAAGTCTAAATGCAAAAGTTACATACAAATGGCGCTGACGTTGGCACCTGTGGCTGGAAAACTGTATTAGGTAAAAATATATTTGCGGAAATAGTTGCATATTTTGTACCTTAATTTTGTTTTTTTTAAAGGCACCAATGTCATATGCGAAAATGGGATCTTTGAAGCTAAACATAAAAAAGTGTGTAATTAAGTATATGTCTTGACTCACATGGTCTGACCAGAGCCACCGTAAGAAAGCTGGGTAGCGTGTTAATGTTACTTGAGCCGTTACATCACCTATTACTATAGCCGACACTTGATGCTGATGCTGAGTACTGAATCCAGTATGGTTTGGGCCGTCCCACAAGACTTCCCACGATAGTTGGACACTTATCATATCGTCGTCAAGTTTGACTAGAGTCTGTTTTTAAACAAAGTAATATATTTCAGAAAGATGACCAAAATAACATTTGGGAGGAAAGGAAACCATTCTGTGTAATTTGCTTTTTACATAAAAAATAACAGTTAGTGGATTCCATCACCTATCTCGGAAGCACCACCACGTGGGACGGAAGATGTACAACGGATATCAATTGAAGAATAGCCCAAGCTAAGGAAGCGTTCATTGTAAAAACAGAACTGCTGTGCTCAAAGAAGATAATAGTACAAACTATGTAAAATTTAGCGAAAAAATTCGTGTGGAGCATAACTCTTTATGGCTCGGAAGCATAGACCATTAGATAAGCAGACTAAAAGCATTCGAAACCTGGTGCTGGAAGAGGAAATTAAAGATAAAAAAGACGGACAAAATAAGAAATGGTGGAGTGTACAGAAGAGTAGAAGAGGAAAGGATCATATAGAACATTATGCAGATAATAAGAATCCGATGAATTGGACACACCCTGGGGCATAATAAATCTGTGAAGAACATAATTGAAGGTAGAATTTTGGGAAAGGTTCACATTGGAAGATCCAGGGATAAGTTCATGGACCAAATGAAGAGGAGAGCGCATATGAAGAGCTACCAGGAAGTGAGGGAACTAGGATTAGATAGGGAAGGATAGGTACATTCAACCAATCTTAGGATTGAATGACCAAAGCTGATTCTCATACAAAACTGCGGTTACGTTTGAAGCCTGCTAATGGCTACAAAAGAAAAGGGTTACGAATAAAATGATCAACAATGTCTAGAGAATCCTCTCAACATGAGCTCGTTCAATATTCGAAGAAGTTGACCAGGCCTGTTATCGGAAATTTGATTGATGATATTCTAATACTGAAAATAAAGTCGTTTGTTGTATGTGACTAGCATCAAAGTATGGATGCTGGTCTTCGAGAGCTAATATCACTGTGTAAGAACTGTGCTCCGCTCCGCTTTATTATGTGGCTGTAAAACTCAAGTATGCTAACATAAGCATGGATTAAGTGGTACCATAGAGGTGGGTACGGCATGGGAAAATAGGTTTAAGATGAGTGGCTGACGGCTAGCGAAATGATATGCTTCGGTAATGGATGCATGTGAAAATAGTGAGCGTAATTGGTTCGGCCATGTTGAGGAATATGAATAAATAACGAAAGCGTGAGGGGTGTGAAGGGTTGAAGTATGTGGGAAAGGTTCGAAATATGAAGAAATAACGAGACGTAAGAACAGGTGAACGTGTATAAGGCAATGAATGAATGCAACAGAAGCAAAGGAGATGTGCCAGGATAGGGCGATATGGAGAGATATAATCGAAGCCAGTTTTCGAGATTTTATTCCGATAATTGGGCTCTTTTGTTTCTACCTACTTCGAAAGAGAACATCGCTATCGGTATTTTACGTTTGCAGGATTTACTGATGCAGAGGAATCGTAAGAGATGGGTTAACTCATATCCGATTAACCGATTATTTTTTTTTTCGATAGCAGTGAACCTATATTATTTAGCTTTTAATTTATGCTTAAACAATCCTTTACTTATTTTTAATGATAATCTGTGAGTTTTTTTGCTTGTTTCTTCCCCACATGCTTTATATGTGCCCAAAAAATCGATTAACAGCTGTCCGATTGGTCGATTTTTTTCCGATAACAGATCATATATAATATGTAGTATTCTTATCAGGCTTTAAAAGAATCGTTTTCTTGTTCCTGTTGGTAGCCTGTAATTCTAACAGTTTTGAATGTTCCTTTTTCCGGGATTCATTCCGCGATGTAAGTTTTAAAACAACAATATTTCGCTGGTCCTCATGCCAGCTTCGTCAGGTTAACTGAACTGATTTCTTTGTTTTGCTCGTCTTTATATATATGAGTCTGGACTCCCATTGTTGCCGGAATTTAAATTTGAAAAAAAACGCTCGGTTGACGTTCTCCGGTCTCTTCGCAATTTCTATAGCCTCCCTGATTAATCTCGGGTAATAGCGTATTTCCCTAGCTATTAATCTTGTCTCCTCAAAGTTGAAATTATGAGTGGGACCGCTGAGATGGTGTTCGGCTATTGCAGAAATGCGGTAATTATTATTTTTACTTGCCCGTTGATGCTCTTGGAGGCGTATTTTTAGGGCTCTGCATGTCTGGCCTACATATGGTTGTCCGCAGCTGCACAAAACTTCATATATTCCTCCGTAGAGGTTCCGTGGAAGCGGGTCTTTGGCTTTCAGAAGTACGTCCCATGTCTTCGTCGTGCATGTGAATCTGCTAGCTACGTTGTACCTCGATAGAACTCTGGAGATTTTACGACTTACATTGCGAAATGAATCCCGAAAAAAGGAACATTCAAAACTGCATCCGCGGAAGCCTACGAGCTAATTCTAACAGTTTGTTTTTCTTCCCCAACTTTTTCATACGTGCCCAAGGAAACGATTTACTGATAGGCGACTAGTCTACCATTTTACAGTAGCAGTGCATGAATTATTAAGTATTTCTCTTATGCTTTTTAATGCCTGTTTGCTTCTTCCTAATAGTAGCCGGTGAGATTTATAGTTTAATTTTCTTTCCCACCTGCTTCATACCAGTCCAAGGAATCGATTAACTCATATCCGATTGGCCGATTATTTTCCTATAGCAGTGCATCTGTATCATTCTCCATCATCATATAAGTAATTATTTTATGTTTTCAAAAATCCTTTACTAATTTTTGTAGGTGGCCCGAGCTATAATGCTTTTGTTTCTTCCCTACCATCTTCATACGTAACCAAGAAAACGATTTATTGTAATACGATTTCTCGATTATTTTCCGATAACATTGCATGTTTGTTAGGAATATTTCTTTCATGCCCATATTACGTCCGTTTGCTTCTTCCTGATGCTGGCATGTGATTTTAGTGTTTGTTTTTCTTCCTCTGCTGCCTCATACGTGCTCGAGGAATTTGATTGTCATTTAACTACGTCTGCCTCTTTCTGCGTGCATGTGACATAGAGTAATAATTACGCTTTGAGGTACAGGATGCGAATATCTCATTCTGTGAAATGAAGGGAAATTCCTATGCCGCACTTGGCAGTATTTATCTGCGGGATAATGAACAATGGAGGTGGTAACATTACTATTCACGTTCAGTTGCATTTGCGCGCGATTCGAATTATGATAAGGTGTAATGACCGGACGGTCGCCATGGATAAATGATCTTATTCCTCCGGGATTCGAACGCCGGATCTCATAAATCGCTGGCCGATTGTGTCCATTGGTTTCGCAAGCTTGCGATCTTTAATTCAAGACAAACCTTCGAAGTCGTTATCCCTAGCGAGATGTTAAGTAACTTTCTTGCGCAAATCAGCGGTCATTTTTTTTTTTACTAAATCGGACTTTGTTTCCTGAAATCAATAAGAACCATATTTTGACTCACTTATTAGCTTTGGGATTAACTGAAGAGAAATGTCAACAAAAGCCTTCTTGGTTGCGTCCTTTAAGGGGGGAGTATATCAGTTATATTTTAGTTACCATTAGTATATGTAGTTATCATAAGTGTATGGTACAATGCTTAACTATTTTGAGGCAGCGACATTTCAAAATATTATTTCATACTATATGAGCGCCAAGGAAAATAATTCATCCAAAATGAAACTCTAACACATAATTACGCGTTATATTTTCAGATAATTATTTTATTGGTATGAAAATTGGAGTGATACCGTCTTCTATCGATAAGCCTCATGACAATCAACCAACAGTCTTCTTACAAAAAGACAAGTATCAGCGCTGAAGTGGTGAAGATTTCATCATAAAGAAAGAAAGTAAAGGAAATTTTCCACAAAGATACATTTTTATTCGATCTAGGTTTCGATGTACTACTTCATCATCAGACACTAATAACAAAATATTGAAATAAAAATAACAATTTTATTGTTTGCACCTGATGATGATGTAGTACATCAAAACCTAGATCTACATCTACATAATACCCTGCGAGCCTCCGCTTGGACGTGTGGCAGGGGGTGTTAGGTCACCAGCCGTTTAAAGATGTAAGTTTTCGGAGATGAAATGATGACATGTATTATAGGAGTCTATTTAGTGCAGCTCAATTTTTATTGTGGTCGCTTATTGTTCGCGGAAAAAACTAGTCTTTCTTCCTATCCGTTCGACAATGTATCTCTCTTATTTTATCGCAATTTTCAGACCTAGAGATGTAGAGAGGAGTCATGATAATATTTTCTGTGTCGCTCTGAAAAATATCAGTTCTGAATTAATCAAGCAACCTAAGCCTAGAGTGTAGCCTCCGAGTCTCTAGGGATCCCACCTTTATCCTTCTAAAAGTTGTGAGACCCTATTTGTACGCTTGTAGCAGTTTTTAACGAAGTGCGCTGCTTTCCTTTGTATTTTATTAATTTTTTGGTGAAATCTTAATGATCAGGGTCCCAAATGCTCGCGGCGTATTCGAGGTGTCGCCTAACCAGAGCAAAGTAGCATCTTTCTTTGACTTTTTCATCAGAGGACCTTCCTATTATACGTTTAACAAAACCTAGTGTCATATGTGCTTCGCCACATATGTTATGTATGTCTAATGCCCTCGATATATCAGAAGTTAAGGTAATTCCAAGATATTTTACTGTATCTGAAGATTTATGTTTACTCCACCCACAGTATTCTAGATCGAATGAAACCTAGATACGATGAAAATTTAATATAAGTGGAAAATTGCCTTTACTCTCATTCTTTGTGACTACAGTCTTAATATTTTTGTAGTGTTTCTTAAAGAGCGATATATTGATATAGCGAAAAAAAGAGAATGCAAAAACCCAACCTTCAACACCCCCCTAACTTAGCAGGTTACGGTTACATCAGGTTACTGATCAAGTTCGCCATCTCTAGGTTAACTTTAACTGTACATTTTAAGACCGATATGAAATAATTTTATAAGCTCAAGCTTTTAGAATAATTATACCGAATTGTAGAATACTCATGGAATATTTAGCATTTGAGAGGAATAAATCTTAATACATTTATAAGAAGAATGCCAATTTACATAAATGTAGTTTGAGCGAAATATCATTTCACCCAGAAATCAACAAATTTCGACTCATTTTAAAGAAAAATATCTTACTCTTTCCAAGAGACCAAACTATCAGCCCATTACCGAGGTACCTTTTGAGGTTTTTGAAGAAATAGCCCAGTCCTTTTACGTGGAAAGTGGTTTGTGTATTGACAACAGAAAGACCTAATTTTAAAAAAATGAGGAATCTAGCACCCAGATCTCGTCAAAAAATTAGTAACGTGTAGTTTTTGTCATTTCTGGACTATTTTTTAAGATAAATCATATGTCACCTCGGTAACTTTTTCTGAATCGCAAAAAATTCCGTAGTGAAGGAGCTTTATACGTACCGCATGAAAAAAATTAGTTCAATTAGAGATTTAAGTAAAGGTATATGTTTAATTACTTAGAATTTCAGTCATATAAATTTTATATGATTGCATGATTAATAATGTAATATTTACTTCTTGCTTCCTACAACTGCTGAATTAAAAACATATCATTCGAATATGATCTTCATTATAATTCGGTAGCTATCTAGCTTAAACTACCTTAAGCATAGAACACAGCTTACGTAACGTTTTAATTCACGTTATGAATGAGCTTAGTTGGTGTCTTAAGAAATTTCCATCGCAACTGTGTGAGTCAAAATAATGACTATATTCTAACCTTTTTATAATAGTTTGTAAAAAATCCTGCTTTCGGTGTTGGAATGCGTTAGCTGTTAAAACCAAAACTAAGGAATTTAAATTACAATCATTCGTTTAATATATTTTTAATTATCACTCTTTCATAGCAAAAGATGCCAACTGCAGCGCCATATTTATGGAATTACCGCATTTTGACTGCAGTTTTCGCAGTAATTAACAAAAAACTCAAACTTTAATACGGTAAGACCCATCTTTTTTTAGTTTTAATCAATTAACCGCAAATTTATCCTTCCATAAAACAGTTTTTCGTGAAAATGGTATTTAAATTTGATAGGAAAACACTATTTTCCTCGTATTTCTTCAACTCGCTTAATGATCAACACGAATCAAATCAATAATTGTGGCGTTACTTTGTAGAAGGACGAGAAGGAATAACTCGTAAAAAAAGTAATGTTCTTTTCCACTATGCTTTTATGCTGCCAACGGTTTCATCGTCTAAAGCATCATTTTCAAGACTTTTTTTTTCCTGAAAATGACGCTAAAGAAGTCGAAAATCTTAGTAAGTATTAAAGAGCACAATGGAACTGTACATCCTGTTATTATGAGTTACTCCGAATACCATTTAATTTACGCGAATACTCAGTTGTAAAATGTTCAATTTTCGAGTATAAAAGCACGAAAACGTTATATTTTTGTTGTGAATTTCAGTAAGAAGACGTATGTATCAATAAATACCTAGAATTTTAATAGAATGGCATTCATATCCTTTCTCAGTGCAGCCACCTTAAGCGGCATGCATACGGCACAGCTCGGTTATTAACCTGCAAAGAGCCATTCATCAGAATTATAAAAAAAACTGGAAAGCTGAAGGCTGTCGGCTTCCTTTCAAAACAAGGGGTAACTCCGTACGGAGCTATCGTGCACACAGGCTGGCAGAAACAATGACGAGAAAAAGTAATCTCTGCTTTAAAAGGAAAAAGGTGTTGCCGTCGCCACAAAATTGGTCCACGTTGCGAAGAGTAATTTACAGCCTCCCGAAGGACCTCACCTGATCGACTTCTCTCCCTTGGATTAGTTATTTATTGCTCCGAATGCCTTTTTAATTTTGTTGCTTTGCTCGACTCTATTTGGCCTGTGCAACGTGAACCTCAGATATGATCGACCGTTTTTAATGGGCCGGGGTACGTGTATCATAACGCTCGATCATATATCAAAAATATCCGGCCACAAAATATATAACTTGACCCACCTACTGACCGGTTGTTTGAGTCGGTCTTGAGCTTCGCCAGCTGCACGGGAGCTCTCAGATTACGTGAAAAAATCGAGAGAATTATGAAATTTTAAATAAATGTCTCCTATATCTTGTGAATAACAAATCGGGCTTGTGGTACCCTAACAGCCGGGTGCGTCTCACATTTTTTTTTGGAAAAATGCCAGGAAAAGAATGGATATGTGCCAAAAAGGGTTCCAAGATGATTGGATGTTATCTATTTGGGTCAAGGACTGGTTATTATTTCTCTCTGCCTTGTTTATCCGCTGGAATAAACAAGTCTGGTCCTTCTAGAGAGACCTAGGTACGTTGTATTGTGAAATCAAATGCGCTTGCATGCTGGTAATGACCTTCTTATCCTTATATTTTATGCCTGTAGATGACCAGTCATTTCATTGTGAAGTATCTCGTAAAACAGGCATCCTTACAATCTGAGCCTACTTATACCTACAACTCTGATAGCCACCGCAAGAGCGTGTGGCAGTGGGTGTTAGGAGACCATCCATTTAAAGATTTAGGTTTTTTGGAGGTGAAATGGTGAAGTGTATTATGGGAGTGTTTTAAGTAGAGCTTAGGTTTTATCGTGGTCGCTTATTGTGCGCGGAAAGAACGAGTTTTTGACCCTATCTGTTCGGCAATGTATCTGTCTTATTTTTTCGCATCTGTCCAACCTAGAGATATAGTGAGGCGTCGTGATAATATTCTCTGTGTCGGTCTGAAACACTAATTCTCTTAATTTCTCAAGCCTAGAATGTAGCCTCCTACTCTCTAGTGGCTCACAACCTAATCCCTCTATAAACTGGGT
Organism: Ceriagrion tenellum; assembly: GCA_963169105.1. Lineage (NCBI taxonomy): Eukaryota > Metazoa > Arthropoda > Insecta > Odonata > Coenagrionidae > Ceriagrion > Ceriagrion tenellum. The sequence goes on from OY720643.1 coordinate 94,670,361, forward strand.
AACTCTCTATTTTCGTCCGTAGCAGTTTTTTACATACCGTACTGATTTTCGTTGTATTTTATTTATTTCGTTGGTTAAATCTTTCTCTCCAGGATTCATAATATTCGTGTTTTATACGAGTTGTGGCCTAACCAGAGCGAAGTAGCGCCTCTCTTTTACTTTTATCTGTGTGAAGTATGATGGCAAATGCCTGACGTTTTGTATGTTATTGGAAAGGTGAGATCCTTCCTTTGTAATGAAGCAACGTTCTTCAAATTGTATGTGAAGTAATAAGTTGCTCAAACAACTTGATATTGGTGTATCCAACTTAAAGATACAATTAAAAAAAAAATTTCCCCGTCGGCTTCGAGGGACGGATTCGAGGTTTACCATGAAAACTGCTCCGAGTTACTTTGCCTTTGTAATTAGTTCTCTCCCGGATTATCGCCCGTGACTCGGATTCGTAAAAGTGAGAACACAGAATCACGCAGTAAGCCTTTCTTGAACGATATAAGTGCCGGAGGCTAAAATATTCGAAATTAGGAGGTGGAAGCGTTTAATGACTCTCACCTCTTGGAGACCGGAAATTTGTCTATTACCTGCTGAAATCAAGGAATGAGTGACTGTCTAAGGAGACAATAATCACCGGGAAAAAAAGTGTACTTGTCCCCACTTTGTTGTATGGTAGTGAAAGAAAAAGTAGTAGATGCAGAATGAGGTTATCATTGAACTGAGCCCATTTCAACAATAGGGCTCGACTCTCTAAGCTCCTGTCATATTTTTCTGTGTCCGGACAGGTTTCCCCTTTCATTCCACTGGCCCTGTCTTTTTAGACGATATGCTGTAGCCCTAGCCTGTTTCTCTACTTCCACATTGAGTGGAGCAAGGCACAATAGGGTCTCCATAGCCAGTGTGGGGGTGGTTTTCATTGCCCCCGTGATTCCCATGCAGGCCATTCGTTGCAGGTGGTTGAGCTTCTTCCTTAAGGAGCTCTGTCTTGTTTCCCCCTACCATAGTAATGAACAGTGTAGAAAGCTAGGTTTCACCACTGCAGTGTAGATCCAACTGATCGCTTTTGGTTGGAGTCCCCAGGTTTTGCCTAGTGCCCTCCTACAGATCCATAGGGAGGCGCACGCTTTCTTGGCTTTCGCCTCAAGGTGTTCTCCCCAGTTGAGTTTGGAGTCCAGAAGGACTCCCAGATATTTTGCTGTCGTTGAAGGTTGCAATATCCTTCCTTGTAACGAAAGAGATATGAGCCCTTCTCTTTTCTTCTTGTCAGTGAAGAAAGCAAGTTGTGTTTTCCCTGATTTTACCGTCAGCCCTGTTTGATGGTACCAGCTCATCGTTCTACTCAGGGCTTTCTGTATAAGTCCGGAGACGGTGCTGAGGTACTTGCCTGTGATGAGAATAACTACGTCGTCTGCGTACCCTTGTGTATAGGCTCCAGTTTTGTTTAGCCTTGTGATGAGTCCATCGACCACCATGTTCCACAGCAGTGGGGATAGAGCTACCCCTTGCGGGTATCCTCGAGTCACAACCACCTCCATCGTGCTCTCTCTCAGAACAGCCTTTTTCTTTATAGCATTAATCTGATCCAGTTGACAATGTGTGCATGGACACCATGTCTCCTGGCTGCGATGCAGATTTGTTCAAACGATGTGTTGTTGAAGGCTCCTTCTTCGTCAAGGAAGATGCCCAGACCAAACATTACATATTCTAGCACTCCTTCTATCCTGGTGACTAGGTTTTGGAGTGCTGTCTCTACTGATTTGCCTTTTTGGCAGGCATGTCGTTACGAGTGTAGGGGATTGTCCTTCAAAGATCCCTCCTTAATATACCTGTCCACTATTTTCTCCAGTGTTTTCAGCATAAACGAGATAAGGCTGATGCCACGGAAGGAGTCATCTTTGGTGTAGTCAGTCTTTCTTGGTTTAGGCATAAAGACGACTTTAGTCGTCTTTCTTTGAGACTTTATTCGAGTCGTCTTTATTTAAGACGATGAGTTTACTTACTTGCATGTTATATTTGAAGTAGGGGTTATTGAATTGATTTGTGGGGAGGTCACCATTTATGTACTAGGAGGGAATAGCAGTTCATGGTGTGTGACGGTCATGATAAGAGCATTTGGATGAACTTCGCTGGAAGACAGGAGGAGGGAAAATGGAATGTCCGTTGTATTAAACATCACCTACTGATTTAAATACTGGAAAGTTTCACGGGATGAGTTTTACGTGAAAGTTTCACGGAGAAGCTAAGTTACCTCGACATAAATTATCTCCATTAAAATTAAATATAGACAAAAAGATGATCAATGTTATATCAAATGTATTAATTTATAAATTAGGAGACTCAAATAATGCATTTTATTTATCATACTTATTAGATTTTTGATATGCATTTTCAAAAAATTCTATCATAATTCTGTTTCTACTTCTGAAAGTCTGAATCCATGTTTTATTCCCCCAAAGGGAGACATTTTGAAATCTTATGAAGTAGTTCTTATGAAGTAGTTATTGTTGCTTGTGTCTCACTTCAATACACCCCGATATCATTGTCACAGTTAGTATCTTATTCCTTGATACTCGATAACTCGAAATATCCATGTCACTTCCCTCTGGGAGATCTAAAATTGTATCAGCAGACAGCTCTATAACCTGTGTCACTGGCAAAATAAACCTGGTATCCACATACGAGTATTCTGATGCATTGTAAGATGACGGCAAAATCGCGTATCATAAGTTAAATAAAGTAAATGGTAAATTAGATTTTCCGTGGTTTACTGGTCAAATATCTCCGTAATTAAGCAATAATTACCTAAAAATAGCGCTTGCTCAACTTTTATAACTTTTGTTTTCACCGCTAATTTGATTTTTGAAGCAAAATAGAGTATCTAATCAGCTTTGTTCCTTCGAGAGTGGTTCTATCTCAGCAGTATATAGATGAGAACGTATGTCCAAAGATGAATACACCCGGAGAAAATTCGTCTGCAAATAACTACGCTCTTAGGAACCCTTGAGCCTGAGGTCCACATATTAAGACGCCAGGACTGAAGATGATGTATATATATTACACGGGAGGGTGACTAATTGCTTATTTAGTGTTTTGACAAAGTTCTGCTCTTTGCATGTTGGTAAATTGGGTCATCACGAGTATTAAGTTCGCATATTTCCACCCTTACAGGTGTGAAGCTGTTTTGAGTGACAGCGTTTACTCCATTTATGGCACTCAAGTAACGATTAATTCCGATGTAGAGCACCACAGCTCGTGGAAATCAATTAAATTAGCTTGATTACGTGCAACATAGGCTTGCACAATTCAAGACGGAGTTCTTTTGTGCCCTATTATTTTTCTTTTCCTTTCTCCCCTCGCAATAAAAACAAAGAATTCGCGGATGACAATCATTTCGACGAATGTTCCGACCCGATCCAAGCACGTCCCTTTGTTATCCAAACTGCTGCGGGACTTTTATTTCATCGCATTCGAATCGAAGCCACTACTACGCCTTATGGCCAGAAGAAGAAAAAAATCCAGTCGCAGTATCTCGCCAAATAGGATCTGAATGGCCTCGTGGCCGATTCGAATTCAGAAACTCATATCGCCGCGAATAAAGGAAGATTAATTGTTGCGCGCGACCGTTGTTGTTACATCATAATCATCGAATGCGATTGGCTAGTTGGGCGAAGGTTTCTGTGCGTTTTATTTATTTTTTTTTAATGATGCCGTCTTCATGTGGCGGATCCTACGTATTTTTCGCGAGACTTCTTTTTCGGCTCCATTCAAATGAGATCATCAAGCAGAATGGAACGCTGCCAAACCCATTCGCCTTTCGCTTTTATATACGTCTTTATTTTTATTTTTTTTTCGCCATACATCCTTTCGGATCGCTCCGCGCGGTCCTTTTCAGAAGACTTCAGAGGTGAGCGATGACAGGGGGAGTGTTCTGAAAATCATTAATAAAAGTCCGCCTCGAGACGTTATATTGTAATAAAGGCTGCAGGGAGGCAATGAGGCATCTAGCAATAGCGCCTCAACTTTTTTATCAAACTGCAAAGCGGATGGCGAAAAGAAAAATGGCCTCCTTAATGGAGGAACAAAGGCACGATCCGAACAAAAGACGGGCGACATATCAAAAATCGAAAAAAATAAGAAATGCGATATATATATATATATATATATATATATATATATATATATATATATATATATATATATATATATATATACACACACACACACATATATATATTTATACGTTAACCTCACTCGTGTTAGATTCGGGTCAAGTGTCAATAATTAGAGCAGGCGACGCAGGAAATGGCGGAAAAGACGTGGGGGAGAAAATTAAAGCACCCGTCCGAGATTGTTTAATTGTTTTTTTTATAGAAGGCGTCACGTGCGGCAAATGAGCTTCATTTGCTCTCATATTTTGAAATGCAAATGAGGTCCCCGACCGACCGACCGATTCGAGAAAAATTATACTTCGCAGTTGTAGGGTCGGCTCGAGGCGGCGATTTAAACGACCTCCATTTTTTTCCTCCCCGGAATTGAGTTTTAATTTTAATAAATGGTCGTGCGACAATGAGTCATGACATGATATGGCCTGGGAAATTAAGACGACGCACTCAATCATCAGGCTTAACCAGCTCGCACAGTGTCTAGCGACCGTCGCCGTGGCGCCATAGGGCTGTGGTGCTCCTCGCTTCCTGATGACTGTGATGCTGCTTTAAAATCAGACGTACCGCAGGAGTAATCTTGACCCATTTTCAGTTTGGACAATCCATTACTTCTGAATGATCCGTCCCAACTCTTCAATATTTAATTGCTGGTATTTTAATTACAGTAGAATAATGATCATCATCGGTCGTTCAACTCTAAGATTGGTTGACTGCAGCCCTCCGCTCTTCCCTATCTAATGCTAGTTTCCGTACCTCCTGTGTACTGTCTTCTTTATTTGGTCCATGCACTTATTCCTGGGTCTTTGTCTGGGGACATTTCCCTCCACTTTACCTTCAATTATATTCTGCATATATTCATTTTGTCTCAGGGTGTGTCAAATCCATCTGGTTCATCTTTTCTGTATGGTGTTCCGTATGGACCTTTACTCTTCGACTCTTATGTACATTTCATCACTTCTTATTTTATCCGTCCATTTTATCTTCAGCATTCGAAGGTTTTTATTCTTTTCTGGTCTCCTTTGCTAGTAGTCCTTGCTTCCAATCCATAGATTGCCATGCTCCATACGATTGTTTTCATATACAGTTTCTCAGTTTGTAGTCGTATCTTCTTTGAGCACAGCAGCTAGCTGTCTTCTTCCCATTAACGCCTTCTTAGCTTGGGCTATTCTCCGCTTGATGTCCGTTGTGCTTCTTCCGCCCCACCTGATGGTACTTCGAATATAGTAGAATATAGCGTGATAATATAGAACGGTAGAGGATAACGTGAAAATAAGACTCTTATTGTAGCAATAGTTTATCATGTAATTTACCCTCTGTCTGTAAGTACTAGGGATGTCATTTTTCTCCTAGGTTATTTCTTCCCTATTTTATTCGAGTTTTGTCATTATAGAGTGGAGTTTTTTGTTTTTCGTTGAAATATTACCGACAGTTTTGCAACCAAAAGTTAATACCTAAGGCTGAATCACCGCTCGAAGACCCGTTAGGCACAGACTTTGCATGAGGACTTAGAGACGAGACAGAAGTCTTGGGTACAAGTCCTCATGCGCCGTATCCTGTATGTTGAAATTGTAAATTTAGGTACGTTGATATACACCATTATTATGTATGCAAAACAAGTACTTGGTTGTGATTCACGCTTTATTTAAAGCAACAAGACATAGGTTTCGGTATATCATGCCATAACCATATACTTGTCTTTCATTCATTATTAAGGAGTTCCTCAGAGCAACGCCAGATACGGTGGCTTAAAAACCTTTATTCTTGAAAAACAGTGTACTGTAATAAATGAAAAATATTTTAGAAACAATGCGTTAATTATTTTTATCAAAAAATGTAAAATTTACTGCATTAAAAAAAGGAGTCAAATTGACCCCTGTCGATGCTAATAGGTATCCCGTAAAGTCTGATAACCCAAGCATCAAGAGAGATATGCGGTCACTATGGAGTCGATTTATTGATTTGTGATCGTATATTCTTCGGACTATGCTCCTTTCGTGGGGAGGTAATTCATTAACTTGCTGAAAATTTGCGTAACGGGCATCGAGCCGATGATTATGGTAACGATTTATCATGGCATTGTGAAAGTTTATTAACACTTTTTTAGGCAAGTCGGCGGGCCTGAATACAAAGTCAGGAGGGCATAATGTACCGCGTTAAGGTGGCTGCGTATGAAAGTTGTTCGATATCGACATTATTCTTCCTTCATTATAGGTCTTCGCAACAATTTCCACCACATGTCCGCCATTAATGTGCTATGTGAGAACTTACTGCCATGACACAGTCAAGGAAATCTGCGGATATGCGGTAAAGTTGTCATTTCGAATATGAATGCACTACCAAATCAACAGAAACGTCGAACAAACTATACTATGCTTATGGATAATACAGGATAATAAGCACACTAATTGACGGATTTATGTACGTTGCGAAGACCTATATCTACGGAAGAAACCAATTCGATATTTAACGCCCTTGACTGTTTACCACGTCCGATTACGCTTCCGCTGGCGTATACGGGCTTTATTATACTACTTTGCATCTTTAAGATAATCTGTTGACGCTGGTCTCTGAAATAAGGATTATTACCTTATTACCTAAAATAAGTTCCGTAACTTTTCGCTATTTCCTTTCTACGTAAATATTTCGGCTGCGGAACGAACGTAAGTTAGTCAAAAATCAGGCAATCAGGCCCTGACGCGTATGACGTGTTTACCAATTAAAGTTTTTGCTTTAATTGTACATGGGAATCCTTTATTTTTTGTATTTTTCGGGTTCTCCCCGCGTTGAACCATTTTTATGGACGACCGTTTCCCCTGCATTCCAGTCAGCTTCATCAGGTCCTAATGAACAGGAGCATTGTCTGCCGCTATATTAAGGGCTCAGGTCCGTTAAATTTTCGTTGGGATCTAGTCCGGAGCGCCCTGATTGGCTGATTGCTCTGGATGTTGAAAATCCTGTTAATAGTAGAGAAGTTCGGATAGCCATCTTCCCTGTTGAAGTTATTGGGATTCTTAGCGATTTCGATCGCCTCCCGTATCAGCCGATGGAAGTACTTATTTTTCTTGGCGATGATCTTGCTTCCTTAAAATTTATTTTGTGGTCGGGTGATGACCAGACATGTTCAGCATCAGCATAATGACGAAATCGCTTCTTTTCGGTCGCTCTCTTGTGTTCTTCCAACCTATATTAAGGGATTCGGACTAGATCCCAACGGAAATATGACGGACCAGAGCCCTATATGTAGAGGCAGATAATTCTCCTGTTCATTAGGATCTGATAAAGCCGACTGGTATGCCGGCGGAACGGTCGTCCATAAATTGGTTCAACGCGGGGAGATCCCGAAAAACGCGAATGAACAAGAAAACCGCGGAAGCCTTTGTAGCGGAATCCTTTATCTCTCTGGAGAAATAAGAAAAATATTGACAATGTTGTCTGTGATATTCTCCTGAGCCCTTCCAATGCATTTGCCATGGTTAATTTGTGGCGCTCTTGTCCAGTGCGGGGAATGTAGAGGAAGGCGAATATCTCTCCCAGACTGCGGCAGAATTCAGAACTAAAAGTGCGTGTTCGACATACACAGCCGCCTTAGGTAGAAGCATCATGTACGGAATTGAAATTCTTGTCTTTTGAAGTGTCTTTCTTCTTAGAGATGGGTACGAAACGTATTTATGAGATACAGGAAGGATACGTGACATATTATTTTAGTTTGGATATCCGTAAGTATCTTAACTCCCGCTGTTGGACATTTTTCTGCTTAAAATTTGCAATCGCTATACGTACGCTACATAACTCAACATTTTACGGGTAATTATAAAGGTGTTTTAGACAATTAAAATACTTTTAACAATACAAAATACAAAGGAAATGGTGCGGGTATGAACTACAAAGGGAGGATTTATAAAAAAGGAATTTTACTATACATGATCACTATTTTATCAATGTGCAGCTGCTATGCATTCTTCACCATTTAGTGGTAAAATTTGCCGCAGTTACTTTCACGGAATACGTTCAAAAGCTTCAGGCGTTATATAGTGGAATTTAGTCGTATTAAAAATAAAAATCAATTAAACTTTTTCGCAGTTTTTACATATATGTACTATCATATGATTTAAAATGTTTCCCATATTTCTGGCTTCTACATTGTTTTCATAGTATAAGTGACTAGCGAATCTCATCCTCAACTGCCGGAAGAGTATGCAATTTCTCACGTGGAAACACTGTTTAGAACATTACTAATTTCTTCAGTGAATAAGCAAATTTAAGGGAAGAGTCTGCAAATGGAAATGCATATTTTTAAATTTGTTTACTAAGTAAATTCGATGAAATTAAATAATCCGGGTTTATACAGCTGCAGCCGAGTGGTAGCTCTAACGAAGGGACCCGGCAGTGATTAAGCAAATGTGTGAAACTCACACTGGAATTCTTAAAATTCACTTAAAGCCGTCGTTTAGTATGAAGGAAGTTCACGGTGGAATAGTATGCCTGGGTATTGACTCACCGAAAGATACATGTAAGTGTTAGGTATACATTAAGTATTTTTTTTTCATTTTTACTATATATAAGTGGAATGAAAAATCTTAACTAAATCTTAACTTAACTAACTATCTTATCTTAACTAAATTTAAAAAATTTTATAACGTAGTTATGAAAATTTTTAAATCAAGCTTCCGTGAGAGGATCAATGGAAGAGAACACCTGTGTATCAGAATTAATTAGACATTCCGCGCATATTTAAGATTCTTAAATATAATTCTGGTCAGTGAAAATGGTCTTTGACTGACAATTAAATGTAATTGTTAGTTATCATGGGTAAGAACCATATTGAACGTTTTTGGTCTGTTTTAAAAGCTACTACGAAGATATTGTTTACATCGTCGTTAATTTGTCATGCTCTCCTCTCATGGCATCGATTATTTGAAATCGTGAAATTCAAAAAATTGTCATTGCAATAAAGACGATGTAATATTTCTTTCACAATCGCAAGAAGCATATTGTTTGCTGCGAGAATGCGATTTGCACATTATTAGCAAAAGCGCTCCATTAATTCATCTGTTCAGCTTCAATTAGGAACTGGTGTTGCAAGATGGATTGGATCGCATGAATTTATTGCCACGCGCGGTTTATCTGTATCCCGCTATGGGCATATTTTATGAAGGAAGCTGCAAAAAATCAACTCTCTTACAGCCATTGCCATAAAGAGACATCTTTTCTTGTGGTTACCTCTTTTGTCTGCATCATCTGAAACGATATAGGCAGGAAGTACTTAAACAAGTGATCTAGTTGCTTTTATCATGACTGGAGACGAATTTGTAAATCTTAACACGATAGGGACGTCGTGAATCAAAAGGACTCAAGTGATGAAAATTTTACGATCCCTTATCCTAACTATAAGTATATTTTCGAGCGAGAATATTGAAGGCCTGGGGTAATTTTATCGTTTGAGAAAATCACGTGAAGACCTTATGCCCATTGGCGGAATTTCAGCTTTGTGTAATCGCAATTACAATTTGAGTGCCTTCACTGCGAACTCCGGATTACAGTATAACTGAAAAATCGTTTCAGTTCTATACTCCATTGTGGTTAATGAGTGACTGTGAAGCAGTATTTCTCTCTTTTGTGATCACTCAAAGACAGACATAGCTGGCGGTGTATCAACGGCATTACTAGCATATGCTTTGAACACAGTAAATGAAAAGTGTTGTCCTGAAAATTACCTTATTATGACGGTAAACACGTATATTTCGTTGCAATAGGTCAAAGGGGAGGAGTAATTTCATTACGTCAGTTAAACCAGATTTCCTTTACCGTTTCCCTACACTTGACTCTAATCGTACAAACATTTTGGTGTTCTTAAAATGTCATACGCAACGTGTTCACCTCTGTAATTTCATGCCCGGGAAAAATTTTGCTCATCCCTCAATTGTTTCCCTGAATTGTGTCAATAAGCTGAGGCAAAAACGGCCTTTCCTCTCATTTTTATTGGTTACTGAATACTGTACTTTACGTTATTTCAATAACCATTCTTTTCGCCATCATTTTCTTGACTCATGTTTTTTTACTTAGGAACCTGATACTTACATTTCAAGTGGATTTGGTTCGTGATAGCAATGCATCAAATTCATAACCTGTTATCTATCACTTCAAAAAACGATTTTTGGTATTAACTCTTCATTCGTTCTACTTTTTTTTTAAAGAAGTAGCTTAAGGTGGCTGAATACTCAGGATCACAAATTCCAGATTCCAGATCCAGGGTCGCTAATTCCAATTTTATTTCTGGAAAATTGAATGAAATATCATTGAAGTGTGTTTTATAAACGGAGATGAAAATAAAATAGGGTTAACCGTATGGTATTACTGCAATTCAAACTTGAAAGTGAAACCTCTGTACACCGATTTTATTGTTCGAAATGTGCAGTCATTTCACATGTTACCCCTATCGTTGGAGAATCAGGAACTAAAAGTTACGAATGAGAGATATTTTCGTTGGCAAGATATAAAATTTGATGTCACTAAGGAATACAAACGTAAATAAACCTAAGAGGAGACAAAAATAAAGCTTTTCAATGAGTTAACTCCAGGTCACACTGCGTGATAAAGGGTTAACATGGCGTCACATGGAAATTTCTCAGATTACATTAGAAAAACATCAATTTGTATGGAAATGCATGTTCAAGCTTTCAATTAAAACTGTTTATAAGAAGTAAAAGGTCCAGAGAAATTTAATAAATAAAAAATATAGAAATCTCACGAGTTTCCTGCTAAATAATCCACTGTACACTGTACTCCACTGTGGTCAACGATTGACTGTGAAGGAATCTTGTTCTCTTTATTGATCACTCAAAGAAAGGCATAGGGGCAGTTTTTAGTACCATATCAAAATTGTCACTGCATGTATTATTTTCTTTTTCAAGAAAAGAATGCATACTCTCATGATTCGTCATAACGTCTATGTTTTTGAAGTTGTGTGCGTATATGTACTGCCGTAATTGAAGTCAAAATGTCATGATCCCATACGAATGGCGCTGCATTCGGCGCAAATGGCTGGACAGATGTGATGCAATTAAAAATATATTCGTGGAATAATCTGCTTATTTTACCTTAATTTTGATTTTTAACGAGTTGCCAATCTCATATGGAAAGCAGAATTTTTTGAAACTGAGTAAAAAAAAGGTACATTAGTATTTGTCTTGACTCACATAGTCAAACTACAGGAACATTAAACTAAAATTTTTGGAGAATAGAAAGTTGTTGGAATTAAAAATTTTGGTTCAAATCGGAAGTCATCTTTTTCATTAAAATTGGAGAAAATTGAAAAAGCTTTGAAGCATATTTTTTATTTACTCTTTTAATTTGATTGTTTGACTCAATCCCAGAGAAATGTAACTATGCCAACATGCTGTTGATTTACAAGCCATAATTAAAATCACGAAATGGGATAATTTAAAATTACGCCTATGATACATCTATACCTCGGGGATATGGCAAAAATCAATGGGAAGTTAATTGTAAACAGAGCCCTGAAGGGCTGTAACTGAACTGAGAGATCCACGTTCCACCGATGAATACACACGATGTGCCGACGGTAATTACATTTTGTCTCATAATTGTGCATTATGCGTGAAGACTGATAATGTTAAAGGTTAATCATATTCGTCATTGCAATTAAAATGCAGTTTTTGCATTCAGAAACGCCATGAAAATATATGCGTGACATGAAAAGAGGTAGAGCTGTCTTAATATGTCTTAATGTTCTGCTGCAAACGAACGTTCTGGTTAAAATATTAAATACTGGAATCTCTTTCTTGATTCCGGCGATGAACACACTAGAAAAAATAAATAAGATTCTTCATTTATGAATGCAGTTAACCTTATACTGTGGCTTTATCAACATATATTCACTTATTCCTAAGTGACCCATTTACTGCATTTACCTGTCTCACAAATTAAATACAGGAATCTCTTTCTTGACTCCGGCGATAAACTCACCAGAAAAAAATAAATATGATTCTTCATTTATGAATTCAGTTAACCTTATACTGTGGCTTTATCGACAGATATTAATTTATTCCGAAGTGACCCATTGACTGCATTTACCTGTCTCACAAATTAAATACTGGTATCTCTTTCTTGAGTCCGGCGATAAACTCACCAGAAAAAAATAAATATGATTCTTCATTTATGAATGCAGTTAACCTCATACTGGTACTTTATTAACAGATATTCATTTATTCCGAAGTGACCCATTGACTGCATTTACCTGTCTCAATGCTCTGCATTCAAGCCCTGATTTTGATATCATTTTTATCAACTATCATACATCGATGATACCTCTACCGTTAAAACCTATGAGGATATAACTGATGCTTGCTAGCAACGCAATGGTTTTCTTATAAATATAATCTTCCTTCTCCAACCCCTCCCCTGGTTTTATTCTTGAATCGAGCATCGTAAGCAGACCGCGTCACAGTGACCCTAATATCTTCGTGTGACTTATGCCCTATATCTTCCTCTCCTGAATACTCCACCTTATGATTTGATGTTTGGCCCTTGTCCCGCCTTATTGACGGTATGTAATGTGCACAAAAAGTTTTCGAAGTGTTGAATGTAGTGTTTAGTGGTTGTAATTCAAAACCTGATACTTATATTCAAAGTAGACGTGGTTGGTGAGAGTGGTGAAACTAAGGACCCCGCAGAAACCTTATGAAAAAAATGTTAGGGTGAAATTGGCTGAAACTTCGGAATACGATAGTTCTTGAGGAGTCAAAAGTCTCAATGGGTATCAAGACGTAAGAATTATTATTTTCAAGTTGGAGGTCTTCGAAAATGTGATTTTCATTGCACTCCTCAAGGTATTTGCCAATGTTACCATTGAGCAATTCTTCTTAGTTTTCTTTTCTGCAATCAAAAAAGGGGGTCTTAGCTTTAACAGATTAAACTGACCTTGGAAATACCTAGATGGTCACGCTCGAGGTCAATGAGAAGGCCACCCTCAGGTATTCTGCTTCAAATCCCACATCTTTGGTATTTATCTTTGGTGTATGGATTTGTTCAATATATATGTTGAGGACATGATCCATAAATCTTTTGATGGGAGAGAGGAAGGAGTCAGCATTGGAGGTAGGAAGATAAGAAGTATAAGATTCGCAGATGACATGGTGATATTAGCAGATGATATGCAATCACTTCAAAGGTTGATAATGGTGTTGGAAGAAGGGATGTAGGAATATGGGATGAAGATAAACCTAGGAAAGACAAAGGTGATGCCAGTAAACTGTGAAAATTATACGAGTGTGAAAATAAATGAAGGTGTAATAGGAAAAGTTAAAAGCTGCCGGTACCTAGGAACGATGGTGACAGACGACTGGAGAAGTATTGCAGAAATAGAAGCAAGGATAGCAATGGCAAAAGAGGCCTTCAGTCAGAAGAAAAACTTGCTATGCAATAAAAGCCTGGATCTGGAGCTGAGAATGAGACTAGCTAAATGTTATTCATGGAACGTTTTCATGTATGGATGTGAAGTGTGGACATTAGGTAAGAGGGAAAGGAATAGAATAGAAGCCTATGAAATGTGGGTGTGGAGAAGGATGGAAAAAGTAAGATGGGTAGATAAGATGAGAAATGAAGAGGTTTTGAGCAAAGTAAAAGAAGGAAGATCGCTCCTAAAGGAAATAAGGAAAAGGAAAGGAAACTGGTTGGGCCATGTGATGAGAGGGAAAAGTATAATAACTGTGGCACTTGAGGGTTCAATTGAAGGAAAGAAAAAGAGAGGAAGGAGAAGAATTAAATTGGTGGATCAGGTGAAGAACGTCAGCTATGATGAAGCAAAGAAGGAAGCTCGGGACAGAAGCGGATGGAGACAGCAGTGGTGTACGGGACCTGCCAGCAGGCAGAACACCAGATGATGATGATTTGGAGATGAAGCATGAACAGATGATGATGAAGAGATGGCACAAATGATGCAAGAAGATAGGAATAGGTGAAAGAAGATAGGATAGGCCTGTGGAAGTAGACACCCCTGGGAACAAGTATCCATTTCGAATAACACTTAGAATTTTTCCTCACCTTATTAAAGACTGCGTTTCACCTTGGTAAGGTACCATCTAGCCTAATCAATGAGTGTAATTTTTTTCAAGGAGTAAAATGAACAACATGGCAACAAAAGCAAAAATATCCAAGTATGTAAAATGTATCAAAAGCCAATTGTACATTCATGCTCAACAAATGATATAAATGCTCATATCTGATATAATTCATTATTGATAAAATTGTATTAAAGATTATCTTTGGATTTTTTCTTTGTGCTTGAATTAGACATTATAAACGATTATATCCGCAATTGCTCCAGCATAGCGTAAATGCTGGTGTTACAGAATGAGGTGCTGGTTCAGAATGGTTAAAAGGCAACCGGAATACACTGTCGCACTGTTATTTCTCTGAAAACTTTAATTTTACCATCCCATTTATTTTTATTAACTGAATCCTAAGACGATAAATACTGATGATTTTAGGACTTTATCTCCTCAGACTGAAAACTTTTCAGTAAAACGTTGTTTACTCCTTTATTTTTAAGAATTGTGATTCACAGGAGTTGAATTATTTCTCCTTTATTTTTAAGAATTATGATTCATAGGAGTTGAATTATGTGGCTCTTATTACAGTAATATTTTTGGCATTTAAGCTGCGCACCAGAATCATTCTACAATTTTAGGTTGAGAGTCATATGCATTTGTAATGACTGTACAAGTGATGAATTATTGTGTCTCCGCTATAGTTCGTAATCGAGGATACTGATTATCGATTAGAATATCGGATATTTCAGAACTTAAAGCAGCGAGTCAAAGAGCCATGAATAAAGCGGTTCCATGGAAAGTTATATTTTGCATTGGGTGTTAATTTTGTCTTTACGAAACTATTTAAATGTGAATAAAATATAGTAATTTATTTCAATGAAACGTCCTTTCATGATATTTTAAAGGTGTGGGAAAAGTAAATATCCTGATATCTACAAAATGTCAAGAAATTTTCAAAAAATTATTTAGCTGGCGGTTGTGTAGATATGCATGGGAGAGATTGAATAGAGATTACGGTGAGAATATTTGAAATTTTCATTGAGAGTTTCATACACCTGAAATTCATGACCCCAAGGTAATTTAACAGTTTTTGTACGAGAGTTCAGTTTGATTCTTTTGGCATATACATTTCTCCTTAACTTTTGTTCCTGCATTCTTTCCTCTCGGCGGTGCAGAAATCTGTCAATGGTTCCTTAAAGTGACGCTTCGGTAGTATTTTCTTCCGCTCTTGTAGACCGGCGTGCAGGTCCTTAATTACTCCGCTCCGCAAAATTTCTGCATGCCCCTAATTACTCCCGTAGCCTTGACGAGGCTAAAGCCCTCGGCGGTCAGTCGATTTGAGAAGTGTGCAGCTCTGGGCTTGCAGGGGTATTGTGCATTCAGGAGCACGAAACTAGGCCTGAGAAGTTGCATGAGTTTGCCTCTCACGCTTCGTTAACGCTTACTTCACTTCTTGTTGCAGTGTGTAGTTAGTTTGTTTTCTTAGGCAAATCTGACATCAGGGTCACTCACTCCAGATTTTCGGAAAACTTGATCATGGCACTTTTTTCGTAAATTCTTAATTACGAAATTCGTAAATTTGGTAGTGAGATATAACACAGTCTCCAAACTCCATGATTACCTTCGAGGAGCTAAAGATCCGTTGCCTCCGTCTCTGTCAGAAGGGATATACGAAATCATTTGTAGCTGTGGAAAATCGTATGTGGGGCAAACAAAAAGAGGCATAAGCTGTAGACTTCGAGAACATGAAAGGGCAATATCTAAGAAGGACTGGCATCACTCTGCCGTATCTGATCGTACATCCATGGAAGAGGGTGATAACATAGACATCAAGTCCGCGAAAATTCTATCAAAAGAAAGCAGCTATTATCCACGGCTCATCAGAGAAGCAATTGCAATAGAAAAAAGACCAAATAACCTGAACAGAGATGATGGGTATAAACTTCCATTAACTAAAAAGAGACTTTTAGAGAAAAAAGGTCAAGTTGAGCCTTTAAAAAATTAACAGCCGTAATTTCAAATTTTAAAGAAGACCATTGTTGTTCGAACCTATAAATGCCCAACCACCAACGGCAAAGAAACAATAAGCCTGACGAAGCCGGCAGAATAGCACGGCGAAACTGTTGCTCTAAAAAAATCATCGCAGATACCAAAAGATTTCACAACATTTGATTATAGCACCTTTTAAGTGCTTTTAATAAAATAAAATTTAAATAAAATTGGGTTTCCCGACTTGTTTTACTGTAATTCAGCCTCGAAAGTGAAGATTTTAACATGGGCTCTTGTGGAAATTGGTTTAATCACAGCAGAAAAACGTCATTAAAGAAAGAAGTAAATTTACACGAGAAAGCATATTCAAGCATTTTATTATAACTATCCAATTGATTTCCCTCACAAGGATTAACTATTCCGTGTTTAATACGCTGAGTACTTATAAAATTTCTCCGGTACAACTTGTTCAGGCCGGGACAGACCGCCTTTTAATTTTCTTGGTTTCTTTAAAAGTCCCAAGTTTCTTTACTTTTTAACCTCCCATCATTCCACACTCGCGTTTGCCTTTCGTGTTTTTTTTTGTTTTAAGTTGCGTGTGAATTCTCTCTTCTTGGAGTGTTGTACAAGGAGTTCACATTGAGGGAGGTTGGACATTTACGTCGGCGCGGTTCCGTTGACGGAGACGATCCATGGGTTAATTCGGTATGCGGGAGTTTCCTTTCCTTTTCTTCTCTCCATATTCGTTTTCATTTCAACCTTACCTCCTTTAATTTGCTTTGTTAATTTCATTTTCATTCCCTTATTGATTCCCTTCCATCTTCATTCTACGTTCGTCGGCGTAAGGCTTATCCCGGCCCGTTAAAATTCTCACCGAGCTGAGACGCCATGAGCATCCTCCACTTTTCAACCATCTTCCGTAAAATATGTAAAATAAGAAATATGCGTTAGCGTTAAATCGTATGGGAACTATAAATAATTATCCCCATTATATGCTGGACTAAGTATGATAAAGTTGATGGCAAAATATTTTATATTGTTTAAAATGGCTTCAAATAAATATTTATTCACTCTCTTTGCATTTGAAGTATTTTCAATGTCGAAATTGATTTTTCTTATTCAGCAGTGTATCACACTAGAGTGACATCAAGCTTCATGTGAAGGCGAGAAGACAGGCCGACACTGATCGACGCGCCGATAAAAACGGGAATGAGGCGTACTCATCGCATCGATAAAGAGAAACGGTTTAAGGGATCTTTGATGCCTTTGCTTAGAAGGTTCAAGTGGTGAACAACGGTCAGGTAGTATTGTTTAAATTATTTACCTGGAGAGACTGCGGGAAAACGTCTTAAAACTTTAAGGGCTGGCATAGCTCCTTCTGCTACGATCTTGCCATCTCAATCGCTCGCTTAGAGGTTGGTATGGAGTGAACGGGAGTATATAGTCGTTCGGTTTAATGGGGGAAGGCCCAGCATGCGTCTCACGTTACCTCCTAGGGCACTCGTCGCTGGCGGCCGTGGGCACTTGAAACCCAGAGCAGGCGTGCTCCCGCTTGTCAAGCAGCTCCCGCAAGTCACGCTCTGTTTTGCTCGCGTGCCGTATTCCCTCCCGATCCTCTCATCTCTTTCTCCATTCTTCGTATAACTTACATACTTCTCCTCTCCACGCTTGGGCATCAACACGGACGCAGGCCCACGAATGTGCCCTGTGGGACTTCGGAGTCGCAACTTTATAGACACTAGCTTTTGGCCGGTTGCGAGAGCATTAATGAGATCCATAAACTCATAGGTCTCATAAAAATATTCGCGTTGCAGGAACACATTACTAGTGACGTAGCTAATTTACCAATAGTCAGTATCTTCAAATATTTGACCTAATCATCTACCGCAGGATAAAATTTATGAAAGTTAAGCCCATGAATAATATCTAATGCACATAATAATTAGACAGTAAGAGTAAACTAACTGGTCATTGTCTCAAAACAGCTCTTTTATCTAGTA
Source organism: Ceriagrion tenellum (assembly GCA_963169105.1). Taxonomy (NCBI): domain Eukaryota; kingdom Metazoa; phylum Arthropoda; class Insecta; order Odonata; family Coenagrionidae; genus Ceriagrion; species Ceriagrion tenellum. Next base: position 94,688,574 of record OY720643.1, read on the forward strand.
ATTAAGTCTCCAAGCGGTTCATTACTCATCCACCATATAGGCTAGGTATGGAACTGATAACTCCATGCCATTATTTATGAAACCAATAAATTTCTGCAACACCTATTGAATGGTTGCCATAGCTTATGGGTCCCATAAATTTATACAATACATATGCCTTACTTGCTTCTTGTTTCTTAGTCTTGTCGGCCCCGGTGGCGGAGGGGTAAAGTCCTCGCCAGCTAACCCTAGGCTCGCGGGTTCGAGTCCCGCCTGGGTTGAATATTATCTGCCCAGGACATGGGTGTTTGTGTCTCGTCCGTTGTTTCTGTTATTCACCCGACGTAAATTGGCCCATTGTGCTGTATTCGGGGCAGTGAAGATAAATAAATGAATGCGTCGTTCCTGCAACTGGCCATTAGGAGGGAGGGGGATCATGAAGTTTTTTTTTAAACTTATTCACGTCAAATGTGCTCAAACTCCCGCACATAAGATCTAATGAGAGTTTTGCATAAAATATGCTAGAAATTACTGGCACAGTTAAGTAATTTACTGTCGCGACACCCGCATTTAATTTCCCTATGCTAAGTTGCAGCTGACTCTGGCAGCGCCTCTATCCGCCAGCAGGTAAGACTAACCCGCTAAAGGGCTTTGGAATGAAAATGCATTGGGATTAATAAGATTCATGCCTGATGTTAATAGTTTTAGTCGAGCGAAAACTACGCTGCTTAAAAACAGCATTATTAGGGAAAGTTTATTTTGAATTATTCTGCTGTAGTATATCTTATTGCTCCAAGATATTTGTATTTTTCTTCGGAGGTACTTAGTACAGGACGTGATTTTTACGTAGAATCGCAGTCTTTACCACCAGAAACTCTAATCTCATGTTAAATGGTGGTAAAATGATACCTCTGAAGATTCTCGGAAAAATTCTTTAAGAAGATGTCGCTTTAAATTAGGACGGCATAACTTGGGACATTATAAAAATCAATATGCGATCTGATTTAATAAACCTACGGCACTGGTTTGAAGCAAATCAATTAAAAATGAGTGTAAGCAAAACTAAATACATGTGCTACAACGTCTGTAACAGGTATAAAATTGATTGGGATTTGTAGTATCATTCAAAAGATTGTCTGGTAAACGAATGTTCAAATTGTTTGCCTTTAGAAAAGGTGGGACACCTTTAAGTATCTGGGAATAACCCTGGATGAGTGCTTAAAATGGCAGCAACATACTGGAAATATTGCACATAGTATGCTGTGAGCCATAGCCAATATTTATTTCATTCGGAACAAATGTCCAATATATTTTCTGACATTAATATATTACGTCCTTGTTAACTCTAGACTACGCTACAGTATAATCTGTTGGGTTGAAGCTTACCAAAACTCTATAAGATACACCGCTATTCTACAAAAAAGATAAGTGATCTTAAAAAAGACTCTCTAAGACCGTTCCTTTCCTCTATTTTGTTGTCTTGGGTTCCTCCCCTTAAGACATTTATTTATTTATAACCTTTTACGTCGTTTTTACCTAAGAAGTGGTAATGCTGGTTTACTATTGTACAATCCTTCTCCCTACACTCTCCGTAAAAGAGGTATTTTCTCGCCTATGCCAAACATGTTATTCAAACGATGTTTCTTGTACATAGGACCTAAAGTGTATAATTTATTACCTGTTTATTGTTTTAATTCAAAAATTGTGAGCACAACAATGAGGAACATACAATATTTGTTATTCACTGAAGAAATTCTAAAGGATGTTTTCTTTCAACTGCAATATTATCTGATACATGTACTGTAATTTAAAAATGATGTAATTCGTTTATAAATAACCTATTTTGTAATTGATGGTAGCCGTAATTCAGGTTTACCTTCATGGCTTCCTGAATTAACTCCCAGATTTAACTAAATATATTATGTAGTACGCATTCTCTATCGGAGTAATAAACAGACATTATTATAGAGGCTTTTTGTAGATACTTGAAGTAAGCTTTTACCTACTCTCCACTGCAAGGCGCCACTGAGCTCCGAGCTGCATGTTTCCTGCAATTGCTGTCGCTAATGTATATTGCCAGACTGTGGTATGAGCTTCCCTGGAGCGTACGAGAAAGTATGTGTTAGGAATATTTAGTTCCTGCTTGGATCCGAGAGCAACATTTAAAAATAAATAGCTTGGATTAAAGGGAGGCTTAATACTTTCCTCACTGATGGATCATGAATGGAAACCGAACGAGATAATTGTAAAAGTCAAGGTGGGAAAAAACGAATAGACTGTCAAATGTTGGAATCTTGGATTACGATTCTGGGTTTAGGATAGCTCTTTCTGTAAGTTAAGCCGTCAGAAGAGGAAATTGGAGAGGAAAATAAAATACCCGCAAAGAAAACTTCGGGTTAATGACTTTTGATGATGTTAATAGCGGATAATATCATTTTCAGCTGGATTTTTGATACAATGGCCGCTCGCATGCTTAGCAAAAATATTTTTCGAAGAATTTTTCCACCATGGCGACCTTTTAAAGTTAGAAACGAAATGTAGCGGTATCCACTAGTGTTTTCTATTACATTTGTGCGGATCATCATCAAGCTCTAAAGGCAGTGCCTTGTCGTTACAGCCACGTGTCCCTGTTCTTCGCTGTTTCTTTTAGTTGGGCGTAAAATTTAATTCCCATCTCGCGTGGAACGCTCTTTAAGTATGCTGTCCCGGGTCGACCTCTTGTTTTCTTCCCCACCACTTTGCCTTCGAATATATTGGTCAGGATCTGATTATTCCTTATTAAATGTCCAATCAGTTTTGCTCTCCTTTGTCCAATTGTTTTTAAAAGTCACCTGTTTTCATTTACTACTTCTAGCACCTGTTGATTGCTCATCTATCTTCCCACCTTGTTTTTCTTAATTTTCTCCAGGCACACATTTCCATTGCTTCAAGCCTGATTCTTTCCATTTTCCTGATTGTCCACGTTTCGCATCCATATAGCATAACGCTCCAAGCAAATATTTTTATGAACTTTTCCCGAGTCTCAAAACTGATGTGGTTATTAAGTCATAAGTTCGTCGTGTTTTGGAATGCTTATTTAGCCAAGGCTATACTTCTCCTAATCTCAGTATCACATGTATTATCATTGTTTATAATACTCCCTAGGTAGCAGAAGGAGTCAACCTGTTCCAGAATTTCATTTCCTAATTTAATATTCGTTATGGCATTTTCCTTCCTCTTGTTTATTACCATTATTTTGGTCTTCTTCTTGCTTATATTTAACTTATACTATTCTAAAATTTTGGCGAGTGTATGAATCATTTTATTCATGTCCTTTTCAGAGTCGGCGATTACTGCTATATCATCCGCAAAGCGGATACTGTGGATGCTTTTCCCGTTCACTTTAATTCCCTTGGTCTTTTCTTTCATTCTTTCAATTGCTTCTTCTATGAATATATCAAATAGATAGGGTGATAGAGGGCATTCTTGTCTCACTCCTTTTCTTATTTTGGCCTTTATTATGCATCCATTTATGTCTATTTCTGTTTTCTAAGACTTTACAGATTTAAAATTACTCTTCTATCTTTCCAACCTAGGTGGATTTTCGTCAATTTATAAAAGAGAAGTCTCCAGTCCACTCTATCAAAGGCCTTTTCCAGGTCTATAAAGGTCACATATGTCTTTCTATTTATTTCTATCCTTCTCTTTAACATTTTTCGTAATGCTAAAATCGCTTCTCCGGTTCCTTTTCCTGCCCTGAATCCAAACTGGCCTTCTCCCAAATGTTGTTCAGTTTTCCCTTTTAGCCGGTTATTCATCATATTCAGCAGAAGTTTTGATGTGTGAGAAAGAATGGAAAAGGTTCTATAGTTTGAGCATTCGTTTTCATCCCCTGTCTTAGGGATTGTAATTGTTTTGCTCTTCCTAAAATCCCCATGTATATTCCCTGTTTCATAAAATTCTCCAACCACCTTCAACAGCCCTTCCTTAGCCTTCTCTCCCAGTTGCTTCAATACCTCTCCAGGTAGGCCTGCTGCTTTTGTGTTTCAAATTTTTCAGAGCAAGATTGAATTCTTCGAGGGATATTGAAGGACCTAATCTGTGTATGTCTGTGTCTTTCTCTTCTCCAATATATTCATTGCTCTTCTGTATATTTATTTCCTTGTACAACTCCTCTAGGTATTCTTTCCACCTTTCACCAACATTTTCATTTTCAAAAAGTATATTTCCCTTTTGGTCTTTAATAACATTCGAGTTAGTTCTTTGCTTGGGCTGCAGGGTCTTGATTTTAGTATATGCATTGTCCAATCTCCCCCTCATCAAATCCTCTTCAATACATTCACTTTTCTTTCATCCATTGTTCTTTTTCCTACCGACATTTTTGTGTAATTTGTTTCTTTAACTTTTTCTACTCTCCAAAATCTTTCCTTCTATTCTTGTTCCTCTCTTCAATGAGGTTTAATATTTCTATAGTCGTCCATGGTTTTCTTGGTTCTGTTGTGCGGATTGTGCGGGTAACTTTACCTAATTAACACATGTGGACAAAAGCCTGGTGGTATGTATTGAGTTGTTAATCTTTTTAAATGTCTTTCTTCAAATGAAAATTGAAAAAAGGGAAATTTACTTTGGTTGAGTACGTTATATTAATTCCCTATCTTACCCTTCCTATGTCTTTGAAAATTGGAATATAGACGATGAGTTGAGGTTTCGATTGGGAAAGCCTGTGAGCAAGAAGCGTGTAAATAGTTACCTCTTGGTCGGAAATGTGTCAGTGAATAGGAAATGGCCCTTGTCTACGTCGGACGTTCAAGAATTAATTTCCGAAGACTAGTTTTTAATGGGGACCTCTGTCGAGAAACCATTCGAAGGAAAGGTAACGCCTTTTTAGTATCACCACATCTCCTTTCACCACCTGAGACATGCTTGAGAGATAAGGCTTGTTTAAAAATCGCCACTCACTTATTGGATCTAATCCTTTTATGAAGGCATCTGCTGAAGAAATCCAAAAATGTTGCAATGAAACTTCACCGAGAGAAGCCTTGACTTTCTTACAACCTAACGATTCAACCAATGATTCTGAAAAATACTCGAATTCCCTCGCATAAAAGTGCTTCACAGCCATTTAAGATAACCATAATCAGTGGTGAATGCATTCCAGGAGTAATTTATGTCTCTTACTTCAATGACAAGTGAACATGAAGGTTTGAGAGGGAAGAAAGCGTTTCGTTGTAAAAGCAGCAGATTGGAGGGCTGCGGAACATCAACCTTTTGGTTGTGTCTAACTCAATATTCAGATATTTAGAGCAAAATGCTGTGATACTGAAAAAATGTGCATGATCTTGCCCCTCATCTCATCAAATTGATAATTTATCCCAATATATCAACCGTAAACTAAGGAATATTTTGAAGAAAAAAAAAATCACTCGCACACGTATGCTTATCGATATGTCTTTTACTGAATCAGTTACAGCTGAATATAAAAATTTAATGTTAAAATAAACTCCAGCTTGCTCTCAAATATAATTTTTTTATAAATTTTATAAAATATATAAAAAATTAACTGTTACTGGCAATAGTTTGTTCAAATAGCGATGTTTACTGGATGATCAATTCAGTGTACTTAGACAATGAGCCCGACGTATTGTTGACCTGTCTGTAAATTTAAACGAGGGTTTCAGACCTCACTCGGTGGAATTCCGTGATATCAGGGATAGAAGAATTAACTTTGCAATTCCACATTGTAAAAGATTTATTTACGACCGGTTTCGCCGCAGTGCAGCATCATCAGGTACACAGACATATTTTCCACTCTATATATACATATGAAATTGATCTATGGATCTATGGATGAATTTCATATGTATATATAGAGTGGAAAATATGTCTGTATACCTGATGATGCTGCACTACGGCGAAACCGGTCGTAAATAAATCTTTTACAATGTGGAATTGCAAAGTTAATCCTTCTATCCCTGATGTCTGTACATTATTTTGTATTTATATTTCAATAAATATCTCGGAAAGAAGACCTGATTGAGTATTAACTTACTGAAAGTTTTAATGTCATGGAAATATTGTCAAATTCCTTCATTTTTATTTGATGTTTTTGACAGCGTTCATCGTTCCTCAAATCCTATCCGCCATATGACCATGCTATGAATGCCGTACTGATTTTCCTTCAGATTATGGCTTCCTTTATGGCAGACCACCACATGTTATTCTCGGATATTGTATTTTCAGTCTTGTGGTTCCATATCTTCCTTATTTTCAAGAACCATCGCTCATATTCATGTATTAAATCTCTGAGTCAATCCAATCATCTTCCTCCTATCCTATCTGGCCTATCCTCATGCACTTAGACCCTAACTGTAGTTTCTTCATTTGGAATATTCTGATATATGAATACTCTTCAGCATCTCATTGAATCCGTTTTAGGTTATGAAATCGAATTTTCAGTTGTTTATTTTTTTAAATACTTTCAAATTGTGGCGGAAAATTCCTTCAATGATGGAGTGGTGTATTTTTTCACAATCTACAATTTTATTCCTATTCTCCTTTATGTTCCATCTAATTGTTGCACGACCCTACGGCCTAGATTTTTTACTTTTAATATCTTTCAAAACTCGGCCATAATCCATAAAATCTTCAAATAAAAATTAGTAAATTTGTCATAACTAGTTGAATATTGTACGTTTGAACTCGCCAGCACAATTAATATATCTTCAGACCTCAGCAGAGGTATGATTTTTATCTACGTTAGGGATATGTGGCGATGAACCAAGCGGTAGTATTTTTTCAGCGGAAAGATGCCTAATAAGACTAAGGGCAAAATTTCATTTAGTAGCAGTGTAATTCTAGTTTTACGAGACGTGGGTCAACTTTTAATTAACGATTTTACGCTTTATATTACCGCGCACCCTTCACCAGCTCCCGCGCTTAAATATATTTGCAGCGCGCACCCATCCATTTTTACAAAAAAGGAATCCTTTTTTTTTATTTAAGTGGCATTTTTTGAAAGGCGCGAACTTTTTCAGGAATAAATTATCCGTGATTTCATGCGTCATCAAGATGTGTGTCGGGATTGACTAAACTGTGCACTTTGAATGCTCTCGAAACAACCGCTTCACTAAAAAGGTTTTCCGTTTTAACGCGTGCACGGGAGCAAACTTAGGCCCCGAAAGGCGGGTTTCCAACCAACCTTCCCGAGGGGAAGTCTATAAAGTCTCCCCCGGCTGGGGACGTGGGGGGAAGGGTGGGAAGACCCCGACCCGGACCATAAAATTTGGTGACACGCGAAGCAATAACAGGAGAGGCATTACTCGGTCTCGTAAACATTATACGGTGCCTTTGTTCTTGTCACCCAGCTCGGTGTGAGGCCCGGGGAAAAAGGTGGGGGGACCGGAATTTTATGGCGCCCTCATAATCACGTGATTGGCCCGGAGTTTCCTAGGGACGACTCGTGCTCTTTCGCTTCTCTTTCATCTCGTTTCTCGTTTTGGTCCAGCCCACTTAAAGGCTTCTCTACTGTTTTGTGTGGCCCAAGGTTCACCGAGTGGGAGAACGTGTGTAGAAGTTGCGATATTCAATAAATAGGTGATGTTGCACTGGTGGACGCATCACAGAATAAAAACTTCAACACAGGACCAGTCCAGAATATGTTATGCGAGAGATATATTATCGCTACAGATAATATATGAAAAAAAAATTGCCTTGATCAAGCTCTTATGTTCATCCTAAAGTCTTTTCCTCAAACAAGTTAATCATAAACATATTTTATCTTAGTTTATCAAAAGATATGAGTACCTATTCAAGTCCAACAATGATCATTAAACCTCTTAACATGGAAGAAATGGAGAAAACGCTGGACATATATAACATATGAGGACCCCAGAAGTCAAGGGGTCTAAGTAACAAAACCATTGTTTAGAGAAAACTTAAGTCAAAGTTGAAAATGTTTGGTACAACCCACAAAGTAGTTAAGAAGCATTGCCCTAGATAGCAGCACCTGTCCAGAAAATCACTTGGATCCCTTTACCACCTAAAAGATTAATATTTTCACATCCCATTCCTGTACCTAACTTATTTTTTTCAAAAATGTCACTTAGACCCCTTGACTTCTGAGGTCCACATATAATATACACATAACCGAATGTTTTCCAAATTTGAGATCACTGCGTGATAATCGAATGCTTGAAAATAAAAAAAAAATAGCTTTAAGGAATATTTGTTTGAGTCTCCAGTTGTGTATTTTTTAATATTTTGGTGAGCGAAATAAAATTTATTTTTGAGCGAAATTTTTCATTCCTCCCATGAATTCCCATCGAAAAAAGGGGACTGTCCAAGCTCAATAAATACAGGCTCTCTCTGAGGATTGGAATTTTTCCCGACCCCTAGGCAATTCGGTATCATTCTTGAAAATTTCTTCCCTTCAGCACGATTATAATGTCCCAATAATTCGTGAAAAATGCATGTGTATTTCGATATGTGGTTTAACCGTGTCGTTCATGAGATGGTTTTTCTCCTCATCAAGCGATAGAATATTAACAGGTACTGTTCTTCGCTTTAATAGTATTCATCGAAGAAGGCGTGATATTCCGCATGGCATTATATTACGTAGTAGGCACGAATATACTCTTGTTGAATAACTTTAGAGTCATTCCTTGTACATCTATATATTATCCTGCAAGCCACCTAAAGGGTGTTTGGTTATCAGTCACAAACACTCGCTTCATTGTACAAGTAATTCTACCCTACATTCACTACGATATAGGTATGCTCTGATTAGGCCACACCTCGAATACGCCGCAAGCATTTGGGACCCTGGTCATAAAAAATTAACACAAAAAATTAATAAAATACAAAGGAAAGCAGCGAGTTTCGTTAAAAACTGCTACGAGCGTACATATAGCGTGTCGCAACTTTTAGAGGATTAAGTTGGGAGCCCCTAGAGGCTCGGAGGCTACACGCTAGGCTTAGGTTGCTTGAGAAATTCAGAACTGATATTTTTCCGAGCGACACAGAGAATATTATCATGATACTTCACTACATCTCTATGTCTGACAGATGCGACAAAATAAGAGAGATGCATTTCCGAACAGATAGTTACAAAAATTCCTTCTTTTATGCGCGAAATAAGTGACCACAATAAAAATTGAACTCCACTAAATACACTCCCATAATACACGTAGACCATTTCACCTCCCAAAACCTTACATCTTTACACGTTTTGTGACCTAACATTCCGTGCCACATGTCTGTGCGGCGGCCTCCAGGGTAGCATGTAGATGTACCCTCGGGTTCATTGGAGATATTTTTTTCAAAACTCGGACTAGCGGAATTCATTCTTTTACGCGCGAAATAAGTGACCACAATAAAAATAGAACTCCACTAAATACACTCCCATAATACACGTAGACCATTTCGCCTCCCAAAACCTTACATCTTTACACGTTTTGTGACCTAACATTCCGTGCCACACCTCCATGCTGCGGCTCGCAGGGTATTGTGCAGATGTAGATAGGCACGCTACCAATTCTACTGAAGCTATTGGAATTGATGTATATTGGAACCAGGTAAACAATTCAAAAAAGCCATTCAAGTGTCATGCGAAACGCGATGGTATTAGTTCGTGGAAGATTAAGAACAAGCAAATTATATCAATATGTATATTAATATGAAACAGGCAATATTAGTATTTAATATACTTCTACCGAAGCATGTCGGAGTTCATAAGATATTAAAGCAAATAAGTAGGTTCGGAAATTACCAAAATATCCATCTCTGTTTATATCTCAATGGTGGAGCCATCACCGCCAAAATTGCCGTCAATGGTTTGTAAGCCGAACCTAATAACCGTATCGGTCTTGCAGGTGGCTGTGTTCATTTGAAAAGTAAACAGCATTTATTTTTTCGGCACACTCTCTCAACATACTCAAAGGCGTCAAGCATGACCAAGGTCATGAGATAAAAATTGAGAAAACAATTGAAAATACAATTTTGTAATGTGCATACTTGCGTAATTAACTTTAATTATGTAGTCATAACCTTCTTATTTAGTTCATACTAACTTTCCAATGCGACAGAGAGGTCTAAGATCGTGAATGCTATCATAATTATTTTATTTACACAACAACACAAGAAGTGCTGTAGAGCCTGTATTAATATCCCAGTAAAAGATATATGGCGTATCAAAATCGGCCATTTCCATATCTTCTACCTCATTTCCTGTGCGCGGCCACATTTCGGTAGATAAAGGAAGTGCGTAGCCGTCCTTATGAATATTGGTGTAAGAGGTTTATGTTTCCTAGCTCGTAAAACAAGGTCCGCAGGGCTACAAAACTGTTGGATGTTCTCTCTTACGCACAATTTTTATGGGCCGATTCATCTTACCCTCAGGGTTTTAGGTACTCTATGTTCAAGGGCTTTAACACAAGGAGTTGATCTTAGTTATAAGTTTTAACCTCTTAAGCATATAAGGTAGTTTAAGCAAAATATAACTTCACCTATAAATCATTGGATTTGGTCTCATTTTAAAGAAAACTATCTGAACTACCTTCCGAGAAATTTGACGAAATATACCAACCCTTTTACATATGAAACGGTACTTTTATGAATTCCTAGATGACCATTTTTAAATAATGAGAAACTTATAACATCAAAATCTCATAAAAAATTAACAGTGTGTACTTTGAATGTTTTCTCAGCTATTTTTGAAAATGAATCATAATGTTACCGCAGCAATTTTTCAGGATCGCAAATTATCTTCCGTCGTAAAGAAGTTTAACACATACCGCGTGCAGAAAATGAGTCATGTCAAAGACAGATATTTTCATTAAATTACTTAGAATTTCAGTCATATTATAGTGTATTATTGCATCATTAATAATGCAGTGTTTAATCCATGCTCCCTAAAGCTACTGATATTGTCACTGTCAGAGCTTTCATCCTACACTGATGTGATTTTGAGTCGTTTATATACCCTACACCACTACGTGGGTAGGTAATATTGACTTAGTCACAGCAGAAATGAAACGCATTGAAGGAGGCGTGGCAGGTATGCAAAAGTATATATAGAAATGATCAGCATCACCTTACGAGTACATCTAGCTATGTCCGTCTGTCTGTCCGTCTCTTCGCAAGATAACTGCCGTAAAAATTGATATGTCGAGCTGAAATTTGGGTCATTAGCCTCTAGTAGTTCAAAAACGGCACAGTTTTAAAATGGTTTGGATCGGACCAAAACCACGTTTTTTAAAATAACAAAATGAAAGTGGTGTGCGGTATGTAAGCTTCGACAAGGCCGAACATAAAAATTTTTACTAGTTATATTTCTCTCCACACACTTTTTAACCTTATATCGGATGTAAGGAGAGTTTTCTAGATTAATTGGGGACGTAATTTAAGATGATATTCTACGATCAACTCCCTGGAACCAAATGGGAAATGTGAGGCAATAAAGCCTATTCATCCTCTTTATGTTATATGTATTCTCCCGCATCTAAATTTGCAATATTTCTATGCCTATCCTGTCTTTGCCATGTTTCGTGTGACCAAATTATTGATGCTTTGTGAATGTAAAATCGAACAATGGTTCTTTTTCGGTGTTCAGTATATCGACCTGAACTATTCAAGAGGCTAGATTTCGTTAAGGGAAGGTCGGAAAGCTAATACATGTTGCTCTTTGCAAACATTTTGAAAAAAATATATCCCACTATCTGGGCTATAAACAATCCATATTGGTCAAAAACTACATCGATACCTCTTAAAATAACATATAAATCAAATCTATTTCACCACTTTCATTGCCTCATAATAATAACCCCTTCTCTGTTTTGTTTAGTTCTATATCTATCGTCTTCCTCCTGCATTGGTCCAAAATTTATAATTTAAAATTTTTTCCTTTCGAATTTTTCATGTTTTCTTTTTCAAGTTTGGATTTTTTTTGAGAATTCTGAAGCGTTGTAGTATCTTTTGTGCCAAAAACATCTATTGTCCGCAAAGTTTCTGGTAGTATTGCTCCTTCAAATACTAAGTGACCATTCAAGTCAATTTAATGATTCACAATGATATTTATTGCTCAATGATTTAAACTGTCAATCGTTCTCGCAATTTTCGCCAATTCTTTCCCGTAACTAGCTCTTGAGTGTCAGACAAAATCCCTCACCTCACACCCGCATGGAAAGAGGCGATCCTTTGACTGAGGCTGCGCGGCTCGAGTCAAAGAACACGGTGACATGACAGCCCGTCGAGATGGCGTCAAAACCTTCATCCTTAAAAGCTCGATACTTTGATCTCATCAGTCTCCCATACTCGCTTCCCTTCGCCGGCTTCCCCCCTCTGCTTCATCAGCCTGCGTCCATCATCGTACCAAAATCCCCTTAGTGTGAGCCGGCCGTATAAAAAAAAGGAAGAAAATAAATGATATTGCATCGTTTATCTATTTACAGTGCTGTCTGATCTCAACGGGTGCCACGTTTAATGTGCCCGTGGACAGGTTTATGGGAATATTTGTTAGAGGCGTGAAAAGATTCTGCCCGGCCAATGCAAGGTAGCTTCGCTCGAATGCCTCTCTACACATGCCGGCCTTCCACTTGTTATTTGTTTTCTTATTTCCTCGCCGCGAATAAAAAAATGATAAATTTTTTTCACCTCCCGTGGGGTTGCACCGCGGGAGATCATGTCGTTTTTATCGCCATCTGCTCTCCTTTTCTTGGACCGGGGCGATAGGTTTTCGCCTCGATGCGATCGCGTGTTTTCGTTTTGTTTTTCAGGCTTCCCACATTCCCGCTGTCTAAAAAAGCCTTAATTTATTTTAGCCTCTCTTGTGTGCTCTCACAATGACAGTCTATTCCGTCATTCTAGCCGTTCTAGTCTTAATTTGACGGATAAAATGGATTGGGCCCTTACTCGTCAGGATCAAGCGAGCATTGAATAGTTTGTTGTACACAACAAAATGTTTTACTGACGTATAATGATTTATCTCCGATTTGTTTTTACTTAAGGAAACCTTTTTCGGCTTCACTGCGTTTTTATTTTAGTGATATTGCGTCGTATCAAGGCTTCCTAATATAGCGAAACGGGTATGTTCTAGCCGTACAAAAATTCTGAAAGCAGGTTAACCATCAAGTTCCAATTATAGCTTTCCACATATTCAAATTTTTGCTCCTTTAATGGGCAATTCGTCAAGAAGAATTTACATTTACATATTCATGTAAATATTTATTCGTTTATTCAATAACGGAAGACAAATCTCGGGGAAAGACGCATATAAAACAAGAAATATTTCACCCGAAAAGCCCAACAATACCTCAGAATATATATTAGTATTAAATTTGGATAATAAATTTACAGCATTGTTTTTTTAAGAAGAGAAATGGTTGCTTTCGTTACTTTAAGTTTCTTAGTCGTTTGTACGGAGGCGCGGCTTTTTCCCTCTTAGCATAGCGAAACGCTTATGTCCCGGCAGTCCGATATTTCTGTAAATGGGTGATCCCTTAACTTTAGATTTTATTTTACCTCCGATTAGTTTGGCAATTCCCCTTTCTCGCCTTTTTCAAGGCCTTTGTTTCCATTTTGTTACCGAAGGAGAAATTGGCAATGTAAATCTGCCCCAGAATCACCATTTATAAGAATTTAAAAGATACCTAAGTACATAACAGAAGTATGACGGTAAAACTGTGGTTTCAATGAAAAAACTGAATAACATATAAGTTTATACGTATTTAAAACTGCAATTAATTTACGTGTATTTACATACGTATGCTTATGTGTGTTACTATAAGTTATGTGAACAATATTAAGATGTATACCAATGTTTAAGAACATTAAAATGTTGATCATATTTCATGAGAACGATATTTATTACAACTTAGGTTTCCTTTGACACAGCCCCACCTGCTGACACTGTAATAATCGAAACCTAGGTTGTTTTAAGTATTTAACTGATGGAATTTGCTCTGTATTAACATTTATCAGTTTAAGTTGTATACTCTTACCTACATGTATTAGGAATTGATTGTAAATTAAATTATGCCTATCAGTATTTAAAATTTTGAATTTTATATATTGGTGAAACTACAATTATTCTCTGTACCTATTTAGAAATCTAAGATGATCAATATACAATAAAAACGGTAAAAACTGGGTGTATGAGTTGAACTATACTGAAGCAAATCCTCTTCTATTGATCTGAGTAAGGGATAACGTTCTTGGTATCATGGAAATGATTTGCCATAAGTCTTCGCTAGTATATTAAAGGTACCTTGTGCATTGGCCCACTCTAAACTCTATGTTGTTTTACAAGAAAGACAGAGATTTTACTCTACGGATTGATCTAAAAAATAAGCTTTTCCGCTAAGGTAAGTCGACCTGAATAAAGACACAATGCTCTGTGATAATGTATCAGCTCCCACGGGGAGAAACAATAGAAATGCCCTGATATCGCTTCTTCATTTTTTGCCGAAATGTTTTAAATTTTCGGCAAAAATCGAAAAATATTGAATGCTTTCTGTGCGTAATGAGGAAAATTCATGATATAAGCGTAAATAGAGGAAATAAACTAACTGAAATCCATGGTCAATTTTTGGCTTTAGATTAATCCATGGGTTTATGAGGTAACTCATTTGGGGCAGTTCCTAAATTTTTATCATTAGGACCGTTGCTCAGCATAATTACACTGCCAGAGCCATCCAGTAACAGCCAGTTGTGCTGATAAAGTTACGGGATCCAACGGAATCAGTTTCATTCTCATGACGAAGTGAAACAGTTGCAGTTTGCATTAATAGAATAATTTCCTATTGCCCTTTTAAAACTGTTGTATTTTGAATCACTTATTATAAAATACATGTTTTAGGTATCCTATTTTTGCTTAGTTTTATGAAGCGATTCTCAAATAATCGCAGTTTTATTAACCGAGGACGGTCTTGTAGCGATATCTGCCATAGCTTGAAATTTTCATGTATACTGGGTGGTGTAAGGTGTTCATTGATATTCGAGAATGCTCAGTTACAAATTACTTTTCACAATTTCCTTGCAAGTGTTTCAGAGTTTGTTTACGCTTAAAATGTGCTACACAAATAAAGGAAATTGAAAATTGTACTTGAAGAAATCTTTACCATGGCGATGGCTGATCCGCAAAATCTTTATTATCTATAAATACAGTATCATTTGAGATTACCACATATAATAACAAATATTGCCTACAGTAAATACATACTTTACCAAAAGTACATCAATTATTTGAATAAATGTTATTATTTCTGTGGGAAATGTGATTCAGAAATATTTGAAAGATAGTCATGTCAGACAATAAGGTCTTTAACTGGTTTCTTGATTTGATGAACCGGAAGATTTATTGATAAGAAGAAGCTTAATATGACCTTCCAGTATCGTGATGAAAGGCTACCTTCAGTTTTTTTCGTAATGGCCTGGCGTCCAGGTGCCGCGTAGCACGAAAAGAGTCGGCTAGATACCCGACTCTCCCTTTATTGCTTTATCGTGATTTATTTTGGTTTCTAGGGTGATGATCTCAGAATACCATGCATCACCCTGTAAACTTTCACTTGGGGAAAGCCGAGATGCCGGAAAAGTATTTAGCTGGGTGGTTTAATATCTCTCCGGAAATTAAGTTTCGTGGAAATAAATCATTCGTGGATATATTCTTTCCTTTAATTGAACGAATGGTGTTATTAATTTGCTGTTTTGGCTGACTTTTTCTGGGGAAAATGTAGTCGGAGCCAGTGATCATTCAAACGACATTAAGACGCAAGGATTAATCTTTGTGATTTATTTCGGTGCCCATTTCAATGGAAACTATTAAGATTCCTTCGTAAAGGAGACCATTCCTTATCTTGCCAATTACCTAATATTTACCGTTGGTATTCTGAATCAACTCTCCTGAAAGTGAAACATTTCGATGAAAGGTAAAATTATACCATTCAATTTGAAATATTTTTACATTGCAGGTTGAATATACGGTCGAAATAGGTGGTTTCTGTTGCAATATTACTACAAGAGAATATCAAACCTATCATTATCCTTTACCTTTCTCGACTTACTTCCATGAATATTGCTTTATCCATGTATGCCTCAAAGTGTGTTTCATTACCTGAAGACTGAATACTCCTCTTCAGATAGTTACTTGTAAAGTGGAATACGCTTTAATATGCCCATGTTGACCATTATCACCATCAACTGGTATTCTGCCTACTGGCAGGTCCCATACACCAAAGCTGTCTACAATTCAGTCTGTCCCTGGCCTCTTCCTCGGTTTCCTTACGACTTCTTTTTATCTTCACTTCGTCTGTCATTTTCAGCCTCCTTTTTTTCTCTTCTGCTTTCTACCTCCACTATTCCCTCGACTGCTGCATTTAAAATCCCCTATCCTCTTAGAATATGCCTATCCAGTTTCCTTTTCTCTTCTGTATTATTTTAGTAGAGTAGTGTTCTTTCTCTCTAACTCTTCCTAGCATCTTCTCATTTCTTACTCAATCCACCCATTTCGCTCTCTCCAGCCTCCTCCACACCCACATCTCAAAAGCATTGATCATATCCTTCTCTCTTCTCCTCAAGGTCCACGTTTCGCATCCACACAACATAGCGCTCAACACACAACATTTCACCAGTATCTCTCTCCGTTCTAGGTCCATTCCGCTGCATAACACGTTTCTCTTCTTATTAAATGCTTGCTTTCCCATACCTATTCTTTACTTAATCTCTGCCTCACTCTTCCAATCTAACGTCAGCATGTCCCCCAGATACCCAGGTACTCTGCACCTTCAAACCTGCTCTATTCTTCCCTTATTTGTCATAAAATTCACATTTCCTCCATTATGCATTCTCATAATTTTCATTTTCCCAGCATTTATTTTCATTCCAGTCTTTTATTCCTGCATCTAAACTTTTGATTATTCCTTGAAGTGTATTGTAGCAGTAGCATTGTTTTTGTACTATCATATTACAAAAATATTTTGTCCAAAATAAATTGGTATCTTTGAAGACAATGAAATTATGGGAAATATAGAGATTGAATGTGTCAAAAATACTCAATTTTCTATTCGTAGTAAAACTATCAAAGTTCATACTCCTGAACACCTAGGTGAATTTTCGAGTTCCACAAAAATGGCAAGCAATGGCAATGGAGAAATTGGATAACATTGTTACATTCTCAATTCTTAGTATAATATAAAAGACATAGCGACATAAGACATTCTTAATCAGTTAGAATTATGGCCTATCATATATGAAGAGTTAATATTATTCATTGTATCATCACCAAACATAACTGTAGCTCACGGATGCTAGCGTAGAGGTTTGCGTCAAGTAAATACATGCTTGAATAAATATTATATTTTGTCCCTCCTTTAAAGCGTAACTATAATCTGTGAATTATTTAGTAGGAGTATTTTAATTCACTATGTAAAGTGAATGAGTGAAGGTGTGAGTAAACAAATTAGTCCAAAGGGAATCAGGGTAATTTAAAGGTTAATTCGTTAATTTTTGTGTGCAATATGATATTTTTTCTTCAATGAAAGCCTCAAATTTTGTGAAAGGCACATATTTAGGGATGCATCTTATAATCTCTCAAATATCAGCCAAAAGTTTCTTCAGCGACCCATTAATTTGTTTCCATGGCGCCATTAATCCTCATTTGCATTGCTCACTTCTGGGAAAGTAGCAGTGGAAACGAGCGAATCCCATTAAGAAAAAAATAAATATTCCTAGCACCAGGCTACCGCTTTCACTTAAGTTGTGAAGCATACCTAATTCTTCAAAGCGTTTCTCAGAACGAAGACCACGAAACCCAATTGAAAGAGACTAAAAAGAAATTTTATGGCGTCTAGACATGCAAGAGCGATTTTTAATACCATTGGATGAGTTTTATACATTTTTATAGTGTTGAATTAAATACATGTATGGCCATCCTTTCATCTCATTTTAGGAACTCAGTAAACATATTAGCAAGAAGAGAAGAAAGCTACTGGCCTTTCTCGTATAATTTGATGAGTGGGTATTGATCATTAGCCTGGAAAAGAATTCGAACTATCTCTTTGTCATAATCCCTCCTGTCTCGTGTGCGTACGACTGACCGATACACACGCCTTTCAGCACTAATTTTTCGAAATGAACGCAAATGACTGTATGTACTTACACTTTACACTTTATTCCGGTTCATTTTTTCCTGGTCAGTTACTAGCCCTTCTCTACTATTAATATCCAGTGATCTGCGGTAATCCTTTTCTATGGAAATACATCTTCAATACACATAAAGAAAAATACCATGGTGTTATATTTTTCTTCCTCGTTGCAATTTTTATTTCTCATTCGGCATACATCAGTCTTTGTGTACGGAGAAACTGGTAGCTTGGGTAAAACTTAACGCTAGAAGTTCCGGACCTACATCCTCATACCGACAAGGCATACACTTATTCAGGGGCCAATTTGACCCCCATAAATAATTTATTGACGAAAGGAAAATTGACGTTTTTACTTAAAGTTATATGGATATTGTTCCTAAAATCTCTTTTTTATTAATTTAGATTACTTTACGAGCATAGTGGTTTAAACTAATATACTATAATTTGCTATTTCAACATGATGGTATGAACTATTACCACGCAAAAATAATAGCCAAGGAAAACAGGTACTTCCCGAGAATAATAAGAGAGGCTATAGAAATCGTAAAAACACCAAAGAATTTTAACATAGAAGATGGATACCCATTGCACTGCGCTTGGAAGAGAGTAGTAATATCCCCGCGCAAACGCGACGCTGCTCCTTGATTGGCCGGAGCATTGATCGCTTTTTGGCGCCTAACTAGGCCTATATAAGGACGGGCCAAAACCATCTCGCCATCCTTCACCTGAGGACGCCAGCAGGCTAGCCGGCGAAACTGTTGTGCTGAATGACAACTGACGCGGATGCAACCCGAGAAATGTTGAAATCATTTGATCAACGCCGCGGAAACCTGCGAACTAACTATTACCGCAGTTTACCAGAAAAACCTAATGAAGATAAAAATATTACCCACGAAATACAAATAAACTCCATTACATAAGGGAAAAACTCAAAACAGTCGGGAGAGATAGCCTCGGGTCAAAATGACCCCTCGTGTACTAACAGGTCGAGGAAATTTGTATTTAAATATAATGGTGCTATGAGGTTCTTATTTTCTCATTGTATTCTTCTGCTAAAAAAATAAAAGTCAATTCAATTCTCCTATTCAAAGTAATATAATATTTGATATTCAAAAGAAAATCAACTAGCGCGTATTTTGAACTTGGTGAATTGTTTTTCGGGCGAAATTTACGACGACAGAGCAGTCGAGAGAATACATACATACATACCCATCACGCCGTTCCCTTCCAGGGTAGGCACAGTCAAAATATTTCCCTCGTTAATACATAATTGCACACCTGACTCTGCTTCAATAATTTCCTCCATTCTAACCTATCCTTGCAAACCTCTTTAGCCTCATTTACCCCCATACACTGTTTCATACACGTCCTCCTGTTTATAAGACTCCTAATATTCTTCCACCTAAGAATTTCCTCTACTACATTCAACCACAACTTTCTCGGCCTACCTCTACCTCTCACACAATTCATTTTACTCTCATGTATCTGTTTCGTTATTCGACTCTCATTCATTCTCTCAACATGGCCAAACAAACGAAGCACTCTCCTTTCATACTCGTCCATTACTGGAGCATCTAAACCACATTCATTCATGACCCACTCGTTCCTGACCCTATCCATCCTACTTTTGCCGCAAATACTCCTCAGGTAACTCATACCCACAGCGTTTAGTCTACTCTTATGTCTATCCTGACATACCCATGTATAAGACCATATAGCAAAGTGGGAAGAAGTACACTTTTGTACACGGCAATTTTCGCTTCCTTAGACAAGCACTCATTCCTTGATATGCTTCACATGCTACCGACCACCTTCCTTCCAGCATTCGCACGTCTCTTTATCTCCTCATCTATTCTTCCATCTTTCGCATACATCTTACCTAAGTACACGAAATCATCCACTTGTTCAATTACTTCACCATTCGCCCTAATCATACAGTTATTCTCCCCATTCCCATATGTCGAGAGAAAGTAATTAAATATCCTGATGTTCCACACTCTTTTATCTTATTAGTAATAAGCAAATACTTATCAAATCGTTGCCGTCGAGTACAATAATCATTAATAACCGGAAATACGTACTGTAAGTTACGATGAATATTATTAACGTCAACGACCGGTATGTTACCATGAAGTTTCGTTAAAATATGACGTTGTAACTCCATTAATAGTGGTTCAATAAAGATAAAACCAAATTAACGTGATATTTTGGAATGTTAGGTTTATTAATTGGTACCATTTAGAGCTCATCCTTCAAGAAAAACGGCGAAATAAAATTACCGAACACTCGCATTCGCTTGGGATATTTTAAGGAACGTAGGGACATTAAATTACTTTTTAGCACATATTAAACCATTTGTGTTAACCCAAACACATTGCAGTAACTTTTAAATAGAATATATTGCAAGCTGAATGCCCCAAATATATCGTAATCATCAAAATACAAGTTTAGCATGGTCTTCATTAGGCCCGCCATTTTTTTTGGACTCTTACAAATATTCGGTTAGGTATATTTGAGTAACCCATCCGCCTGGTGAAAATAGTCACGTAATCTGTAACTTGTAGCCCTGAGAAACAGCCCCCTGGTGGGGAAGGAGCTAACACTTGAGGACACTAAGGACCGGACAGAATGGAGAATGAGAGTAAGGAACAGCGACCCCTGGTCTCTAGGGATTGAGCTGTAGAGAAAGAGGAAGACATGTAGGCTAAACTTCGTGGAAATCTGTGCACACACGACATGTGCCCAAACCACCTTAATAAATGAGCACAGCGCATCATAGTTAATGAAAATCTCTCATCTAGTGAGGAATCTCTAACGTATCCGTCAATCTAAAGAGGTGGTAAACCTGGATATTGCCTCGGGAATATGTAAACATTTCTTGGGGTAACTGCACACTGGGGTCCTTTCAAAACCCATGCCCTTCTTTACGCAGACGACTGAAAGATATCGACAACTTCTTTGACTGCCATTACCACCAAGTTGCCTTGAATAAGATGTGTGATTGCTGCAACGCCAGGCAGATAAATTTAAATCCCAGCAAATCTAAAGTCATGACCAATGACCATTTCCCTTAAGAGAAATCCCCTATAAATTTCAAATAAACAATCAACTCCAACCCATTGACCAGAGTTTCATCAGTGAACGATCTTGGAGTAATATCGGACCAGAAATTTCTCTATGCCAGCCTCATCCATACCATAAAGAGTAAAGCCGTTTCTCTTAAGCCTACTAATCCGTTACACAGAAATAAGAGATCCCAGAGAGTTACAGATATATTTCGCATCTATTGTTCTACCTATTCTCTCCTACTGTTTCCCTACATGATCAATGTCAGCCCCAGCTAATGTTAAATCCCTGCAACATATCACTAACTTCTTGCCAAATCTCCGCTACCTCCCTTTGATGATGTCTTGTCCTCACTGTCCGTTAATAAACTTGATAATATCGTGCTTATAACTGTTCTTATGCTTATCCATTGCACGCTTAACTCAACCATTGACTGCCACGACCTTGTTTCCTTGATACATTTTAGAATACCCACCTGACACACCAGGACTCATTGCTCCCTACTACCAGATTATGAATTATTAAGCGCTTCCTCATGTTTCGCCTCTCTTTTCTTAATTCCCTTCCTGAGAACATCGACCCTTTCACCTTATCTTCCAGAGTCTTCGCTAATCTAGCCATATGTCATTCCCGAAAAAAGGAATTTTTACTATCTCCTCATGTTGGGTTATTATTTACCTTCCTTCTTGTTACCTTCCTTTACCTCCTTGTTACATTGTTACTTGTTATGTTACCTTCTTCTTTTTATGATTTTACGCTTTTGCCCTTTTTCGTTTGTTGTACGCTCTCTGTAAAATGGCTCCATGCTGTATGTGATCTTTTTGTCAAATAAATAAAGAGAAATATTTAGCTGTCACAGCCCTTGATGCCATTTGTCTCACAGTGGGGGAACGACGAAAAAAATAAGAGTGTAATAAAATGATTAAGAATTAAATTAAATAAGAAGAAGAAGAAAAAACTGAATGGGGAAAGCGTTGACGTGCCCGCCCACGATGACTCTCCCTGCTTCGTGTCCCAGAGACACTTAATTTAATCCGTGTTGTGCCTCCCTGCGAGTCGGCGTCGGACCGAAGGTGGGAAAAGGAAGAGAAAAAAAATACGAGGCTCTCTTCTTTTCGCTCTCGTAACCTCCTCCCACTTCTTCCTCTTTCTTTCCCCCCCCCCGACGCGTTTCCAGATGGCGCGGGTTAATGCAAATTAATTCCTTCGGACAGGTTGCTTAGAGACGAGACGGGAAGGAGGACGTGATACGTTTGATGTTTCGTATGCGGAGGACGCAAGTTTAAATTGACGCGATTACGTCTCATCCAGTTCGGCTTACATGTTTGCTCTTCATCCATCATGCGTAATGTAATCGGAGAGTTTGTTTTTTTTCTTTTTTTTAAGGCGGTGCATAAACGAATCTGGTCTCCGAAAGGAAACCCTTTGCTGGATTCACCGGTTCCTATGTTTTAGGGGTTTACGTATTTTCTGTGAAAAGCTCCGGTGGCCAAATGCCGCGAAATTTAATTTTTTTTAGAGACGAGAATTTATGAGGCAAATCATTGAGAAAAGATCTACATTACCAGTATTCATTTTTTTGCATTGACACTGCCTTTTTTGTCGGCTTTCGTTCCTAACGGGGCCTGCGGCTTATTCTCTCATTTATTTATTTGTTGAGAAAGATTGAATGTTCCTTGGATCCAGTTTTTTGTTCACCATATAGTCGCCAATTTTTACGGCAACACTCATTTCTGGAGAGGGTATGAATTCGGCTTTGTCCTTTTACTCCATCTAAAGGTCTTTTTCACCCCAGATTAGACGTCATCTTTGGTTGCTCAATCCTATGATTGGTTGACTGCAACCTCCACTCATCCCTATCTGTTGCTAGTTCCCTTGCATCCTGTTATCTCACCCTATGTACTGTCTTCTTCATTTGGTCCATGAACATGTTCTTGGGTCTTCCTTTGGAGACTTTTCCCTCTATTTTACCTTCAATTATATTTGTGTGTTCAATCAATCTAGTTCTTCTTTTCTGTATGGCGTTCCGTATGGTCTTTTCCTCTTCTACTTTCCTGTACACTTCATCATTATTATTTTGTTCACCGTATAGTCCCCAATTTTTACGGCAACACTCATTTCTGGAGAGGGTATGAATTCGGCTTTGTCCTTGTACTCCATCTAAAGGTCTTTTTCACCCCAGATTAAACGTCATCTTTCGTTGCTCAATCCTAAGATTAGTTGACTGCAATCTTCACTCTTCCCTATCTGTTGCCAGTTCCCTTGAGTCCTGTTATCTCACCCTATGTACTTTCTTCTTCATTTGGTCCATGAACTTATTCTTGGGTCTTCCTTTTGGGACTTTTCCCTATATTTTACCTTCAATTATATTTGTGTGTTCAATCAATCTAGTTCTTCTTTTCTGTATGGCGTTCCGTATGGTCTTTTCCTCTTCTACTTTCCTGTACACTTCATCATTATTATTTTGTTCACCGTATAGTCCCCAATTTTTACGGCAACACTCATTTCTGGAGAGGGTATGAATTCGGCTTTGTCCTTGTACTCCATCTAAAGGTCTTTTTCACCCCAGATTAGACGTCATCTTTCGTTGCTCAATCCTAAGATTAGTTGACTGCAACCTTCACTCTTCCCTATCTGTTGCCAGTTCCCTTGAGTCCTGTTATCTCACCCTATGTACTGTCTTCTTCATTTGGTCCATGAACTTATTCTTGGGTCTTCCTTTTGGGACTTTTCCCTATATTTTACCTTCAATTATATTTGTGTGTTCAATCAATCTAGTTCTTCTTTTCTGTATGGCGTTCCGTATGGTCTTTTCCTCTTCTACTTTCCTGTACACTTCATCATTATTATTTTGTTCACCGTATAGTCCCCAATTTTTACGGCAACACTCATTTCTGGAGAGGGTATGAATTCGGCTTTGTCCTTGTACTCCATCTAAAGGTCTTTTTCACCCCAGATTAGACGTCATCTTTCGTTGCTCAATCCTAAGATTAGTTGACTGCAACCTTCACTCTTCCCTATCTGTTGCCAGTTCCCTTGAGTCCTGTTATCTCACCCTATGTACTGTCTTCTTCATTTGGTCCATGAACTTATTCTTGGGTCTTCCTTTTGGGACTTTTCCCTATATTTTACCTTCAATTATATTTGTGTGTTCAATCAATCTAGTTCTTCTTTTCTGCATGGTGTTCCATATGGTTTTTTCCTTTTCTACTTTCCTGTACACTTCATCATTTATTATTTTGCCCGTCCATTTTATCTTCAGCATCCTCCTCCAGCAACAGGTTTCAATGGCTTCTAGTCGGTTCTGGTCAGCTTCTCCAATGTCCCATGCCTCCGGTCCATAGACTGCCGCGCTCCACATGAATGTTTTCACTTAATGTTTTCTGGTTTTTTGCCCTATCTTCTTTGAGCACAGCAGCGGTTTCCATAGACGCCTAATAAGCTTTGGCTGTTCTCCGCTTGATGCCAATTGTACAGTTTTTAGTCGTTTCAATTATTATATATTATCATGAGTAATTATTATTTTTTCTAATGACCATAATCTTTACCACAGTCGAGATATTCATGCCTTCTACGCATAATACACTAATATATTTACTATAAAGTTCAACTATACATCCTCTGAGAAACCTAATTCAAGGTCTTCCTGTTTCAGTACGTGTTTGACCCATGGTGGTGGGTTTGGGGATTTAGAAATGGGTTAATTACGGTGTTGAGGATTCGCGTCAGTGGCTTTGATGTGTGCCCCGGATAATTCTTATCATAATTTCGATTTAGGCCGTATTAATATTTTTTAGAGACTATTTTTGGTTATTATTCAGAAATATATATCTCATTTAAGCACCGGAACTACTATATCACGTTTCGTCTTACATGGAAAAAATTTTATCCTCAATATGTCAATCGACCAAGTTAATAATCCCATGGTAGAGCCTGAGTATTGTTTATGAAGTGGATGCGGAGTGATAGCTTGTGCTTAGCCAAAACTACACTTAGAGTAGATGCCATTTAAAAAAACTGCATTCTTATTCATTCATTTCTATTATTCAACATTATGGAACTTCAAAAGCAATTTAAACCGAAAACAATTAAAATCTGGCAATAAGTTGGCTTCTGATATAACAGAAAACATTTTGGGTCATGTTAATAAGAGTTAGCATGGTACAAGTGTGAACAAGGAATAAAGGAAAACACAGTTGGGGGTAACGAATAGTATTATACAGGATGAAGCTAAATTAATTAGATTCCGGAGACTCTTCAATTGGTTCTGAAAAAAGGAAAAAACAATAAAACACGGAAGGAAGGGAGAAGAAACAAACCGAGCGAATGGATGAAGAAGTGGAAGCTAAGAAGCGTAAAAACGCGTGGATTTCTTTATGTGATAAGATAGCCAACATTTGCTAAAAGAAGCAAGATCTTTCTGTTTGAGGCTTTCGCAGCGCTGGATTGCAGTTCTCTCCGTTGTTTTCGGGTTAGCTGCATCAAGTTTTATTCAGATGACGTTTCGTGGCCTATGCTGGCCACATCTTCAGATCAGGTCTGAGTGAAATCCACGCTTTTTTATGCTTCTTAGCTTCCACTTCTTCATCCATTCGCTCGGTTTGTTTCTTCTCCCTTTCTTCCGTGTTTTATTGATTTTTCCTTTTTTCAGAACCTATTGAAGAACCGTCATCTGAATAAAACTTGACGCAGCTAACCCGAAAACAATGGAGAGAACTGCAGAAGAAAGATCCTTCGCTGGGAATATGAAGCACTTGAAATTATCAGCCCTCAGCGATAGCGAAATTTTGACAGCAGAGCCTAGCAATAACGTTAATTTATGTGTTAAGGAATAATGATGAATTGTTATGATGGCGCGATGTTGTTTATGTTCAACATTTTAATCTTCTCTGCTTCGGGGTACCCGTTGCAAATCGTGGTACGATTTATTTACGTTATCATCCGGAAAAATGAGAAAAAACAAAAATAGGGTACTGAATTAAGAGTTGGAAACTTGTTGGAAATAGATTTTGAACGAAATAAACAGTTTACATTTAACAATCATCTATGAAATGAAGGAAATCGACGCATGTACAAATTCGCTGTCGATAGTTCTTTTTTCATTACATCTTTGACTGAGGAATTCTTGTCAAATGGAAGTCACGCCTCAGACCGTTTACTTAGAACAATCATCGTCAATACAATTGAGACATCGTCCGTCACGTTCAGATTGAAAATTTGATATAAAATTTCGTATTAGCATTTTATTTAGGATGCATATCGTATTTATTTCAGTAAAAATGTTTTACTATATTATCTAAACAATTATATTTGTAACCTGGTATGTAAGTAGACCGCATATACCTCCTAGTGGTGGGTCGCAGGCTCCAGTATGCTGACTCACAAGGTAGTCCTTTCAGAAGGGATCCTAGCTCGAGTAGAATAGTGAAAACGAACCTAGAGTATTACTATGCATTGGTTTCTCTTGTGACCTACTGGCGAAAATTTGCCAAAACGACCGGTAGAGCGCCGTAACCATTAGCAGGGAAAGCTGCACTTGGTACGGATACTGCAAAGGCTAGTAACCTTGGACACACTCTTACAACTTACTCATAAGAGTCACAATGTAGCCTAGGACGGCCGAAGCCACGATAGGCTGCGGAAGCTGAATAAGGTTGGCCCATCAAGATATGGACTTAGCGATACGAACTTGACTATCGGGACTTGGAATTTATGTATGTGTATTTGCCAAAACCGTCGTCTTAAATTATAGCGATGATAAGACCCTTGCGGCTGGACAAAATCACCTCAAAATTCTTTTCTTTTTATTATTTTTTTTATTAAGCGTTGCGCTTAAAAAACTGGAAATATCGACGCTTATTTACACGAGAAGAAACTACGTGCACTGTGATCAGTTCACCTTTAATTAGTTTGGCCGTTCTGCCGTTCGCGGAAGGCAATCAAACACGGCTTAATGATCCTCGCTCGGTGAACCCATTACTCGGATAATCGATTACCCTGTTAAGCGTGTTTTAAGCTCTCTTCTCAAGGAGAAATTAACTCAGCACTATTGTATGCTTGCAGCGACGATACTAATCGTGTTACTTGATGCTTATGTAAAATTTTGGGAACCCTCAAGAGCTACGGAATGCTATTCAATACTGTACTAGAAACATACTGATAAAAATTTATTTTTTTATCATAATTCACGGCGGTTGTGCGGAGGAAATAATTAAAATACCATTCCAAGTTTTATTTTATACAATTTATCAACCTACAGCCTGTATGAATGTCTACTGGCAGAATAATTCTTCCCATACTTACTCTTGTTGCACTCGATTCAAAGAAAATTCTTCATGGTAATTGCTATCACTTTCACAAGTTTATGATATTTTTACGTTTTATTAATAAGCATACGGTTCTTCATTTTCCGAGTAAAATTGAAACGTTTCTAAGGTGACTTTGTCCTCAGAGAGGTTTCAATTAAACTGCTCTCTCCATGCTCGTCTATCCTGTGCTGCCTCTCTCAGCTCTTAGTAACTCTTTTCATTCATTATATCAGTCAACATATTTTTTTTCATCTTCTTTTATTTACATTTATTTATATATAAATATTATATCGCTTCTGTCAAACGTAGAGATGTAGTTAGGCGTTATGATGATATTCTCTGCTTCGCTCTGAAACACACCAATTCTGAATTTCTCAAACAAGATAAGCCTAGCGCGTAGCCTCCGAGTGTATAGGGACTCCCACGTTAAGCCCTCTAAAAGTTGTGAGTGGCTATATGTTCGCTCGTAGCAGTTATTAATGAAGCGTGAACTTTTTGTATTTTGTTAATTTTTTCGTTAAAGGTTGGTAATATTTTGTTTTTAATTCTTAAGCTGGTGAAATACACTAATTTCATTTGTGGTTTATTTGGTATATTTGTTTGTTCCCGAGTACCTCTTATTTTCGGAGAGAATTTGTTTTAAGGGCATTTTCGGAGAGAGACCTCTACCCTCTCCCGTTGATGCTTCAAAATTTATGTCCAGTCTTCAGCACACTTCCAGTCCAGTTACAGTTCAGTTGGAGAATGTATCCACCGTAGTTACAGCGCAACTTTTATTCTCTGCGTACGTACACAATAATTCATCTCAACCCCTTAATTAAGGTCGCCAGGAAAAGGGCACTGGAGTTTAGCTTCAAATGAAACAGCCTACTGAGAAAAAGAACCAGTTGCGAGCACGATGAGAAAGAAATTAATCTCATTCTTTGAACAACTAATCAGAAAACCGCAAAACAGAATAAGCGAAAAAAATACAGAAAAACTATGGAATAGTAAGACCAGCATAAAATGGATTGCAGAAATTAAGGAAGATTCGACTGAATTACAATAGAAGACTTGAAAGAAAATACAGGCGCAATCATGAAACTCGAGGACAAACAGACAAGACTGCAAACCAAGATTTAAAAACAGAATAGGAAGGATGATCCCAAATGAAGGAAGAAAATTAGGATACAAGCGAATGAAAGGAACTGGGCCAACAGAAAACAGAATAATTCCATGAGATGACTGAAGTGGTCCAATGAAGGCCATAAAATAAAATAATAATAATAATATTTATAATATATTTAAAATAAATAAGTATTAATAATATTAATTATTTAATTTTTAAAAATTTTATATTATTTTATTTCATATGTTTTAATCCTTAAGCCGGTGAAATATACTTAATTCATTTGTGGTTTATTCGGTGTATTTGTTTGTTAATGATGGATCCCGTCCTTTCTTCATCGCCGCATATGCCCTACCCTACTTCATCTATTCCATAAACCAATTCTCCTTCCCCTTCATAGCTTACCCAACATACTCCAATATCCCTGTTATCATCTCTATTCCTTGACGGGATGCTTCTATCACTAACCCTATTCTCCTCCTTATGTCATTGATGCTATGTTCTATGTTTCTTTGCAATCAGAAGAGTATTGATACAAAATTATTCAGACAGTATGAAGCTTGAGAAAGGAGACCCAAAACGCTACATGTGACGCATACTAACCATATTCTGCAGCCAGATATTGACAAAGTGGCATCAAATAAATGTTCAACAGTGGATATCTTTGCAGAAACAGAAGGATTTATGGTTGGTATAAACAAAAGAAGAATAAATACAAGATAGAATAATTCGAACAAAAGACTACAGTTAATTCGTAATGAAAGAGCCAAATGTGAATGACAAACTCCTTAATAAAGGTCGCGACATACCAGCTTCTAATCAATGGGAGGAAAGGGAAAGTCCCGATTTCAAGTAGAGGTCTTTGCTGAGCGGTGATCTTCTCGCTACTCTCCTTCTCATCTCTCACTGGTGCCGCTGTGCCGTTCGCACAATACCAGGTCCCTTATCCAATGAGGGGAGAGATAGAGAGAGGCGGTGAATGGTTGCTTATACGAAGGGCAAGCCGCACAGGGAGGGAGGGTGGATTCAGACTCGGCGGCAACAATGGGGAGGAAGGGGGGAAGTGAACGGCGAGGAGTAGGAGGTGAATGTGATGCAAATTATTGCCCCGGGGCCCGAAGTCGGTCGAATGTTCTTGAGACAAAAGGAATGGACTCCTCAGCGGGAGGGAGAGGGAGTGGGCCTGACGAACGGGTGGGGATGTTTCGCACGGCTTAGGTCCGGAAAGGGAGGGAAGTAAGAAGTGGAACGGCAATTCAAAAAATGAATGGAGGAGTGTTTTTTTCGAAGTGGAACATTGAGTGTGCCAAAAATGGCGAAGGGAAATGAGGAGAAGGAAAGAGTGGAACATATTTGTCTCGAGCCTTGAGCGCTGCTGGGGGCTCGTTCCCCCTACGTTGATATAATAGTTGAAATTGGTCATTTCTGGTTCAACTTTATTAAAAATTTACCTGCCAAATGTTAATGGAAATCAATCTATTAATGGAAGGTATCGATGGGAGTGAATCTAGAAATGTGCATATGAAAACCAAGATTCGGTTAAATAAAACACTCATTCTTGCAGTACTGTATTACGGCTGTATATCTTGAACAATGGCAGTCAAATCTGCGGAGTTGTTTGACAGATTTGAGAGAAAATTATTTCGGAAAATATACGAGCCAGTAAAAATAGAAGAAACATGGAGAATATGACACAACAAAGAAATATATAACCTGTATGAAGAAGCCAGCATTTCCACCTACTGCAAACTGATGAGACTCCAATGGGCAGGGCCAGTCCTGCGGATGCCGGAGGAGAGGGCAACTAAGATAGTGTTCACTAAACAGATGATAAGGAAGAGACCAGGGGGAAAACTCCTGAGCTCGGTGGAAATGACGTCAGCAAGGATGCACATGATCTGTCGGATCAGGAATTGGAGAAGAGTGACAGAGGATAGAGAGGGATGGAGGAAGAAAATTGAGGAGGCCAAGGCCCGATTTGGGCTGTAGCGCCATCGATGAAGAAGAATTGATGGGAACGAATACTATTCCTCCATATTTTTAAATTATCAGGGCCCTGGAAACAAAATATTTACTCAATTACTGTCCGAAGTACGCACTCCATCGTTAAAAGCTAGTGTTCAATAATACTCGACTTAATTTTAAGAATGACGATCATCTTTTCGCTCTCTTTACCATCATCTCTTAGCCTCAATAATACGTACGAATATTTTCTCCAAATATTTATCTCAAAAATATGGATTTGTTCCTCGATAATATTAATATCTGGTATTAAAATAATGTTGTCATATTATTAATCCGCAGTTATGCTATCTTATGTTGTGTTACAGTATTATTGTATTATATCAATGTACGCATTTTCAATGTAAGATCGATGAGAAAAATTTGTGACTGGTTTGTTATTGTTTTATTCAGCGGTGTTAATGAAACGCTATTATGCTGAACATATATGTTTGCTTTACAAGGTTGTTTTTAATTTAGCAAACGGAAATGATTGCAATTGACGGAATGCAGTCTCCCCACAGGTCTGAGACCTTTGAGGCTTCGTAAATTTCCTGAAAATTGTAAAAAAATCTTTTTGTACACAAACTTGTAGAGTAATAATTGCATTATTATAATATAATTATTAAGTATCTTAATTCATTTAACTCAGAATACGCCCTACTTTTTGTAATGCATTCCACATTTGTGCATGTGCAAGTCCCCCTCTACTTCTCGCTATCCTTCCTTCATCGCAGCCTATGTCCTATCCTCCTTCATCTACTCCATATAACCTATTGCTCTTCTTCCACTTCCCGGCTTTCCCAACATCCTCCCAACTTTTTCTGCCTGCGACAAGCCCTTTGTCTCACATAACCTCATATGACCACTTACTTCCCCTCAAAATTTTCTTTAAAAGTATCCTTTTCTCAAGATAGTCAACTCACAATACCAAACACTTCCACGTTTGTCTCCCTCCACATTTGTAACTTCAACGTCCGCGCATGAGTTCACGTTTCAGCACTTTACAACGCTGCCTTTTATTTTAAACTCTTCTCCTGCATCTTCTTTTTGTCTTTGCTAAATACCTCCGTTATTATCTCTTTTCCTTGACGGAATGCTTCTATCACTTGCCCTATTCTCTTCCTTATTTCATTGATGCAATTGATTGGTCCAGATTGAACTAACTAATAACTTTGTCGATTGCACAACAAATTATCAAAACTATTTTTGCGTTTATCTCTCGCTGTATTTTTCCGCTTGCTCTGAAAGAGGCTTTAACGGGTATTGATCCGCAGCTGCTAGTTAGAACGTGAGAGTAGAAAGCAATAGCATTATCCAAGTTAAACGATCTTCCCAAAGATAATACGGCAGAATAAAAACCTGCGGGCCGAATGCTCCTTTGGAAGTGTTGTCGTCAGGCCATTAAATAAGTTCTTAAGGAAGGTGGTGCACCAGACAAGACTGCTTAAGTATCGTACATTCCTTCTGCAGACATGCTTGCTACCCTTGGGAGAAAATTATCGCGTAATTTCGAAACAATTTCGTCGGCTGGCGTCTTCTTAAACGCGGATCTCACTCTTTCCCTCTACAGTGTCTGCATTCTCCTCTCTACAGAATTAAATTCCTTTTCCTTTCGTATGTCGGACCTGGGAGAATTGTTTTTAGGCGTTGGCAATTAAAAAACAAGGACTAAAGAAGAAGGTAGATGGCATATCGTCTCACGAAAGTGAAGGCTGTTTTAATTTGAGGAAAATGGTCCGATTTATGTGGCTACCGAGCTCAAATTCCTCATGAATGAAATGGAATTATGTTGTGTCGGTTTTGCAAATTTTCCATTTTACATTCTTTCGAAGTAATACTACAATAAGATCTTGGCTGAACAGACAAAAGCCATGATATTCAAAGGCAGTGCCACTCGGATAAATACTTCGTTTTCGTCATTTTTTACGTGAGCATTTTTTTGACTTATTTCCACAATTTTTTCGGGGAAATTATTTTCATGAACAAATGTTTTGAATTACTTTTTGTCTTTCGGAGCAGATCATGCTCCTAATCCAAGATTCTATTGTACGCACTTTTAGTATAGTTTTAGAATTGCCATTTACTATACCATCCTTCTCATGAAGCTATTACTTAACTGTCTTATGAAATCATTTGCCTTTTGCGCGTGTTTGCTACTCCTGGGATCCCTATAGTTAGTTAAGTAAACAAGATAATAGGCACGATACTGTCAAGAGATGGAACGTAGCTGCCTAGCGATTCAACTCCAATTATTATTTGGGAATTGAAACTTGGGAAACTTTTCCTAATTTTTCTATGGCACTGAATATGTCACAAATTTTAAGTTACCCACACTTAGCTATTAGCAGATAATTTCTGCCTTTAATTTCAACAGCAACTAATAAACATGTTTAATGTACCTAATATGGCATTGTGTTTCTAATCCCTTTATGTTTAACTTCACTTTAATTCCGTATTCCCTGGGCAAGAAACGTAATAAAGAATGAAAATGTGACAGGAAACCTCAATTAGAAAATGGAAGGTTATAAACCCTTTCAAAATTACTTGAACATGTGTCACGTATCTTTGGGGTGATCTTTTATGTCTCGCAGCATAACCATTAAATTTCTTTCTAACTTTTTCTAATATTTAGAAGGCATCGGTCACTAAAGGATAACTTTAACGACCCTTTCCTTCAAATTGTATGTTACGTCATGTCTAGACGATGCTAAGTTTCTAGGCGGTTTTATATTTAGATTGAACCTTGGTGGACCATTAATCTGGTGCCGGCGCGTAAAGAGGAAACCCATGTAATATTGAATAGTTAAAAGCAAGTGATCGGCGAATAATTTCAAGAGAAGCTCGAGTGGAGGGATGGATAATCCGCGAGAAAGTTTCCGCGGGCGAGGAATATAGGAGAGAGGTTTTTATGACCACCTTAAGTCTTCTCGGTGAAAGAGCGCTTGTCGTCGGGGCGGTTTACCCGTGAGCCATTCTCCTGATTGTTGATAGATCTTCCCGCTCCCCAGCATTCCTCATTACACTTATCCGCACGTCATAGGTCAAGTGGAGTTTTACTACTCTGCCCGGAGGAATGCACGAAAAAAATGTGTACTTATGTATGACACAGTTTTAGAAATGCCGTTTCTCCCTTTGAGAAGAACTTAGGAATGTAACAGAGTGGAGCCGCATCATACCGGCGACATTCGTCATCTCTTTGAAGTTTTTGAACTAAATAAACGGACAATTTCGCGGAAAAAAACTTTTGCATACTTTCCCATGTTTAGCCATTTCAAAGGTGATTTTTTTTGTTTCCACGTTTGTAAAAACATGAATTTATGTAATGTGAACATTTGTTCTTACACTAGGCGTATCAGCTATTTACTATGATCATTTTTGTATGTATGTGTATCAGTATGATCAGTTATGAGATCCGCTAGGTTTGTTAAAGGCCGTTATGATAAATGTGTAAGTGTTACGTGCTTAATAAAAGAACTCGGATGGGAATTACTATCAGAACGCAGGTTAAAATTTAGGTTAAAGCTTTTAAGTAAATTCGAAACTGTTTTGTTCACAGATGACGTTAGATATATATATTAAGAACCCCTGCGTATTATGTTTGCTGCTAGGTTTGATCATCGTAACAAGATTAGAGAGATAGATTGTCGTAACGATAGATTTAAAATGTCATTTTTCCCGCGAACTATAAGAGAAAACAATAGGCAACGTAGCAAAGGGATAGGTAGGTGAAATATAGTTAGAGTAGTCTGTAGTGCATGATGCATGTAATAACAACCAATAATCCCTTTCTTATTATGTAGATACTAACCATCTAGCTGCATGTGACCCTATTTTCTAGCATGTCTCATTTAAATATATTAGTTGCATGTCAATAGTGCATGTTTGGTGACCTTCACCCCCTGCTACACACTTTCGTGGTGGCTCGCAGGGTATTACGTAGATGTAGATATTTTGCTTTCCTTTAAAGTTAAAACGAAGTATGTTTTTGAGCAGATTTTGCTAGGGGAGTATGTGTTTCTCTGGTGTTAATGAGATGGAAGTTAGGTGAAGCAATTGGCATCTAATTTGTTCTCTCATTAGCCTCACCATTTTTTAAAATCTTCATTTCTTCCTTTAAAAAAATATGTGCATTTCATATGTCATTGCTTTCGATTTAATTTGCATGTTTGAAGGAATACGTAAAGTGATTTTCAAGCTTGCTGCTTGCATCATAACTATCATTGGTGGATATTTCGGCCATATTTCATCCAATAGACTAATACATATTCATTGAGAACAACGTATCGTTGGTATGGGTAGGGCAAAAATGAAAGTTTCGGCAATGTTTTTACCATATTTTAATTATTTATGTAGCCTTGTTTTTGTGTACGAAAACGGTAAAACTATTCCGCGAATGTTTTAACCGCTTTTCGTCCTCAATTTTCACCGCTGGCATTTATGCGGTTTATTTATGGATATAGCGTGGATACTGAGTTCTTCTATTCTGCTCCCTATAGCGTATTTCATCCACTAATGTTGGCAACTATAAAATTATTGCTGATGCTTGACGAATGATGGCATTTGAGCGTTCCTCCTTGTGATGATATGGATGAGAAATTGCAACTTGACCAGCAATCCTCTCTGACTTCAGGTAACTTATTCACCTCGACGGGCATCGGGAAGTCTTTATTCGACAAGAGGAATTCCATGATAAAAATGTAATGAAAATAGCCGATGCATTTAGTATTCCCACTGTTAATCCTTCCATCACTAATCAGACGCGCATATCTTGGGGTTTTTAAACTTGATACAAACAGCAGGGTTGAAAATCACGTAATATGATCTTTTTAACATGCAAAGAGAAAAAATCTTCCTTTTCTTCTTCGTCTAAGAAAATATTCTTATCTATGAGGATAAATTTTTCAAATTCCACCTTTAAAACTTTTAAGAATCCATATAGGCAAAGATTATTTCACGTTGTGCTTGAGAATGTAGCAATGAAATCCTCATCGACAAGAAACATTTCATAATTTTCCAATAACTGCATGTACAAATATGCTTTTTTATTCCAACAGTTGGCTCTGTTTTAATCACTAATGAGACATACTCAACGGTATCTGGCGAGATGTTGTGGAACATGATTTCACTAAATTAAAGGAGTTATGGTAATGCCCCCATGGTTTTAATTCGTACAGCGCGTTTCGACGATTATATCGTTATCATTAGGAACAGACCAGTGGAATAAAAACCATGTGGATATTACTATAACTCCTTTACTTTACTAATGAGGCGGTATCTCCCAGAGTACTAAATTTACTTTATATTATTGATGTTAACATCAAAAACAAAAATTCACAAAATAATGTTCCTCTCAATCCTGAAAGATCCATGGCGAATATTTTGTATGTCTGAAACAATTTTTATGGTCTAATGATTGTAGTTGCGAAAAAGAGTAATTATTATTTTCACAACATTAGATGGAGATAAGAATTCTTCAGCCTCTCCTTAAGATAGTGTTGTCAGATTAAGCCAATTTTAGCATGTTAACTTATTGAAAGAGTGAATGGATGGTACTTATCCGTATTTTACAGATAGGGAGGATGGTACTTCTCCATATTTTACAGAGTACTGTGAGAATGGTAAGGGGCGGGAAATCAGTGAGGAGGAAAATTGTAGGAAGACCAAGACAAAGATGAGAACAAATTATTGGATGTTAATAAACTTGGCGATATCAGGTGTCACTTTGTGCAAGAACCTTGCATTAGTATCCATTTTGAATGTATGATTTGAAAGTATTATGGGAGCAAATTGCCTTGATAAACAGTGTTTGATATGAAATTTTCTAGGGCTTCTGACTAGGTAAAGTTCTCTATCTTCTTCTATGGCCATTTTTTTTCTTCCATCTAAACGTCGGCGGACTGGAAGATGGAGAACCTAACCCGTTCGGAATCCCGAGAAAATTTCACTTCATTTTGCCGCTGGGAATTAATCAAATCCAGGACTGTGTTTGTTTCTTTTTACCTCCACCTTTTCTCTGCTTAGCATGTCGTCAGAAAATTGTGAAAGGTTCTTTGGATTTACAAGGGATTTTTTATATCAACGATGTCCATCATACTTAGATCAGTTTTCAACCTGCCACCAGATCCAACAAATACTTCGAGTAGATTACCGTCTTGTAAATGTAATCAATGTTGTCGATTCGCTTGTATTCCGGTCACTTAATGGCATAGTGCTTTTATTTTTATACCAGACAGTCGAATGCCTGGTTTATGCTGCCAACTGCTGTCGTTTCTTCGGTTCGCCGAAATTTGTCGTAGACTTGCAAGTATTCAGCAAAAACATTCGTCCGTAATTATTCAACCATTCCCTGAGCAATGAATTATGTGGCCTGGTAATATTCAAGTTTGCAGACCGATGAGACGGAGACCTTACCATAATTTGTATTTTTGCTGATTATGAGAATATTCTCGAAATTTCATTGAGTTGTGTACATAAAGAACTGTTTGATTTCTGGGATTTCGACTAGAAAGTGTCGAAAAAATGCCCGCTAATGGATATAGGAGTGTAAAATATAGTCTGTTTTTATCGTCACGGATTTAAATAATATTTAGCGAATTCTGCGGTGAAATTCGTGGAGTTGTGAGCTGTAATCGTGTAAGTGTGTCGGAAATCACGATTTTTGGTAAAATAGAGTCACATCGTTTTTCATTCTATTCTAGATAGATCTGACTAACTTTTCGCAAAGACACCGTCTATTGGTCACCGTCATTGCTACTATGTTGTTGTCCGCCATGTTGGTTACGCTAGTCCGCCATGTTGGATGATTTCGATTGTGTTTTGTCTTGTGTGTTTCCCGTCTCACTTTCCATCAAGATCACCATACCTCCTACGGATCGGTGGAAAAAATTCTCCCCGGCGGGGAATCGAACCCCGGTCTCCCGCGTGACAGGCGGGGATACTGACCACTATACTACCGAGGACATACAATGTATGTGAGGTTCATCGGGTCTAGTTCTTATCTCAAATTTCCACGCGGAACTTACCGGTGATCGTAATCTCACAGCTCCTTATTTGGAACTAAGGCGAAATCCATTTTCCATTTCTTCCATGCTTCCTGCAACGCGTGAACTTGTTTGCGAATCTTTTTCATTTCGACCTCTTGAGATAGATATCAGGTGCTACTGGTCAGTGGCGCTGTCAACGAAGTATCATCGGGTTTCTTATTTTTAAAATCATGCGACTATATCCTCAATGTAATTGGTTAAAAAGTCAAGTCAGCCATGGCACAATAAATTTGATGTTCTTACCTACACATCTACGATTGATGTACCTTGTAAAGTATTTTTCTTTACCTATCTCTGCATCATCTAAGATCTTTTTGCTCCAACACGTGATGTTTAACGGAAGGTGTGACGGGTCTCAATGTGTGACTCGTAACCACAGGGGTAAGCTTACGCGAGAAAAATGAAGCCACCAGCCT
Source organism: Ceriagrion tenellum (assembly GCA_963169105.1). Classification (NCBI taxonomy): domain Eukaryota; kingdom Metazoa; phylum Arthropoda; class Insecta; order Odonata; family Coenagrionidae; genus Ceriagrion; species Ceriagrion tenellum. Next base: position 94,726,611 of record OY720643.1, read on the forward strand.
TGCGCTTTGGCCTTGTTCTGACTATGAAAACATTGCCTTCCTCCCTTTAACTCAGTGTATTTTAGCGGTACAATCATTATCGAATACGGGACCCAGGCGCTAATTTAACACGTGAAATGAATTTATATATTAATACTAACCTTTGTATCTTAAAATAGTGCTTGCTTTGATTCTTCAGTTCTCGACAGTTCGTAGCACTAGAGAAAATAAAATATGCCTACAATATCGTCTGCTACGACGCCATTGGAAACCTAATGCTTACAGAAAATCTCCCATTTCCCATGAATGCTACATGCAAGTATCGTTGGGGAAACTCCTGTGTATAAATGACAGTTCCAAAGCTTATATTTGTCTCCGTTTATCAGAAATTGACGCAGTGACGTATGTCAGGAATGCCTTAAGTATCGTCTGCTACGATGTCGAATAAAACCGAATACCTGCTGATCGTGTCCATTACGCATTCCAAGTAGTTTCAATCGTCGTCATAGAATTTGCTGGGTGCAAATTTTTTTTTCTTTTTCTTCAATAGTCCTCAATTAATTACATATGTACGTAATAATTGACATCACAAATTCATCCAATGTCGTCTTCTCCAATTCTAATTGTGAGCATGGTCTGACGAAATGAGGCCTAGAAACAACTAGTTAGCCATCACATTGGGTCATATTTAATCACAAGTAATTGTTCGTCCCTGTGGATTACAGATGATAAGTGTAATAATGAAATGCAAAAGCTGGCAAAAACATTTAGTGTACTCCCTGCAAAAAGAACTCTACGGCAAATGGGCAACATTTTTTTATTAGAACACCTTCAACACCAAGGAACTTTGGGAAAGACAATAGTATGAGTAGCTTTTTATGTGTCTTATTTTATCAGTTTTGGCTGACAAACGCCGAGCACGATGCCATTTTTCACGCACAGATGGCCGCTCGCGGCACTCGCCTTATTTCCCCAATTTACGATATAAAACGCGAGACTACGACGCTTGTGTTGATTTTGGAGGCAGCCACAAGCATGTTTTATTCGCTAGTATCCTCGATGGACTCAATACATACACAACTAAGCCACAACACAGCCACGAAAATCACCAGATTTCAATATTTTTCCATAGAATCACCCAATGTTTTCATAATCACAACATGGCTAAATGCGCAAAATTCGGCTTCAATTCTCCCCGCTGGAGAGAGCTTCAAGGCTACCCCTGTGCTCGTAACTACCTTCGTTTTCTGGCGAATATTTGACTATGGTGTTCGGCGCGAATATTTGTTTCATGTTCTCGACGCATTACGTGAAATCAGATAATTAGTTCGTAATGAGTTCTCTAGGCTTTGTACCTACAAAGTTGTTACTACATTAGATTCACATCTATTCGCCTTGAATAAATCGATAGTTTGTTCTTTCATCTATAATCTCTAATGGTTGATTTTATCGCTAAGTTAATCATTGCCTATTGTTCAATCTGACTTATAGTGACTCGTATCGCTGAAATTGTCTAGAGACAAGAAATCATCACTCGACGAAGTATTCCCTTACGATTAATATTCTCAATTGATTAAAAACTTATTACCACGGCTCCTAATAAAAGTTGATTAAAATTAATGATGGAACTGCATTATTTTTTGCATTTGTGGCCATAAATATGATTGAAATACATTCATACCCATCGAGTCTTTTCCTTTTGGGGAAGGCTAAGTCATATAATTAGCTAATGTCGTTAGCTCTAGAAAACTGGCTTCCTCTCGCACAATTCACTCTGCAAAGATGCATTTCTTTCGTTATTTGACTATTCCATTATCTCGACATGGTCAAACATACGAAGAGCATTTCTTTCATATATGTATGTCTATTACTGGAGCATATAACCCACAAACATTCATCACGCACTCATCTATCTTACTTTGCCCGCAAAGAAATCTAAGGTATCCCATTCCAGCAGTATTTAGCCTGCACCTATGCTTATCCTGACAATTCATTAATGATTCATGCCCCTTAATGCATGTTTCTAGGTCTGCCAAGTAGTGTTAGCACCATGTTTTGAAAGCTCCCTGCATGACTCTTGTGTCATATTTATATAGATAAATTATAGGTTATTTTAGTAGTTTCTGTAGCATTTGTAGCATGCCGATAGTGTGGCGCTTGTTGGTGAAAGTAAATTTCCTCACTGTAGTTCATGTTGGTGATAGATCGCCCCCTGCCAAACGCCCTTGTGCTGGCTTGCAGGGTAATAAGTAGATGTAGATGTAGGATTGTAAGTTGATTTGAAGGATATGCGTGGAATAAACTAACTTTTATTCCCTATGCCTTCCATCCCAAAAGTTAGTGTTTCTCAACCCAGCCCCTTCCACAAAATTCAGAGGAATATGAATTCGTGCATAAGATTTATATTCAACCTGCGTAGAGACAAACACAAAACTCCCTATCTTAACCAAATAAGGTGCTTAAAGGTACCTTAGTTAAGGTAAAAAATAGGCGAGAATACTTCCTGCGAGTGTTTTTATGCAAACTTTTTGGAAGCAAAAATCCTTATCATCTGCTAAAAATACTCGATAAAAAACCTCCTGAACCTGATTCACCTCTCCGGATCGAATCCAGACCCCAGTCATCCCACCACCACCTTTCAGAAGTCATTCCAAATCACCTCAGCAAACCTTTTAGACTCCTAACCAATATCCTTAAAATAAAATTCATCAGTTAAATCATTTAAAACAAAACTATACGAATATCTTGTGCAACAACAGAACACTTGCAGATCGGTGTTTGGTTACCTATCACACCTTAATATATGAAAAAATGTGTCCTTGATTCAATCAAATTTGTGTATATGATCAATAAATCAAAAATATGCATGTTAAGTTGTATTGAAGAATACTGACTTGTAATTTTGAAGTTAATTTAACAACTTTTGAAAAAAAACTGAGCATAGTTTTTTCACTAAATAAACTTGGTCTTGTAGGGCATGCCCCGGATCTATAAACTCGTATCAATCCATCATCCCCACATCTTTTTACTGTGTAAATAATTAATAAATAAATATTATACGAATTATTGTACCTAAAAATGCAGTAAAGCTGCCAAAAGCGTCATACAAGTTAAATAGTTGCACTAAAGTACAAAGTATTCCTTTACATATGGATACTAATTATGAATAATTTTACATGTAAAAGCGGGCAACATCTTGGAACAAGCCCCATACATAAAAGGAAAATGAAATATCATTACTTAATTTTAATCTATTTTAAAAGTAAACGGTTGGATAATTATACCGCAAAAAGATCTAATTCTTCTAGCATGCATTGGAGTGTCATAGTGGCTCTGTCCTTTCTTTTGATTCTGTGAAAATGAAAATCTGTGTTCCATTGCACACTGCATTAAAGACGGACTCTGGCCAACTTGGAAATCTAGTTTCTAGCTGAAAGCAGGACATGATCTAGTTGCCTCGTCTACACATAAAACGACAGCCGTTGCTGAGTTTGCGAATAATTTCAAAGCTAATAATGGGGTCGGAGGGTTGGTAACCTAAATTCTCGAGAAGATTTCTCGAGTTACAGAGCCCGGCGTGGAGACAGGTGTTCAAACTAAGTGCTTTATTGTAATTAAAAGGCTAAAATTATACTATTTCCTGCTATTTATTTTTCTTGGTGAACGAAATATTTGATTTATTGGCATATTGATGATAAATATTTAGTTTTTCTTGGAAATGTATTCTTCATGTTCTTCAATTTATACCGTGTTTTACAATAAAATTTACTTGAAGAATATATTCGAATAATTCATTTTTAGGTTTCTAATTCCACTTGCAATTCGAGAAATTCTTTTTTGTTCATCAGTAACGTATTGAAGTGGTATAATGGCTTCTTCGGGATAAGAATAAAAGTACAGAGTTGACAAACCAGGTAATTTACATTCATTAGAAAATTTCTCTCTTTGTTCATCAAATCATTGTTTTTCTGTAATCATTATCAAAATCAGACTTAAAATAATGAATGCACTGTACCGGAGCTCACCTTGTGCCATAGTTCATGGTAACTCCAGTTATAACTACAGTGCATCGAAATTATTAAGTGTTTTCCGATTTGCTATAACCTTCTGGAGATTAAAGAAACTAGAAATTTTTTTAGACCATTTGATGATTTCATTAATTTGTATCCGTGAAATTTCTTTTCTTCACTTCAGCAAACATTTTCCTGCGATTTATGCCAAACGAAATAATAATTATATGCGCCCGGAGATAGTCTCTCCGTGAAAATCACTGGAAATGTTGTCGTATCTCTTTTAATTAATCCACAACTTACATATATGTATATAAGCGAGTTCTATACAGCCGTCGGCCGTCTCTCGCATCCTCTTCTCCAAGCCTCCTTGTCTCTCCAGTCTTCATTCTCTAATTGTGTCCTTTTCATATCTTGGGTGACTTTCTTTGTCCAGTCTTCTGGTGGTCGTCCTCTCTTCCTCCTTCCAGGTGGTTGCCTATTTAATATCTCTTTTGGCCAACGTTTCTCCTCCATTCTTTTTACATGTCCATACCATTTAAGCCGTCTTTTCTCTATTTCCTGTATGATGTTTTCTTCTACTTGCATAATTTTTCTTATATTTTCATTTCTTATTCTTTGTAGTTTAGATTTTCTGCTGCTTGTTCTTAGAAAATCCATTTCAACGACCTCCAGTCTCTGCCTATCCCTTTTGGTCATTTCCCATGTCTCTGCTCCGTAAAGGAGTTAATCCACAACTTACATGATAGATATCTAGAGCCTTTATATCAGGCTGCATTAACTGTAAATCATTCAGTAATTACCATGGCCAGGCTAAAACTTGACAAAACTGATTGTATAGGTATTCAAATTTGACTTTTTAAAGAAGCAATTCCTTAAATTATGTCTTAAACGACTAATTAAGTCTCAACTACTTGACTACACATAAATTTTACGTAAAAATTGGCATAAAATGGATGAGTCTTTTAAGGTGAAAAACATATTCTATGAGGAGTATATATAATAGGGTATTGCAAAAGAGAATCCTCGAAACTAATTGGCATAGGACACTTGGAGGTGGTGAAGGGGAGGAAATTTCGGGCAAACTGTTGGAACCGTGACGGGAAAATGATGCAGGCTGACTGCTGAGAAAGAAGTGTTTCGATATCATCAGTGATCTCGATTGCAAAAATTCTTGGAACTTACTCTCTCGATTAGTTAACGAGTTAAAAAGTGAAAGGTCAGTGCAAGACTCACACGTGTGTTGGTTTCACAACCATCCTTGGAAACTAATAACTATTTCATTGAACTAGCTGACCCGTGCGAATATTTCGTACAGTATGCAGCTTCTTCCTGTTTCTTCCTTCTTTCTTCCTGTTCTTCGACCTGTTTCTTCCCATGGACAATTTTATGTTATTTATGTGTGTGTTAAAGATACATAACGTATGCGTACTTATGCTTACGTACGTATGTAGAATGTAAACAATCTAACTAAACGATGTGTTAATAGATGGCGCCTCCTACAGTCTTTTAAGCACGTATCCATAGACAAAATATTAGTTGATTATACTGTCAACATATGGCACTGTATCATTTTTTAACAAAAACTTTGATTTTAAATTTTTTAACAAAAACTTTAATTTTAAACCATTTGTCTATTTTTCGTCAATAGCGGGGAACCTTAGTTTTAAAACGATGTTTGAATCATTAATTCTGATGAAGAATTATGGGAGTTATGGCGTTGTGACAAAAAAACACCTTTGTGAAATAATATATATGATATTATCTATTTTTGTCAAATTTATAATTTTTATTCCGTACGACAGGACTATGATCGACTTTAAAAACAAAAATTTGAGTTATTTTCCAGTCATATTATCGTCATCTGTTCAGCAATGTATCACTCTCCTTTTAACGCTTCTGTCTGACCTAGAGATGTGGCGAGGCGTCTTGATAATATCCTCTGTGTCGCCCTCAAACACGCCATTTCTGAATTTCCCAAGCAAAGTAAGCCTAGCGTGTAGCCTCCGAGCCTCTAGGGGCTCCCACCTTTATACCTCTAAAAGTTGGGAAACACTATTTGTTCGCTCGTGGCAGTTTTTAACGAAGCGTGCAGCTTTTCTTTGTATTTTATTACCGTATAAACTCGTGTAAGAGGCGCACCTTTTTTCCCTGAAATCGCAGCCGAGAATGAGGGTGCGCCTCTTACACGAATTCCCGCTCGTCATCGCTTACAGCAAAATATAATATGCAAAAGTTAAATACAGTTGAAAGACCCGTACTCACAGTGACTACGACTTGTGTATGATGAAAATGGAGGGGGAAAACGGCATTAAAAAAAGGTGTGACTGTCCGGAAGACTTTGATGATGGCCGAAAGTTCGAAGCTAGGTCCGCAAAACCTCGCGATAGGAGGAAAAAAGGCCCAACATTTTTTCTTCAACTTCGACGCTTAAAAAGAGGGGTGCGCCTCTTACACGCGTTTATACGGTATTTTCTGAGTTGAATCTTTTACTAGGCCCCCCAGTGATCGCGGCGCATTCGAGGTGTGGCCTAACCAGAGCGAAGTAGCATCTCTCTGGATTCAATCCTTTCAGGCGTAACCTTGTAGAAGTCCGTAATTGAAAAAAATAATCACAAAATAACTATGTTTAAATCCACGGAGTTCTTGATTGGCACAACTATTTTCAACGCTAGTGCGTCATCTTCAAGCACAGGGTACCCGAAGGTGCCTGGTTTTGGTACCTGAAGATGACGCAGTAGCGTTGATATTAGTTGTACCAATAATGAACTCTGTGGATTTAAACAAAGTAGGTATTGCCATTATTTTTTTGACCATCTTTCTTTTACATTTAATCCAAAGACCTTTAATTAAAATGAAATATAAATACCATACGCAACCATAGTTTTATTAGACTCTTGCAACTAGAATGGACACCATCCGGTGAAAATGAGAGCAGCTGGTGAGAGGTACCTTGAGGAAGGCGAAATGTGGATGGGTACGAATGATGGGTCAAGAGGCCCCCGGCTGAGTTTTGCTGTCTCTTTCAGCCCTTCCTAGGGTTTCATTTTGATGGATGACCGGCCAATCAAACGCCTCCACTCCCTGGATATATTGATAGAGGCCTGGAGCTTCGTGGATTTGGAGCCAGGGTAGATAAAGGACAGGGCAATCGCTTATCATTTTACCCCTCTGCCCCTCCCCAATTTGGGACCCAGAACATTTATCCCGGATATATGAACCGGACCATGCAAAGTTGTTTGCTCAGGCAGCCTTCACGAAAGCGTTGCTATGTGTTTAGTAATGGAGCGCACACGTTTTTGCTAGCCGCCCAATGACGCCACCTACCGCCGAAGAAGATCAGAAAAATTCTCCGTAGAATTTATCATAGCTGGAAATTTATTTCAATTTAGTTTCAATTTCAGTTTTATGAAGTACCTACTATAAACAATTTCCGGAAGAAATACTAATGCTATCATTTCATAAATACAAAGGGGTAGGTTGTGGTGATATTTATTTCAATTGGTTTGCATAATGTGCTGTAAATCACAAAGCTTCTATATCCAGTAGGTCCAGCAAAAATGTGAAAATAATGTAATTCTATTGTATAAAAGTGGTAACTCTGTGTAGCCTTAACGCATTCCTTAACATTATACCTCCCACATTTTAATGCAATTTACAATTACAATTTTATGGTGTTTCTTTATTATTAGGATATCAAAAACCAGCTGCGGTGTTATCATTTACCGCGTCACTCTCAAGCGCAAATAAGTGTGGAAAAATCATCCACCATTACCAGGAACGCGGCTGATTGGCGGCTAATACTGCTGCCATTTCGTGGTGTCCTCAAAATGTATCAAATTCTACCTTTCAAATGGTGCAGACATTACGTACGATTCCAAAAATTTCTGGTATTTTATATTTGGCGGTCGGGAAACATCTAGCTCCTATAGCCATTTCGCGGCCAGCAAGCTAATCTGTGGTATCTAGACGAAAGCGTTAACATCACGTTAAATCACTTATATTTGTCGCAACAGTGAATATTCGAAGACTGTAAGGTGCAGTTTATCGGTTGATATTTCCTTACGAGTAAATATTAATTTCTAATTTTAATAACATTTAAATTGCAATCTTTAAGCATCATTTTCTCTAGTCCATTTAGAAAGTGTACCTGATCATATTCGTATTGAATTTATTCAATTTTAACTTAATTTATTGCATAACTTATGATTATTATTACGAATGATGTAACTAAAACATACAAAACTACGCAAAAGTGACCGTAGTATTATTGCCACATGCTAATGAAAATGTTCTACGGTGCCAGGTTTGAAGCCGGGAGTGGGGTTTGCATGGGTGGAGTAAACAAAATCTTCAATTTCTGTAAACTATCTTGGAATTACCTTATAATCATATACAACGTAGGGAACACTTATATAAAGCATGTGCGGTACTGCATTAAAGAAACTGGGTTTTGTTAAGCGCATAATAGGTTGGTCCTCGGATGAAAAAGTGAAAGAGAGATGCTACTTAGCTCTGGTTAGGCCACACCTCGAATACGCCGCGAGCACTAGGGACTCTGGTCATAAAGATTTAACCAAAAAAATTAAATAAATGCAAATAAAAGCAGCACGCTTCGTTAAAACTGCTGCGAACGAACATATAGTGCTACTCAACTGTTAGAGGGATTAAGGTGGGAGCACCTATATACTCCGAGGCTGCACGCTAGGCTTAAGCTGCTTGAGATATTCAGAACTGGTGTGTTTCAGAGCGACACAGAGAGTATTATCATGACGCCTCACTGCATTTATAAGTCTGGCAGATGCGATGAAATAAGAGAGATACTATGCCGAACAGATAGGTACAAAAACTCGTTCTTTCCGCGCAAAATTAGTTACCACAGTAAAAAATGAGCTCCTCTAAATACACTCCCATGGTACATGTCTTTATTTCACCTCCAAAAGTTTTACATCTTTACACGGCTGTTGATCTACCATCCCCTGCCATATGCCCATACGGTGGCTCGCGGGGTAGTATGCAGATGTAGATGTAGAAGCCCTCAGAAATCCACTGCGGAGAGTGAAGCTTATCTCGCTTTGGTGGTTTAATCTGTCCTCACGTCATCGAGAGTGTGTTTTACTTGAAAAATGAGGTCATTTCTGTGAACCCACGATGATTTTAATTCAGTGGGATAACGCAGCATACTTTTCCGACTCTTCTCTTCACTCATAAGAACAGAGTGACTGATGTCCTGATGAGTCCTATTTTATCGCATTTGTTCACCGGTTTCATGAACAAAATAATTCGTGTTCAGTGAAGCAGCCATGAAATTCATATCCAAAATTGGTTTCTACGACTTCTATTAACATACATCGCTGCGAAAAATTTTGTATTAAATTGGTTTTCTCGAGAATATTCGTAGTTTTTGATGGCCTCCAACTTCATTGGATGTTTAAATTATTCATTTCGGCTGCACATAATTTATTCTGTACTTTCTTTTTGTATTTTTTTCATTTGTTGACCGCATTCACACACATTCATCTGGCTCGCAATCCGCTTTGCATATTGAAGATAATTGGTTTGGTAGAGGGATAAAATGTCATCGCTGCGAACAAAAAAATATCCAGTTTAATTCATACGAATTAAAGTAATTAACGGGTTAATTAATCTCATGGTTGAGCACCTCAAGCCTTTAACGGCTTAATCACGACCGTAGTTATGAACGCCACACCTTTGTTGGGAATCCTTTGAGCGACCTTTCCTACTCCTTTGTATGTTGCACTGTTTCACGTGATGCTAATTATTTTGAAAATACTAAACTATTATAACTGTGCTCTTAATTTATTTTCAGGGAGATACAGGATCATTGCATCATTACTCGACAAAGGAACCTCGTCGTCCACGTGGGAAATAATACCTAAATAACAGAATAAACCCCGGCCGGTTAATCAAACGTACACGCTTGTGCGCGAATGGCCAATAATTAGACGGAAGGAGGCATGGGAAAGTGTGAAAAAATGCGGGAAGTTGGACGTGTTAATTCCGGTGAGTCATACGAGAATAATCGGTCGCTGGTCATAGGTTAGTGAAATTAAGCGTAGTTAAGAGGTTTCCCACGCCAGAACAGGCGAGCGTTTTCATTTATTCCACCTACTCGAGAATACTCATGCTATGGAAGTAATAAGGATTAAATTAAGACATTTGAGATTTTTTGTGAATGAAAGGAGATATTGAAATGACAATCGGAAAAATCTCAGAGGTCATTCGAGAAAAACAGAGAAATTATTGTACATGTAATTTATTACGATATGAATTGTTTAATGAGCTATATAAGGCTAAGCTAATATTTTTTATTTGATCATGGTGCTGTCATAAATTTAATAATATATTATAGAGCTAATTGTACATGAAAATTTTAGCTGTTGCAACTGCTAAAGTCGTTTCTCTCGGTCTAAGTTAAGACCTTCAGCCCTTTCCAAGTACACGATTCGTTCTTCAGACGAATTCGATTCCCTAACCTTTGAGTAATAAGGTTTTTTTTTATTTTCCTGCTCGGCTTCCATGGTCAAATTCAGTGGTCTTATTTCTAATGATAATTTCTAACTATGATTTCACCAAATTCTCATCAGCCTTTATTCACAATTCAAACTACTACATCTCACGCACCTATTCTGTACGGTATAAATGATTTCAGTTTTTAATCATCTACCTAAATAATTTAACGTAAACCTTGCATGCTTATTTTATCTAACTCGCCGACAAATTCATCGATATCAAAGAAAATTATTGCTGATAATTCAATGCCAATATTAAAATAAAAAAGTTTACCCATCAGTGCTGGTGGCCTCTTTTTAGATAGTTGTTATATCTTACATTAAAGAAGCAATTCGAATCTAAAGAAGGTGGAGAAAATGTTCTTTTCGCTCTTTATTTGATGAATTCTTGGCTATTCAGAGCGTAGCTACAAATCCTTCCGCGCCAAAATATCCGCCTTTGCCCTAGAAACGTGAGAAACCCTCTATAAATCTACGATTCCTCCATTTCTCGGTATTATTCCTCTTCGTCATGGAGCTCCACTATATTATCATTGTTCAGGAAACAAGTAAAAAACAAATCAGATCCCCCGTTCAATTGCTCACGCTTCGAGGTTGGACATAACCTGCTAAATTACATGAAACATAATGATTCCCGACTATGAGCTCCAAAAACTTTTTTTATTCCTCTGAGATACCATATATACGTCCAGAAGCCAAATTATAAACATCATCTGTGACTGACCGTATTCTCTTCGGGCTTTTGCCTCGTCGCTCCATTTTTTTGGGGGACAACAGTTTCGCCTGCCTTTCAGCTGGCTTCGTCAGGTTCCAGCTGGAAGGCAGGCGCAACTGTTGTCCCCCAAAAAATGGATCGACGCGGCAAAAGCCCGAAGAGAATACGGTCATTAAATAACCGCGGAAGCCTCCGCACCAACATCATCTGTGACTATTGCGACAGTCCAATATATTTCAATATACCTTTGCCCAAAAGTCTCTCTTACACATGCCGCCCAAATACCATACTTATTTTTAAAAATTGTCCAATTAAATGAATAAAAATGAATAAATAGCGTCGCCTTAAGAGACCACATAAAAACAGCGTTAACCAGCACAAGCTGACAAAAGTAAATAAAAAAAGGGAAGTTTTTCTAACGTTAAGTACCTAGTTACTCTTATTCTTCTTACCCTGTATCTGTGTATAGGCAGGTAATCTATCCTAGTTAATCTTTTGCCTAGGTATTTGAACTATTATGTGATTGATATCCACGACACCGAAGTATATGTTTAAGAGAATAATGCTGCTGGGACCCTGCCGGAGTTGGTGGGAACAGTGGATTGCCTTATATAAAGATCAAGCTTTGTTTTAATTAAGACAGAAATATTTTATTTCAAATGTAAAATAGATTTATTGCGAACTAAGTTTCCATGTACTACATCATTATAAGATAATCATTGCCATCATCTGGTCATGGTAAATACGCAGCGTATCATCAATAATCATGGAGTAATATACATTTTCACCTGATTACTGATGATTGAAGATGTATTACATTATCATCTTATGACCTGATGATGTGGCATACAGAGAACCAAGTCACAAGAAATATTTTTACCTGAGGAAATCTGTAGATTTCGCCATATTGCAGGTGAAACTCCTCTTTGAGTAAAATTTATGGCCCTCGCAATCTTATAACATTCTGGCACGACAATCGTTTCACCTAAGTGTGGCATAGCCGTATGCACTCTGTGCCATGACCCACATGACTTTGCGGAGTGTAGACAAATGGTTGTACTGTCAGGATGATAAAATTTTGTGGAAACCACAATTCCCATTCGTACAAAACATAGAATAATGGACTCTTTTATTGATACCAGTGACATATGTTGAGTTCATTTGAGAATCCCCCTTCGCTCGAGCTAAATAATTTTGGACCAGAAGGGGATTGGTAATGATGATAGAATGACATGGACCGCCAGCGGCGCAACGTCACTCAAGAAGTTGGCAGGCTAATTTAAACCTTCTGTCGTCAAATATTTGGACAGCGGATGATTTGAAGATTTTGCAATGACTGGTGCGACCGGCAGCAAGGTCTTGAGGCTTGATTTGACGTGGGTTTTAACCAATGAGGTGGTTTGAAGCTCTTTGAAAGGCCCCACCGCGTTCACGCCGGCTGGCTGTAATACCTGTTGCTCCTATTTTGTCCTCGCCGAATTTTTTATTTCCACCTGCGGGGCTTGTGCCGCCCTATCGGCATGGAATGGCCCGTCGCAAAAAAATTAACGAGGCCAGACGAAGAAAAGGGCTCCCCCGCCGATTGCAATAAATATCGCATGGGAGAAGCGATAACCTCCCAACAACCATTAACTTTATCATGTGAGATCAACTCGCGCATTAAATGTTTGACTAAGACTGAATAAGTCCGCCTAGAATACTGAATCATAAAGGGATTTTGTGTAAGCTTTGGCAAGTTTATTCTGATTTAAGACTTTCTCGACCTCTTTTTTTATCAAACAGCGATTTTCTCCGGGAGAACACTCGTCTAAGATGCAGTATATTCTTAATGGTTCATCACTGACTTTTTACAAAGACAGGGTCAAAATAAATTCTTAGAGTTGACAAAATAGGAAATTTACTTTCATTGGCTGTTACATCCTAAGATGGTGGATTCCAGCACTCCATCCTTCTCCAATATCTAATGCTAGTTCCCTTACAACCTGGTTCGTCTGTTTGTTTACTACCCTCTTTATTTGCTCTATGTATTTGCCATTTGACTTTCCCCTTGGGATGTTTTCATCTTTTTTCGTCAATTTTTTATCACCCATCGTTTGTGCCTCACATTGTTCGGACTTCATCTGATTCTTCTTTTGTTTTAGTGTTCCGCTTGGCCCTTTTTTTCGTCTACGATTCTGATTACTTATCCATTTCTTACTCCATGCATTTGATCTTCTCTATACACCTCCAACTTTTGGTCTCGAAAGTTCCTTAATATTTGGCATTATTTTCCAATTGTGAATGTTTCTGATCCGCATAGTGCCCCGCTCCACAGGAATGATTACACACACTGTTTTCTCGTTCGTAGGCTGATCTTAAACGCTATAAATGCCTGTCCATTCTTGAATGATTCCTTAGCTTGCTAGGTCTGTTACATTTTATATTGAATTTTTCATCGAAAATATGTAAAAAACTTATTAACTTCGAATATTCCTGTAAATTTTTATCATATTTGAAGAAACATCACCAAAAAATAACTATCTCCTCGTCACGAAAAGTAGCATTAGTGCTCATAGGTAATTATTTAGTTATATTTCGATAAAAAGTTTGAATCCTAGAGAAGGTACCAGGGTTGTGTACCGTGATTTCAAATCTGGCCTGAAGAAGCAATTATATCGTAGTAAAACGTTTGAAATAAGCTTAAAAAGATCTATTATTTTTCATTTCTATTTTCAATCGACCTATATTACGTGAGTAATTCACGGGGGTCTATTGAAAGAGATAAGAAGATGAAGAAAGAAAAGGTCAGTCAAGGCCGCGGGGGATGTTAACGCCCCCGCAAAGAACCCCTGGGCATAGCGGTGCCGCGCAAGCCAAACCCGGTTTGGACAGCCGGAAGGTTATCTCGACCCTGGGCGCAAATTACGGCTCTCGCGTACCGTGCGAAACATATTTATTCAGTTGTGAGAATGCCCAGAATGAGCGAAATGAAATATTTCCGCCTGAGGGCCTTGCTCCGACTCTGGAATACAAAATGGTCGCTATCCACCCTTTCTTAAATCTAATCGGCAGATCTTTTCGAGGAATATACGTTGAATCCGAAAATGAAGAAACACTTTATCAACGAAATGAATCTGGCTAATGTGTGGTTGATATTGAGCGTCGGAATTTTAAAGTGATAGGTACGTACTTGGGGAGGAAATAATTAACAAGTTAATTTATGCTGCAAAAATAAGTGAGAACACAGTGAGACAAGAGAAACAGAGTACCTACTATTGTTGCATAATTTATGTAGACCCGAATTTGGAAAGTAATTAAAAATGAATCAATGTGCTTAAATGAATAAGAGACGAATCAAACTTTAGATTGTTTTTTCTTACGTTTAACCTTGGTTGTCGATTATTATTACAATATTCTTTCGATTTTTTATCGCGATGAGAACAAAAAACGTGCCAGTTCTTTGTCATTTTCGAAAGACACGCTCCCTTTGGCATGTGATAATTAAGAAACTTGACTTTTAATCGACATGAAACTGTGATACAGTGTAGCAAAATAATATTTAAATGTATCACCAAGCTTTCAGTCATTTAAACGCGCCATAAAAAGTTATCAATTGTGTTGCATGAGTAGTAGGCATCTAAATCGATAACATGAAGAAGTAAACACAGAGCAAAAGAAATAATAGCCAAGTATATTAAGCTTGTTTCTGCTCGCAATAACTCTTTTACCTTATAAAATTAGCATTCAAAAAACGTTTATTTATGACATTGTGGGTTGCGTGGCTGCTACAGCCACATATTCACTACGCTTACCAATGGAACTCAGAACAATATGAACTCGGACCGATTAAAACATTCTAATCCAGCCTACTCGGATCGCCTGGTTTATCAATGATAAAATCGATTGAAATATCGATTTGAATCGGTTCATATCGATTTGAAATCTCAGACTGGTAGAGAAAGCGGGCCGAGGTAGCCCGCTTTTCATATCGATCCTACTAGTCCGTTACGTTTACCGAACTAAATCGATCTCGATCGATTTAGTAATCGAACTAATTCGATCTCGAAATCGATCTGAACCGGCTAAATCGATCTGAGTTCGATTGGTAAACGTAGTGATTAATTACTAGAAACAACCGAAATGTAGGAACTCAGAAACAGTATTTTGTGCATCAAGAAAAGATGGAATTAGTAACAGCAGTATGAGAGAGAAATGTAATGTAACAGAAGTGAACACATGACATGAGGAGTGAAGAAAAATGTGGTTGAGTGAAGTGGATATTTTTATGCCATATGATATGAAATGTAAAATATAGAATATGGCATTACTCCGCCATGGATGACGTCCATCGGCTACCATTACGTTACATTCAAAATAGGGTGACGTATGATGTAAAGTAAATACAGCGTGTATATTAACGAGGTTATATTTTAGCCGTTCCCATAAGATTGTTTTCTAAACAGGCCTGTACCATGACAGTATACTGAGCGTAAGAAATTTAGCCTCAAGCTTTGATTGAATGGAGTCAATTCCAGGATCCTGGTTTTTATTAATTCTTCCTGTATAAATGCTGCTCACGTCGTGTAAGTATTCCACAAAATACATTCATTGAGGTTTATATACATTTTAAGCCCGTTTTACTAGGGGCACCTAATTGCGCAATGTTATGTATGTGCGAACATTCACTTCTGATAGCTTTGGGTAAAGTAGTTAGTTGTAGGAACACATATGCGAATGCATGAACGCGAAATAGCGAAATAGTCCCTGCTCTAATTCGATAATTATTGCGTACCAGACTGAGGGAAACATATTGTTTGGAATTTTACAATTTTATACCCCATGTTGAACGGCCTTTAGGCTTTCGTTAAGTGGCATACATCACGTAATTACCGTGTAAATATAGAAATATTTGAAGCGTTACAAAAAACTTAAAATAAGTATACAGATTAAAGCCATCTTAGTGTAAAATGCCATTAAAGAATTTTACGAAATTGATGTCATTCAAATAAAGAATACGTAGAATTACACCTATATAATTAATTATTTGAGGAATCGACCCTTTGAGTGGCATCAAATTTCAGCGGTATTAGCGAGAGTTCCCAAGAGGAGTTTCAGTAAAGTTCCGCAATTTGAAAAAAAATTGTGAATTTGTATAAGAAGATTAAAACCAGTAATTTTTAAAAAAATTAATCGGATTAAGAGTATTTGTGCATTATATTGTTTAAAAGTTTTACAAGATTTTTAAACATAATTACTACAAAACTGTAATTTCGTAAAAAAGTATTCTACGTATGAGTCGATTTATTGGCCCGTGGCACTTTTTACCGGAGAAGTATAAGAGGAGCCGATGTATCGGATCACGGCACCGAAAGGGTTAAAACTAGAGCAATAAACCTTACAGATTAATGGAAAGATTGAAATGAAGATACAAAGAAAGATGCTTGTAAGAACAAGCAAGGATGAAACAAACAACATAATTTTAAGAACTCTAAGGCTTCCGCGGAGTCGTTCAGATGATATCGAAGACTTTTCAGGTTCTCTTCCGCGTGTTTCCATTGTCGAAGACGACAGTTTCGACAGCGTTGCAGCTGTCTTCTTCAGGTCAGAAGTGACGATGCGTGTGAATGTGACCGTCATATATAGCCGGTTGTTTTCCCGCCAATTCAGTCATTCCAGACAGAAGACAGCTGCAACGCTGTCGAAACTGTCGTCTACGACAATGAAAACACGCGGAAGAGAACCTGAAAAGTCTTCGATATCGACATAAGTTTAAGGTAGAAACGGAAAATAACTCCAGTTATATCATGTATTACAGAGCGAAGAATGAGAGCAAGAATAGAACGGAAGACATTAGGAAATAGAAGATTTACGGAGCCTTTTGCCGAAAAATGTTAAGAAAAGCTGAACGACGTAGAAAAAATGGAAAGAGAGAAAGAATGAGAAGATAAATAATTGAAATAATCAGTGAAGACATGCGTAAAGCGTACGAGAAAAATGAGTAATTTGGAAAATATTCGATTCAATAAATCTGTAGTACTTTTGCATGGAATGAAAGCTGTACGGAGGAAATGAGAATTAGAATATCACAGGAAATGGCAGCCTTCATTTAAGTCAACCGACTTATTTCAGCCAAAGCGATAAATATTGGCTTAAGGGAAGGATTTACTAAATGTTTTATTTGGATTAGAAACATGTACAGTAAGAAGAAAAGAGGAGAAATATCAAGAGAGTTTTGAAACGTGGCTCTGGAGAAGAATGGAATAAGGATAATAGAGTCATAAAATGAGAAACGAAGAAGTGCTAGCAAGGATGAATGAAAAAAGAATATTTTAAGATCGGTAAGAAAGAGGAAAGTGAACTGGATGGGACACGTCTTGAGGAAAGATTGTTTGCTGAATATAATATTAGAAAGAAAGATCGAGGGAAAGAGATGGAGACGAATACGAAGAAATTATATGTTGACAGATATTATGAATGGAAGGAGTTACGAAGATGCAGCACAGGTTATACGAGCATAGAGGGTGCAGTACAATTGAATCGTGTCTGAGGATAGATTTACGTAATAAGAATAACTTTTTCAAACCATGTCTGTTAAATTTTGATCATCAAATTCCTTCTTTTTTGTGCTATTTTTGAGACCTAATCGTCCCTTCTTGTCTCCGCCAATATTTAACGGAGAGGTCGTTTAATTCGAGGGCACAAATTAGGAAGACAGTGTTTGAGCCATAAACAGTAGTTCATTATTACCCCTTTGAAGAGATCGTTGAAAAAAATTAATGAGTAAGTAATCAAATTCTGTGTAAGGAGTAATTATGAAGCCTGTGCGTGATGGCGTTTTTACAGTAATTCCTACCGATGAATACGATCCTTTTTTAGCCGAAGGAGGTAAGTTAAAAAGCACACGTTAATCGCATGTCAATTAACCGCCGTAGTTACCACAAAAAATTCATCATAAACAATTTTTGCCATTTCCTCTGACCGTTATTATTGTTTTAATTTGTTTTGTGTTTGTATTTTATGCACATGTATGCATGTAAAAAAAGACAGTGTCAACAAAAGTTTCATTTTTATTGACAGACCTGTAAAACTGACGATACTTTCAGATTTCCCTCCATACAGCCCTGTGCTTATACATCTGTTTTGCCTTATCTTTACCTCTTTTTTTTCACTTTATTCAGTCCACTATCATAAATTCGCTTTGTCGTTAGATTCTCTCATTCCTTCATCAAGGACAGACGAACGTTGGACGCTCCTCTCACCCATTTCCATTACCGAAGAATCTTGTACTCTTTGAATTTATCATTTTTACCTGGAAAAACAGGTTAAAATATTTAGAAAACTCTGAATACTAAGCCGATATGTACTTTGAAAACCACATCCACGGTTGTTGGTCTATAGACATTTAATGCAACCAGATTCAAAGGCAGTTTTCTTAGTTTTAGGAGCATTTATATGTACCGTAAACCGGGGTTAAGACAGCGGGATGAAGCTGGTACAAATGTGAAGTTTCCGAATCTGGTTGGATTTGGTGGACTAAGGGACTAACTATTGTTGTTTTCAGTGTAGCCACTTTATCAATACAATATCTCAGTTCCTGTGCCGTAACAATATCACCCTGAAAATATTTTTTCTTGCTCAAGAAACAATTTGATGGTAATAATCCGTTGAGTAAACGTAATTATATGTTTCGCAATTTTTTTTATTGTCTCTAAGATTTTTAAAAATTCATTGAGCGGAGACAGTATGGTACATTACATTTTTGTGTTTGTTTTATGTTTTGGTCATATAATAGCTATTTTTCGCTATTCGAGGGAGGCTAGGGGTGGTAGTCATGGGGTGAAGATTGCAAAATCTTTTTCTGAGATTGAAGACGTTGGACTGCTAATATTCACACGCGAAACGATTAATTGATAGATAATGTTTCCTCAGTGAAGTTTTATTGAATTTAATAGAAGAGGTTTACCTGATGACGCAAGTAAACCTCGCAAACTGTACCAGCTTCTTCCCGGTTTAGGGTAAACCAAGTTGTTTTTAACAACATACAAACCAATGCTGTTGGTTTGCTTAAACTTAATAAAAAATTTTCCGAAGGGGATAGTTTGACAACAAGAAGAATATCTTATGTGAAAAAGACCAACATATAAAATTGATTGGTTGCATGGTATATCTATCACAAAACCATTCCTTATTTTTCCTTTGCCCACTTACAAAAAAAATCGAAAAATGAATAAAGCTCTTCACGGTTTTAAGTCAAATATAAATTGTAACTAGTACCAATTACAGTAAGAGTAATTGGTTCACTTATACATCAAATGAAAATAAAATTCCACAGAGATATGGGAAACCACCTGTGCGTTGGTTAACCCGCATTTGATAACTCATCAGTTTGTATGTTTGGAATAAATAAACACAAATATAACGGTCAGAGAAAAATGCGAAAATGGTTTATGGGAAATTTTTTGTGGGAACTGCGGTGGTTAATTAACATGCAATTAACCTGTGGTTTTTAACTGACATCCTTCGGCTAAAAAAAGGCCATATTTATCGGTAGGAATTACTGTAAAAACGACATCACATACGGGCCTCCTAACTACTTCTTATACTGAATTTGATTGCTTCTCATTAATTTTTTCAATGAACCTATCAAAAGGGTAGTAATGAACTACAGTTTATGGCTAAAACATTGCCTCCTTAATCTGGGCCCTGGAAGAAAATTACCGCTGCGCCATATATTGACGGAGACAAGAAGAGAAGATAAGGTCTTACCAATAGCAGAGGGAAGAAGAAAATTGATGATTAAAATTCAACAGACCTGGTTCGCTAAAGTTTGCGATTTGTTGAATCGAATGATTTTCAAATTCCTTCTTTTTCCCGTTCGCTTTTAATCTATCTTCACTGATAATTACAATTTATTATCCTCTCGTTCATTCTATTTATTTTTATGACGTTTAGGTTTTCTTTGCCCTTTTCGGCACGGAGCTCTCGAAATCTCCTCTTTCCTTTTCCCTTCCATTCTATTCTTGCCATCATTCTCTGCTCTATAATACATTATATTATTGGTGCTATGTACCATTTTTTTCTTATATATTTGTGGCTTGATTCATCCTCGTTTGTTCCATCAAGTATCTTCATGAGGATCTTCATTTATATCTTTCCATTAACCTGTATGGGTTGTGGCTGTAATTGTTGTTACTCGCTCAGGTTTTAATTCACAGGAAGATCGAAAAAGATTGTACTCAAAAGAGTACAAGATTCTTCGGTAAGGGGAACAGGTGAAAAGAGCGTCTTCCGTTGGTCTTTCCTTGATAAGGGAAGGAAAGAAAATCCGAAAACGAAGCGGAATTATGATAGAGGATAGAATAATATGAAAGCTAGGGCAAGAGGCAAGGCAAAATAGATGAGGCAGCGTAGGGCATTGTGGAGAGAATACTGAAATCATTGTTAGTTTTACTGGCCTGTCTCCTGAGATTTTAACTTTTTAATCTTACATTAGCCCTCCGATAAAGAGAATGGAATGATCTGATGCATGTATATTAATTACATATTTGTGTAGAAAAGTGTGCATTATTTCTTAAAAGAGTTGGTTGTACAATTCCGTATTTTTTCTGGTCTACGATTTTAGTAATATATTTTTACATGTAGAGGATACAGTTTTTTCAATTCGCATCTATACCTTCACACATATATCAAAAACTGACTTCACATTCTTACTTTAAATGTGTGTTGCAGACCTTCCAAAAACTGTTAAGTAGCCGACGGATTTGAGTTCACATGCTATCGATAATCTAGACGAAGTCCAATTCGTAGGAAATGTTCGGGAAACCTAGAAAACATTTTTTTGTAAATAAAGTTCTATTTTCAATTTTCGAAATTGCAATAAAACATTTTCATTTAGCATCATGATGTGACAAGAAATTCTGCAATTTTCTCTTCCTCTATTTGTTTTTTGCGTGATCATTTGAGTTAGAAAATACATCGATTTCCGTCTGTACAAAATCCGTTATGTTACATTTTCCGCCCGAAGAGAGGGAAGAGAGACAGAGTCCAAGTAATCGGAAATAGCGTGGGACGGAGAGATTTTAAGTCAAAGATAGAAGGGCATTTCGTTTAACGTCGGATGCAGTCAGGTGCATTCAGACCACCGTAAACGACCTTTTCTCGAATTGCAGTCCGCGCACGACTACTTTTGTCCAAACATCATTTGAGTCCGGCTCTGCAACCTAATTTATCTACGACCTCAAAGTTTAAAAAAAACATGCTATAGGACCGTTTCTTTCCCACTGGAATCCACGTGCAAATTGCGTAAATAAGAAAAAAGTGCGACGTTTCGCACAGATATTCACATTTACTCCAAAACTGCCCGTTTTGTGGGCTACAAACGAAGCACACGTGCCAATGATAGCATCCCCGACGCTCATAGCACGTACCTGTCTCACTCTAGCAAAGAGTCCGTTTTAGCTGGCTTTTGATCCTTTAGATTCCAGGTGCCAGAATTTTCAAAACAATTTATAAAATATTACCCAAAATATGTATCCCAAGCTCATGAAACATTGAAATCGTAAAAAAATCTAATGAAATCCGCTGTCTTTGGTAATTTTCCAATTAATTTTTCTTACATACCTACTTGTAGAGGTGTACCCAACGGGTGAATGGTTGAGCCATGGGAAAGTGGGTGGAGTGGCTACTATCCCACACTAAAAGATTGGATATTAGCGATGTAAACTATCGATTGGGAGAACATAATATGCGAAGAAAAAAGAGTAAAATAGAGAAGAGATGTTAGTGGGGATTTTTGGAGGGAGCGACCCCTACCGTTTTGCCAAGGGCGCCAGTAAACGTGGGAAAGATCAGAAGGAATCCTAGCTCGAGTAGAAGAGTGAAAGGTGGCCATGGTATTGCAATGATTCGAATAATTTTGAAGTGTACTGGCGAAAGTATGTCGATACTGACCGGTAAGAGCGTCGTAATCGTTCGCAGGGAAACGTGGCACGATTCCTTCAATAACCAATAAACTTATGTACTCTATTCCAGCAACATTTGTAACACTACCATTAATGTGCTTAGTTGATTGACTCTCATACATTATTCCAACATGAGTTTTATTACCCTTAACAGGTAGAACCGAGTGACCCAAGAGGGCACTACTCTTCTATACAACCCTAACGGACTAGCGTAGGACCCTTGATTTGGACTAATTAGGTTTGGAGCCGCTTGAGACTCTGAGGCTACACGCTGGACTGGAGTTTTCTTGAGAAATTCAGAGCAGTTGTTTTTCAGATCGACAATGAGAATATCACATTGACGCCACACTACATTTCTAGGTCCGACAATAGCGATAAAACGAAAGAGATACATTGCTGGACAGATATGTACAAAAGCCACGCACAATAAGTGACCATAATAAAAAATGAGCCCTATTAAAAACATTCTCTTAATGCACTTCACTATCTCACCTCCCAAAACCTAATCCTTTACACGGCTGATGTCTTAACACCCGCTGCCACATGTCAATTCGGCGGCTCGCAGGGTAGTATGTAGATGATGATGTAGATAAAGCGTCTGTTCAAAGAGATTTGTGTTTGACTACTTCTATAAGCTCTTAGATTGCCGTTCCTCATAGTAATTTTGCCCTTGGCTATGGTCGCGGGAAATTCTTCGTACTGTGAACGCTGTGAACTGATATTTACTCGCGGCGGTCCCATATGCCTGCCGCGCGAGATCCGCGCTGGTTGGATGCAGTGGCGTCCCGCTGCGTTATTTTATCTCGCGCAAATGTGCAGAATCGGTGTGTGCAGACCTTTATCCATTCTATCTTTGCCGCTAACACCTCTCAGGTAACTGACATGACTGAAAAGAGAGAACTCTTAGTATTCTCCACACTTAAAACTTTAATTCCCGACCCAGGTTTCGACTGCCTTGCAATCATTTTCAAAGGTTTGCAAAGGATTGCAAGGCAGTCGAAACCTGCGTCGGGAATTAAAGTTTTAAGGGTGAAAAATACTAAGGGCCGTATTCATAGTCGTTACCTGGGTGTCCCCCAGGTGTGGGGGAGCCCCTTGGCTCAGAAATAGTATTCATAGTCGTTGCCCAAGGGACTGTTGTCCCTTAACCCTCCCCCAGGCCGTCGATTTCCTGGGTAAGGCATAAAGCTTACCCAAAGCTCCCCTAACGCAGTACTGCTGCCCACGCGTGGGATCAATTGATACTACTGTACTAATGGCAGGACACGATAGTATCAACAACTTTCCATAGTAACGTCTTCTATTTACAAACACAGGTACTCAGTGAACCATTCTCATATTCCTCACCATTCATATTACGTAAATATTTAAGCAATATTGTAAACATTCTCTCATATTCCTTCAATCATGTTTCATCAATATTTTGTAACAGTATACTGTAATATTGTTTATAGTGTGCTTGGTTACGGTGAAAATGAGCATCGAAAACATCGAGAAACATTCAGCGAAACCGTTCATATGTATTTTTGCATGGGATTGTTGCCAAATCTCTTACCCAGGCGTCCCCTGGCTGGGTGTTACCCAGGTAAGGTTTATGAATCGCTCAGCGTAGGGGACCCTGGATAGGGGATACCCAGGTAACCCCTAGGAATACGACTATGAATACGGGCATAAGAGTTCTCTCTTTTTAGTCATTGCAGTAGTGTCATTCCACAAAGTTACGCCTTCAACCATTAAGTTAAAAACTTCTCCGGTAAGTTTCTACTCGTGCCATCAATAATAAGGAACTTTGAATTTAGGCCCTTACCTCTAATGAGGCTGGGAAAAACATGCACTTATTTCAGCGTTATTTCAAAAAGAAACACACAGATATTATTTGAAAGCCGAAACTAGATAATCGGGGAATAGTGTAGGTGACACGCGCAGACTGACGATGGGTAATGCCCGCGTGTCTCCGCGGACACGGGTTCAATTCATTACGTCCGGAATTCTATCACGCGCGCACCGATTTCATTCTCCGCTTTTAATTGGCGTCGGCCGCCGCCGAAGACCATAAAGAGGTTACGTACGGGACGCATACCTACCGCTCGCAGTCACGACGTATCACGGACGCGCGCGCCATCTGACGTGAATGAGATTAATCGCCAGCCGAAATTTATTTCCCATTCGGTTCGCTACGCCCTCTGTTGTGTGGGGCGGCAGCGGAGTGTTTGTTGGTGATGGGAGGGGCGGGGGGGCGAGGCAGGCGGCCGCTGGGAAAAAAACTGAGTGGCGTTTTTTTGTAATTGGTGGGTCACGCGCTCGTGAATCAGAGGGATACACGAAATGGCAGGAATGAGAATGGACATCGCGATCAACAGACAAGCATGATAGAAAACTTTTTTTTATAATCCCCCATAATAGTTACGCACGGACGGAAAGAAGTACAACGGACGGACGGAAGAAGTACAACGGACATCAAGCGGATTGGATTGGATATTTGGGGAGGCGACCGACGGCTAAGGTCACTTGCGCCATAGGGGATAGACAAGGGAGGAAGGGTGGATAGATATCCGGCGTCGGCATTAGCCTGCTCTTAACGAAAGGCGCCAAGGGGACCACGGCTTAACGTCTCATCTGACAGATAGAGTACTCAACTTGAACTGCCCTCCACAGAACACTCAAGTAGGAATGGGGTTCCTCTAAAAAACATCCGCCTCTGCAGGGATTGGAACCCTGGCCGCCCATATGATAGGCGAGTACTCTAGTCACCCCACCTACCCGATCCCACCCGATCGTGGAAGTTTATCATATTAAATCAGAAACAACAACTGCTCTATTCCACAAGATATTTTAATGCGTACGACGCGTTTCAGCTCACAGTTATCAGGTCGTGTAGCTGCTGATGGTTCTGTGAACTGAAACGCGAAGTACGCATTAAAATGCCTTGTGGAAAATTGAAATTGTTGTTTTTGTTTTTTTTTTTTTAATGTCGGACATATTAGCCTGTACAAGCGCAGATGAGCTTTTCATCGCTCCATACCCCATGCATCGTAAAGTTCAAAACTTATAACAAATCCATCGGTCGAAAGTCGTAGAAATCTAATAATGGGGTGATAATGGAAAAAATGGGCGCGGTTGGAGAATATCACATTCACTTGAGTACCCTGAGTGAAAATTCCCGTTATAATGTTACTTAATTGGTGTTAATGGTAATATTATGTCAATAATACTGTTAATGTCAATATTATGTTAGTGTCATAAAAAACGACAATCATAGGATCATCAGAATATATAACACTTAAGATACCTTAACAGAAACGGCAATCATCACGAACTATGTAACGTACTATTCATTCTACACATAAGTATACGGATGAAGCAAGCCCGCAAGGTCATGACCCAACTAATTGACCTCAGCTAAGACCCTTGCTTATTATTTATTTCACTTGCATTTTTTTCTCCGTTCACATCCTGGGCATACTGGTTCCACCCAATTCCGAACAAGATTGGTCGCAGTGATTGAAGAAATTAATTAAAACTCCAATATTTTGAGAACACGAAGTATCGTAATTAAAATCAACTAATTCATTATTGGGATATATTTTTATTCTGAATTAATATGATCTTGTAATAAAAAAATACTTTCAATTCAAAACCAATATTTAAAGATAGATAATATTAATTGATTACCTTTACGTGATCAATCAAAGCAAGAATCCTGCCTTGTAGTATGTACACATATGCGATAACATTATACTTTGAGGTCACGCAAGCTAAGAGAACTTAAGACTGTTGAACTGTGCACGTATTATAGAATAAACATTGAGACTTATCTACACCTGCAATCAAAGCGCCTTAAGACTCGTAACATGTTATTTATTCTCCATCGTTCTCGGGGGATAATAAAAATAAAGGGTTTGCTATACACATAAGGTATTTTGTTACCTGACCTATGTTATGACCCTGACCTAGGTTATATGGACCTCTCTTGAGTGCATATGACGTGTTTATTTCAGTGCTGATATCGGATGCAATAGAAAACAATGTTGAAATGGATATTACTGCAAATATTTCAATTGCCTCGGTGCTTATGACGTTTATCGCATATAAATAAGTTGCCTACGGTGCGCATTAACATACCTGGGTGACGAATGATTGAAAATGTATTCAACTTTTATTTTAGAAAGTAAGTAGGTACGCAAGCCAAAGCCGTAGGTATATTGTTGCCCATTTAAAATGCCGATAATTACGATTTTACCCTGAAGAGCTTCAGGAAATTTAAGTATAACGTATGAATGGATGCAGCAAATACATAGATTCTGGGTTTTATTCATCCATGCTTGAAATAGCTATAGTTCCAATATTTTCAGTTAATTCGAGCATATACACATAACGCGAAGTGTTCAGTTGCCTAGATACAGTTAACCACATTCCCATATCACCACCTAATGCGATAAATAATAAGTAAATAATCAGAGTATTCCAGGAAGGACATCTTAGGGAAAAATTTACTCCTTTTACAAATTAAAAAAAAGGAGTAAGGGCTGTAAATATTTAAGTTTTCCAAGATCAATATTAGCGATGACTATCCTCTAGACAGCGTTTTATTAAACTGATTTTACGCTAAGTTTGCGCGGCTATAGCAGATTAGAATATTATTCTGGATTCATGAAATCTATCCTTAAAAAATGAGGATCATGGACGATATGAAAGTAAATTTTTTACATCATTTCTGCCAACTATAATCATTGCTAAAGGCTATTGCACTTGAGGATCATCCACTGTTATAGGTTTCTTCGGGAGATCCACCTCGATCTCTTTCTCCCCTGTACATTTACGTCTTTCACTTCATTATGCTCTCCCTGACAAGAGCTTTTTATTTGGGAGATGGAACTTTTTTTCAGATTTAAAGAGAATTTCTATGCCTTCAATCAGTTCAATGATGCTGCGTCCTTAGAGAGAGTGGGAGAGGGAGACAGAGGGAGACAGATAGAGGGAGACAGAGAGATGAAGAGAGAGAGGAAGAGGAACATGCGTCTGGTATCTTTGTGGCCAGTTAGGCAAACACGTGGGACGGAAGAAATACATTGGACATCAAGCAAAGGATTCCCCAAGTTCAGAAGGTGTTGTAAATGAAATGACATTTTTAGTCCTCATAAATTTTATTTAAAGTAGTCCGAACGAGATAGCTCCCTAATCATAATGGAGACCATATTCAAATTATACGTTTTGATTTCACCAGATGGACACATCAATTAAATATTGCATTATTAATGGTGCAATAATATAGTGCGTTTGAAACCCCTTCAAAAAGGGAGATTTTTTGTGATGCCCAAGAATCTACTGCTGTGACAATATGATTCATTTTCAAATATAGTTGAGAAAACATACACACTACACGATGTTAGTTTTTTTACGACTTCTTAGTGTTAGAAATACCTCATTTTGTAAACAATGTCTCTCTGCAGTGCATACACGTACCATTTTCCATGTAAAAACACTGGTATTGTTTGGCAAAAATCTCCCAGAGCAATTTGGTAAGGGGTTTAATTTTTGGAGTCATGAGAAGGGTGAGATATATCTCTTTAAAATGAGACCAAATTCATTTATTTCTAGGTAAAATGATATTTTGCTCGAACTACCTTAAGACGACGCGGGTTTTGACGTCAGGTGATGGCGAGCCTTATGTGCCTGATAATGACGCGCCACATCGAATCTCGGATCGTCTTTAATAAAATTTATGCAGAGTTACTTCATTTACAGTGCTCAGTGAATTCCGTGAATTCACGCTTGGGACAACTGAATTGTAAGAAGGTGTCCATGCTTAAAAGACATCTGCTGTGCTCAAAGAGGATAGGTTTACGAACTGGGAAATTTGTGTGGACCGTGGCACTCAATGGATGGGAAGCATGAACCATTGGAGAAACTGACCAGAACAGACTAGAAGCCTTCAAATACTTTATTAAAATATTTTATGATAGTTTTTCAACATAAAAGCCTTTGACAATTTTGAGTGGAACAAGATATTCAGACTGCTGGAAAAACTCAGAATGGACGACGACGATAGAAGAATTATCTAAAAACTATACAGGAAAGAAGTTGTCACAATTCGAATGAGTGACGGAAGTCGGATAGAAGCATAAGTGACAAAGGAGTAAGACAAGAATGCAAACTCTCACTATTCAACATGTACTAGGAGTAGGTCATAAGAGAGGCAGGAGAAATTGGACTCAGCTGAATAAAGATAGGTAAATGGAGAAGAAATTAACATGCTCAGTTTTGTAGATGATATTGCAGGAAACAGTATATAAACACATTCGTGTGGAGCGTGGAACTCTATGGATCGGATGCATGGACCATTGGAAAAGCTGACCAGAAAATACTAGAAACCTCCGAAGCCTGGTGCCGGAGGGGGATGCTGAAGGTATAATGGACGGACAAAAGAAGAAATATTGAAGTGTACAGAAGAGTAGAAGAGGAAAGGACCACATGGGATACCGTACAGAACAGAATGACCAGATGGATTGGACACACCTTGAGACACAATGGGTTTGAGAAGAACATAATTGAGGATAAAATACAGGGAAAAGTCTTCAGAGGAAGACCCAGGGATAAGTTTATGGACCAAATAAAGAAGAAGTGCATAGGGAAAGATACCAGGAGGGAATGGAACTAGCATTTAATAGAAGGGTGATGACGTGACTTTAAAGGCTGTGGTAAAACTGTAGTAAAGGCTGTAAACGCTGTAGTTTACCAATCTTAAGATTGAACGGTCTACGATGATGACGTCAAAAGAATGTCGGTCCTTTTTATTTTAGAACATAAATTACCAGCTGTGCCCGGCATGCGTTTCTATGCCTCTCTTTCCCCATTGATTTACGTACTTTTCATAGTTTAGTCCAAAAATCATTTCTTAGGTCAAAATTGGTCCATAAAAGAATTTGAGACCTAGTCCAATGAATTCCTCGTATCAGCACAAGAATTCGTAACCCACCAATGATGGCATGAGTTTCCATTCCATGCCTATGCTGCGGTTTCCAAGTAAATTAAATGTTCTATTGTTGAAGTAAGGTAAGGTGGGGTAAGTGCGACCGCTAAATAGCATATATCAATTTTAACTAACTTTTGAACGTTTTCTAGGCAAGTTAAAAATATGAAACTTAATGTATTATATACACGAGAATCAACGAAAAAAAGTAATGGGATTCCTCTTTCCTGAAAATTGTAATTTTTATAATTTTTTCTTATAAACTCGTCAAGAGATAGCACTTTCCCCGTACATGGGGCAAGTGCGTCCCATGGCTGATGTGCAGTATATTTTCGCACTACAAGGCACACGGGGTAAGTGCTATTTGCCCAGAAATTCTGCTTTACATTGCTTTTTAAAGTACCATTTTATGTCTAACCATTCTTGAGAAATCACCTTTTATCTTAGGTAACGTAGATAAATTTTTTGGTTAATTAGGAAACAAAATGGAGTATTATTCAATTATGTTTGATTTATGGAAATTACAATATTCGACTCGTACATATTTATACCAAACATATTTCCCTTTGAATACGATCAGTGGAGGGGATTTAATCCCATTTGCACTCGTGGCCAGTAACACAGTGATGTTTTAACGACCACTTGAACTTATTGTACGAGTTGAGGGGTGTCCTCTCTTGCCAACAACTTTCGTCTTCCCTGGGTCCGTAGAAAATGAAGTTTCCTCCAGATTCCATATACTTTCTGGTTTATTATTACGTTGCAATTCATGGATTGTCTTTTTCAACAAATCAAAGTAGACATTCATCACAAAAGGGTCACTTATCTTCTTCTTTTCATACTCTACACTTTGAGGTTTCTTAATTGAAAGTTTGTGCCGTGAAATAAAACCAAGGAACCAATCTTCAGAAAGTTTACCATCTTTAAAAGGTGTTTTTATGTTATTTTTACGAACATAATTCGCTACCATTTCCAGAATCTCTTTTCTGGACAACCAAAATCCATCCTGGGGTAAGTGGGAAAAACGATCTTCCACTTACCCCAAGGTCGCACTTACCCCACTTTTACTGCCAAAATGTAAGAGTTTCGAGCTTAGAAATACAATTTTGGGAAAAAATGAAGTGTAAACGGAAATGGTCTGCAAGAACTAAAAAAAAAGAAAACAAAGAGATCATTGCACCAAATCTTACTCTATGTAAAAATAAATTGCGGACCTTTTAACACAAGTTATGTCCCACTTATACAATTCTGATGCACGTAATTGAACTACTTGTAAACGATCTGCTTCGTTGCTTGCTTGTCGTTCCTCATTTGTTTGAGAAGCACGCATTCCAACTCTCATTTGTTGGAACGACTCGCGCTTCACCTACTGTACAATGTATTTCATAATTCAAAAACCCTCGCGGGCGCGCGGACAACAACTCACCGAAGTTTCATCGTAATCTAATGAATCGTATAGGAGCGCATTGTAGTCAAACAAGCAAACATTCATTTTTAAATATTAGATTCACACAGATACTAATTACTCGTATAAATGTAATATGATCCTGATTATTATAACAACTGAGCGCGTCCTGCGTGCTAGCACTCTGTTCTAGTCAGTAGGTGAAGAATACGGGATCATAGTTATTATTAATGCAGTTTGACGACTTCCCGAATCTGACCGAAATTTTTACGCAATCCGCCATCCTTGACGTGGCCGTCCTTGCCCACGGGTGGAGAATTGTTTCGCGAGGAAGTCGTTACTATAATGTTTCCTGTGCGAGAGAGACACGCAGCGCCCTGCGAAATAATTTCAAATTATAACCGTCACGTAATCAATCAGGCGAATTTTGTCTGTCACTCTCGACGTGCTATCATGCAGTTGTACGCGCAAGTGATTGTTTCTCCTGACGAGGTTTGTTGTCTTTTAGAAAAAAGTCTTAATTGTCGGAAATGCCTTTCAGACCTGGTGCTGAGAGTTTCCAAAATTAATGCTTCCGGTCGGTGGTTAGTGATGATATAACTGCCTCTTCGTTGGCAGCAATAAGCAAGCCTGTCCATCGTTTCACTTCTCTAACCTACTTATAAAGGTGAAGCAAACTCTCGGGATCATTACTGATATGGCAGATTAGCAACGGATGTTTAGCAACTGCTATACTCAATCCTTGACTTTTTGTTAGTGTATGGCTCCTATTTACTGATGTATGTGGGTTAATAGAAGTCTTTGTTGAAGTGAATGCAGTATAAAAATAGCCTACCTTCTTTGAATATATTTTAAATCATAATAATATTCATTACGCACCAAAGTATGTACAAACTCGTTCAAATGAATGGATACAAGTAAGTCCTGCCCTGTCCTTACGGAAATTATGAGCATAAAACCTGTTTCGCGTTTGCATTCATTTAAAAGTTACAAAAAACTGGCTGGTGGCGCCTTACAGAACTAAATTAAACAATTAATAATAGCAGGGGAGTAATATATGAATACTTAACAAAAGTTTGTTCTAACAATGTTCAATATCTTCCCTTTTTGCCGTTGGGGTACGAAACCATATTAAATGCACAAATATGAACTATAAATTTTGAAAATTTTAATGTGAAACAATAAAAATATTGTTTAATACCTATTCTCAACAGAAAAAAGCTATATTTTAAATTCTTTTAGATATGTTGACTGACTTCAAAATAGTGATGTGCGATGGTAGGAGATGATACATATTAGAAGCACTTTTGTCTAAGAATATCCTTAAAGCTTCATTATTCTTGAACGGGATTCTGTTCCGTGACCTCAGACAATGGCACGAGACATTGACATTATCCATCATAGCCTCCTATAATTTAAAGCATACGCAAGATTTCATAGGTAAATAAATATCTTGGGGTAAAATTACCAGTATTATTAAACCAAATAAAAGAAGTATCATTTTTTAGCACCCATTATCATTCTTTTAATTTCCTTTATAGGAATTGTAACAGGGTTTTAATTTAATCGGTACGTTACGCCCCAACAGCTGAGAAAATACTGCAGCTTTTAGTCAAGGGAATGGTATACATTTTACAGGACAGGTATAATGTATAACGATCTTTCTTAATTGAATTTTCTAAGTGTTGTGTTTATAAAGTTTTTCAATTTTTGCCAATGGAAATTCTAACTAAGTTCTCATCAATAGCAAGACCTAAATACTTCTCAATAATAACTTGTACGAATACCAGACAGATCTTGCACAAGTTTGCTTAAGTTTAAAGGCAACCTATCATTTAAATCTATCATTCGTGTGATTGAAACCTCTTTCATTAGACCTAAGTGAGACATACTTGGTTGAAGTTTTGCTGCGAGACTGATGTAACAGGCACGAACGAAAGCATTTAGCCATCAAGTGTGAATTTAATGTTGCAATTCTCCATGCCTAACTGATCAGCGCTCTCCAAGCCGGCGCGAACAGACTCCATCGGTCCCTATTCATTAGCTAAAAAGGAAACACTTCCTCTTGGCTATTCGGTAAGATACTCACCTGGAACACCCTCAAATCACCGTTGCTTACTCTTTTGACGAGAGGTGTCCCTCGATTGTGATTCAGAATGATAGATGAATAAAAGGGAATATTGTAATACAGCAATACCTTTGTTTTTATTCAGGCGAATTTCAATGCGCTCGCAGAACATTGGTGAAATATTAGTGCGTAATTTTTGGGTGACTACGCGACGATAATTTCTCGGGGTATATTTTACTTATATAAGAACGGCTACTCAATTAAACTGTCTACAAAATGGAGCTTTTATTAGCTTGATGAAGTCCCTGAATCCCGAGATAAATTGCTGCCGATAAAAATAAAAGTATTTTATCTTCATAAAAACACGAGGGAGTTAAAAAAATATAGTCTTCTCGGTTAGTACAAAGATAGTAATTTCCGTTTCTTAAAAGTCTTATAATTATCTATCCGTTTCTTCTTTAAGAGCTTTCCAACTCTATTTTCAACATAGGCCTTGATTGTTTTATTATTGCAGTTGTTATATAGCTATCTGAGGATATCTACAGGTATTAGTTGTTTTCTTGGTCATTACGTATTATGAAAACCTTCATTATGAAGTCATTAATCTATGATTGTTCCGCGTTGTCAGCGTATGCACTTATTTTTAGAATTTCTACATTTCGCCATCATTACGGTGCTTGCTAGCTTCTGCAGTACCTGTCTCTCGTTCCTCAAGTCTCAAACCATTATCCTGGAAATAATATCTGGAATCGTTTTAGGAGTAGTTGAACAAATTTACGATTTCACATAGTTTTTCCAACGCATATCTTGTTTTCTGGGTTGTACAACATTATTTTGTACATTATTTAAAAAAATACTCGAGTAAACGTTAGGTTAGCCTTCATCCGTACCAAGACGACTCTCCGTTATATATAGGAACTCATGCCTTCTGGAAAGATGTACATGATAACGACACACTACGTCGATACCAAGGTCTAGAGTTAAGTAAATGAAATTACAAAGTTATTCGACTTATTCCAACATTGCTTTCATTTCATGAACCCACGCATAAATCAAAGGACTTAAAAACAATCCGTGGTTCGATTCCCAGTGTAGGCTTATTTTTCCCCGTGGAATTTGCAACGTGATTCACCTGCTAGTTTGAATACTATCACAAATGACCTAAAACATGTTTGCTATCTCTATCTACTTTAATGGGTCGGGTGGATAAACTTACACACTTCGCAAAAACTGAACAAAAAACAAGGTGCCGTCTATTTGAATTTTCTTGTGAATTCTAACCTTTAACCTTCGCGATGCACTACGTCGACTCCGAAAGTACTGGCATCAAAATAAAACCATTAAGTTCCCATCGACATTTGCACGCAAGCGTTCGTGTGGCGAAGTATGCTGTGCAAATGACCTTAGTCATCCTGAACATCGCGGCAATGCCCTTTCACTGCTCCCCGAGTCTTTCGCACGACACTGGGTTTGCGAAAGGAGCCTCGGGGGTAATTCGCCACCCCAAGTGAACTTTACGTGATCTGTCCCCGTCCAAATCATCGTAGGATGGTGTATCCAAAGCATCGTAGGTGGTACGTTTCACTATGACGGATTATACCCGGCAAGAAGGGAAAATATTGAAAATATGTACGAGCAGAATTTAGTTAAGTATTGATATATTACTCACCTGCGTTATTTATTGTGTAGTAATAGCTTGTTTGTAGATCATTTTAAGATAGAGGGAAAAGTCCCCTGAGCCCAGGTATAGGTTCATGGACAAAATAAATAGGAAATTATACAGGAAAAGATACTAGGAGCTAACGGAACTAGCATTGGGTTGAGTAGGGTGGAGGGCCGCAGTCAACTAACCTTAGGATTGATCGACTAATGAATGAGTGAACTCCAAAACAGGTTTTGCTGTATTATTCTCCGGAGTTATTTATTGTTAAATTTTGTTTGATTGGAGACACCAGACAATAATATTTAAATTTATATGATGCCATTCCAAATCCTGGTTTTTGCCTCAAAAGTACCTTAATTTCCACAACTTGCTAGTATTGGTATGTTTAAATATATTTTGGACTTTGGTGTGAAATTGGTATTATAATGATAATAATTGCGAAAAATAAAATGAATGTTTTGTTGTCTTTCCTCATTTAGCTAAGGAAGTGCACGCAGAAGGAAGAATTTGTCTTCTTTTGAATGGATGGAGAAAATACTGCTGGTGAAATATTAAATGTTTTAAAGTACCTACATAGGGAAAAATGTGTCATTCTCTTCAACATCTGTTACTTGTAGAAAATATATAAGTAAGACAATATCTTTGGTAATTTTGTGGTATATTTCATCGCCATATTTAATTATAACTTTTTCTTTTTCGCCAAATACCTGTTGTGTAATGGACATAGCAATGAATTTGAAACCAATGTTCTTTATTTTAACAACAGTCCACTTGAGCTTAATGCCCCGGAGCAACGCGAAATTTTATGCAGACAGCATGACCCTGATATATGTGTCGTAAATGAATGTTGTTCCCTTAACCCTATTTCTATCCTTGCGGCATTTATACACTCATACCTGTCACTTCCCTTTCTTCATCCCCCCACTTCTCCTATCTACCCAACCCAACTCATTTTCCTTCCAATATATAAGAAGATTCATGATCTTTGGTTGTTCCTGATGATGATACTAATGTATTGAAACCCGGGTCGTGTTTTTATGTTTTATCTCTATGGTGTAGTAAAATTTACAATAAAAATTGGCTAGATAAATAGACACACAGCAGAATATTAACCTTTCTGCTTTATTTTCCTCGCTAATTGGACTTGAAATTAGATGGTGTTCAATTGGAAAATGGGAGAAATACGTTAAAAATTGTATATTCTATCTAATGTAATAGTGAAAACTATTCAAACATAGCAGGTGAAATACATTTCAATTGCCACGAGAAAAGAAATTAAAATTTCATATTGCAATTGGGTTTTATTTCTCGTGGCCAAGAACGGCGCAAGTGCTGCCGTAGGATATTATCTCTTGGTTGTGGCTTCTTTGATGGCCTCTTCTCCCTTGCATTGCCATCTTGGATGGACCGCGAGGGCCTCACATCCAGATCATTGTCCCCGCCAAAAATTGCAACGAGAATTAGGAAGCTGACCCGCGTAGTGGTTGTGCCTTGGTCCAGCAAACCAAACAATCTCGGTCCAGGTCGAATAATTCTCGTGGCAATATCAACGTAATGTATAACGTATTTCTCTCTATATATTTTTATGTAATAATATTTCTACCAAGTATGAATACCATTTTCATGGATAACAATTTTAAAGAGACGTGCGAATGCTGGAAGGAAAGTGGTAGGTAGCATGTGGAGCATATCAAGGAATGAGTGCTTGTCTAAGGAAGCGAACATCGCCGTGTACAAAAATGTACTTCTCCCCACTTTGTTGTATGGTATTGAAACATGGATATGTCAGGATAGATATTAGAGTAGACTTAACGCCGTGGGTATGAGTTATCTGAGGAGTATTTGCGGCAGAAGTAGGATGGATAGGGTCAGGAATGAGTGGGTCATGAATAAATGTGGGTTAAATGCTCCAGTAATGGACGTGTATGAAAGGAGTGTGCTTCATTGGTTTGGCCATGTTGAGAGAATGGATGAGAGTCGAATAACGAAACAGATGAATATGACCGATATGCATGGTGCGAGAGGTAGAGGTAGGCCGAGAAAGTTGTGGTTGAGGAAATTCTTAGGAGGAGGAATATTAGGAGTCTCAAAAACAGGAGGGCGTGTATGAAGCAGTGTATGGGGTAAATGAGGCAGATGAGGTCTGCAAGGATAGGTCAGTATGGAGAAAACTATTGAAGCAGAGTTAGGTGTACAAATATGTACTAATGAGTGAACCTTTGACTTTGCCTGTCCCGGAAGGGAACTGCGTGATTTGTATGTATGTAAAATTTTAAGAAACCAAAACTCCTGATAAGTCAGTTGAAAATATACTTTAATTTTATGTATGTTATGTTTTATTTTTAATCGATTTGCAATTTCAGCTTTTTTTTCTAGTGCATTATATTTTGTTTTGAAGGGACTTATCGAGTGTTTTCGTTTCTAAAACACTGTATTCCATGAAATGGGTATATATTATATACTTATACTAATACATTACGTTAACATTACCACGAGAAAAATTCGGCGTTGACTGACAATCGAACTACGTTTTACCAAGATTGCCGCGTTTTTTTGAGTTACTAACGAAATACTGTGAAAATTTATGTTCAAATATTGTACTTCTATATAAATGGGGCTGCAGGGCAGAAATGGCGTCAACGGCTGTGAAAAAATTGTTCATAAAAATTATATTCATAGAATAATTAGCATTTTTTGTGCCGAATTTTTTGTTTTTACAAAGACAGTGCATTCCGTGAGAGAATTCCGGATTTTTATAACCATTCGAAAAAAAGTACGAATTAGGCGTTTGTTTTGACTCACTCAGTCGGAGTACAACCTCCTTAAAAGAATTGCACAGCTAGTTGAATGATTTTCTCCGCCAAGCCATGCCGAGAGTCCCACTGAATGAAACTGTTGAGGTATTGTTGAGTACCATGACATAACCTCATCATCTCCGTAAATATCTATTTCAGAAGCGTTGGCCGATTACTTAAGCTTTTGATTATTAAATATTCCAATAAATAGCTGCTTTTCAACTGTTTAGCCGCGGCTATATACCATTATGAATACGTTTTTTAAAACGGTCCAAAAGATGACGGAAAACGTAATATCACCGCATGTTTTTGTTTCGTCGTTGAATCGTCCTATTCTAAGCATCTAATCTCTATTTTTGCGGCTTTAATACTCCCCCTTACTTACTTTAGATCGTGGAATGGAAGTACTCCTACAGAACAGAAAATAAATACTCGGATGGATCAATAAGTGAAGCTCCACAATGTTTTAATCGCCTAAGTATAGTGTTTTGTAACGTAGTACCTCCGCAGAATTTACTTTGAAGTTCGCCCTGTAGTTGATTTTTTCGTTTCTGGTGAATATACATATATAGATATATAAAGTCATCTTACACATTTCATACCTACTCTGTGGGCGGAGTAAACTTAAAATCTTCAGATACAGTTAAATATCTTATTAATATTTAACTTAACTTAGGAATAGCCTTAACTTCTGATATATCGTGGGGAGCACCCATTTAAAAATTAGCGGCACAGCATTAAAGCAACTAGGTATTCTTAAGCGTATAATGTTAAGGTCTTCGGATGGAAAAGTAAAAGAGAGATGCTACTTCGCACGGGTTAGGCCACACCTTGAATACGCCGCGAGCATTTGGGACCCTGATCCAAAAGATTTAACCAAAAAACTGATGAAATATAAATAATAACTGTTATAAACTTCGTTATATATATATATATATAACTTGTTATAAACGTCGTTATAAACTGATACAAGCAAATATATAGCGTTTTACAAGTTTTAGGGTGATTAAAGTGAAAGACTCTAGAGACTCGGAGTCTACACGTTAGGCTTTGCTTGCTTGGGAACTCAGACGTGTGTTTCAGAGCGACACAATATTTTTTGACGCCATGCAACATCTCTAGGTCTGGTAATCGCGATAAAGTAAGAGAGATACATTGCCGAACGGATGGCTACAAAAACTCGTTCTTACTGCGCTCAATAAGCGATCACTATAAAACTGAACTCTTCTTACTACACTTCCGTAATGCATGTCACCATTTCTCCTCCCAAAACCTTATCCCTTACGTTTTTACACGGCTGGTGTCCCAATGCCCCCTGCCACATGCTCGTGCGGCGGCTCGCAGATGGATGTAAATGATGTAGGATGTAGATGTAAATTTCGATGTATCGGCAGAAGAGTAAACTACTAAGCAAAGATGTCGCGTGTGTGTTACAGTCGTTTGTGTATATATATCAGGGAAGTGTTGTTTGTTATCTGTGGACTAATGGCCGAAGCTCGAGGGAAATTCACTGGGAGATGATATGCGTACATGCAAAAGACTGTTTAGAATGCAGCATTTTCGGCAGGTGGTGGACATTCTTTACAGGGAGCCACGTGACCGAGACGAATTGGTCCTGTGCCTGGCGTTCCGTAACAACATCAAGTGAACAGAATGTCGGGACCACATGACGAAGGAAATCTTCGCCGGAAAACATTTCACTTCCGATGCCGAAGTCACATAGGTCGTGGGAAGTTGGCTCCACTCACAAAAACAAAATGCGGTATTTTTAAAAAGTATTTTCATACTTGCGTAGAGAGGCTTGGTGGCCACATTAATAAAATAGCATAACCACGTGCCTTGACTTTGTATGTTGAATAAAATCGCTACCAATTACGCTTAATGATACATACATTGTTGTGCGTTACTTAGTGATCCACCCTCGTGTATCTTGCGATGGTATGAACGCATGTGCCCTTGTTTTCCACCGTTTATCGTTGATAAAATAGACAAAATCGTGATTAAAATTTTTCTTAAGGTGGTTGGAACGATTTTCATTTACGCACAGCCATGCTTTTAACTTAGCATACGTGTACTTCTTTGTAACATGTATAATTAAGAGTGATAAAAATAGCATGTTACCGATTTTTGTTTCTTGGCACTTAGATGCTATTTTAACTCGTAGTATAATGGTACTTGGAATATTTTTTAACACAGACACATTTTGAAATTATTCGATGACTTATGCACAGATTTTTCTCCTTAATGCGAGAACAGACGTTTCAGTCGATTGAACGGTACGTAATTAATATCAAAGTATAATGCCGAATAAAAAACACATGTTTACGTGTGATTTTTGATAAAATTTTAAATTCCGCGCCGTAATCTGAAGTCATAACAATCCCCCAATTGAAACTAAAATTTTAAAAAATTATTGCTGAATCATTTATAATACAACATTGATTGGTTATTTATTTCGTAAAAATTGTTGTACCTAAGTGAGGTGTGGCCCAAGAACTTTTTTCCTACTTGTGGCCAGTTGCAGGAACGGCATATATATGTATATATCTATTCTATAAATTTATGGGCCCCATAAGCCATGGTAACCATCCTGCTGGAGAAACATCCGATAAATGTTTTGAGTTTTATAAGTAGCCAAAATGGCAGATGAGCGGTGAACCGCTTGAAGACTTTATTACCAGATATAATAGTTATTTTGAGACAAATGACCAATTTGTTTACTCCTTCTGACTAATTTTTATGTGCATTAGCAACTATTCATAGGCTGAACTTCTGTAAATTTTATTCGGCGGTGGAAGAATAGATGAAATATTTGAAGCAATAAACTATTGATAAATAAGATATGAAACTAGTAGAGGTGCTCCTGTTACCCGAATATTTTTATGTTACGTATTATCTATAAGAGTATGAATCTCATAACTATTGATTCCATAACCAAATGTTCTTGCAACCGACCATGACCTCAAAAGTTATCATAATGTGCACTCAAGGACACACGATTCCCGCTCAAACTACCTCAAGGGATGAATCACGGGCGGTCAGCGATAGAGGTCGGTGCGCAGTAGCCAGCCCTCGGTAATTCGACGCCACAAAATGATGGGTGACAATAGCTTTGGGGTATTCGGAACATCTCCTATTAGAGGCGCCGACAAACGACACGCGAAAAGGAAGTCGAATTGTTGCGCTGCACGCGCGTGATGGAATTCGGTCGCTCTCGCCCCATTCGACCGACCGCGGAGGCGGTTTGCGGGGGGCGACAAGCGGGCGGGCGCGTCTCTTCTTCTTCCCATTGTTTGCGTGGGCGGTGCGAATCGTGTCAAGGGCGATGCAGCGGCGAAGGCTCATTCGACGTGTTATGGCGGCATTCATTGTCCTAATTTTCACTTACGCTTGCGGGGCTAACTTCTTTCTCTCTGGGGGAATACCTTGACAGACGCGGCGATAGGATAGGGTTGGATTTAGATACCGCGGTGTTACCCTCAAGCTCGTTAAACCTGTTGGATTATTAAAATTTGCATTCTTCAGTTTATAAGTTTATTTCAATGGAATAAATTGGTGAAATTTCATTAAGAGAAAGAATATTCCTAGTTTCTACAAAAATGAAAAGGGAGTAGTTAGATGTGGCTCAAAGGAAAAGGAAGCAAGAATTAGTAAGGGTGTTAGACAAGAGTATTTCATATCTCCATATTTATTCTATTTGTTTGTGCAAAATGCCATTGAGAGAATAAGATAATGCTTAGAAGAGACAGAAGTTGGCATAAAAGTAAACGGGGAGAAAATGGACATGCTTAGATTTGCGGATGATATAACTGTGTTAGCGGAAAGTGAGGGAGATAAAAAAAAAATAAATGTTATGAATTGTGTAGTGAGAAATGATTTCGATATGAAAATGAACAAACTTAAGACAAAGGTTCTAATCTGCGATAAAAAGGATAACATAGCAGCAAAGGTATAGTTGGAGGATGTTACCCTTCAAAAAGTTAAAGAATATAACTACTTGGGAAGTAAAATTACGTGGGATAGAAAAAGCACAAGATATATAAAATGCAGAATCAACCAAGCAATACTAGCATTCAATAAAAAGAAAATCCTACTAACGTCAAAAAGAATTAGTTTGGAGATAAGGAAAAACTCAGTGAAGATCCACGTTTGGAGTGTCGCGCTATGGAAGCGAATCGTGGACTGTAGAGGAAAGTGACATGAAAAGACTGTTATCCTTTGAAGCATGGTGTTACAGAAGGATGCTGAATGTAAGCTGGACAGAAAGGAAAACAAACAAAGAAATCTTTGAATGAGCTCAAGAGGATAGAAGAAGTATAATAAGATTCATCAAAGAAAGAAAAGCAAAACTCTTTGGACATTTACTACGATAAACTACTCAAGTTAAAAGAAAAGGTAAAGGAAAAATGGAGGGTACAAATTGCAGAGGAAGACACCGAATAGACTACATAAGCCAAGTGATGAATGATATACAATGCAGAACATAATACGACATGAAACTGAGATCTGAGAGAGAGAGATGGATGGAGGTCTGCTGTCAAAAAACTCAAGGGTTGAAACGGAAGAGGAAAAAATAGGTCCAAAACGAATGAGTCCAGCGTTTTCCAGGTTAAATTCCCCGTTTGAGCTGGGTAGGACAATTTTTTATTTAAGAAAAATCATAAATTTTTCGTGTGGTTTCAGTAAAAAAAATTCCGGATTGTTTGGCATCTTGCGGAACTGCTCCCTTGAATATTATTGTTGGAAAAGTATTTTTTTGATAGTAATAAAGTATTTAATCTACATTGGCAAATATCTTGGCATTGTAATACCATAATACATTTTGTAATCACGGAAGGAAAATTCTGTCGTTTCTCTAAACGAACCTTTGCTCAGCCCTAGATGAACGAACATCAAATAATTTTAAGTTATTTTGAAGCTGCCGTTCATGGTCAATATTAGCAACAACCGTTGCAAACTTTTAGTATGGTACCGATAGCACGAGGAGTAATTTTATACTCTTGATAAAGTTAATAGCTGTCCTGAATTAATGCTTAATCTTATTCAAATTTCTTATCTTACTTTTCAGCTTCAAATGCGAATAGAACATCAATGCCTCTGGATGAAGTTATAATTTGATACACGTTTAGGCTCGATCAGGATTTCTATAGAACCGTATTAATTTCGTATTTAGCTAGAGATTGTGTAGTAATTCGCCTCGATATCAGCATATATTTGTCGATTTCGATCATGTGTGCCTCTAATTTCTTTGTAGTTTTCAGAAGCCCAACAATATATCAGCATTGATGGCCGAGCACACTTAGTGGTAAAAACTACCTTAATGAGGTATATATTCTTTTGTATGAATTAAAAATTGTATTTGCACAAATTTTTTCTATAAACTTGCTATCTGGAATTAAATAATGCTATGGGTTTATCTTCGGTTATCGAGTATACAGCGGTAATATATTATTTTATATATTTTATTTATATATTTTCATATTTCACTAAATTTCCAATTATTTTAACTCAGGAGCAGAATATTTTACGGCACAAAGTATCTTAAAACTCTCAAAATAGTTTGTGTTTGGACCCAGCTCTCACAACAACGTAATGAGGTAGCAATATTCAAGATCGAGGCACAGCTGTTTACCACCGCAACTGCAAATAAATGTTCTCTCTTCACTTGTCTCTAGCTGTCAAAATTTATCTCTCCAAACTTGGTCATTTTTTTGTGCTATAAAAATGTTTGTACAGCTGGTAATGCATTAATATAGTAATGCTTCTATTTTATTATGATTAAAAAAATATCTATCTCGTACACTGCATCATTTTATGTTCGTTTCCATCCTATCTGCAGATGCCACTTGCAATTTTCAGAAAGTGAATGAAAATATCTAGTGACCTCGGGACACAGGTGCTAAAAGGGGGAAGCCATCTGGCGGTTAACATAACTTCGGGGTGATTTATTATCCGTCGAATCCTCGGTGCTATCATCGTTCTTCGCTCGGGAGGAGGGATTTTTCCTCGGAGAACGTCGGCGTTATCTTTGGCCCTGGTCGTTATCCATTCTCCTACCATCTCCACCCACGCAACGATTTGCTGGACATTGTTAGAGATTTGCTTAGTTGAAACCTTTTATAATTAAAAGGGGATGAAGATCGAACGAATGGTGTGAATCATCAACAAATATTACGAAATATTGGACAGGAAAGAAGGATAATAAAAACTCTCAGAAACGAAGATAAAAACATGTTAGCAACATTCCTCAATATTTGATAATACAGCAAAGAATTCCTAAATGACACATTTTTATCTTGGAATTGTCATCAATCATTGTTAATCTTCTAGGTGCCACTAACTCAACAGTATCATTCATAAAAATAGATATATTCTAAAGTTTTATTGATACTTTCCTAAATCTACTATATACCAGGATGTAATACCTTGTTGAAATTCAGGGTTTGATGAGAAATTTCTCCGAAATAATTATATTATGCATAG
This sequence comes from Ceriagrion tenellum, assembly GCA_963169105.1. Classification (NCBI taxonomy): domain Eukaryota; kingdom Metazoa; phylum Arthropoda; class Insecta; order Odonata; family Coenagrionidae; genus Ceriagrion; species Ceriagrion tenellum. Next base: position 94,770,172 of record OY720643.1, read on the forward strand.
CTACATTTTAGCACTATCAGTCAGTTTACTGCCCTTGAATTGTTGTTAAAAACTATCTTAAACAAGTTAAAAAAGTTTCTTACGGTATTACGCACGTAGAAGAGCAGTAAAATTAAAAAAAAAATAGAAATCATTTCTTCAGTCCTCGTGTTATACATACTCATGCTACACTCTGCTATAATTATTGACACCTTTCACGCATGTAATTTTAATGCGGGTGGTTTTATTGCAACCTCTACACTTGGTGCCTCTCCCTCAACTCGTGATGGTTTTTCAAATTATTACTTATCTTTTAATCCGTCTTGCAAATCATCTGGAGATGTAGAGTAGTTGGACTGATGTCGTTAAGAAAGAATTTTAAGCTCCGATTTTCTACGCTTGCTTATGAGATTAAGATTTTCGCGGCAGTAATATAAGCTTTTTAAATAGTTACAATCTTCAAGTTGTGCTAAGCTATGAAACATACTAACTTCAATTCCATCCTGCTTGAAATAAAAATGTCACTGTAAACTAAATAAATTCCCTTGCACTCTGGGAAGAATTTAACTAGAAAATGGTAAACTCGACTCTTACAGCATTATGCGTGAATGGGCTCATGTTTTGGCATATTGCCCTTTTTCATTCTCCAGTGAAAACATGGGTAATAAAAGGTTCTGAAAGCCAAGAATGTGTACTAAAAATCCATATCATGCCTGTAATGTCTTCGATATCTGTAGATCACAAGATATCTGGAAATATCATATGTTCTAGATTTCAATATTTTGTCCTAAATATATAGTGATACTTATCCTGGTAGTTTAAGTTTATTTTCCTTTTGCACTGTTGAATTAGTTCATTGTATTTATCATTACCGCCGCCAATATTGATTACAATATTTACCGAAAATCCCAAGAAGACATATACAAATATCTTGCCTGGAAATGTCTTGAATGTAGGAAGAAGGAATAGGTATTTTAAAGTTGTTTTTAGGTTTGGAAAATCTTTTATCCTTATAGCGGGGTAGGTTTTCTGCGCTGTACCAGAGCATAAACCAGACAATCAACGCGATCATGTATGCACAATGGTGTCGTTTACCGGAAAAACGCTTTGGTTTACTTAAGATTCCGGCATCGTCAAGTAAGTCACGTAAATGTGGAAACAACGTAATAACCCATCGAACCGCGTCTTATGCAAATGACCTAGTTTTTGACCTACGTTTTTACAGAGTGGCTTAAATATGACATGAGTGAAACAACTATTGGCTTGCTTTTATTGCGTAGTATGATGAATGTTGATGGATTATTGAGCAGTCAGGTCTTGTTTAACTGCTTTAGCTGGAAGCTACCTTTTCGTTTATTTTCTCGGAGCGTAAAGATTATCACAGATCGTATCATAGAAGCAAAACTCTTTCAGTATTTTTATAAAAACAATTTTGCAATCAGAATCTAGACACAGTTAATATTTTCTCATCGATTCAAGTGCATTCCAGATTGCTTGTACATGTCACTATTCAGAGCTGTGTCATTAAATCCTCAGTGGGTTAATGCGCTGATTAGAGGGCAAGAAAAACTACTATTAAACGTGATATCATCGCGTGACGGCCAGAGAAACGCTCAAGGGACCGGAAGCGCTTAAACCCTCTGACTTAAGTGCCGTGGCTCTCGCAGCAGAAAAAGATCTAGAAGGGCTGCTTCCAATGATGGACATACCGTGCGGACGGGATGTGTAAAATCTAACGGCCGGATACAACCGCAAAAAAATACCTCTTCAGACCCCCCCCCCCGGGGTATTCAGAACGGTTAGTTGGAGATTAATCCCGCATTGGGCGCTGGTCGCCACCGTGTGGTAGCCTTGGGGCAGTGATGCAGCGACAGCCTTCTAAAAAAACTCTGGTATATTTTTATACAGCGTGCAGCAAAGCAGCCGGGGTCTTTTGAAGATCACACTTGAAAATAGGCACTGTAATTTCTTTTTTTCTCATGTCTATAAAAATATCTGTACATTCTATATCATGATAAATGCCGTTGTGATAGTTTTGTTAGCCTTACAGACCTCATGCAACAACTGGGATGGCAAACACTTTCAGACCGTCGATTGAAAATTAGGCTTAATCTTTTATATAAATTCAATACCAATTTATTTTCCGAGGAAGTTATAAATATTGTACGAACTCCAACTTACCACGGTGGATTAGATCATAGGAATCTAATTGGATAATAGACTGCATAACCGAATGGGTTATAATGTCGTTTTTCGCGCGATCGATGAAAGACCACAATGGCTACCTTTAGAATTTGAAGTAGGTCAGTCGACAGCTAACGTAGCTGATTAATTGAAATTCTCCCTTTTGCATGTTTCTAAATCTGCCGCGTAGTGCCAGCACTATATTCTTCATATTTCTTGCATGACTCTTGTATCTCGTTTACGTAGTAGCATTATATTTTTACTTAAAAAAATAGTTGATATCTACGTGAAGTTCACAGTACAAATGAGCTGAAAGAATTATGTGATAGCATGAATTCGTTTTCAACATCAGACCAACGATGCGATGCTATGAGGTATTTTTTTCACCCCCTCTGATTCCAATAGAATAAAAGAATTGAATTCCGTAAGAATTGCACTTTGAATATTTGATCGTATTTGATCGAAAATCTGTCGAAATTTTTGAAAAATTAAAATAGCGGGCATTAAAAATTACACTCAACTCTGAATTTTTATATCTGTTTTCCAAAAAATAACAAGAAAGCCAATAAAGAAATATAAGTAGGGATCTGGACGTATGATGATTGAAGGGTAATCCATTAAAACTCCATATATTTATGACAAATGACATTATTGGATAAGATCTGCACCTCGATTCTGTAAATGTCATAAGCGTCATAAGGGTGATAGCTATGACGGGCAACTTATGACGGCAATGACGCTCGAGCGATTCTATAAGCGAGCGTCAGAAGGCTTATGACGATACGTTGTGACAGGGAACCAAACTTAGCTATTAGTACGTTGGTAGCCCTTCATAAACAAGAAGAACCAATGGAAATCACCGACACATCCCCTCCACCCATCCAAAAAAATGACTAACGGCAACCGTGGAAATTGTCGTTTCCCAACTATGAACAAACCACAACAAACAGCCAAGGATTCTTTTAAGTACCTAATCATGTAAACAACAAACAAGTGTGTTTTATGCTTGAAAATAAATGGATACTTTGTGTTGGCAGGTTGCTCATATAAATTAAGTTAACACGCTAATATTGTGAAATATGATTAGCAGCTACTATGCAGTACCCGTAATTTGAAACCAATCGCATAATAGGGATACATTTGTCCAACATTCATCGTATGCGTTTAAGGATCCCGGAGAAAGGTCTCGAAGTTAATAGTGGGTCAATGTTTGGAGTAAAATACGGTATTATTTTGAAGAGGTGTGCAGTTTAGATTTTGGCCCACCGGCTTCAAGTCTACCTAGAGTTTTCATAATCGACCGTATGCAGTACGTGTAGTTTGAAAGTTTTCATTGTATGAATATGCGTGCAACTGAATAGAGTTAATGGGAGTAAAGTCCTTACACATTAACAATTTTTTGATAATCGTTCTTGTGCAACGTGTGTAATAATAGCAATGAAGTTAAGTTTCATATTTTAAAACGAAATGAGGGATCCATCGTATTATTCAGAAAACATACCAAAGTAACATATTAGGCACCTTTCTATCTTTGAAATTCATCGTGTGAGTCAGAATTTAGTATTGAATAGCTACTCATGCACAACATAATATCGCGATTATCCCGAGCAAATTCCACGATTATTCTAATAGTAACTACAGTTAAAAAACATATAGAGATAAATTTAACTGATTCAGGCGAAATATCGTGGAAGTTATTCATAATTTAAGAGAAACAATTGCACTTTTCCACAAAATTGTTTTAATGCGTACAACTCGTTTCGGCTCACAGAGCCATCATCAGGTACAAGACTTGTCTTGACTTGTACAGGTCTTGTACCTGATGATGGCTCTGTGAGCCGAAACGCGTTGTACGCATTAAAACAATTTTGTGGAAAAGTGCAATTGTTTCTCTTAAATTATCATATAGAGATAGATTTCTACAGTCGGTGACTAAATTATGGCCACTAATGTGGTTTAATTTCGTGGTTTTCATGTATGCATATACCTTCTATGGTGCTAAACACAACACTTTACGTCTATTCGTGCAAAATTTAACGTGTGAACTCAAAATTAGAATCGTATTCTAAGTAAAAGTTTGAATTCCACATTTTTAAGAGTAAATACGATGATATTTTACTGTTTTTCAATGAAATATTGCCAATAAATGGTTTGATATCCTTCGTAGTTGATGTAAATACTCATATCCCACGACCTTATGACGCCTATGACGGGGGTTTTCAAGCGTCGTACTTTATGACAGCTATGACGGACTTATGACGCTTATGAAATTTACAGAATCGCTCCTCTTCGCCAGCCGTCACAGCTATGACGCCCCCGTCATAAGAACAATAGTTATGACGCCTATAACATTTACAGAATCGACTCGCTGGTCTTTTTCGATATGATATGTTACTGCAAAACGAAATTGATATTAAGAGGTAACTAGTGACATAAACGCTGGCGGGAACTCAAGGAGACGGGCTGTATCGTCTTGGGCGCTGATTAATATATCCCCGCGGTACATTTCGCGGCTCAGGTCTGATAGAGTGCTGATTTGGAGACTTAACTGTAGAACTTGTGTGGCATTGTATTAAATATGTAAAGTCTCACTTTTTATGGTGCCTATTTTTGATATGTATCGATATAAGGAATGAGAGTCTGAGATATGTTTTTAAATGTCTGCCCGTACCAAACTTTTCTATTCAAAACTCGAGTTTCCTTTAGCGATAACGGACCAACGCTCTTATTTAGCAATTTAACGATGTTTTCGATTGACAACTTGCTGTAAATCAGCATTTCTTCACTTCATAAATATGAATTATCCTTAATTATATTATTTAATTTATTTAAACTGATAATAATGCTAATTCCCGGCGAAAAATATGGTAAAATCGAGTGGAATCTAACTCTCTAAGTACCAAATAAATGTTCACGAGAATTTTTCTCTTAAATTTCAAACAAATTGTGTATATTTTAGATATAAATCCGATAATTCATCCTTTTCGTCGTGTTATCTAAAGGAAAGCAAGGAAAGAGGCCTAGTGAGTGTCCATCCCTAAATCCTCCGGGGGAAAGTGGATCATCCAGGATCCGTCTACATGGGCAAAATTTTCTTAGTGAAAATAGACTTAACAGATGCCTTTTGGCAGATTCCACTAAATGTTGTCCATAGAAAGTTTAATGGTGTCTATGTTGACGGTGAATATTATTGCTGGGCTAGATAGCCCATGGGCCATGTCCTGGCTTCATTAGTCAAATAGGGATACCCAAAGCCATAGGCTTTGTTTCTTGGTGTGTGTGTATTCGGTGGCTGCCCTACTATTTAATAACTGATCTTGCTAAACGCCAAACAAAGTGGGCCCAAATTCTCTGGGATGAGGAAGTGTAGCATTCTTCTCGGTTCTTCAGCTATTACAAGTATGTGCTAGACGTGTACTCCAAAGCCACACCATTTCAAGTGGCGTGGGTTACCTATTCCATCCATGGACATGCTCACAGAAATGTGGCCCCTGGCAGAAGAACGATCGATCATTGAAGCTGAAGTCATAGCAGCACTGATGGCAGTAGCTCACGTGTGTGCGGTAGCTCCAGACCACGCCGAAATACATATATATGTTGATAATCAAGTGGTTCTGTACTCCCTGAACAAGGGAAAAGGCATATTTATGTTAAATGGTCTTAAGCAACTGTATATAAGCATAATGAAGGAGCATTCACATCATGTGACCTGGTGGTACGTCCCCTCAGCCGGCAATTTGACCGGCCGTCCTTCCAGGACCGTTCTACCTCCCTATGCCAGCTCGGACGTTGATTTTATCCTTCGGTCGGCCTGGTATATAGGTGGGACGACGACTAGGAGGAACTGTCGGTCGAGTTGTGAAGGGGCGTGCCACCGGACTGTCGATGTGATTGTTATTTCGGTTTTAAGACTTCAGTTTGATGGCGTAAGGCCCTTTCCCTCTACCTCAATGGCTAGAGCCTTCCACACTCCGCACGGATATAGGGCGTAATTAGCAGGCGAATCAGCGCTGGAAAGAGGGGATCTAGGTCTTATAGCCTCCTTAGGATTTCCTGTCACTCGTCTAACCCTTTATAGATATGGCTCTTCGAATTGGTGAGTCGCATAATTATACTGATCGATGATATCTCGGATCCTATGACTCAGCGTCCGGAACCAAATCCGAGTGCGGAACATCGTGCCACTGCCACACAGGTGTCCATATTGTAACTACTTCTGGATGTCACGAAAAACTTGCATAAACTTCGACACACATATTAAAGGTGACATTCCAAAAGCCGTAAACAAAAATGTCAACATTTTGTTTACGACTTTTGGATTTTCACCTTAATCATATTAATCAAGCCACAAAAGCTCACTTCTTCACTATTCGAAACTTATTTTCTCAAATATATCAGTTTGTCTCAATACCGCTGTAGTCAGATTCAATCATTACCTCAATTTCAAAAAATAAAAGTTGGGTAGCTGAATGAAAGTTTTACTGCTTCGTAGTTAATTCTCTGCAATTCTACCAAGGCCCGGTAGTATTATCTTGTCCTTATGAAAACTCATGTTATTATTTTCTCCCAATATGATAACTTTCACGTCAATCAATCGAAAGTCTGTTGTGGTGCATAAAACCATAACTTTCAGTTAAAGAAAATGTTACGCCATCTAGAAGTTAATGGTGGAAAGAAATGATAACATCGGGTTTTTTATTTTAGTATTATTAAATCCAAGCATATGGACTTCAAGGGCCAACTAGGAGATTGTAAATGAATAAATTTACTCATTATTACCCAAGATATGTGAACCAGTAATTCACCGAATTTGGCCAAATTGCGCCCATATTTAGGAGGTAATTTATGCTAGCAATTGTCAAGGAATTGTGTTATGTTTCACCTAATTTCTGATAATTTCCATAATATTTATTCTGTAACCCATAGGAAACAGTGAAAGTGAATCTTACGTAATGGATTTGAAAAAGTGATATAAGATCTGATACCTGTGAAACACAATGACAGTACGGTAGCACGGAATGATTGCCTACTTAAGTGGTAGATTATCGGAGCATGGCACTTTGGTTCTGGTTCTGTATAGTATACGTTCTGGTTTCTGTATTGTATACGTTTTGTTTGGTTCTGGTAAGTATTGGTTCTGAATGAAGTGGCTCAGTTGATTATATAGGTGAATTCCCCGGAAGTTGTTAGTTGCAAAAGGTAAATAACGTCAAGTAGTTCATCAAGCTGACACCAGTATTTTTATTTTAAGAAAATGCCTTTTCTGTAAGGAGGGCAACACAATTTTCATGTCATCGATATTTTAAAAATAATTTTGCTTTCGGGAGCATTAAAACGTTTTACAAATGTCATGTTATGTTTGGATATTGCCTGCGGAATTACAATCCAGTTATAGCAATCTAGTATCATTCTCTCTCGACTGAAATTCCGAATTCTTTTCCAAGAAAATCCACGCATAGATTGATTTTTCGGGCATTTTGTTGTGAAAATCGTGAAATTCGGTTCCACGAAAAAATTCGAGAGTGAAATTCCTATCTGATATCTCCGCCGGCAACGAAAGTCTATATGGCTATATATATATATATATATATATATATATATATATATATATATATATATATATATATATATATATTCCATAGAATAGTAATTTTTGAAATGAGGGCAAAGCTGAAATTAATGCCTATCACCTTTGTAAGATTTGAATGACCATTGGGGCCTATGATCAGCGAGTCTCAAATATTCCTCCTCTAGTGTAGTCATTGTTGTGGAAATCATGTTGTCATCATTAATTGGTATTTTCAGACAGCTATTCACGGTGAGACTCTTAAAATATATGTTAATAGCGTAGGTAAGTATATGCCTGCATTTCTCAGATATTGCGTAGGATTATAAAATACTGTCTAAAAACATGCATAATTTAGCCTCATGGAGTGGTGAATGTTCATTTATGGAGAAAAATTTATGGGTGAGTCCTAAAACATTATTAACTTCGGGTGCGCGTTCATGTATACAACTTTTTTTTAGACATAGATAGAGGAGAATACGAGGGTAGCCTTTTAAGTGTCGGGAATGAAGAAAACTATAAGAGGTACAATAACGCAATTTTTTTATTGTTTTTCAAAGTACTCTCCGCGATAGTCAATGCACTTTTGCATTCGATGGAACCAGTCGTTATAGAATTTATTCCATTCTGAATTAGAGGTAGTCAAAATGGCTGTTTTGTAGGCATCGACCGCTTCTTCAGATGTCTGGAAGCGCTTTCCTCGCAGCATATTCTTGATTCTGGGGAACGTGAAAAAATCATTGGGGCTTAAGTCCGGGCTGTATGGAGGATGATCAAGAACTTCGACGTTTTGCTGTTCCAAAAACGACTTTGTGACTCGAGCGGTGTGTGAGCTTGCATTGTCGTGATGGAGCATAATGCGTCGATTTGGGTTATCTTTCCGAAGCTCGGCGATCACTTCTGGCAAGCAAATGGTCGTATACCATTGAGTATTAACTGTTCTTTGATTTTCAGGAGCAATCGTCGCTGCATGCCCTGATTTGGCTTCGAACCATGCGACCATTTTCTTGGCAACGCTGCGAGAGCGAACAACTTTTGTCGGTTTGAGTTCACTTTGGAAGACCCATACTGAAGATTGGCGTTTTGATTCAGGCTCGTAGCTATAGAATCCATGATTCATCACCACTTATAATGTTGTGAACCTGCTTTGATGCGTGCTCCTGAGTTGAATCGTTGAAGAGTATTTCGACACCATTTGACTCGAGCTGCTTTCTGTTCTTCTGTGAGGAGGTGCGGTATCCAGCGGGAAACCAATTTTTTAACACCTAACTCTTCATGTAAGATCTTTTGAACTGAGGTCCCTGAGATGTCCAATGATGCCTGAATCTCACGGTATGTAACATGACGATCTTCCAGAACCATGTTACGTACAGCATCCACGTTTTCTTGAGTGACGGCGGTTTTTGGTCGCCCTTCACGCTGTTCGTCACTGAGGCTAGAGCGTCCTCGCTGAAACTCTGCATACCAGCGATAAACGGTTGTCTTTGATGGTGCTTCTTCGCCAAAAACAACAAAAAGTTCTGCGACGCATTCTTGCTAGGTGAGGCTTCGTCGAAAGTTACAGAAAATTATCGTGCGGTACTGTTCATGACTTAATTCCATCTCGTATAGCGACTTGGGAACTTTGACACGCCACCGTTTTAAAACTATTAAGCCGATCTTAATGAAAATTTGCATGGGCAGTAACCAACTCAAAAAGTTGTTTATAAACACAATTTATAGTTGCTAGGTGATAAGAAACGTTCTATACCCGATACTTAAAAGGCTACCCTCGTATTCCCACGAGTAAGGCTGAGTGGTGATATAGGAGCTCTGGCACTTCAGGAAACACCATATTTATCCCTTCTATTGATTTCCCTGTACTCTATCCTCAAATATATATTTAGTGATACGAAATGGGAACTCTAATGCCACCAGTATTATTCTACACGGATAAAAGGCAAAAATAAAAAATAAATGGAATAACCAAAGCACAACTTCATGTTAAATCATGGAGTTTGCGTCACTTTGTTCACTTTGATTGAATATTCACCTTTTACAGCAGTTTGGCTCGACTAAAAATTTACATTTCAAGTCAACGATAAAAGGTAATTTTGGGAAAAATACCCGGGTAAGCCAAATAATATAATACACTGGATTGTTGCTTAACGAGATTCCACCACGGCTGTGTTTGTCAGAATAAATACGGAACGATATATTTTCATTGTAAATGTTTAAAAGTACTAAAAAGTGTAAATGCTTCTTTAATATCGAGACTTAGCCATAGTAAACAGTAAAGATGTTGAGAGTATAGATACAGATTATTTGAAGAATAAATTTTTCTTTTACGCTTTTTCCAACCACATGAGGCTGTAGTACCCGTTAAAATGTCTTTTATTATGTGATATTCATAAGTACTATTAGCTAAATACAAGGCTTAGTTCAAATCTGGAGTAGAGGAGAGGATTTTGCGCAAAATTTTGAGACTATAACATCGATGCGGAGAGGACGGTAGATACCTTGTCTGCCCAGCTAAACTGTTAGTCCCGAGATATTGCACATTTTTGTTTTAATTCATTGCGAACTATTTAGTAAACGTATGATTTTGCTATTTTACCTACTATATTCTTCTGGGAAGGAAGTTAGAATAGGCGTCACTTTTCTTTTAAATCGATTATTTCATTTAATTGTTTGTAGTTACTGTTATTTGGCTTCAAACTCGTAGTTACTGAATATAAAGCTCTCGGGTTTCCAACCGGTTCATGGTGGTTGGTGGCACCAACCTTTCGAAGGCGTAGTCTACTATCGTGCTGAGGATGATGAAAGGCCGGGAATTCCTTAAATATTACATCGTAGTTACTATATTCTGGCCAATAAAACATACATATATGAAGTAGATACAGTAAATAATAACATTTTATCTTGATAACCGCTACAGATATGGCCCTTTTGTTTGGATTTTTGAGTTTCGAGGATGAATATATTGAAATCAACGCTACACTCAAATATTGATTTTTGTTGGTTACTGTCGTTTAGCTTAGGAGGGCAGTTGTGTTACATACATACATACATATCACGCCGTTCCCTTCCGGGGTAGGCACAATCAAAATGTTTCACTCATTAATACATAATTGTACACCTAACTCTGCTTCAATAATTTCCTCCATTCTGACCTATCCTTGCAAACCTCTTTTGCCTCATTTACCCCCATACACTGTTTCATACACGCCCTCCTATTTTTAAGACTCCTAATATTCCTCCTCCTAAGAATTTCCTCAACCACATTCAACCACAACCTTCTGGACCTACCTCCACCTCTCACACCATCCATTCTACTCTCATATATCTGTTTCGTTATTTGACTCTCATCCATTCTCTCAACATGGCCAAACCAACGAAGCACACTCCTTTCATACTCGTCCATTATTGGAGCATCTAACCCACATTCATTTTTGACCCACTCATTCCTGACCCTATCCATCCTACTTTTGCCGCAAATACTCCTCAGATAACTCAAACCCACGGCATTTAGTCTACTCTTATGTCTATGTAACATACCCATGTTTCACTTCCATATAGCAAAGTGGGAAGAAGTACACTTTTGTACACGGCAATTTTCGCTTCCTTAGACAAGCACTCATTCCTTGATATGCTCCACATACTACCTACCACCTTCCTTCCAGCATTCGCACGTCTCTTTTATCTCCTCATCTATTTTTCCATCTTTCGCATACATCTTACCTAAGTACACGAAATCACGTAATGGATGATTTCAACTGCACGAAATGGATGATTTCGTGTAGTTCTGTTCAAAAGCAAATAAATGCAATTATTTGCGATGTTTACTTTTAGAGTTGTACTTATTGCATCCAGACATAATGGAGTATCAGATAAGAATTTTGGAAGTTTGAAGTTTCATAACAATAAACATGGAATATTTCATGTTAAACAATGACAGAAGAACTGAAAAGTTGGATGGGGTTTGGTTAATGCCTGTTAATTGGAGGGTCACGGGCTCGAGCCCCGTCTTGGTAGATATTTCACTACTCAGGATATGGGCATTCTCTTTATCCGTCGTTATTTTAATTATACCTTATGTAAAAGGCAAATTATACTGTAATATCTCTCGGCTGTTAATTACTCCTAGGCTCTTAGCTTGGCACATAGGATAATAGCTGAGAAATATATTTTGGCGTGAAGTTTACATCAAAATTTTAAACGGCAGAAGGAACAGAGTTATTCGTTTTTCAAGAATAAAACTCAGAAAGCGAACCTTCTTACCTCTTAAATACTAAAAATTAACCATAGTCCGATGTATTTTGAAACCTTATATTGCTAAATATGGAGCTGGAAGGGAATACCATTAAGAGGGTCTAGTTGGAGAGGTAGACAGAGTTTTGGGATTTGTGTTTGAGTCGCTGTCTCTCGAAACAATCTCAATCTACTTCCACATACTACGCCGCGAGCCGCCACTTGGGCGTGTGGCAGGAAGTGTCAGGGCACGAGCCGTGTAAGGATAAGGTTTAAGGAGGTGAAATGGTGACGTTTGATATGGAATTGTTTTAAGTAGATCTCAGTTTTTACTATGATTGCTTATTCCGCAAGGAAAAAGCCAAATTTATGATTATCTGTTCGGAAATGTACCTATATTAATTAATCAGAACTGTCGGATCTAGAGATGTAGTGTGGTGTCAAAATTATATTCCCTGAGTCACTCTGAACCGCACTTGTTCTGGATTTCTCAAGCAAACTTAGCCTAGCGTGTATGTGCGACAACGATCGATCATATAACTAATGAGTCAGACGGTATAACTAAGGAGTCAAGAGCATTACACCATCCGTCGGATGGGACGTCAAGCTTTGTGCCTTTCGTCAAGAGTAAGAATAATGCCAACGCCCGGATTCTCTCCAACTTTCTAACTTCCCTCAACATGCTGCGAACAAAGTTTTTGAATTATTATCAATTTGTATCTCTGGATCTTAGCTCAAAATTGTAAATAATCACTTTTTTCTTCATCATTTGCCAGCGTTTTGCATTTTAATAATGCATCATCAGAACTCTGAGAAAGTTTAATGTTTAAGACATTCACTAGAAACGCTCAGATTCCTGATGATGCATTAATTAAATGCAAAATGTTGGCGAATGAGAATGAAATAAGGTAATTGTTGACAACTTTGAACTAGATTCCAAAAGAAAAAAATAATAATACTTATAATTTTAACAACAAATAAATGTCGGGGGTAACTTTGTGAAATTATTCCATAATGGAAAAAGAAATAACTTTCCAAATTTTACTGGTAAGTGTTATTCACGACCCGGGTTTCGTAAAGTTTATGTCATCTTCAGGCGAACCTCAATTCAGGTGAACCTCACTTGAAGATGACATAAACTGTCGAGGTGAGGTGAAATTCACCTGAAGATGACAAACTGTCGAAACCCGGGTCGTGAATAACACATACCAGTAAAATTAGGAAAGTTAGTTCTATTTCCAACTTATAATTTTATTGATACTAGCAATATAAATATCGAGCAAAGACCAATATATAACTAGTATCAAAGCAACAAGTACTGATATATATCGAGCAAAGACCGCAAGGGAATCGGCCAAAATATTTTTAGGAATAAGGGCTCTTGATGGTTAGGTACCCGATCGTAGCCTCCACTTGTTGCTCGATGGACAACAGAATCATTCGATATGCCCGCGAACGGTACAGGGTGCTGAGTCGCCTACGAACGAACCGACGGCATTGTGCGAGGCGGACCAGCGGGAATGGGCGCGGCCCTTCTTTCTTTGTTTAAGGGTGGCATGGCTGGTTACGGCCAACGTATGAAGGGGCAGAACTTGGTAATAACGGCTTAGGACTGATTTTCAATTAAGCAGAGTACGGGTATCCAAAGCCAATAGGGAAATACCAGGTTTATAATTTTGTTTTATTTATAAAATACATAGGAAAGTAGCGCGCTTCGTTAATAACGAGGGTAAATTGTGTCTCACAACTTTTACAGGGATAAAGGTGGGAGACCATAGAAACTCGGTGGGTACACGCTAGGCTTAGGTTGCTTGAGAAATTCAGATCTGAAGTGTTTCAGAGTGACGCAGAGAATATTATCGTGACTCCTCACTACATCTCTAGGCCTAACAGATGCGATAAAATAAGAGAGATACACTGCCGAACAGATAGGTACAAAAACTCGTCCTTTCCGCGCAAAATAAGTGACCGCTATAAAAATTAATCTCCTCTAAATACAATCCTTTAATACATATAACCATTTCATCTCCCAAAAAATTACATCTTTACACGGCTGGTGACCTAATACTCTCGGCCACAAGCCCATACGGCAGCTTGCAGGACATTATGTAGATGTAGATGTAGAATACGTGGTAAAACTAATTATGACTGGGTTTTGACCTATTACTTTTCCCAAATTTCGCCATCTTCCCTTTTTACCCGTGAGTTTGAAGCCCCTCCTTTTATGGAGGTTATTTTTCCGTTTAGTGAAGGATATCTTTGCGTTTAATTTAATTCCACCGGCCTGTCTTTTGGGATTTAATGTAAAGCGTAGGAGCTCAGAGATTCTTCCGGAGATTCCTTCATACCGTTTATCTGCCTTTTCACTTGTTATGTAGGGATCATGAAGATGGTATTCATCTGCATATTTTTTATGGCACAAATGTGCCTACTTTCCGGTCGCCTCACCAAAGGGAAAATCGTATTCTGTGGCAAAGGAAGTAAAAACTGAAGGAAGAAAAGGTCCTGATAGGAAAAAAATCCGAAGGAGTTTCCGTGAAGGCTTCCGTGGGGTTTTTTTGAGGAATAGAATGGTTTTTCGGGTCTCCTTCTCCGTTTATCCATTTTTTTATGGAGAATATTCTGCCAGCTTAACAGCTTTACCTCACTTTAGTGGACTTGAAGAAGCCAGCTGGAACGCTGGTGAAATATTGTCTATTAAAAATAATGGATATACGCGGAAGGAGACCGAAAAAACCATTCTCATAATCGGAAGGAGTTCCTGTGACATTCAGCAAAACCTATCTTTCGCCCTTTACGACTTCAGGCGTCAAGTCGTGGAAGTATCTTATATTAGAATCCACATTGAAATCATGATTCGTACTTATTTTCAAGTTTGTACTTCGTACTTTCCGCCTCGTACTTGTTTTTGTGGTAAAATACGAAGCATCTTTTCAATATGGATATTGCCTTTAACCCGTAGAATTCCAAAGAAAAAAAAAATGTTGCCTCTGGGTGATCTCAATCCATCTGGTTCTTCTTTTCCTTGTAGTGTTTCATGTAGTCCTTTCTTATCGTTTGTCTTAGTCTTCGTTTCTTATGTTATCCGTCCATTTAATTTCCAGCATTCTCCTTCAAAACCAGATTTTGAATGCTTCCAACCGTTTCCCGTCTGCTTTTAGAATCGCCCACATCTCTGTTCCATAATTGTAATGATAGTTGATATTTGTGGTAAATAATCAACCAATGCCATTAATATTACCCAGCCGATTTAAGATTGGGAATTGTTGACTGTTCGGTTATTTTTTCTTTGGTCGTGCAATCCTAAGATTGGTTGACTGCAGCCCTCCACCCTTCCATATCTAATGCTAGTTCCCTTACCTCCTGGTATCTTTTTCCATGTACCTTCCTCTTTATTTGGTCCACGAACTTATTCCTGGGTCTTCCTTGGGGGGGCTTTTTCCTCTATTTTGCCTTCAGCTATGTTCTTCACAAACCCATTGTGTCTCAGAGATGTGTCCAATCCATCTTCTTCTTCTTTTTTCTATGGTGTTCCATATGGTCTCCTCCTCCTCTGCTCTTCTGTACACCCCCGTTCTGTAATCTGTTTGGTATAATCGCCTTAGTTTACGCCATAACATCGTTTCGAGCCTCTCGAATGTCACCTCTTTGGAGTAGGTGGCGCGTGTGAATTTCGAATCCGTGGGCTTCTTCCTGCACGGAGTCTCAACGACCTTTCCCTCGGCTTTTCTCGCCGGAATAACCAGACTCGGGAGGGCTCCGCACAGTTTTATGGAAACTTGCTTCGCTCTGCCGTTCTTCTTTTTATTCCTCGCGATCCCATTGGCCGGGAGAAGAGAAGTCTTCTAAACTGAAAACCCCAACCTATATTAGTCCGGCCAGCTGGCGCCTTCTCGTTAGTGGCCTTTTTGAAAAAGCACGCGTCAGGCGGGTAGGTCGTGATTTGCCCTTGACGGGAAGTGGAATCGCTTGTCGTAATGAGGCACGGGACGAGAAATAAGTCTAGCCAGTCTCTCAGCCTTTCAGGTGATTTCCAGAGGCTTGAATCTTATTTTTTTTTAGATTTTCCTCGTAAAACTAAATTATGCGTTTTCAATCTTTTTCATAGTTTGAGTATACATTGTTGCCAATTTTTAGTAATAATGATAGTTCTTACACATTATGATGAAAACAAATTGAAGCATTAAACAATTTGAATTTAATATTGCCCATGTTGGGAGAGCATCTGCCTTATAAATGATTCCTAGTGGCATGGTTGCTAATTTAACATTTTCCTCGATAAATTGTGTATCGTTTATTTTTTGCATAATTTCTTGTTATTGCTTTGCCAGAAATATTTTTGCTACGATTGTTCTGAGTAATCGTGATAAAGAGGGAATATATTATAATTTTAACTAGTGCAGATATATTTTGGATTACATTTATAAAGTGTTAGATATGCATTGAGAAATTACCAAAAACACCGACTTTGAAAGCCACTTATTGGACCTCAGAAGCATTAACTCGTGCAGTCTAAGTCAATGTGCGGCAATACTCTTCTTTCGAAAGAAATCACTCCTCTGCTATTTTATCTAGGTGGAAGGAATTTGTAGAGAGTGGTCTGTCAAAGTCAGTGGGCATTGAAATCACCTGTAATTTGGGCTTAGGAAGGAGAATCACGCACGAACCATTTGCGTAGCTTCGTTAAAGAAGGTAGTACTAATCAAACCACTAGTTTCATAGTTCTGAAATGAAAAGTTGCTAGAGGTCCTACTTTTCTCTGATTAGGCCACATGTTGAATACGCCGCTTGCAGTTGGGGACTCGGTACAGAAAGATTTTATCCGCCCAGTAAATTAGATACGAAGAAAGAGCGCACGCCGAATTGAAAACAGCGTTCTAGCGAACAGAATAAGTCCCGCATTTGATGGAAGGACTAAGTTGGGAACCGTTAGTGACTCCGTATCTACATGCTAGGCTTAGTTTGATTAAAAAATCCAAACAGGTGAGTATCATGACGACACGGGGGATGTTATCCCATGCTGTGTGTTTAGGACCAATGGGAGTGACAAATTGTGGTGGATACACTGTCCAACTAACGGGCGAAAATATATTTTCTCTTTATGATTTACCGCGAGCCGTTAAGGATAATAAAAGCAAAGAAAGACGCTATCTTTAAGCACATCGTTGACTGTTCATCTGTGGGAGTGGCTTTGCGAATAATTCATTGTTATAAAAATCTGAGAAAATTTTCTCATTGGACGTGGCCTTTTTTGTATATCAAATCTCTTTGCATCTGCGTCAGAGGTAATTAATCAGTTAATCATATACCTGCATATCTAAGCGTCAATGAACTACACATTAACATTAACAGCATCAATGTATTGCGAGTTTTGAATCGTAGACTGGTCTGAGCTTAACAGTAAAAATATTTCAAGTGAAATCTCAAGATAATGCAAACACCCCTGCTTAACCATGATTTTTTTGTTTGCCTTCCAGAATTGTTCAGTAAAAGCAATTGTTGATGTACACGCTGCGGTTTTTAGTTGCTTCATCTGGAGTAAAAAGGCCTTATACCCTTTATGAGTTAAAGGTACCTACCTCTGTGAAAGAGATAGTGACCTTAAATGTGAATTTTAAGGCTTGAAATGCTTGCCCCTTCCCATAACCTCTCCATACACACAAATTCCTATCATTAGCTCGCAGGCTTCCGCGAATGCAGTGTTGACTGTTCCTTTTTTTTGGGATTCATTCCGCGATGTATGTTTTTTTAAAACAACAATATTTCGCTGGTCCTCCTGCCAGCTTCAGTTCAGTTAACCTGATGAAGCTGGCAGGAGGACCAGCGAAATATTGTTGTTTTAAAAAAACATACATCGCGGAATGAATCCCGAAAAAAAGGAACAGTCAAATTCCTATTATATCTTCCGCTTCACATAGGGGTTAGAAACTTGAGGTTAATTGAAACAGAAAATTTACGTAAATCATATAACATTTTATGAGAAAGTAAAGTAAAGTCACCATCACAAAAAGATGAGAAAGTGTCAACAAACAATCATTTCAGTTAACGGTTCGGTATTGGTACAATAATTTGAAGAATGTGAAGGCAAGTAAAATAATTCATATTTAATTTCTATTACCCAATATATTGATTTATTATCCTATAAAAAATCCAATAATTATAGGGATCTAGGGCAATTAAATTGGTCATATGAAAGCAGTAAACTCATAGGGGTGAACAGCGAACTTTACAAAAAAACAACTGTGAGCATATAATTAAAAAAATGAAAATAACCAAAGTGGCATTTATCAATGAGCGAGATAGCACTTAAACAGAGTAATATACGTGGGAGGAATAATGAGGCAGGAAGAATGCTACACGTGCGAAATAAATGGAATTGAGAAACATCTGTCATCATAGCGATATGTGCAGATGGGAGAATGAGGATAGAGGCATTTACAAAAGGTATTTGCTTTTTGTTTTCTCAAAACATAAATATGTGATGCAGATTCTGACGATTATTTTACTGTGTGCTCACTAGTAAGTTATGACATCTCTGTATCAATAATTTTTTTTCCAATATAATCCTAGAAGTTAGTGATGAATATACAGAAATAACGTGTCTTGAATGTAATTTGCTATTCGCGACCATACGATTCCACAGTCTAATGTCTAGATGGCGTTACTAATGTTAAAAAACCGCCACCGTCGATTAGGGTGTGAGCAAAGGGGGCTAAAAAGTTTGAGATTAAGATTATTTTATTTTTTGAATGTGCAATTCATTTGGATTGGAAACGGAAATTTTGAGATTTTCCAGAAATATTTGATGTTAGCAAAAAATGACATCAAAAACAGCTAAATAGGTTCAGACTGTTACTCTATCGTTAGCAATTACCTTTTTCCGGACTATGGCATTATATTTGGTGTTACTTTACGATCCATTTTGGTAGATGGTAGCTGGTGTAACGCCGCGCCCCTTGAGTTACTGTTTGTTTAGGGTGTTTTAATGTTTAATAAGTTTATTGAATCTTTTGTGTTTTTTATCTTATTTATTATTTTGTGTTTTAATGTTTAATTTGTTTATTTTGTATGGTCATTGTTGGTGGTTGGTTGTGAAGGAGTTGTTGAAGTTTGGAGAGGGGAAATTGTTGGGGAGGAGAGAGGAGATAGAAGGTGTACTAGAAAACTGAAAATTAAGCGCTACCAAAAGAAAACAACAAGGCGTTACACTGGCCCTTTTATACCCAATGCCAGAAGCTGTTACGTGGGCGTGACCTGTCCGCCATCTTTGTTAACCCCGATTTTTCTATAGCATTTACGGGCTGATGCACTAATTTTGCAATTTATCGATCTTTTCCATCGATAGCTTAGTGAAAATCAGCAAGTATTAATCTTTTAAATTAACGATATCCCTCCTTCTCGGCGAAAATTCATGTTAAATCGAATAGAATTCACAGCAGTTTTGAAATTCGCTATGAAAAAATCATTTGACTTGACCGGGATCCGAACCCGGATCTCCCAATTGCCGGTCAAGTGTGTTAGCTAACCACTAAGCCATCTTCCTTCAAGGTGCATTTCGAGGGGGGTTTATGCGAACTAGATGTTCAGGCCTCAAGTCTACATTGTAGTACATGAGACGAAGTCGTGCTTACAAAGCCACTGTCACGGTGGATAAACCCAACATTGTCGTTATTAAAACGACGAAATTGACAAATTTCCAAACATTGCATGTAACATAGCGAATTTAAACCCTGGTGTATATGCACCAGTGCGAGTGACTTTTTACCACATCACATGTTACATGCAATGTTTGGAAAAGAATTCACAGCACTACGTAGCCAATGAATGAATCAAAATATACTTGCAACAATGAAAAAATAGTGTAAATTGAGCTGTATTTGCGTATACATATGCGCTACGTAATTATTTTATCACAACATGATATCCGATCTACCCGAATGTTGGCATTTTACGGTTTTGCGGTACGATATATATGGATATGGATAGGTTTCATCACGTAAAAAAATCTGTTTTATGCAGAAGTGAGAGCACAACTTTCCATGAGAAGCGCATGCACAGAGAAATCGTTTACTTTCGTTTGGCTCCGCAGCCACGCTTCATTTATTAATTCGTTTATTTTGATTCTTCAAATGATCCGCGGAAGACCTCTGAATCGGTGCGACCATTATTTTAGCAAACATTCACAACTAAATCACGGCCGGCCCCGGTGGCGGCGGGGTAAAGTCCTCGCCCGCTAAACTCAGTTATAAACCGAGGGTCGCGGGTTCGAGTCCCGCCTGGTGGGTTTTTCACCACCCAGGGCATGGAGGTATGTCAAGTTCTGTTGGTCCGGTCCCAGAAAAACCTGATGACAGGCTCAGCAGCCTATCGGGATTCCGGGGACATACGGGCCAACAGAATCGTCCGGCAGCAAAAAAAATAATAATCGCTCTACTACTGTTTTATTTTCCAATAAACTTATGTCGGCGATTGTTTATGAGATGTTGTAAATTTATGCTAAATTCCAAAAAAAACATTGCAAAATATAAATGTCCATATTATTCAAAAGCAAATGATACTTACTGTTCACCGAGCAAAGCTCGGTCCCTTGGTACTCATGCTTTAGATCCGCTAATTCGTACATTTCAACGATGAAATTCATACGTTTACGATGATTTCTGTCTATAGCTTGATTGAAATTAGCTAGCATTAATTAATTGACTTAACAATAATCCCCATCATTGGTAAAACTCATCGTAAAACCGAGTGGAATTCATACCTCTCTATAGCGCCAAGTAGCCATTGTAAGTATCATACTTGCCTTAAATGTAACCCTTCACTAGAAGCTTGGGACTCAGGGGTAGCCTACGGTGTTTCATTTATGTGCCATTTCTCATAGGATGGCATAATATACTTGTAAGTTTCAGTAGCTGCGCATTATTACGTCCTCAAAAGTCTCACATGGTCGTTTGTAACAAATTGATGCAGGATTAGTATTAAATAGCGTGAGAAAGGAAGCCAGCATGACTGGGCCACGTGACACATTGTGTTACCTTTTTCTGTCGGCATTACTGCATTGTATATTATTTATAAATTATTATATTGTAATCATTTCTATTAACATTTTTGGATATTATATATAATTTTTGTGACAATGGATTTTCGATTCTCAAATATTTTTTTAATGACTTTGGGTTTTGTTCCACTAAGTATGTTCCACAGTAAAACAAATCTAAATAAACGATAGATCTAAGTTTATCGTTTGTAAAAATGTTTTACACAAAATTTGAAAATTTTAGGCAATTAAAAAAATTGAATTTGGGCCACCCAAATCCAATTTATCATGCTTTAAATCCGCAAATTCCGTCTTGCTATCCATTGGGAAGTAAGGAAATAGCCGGGATAAGGAGATTGGTTGTTGGAAATTGGTTACCAAGCAAAAGTTTGATGACATACTGCCCTTTCCACCTACCTCAATGGTATGATCAATTCAATGACGAGTTATTTCATATGCAGGTCACGAATCGAAACGGAGAGTTGTGTTGCAGGAAAGGGTGCGTCCCACACTTTCAGAACTCGATGTTGTGTATTGTTGGATTAATTTTGGTCTTCGGTACTGATTTGCACGCTGTGTAAAACAGCCTTAAGACTCGTCAGTTAAGTTCACCGTATCAGGCTGGACTTGGTGGAAGTTGTCTATTTTCACGCTGAATAAAAAAAACACTTGGTAATCTTTCACAGGTTTATTTACTGGCTCGACGCGTGTCACCACACTGTGGCATAATTTTGTGCCTGCAACACTGTGGCATGATAATGAGTGGGAACATGATTATGCCACGGTGTGGTGAAATGAGTCGTGCCAGAAAATAAATCTGTCGAAGATTACCAAGTTTTTTTTATTCAGCATGAACCTACTCATTAAGTTAAAACGGAGCCCTTAACAATATTTTTTTTAAAGAACTAAAGATTTTGATTCACTGATATGAGTGCATCTTGCTTACGAGCCAGAAAAACAGCGAGATACATCGTAAATCTCAGGTTGATCGCGAACTACTGAGCCTCATGGGGGGGCCATGGAATGTTATAGGTCGTTACCTCTTAAGCCTTTCGCCTCCTTAGTGTCTTTTTAATTGAAACCGGGTTCTTAAGTGCATCCGGGATTCCGGGGAAACTTAACGAAAAGTGTAAAACTTGACTCTCTAGAATAGTACTTAACGACTTACCTTAAGAACTGTTCGCAGCTGCTTTAGGTCGTAATTCTAAAGCGTTCATCTTTCCTATTTTCTACTGCAAGTATTTATTTATCGCATGCGGGAGATAGGTTGAGAGTAGTGCAATATGTTTTGTTGTTAATTTATTTTGCAGCGTATTTATGACTCAATGGAAGTTTTTATGACAAAGTAAGTGGTCAATAATGTATTCCATTACCTATGGTTATGTCCAAACGTACTTTCTCAATTCCACCTCTTAATAAATCTGTTGGTTTTTAAGGTTGAGGTAGCCGATGGACCCAGTTCGTTAATCTAAAAAGTCCAAAAATCTGTCTTCCAAAAGTGACGTGACCGACGGAGAAAAATGTGTATACATCATAGTTCTCTTTTTTAGTAGTCCATATGAGTTGTATGTAGACGATAACTATTTTGACTTTTAGCCTGAATAATTATGTCGTTTTTTAGTATTTTGAATGAGGAACTATTGATTATTTTACCAGGTTGCTATTATTGATAAACGCGGTTCATCAATGAGAGTTTTATATTACTCATCTGATATTGAACACGACCTTTGTCGTGTTCCAGGAAAGCATTGTATCAAATATAACACAATTTATCAGATTTTCTTGTCCATCTTAGAGAAACTAACAGAACTATCCTGAATAATTATGTCGTTTTTTAGTATTTTTAATGATGAACTATTGATTATTTTACCAGGTTACTATTATTGATAAACGCGGTTCATCAATGATAATATTACTCATCTGATATTGAACACGACCTTTGTCGTGTTCCAGGAAATTATTGTATCGAATATAACACAATTTATCAGATTTTCTTGTCCATCTTACAGAAACTAACAGAACTATCAAAGATGAGCTATCATATATACCGGGTGTCGGCCCCGGTGGCGGCGAAGAAAAGTCCTCGCCTGCTAACCCGAGGGTCGCGGGTTCGAGTCCCGCCTGGGTAGCATATTAACTGCCCAGGACATGGGTGTCTGTGTATGTAAACTGGGTTGGGGAAAAAGGGGACGGTTCTGTCCCATCCAACCCAGGATAAATAAAATACAAATAATTATAAGAATATATATTCCTATCTTTTTTGTCTGCTTTCATACGGATTATAGCTTTCTTACTTTTAGCCACAAAGAGAACTTGGGTTTCTTGTATCGTGGTACGTTTTTCATTTCACCGAGGTTTTGGGCTTGTGCAGCCCAGTCCGTAAATTAGTTTTTCGTTTCTCATTTGGTCACATCCTTCATACGCGTAAACCATTGTATTGGATATTTAATTATTTATCTCATCTTTACACCACCCATCACCGACGTAATGTAATCCTTTGCTTATTCTCATGCTCAAGATCACTCTTTAATGGCTCTGAAAACTTTACGATGATGGTCCGTAAGGATAGCCCCATACACTTCGTTACTTAGGTG
Source organism: Ceriagrion tenellum (assembly GCA_963169105.1). Classification (NCBI taxonomy): domain Eukaryota; kingdom Metazoa; phylum Arthropoda; class Insecta; order Odonata; family Coenagrionidae; genus Ceriagrion; species Ceriagrion tenellum. The sequence continues at coordinate 94,793,759 of OY720643.1, forward strand.
GCCCTCTTAAGTGCACGTGACTCAAAGTTATGGGGATTTTATTTTGCTTTTAACGAGGCGAGATGCGTAAAAAAGCCCGTAAATTTTTCCCCGCCGTGACACCGCTTTTCGATGATGCCGTGTACCCTGATAGAAGAGGAGGAGGAAAGGATGAACGCATTCGCATTCCATCGCTCATTTGTTCAAAACGTAAATAACGTCCGCAAGGAAAGCGATCTGGGGAAGCAAAGGGAATTAAAGTTCTCCCTCAACCCCCCGCGAGAAAAAAAGTTGACGCACGAAATATGACTCCTCCGTACTAATGATGTGGGCGAGTCGGTTGAACGGCCGGGAGATTTCGATTTCCTCCGGGATGACGTTAACGTTTTATTTTCTGGATTTTTATAACCCTTGGAAATGACCATTCATGAGGGCTTCGAAGTACGAATTTATTTGACAGCTGCCTTCGAGAGTTCTCTTTATTTCAGTGGCCCTTTTGTGTGGTCAGCCGCGGGAAAAGTTTAAGTCCGTAGCGGCTGAGATGAACGAAGCCGTAAGGAATCTGAGAACGTAATGCTCTCGGAATTCCAACCGTGTGATGGTATTTTGTGTTACCGAAGTTTCGAAGGCGTAGTCTGCCATCGTCCTCAGGGTGAACGTTTTGGCCAGGAGAGTGTCACTTATTCTATACTCTGTGGATGGACTCAACTTGCTTCTGATTGGCCCTCGCTTTTTTTCTTGTTAGTCTCATGATTGGTTTTCACGTATTGCTTATCTGGAAACCTCTATCTCTGTTGATATTGTTGATGTTGTTGATATCCGCAGCCTCCTTCACAATCCGGTCCCAATAACTAGAAATGTTGTAAAGAATCCCGGCCCCTTTGAAATTGACCCTGTGCTAATTCTCAAGGCTTATGAATATTGCTAGAAATCTTCTTTCACTAGTATTTAGTATTCTTACGAATACAGCTGGGAACGCGATAGCTAGGATAATTTTACGATATCAAGTTCTGCTTTTTTTGTGGCATTATATGGATCAGAGACTTGGGCAATTAAGATGGATTAAGTCCGTAAGGCGCTTATTATTAGCTGTTTAAATTAAATGGCTAAGTATGCTTTCTGGTTCAAAGCGACGGTTTTCCGCTGTATTCTGAGCACTCTTCATAACAGCCCATGTTAAAACCCTTACTTTGATGCTGAACTACAGTAAAACTATCCTGGAAACCCTATTTTATTTTTATCTCATTGTATAAAACGCACTTAAAGATGCAATCTAAAACATTTCAGGTAATCTGGAATGAGTGACCCTGAGTCCAGAGCAACCTGAAAACTTAAGCAAGAATGAAATGAACCAATCAATCTTGAGGTCGAAGTAAGAATAGTAGTACCAGCTCGTGAAAAGTTTCCATTGGAGTATAAAATACAATCAGACCGAGGAAAATGGGGTGTGAAAACCTCCCCGTCGAATGAGACGAAGAAAAGACTGACAATCTGACTGCTATTTAGAAGGAAGAAGAATACATCTTTTTTCCATGAGATCTAGTAACTCAAGGAGAGTTTCTCTTTGAAAATTATACCAGTCCATTGATACCTACCTATTCGCCAGTGAGTCATACAACTTTGATACCCTAGTTCAAGTAATCTCGTCCACAATACAACCAACAGCCTCTTCAATAATACTCAGTGCTATTTATTTTAGAGACGTATTATCCAGATAATGTCAAAATAAAATATTTTTACCAACAACTTTTTCTTCCATCTTCACCACGGTTAACGGAATATTAATTGCCTCGGCCTTACCAAAGATCACGTTAAGAATATACTGGTTAATAGTGCTCATGCTCTCTGTTTTATTTTAATCGATAAATTACTTATGTCTTGTATAAATTATTAAGTACTCACCATAACTCTTTTTATAGACACGTGTAAAGGAATTTACGGTCATTAGTGCGTTTTATACATGTGGTAAGAAACAAATTATCCAAGTCAAAACTTTATTATATGCTTTTACAATTATTGAGTATTTCAGTCCTAAAAATAAAGTATGAAATACTAATATAAGTAACGCCGTTTCGAGCTATTGTCCGTGCAATGAGATAACATCGCATTACTACGGTTTGTGAATTACTACCGTTACAAATCACCCGTTGCGGGAAAAAACTACGGCACAGCAAATTCACCAAGTCTTAACTACTGTAAATATCTCTCGTTCGAATCTTTTTATTTATCACCGGAAGGGGCATTTGGCATTTTGGGATTATCTCGAAATCTAAAACACTTGACGATCGTAAATCGCTACCATGGAGGGTACGTGAAACCACTCAAAAAAATTACGAACGAAATAAAACGTTGAAGTGGTCAAAATTTCGTACGGATCACGGATGGGTCTCTCATCATATTTTATTTATTTTTCAACATACGGTATTCCACGGAAGTCGAGTTTTATTTTTCTGCTTTAGCAGTAGCACTGTTCAAAGAGGATGGTCGAAGAAAGGTATTCCCATGAAGTGACGAAGTATTTGTCGCTGCCGCTTGATAGCCTCGTATATTTTTATATTTAGTGTTATCGTGTCCTGGGCGCGGTCGTAAAGACCAACGAGCGATCGCTAGAATTGAGAGGTTAAGGTAATAAATGTTTTGGGTCGGACCCATAACCAATCTTATCTTTCAGTTTGGGAGACTCTTTCGGATTGGTGGAAACTCGTTCCGGAATGCAGTTAAGGCTGGGGATGACAGCATTAATTACCCCATCTTATGATGTAAGAACCGAAATTAAAACCGCTAATGTGGACTTGAGATCGAATTTAGCCCAGATGCTCGAATAGGTTACATTTATTTTTAGGCCACCGTCTCTCTGTTGGTTGGAGGCATTGAAATCGCTATACTCGACGCTCTCTTCGGAGTGCTGAAATTTAAGCTCAATTTAGCATGCAAAAGGGGGGGGGGGAATATCTCATTTGGCCGTAACAATAGAGAAACTCTCGTCAGAAATTATTGGTGTGTTGGTTTAAGGGGAAAACCACGTTAGGGACCAACCATAACCTCTCAACCAGAATACCCTCTGCTGATTGTTTACGGGAATGTTACTTCCTCGCCAGGGACCACACACACACACTATCCTGAATGGAATCCTAGGCTCTAGGGACCCCGTTAAAGATGCCAGGATAACAACCGGCACACGTTCTGTGGATGTTTACGGGAAAAAACTTTCCACGCCAGGGACAAAAACAGAGTAATCACACACACAAGCACTCGGAAAACACTCATTTACTCATTCAAAAGGGCCCAGTTTCTGAGAGAACCAGACTCATCTAGAGTGCAGACAGGAACGGACGAGCGCAGACAGGAACTGACGAGAGTTGCTCTATTATTACGGTCATTGGAGATATTCCCCCCAATTTGCATAACTTTAAAGGCTGTAGGGCTCACTATTTCTTGATTCAATTAAGCATATCTACAAGCGTTCAATGTTAAGGGTGTCATTTTATTCAGAAGCAAGGAGGATGTTCGTGTGTTTTTTGAGAATTTAATAGAAATAAATAATTTTGAAGTGATGTAACTGGTGTGGATGCTGAATTCCATCGAAATAATATTCGCAACGGTTGTGGGAAATTTAAACTATATGATTAATAATAAAATATTTATTAAAATGGACATATGGACCTATGGACATAAGGACATATGGACATATGGACATATATTTATTAAAATATTTTATTATTTATAAAAAAGTTTAGTAATAAAATAGTAATCATTAAATATTTATTAAAATATTTTATTATTACTAGCAGAACTAGTTTTACGGGGCGTGCTTTCAAATTTTTGCGAACGATAATTAACATATGCAAAATACAACGGCTCAATTTATTTGGGTTGTGTAGTTCTGTAAATGTCAGGACAGAGCCCCAGCGCAATGAATTTGGCATCCTTAAAACAAGTGTTCCGAGGCGCTGAAATCCGTTTATGTTCCGAAATTTCGCTATTCAATTTTTAGTGCTGGTTTTAACATTGATTTTTGTGCTGATTTAAGTACCGAGTAAGCCTATATTACGACTGTTAAACTTATACTAATATTTAAATATCTAATATCTAAATATATAAAAAAGAATTGTGTGAGTTTTGTTCTGAATCAGTGTGGTAGATGAAAGACAATACAGTTCTTATCATACTCTGAAGTCAAGTTTGTACCTTCCTGTCTGAAGTGTCATCGCTGGTTGTTCATAAGTATAATCTGTTATTGGTACGGTTTACCTAAGTGCCATACCAAGCGTGGCTTTAAATGACAATTATCAGATACCAGAAAAGCTCCCGCGGAACTCATTTTCCTAAATTAAATTAAATATGATTCATTATCAGTACGGTAAAAATTTCATTTAATTTCGTTTTTTATTAAACAGGAGAGTGAAATATAAATAATCTTTAATTGTAAGATTTTATACCAAATACAGACCTTAGCAACATACTTTATCATACTATACCAAAATGTGATTTACAACCTATTTTATATGTTTTTTCTGCATTTTTCATTGTAAGCGGAAAACAAGTTAGGTTTGAGCTTGGTCTAAAATCACGATCGTGGACAACAAAATCTAATTGTAGCATATAAATATCCAGTTAACTAAATTTCAAATATTAAAATGGTCTAACAATTTATTGCCGTTCACCGGGTTTAAGCTGGTACGATTTTAAAGTTTTTTTTAGGTATCCCATAATATTCTACTTTCAGTTAAAACTTTAGTGTTGAAACTTAATCTGATATCTAATCGTACATACATACATACATACATACCAATCACGCCGTTCCCTTTCGGGACAGGCACAATCACAACGTTTCACTTATAAATACGTATTTGTACACCTAACTCTGCTTCAATAATTTCCTCCATGCTGACCTATCCCTGCGAACCTCATTTGCCTCATTTATCCCCATATACTGCTTCATTCACGCTCAACTGTTTTTAAGACCCCTAATATTCCTCTTCCTAAGGATTTCCTCAATCACATTCAACTACAACTTTCTCGGCCTACCACTACCTCTCGCACCATTCATTTCACTCATATATATCTGTTTCGGTTGTCGACTCCCATCCATTCTCTCAACATGGCCAAACCAGCGAAGCCCACTCCTTTCATATATGTCCATTACTGGAGCATCTAACTCACATTCATTTTTTACCCACTCATTTATGACCCTATTCTTATTACTTTAGCTGCAAACACTTCTATGATAACTCATAACCACGGTGTTTAGTCTACTCTTATGTCTATCCTGGTCTAATATTAAATTTTAGCAAACCAACCACTATAAGCTAAGGAAAAAATGTAACTTTTTACGATTTTTATCCCGCGAACTATTTTTATTGAGGCGTATATATTCACTCTCTGCGAATCCGCATTCCTTAAGAAGGCCTTTAATGAGCAAAATTTCTCCGCGATCATTCTGCAGTCCATATTGATATTGCGTGTTTTTCATTTATGAAGAATAATGCTTGAGAGCTAGTTTTTCCTTTAATCCAGTTTTGGTTTGCCTGATGTCAGCTTTAAAACCCTAATCAAACCTTAGAATGGAATTAATAAAAATTCTACGGTAAATGAATGAAACGAAATATTAAAACCGCTTGTGTTTTTAATTTTTGCTGGTCGTAGGATTACTTACAAAAACTTTGTTATTTAAACAGGCAATGAGGCAACCCTGGTCTGCCGCAGACGCGGAAACGGTTTCACAGTAATCATTTTCAGCTAGTATTCATCATGTCAGAGATTTGCTTCTAATTCAGTCAATACTTGCAAAAATGGAAGAATTTGATAGTTATTTTTGAAACTTTATAAATTAATAGATGTCTGAAGGGAAGCAACCAGAAATAACTAATTGAGGAAAGAAACTTTCAAAGTGACACATTTTTTAAGATATCTCTAACAATTTTTTCTAGGAAAGCGGTGGATCTTATATAGTTTTGGTAAGCTACATCCCAACAGAATGCAACATAGCTTATTTCAACTTACCTATTCTCAAAATGTAATTTTATGTGGATTTCTCGAAAAGAGTACACAATATGCAATTTTACACCTAAAATATTTTAATTTGAGCTGATAAATGAGATTCACATACGGGTTAATTTATTAACCAGACAAGTCCATAAACTCACAGCGTTAAATCGCGTCTTCCTCTATAGATTTTTTTACGACGGTGTGATGAGGAATCTAGTTGAATTTTAGTGACGAAAATTCCTACGAACGAAAACAGCTACGGAATGTCTATCAGTTTAGGACGGTAACAGCACGACTCGGATAAATCTATTACGTCCTCACTTGCCATCGCTGCATTTGCGTCGAGGCGTTCAACCGGCAAAACGGACATTGATTGAGACTACCGAGATTCCTACCGAGAGGAAAAATGAAGATAATTTCAGATATTCCGTCTCGGAAAGTACCAATCGCCATTCACAACTCTCCGCACACATCTCTTTCAGATAGCGGACAACGTGAGAGACTCAATTCCGCTCAGATCACTAGATCTACGGGAATGCCGAGACGCATTCCTCGACCCCGTAGCTAAGGAGAACATTTGCTTTCCGATTTTTTTTTATTCCTTCTTCCAGCCTTCTTCATCGCATTGAGATACCCTCCATCGATTTTTGCGATCGTATAAATGCCATTGCGGTGGAACGTTCGGCCATCACCGAGGAGACTAGTATGGAATGGGGTGGTCGCGCGGAACCCAGGTAGCTTAAATGACTAGCAGCTCCACCCATAATCTTATATCTTCCCGCGAGAAGCATCCAGGAGCATCCGTCTATCGTTCCAGCGGCCCGTGTATACATTTCGCCGGGAGGGACTTGTGCGGTCGGCCGTCTCTAGGCAGCGTCGGCCGTCTAATCTGTTGAATGGCCTCACCCCACTGCCGTCCCTTTAAAACGGGATTGAGAGAGATGGTCGAAGCACCCCCTCACTTCGTAAAGGGATGTCTTTCACCCTTGTAGTACTCTCGTTCGAGAGTCCCTCTTCCCATCTATATAGTGGACAGTCCGAGTACCTACCACCGCACTCGCTATCTCTTTCGCTTTGAATACACAAGCTCACGCAGCTAGTCGGAGCGTAAGGACATTGTTGAAATCAATTTCCATGTAAACCTCTTTATTATGATGGTATCTAGAGAGTTGAGTGGGCAATGTGACCTACGACTGGTCCAGCGTCCGGATGAAACGTTGTTGAAACGGAGTGACATTCGTTCTGGGAGAAAATAAGTTATTCGGCGGGAGAAAATGGATCGATTGTGCGTTGCCCCGCACATAATGCAGACAATTCGCGTTTCGCATACCTACCCAGGAATATTTCTGAATATTTCTGCGCATTATATAGTGCGTAAGTATCTTAAGGAATAAACTAATTCTATGAAAAATTACACAATAACGGTGCATTTAGCTTATATATTCAGCAATCACCTTGTTTCAAGTACAAGAGTGAAAATAATTCAACTAAAATATTAGAGGTCACTATAGTCTTTCCTTATCTAAAGTAATTTGGACCGTCTTTTTAATCCTTTTATTATAACAATTAAACCTTCCTTCCTTTTTATAATTAGATACAAAAAAAAAAAATTAAAAATCGTACCGAAAAACGAAAGGGCGATGTTATTGCTGATTGCTCAATCGGACATTCGCGTATGTTAAGTTGCTAATCTTTCTTAAGTTGCACCAATTTCAACAGAAGTTGGGTTAAAACAAAGGTCAGAATTTTAAGAACAATTAGTGGTTTTTTCAAACTGTTTGCACTTAATTATGTGGATGCATCACACAAGCCTCAGGGACAAATGCTGAATATCTGCTCTGGATCGTCGGTATGAAAATCAAACTCCGAATAAAGCAGAGGTGACTCGAGGAAGAGAAATGTAACTCACTCAACCAAGATATGACCTTTTGTTTCCGATCTATCATTAGCGAATCTGATAAACTATGTATAAATAACTTTTTAAACTAGGTTCTATTACCTTCAGTCGTACGATTATATGCAATGGAAACTGTTGACTGGCCAAGTAGAAAGATATTATCCCAGAACAACACAAATCGCGAATAACATTCACCATGACTTTTACGTCCTCAGCAAATTCTAGACTTTTGACAAGTGAGCAAGTAATGAATAATGAGTGAATTCCTAGAGTTTTTTTAAGTTGAAGAGAACAAAGTAATGTAATGCATGCTTTTATACACTCCACGGTGACTGATGTATAAGTTCTTTAGAGCAGCAAACGGTGCTTTAAGGTAGTTTGAGGGAAACATCATTTTACACACCTAAAAATCAATAAATTTGGTCTCATTTTAAGGAAAATTGTTTTATCTTTTCTAATATATAAAAATATCATCCCCTTACCTCACTGCTTTTCGTGATTTTTGACGAAAAATACCAGTCCTTTCACTCAGGAAATGGTACGAGTATGCACTCCGTAAAGACCAAGTAGTTAAAAAATTAAAATTTCTCACACATTGATCCCGACAAAAAATTTACAGCGTGTACTTAGTATTTTTTCTTGATTATTTTTGAAAATAAATTCTATTGTAATGTGTATTGTAATAATTCCAGTGTAATTTATTTCGAAAAACCTTCCGCTGCGAAGGAGATTTAAACGTACCGCGTTAAAAAGTAAGTCAAATTAAAGACTTCAGTTGATATTTATATTTAATTACTTAAACTTTCGGTTATATTCAAGTATACTTTATCAACATCAATAATGCGATATGTACTTCTTATGGCAGCTAAAATTAAAAGGTGAAATTCCAATATGGTCTCCCTTCTGACTAGGCAACTATCTCGCTTACACTCCCTTAAATTCATTCAATAGGCTTAATCGGCTTTAGGCCGCACAGTCTCTTATTGCAGTCTTATTCCTGCCATACGTAGTAATGATGCGGTAGAATGAAGTTAGAAACTAAATCATTTCCTTGCAAATAAAGTACTGTATTTTGAATTAATAGGTCAAACTTTGTTTTTCCACAATGAATTTAATGATGATGACGTTAATCGTCGAAACCATGGTCGTATTTCATTAAATTCATCGTGGAAATATAAAGTTTACCCTATTCATTCAAAATGTTTAGCAAATTCCACAAAGTATCGCCAAAAAACAACCAACTTTAGAAAGTACTGTAATTTTTCCAACTCTGACTCTAGGGGGACAATGGATATAGTTCATATAAAGATTATTATTGAGCACTTATTTGATTCCGGTTATTTGGAAGACGTAGCAGCGTTGAAGATTACCTTGCCGTTGTCACGTACGAATGAATATACAACGAGACGATTTGGCAGTGAAGAAATGTAGTACAGGTCTTAAAATGGTTAAATAGTCTGATTATGTGTGGCCTATATCCCTAAGAAGAGGTGTGATTGGATTCCTTTAAGAGAGAGAGAGAGAGAAAATGATTTTAAATTGGTGGCACTGATTCTCCAGGTGTACATCTATACAAGTCTGAGACGGGTCGTCAAAAGATGAAACTTCACTGTTGACGTTGATGGTTGTTTTGATTTGAAATTTGGTTTAAATGGTATTTGTATTCGTATGGTCTCTTAACTCTTCTTTTGCAAATTAACATGAAAATTTTCCGTCGAATACCTAAAAAAAATTCTCTCTCTCAAGAAGTTTATCAGTGCACTCACCTTGAAAATCTTATCTTACAGCGAGTACCTACAGGAGTTTAATGTCTTATGCTAGAAGCACGAATCTTAAATAAATACGTATGTTTAAGCTATTTTTCATGAACTACTGAAATTGTCAACTGACTCTGAAAAAAATGTTTGATTGCGAAACGATTTATGCATGGATCAAGAGTTTTTCGTTGACCAACAAATTTTGGGACCGGGCTTTAGGATATTGAAATGGAGAAATAAAAAATCATTGATCCATGACCATGTGAAAGTAGGAACATTAAAAGAAATATTTACGCGCTTTATTGTACAAAGGCATGAATATAAAAGTGTGTTAAGTCTTATAATGGCTTAGAGACTCTTAATGTGTTTTTATTGAATTTTAGCCATTAAAACTAATCCTGCAATTGATAGACTGGTTATTAATTAGCTCTGAATATTCATCAGACGTTCCGCAACGTTTAAATGCGGTCGCAAATATATTAACATCTCAAATTACTGGATCAGGATTAGGTAATAAATCTTTTTTCGATAGGCATGTGGATCGTCCGCGAAAATTAGATGAAAAAGAAACACAAGGAAATTCACGGTAGTCATTACCGGAATGAATAATCCCACATGAATTCTGACGGTGGTGTAACTCTAATGAGTATTATTAATTGGAAAAGAAATCTTCCACTAAAAAGGAAGCCTATGAAATAATCATAAAATTATGAGTTTTACAGCTACAGTCTGTGCGTCGCACAGTGGTCAATAGTTGATTTTTTTAAAGTTAAATTTACACCATAGTTGTTCTTATGCTATTGATAAATGATTATTTTATTATAAATCAAGTAAAATCACATCTTTTGATGACCCGTCTCAGACTTGTATAAATGAACACCTGAAGAATCAGCGCCACCAATTGAAAATCATTTTCTCTCTCTCTTAAAGGAATCCAATCACTCCTCGTCTTATTCATACAGGCCACACATAATCAGACTATTTGCCCATTTTAAAACCTGTAATACATTTCTTCACTGCCAAATCGTCTCGTCGTATATTCATTCATACGTGACAATGGCAAGGTAATCTTCAACGCTGCTACGTCTTTCAAATCACCGGAATCAAATAAGCACTTAATAATAATCTTCATAACAACTATATCCATTAGAATTAATCTTGCATTATCTTGTAAGGACAAGCTAGGGATAGTGATAGCCTTTGTCTGAGGAAAGAACAACAGCTTTGTGAATTTAAATGTCATTTTTTAAGCTAATGGTACTTTTATCCAGAAGCGGGAAAGTGGTTGCTGCTGCCACTAGTTCTCGAGTTTCTTGGCAGTTCATGCTGAAAAATAGATGTCTACTATCATTCACAGAGAGTATAAATGGCTTAAAATGAAATTAATTTATAATGATTCTCATAGCATAAATTAAAACATCTCAGTCGGCATATTCCACTTCACTTTCAATGATAATTACTTAGTTTACTTGAAAATCAACACCACCCTATTTGCATTCATCACCATCACCAGTCAGCAATCCTGAGATTGGTTTGACGCAGCCCACCACTCAATTCTCCTATCAGCTAACCTCTTCATATTTGCGTATTTCTTCTCTTTCAAATCTTTCATCACTTGTTCTATACATCTTAGACAAGACCTACGTCTGCCATTCTTACCGTTGACCTTTCCCTCGACGATTGTCTTCACCAGGCCATCATGTTTAATGATGTGGCCGATAAATTTGTCTCGTTCTCTTCTTAGAGTTTTCAGAAACTTCTCTTTCTCCCATTCTTCCGAGGGCTTTCTCGTTGCTCACTCGATCTATCCATTTTATTTTCATCCTATCAACTTTAATTTATATCATGCGTTACAAGTCATAAATTGAATCATTAAAATCAATCTGGTATTTGGTACTTTCTTGGCAGCATAATACTGCTTTAATTTGTCGCTAACGCAAACATCTTACTAGAATTGTTAATATTGCTGTTTTCAGGTATTCTCGTCGCGTGTTTAGTTTTTCTGACTACAGTTTCTCCTCTCTTCCTGGGGGCGTCTTCAGATCCGTTGGCCATTTTATAATTATTGTTATTATTTTAACAACAATAATTACAAAATTAAGCAACAATTAACAAATAATAACAATAATTACAAAATTTCCAACGGACCTGAAGACGCCCCCAGGAAGAGGGGAGAAACAGTAATAAGAAAAATTAAACACGCGACGAGAATACCTGAAAACAGCAATATTTACAAGTATATTAGTCGCGGAAGCCTTCAAAGAAATCTTGATAGAATATTTAGAATTTACCCGTTGCCATTACATTTAGCAAAATCAATATTATTGTAATAAAATATTATGCGCTATTGTTTGACTTTATTTTCATTTTCAAGTGGTGATGGTTTAATTTTTGCTTATAGAGCACCATCATCATAGCCGTCATTAATCCGAAAGTGTCTTTGCTTCTGCTATCCACTCCAATCTCTACTCTGCCTACTGCCTCTTTTATTCCTTAATAATTCACCTTGACGGTCTTCATGACTTGCCTCACGTCGTATTATCTTCCACTCTTGCACAGTCTATCTTTGGTATTTCCATGATTTTTTCATTATTAATTTCTCATTTAATCGTTTTGAAATTGTCCATATTGTCACAAAACGTGTCGAGTAAGTTTATTTCTCCTTCTCCATGGAATTTTTATAATTGATCTTTTCTCAGCAACTCTTCTTAGGACGTTTCGTCGGTGTTTCTCTCCGTTCATTTCATTTTCATTCAGCTTAGATCATCTCTATTCCTTTACAACCCTGTTGCGCTTCAGTTAAATAAAGTCTATGGAAATGCCTTTCATATTTGTCTTGCAAGCAACACATATTGTACCACGGGGAGTTGAAATCAAGCGCCAAGTTAAAAGTCCAACAGCGTTATCAAATACGTTCATACAGATGAAGTTATACGATTCAGGCGTTACCTTGTGGAAATTGATTACATTTATCATGATCTAAAAAAAGAACGTTGTTATATTTCCACAGAACTTGTATTATCACACACCGATCGTGGTTTTGACAATGACATGTCCCTGTTGATCTTAAAAATGACTTGCCATAGTCAAAACCTTGGTCAGTGTACGATAATAGAAATTTCGAGGAAAATTAACGAAGGCATTTTATTTAGATCATGACTTCTGTTCATACAGGATACATTACTCCTTGATACTCAAGTTTTGAGGAAAATGAAAATTACAGAATATTTCTTTCATTCTAATGTATGAACTGTGTTTGACGGAAGATTGGTCCAGATTTTACACCTAAAACCGAGTAACTCCATAGATACCTGCAAAAATATTAATTACTCAGCCATATTTTAAAACTTATCGATCATTTAAGTCTTTTTTATATACTGATTAATTCTTATTTGAAAAAAAAATTAACTCAGGTGTTGCACAAAAAAGAAATTCATTCAAAAAAGAAATAATATAAATATATAAATTTCCGCATAAAATACCATTAAGATTTGGATACCAGGATTAGCTTCAAATATAAGTTTCTTATGCCTGAGGAAATATGCAAATTAGTCCGTGAATATAAACTTGGTCTGTGAAAACATAAAAGCTCCGAGGGGAACCTCGACGAAAAGGGCGCTGATGATCAAACTCTATTTTAAGTGTAGAAGAAAGTTGGAGGGCATAAAAACCTAATAACCAGACATCCGCTTAGTATTCCGCTGCTGAAGAAACTATGTCTTTTATGAGTCTAAGGAAGAGGAAAGGTCGTTAAACTTCCCGTGTATTAAGGCACTCCTAACTCATGCACACCCCATGCAAAGTAGCTACCAGGTTCGGAAAGAATCCAGTAGTAATTTACATGTCAAGGGAAAACAAACCGAACAATAAATAGAAAAAGGCGTTTTGATGGAAACACTTAAAAGGTTTCTTCCGTTTTATAGCATTTTAGACCAAGAAGCTTTTGAAGTATTTTCCATAAACTAAATTTAATTTAGAATCTTCAACTTTTCATAAATGAGAAAATATGCCGCAGAATAAGTTTCGTAAATAAAGCCAGATATCGCCACGCATACTCAATAACGTTCTGGGAAACAGCCGTTAACGTTTTTCAGGTGTCAAGTCATTAGTATAGCTTCCATATATTTGTATATTTGTTAATATAGTGAATATAAAATTCCAAAGATACCAGAAAAATAATCTAATTAATATCCCATATTTAAAACTTATCGATAATCAAAGTCGTTTGCACGTATTGATTAATTCTAATTAAAAAAGAATTAACTTTAACAGTTTTGGTATCATTGGATCAATTTCATTATAACTAAGCCAAACTGTTTTAATTCTATATTGCATTAATTTCTTGCGTAGACTTGATTTTTATACTAGAATAGCATAGCAGGAAGACCAAAATATTTTCATTATAAATACTCCATTAAAATGTTATAATATCTAAATTTTCTGTTGAAAACTCTGTGTCCATGATGATTAAAATTAAACAGCTGGTAGTAATTTTAACGCTGTTTTAAATCTAAACCTACCATTATTTCGACACTTTATGTCATTTTTAAGAGTTATTTTATTCTTATCATCATTGATATAGGATATTTCCAAAAGTAATAAATGAAACTCTTTCGTACGAAAATTCTGTGGACTGATTTAGTTATGTCTGAAAAAAGTAGGTTTTTAAATACGTTGTCGCAGTTGATTATGCTTATGAATTCATCTTGGCACATCATCAGGTGTCTAAGTGTTTGAAAGTGCGGATAACCTCAAGATGCCCCATTCGGTTCATTCATAAGTTTGTTGTTTATTATTGATAGATTTAATGTCAAAAAATTTCTATGTAAATATCATACGCTATGATTATCAAAATAAAACTGAAGTAAATAATATTTTCCTCTTTGCAATGACAGGGAAGTTATTATTACTGTACCCAATGTTTGAAAGTGGATTTTTAGTAAGGAAAATAACAGAATCGCCCTTTTTCGCAAACTTTAATCTACACTACGCGTATCGACTTTCAGAGTCATGTTCAGGTATAGAACTCGGTGAGTTTAAGCGCATAGTGCCATATGTATTAAAATTTGTGGAAGAATTCCATTCAGTTGTTTTAATAAAAATACACTTCCAGCACATGAAGTTCGAGTCTTTTGAAATTATTTACGTAATTGTTAATTGACTCAATGAACTTGAAAATAAAGGGCTTAAAATATTGCTTCATTTAAAAGGAGATGATAATAATGATTGCAATATGCTACATAAGGTGCCAGGGGTGTTTTTAAATATTTTTGTGGAACATTTTACGGAACTAATGACTTGAGGTAAATACTTCTATTCGGGAAGTCCGCCAAATACTGGGAGTACCGAGTCATCCGTCATCTTTAAGGCAGAAAAGAAGCGATTGTCCAGAAGGGTAAACTTAGATCTCTCAGTCTTGAAGATGATGTGTGGCCACCAAAACACCAGAAGCTATGCAATCTCTTTCTAGGTGGACGTCCCGAATATAAAAATTTAATGTAACACGCAGTGAAGTCCTCAGATAGCATAAGGCGTTTGCAGCAATGTACTGCGTACTGGAAGTGACGACATTAATATTTTTTTATATTGCGACGTTATTTTACGACGGTCATTTGAGATTTTTCTTTTAGCTTCATTGATATTGCCATTGACTTGTAGAGCAGCCATTGCTAAATAAACTCTACTATATCTTTCATACGCTCCAGAACTTGGGTAGAGAAGATAAGCTGGAGTTCTCCATTAAATCCGGGCTGGGTTGAATGACGTGGGATCAGAACGAGAAACATTTCCGCCCGCTAAGAGCTTTGAAATTTCTCAATACTAATAATTAAGTGGTTCAGTGATGCCGTGACGAAGTGTGGCAGAAACATAATAAAAGATATAGAAACAAGAAGCCGTTTTACAGATGGTTATCTGTCCAAGGATATGAATGAAACAGAACGCTCATGGGAACCAAGGGGTAGTTAAAGGCCAAAGTTATAATTGTTCTAAAAAAAGCCCTTATAAGCAGTTCATTAATTGGGTCTTTTTGAAATATAAATGAATATTTGATTCGGGGTATTCCAGGGCATTGCATGGCCAATGGGGCTGCACATTTCATGAACATGAAAAGGAGTTATGGAATTATTTTCGTGGGAAAATGTATGGTGCATAATATAGAAGATATTGATCTGTAATGAATTTTGATAAGTCTCCAAAAGATTTCTGATGTAAACGGGTATGACATGTTCTAGATGTATGACTAGAGAAGTTTTCTAAAAAATATGAGAGAAATAACATGGAAAAAGTGCTTATGCAGAAGTTGGGAAGAGAAGCAGATGGGAAGGAAGAAGATGCGCATTTCCTTTGTTGACGTATTACATACGAGCATAATCAAGAGCCTGTTATCGTTTGTTCGATCTTCAAATATGAAATTGCAGGGAAGAAAATAAACAAACGTGTGAGTGTGTGAAGTGTATGAAGTGTCTGTATGAAGTCATTTGAAAATGAAGGGAAGTTATTGACTTTATAAAGGCACTTGAAAAGGCAAGAAAAAGGTTTCGGCTCATTTAGATTTACATCTGGGGGTTTTCGATGGAGCATTTGAACAAGTATTCGTTACCTTAACTATCTTTTTCAACTTTTTTCATTCATTTTTAGTGTGCCTTGCGAGTAAACTCTACTTGAGAACAAATAAATTTCGATTGGTGCAAGTGTCATTAAAAAAATTTCTTTCTCGAATTTCAAGAATCAATCATGAAGGTAGACGCCAAAGGTGTTCGGAAAGTTTTTCTTTCGATCTCGCACTCAGGAATCGGTGAATATATCCCAAGTAAAGTAAAAAGCGAACCAAGATGGTACAGAGCGAAAGTTGGAAAATCTTTAGGCTTACATGGAGCATTCCAGGCATCGATTTAAAACTCGGCACTCCGTGCGGATTCATCCGCTGATGATCGCGAGTAAATAATTAAAAAAAAGTATTTTGTCCCAACCCGCATCGAGGGAAGCGTTTGGAATGCATTCATAAATTTAAAAAAGAAAATACCTGCAGAACAATTTTTTTCAAACCTATTTATGCCATTTATTTAACAATTTAGGCCCCGCTAAGTCCCAAGGACTTGTCAGCGGGTTCCACGACATCATAAAAATATGGCAACCACACTTTTTTGACATATACATTTTTCCCTATTTACATTTATAAATACATACATTTACACACATTCATTTTCAATTTCATACACATATACACACATACATACATATATATATACATACATATATATAAATACTGAAATATCAAGTATATTTATGAAGCTTTTCGTAAACAATATAATGAATGATTACAGGGTTTCTTTTACCCATCATATTAATCTTCTAACAACCATTTCTTAATTTTAACCTTAACTTCATTTCTTGTAGTTAATGTACGTATACAATATGGATAACTCTAAAGTTTTGGCCATACCTGAGGAAAGTTCATGACAAAATATCTATAATAATTCCACTGAGAAACGACAACGGGGAAGTATTGAAAAACAGTCTGGACAAAGCAAATTAATTAAACTCCTACTTCCAAAGTGATTTCACCAAGTATTTATACAACACGTGCGTGACGGTTCATGACCGCTTCCGGCAAATGGTTCCGCCTACTGATATTTATGCTCACGGAATATAAAGTTTGTTAAAGTCTGTCCATGTAAGTCACCAGGTCTTGAAGGATTTCCTTCCCACGTGTATAGAGAACTAGCTTCAGAAAAAAAAATTCCTCATCTATCAAGGAATATTAAAATCTATGTAATTGGTAATGACAAATATAAACGCGCCTAGGTTGGCAACAGAACTAGCGCCAAACGATGTAAATTTTAAAGACAAGAGAATAATTTGTTTGAACCTGTAAAAGTTGCATTGTTGAAATAAAGCGGTTCTTTTAAACAGCTCATTTATGGTGATCAGTTTTCTTGAAAGTATAATCCACGAACTTCAACAAGGAACACGTAGTATCTAATGACTGGGAAATGCCAATTGATTTCCCATATTTGAAACTGATAATAAAGAACTGCTATTGAGTTACAGACCGATATTCCTATGCTATGAGGTAACTTTCACCACCCGCGTAAACTTAACTTATCTACCCATCTGCAATAACTGATATATGCCTGCTTAATCCATGTGATTTACAATAGTCAAGAGACCACTCGCCATCAAATTTAAGTGACCGACGAGTAATGAGGAAAAAACTTGGTGCATGTGAAGGGTAGTAATTAACTGTTGCATCATGGTGATTAAATGCATTTGCGAATGCAGGAAGAAGTTTACGACGCGTTAAATTGTGGAAATCAGTCTTGTTTGCGAATGAAATATTGTCAAAAATTAAAAGTTTATACAAGACTTACGTGTTCCGAAGATGTATATGAAGAAAAGTGTACAGAAGAACTGATGAGTAAAGGACCATGTGGATCACGATAGAGAAAATAAGAGCAAAATAGATTGGACATTCCCTTAGACACAATCAGTTTGTAAAAAGAAAATTGAAGGTAAAATAGAGGGAAAAGTCCCCAGAGGAAGACCTAGGAATAAGGTCTTGGCCCAAATAAAGGGGAAAGTACATAGAAAGAGGTACATAGAAAGAGAGAAAGAGGAGAAAGAGCTAACTAGCTAGAGCTAGAAAAGAGGAACTAGCACTAGATATGGAAGGGTGGAGGACTGCAGTCAACCAATCCTAAGATTGAACGACCAACGATGACAAGATTCATCAAGAAAATTCCACAAGTAAGCTTTCAAACAATTCAAGTATTAAGAAACATGTAACGTAGGGCAGTAAAATTGATAGAGTAGTTCGTTTATATTCATTAGCTGTACACTCATACTGTGACTATCGTGCCTCTGCTACAAAAATGAGCCAGCGGCCTTACATAATAGGTGCCAAGTTTTCCTCATTGCAACTTTTCAGGAATTTGATTAACGCCTTGACCTATAATGCCGCGATGGCGATTTTTTTCTTGCAATGCAAAAAGCATTCATTATCAAATAATAAGTATCGAACACATTGCTAGTAATTTTCAGTGGCTTCACTCATAATTTTGGCGACATAAATTTTCGCTTAAAGAGTTAACGACATCTGTA
Organism: Ceriagrion tenellum; assembly: GCA_963169105.1. Classification (NCBI taxonomy): domain Eukaryota; kingdom Metazoa; phylum Arthropoda; class Insecta; order Odonata; family Coenagrionidae; genus Ceriagrion; species Ceriagrion tenellum. The sequence continues at coordinate 94,812,482 of OY720643.1, forward strand.
ACATTGATGTAAGCTTAGAAAAGTGAGACGTGAAAGCCGTTGAGCTGCATGTCAATTTTATATAAATCGATAAAACAAGGAACTTGCCAACGGGTGACGAAACGAATGACCTAGGTCTTAATATTCTCACTTTTATGATGTTGATTTCGTAACGTGGATGGCTCTTGATTTTTTTTGTCCTTAGCTCTTAAGTTGGTTGGGGCTATTTTTGTTCATGAACAGATTTGAGTGTAAATCTGCATACATGATTTCATTATTAGTATCCGTGGATAAAAATAAAAAATATGCTATTATACCGATTCATTTCTTTGGCAAATCCATGCTACTTCAGCACGTAGCCGTTTGGCAAATTTCGTGAATTTCTTAATAATTCGACTGAATAATTACATTTTTCACTGTGATTGTTACTGGCAGACGTTGAGTTCTCAGACCTAGTACTGTATTCAACTTTGTTTAAAGTTCATATATCGCGACGAAACCTCTAATCACCATATATATTTTCCACCATTCTCATATTCATTTTTAATTGCAATTAAAGTCGGGCAATAAAAATAACACATGAAAATCAATTTTTATTTGTGATATTTTTGAATTTATTGACGCTGCCGAATAAATTGAAACACATCACCGATTCATAATGTAGAGTGAAATGAAATAAACTTAGTGACTGTCTACGATAGCTAACAACTTATATGTACTTGGCTATAGAATTATTCACTACAAAATGATAAGCCAGTTCAAATCGATCAGGGTAGTAGGTACCAATTATTTTGCGTGAAAGTTACGAAGTTTGTATCATTCAATTTCACTAAATTAACTCACGTACCATTGTAGATAATTCTCCAATTCACAGACTTCATATTATCTACGGAGTATTACATGTTTACGAATAGTGGTAGCATTCCCCTTCTTAAACTTCGTCGATCTCCCAGGGGTTATTCCCCATTGTTTGAAAACTCTAGGTTTTCGCAATAGAACTGCTACTGAAATTATCAGGACTGTCCAAAAAACAAGAGTTTTTATAAAAAAAATTCTTTTAGAATACTTATAGCATATTGGTCCTTTTATCCTTAGTACCCTCCTAATCTAGAGATACACTTATTTCAGGGGTGTTTCCACTTCGCCATACATTGGTGGAGTGCTTTTTTGGGTATAACCTACGTTTTTCTTGACAAATTTACTTCAATGTCATCAACGGTATCAAAATTACGTCTTTTAATTTAAATAAATGAAATTTAAAAGAGCCAAACGAAGTTATGCCAGGTGAGTAAGGAGGATGGCATTGAGAAGTCAATATTTTTTGCCCAAATCTTACCAATTTACAAGGAATGGTGGCTGGCCCATCGAATTATGATTTGAATTGTGAACCTCAAACAATATTGTTGGGAAATAATTCGAGCTAAGTATACTTTTCGAGTGATGCCTATAAATTTTTCTCTGGAAAATTTCTTATTTCTCGACGGTCTTGTTAAAAATGAGGTTGGGCAACACCTCTTACTTGGTGCCTTAATTAACCGCGGGGTGAATTGGAGCCCAGGCAGCAGAGCTACTTCCTTGCCTTTCCTTCTTCACTTCTGTGGCGTTTCTTTTTCCCGTCACCTTTGACCTACCGGCTGCAATTTGATATCCAGCCGACGGCTTTGGTCCTAAATCATTTTTGACGCTCTCGTAATGGAAGCTTGAAAATTTTCAAAGGAGGCTCGGGGCAGAAATGATGTTTTGCCACCTTCATCAGTCACGTGATTGCGAAATCGTTTTTGAGGGTATGGGAGAGGAAATTTGCACTTTTCTCCTATTGTTAGTCGGTTGTTTGTTGCGACTGCTGGGATCATTTGCACCATTAAGTGGAGGTGGTCAGCTCTTTTGCTACTATGGGTGTGGCGCCAAAAGACGTATTCTCTCTGTGGTTCTGGCATCCAGAGTGTTTAAAAATAACATATCCATGTTATTGGATAGGGCTTTAAACGCTTTTATGAATATTTTTCAAAATATTTAGCTTGGATGCGATTAATTTCTACAATTATGCTTTGAATGGGTGCCAATCAGCTGGGAAAATTAAGGCGGAGTTCAGAAAAAAGATATTTTAATAGCTTCATACGTAGCACAGTGAAATTTTGACAGTTCATTACAATGAGGCAAGTAGTCTACTTGACGGATATGTGGCCTTAAACTCACTACATGCATGCAGATTTTCTTTATTACGCAGAGTTCCTACATTTTCTGAAGTTATAACTATTGATAAAATTGCCAAGCTGTTACGCTGAGTCCAATTTTCTAAAACAATGCATTTTTCGTTTAAATTGCTGCATTATCAAGGAAGCAAATCATGCGGAGATGAAGATGTCCCTGAGCTGACCAATATGGATGCATCACTGCCGCTGGGACGTGCCTGAGGGCAGATTTACTGACAGCAATCAGAGAAAAGAACGAACCAGTGACCGGCTACAGAGACGCAATGACGATACCAACTCTAAGGTGTGTAAAGGTAGGTGGGACAGTGTATGATCCCTTACAATAGCTTACGACCTTGCGTCCGCTTCCTCGCATCAAGTTTGGCACTACCGCTACGATAATTATATTACCAATATTGTCCCTCTCTGATATTTATTTCTTATCCTCAGGACCCAATTGCATACAAAAACAATTACAAAGTCGCAAAAATTTTCTGAGCAGAGTTTTTCCGAGGTGATTTTAACGCCAGTCTAATAACTCTCTGATATTACGATCTTTTCTAAGCGCTCAGTGGGTATATAAACTCAGGGTAAATTAAAGACAATAATATAAAGTCTATCTTTTCTTTCTTTAAAATGAATTCAACTCATTTTTGAGTGCTTTAAACTTTGAACAAAACAACATCAATTTATTCCTGATTCCACGACAAAGCCTTTTCACAAAGTATGATCGACTATGTCCCGCGACTTTGTTAAAAATACTTAGCTACTGACCATTTCCTATTTAGTTGACGTTATTGGTTCTTATGGGTATTCATTTTAGTGTAAATTTCCCCTGTTGGGACCTCTGTAGTCACGAATGATGCCTCGAAAGATAGAATTTGGCAAAGAAAGTATTCCTTGTGGACTGTGGGGAGTATGCGGAGAAACCTGTCATTAAACTACTTTCAAAGAGACACGTTAGGTATTCCTCAGTTAACGATGGAAAGAGTGGTGAAGTTTTAATCTTTGAACTCAGAAACCGAGAGGGAAATAGAATTACCTGTTGGAATCTTTGCATCTGCCGGGACTCGAACCCGTGCCCCGGATAGGGAATCAACGCTCTGAATACAACGGCAACCAACCCGTTTCCATGTCTCTCAATAATTTTAATTTACGTTATCCTATTAAATCGAAACTAAAAACTGTACTATTTCTGTGCTTTAATACCTAATATGTAAATCCGGATCCTAAATAAGTCAAACTGAAGTCAATTAGAATGGAAGGATATCGATGTTATGTATTAATTGCTCGCCTGTTTTGTATTAAGTGTTTTCTGTCGATTAGAATGTTTGCCACTCTAACAATCCTACATGACTTCCTACTCCTCAAAGTTCACTCGGGCTTTCCATTCGACTTCTACCGCCAATCAGCTTCCATAAAAGAGCTCAATCAGTCATCATGTATGACAAACTGTTGAATATTTTTTACCATGTTAGCGAGTGAAGTAATATAAATTCAGGATGATTTGTACTGAGCCTAAATGTGCAGTTCATTTTGAAAAACTGAAGTCATATCCGTCATTTATGATTCAATTACGATAAGGATGTTTTATTTCTTCGCCTCATTTTTTGCAAACAAATCATTATTTCTTCGGAATAACTTAGGTCTTCAAATGTATAGATTTTCATCTCCTCGCCGAAGTTTAATAATTATATATCTACTTTTTCAGCTCTGCGATGTCTTCATAGCATTTAACCCAGTGGAATTAATATTTATAACAATACACCAGGGTTGAATACACTCTGGCTAACACACCTGACCGGCAATTGGGAGATCCGAGTTCGAATCCCGGTGAAGTCAAATGATTTTTTCATAGCGAATTTCAACCCTGGTGTATATGCACCCGTGCGAGTGACTTCGTACCACATCATTTGTTAAATGCAATGTTTGGAAATTTATAACAATATTTCATTATAATAGCGAGTATGAATATTAACTTAACTTTGGAGTGGTATCTTCGGTGAAAATAAGTGGCCTTATTTTTGTGCTAAGCTCACTCTATTACTTGTAATGAGTATATTAGTATTAACAACTTAAAGACAGCTGTGAATTGGTATCAAAATTTTAACAGTGATTCAATTCCAACAACAGCAGATATTTTCGCCGAGTTTTAAATCGAAAAATAATTTGATATTTCCTTCATTAAATGCTTCGATGTACTTGAAGTACTCGAAGAGTAATGCATTTTATTTCATGTGATGAGCCAATTTTTATCTTTGACTCATCAACTTTCATTTTAAACCGAATTTTATTTCGTTCCACAGATGCTGCGCACGTTAGCTGTCAGGTTTTTTTGGCTTACCTTCTTGTTGTGGTATCGTGTTCTCGCCCTACTACTTTTTTTTCTTTATTGCTCGGTTCACCCACCTGGTTTTATTTGAAGCGAGTTAAAAGTCCATTGTGTATCCTGCCTCGGAAAATCTCTTGCTATTAAGGGGATGCATACTGCAGCTCCGCTTACTGCAAGCATACATATTTCTTATCGAGTTCTCAATGAACCCAGTTTGCAGTGATGAAATAAACTAATGCGCAGAAATAAATTACTATCATTATTACGATAATGCTGTAGAATATTTTATCTTTACAATTTAATCAACATTAGGATATTTTTATACCCACTTTTAATTGAATTTGGCCACAGTTAACTCAGGAGATTTAGTGTAGAGAAGCACATAAATGATATTCGGGATAACTGAGGGAATATATGTTACTGCTTTAGGTGTTATTGGATGTCATTTTAAGCATGCTACCCCGATGATCATTTCGGCAACTATCTAGTATACCGAGTTATAGCAGTACAAACATTATATCGAGTCCATATTTCCGTAAGCGTAAAAATTAGTTAAGCTGAGACCTCCGCCTATACAAACTAAGAAAGAGTGGTCCATATTTTACGAAAGATCTTGAAATATTCACTCCTTTTCGTTCCCATTCTCGTTGCATACAATTTCTAAGATTGCTATTTACATGAGAAATTTTGACTTTTTACGAATAATATTTTAGGGTAACGTTGTTACTTTCTTTAAAATGATTTCTCTTTAAAATCTGCTCGTTAAAATTTATTTGTTACAAAAATTAACCATTTTTACTTTCCTTTTTTTACTCTTTGCTTTTAATTTTTTTCCAAAAAAGAGTTCATAAAAAACTTCATCAATTTATGCTTATATTCTCATTTACAATGTAGTGACGGATAATACACCACTGGAACCGAGGTGAAAGTCTTTATGTGGATTAAATTAATTGGAGAATGAAACGAAAATACAGTCCTTATGTATAGAATGCTGAAATGGATCGATTGTAGATAAATTGCTTTCAGTTTCATTGTTGAAGAAGCTGAGTGAATCATAAAATTCTTTAAGTAAATTCCGTTATCTCCTCTTCATTTGCGCAGATTCTTCCTTGAACAACTAGGAACTTCGCAGTTTCAAAATCCCATCATTCAACTGTCGTAAACTCTCTCCAGCCTCAGGTATAGATATCCACTCGCACTCAATCTCTTATCTATGCGCCCATTCTCGAATTATCCTTAATCAAACATTCCCTTCTGTTCCATCTTTTCATCGTGATAAATTCTCTCTCAAAATTGACAAAATTGACCCTTGACTATATAGTCAAGCTAGGTCCGCAGTTAACATTGGACTGTTTGGTACAGTGATGCATTCACATTCTGAATCTTTTTACTCTTAATGTGGGGATTACTGGAATGGATTTTGTGTCGATAAATTCCATTCAGTGTCATTGTTTAAGAAGCTGAGATAATCCTTCTATTTTAAAAGTAATTTCCGTTAACATTTCAAAATTTTTGCTTTACAATGATCAGTATCATTGATCATTGTAAAGAAAATCAGTATGATTGTTTGAATATTCTTTTTCGATTGGATCTGGTCTCAAGTAACTCAGGAAATTTAGGATAAAGAAGCATATAAATGATATGCAGAGATTTGTGGAATAGGTTGATTGTTGATAAACTGCATCCAGTATAATTGTTTGAGAAGCTGAGAGAAGCGTAATATTAGGATTCCTTGTTGGCTGTAGGAAGGGTACAGAAAAAACTGGCATGAACTTTTCTATGCTATGCTTCGTGTCACCAAGTTCCGTGTAAAATCATGTAGCCAAACCTTCGCTTTCACTATCCTCCTACATTTTTACTCACCGTGCTCTTTCTCATCTAACAGGTAATACTTAATCACTCATTACCAAGATAAGATACCAAGACTTATAAGTTTTTTTCAATATATTGATTAGGCTTAGTCATGTGTGAATTAGTTTGTATATCTTTTAATATGTTCCTGTATTGTGCCGCTGTAAATGAAATTGGGGTATTCCTCATAAGTTTATTATATCGAGCTTTTCGTAACAGACTTGCCTAAATAAGGTAATGAAGAAATTTGAAAATTGACATTAATTTATGATGACGAACTGTTTTCGTCACCAAGTAACATCTTCATATGAGATGTACCTCTGTTACAAAACCAGTCGTGATAAAATGTTTAGTCGAAATTTACAAATTAATTAATTTTTATCTTGTCGCAATGGAATTATTTTCATTATGTGGAGCCAAAGACCGTGTCTCCTCACATCGACTCTGAAGTCAGTGTCTTTATCATACATTTTTTTCAGAAATAATGCCCCCAATCTACATCTGCATCTGCATCTACATCTGCATCTGCATCTACATCTGCATACTACCCCTCGAACCGCCACGTGGCCGTGTGCTAGAGGGTGGTAGGTCACCGTCCGTGCAAAGTTGTAAAATATTTGGAGGTGAAATGGAGACATGTACTATGAGAGTGTATTAAGTGCAGCTCAGTTTTTATTGTGGTCGCTTACTGTGCGCGGAAAGAACGAGTTTTTGTACCTATCTGTACGGCAGAGTATCTCTCTTTTTATCGCATTTGTAGGACCTATAAAGGTAGTGAGGCGTCATGATAATGTTCTCTGTGTCGCTCTGAAACACACCAGTTCTGAATATCTCAAGCAGCCTAAGCTTAGCGTGCAGCCTCCAAGTCTTTAGGGGCTCCCACCTTAATCCCTCTAACAGTTGTGTAACACTATATGTTCGTTTCTTGCAGTTTTTTATGAAGCGTGCTTCTTTTATTTTTATTTTTTTAATTTTTTTGGTTTAATCATTATGACCAGGGCCCAAATTCTCGCGGCGTATTCGAGGTTTGACACTAACCGAAGCAAAGTACCATCTCTCTTTTACTTTTTCATCCGAGTACCTTCCTATTATACGCTTAACAAAACCTAGTTTCTTTCATGCTGTGCTGCATATGTTTTCATGTGTGTTTCCCACGACATAAAATAAAGCCATATCATCATGTAAATTTTGTTAATGAATTATCGAGCCCAGATGAAGCTTAATAACGGCTAAATATTTAAAAATGAGCAAGCAACATCATATAATCACCAAAGGTTTTTACATTCCAAAAAAGTCAAACTTTTCGTTCGGAATGGGAGTTTTAAATACTTGCTCCGTTCTTTTTCCATGGTGAAAGAAAGAGCCGGAAGGTTACGCAAGTCTCCTCATGTGATCTAATTTTTTTGCGCACGGCTTTTGAAGACACTCGAATGGAACGTGGGAGAATGTGCACGTATACTCTTCAAGTCTTTTTCTTGGGCCGCGCCGCTGTGCAGAAAAAATTTCGCGAACAAAACCTAATATCTAAGTGGAAGTACGTGGAAGGAACGGTATAACGTCACTTCGCGTGAATGATCTGATGAAACTTCTGGTCGTAAAAATTATGCTAATAATGCGGCTAAGGTTTTTTATTTCCTTCGGGTTAAAGCAGGCTCTCCATCCAGTTTACTTTTGTGATGCTTAAGAGCTCGAAACCGTTAACCGTATCGTCGTTCGATCGTATTCTTAAGTGTGAATGAAATTCGGGCAATGGATTCGTTGGGGTTGTAAATGGAAGCTCAAAGCTTGAACTGTTGGTGTGAAATGAGAACGCCTCAGAAATTAGAACACTTTCACTGACATAGATTATATGGAACGTTCTTGAAACTTCTTAATGCTAAAACTATATAATGTATTTCCCGAAATGGCTACTCAAAAGTTTCATACCTTCTGAGGGACACATATATTCGATTCCCTTTTGGATGTACCGGGCCCGCTGTCAAGTTAATGAATTTAAAAAAAATTAGAAGGTATGTAGTTTGTAACATTTTTTAAGTAAAGTATAAAGCCATTTATTCAATTGTCAAAAAGTTTTGTGGGAGTAATTAATGGAATTACTTCATGTGGTATCCGACGGGATTTGCTAATATTTTAAGGAGCAATTTTAGCATCCGGGAAAGGGGTGTATTTCCATTACTTTTAGTGGCAAATCATTTCTTCGTTCAGTTTATTATGCGTTTAGGTTACGTACGATGTTTGTCGAAAAAGTAATGTCCCATATTTTTGCTTAGAGTTTCCATTGTGAAATTTGCTTAATTGTGTGACAGAACAGTTTAATAGTTGATTCGAAACGTGAAATTGCATCACTCGTGGGAGCTCATAAATGATGCATTTATAGCTTTAAAAATCTTTCATTACGGTACACTGGGACGATTTCTTTTTTAACAGATGGCAGCGACACATCAGTTTCATCGAAGTCTGATATGGCCTCCTCTGACTTACACTTATTTGGGCCACTAAAGGATGACATTCGTGAAAAACATTTTGAAGGCGACGATGAGGTTATGAACGCAGTGGAAACCTAGCTTCATAGCCAGAGCCAGGACTGGTACGGAGATGGCATAAACGCCCTAGTGAATCGTAGGAGGATGACAAAATAATCTATAAGAAATTATGTGGAAAAAAGAGCGATTAGATAAGGCATCATTCTGTCATCTGTGTAAATTTCCTATTTTTGGAAGAAATAGTTTTTGAGAAATAAAATGTAGAGACTTAATCTTAGAGCAACTCGCATATAAAACAGTATGCTATGTTGTTGGAAAATATGTGTCCTTCATTACTACCTCCTCGGATAGTTATTGGAATTCATCGAACTTTGACTATGTCTTTTGAATGAAAGACGTTAGTGATTATAATTCGCAGCATAACGACGGCTAAATATAGTTAAGAATGGTTGGTATTTCAATTTTAATAGTATTGTTACGTGATTTCTGTAATTGGTAGTTTCAGGTGGAACTCGGTGGAATAATTTAACATTATACATATAACTTGTAACTTTGTGATTCCACAATTCTTTATTTGGAACGACCCTGGTTTCGACGTTCTACGCCATCTTCAGGTACTTCTTCAGGTCCCATCTTGCCTGAAGTCGACGTTGAACATCGAAACCCGGGTCGTTCCAAATAAAGATATGTGGAATCACAAATGCTGCTGTGCTCAAAGAATACAGGACTACAAACCAGGAAACAGTATGTGAAAAAAATCGTGTGGAGCGTAGCACTCTACGGATTGGAAGCATGGACCGTTGGAAAAGCTGACCTGAAAGGAATAGAAGCCCTCAAAACGTGGTTCTGGAGGAGGATGCTGAAGATAAAATAGACGGACGAAATAAGAAATGATGAAGTTTACAGAAGAGTAGAAGACGAAAGGACCATATGGAACACGATAAAGAAAGGAGGAAGAAGATAGATTGGACCCACACTGAGACAAAATGGCTTTGTGAAAAACATAATTGAAAGTAAAATAGAGGGAAAAGCCCCTCCGAGGAAGACCAAGGATTGAGTTCAGGAACCAAATAAAAAGAAACGAGCATAGGAAGAGATGCCAGGAGGTAAAGAAACTAGCAATAGATAGGAAAAGGTGGAGGGCTGCAGTCAACCAACGACCAATGAAGAAGGAATCACTAAGATACGAGATATCGTTATAACGAGATTTCTAGTTCGGTGATGACTCATGCCCGTTGCGAGAGAGATGGAATCCGCTTTCATTCTATTATTAGAGCTTGATTATGGCTTTGCTCAAATTTTCCTCGTCATAATCGAAATGAAATTAACAGGAAATCGGCATTTTCTGACGTCAATCCGAGTACACAAAGGGAGCCTTACCGTACTGTGCCATTCCCTTCGTTCACTCGTGACTCAAAGCCCTTCCATCACGTCCATGCTTCACACACTAAACTCCTCGAGCCTCCACCGGGGACTTAGCACATGTCATCTTTCCGTCCGCAGCTGACCACTCCGTGTCTGATGAATTAAGAGGTTGAATATTGGAAAAAGAGTGCCTAATTGTCAATCAGCGACGGAGTTGGAAGTGGGAGAAAGTAGGCGGCTGTGCTAAATGGACTATCTTTCGTCATCTTAGCCGTACGCGGCAATATGCGCAGCTCTTCCATCTTGTGACACATTTAGACAAAGTTATAAACTTGCGCAGTCTGATGGTCGATTCCCTGTCTTTATCTTTCGGGTTCAAATAAGTGCTACCTATACATACAGCTCATTCATAATTACAAATTATGAAAATTTAGTCCACAAATGACGGAAAAATAGGATAATTTCGTAAACTCTACTTCTAAGATTTTATAAACACGACCCGGGTTACGACAGTTTTTGTCATCCTCAGATGAAGATACAACGTCGGCTTTAGTTTACATACAATTTTATTGAAGAACAGGGAAAATAGTTGGGAGAAGGTAGGTGGGCGAGGGTGAGGATCGGAGATGGTGGTCATGGGCCATGTGATTTTTTGGGAATTCACTCGCAGATGCCGCCACCGCGGTAATTTGGGCTTGGGTTAGAGAAGTGTTGGTGAAGGGGAAGGCGGATGGGTTAGGGCAGTCATTAACCCTTCGACTGCCAAGGGGGGTAACTCAGTTACCCCAACGCCACATTTCTACTGTTTTTATTTACAATTATTTTCTGATATTTTTATACTTCCATGAGTTTGTTTTTAAAAATCTTATATTACGATTCCATGTGAAATCTTCATTGATTGATTGTTTTTTTTCCTTCTAATTTCTGAAAAACTCTTTGGGGTTACTGTGTTACCCCTTTTGGGATAGTTCGTCTCAGATTCACCAGCTTTCTGAGGATCTGTGCACAATTCACAGCACAGTTTACCGAAATTTAAAATAACAATGGGATTCTTTGTGTGCCTTCAGATGTATCAAACCGCGCCGTGGACGGCAATCGTGGTTATCACGGCGCCTTCAATCCGACGGGGCGCGGCGCTGCGCCGTCTGCGCCGTGAAATGTACATGACACCTGATTTATTCGTTCGAGTTACTTGGCTTCTGTGCATGTATAGAAAGAGCAGTCAAAAGTCAAATGTTGTGAAATATCAGGACATCCGATTAGACCTAGACAGGACATCCGATTAGATAATTTTATGCTCCAATCGGAGCCTACAATTATATTTATGTGTTATTTGATTAAATATTAATCATAATTATTATAATTTTGTATAATAGTTTTTATTTTAGATTTATATCACACAGAATCCAATTTTCGTATAAATTAAGCGAATAAACAAAAAAATAATGTGGGTAACCGAGTTACCCCCCTTGGGAGAGGTAAGGTGAAAAAATACCTTGGTAGCCGAAGGGTTAACTCTGGTACGATACTTGTTAAATACGATCTCAAAAAGACAGAACTTTGTTATACTTCCACGCAATTTTTATTATCAAACACCGACCTAGGTTTCGACAACACTGTGCCATTTTCAGGGTAAGGTTTACGTTCTTATATCTTAAGCCTTGGTTTACCTTGAAAATGACAATGTGTCGTCTAAACCTAAATATAGGTCTGTAATTCGTAGATGTTACTAAAATTGAAGTGGACTAGTTTCAAATATGGTACAATGCTAGCAAATTACTATTCATCTGCATCCACATTCTACCCTGCGAGTCTCCGCATGGACATGTATCAGCGACTGTTGGGACATCAGCCGCGTAAATGTGTGAAGGGTTAGACTTTGGGAGGTGAAATGGTGAAGTGTATTTTAAGTAGAGTTCAGTTTTCATAATGGTCACGTACTGTTTGTGGAAAAAAATGAATTTTTGTTCCTATGTTCGGAAATGTACCACTTTAGTTTATCGCATTTGTCGGATCTACTAATGTAATGTGGCGTCAAAATGATATTTTCTGTGTCGCTCTGAAGCTTACTAATTCTGAATTTCTCAAGCAAACAAAGCCAGGCGTGTAGCCACCGAGACTCTAGGGCCCCAAACCTAAACACTCCAAACGCTGAGAATCACTGTATGCTCGCTTTTAGCGGTTAATTACAAATTGCGCAGTTTTTCCATTGTATTATATTTATTTTTTTAGTTAAATCTTTCTTTCTATGGTTTACATGTCAAGGGTCCTTCTGACTGCTGTATCCGATTGAAAAACGTTTTAAGTTTTATTATCGCTCATAAGATCAAGCTGTATTGATATGTATCGTTATTCGGAGTTCTTTTTGGTCTCATTAAATGCTAAAAATTACGCTGCGCTAGTTCTTGGCTGGGCGGCTAAGCGTGTTATGACTGAGCTTGACGACATCAGCAGCGTAGTCCGCAAGCTCTCTCTCCGAGGTATTGCTTTAGGACGTCAAATATTGTCCTGTCTTTTTCAAAATGAGGGATTTTTTGCGTGTATTTATGTGATTTTTGTAGTCCATGACATATTTTGCAAACATTTAAAGTCTAGTTTAAACTTTTCGTGGCAATACCTAAGGCACGATTCGTTTGTGAAGAACATAAATGAAGGTGATATAGAGGGAAATGTCCACAGAAGAAGACACAGGAATAATTCCATGGACAAATGATTAGATGTTCTGGTTGAACTGGTTAAAACATAAATGTAACAACGCCCGAGTGAGCATTACAGTCCTTGTCCGATTGATTTTGTCGAGACATTGGATACCTCGACGAAATATCTTGTCATAAAATGCTTTAATTAAGTAATAAATATTACATATTCTTCTTGTGACATTCTATTCACTACCTCTATTGTGTAACTGGAGTCGCCCAATGGTAGCCTGGTCGACACACTTTCCGGGTAGGGTCACAGGCTCGAGATGAAAGTGTCTTAAAGCTTTTTCGACTGTGAAGACAAACGTTTACATACCATCCACGATAACCTCTGTACTCCGAGGCATTAGTCTCAGAAGATGGCATTACTGATGCATATCATGAAGATCTATCCGGTATGAACAGTATACCAAGAATATTTTTCGACTTACCTACTCAAAGAAATTATCAAAATGTGCCTTCAATGAGTATTTTTAGAACTACTACTTCAGCTACGTTAAGAATAGTTTCATCTACATCTAGAATTATCGTTCAGGCCAACGCTAGGGCGTGTAGCACGGGGTGATTCCACATTACACCTGCAGCAATCGTCCCAGTCCAAATCAAAGAAATGCACATTCCTCTGCCGATAGGCGCAGACCACAAAGCAGCCGGTCGAACAAAACGTGGTCTAACAAATAACTGGGAGACATCTACGCAGTCGAAAATGCAGTCTACTCGTTAAGATACAACTGTTAGTTTATATTATTAATGCAATTAATAAATGATACTACATAATGCTTAATCATGAAGAAAACTAAACTGCTAGACATTTCAAGTGGTGTGAGTTGTTAACTATGATGGAAAGTGATTTCCAAGCTCGTAATTACCTTTAGCAAAAGACTTCAACCCGTCCTATTTTGCGCTACCGATTCTGCTTCTAACTACTTCCTGTGAAATGTCTCTTGTAAAAACAATTAAACAACTGACTTCTCAAGTGGTTGAGGTGAGGATTGGAGATATATAGAATTTATCTCTTGCACTATTATTGGCCCCTGATAGCATTTTTATGAAAAATAAAAATTCAAATCTACCAGATCTGCAGTTAAATTCCTTTTTTATATGCTTCTGAATGTTTCAAACGTAATTAGTAGGCTCTATCAAAATGTGCTGCACTTCCGGGAAAAAATCAGTTTGCTTCACACTTGCGTGAAATATTTAATCTATATTTTTCCTTTGATCAGAGAGAGATACTCACCTTAATTTATTCAATAGAGTCTTTCAGTTTGAAAAAGATTAGTCGACCAGTGGTGTAGCTGATTAGTATATTTTCTCCCTAATGCTTGTTTCTTAATCTGCCACAATGTACTAACTTCGTGTTTCGCGTGATCCCTACATGGCTCTTATATCTCGTTTACGTTGTTGCATAATAAATTAATTCAATAGTTACTGTAGTGGATTTTAAAATGAAAAAGAAAAGTCTTTGACATGTCTACTCGGTTATTGTAATCACCATTAGGTCTGTACCATGATTGTACCTGACGATGACGCTTAAAACGTCAAATCGCATTGATCGAATAAATACTACTACAGTTTTTCTCCTTTTTTTAAAATTCATGATGCTGTTCCACAATAGCTCACCAGATACCGTTTAATATAGCGACTATAGCAATGGTAGCATACCTAAAGTATAGTGCATGTTAATGAAAGTTTTATTCACACTATAGAGCATGTTGGTGGTACCGCACTCCCAGCTGAATACCATCAAGGTGGCTCGTAGGGTCATTTAGATGCTGATGAATAATTCGGTAACAATGGTAAGATTATTTTAATCAACGTTTAACTAGTCTTTTACCCATCCTAGCTCCAATACAATTTCACCTTCTTCTGTGCCATTCCATTCTACTTCAAACTACGCACCGCCAAATGTCTCTTGTAAAACAATCTTTTGTCGAGTATCCCGGTCACGCATTCGCCGTCACGATTCCGCGATAACAGCCGTCTCATCATCTCAACTCCACCCACGCCTCCCAGCCCACCCGATGCCCCCACTCATCGCCTCTCAAGTGTTGGGAGAACCGGCGGCGCATCGATTTTGTGTTTGGCACTCGAGGGAATCCGCTCTTAATGAACTCGCCTTCGGACGATAATCACTTTAACCTGGATGGCGGATGAAGAGGTGGGCGAATCGTGAATAGCACGTTTGTGGCGTTATCCTAAAAAAGAAAAGACATCCCTTTTCCCCCTAACCCTCTTCGTCGGGTTGAGTTGAGGTTAACGCATCTTTAATAAGTCCTTCCCTCTTTCTTTTTTCTCCGCTCTTCAACCTGTTGTCTCCCTCTCTCTCCCTCTCTCCGCGTATTTTCTTGCACGTGGAATCATTTCCCCTGCGACGGCCCTGGCTTGAGTTCGCTTCGTGGAAGTTCGGTTGAAACTGGAGTTGTATGGAGCTGGGGGGATGGAAAAACCTGCGATGGTGATGATTTAAAGGCATCGAAGGGAACGCGTGGACTGAATATTTCATCGGGGAGATGAGGAAAAAGAAGCTGCAATCCTCCCGCTGCATCCGCGCCCGCCTTACGTGGGCAGTGCGTTTCCGAGAAGGCGACTACACGGAATTTCGTCTTCGACTTTTTTTTTTGCTGCGCGACTCAAAATCATGATCCGGTAAATTTGCGAGGAAACGGTTTCGCCTGGGAATTACGAGGCGTTGGGAAGAACGCCGTGGTATTCGTG
This sequence comes from Ceriagrion tenellum, assembly GCA_963169105.1. Taxonomy (NCBI): domain Eukaryota; kingdom Metazoa; phylum Arthropoda; class Insecta; order Odonata; family Coenagrionidae; genus Ceriagrion; species Ceriagrion tenellum. The sequence continues at coordinate 94,828,098 of OY720643.1, forward strand.
GCGACTTCGAGTTTTTCCTTTCTGTTCGTCATTAGTTTCCAATCGACGACCGCACGTTGGAATCTGGGACTTGTGATCATTGGGTGGTGTAAAATAGATTTTTTTCTATTCTGTGATCACCTCGGTGTAGCTAGGAGAACACGTTATTTTTTATAAATATTTATTGGAGTCAGCATAGTATCTCATGACGTAGTAAATCAATAGAGAAATCAATGGATTCCATAGCAGTAGGTATGGTTCCATAGTGGTCGGAGAATTGTAATCTCACTTTCATACATATAAATTGTCGTGTCTGTGTAACTTATAACATTTATTCAAGCCGTTATTGTAAAATATGTTTTCCAATTATACCAAAATAAAATTTTTATTTGCATTTTTACCTATACTTTCAACAGATATTTATTGACCGTGCATATTTTGATTTGGCCACGAATTGCGGGATTTGGAAAGGGTTGCAACTGGGATTTAGAGACTATGCTGACATGGATTTGCTTATTTTATTTTTATTATCGTTGGCCAAATTCTCTTGCAGTGAAATGGATTTAACATCTTAGTCATCTTTGTTTTAATTTATTAAGCAATGCGTGATTGTAATAGAAGCGAAATTGGAGTTTAAAGATAGGGCATTATGAAGTAAATTATAGTGACAAAATCAGTTTTCAGGTGGGTAAAAATAACGATATTATTTCTTTTGGAGTGATATTTTGACGTGAATTCAATTTTATCCCGAATTGATATAACTACTGAGTAGGAAAGCTAAAATTACTGACACCTTCATTTGGTCATTTTGGGAAGAGTCGCTATGGTACTGCTAATTTTATTATGTATTACATTGGCTATGAGATAAACGAAGGGTCAGTGTAGAGGATTGAACTTCATTGGATTGAATATGAGATTTATCTCAAACTAACTTTAAAGCGTGATTTAATCTGGTTTATTGAGCTACTGCCTTATTCTAAATTATTTTTGCCTAAACATTGCTTCTCTCAATTTCGAAAAGTATTAAACAGCTGCAATTTTAAGCTCAAGAACAACTTTACCTGCTATAGGCTTTATCTTGATTTCCAATGAGTCACATTCTTTTTCTAGTATGTTTTCTAGAAATGAAATTCTTTTTTTAGAAATGAGATCGCTTTTTCACCTATTAATTAAGCTGATGCGTCCAAAATTCCAAAGTTATGTATAGTATTCTTAAAATGACTAATTTTTTAACACATTAGATATTTCGAATACTGATTGTTACTTGGGTTTTTAAAGTTTTAATTTTATCTTTCAATTAATAACAGTTTGAATTTTTTTCATTTTTTGGTCCACGTTTATATTTTCTCCGGACATGGCTCAAATTCTGTTCAATAAACGGCCAATTAAACCTACTCACACTATGAATCATGCTTAAAAAAACTCCATGTAAAAACTAATGAAATTTGTTCAGATTTTTTTTTCGCCAATCGAGACTATGTAAGTGATTTTCATACAGTTCGATAGGGCATTTAATATCTCTCCAATATAAGGGTTGGCCACATAAAATGCCTCACATTTTTTCTCAAAAACTCTTTATTCTGTTTTTCAGAGGAAACCCGATCCCTACTTGAGTGTAATGTGGAGGGCACTTCAAGTACAGTACTCCGTCTGTCGGATGAGACGTTAAACCGTGGTCCCCTTGACGCCTTTCGTTAAGAGCAGGCTAATGCCGACGCCGGGTTTCCATCCACCCTTCCTCCCTTACCTATCCCTTATGGCACAAATGACCTTAGATGTCAGTCACCTCCCCAAAAATCCAATCCAACTCTTTATTCTACAAAAATGAAATTTTCCCCTATGAAAAGATGATGTTTTATCTGCTCACTGTATTTGAATGTTCACAGAATCACCTGCAGGTTCTATTACATGCATCCAGCGATTCACTCGGGCGTGTGTGCCCTGTCAGTACCAGTCCTCGCCCTGATTTTCACCTCTTCGTTGCCCAAAGTTGTAGTAGAATTAAGTACTCAGTGTCATTGTACAAAACATTAACATGCAACATTAATTAGCAATTTACATCCTTGCAGGTCTTTAGTTTGCATCAGACCGAGTATTTACGAGGCTAATCCGGTAGTATGTCCTCTGCAGGGTCCACAAAATTGGTCAGGGCACTCCGATGTAAGATACTTTAGAGTGGTGATAACCTGATAATGTTTACCGACCAATGGAAATGCGTCTATTGATGACCATTTCAATTCATTGATTTCAATTACTTCTTCTTCTTCTTCTAAGGCCAATTTGTCCTAAGACGGATTTCGATTGAGCTGCTTCCTTCATGCTCTTCCATCCTGTGCTACCTCCCTCAGATCTTTAATACTCCTTCCATTCATAATATCAGTTTACATATTATTTTTTCGTCTTCATCTCCCGCTCTTCCCCTCAATCTTTTCTTCTAATATTCTTTCAAGCAGGCAATCTTTCCTCCGGACGTATCCCATCCAATACGACTTCCCCTTTCTTACTGATCTTCAAATATTCTTTATCAAATTCATCCTTACTAGCATTTTCTCATTTCTCACTTAATCCCTCGATTTTAATATTTTCATTATTCTCCATAGCCACATTTCAAAACCGTCCTGATATTTCTCCTCTTTCCTCCTAACTGTCCATGTTTCGGCTCCATAAAGCACAACACTCCAAGTATAACATTTAGCAAATAATTTTTCATAGGCCTATATTGACTGCTTTGGCTAAATGTAGTTGGTTGACTTTACTGAGGGTTGCCTTTTCATATAATATTCTACTTTTTATTTCCTCCGTGCAGCTTCCATTCCATGCTAGAACACTTCCGAGATATCTAAATTATAGTATTCGTTCTAGCTTTCTTCATTAGTGGTCACATTGCTATGGAGTTTATATAAAAAAGTGGACCTTTACTTTTGGGACAACCACTACCTTACGACACGGTTCGAATAAAGGTGATTGGACTGTTCTTCTCTTAATTACTTTTCTTTCCTTAAAATATATATTCCTTGTTTTGTTATCTGTGAGAGATCTGTGCATGAAGTACCAAAACAACTGATTTCAGTTGCGCAGTTACTGATTAAAAAACAGTTGTTTAGAGCTTAAATACATGAGGTTCTACGAAACAGCCAGTAAAGGAATTCCTCTAAAAATGAAAACGAACAAAATTTTCTCTGCGGTTGCGTCGATGTTATCTAGGTGGTTTTGTATCCGCAGCTAGGTGACTCGGAGAAATCTCTAACATGGAGCCCGTTCTCCTCGTTTCATTGAAGAATGCGGTGTAATTAGTCTGATCTCCACATGTGAGCCATAAAGGACGACGTTGGTGGCATGTATACCTGCAGAGCTGCCCACGTCTATCTATCTTCAAAACCTTCTTCTGCTAGAAAGTATGTAAGCTTGGCACTCTCTACATATGTGACATCACCTCAAAACAACTTCGTTAGCCTACTTATTGATATTTTACTTGAAATGGAAAGCTTAGGACTCGACGTTAATCTCATGAGCCGAAATGTTACGGGGTGTGAGCAGTCATCGCTAGGAAGGACAGAAATATTTTGTTCTCATTGCTTAAGAGGTAAAGTGAGAAAGAACAAAATTGGTTTGTCGTATAATGCCAACAAAAAGTTTCTCCAATCGAGAGGAAAGATTACTGATGCATAAAGTGTAACTAATGTGATCGAATTTTGAATTTTAACGCTAAGTTGCGAAAGATGAACATAAAATTTGGGCAAATTACTTAGTAAAAGTTTTTCAAAGGCTGGTTTCAATCAGTTTGATTAAGATTAGTAAACCTGATATGCAACTACACCAATTGGGTTATTTGTCGATAGAAAGGGTCATATATTTTAGGCCATAAAATAGTATTTTTATTTTAATGAGACATTAGGCACTGAAAATAGAAAATAATTAAGAGATGTAAGTGTAAAGCAACTTGATAGCCGAAATGCAGATGGGATTATACCTTAAAGTCTTTAAAATGTATTGGGTAAACTTTGTCATTCCACAATGAATTTTAATGACTTACGACCATGGTTTAGACGACTAACGTCATCATCAGGAGGCGAAGATTAACGCCATCGTCACCTAATGATGACGTTAATCGTCGAAACCACGGTTGTAAGTCACTGGAATTCATTGTGAAAAAACAAAATTTACCCTATTCATTCAAAATGTTCTGCAAATTCCATGAAGTATCGCTGGAAACCACCAACCTTGACTTAAAGTGTATCTGTACTGATCATCGTTTTGTGCCATTCTGATCTTGAGATGCTGGAGCAGTGTATCAAAATTTCTTTCTGATCCGTAGGAAATCCTTTTAAATCACTGTCAAAATATCAAACCCAGAGAGATTCCATTTTGTAATATAGGCATAACATTTAAAACTTCTGTAGCATCATGGTCCTTCTCTCAGTTCAAATGTTTGAAAAAAACTGTCGTCTAAGGTAATAAGCTGGAAGCTCGAAGAAAATGTCATCCGCGCAGAGTTTTATCGCCTTAAGATTTAATACCTATCTAGCTGAGCCTTTAAATATTATGTTTTATGCTTATGGAAGTTCTTTTCCTTCACTTATTAGCAGAATAACATAATATAATGTTTAAGTTTTTATTCTTTAATTCAAGATATTACACTGCCGTTACAGTTAACTAAAATGGCCACTGATTTTCATTCATGCACATATTAACTAAAATCTTCTGTGATCTTAACCCTTTGAGTGCCACGCGACGATATATCGTCGTTTGCAGAATGTGCCAGAAAGGCCAACGACGATATATCGTCGTCTATGAGGAGACCTGTTAAAACAATGAGTCATTACAAAAAAATTATTTTTTTCATATTCATTAGGAAAAAAGTATTCACTTTCAAATACAGAAATGATCATGTAAAAATAGTAAAAAATAATAATTAATTTGCCGTAATAAACAAATAATATTTTTATGAATGAAGGCCTACAAGTATATCAAAATACCCATGGCACTTCTGGGAGTGCCCACTAAAAAATTGGTGGCACTCAAAGGATTAATTGTGCTCTTTCACCTCACTTGACATTCCAGCTTTCTTGAATTCAGATGCTTTAGTGACGGCATCGGATATCCTTCAATTCGCGATTTATCTTCTGTTAGACGAAAATTTAAGCGTTATGTTATATGTCTAACTTATAGCTTAAATTTCTTCTAAATAATGAAAGTATATTGAACAGATATACGTATATATCGATAACCAAATTTCAATTTAAAAATCTTTGAAAATGGAGTAAAAATTGGACACTATATTTTTAATTTTTTGAAATCATTTTAAGGTTAATATAATCGTAAAACAATGTTTATAAATATGTACTAGATAAATAAATAATATATGCCAACCCTAGAAAATAATTGTAGCCCTGACTACGTATGTGCATGTTTAAGAAGCATTGGGAAAGATGAGAAAAAATGTTCTTGAGTTACCATTTCTTCGTCTTTGTTGATCAAAAATTTTGCCATGCTAATTAATGATTACAAAGCGGACTTCTCTCAGAATTTCCATATTAACTGAACTCTGCTTATTCACCTGCCCTCGTTACTATCATATTGGGTTAAACTTATGCACTCACTGTGGTTCGCTTATGGCTTTATGGCTGAGTTTGAGTAACCTTAAGCCCTGTTTGGCCGAAATCGGACGGTGTGGGATTTCTTTAAGATCGTGCACAACCCTTCCTACACGTTTTTATTAATGCTAACTCCGTCAATATGAAAATTTATCCACAAAAAACTCGTATTATCTAAGGAGAATGTAGTGGAGGTAATTTTAAGCATATTTTGTTATTAGAACCTGTCCCCCTCAGCTAACGAGTTACGTAAACCCAAACGTTTTGCTAGTTGCTTGTGGAGTCACCATATAAACATCATTAAGCAATGCAATTGAAATATTGGTCAACCTCCTCTATTAAATAGATCACACAAATCTCTCTTTTTCTACCAAAAGTGATGCGTATTTATTTTTTATTATGTATGTGCCTTATATAAGGAAGCTTCAGGCATGAAAATAAAAACATGGAGGTTTACAAATCTTTATCAAATTTATTGAAACAAACCTTTGAAATACTCTTACTAAGTTATTTACTAAGGTTTTATGGTCATCTTTTGCAACTTAGCTTCAACATTTAAAATTTAATCGCATTAGGTAAACTTAGTGCAACAGCGGTCTTTGAATGGCAGAAACATTTTGTTCACACGATACAAATCACAACTATGTTCTTTCTGACTGCACCTCTTTAGTAAAGTGAACAGAATATTATTGTCTTTCTTAGCGATGCAAATTTAGGCCCTGTAGCATGACTCTTAAATCTCGTTTACGTAGTTGCATTAAAAAATAATTTAATGATTTCTCTAGCATCGGTAGCATATCTATAGTGTTGTGAATGTTGTGGCAAAAGATGCGTGTACATTAAGGTGCATGTTGGTGATGACTCATCCTCTGCCAAACTTTCTTGAGGTGGTCCTGCAGGGTAATGTGTAGATTTAGATAGGTTTCATATTAGGTTTGAAATGATTGGCATATCCAGGTCAATGAGAGGATTCAATAACTACGAACATAAGTGCCCCGTACTAATGGACCAATTTGGAGCGCGCGTATTGTGAATAAATGCTTAATATATGAACCTATTCAAGCAGTTTGCATGCAATGCGACGGAGGAATGTATCTCATTCAAACATATTCTTTATACGGCATAGTACGTTTAAAATTCCTTCTAGAAACCATCTCGAAATATTTATGTTGGTGGTATAATCATGAGAAAAGTATTTATGAATGCTGTTATCATGCAATACGAATCACAGATATTATCGCCTCACTGTTGATGACATTGTCACCATCTCGTGAAATTATCATGATGAAAACTTGTGAATAGGTTTTACGGGTTGATTTTGGTATCTCATGATTTTTCGTGACTCCTCAGCCAAGCATTTCCCATTCGCGCTTACCTTTACCCGCCGTTTAATTTATAATTCGCGCGTTGTTGGGTGCTATAAATTTTTTTGCGCTTGCCAGAGCTTTTACTCAAGGGCCAATTCTGGGTCTAACGTGCAAAACGTAACGCAATAAAGAAAACAGGAAGGCGAAGAGAAAAATTGTATTATGGTTGCTTCATGTTTTAGAGATAGGCTGTGTTTCTTTGCTCCTCTTGATAGTGTGATCCGGGGAAATGGGCTGGGCAGGTGTGTTCTTTTATACTGAAGTTGCAGTAAGTGTAAAGGCTATGGGGCGACATAGTCAAACTTGGTTGAAAGACGCATAAAGACTGCGTAAACTGTTAATACGATGGTTAAACTAGTGTTCCTGATGATGGAACTGATGACTTGACGAGGAGAAGGAACTAATAAAAATTCGTCTCATATATAATATGAAACAAGTATGGAACCTATCCCTCATATTTGAGTAGGGCACGTGATGGAATATTTTACAACCAACTCATATATTTACTTTGTATGCTGACAAATACTCCGTAGGCCTTTGAAAATACCTTATGAATCAATGATTTAAAAAATGTTACCCAAAATGGTACCTTGGTATCTGATGATACCGAATTCTATCACATCTTTGTTCAAAGTATAGTTCAATACGAAGAATCGAATCATATCAGCCCTTTTTGTCTCCTACACATTAGGTAGGTTGCTACTTTTTCATTTATTTTGATCAAAACAACCGAACTTTACATGAAAACGCATCGGATTATTGACAAGTGCATCGTTTACTGACGTCATTCACCATGTTTCCTATCGTGCAGTAACTTCACACCACACCGAACGTTATTTTTAACTGAAAATATTTACTTGATGCGATATTTTTGTTGGTTGACTTAAGGTTCTCTTCATTTGACCGCAATAAATGTACCTACATGATAGTATCTTTTTTAAATAGTGTATGCTTCTATTGACGAAAGAGGCATCTTGCAGGTTGAGCACGTGAATGATACAAGTAAAAGCCAATTTTCAATGAGTGCTAGAATATAACTGTAAGAGGTATTGTCAAGTAAGGCAATAGCATTCGTTCACAAATCAGTAGCCAACTATGTTTAACGTAGTGGATAGCTTCTTTTGTTGCTCAAGTTAGCCAATGAAGCATTTTATTACGTAAAAATCGTTTTGAATCGAGGTATTAACTACTAAAGAATTGTTTGGATGGGGAATATTTGATTAATATTTTTCTGGTGTCCATCGGGCTGGTTAAATTGGGGAGTGCTATTTTGATATCCTCGCAGCCGTTCTGGTATTCCCTGTGAATACCAAAGCAGAAGCAATAAATGGTCTTAATTGCACAGCCTTGACGGTAGCGACCAATGTAACGTTAAACGATGTATAATGTAAAATGTAAACCTGCACCATTTTCAACATTATGGTTTATTATTATGACGTCTTGTGATCGCTTCTAATGGGATTCATGCTTCCTGTTGTTTAAAGATGTAATGTCCTTACAAATGTTCTTTCATTAGATGTGTACCAGCATTTACTCCTCTTTTACGTTGAGAGTACGAGGAACGTATGTGTGAGGTAAAAATTAGTGACTGACAACAAATCTGTATTGGGGTGTTCGTTAAATTAACCAAAAAGGATTATCCATTACCATATATCGTGTCTTGCTCAAAAGGTGCCTCCAACTTAATGAATTGCATCAATTTTTGTTGATACCAACGGTGACGATTTGAAATGTGCAAATGACATTTCTATTGGTTATTACCCTGCCAACTTAAGATACAACAATTCATGATCAATTTAAAAATATGCTGCCGGACCTAGTTAATAAGGAAGGAAGATAATGGAAGTTTGGCATAAGTGTGACTTAACCTACTGTTCATGTATGCACCATAAGCAGAAAGTGGTGTTTGAATCATTCATAATTTGATTTATGTTTACAATCTTACACTAATAAATGTATATAATAGGAAACTCGCTACAAGTTAGTGAAGGTCTTACTGATGCAAAATATTCCACAAAAATGAATATTGAAATAATATCTTATGATTTTAACAACGGATTTGGATTCAATGTATTACATCACCATCAGTCGGTTATGTAGGAACACAAGTATAGTTTTATCTATTCTTGGTGGTTAAAAGGCTTATGTTTCACTGTAATACGTAATCATCAGGCAATGATGTAGTAGCGCATCACATTTTTTAATCTGTTCTTGATGGTTGAATTCCTCGCAGCATTCCCTAAAACTACTGACTATGAAGTTAACTTTATTTATTTTAAATTTGGTAATTCGACTCTAGGGTAAAGAAAAATTATGGATTATACTTAACGATACCTGTTATGTCTTCGTAGATGAATTTAATGTTAGTATTTAAACAGATTTATTACCATATAACTATGTAGATCCACATCAATTTATTAATTGTTGTGATGGTAAATGATCCTCTCCTTTCCTACAAAATCTCTTTGCTGAAAAATTATCTTCGCCGCCTCACATTAATCAATGTGCCCTTGTCTTCCTTGCCAAAAGTTATTTGTTCTCCATACCCCACTTCCACATCATGGTACTATCACAGCATTTACTAATAATGAATAAATATAATGCAAAAATTTGTACTTGACAATATAGTAAATCTGTGATACGTTTTGTACAAATTATGTAACTGTTGAAAATTATAATTTAGTTATTCCAATATGGATACAATCTTATGATTTTCCTCAGTAAATGTTATGATATTTTTATAGAATTCGGCGGCCAAACATTTTCACTGTTTAAAATGCACGATGAGTCTTGATTTATTGATGGGTCAGTGAACATTGTCATCCATTTCAACTCTATTCTCATTGGTGTTACATTCTAGAATTATTGGTCCGGAGCAGGTAGATGTCGTCCCGGTAACACGCAGGTCCTCCTACCTTGAGAAAGGCGTGATCAGATAACATTATGTGGAGCGACATAAATCAACGAGACTAGAATGTCTTCCCAAGCGTAGGCGTTTTGAGACGCGCTTGTGGAATGTGCTCTGAAAGCAGCAAATTTCCATTCGCGTCGAATTCAGGTGGATGTGGAAAACCAGAAAGTGGGAATGAGAGCTTAAAAAATTTAACTCCTTTTTCCTGGAAAAATAGTTTTCTCCACTATGTACCCAAACCTTTTATCATACATGCGTGCTGAACTTGCAGAAACTTCAATATAGTAGTTATTCCATTTAAGAAGCTAATTTCTGCCGACAGAAGATTACATCTACTGTTAAAAACTGTGAGATGAAATGAAAGTTGGTGTTAAATTAGTTTTGACCCAGTGAACAAATTCATTTAATTTATCCCACATATTTTTTCGGCTGCGTTCTAATCGTTTTAAGTAGTTTTAAATTAATGGCTAGGCTTTCATTCGTACAAATTTTATTTTGCGAACAAAATTTTCTCTCCTGGATCCTGAATACATGTAACGTACTGAAGGTGTTGCTTTTATAGAGGGAAGTAACTTGGCTCTTTTAGCTTTCCATCCGGCGGCCTTATAACTGTTCTCACTATAAACTCTAGACTCTTTAATGAATCGCTGTAAATATTTCGTCGGCATATTCCGGTTCTTCAACTTTTACGCCATATAGTTTCACGTCATACACCCCAATATTTTCTTAGAAATGTATACTGAATTGAAAAGCAAGACTTCTCCCTCGTCGCAGCTCTACAGTAGAGACTTTTGACAGAACAGGGATGAAATGAAAGAAAGAGTAAAATCCAATTAGAGATAATGAATGTCCGTGGGTTAAAGGTGAGAAAGATGAAATCATACGATATATTAGCCGTCGTGAATATCAGAGTCGTGAATATTCGCGTTAACCATATTGAACGGGTCAGTTTTAAAGTTGATTCTAAAATAAAATATATATAAATAAATATGTGTATAAATAATAGATACTAAAACATAGTTGTTAGAAGCGGAGTAGCACTTACCTTAATTATTTAGCCATAAAATGAGCCAAATAAATATAATTTCCAAAATTTAGACTTCTTCAACCTCCTTGTATAAAGCAATCACTTTTTCTTCGGCAAATGGCGGTCTCAAAAATAAAAGAGCCTTATTAACTCATAGGGGACGTTTTGCAGTGGTAAAACTGGTAGTACAATGGCCACAATTTCATTGAATATGCAGAAAAATAATTTTTAAAATTATTTTTCCTGTTTTTCATCCACTTAGGGGAAATATTATTTATTCAATTTAATAATAATCGCAGTAATTATACGTTTGTGTAATTTCAATAACCCTGAGGTATTCACTAAATCAATGAAAATTTTTCCAATGTATCATGTGGACCATTTATCATAAAAAAGCTTCACCTTGTCTTTGTTACTTCAGGTTTCAATACATTGTCAATTTTTTCTATAATACGAGGAAAAAATAGACGCAAAATATTCTAACGCTTCGGGCGGCAATATCAGTGGAATTGGACAAGGGACGGTGCCTGGAGATTCACTGCTTTACATCCTATTCATCGTAGGGAGAATCTTTCTGGAAACGCCTTCTGGAGGGATCAAGAAGCCACAACCGGGGCTGAACCTCAATTTCTCGTGATGCGGAGCCAGTGTCCTTGTCAGTATACTTGAGCTTACCCCCTGCAAATCCTCAATTCAACCTCTTCGCCCGTGTTCCATTTCGTGAGCTTCATCCAACGTTCAATGTGGATGAATTCTACACCAAAGAAAAGACGATTTTTAAGACTGTGAGGGTTTTTTTGCCTCAGTTGTGTGCACAATCGATCGATCGTATTGAATTGATAATGTAAGTGAGCAATTGACCTATAATATAGGCCCCAGCTGCGGTATTTTCATTTCACTTTAGTTATTAAGTATAGTGCTACACAGAAAATGGTTAATATGGTCTGAATGTTCCTTAATGAATGTGTTGTTTCCGTTATTCCTAAGTACTTAACGTGAAAAATGCTAAATAGGTGTATATAATTTCGTGATAATATCCTCAACCTTTTTTTGTTGTAGATCAAAATACCGTTTCCACGATTCGATCTATATATAACGGAGCAATATGGGTAATCGTCTTATTTTAAATATATAAAATATAAAAAATCACTCACGTCGTAAAAAGTAATGTTCAACCATCATAATGGACAATGAAATAATACATAAACACATCAATGTATACGTCATAAATCAATCCTGGCCCATTGATCTTATCCATTTCTGGGGAATGTAGGCACCATAAAGTTTTTGTAGTCCTGATAACCGAGGAGTATGCCATACGCCTTCATTCTGCTAGGGTCTTTGACCGGGACCCTCAGCCAGCGTGGTTTGAATCATCATCCACCACCCTCATATCTCCTTTAGGAAATCCTTATGAATTCTGCTGATTTTTCATTTGCATTTTAGAAAAGTATCCACTTTCCTTAATACCGCTTCGGATAGGCGCTGAAATTCTACGCATTGCTTTTTTTATGGCCGACTTAATTTACATTTTACGCCGATTTCATTCTCTTAGTCTCGACCCACTGCTCTCATTTTTCTGCCCTGAAATATATGTTATTCGAGTCAGTGCGATATTTGAGGAGGTGCGTTCCTGATATGCGAACGCGCGCGGAGGCATCTAAACTGGCGCCCCCCTGATGAACTATAAAGTTGTACGAGACGTGAAAAGAGGATAAAAAAAGGGCCTTGGATTACCGTTCCAATAAACCCGGTTTATGGCAATTGAGAATACTTCGCTGAAATGAGTGATTTATGTCGTCGAAGTGTTAATGCGGTGCGCGGCTCTTCTGCGGTGGAAATTTTGCCCGCGTGAGAGTGTGGGGCGAATTTTTGCAAGCGTGACGTTAAAGGTCCGTTTCGAGACCTGTGCAAATACTCAGTCATACCTCTTAAGACGAGGACGGTTGGAGTAGGCGACTTAATCGCTCCTTAGATAAGTAAAAAATATTTCCCAATAAGAGCGAACGCGTGGGTAAATATATATATGGACGCTTTAGGATTTTTCTAACCTCGATGATTCCCTAGAATGTCTTGACCTACAAAGTGAAAAAATAATATTTAGGGAAAAAGTAAAATGGTTGAGTAACCTGATGATGTCTTATGATGAGCCTTAAACTCGAGAAGTGGTTCAACCTTCGTGGTTAAAAAGACCATGAATTTACAATTAAGGTCTCGTTGAACTAACATTAACAAATATACGTATTGATCTCAAAATATTGTAGAATGGAGCCTGTCAGATTTGAAGAGATATTTTAGCCCTTACCAAGAATAAAAATGGGTTTAAGAGCCTATGTATTTGATGATATACAATAGTAGAATATAACATATTAAAATATCTCTGTATTGTCCTGTTTAGTATCAGTATTTTTTGTATTCCGGTGTCTAAATAAATAAAATCGTTACCGATCATTTCTCTTTTGTAAACATGTCTTTTCAAATTTTATTGATATTGATAAGGTTACACCTGAACTTTTATCTACCTGCAATCAACTTGTAAAAAATAAATGTAAAAACTCTGGCTCGAAGAGTATCTTGATACTTCTATTTTGTCAAATGCATTCCTGGGATGGTCATAGAATTTATCCATAGGTGGAACAGTGGATTTTTGGAAAATAAAATTCCTTTGAGTACGAAAAAGATGCATGACCCGGATTCAGACTAAGTTATTGTAGGGAAATGTTGATTGTGGGTCACAAGCGTTGCAATAAATGAGAATTTGGTTAAATACGTTGGGGATGAAGTATGAAATGAAATTTGTGTAGAGTACTCTGAAATATATGTCCTGGTAACGGTAGTATAGGGGGGCATAATGATTTTTTTGGCCTCTGCCGATTTTGTATAGTTTTGGAAATGAAAAAAACTAGGCCCTCTGTTGTAAATTTCTTAATTAATTGGAATGTATTATATGTCCGTAGAGCTCTTCTATGATGATATGCTAAATCTCTATATTAATATGTACTAGAATAAGTGCGATTTTATCGAAATGGGTCGATTAACGCTGTGATAATTTCCGTGTGCCAATTTATCGTTTGTAATGCATGGTTGCGAGGATTCAGTATTGTTACGTTGCCATATCCAGGATATGAGATAATAAAAGCATAAAGATTACCAATTACGGGATAGCATGCGATACGAAAGCGAAGCCATGCGATGATTTTCTCGAAGCTTTGATAATCCAGCTCGATGGACACCTTCGGCTTAACAAAACACTCGCGAAATTCTGCGGAACCTCTTCTGCGCGGCTTTTCTCAACATTCCCACGCATATGGTCGGCAGGGATAAAAATCTTTGCCCCTTGCCGGAGAAATTAGATGTTTGTTTCCCAAAAATATGTCGTCTTTATTTCTCATTATACAGCAGCTTTGATATTCTTCAGTTTAACTGATTAGGAAACAATATTGCTGACTAATAATGAGGTCGTTTCAGCGAGGATTTTGTACTTTTATTCTGTACGTTGATTTTTCCGTCCATGCTAGTAAAATGAGATATTGGTTTTTAAGGGATTAAAACGATCCAACTGGTCTCGGTAAATATTTTTGTCAAACAATTTACCCAAATTAATTTCAATGCTGTGTGTTGGCTACATTTAGAAAAAAAGAATCTGATTCAAACTCATCGATCTAAAAGTCAATAATATTCTTGTATTCTATACAAATTTTTCCCTTCGCTGGATACTTAAATCCGCTCTCTCGAATATTTTGTGACAGGCTTTTATATCGATTATATCCAACGTTATATCTGGTTAAAATGTGCAAGTATGAACTTCATTCTTGACAATAATGTAAATGTATATAACGAGTTACTTGAATTGTAGCCACTTACGCATTTCTCTTGTGGCCACATTTCCACCAAATTTTTTTAGCATAATTGAGTTTAGCAACATTAACACAATACATAGGCTTGAATTGATGCATGAATGAAAATTTTTCAATTGTCCTCAGTAATAAATTTTACTGCGACCGTTGCTTAGATATTTTTTCATCATTTACATAATCACTTGATGATGATGAAAAAAACATCGAAACCTAGTTCGCAATAAAATTTATTTTTCTGTGGGTAGGTAATTGCAAATTTTTTATTTGTGCATCATGAATTAATTCCTCTCTAGATTGCAGGAATTTTCGGATTTTAAACATATTTTGAGTTGAAGAAATTCCTGTGCTCAGTGCCCGGATGCCACCAAAAAGTTTAGTGACACGCTCGATATGAGAGAAATACAGGAGTGATCACAATTCAAGAATCTTGTTGTTATATGTATAATAAATGGTCGATAAAGTTATAACTGAACAATTTTAACACCATTTCGCTTATGGTTTGGCGGTATAATGTATTTTAAATAGTACCACGGTGACAGGTATTTTTGTTTCAATATCTGGAGTAAAAAGAAAGAGTTTTCTACTGACCTATTATCTGCAGTCTTGTGATCGGCGGCGAGCTGGCTGTGAGTGATTCCCCTCTCACTCGTGTCGAAGGGGAGAGCCTTCCTTATTCGCACATGGGGACACCACTAGGTCTGCTCTCTCTTGAACGTCCAGAGGCGCTTAATTAAACGAAAAAAATTAACAAACAGAAACTGCGGAGGCGAACGAACTTTGTCGACAACACCGAGACACCGCAAAAGAGAGTCCTCTTCCTCTCTTCACTTCTCTCGAGGAAACAAAAGCCGTGCGAAAAAGATCATGACCGTTCCTCGTCCGCCGGGCGTGATCACAAGTCTTCCTGCTTGATCTCGGTCTATTTCACTTTCTTTCACGAATTCTCGAGTTCCTCCAAATGGCGCGGAATGGAATTTAGGAGCGGAGGAACAAAAAAAAGTTTAGGGCTACGTCTCGCCCACGGTGGCGAAAACACTCGCACTTGTGGCACAGTCGCGTGAATGGTTCCTCTCTCAGGCCGGCTTCATGGTTTTTCTGGTAGCGATGCACTGCCACACTTGTGTTGATGTCGTCTGTTGGGGAAGATGCCCCAAACTACTGCTATAAAACTCTTGGGATCCGACCGCCTGACTTGTGGATTTTTTTCGGTCTCAAAATTGGGCGTTTGAATCTGGGTGTATCTTTCCACTACTGTTTGTTTCGGGAGAGTTCTGGTGGGGGGGGGGGGGAAGCGTGTCGAGTTTCTCTATTTAAAAACAGAACAGAATAAAACCTTCGGGGATTGGTCGGAGAACTTAATGAGGCGCGTGGAGACGGAATTCGGTTCTCTTCGATCTCGACGACTTTTTTTTCGTTTTATTCAATCCGGACTTTAAACGGAGTATTCACTCGGAGATGACTCGCGAGGGGTCCCTTTAGAGACGCATCTGAGCCATGACAAGCGCTTCACGCGTACTCGACAACTGTGAAAGGCTTTGCCGAGAAGTCAGGACGGGGGCAAAAGAGTTGAGGTAGAAATCACACACAGACACACGACGCGCGAGCGGAGCACCAAGCCTGGCCTGCCTGTTTCCCCTCTCCTACCCCCCACTCCTCTTACTCCTTCTCCCTTCCCCGTCTTCATGTCCTACTCTTCACTCCCTACCCAGTCCCGCCATTAGCTCCCTCCTCCCAGCTCCTTCTCCCTACACACACACTGTCCACTCCCCCCACCGCTTTACTCACAAGAGCGCACCCTCCTTTCTACTACTCCCCCTCATATAACCACCACGAGAGTGGCTGTGTCCCCACCCCCATCCAGCCTCCCCCCCGTCCTTCCCTCCCACCCCCTACACCTCCACACCCTCCCTCCCAACCCTCTCCAACTTGACGAGACTTCCCTATACTATGCCAAGCGGCTCTCTAAATGGCATAGGGATATACGTATCTGCGTTCGTGTGCGTACGAATGCGTGATTCTACGTCGAACTGTGCGTGAGGTTGCACGGTAGGACTCCGGGACCAGGGCTGCCACCTCTCCGGTGGTGATGTTTTGAACGAGGTAGAATTCGTGGAATGCTTGAAGTAATTATTAGGAATATGTGACGAGAAAGTTGAGGAGCGACGTTATTTTTCTCTCGTCTCACTCGGAGAACGCCGCTAGCAGATGGGACCCTTACTAAGTAGAGCTAGTTCCAGAAATAGATCAAATGCAGAGAAGGGCGGCAAGATTTCTAAAAAGCTGTTCAAACTAAATTAAAAGTGTTACCAAATTGTAATAAGAATTAAGCAGGGATCTCTAACTGATCGAAGGGGAAATATAGGTTAAATCTTTTGCGCGAGTGAGAAGCAGACTATTTATTGTAAGTTCAACATATTTTGCTAGCGCAAACCTATTGCGGTACAATAGATCACGGGAGTTAGACTAAGGAAATAGATTGCACAATCCATGTATTTAAAATTTCATTATTTCCTCGCTCATTTATGGAAGATGATAATTGAAATTTATCAATTCAATGTAGCATCTCTAGGTTGAGTTGACTCTTTTCTTGTGTTTAATAACCTACCGTCATAATTAGCAACACACCCCGCTAGAAATGTCCGACATATTTTTTTCCTGCATGGTTTAGTATCTAAGAGTACCGTATTTCACCGCATAATCGTCGCACCGTACTTTTTTAGTCCAAAAATTGGTTCACAGCTTTTCATCGCATAACCGTCGCATTTTAATTCTGTTCGTCACTACCCTAGTTGTAAAAGGAAAAATTTGTCTAAATTTGTACTCTACCTGACATAGATTTCTACCTGCCATCCACCAGTAAAGAGTAGGGGAGACCGGGTTTTGTTGGGTACACTTTTGTCTTATGAATTTTCTATTTTTATCTATTAACATTTTCAATAAAATAACCATGCTAGCACATTGAAGCAAATGTATCAGGCGCAATAATGGCAGTTAAGTACGTAACAAATGACCTATGTATAACTAATACCGGCGCAATTTGATTTTTTTTAAATTTTTTTTATTTTTCCTCATAATGGTCGTACCCTACTTTTCAGCGAAAAAATGACAAAATCTGCGACGATTATGCGGTAAAATACGGTATTATTTATGAAGATCCACTATAATTCTACCCATTAATTATATCTTTCGACGTCAACATATTTTGCTAATGCAAACCTATTACGGTACAAAAGATCACACGGGAATAAGACTAAGCAAATAGACTGCACAGTCCATAGGTTTAAAATTTAATTATTTGCTCGCACATTTATGGAAAATAATGGTTGAAATTTATCAATTCAATGAAGCGTCGACCCTCTCTAGGTTGATTTGACTCATTACTTGTGTTTTAAAACCTACCATCAATATTAAAAACTCACCCCGATTGAAATAACCGAGATAATATTGTTTCCTACATGGTTTACTATCTTGTAGTACTATTTATAAGTAACCTCTATAATTCTACCCTGCAATTATATCTTACTACTATATGGTATGGTAGAATGTTCGTCAACGTAGCACTCTCTTAGTTTCTGGTTTGATCGCGCATTATTCTACAGACAGCTTTTTGGTCTACGCCAAGCGGCCGGGGGAACGTGAGATGGTGTATGATTTGAGCTAGGATAAGTGCTTCACGTCTGGCGTGGAATCACCTTATGCCACGCACCCTAGTGACGGCTTGCACGCAATTTCATAGGTGTAATTGTTTTCTGCAATGGATCCAATCATTGCACGCTGGAATTCGGCTCTGGTCATTAGGGTTTGGGTTACCACTACGCCGGTTTTATTACGAGTCGTACTTGGTCCAATGCTCGAACAAAATATGAATTTTACCATCTAAGGTTCATTCGTTGTGCATTCGAATTCTTTTATGCTATTTTTACTCAGGATTCCAGATCTAAGTTGATTTTTTAACGTGTCGGAATGCGTGGATTATTGAACAGAAAAAGTATTATGTAAGACAAAAGTATTATTTGTACTCTAGGATTCCACTCCGATATTTGTACCGTAGCTACCAACTTTTAGGTGCTGCTTGACGCTTTAGGATTCGTGGAATGATGCAGCAAAACAATTATTTTGTCAGCTTCTCATTCATGGTAACGTGGTATGTCTACACTATCGGAACCTAGTAACTACACTATCGGAACCATGCTGCACACATCTGCGGTGATGATTTTTAACGGCTTAAAAGTCATGAAATTTAGTTATTAGGAGCTGGCTCTCTAACAATGGAAGAAGAAAGACATTATGAGGCAAAGAAAGACATTAAGAGCAAATTAGCCAGTGAGTATCTCTAGTCACAATCTCTTGTACATATAATTCATAAATTACAGCTGCCCATGGCTTCAGCTAGTAATTTGTATTTATAAAGGTGCTGAGAGATTGATTGCCGACATTGTAAGCATATATAAGAATTATTTAGTTTATTTTATTGACATTAAATGTTGCAGAAAAGTTAGATCTTATTCGGTAATGGACAAAATTTTGTTATTATTCTCTAGCATGCCCTGAATTCACATACCTCTGGCTGTTATCAGTGGAAAGTGGGCTGCAGTTGGCTCTTCTCTCCAATCACTTATAACTTATCCTCTTCATTTCTATATTCTCCTTAATTTTTAAGTCCTTCGTAGTTTTCCTGAGGTATTCCATTCTCGGATTCCCTCATTAAATTTTCAATTTAATTTCTTTGTCCAACATTGTTTTCAAATTGCTGTTGTGTCGGAAGATGAGTCGTATGCTTGGTGTTTTATTGCATTTTTTCAGTAATCACAGCTTTTTTCTATAAAATTCTCATTATTTTTATTCAGATGTTTTAATACATTTTGTCCATTCATTTCCATTATAAGTATCCTAGGATCAAACACCTTTGTTATATAGTTTAATTATCCGACATTTTTGTCAGTTAATAAGCATGAATAACTACTCGTAAAAATATCAATTCCTAAAGTCTTTGCTTCAAAGTCATCACCCAAGTTTTTCTACAAATATATAGTTATTTTTTTAGTTATTGTCCAATACACGTTCATTTCCTTCCATCTGCAGGAATAACCAACCACTCAATGCTATTTGCTGAGGCACGCAATTGATTTACGATTTGTCTATCATTCCATTATATCTTAAACGTCATAATTACAAACCGAAGGGATTACAGCTCTGGCCAAATCTTGCTGATTTTTTCTCAGACATTCGTGCAAAAATGTCACTATATCGTTTTAGTATTAAGAGATAATGGAATCTGTTATTACTGTTATGGCAAGTGATTGGAACGAAATTGGGCTCATTGTTCATATTTTCTGGAGGAATAAGTGTTTTTCATTGTATTTTATTTCTTTTTAGTCTAAATTCAAATATTTTTGGGTAATAACAGATACGAATATGGTTACATGAAGTCAAGCATTATCAAAAGAATTGAGAAACGGCTGTTTGCTCAGAAGGAGATATTTTAGGTTCTTTTGTCCTGATACTTGCTCTTTTCATCCGTTAATGACGAAATTACTGCATTGAATACAAAAAGGTCAAACACGCGTTAAACAAATGCAACTGATTAAATATTTCATATCGCTGCGGTAATTAAACCATTCCTTCCACTCAACTGGATAGACTCTGTTAATATTTTGTTGTCTGTTTCGTTTGACTGTTCACTTTTCCTTTTTAGTCCATCTTTGATATTTGCTATTAATTGTTCAATTCTTTGGCAATGGTTACCGAGGGATACTTAGCACATCATTCAGGTGAACTGCGCGTTTAGGCGTAAAAAAGTAGTCTATATCCGTGAGTCTTTTCACAAATGGATTCCTCTGCAGATTTGATCTTGTGCATTTGTAGCCTTTGAATGATTAGTGTTCCATCGTTTAGCCTATAAGCTAGCGTGTGCCCATTCCATCGTGGTTGTGAATGTGCCCTTTCTCGAAGAGAAGTTTATTACGGTGTGAGAGCTTCTAAAGAAATCGCGATAGCGTAAGTGCTTCGATTATATAAATGCGTATTGTATGGTACCGACGTCTCGAACCACTGTGAAGGGGCAATAATTAAAAAGGTTCCTCCAATTAATCATCATTTTGGGTGGGAGAAATCGTATAATACCTTGTGTATACTTAAAACATTAATCTCTCAAGGAAGTCCGGCAAACCAGTCTTGGAATTCCTGCTGGTGATGGTGATTGTTTATATATTTATTGGTATTGTTTGTGAAAGCACTTCACCTGCCTACCGCGCTTTTTTCTCTTACGAGAAAAATACGTTATCTATCATTAATCATTTAAACAGAAGAACAAATGAAGATGACTTGTGTATTCTCTTTGTATTTGTTTGATTTCTTTATCGGTAGGACCAGATCTTCGTTTAATTACGCTCTTAAAGTACTTTTACCTTCCACCAAGTTCAAGAATTATGCCTCTCTCTGAATAAATGGAAAATTCTTGTGTATATTAGTGAATATATGCCTTTCAAAATTTTAAAATGTCAATTTTTATTGTTAAAAAGTATATGATAAGGAAGTTCATTGATGAATGCACGGCTTGAGCTCTAAAAATAAAAAAATACGTTATAAAACGATGAGAGAAAGTAGATTATCTCTAACAACACATCCTCAAGTGAAATGCAAGTTTAAGACTGTTGATTAAAAATTAGTCTCAATTCTTTATGTAAATTCAAATCCAATTTATTTTCCGACTAAGATTTTAATATATTACGAACTTCTATACACTGCGGTAGATGAGACCATGGGAATAAAATTAGAGAGGTATATTGCAGAAGAGACAGGTTTAAATCGTCGTTCTTCCCGCGATCTGTAGGAGACCTATAGTTGGCTGCCTTAAGATTTTTAAAGTAGGTTAGTTGACAGGTAGTGCAGCTGGTTAGTTGATTTGATCCCTAATGCACGTTCCTCATCTGTTGTGCAGTACTAACACCATGTTTTGCATGTTCTCTACATGACTTTTGAATCACATTTATGTAGTTGCATTATAGATTTAATAGTTTCTTTATCATTTGTAGCTTATAGATTGGGTAGTGTATGTTGATGAAAGTTAAATATTGCACAATAGTGCATGTTGGTGATAAGTTAACCCCTGCCTGACGCCCTTGAGGCGACTTGCAGAAATATATGTGTATGCATCTGAGGGTACTCTATAATGAAAGTATTAAGGTAATTGATGACCTGATTTGGAAATAGGAAGTAGAAAAGCTATGACATATGTACTTCCCCAAGTATTTTGGAGAAAGCATTCCGAATGTATAAGAGTTGAATCTGAATGATTATGCAGGAAATGGTCCGGCGAAACACTAATCGGTCAACTTGAGTATAGTAAACTGAGGTGAATGATCGGAGAGCAAAAGACTTTGACTTAAACATAGAGAATAATTTATTGTAATTGATTGGACATATGGTTGAGAAAGGCAGAGGACATACTACAAAAATTATGTTTTAATTGAATACCAGATGAAACAGGGGCAGATGACCAAGAGGTACTGTATTGTTGTGAAATCTGCTTATTGAATTAATTTGCATTTTTAACATTTCCCATCACTGGAGCGAGTAAGCGAGACGAGGAAATAGTTTGGCAACCAACGGCTTGCAATGTGAACGTCTGTATGGTCGAGTTGTCTATTAAAACGCTGTTTCTGAGTCATTCACTGTAGTTATGATTGATCCTTGCATATTTTTCTCGGCTTCAGATATAATATCGGCCTATTTTGCAGTAATATAGGCATACACCGCCAAAAACTCGCCATTCTTGGCTCCAAATAAAAAACGCCTTTTGTAAATAACTTTACATGTATTAGCTCTCTAGTTTATTTTGTATTTGTTTCCTTTTTGCAATTTTCCAAGCTTCTGAACTTCCAACTCGGCAGTACCATACCGGCTGGCTACCCCATTTGCTTTCCAGCTGCTATTTTGATTGGTTCCTATTTTTTTCCAATTTTCCAAGCGTCACAGGTGAAAAACCTATGGTATACTCGCGAACATTTTTGAATTAATACTAGAATTAGGCCGTGCCCCAAATCTCTATGATTGGAACGAACATATATCGTTTTAACGTCCGTGTAGTGAAAAACAACGTTTATAATAATGGATGACGACACACTTAATCGCAGCATCTCTCGTAAATACTCGGGGAAAATAACATTTACGGAGGAAAGTTTATTAGGCCTCGCAGAGACATAATATGTTTTTTAAACCAAGGGAACTTGGAACAATTTCCTTTTGCGAGTAGAATTTTGTGAAACCGCGAATACAAGCTCTCAGTAGTGGTATTTATACACAAAAGTAAAGCTATTGGTTCTCACCGGTTTTCAACTGGTTATAGCTTTTAGAAGTTGAGTGCTATAATAACATGTAGCCTAATGGCGGATGGCATATACACCGTTATGCCTAAATCATCTTTTGATTTAATTCTCTAGGGGAAATGTTTCAATTGTTATTATTATTACTGTTGCTAAAATATGAACAAATTACGCTCTTTAAGAAACTTAAAAAAATACGGCTAGTATTCTGTAGCGTGGATGTATACACTACCCTGAGATGTTTATGCTCAATCAAACATTTTTGTAATGCTAGGTATAACCTTATGTCTTCGATGTCATAGCTACCTCGTTGTGAACTGTGCAAATATTTGGATTAGTCGGTGTGTCGTTAAAGATATTTTGAGAGAGCTTGCTTTATCTGAGTACTGAAAAATTATGCTATTTCCCCATCCCTATGAGTACAGTCGGGACGAAGTCAGGTGATTAGGTTTGTGTGGTAGTTAGAGTACTGGCTGACCATACAAGCGGCCATGGTTCAAATCCCAGCGGAGGAAGATGTTTCTCAAAGGAAACCCGATCCCTACTTGAGTGTCTTGTGGTAGACACTTCAAGTAAAGTATTGCGTCGGTCGGCTGAGAAATTTAACCGTGGTCCTCTTGGCGCCTTTCGTTAAGAGCAGGCTAATACCGTCGCTGGGTTTCTATCCACCCTTCCTCCATTACCTGTCCCCTATGGGGCAAATGATCTAAACTGTCGGTCGCCTCCCCAAAATCCAATCCGATCCAATTATGCAAAGTATAAAAGAGAAGTTGCTATCGACCGTATACCAATCACAGTAACTGGGTAACACAAAAACCAGAAAAAACTCGAATAAAGTTTAAGGATTCGGGGAATACCTTGTGGAAATTGGTTACATATATCATGATCTCAAATAAATGAACTTTTTCCTCACAAGTTTTATTATCACACATCGACCTAGCTTATGACTAAACTATTTTATTGTCACTACCTTGAATATGAAGTAGTATTGTCGGATTCTGGGTCAATGCGTGATAGTAAAAACCGTGTGAAATATAACAAAGTCATGTTTTTTCAAAGTTAATGATATTAGAAAATATCAACAGCGAAATACAAAAAAAGTGATAGCAGTTAGGAAGTAAACCGTAAAAGACCGAAATCCATCTATTTATATTTTGCCTAATAATAACACTCTAAACCTATCCGTTGTATGTTACATGGAATGCATACGTTACGTTACCTACTTATAAAATGGGCACATGTGCTCTAAAGTGAAGTAGGAGAAGAAGCTTTGCTTCCACCAAATAGAGATCGCCTGGCAGTCGATCTGATTCTGACAAGATTGGTATTCGGTAGAAGGTATCTTAGACCCGCTCCCAAAATCGCTCGTTAAATCTCCTCATAATTTTTTTGTGGCTGACGGACTCGCTTTTGTCGCTCGTAAGCGGTGGCGATAAACCGTTTGGAAAGGGAAAAGGCGTAGATTCCCGTTAAAAAGACGGACCCCGGAGCGAATTTTCGATCATCGTAAAAAAGTGAAAGAGCCTCGATTAGCTTTCTCAAATTGCTCCGGGGGGATCTCAAGTAAGCGGGCGCTGGTTTTTAAAGGAACCCCCTGTGGACACTCACGCAGAAGTCGCACATTAAGGATTTTTGTCGCCGTTAAAAGAGAGATCAGGACGCCTGTGACCGCAAGTTTAACGCTTTATCTACCGGCATTTTTTTTCACTCTGCTGATAATATAATGATCGACAACAAGCTATAATTGTTTACACCAAGCTGTGAAGAGTTTTGTCCCCTTACTTACCTATGGGTATGAGATTATTTTGTTTTCCATAATACATTATGACATAAGGTATCATCATTAGGTTAATTTATAGCATATAAATAACATATTTAAAAAAAATATGTGCTTAAAAAGAAGCACCATATTTGTGTCTGATCATAACTCATTGGAGATTTATTGGTATTATATCTGCAAATTAATTATAAATTTGAATTTTTCTAATTGGAGCTGTAATAAAACGTAGTTATGTCTGTCGTATGGTTTCTACTTGTTCAGTCGTAAATTATCTCTAGCGAATATTTTTATTGCTTCCCAAAATGCAGCTGTTCCTGCAGCCTTTTGGTGCCTTCTTGCATTGTACTTGACGTCGGAAAAATGAAAATAACCGAGAAGTTTTCAGCATATGTGCCCCTAATAACTTGTAGTTTACAGTTTTTCGCACCCCTCTAAGAAAGAAACAAAGATTAAGAATCAAAGAAGCAAGGAAATGCTCCTATTTATATCGCTGAAATATTTTAAAGCAAAAGTAGGTCGTCACCGAACCAGCCGGGTGCATTTTAGACAATTTATTATTTTTAGTCGTGGCGACCCGTGCAAAATTCATGATATGAGTAATTAAGAAAGAAAGTTGACGAAAAATAGTGGAACTATAGCAATACAGGTGGACATTCAAAGAGGAGAGGTGATAAAAGCCTAGTTCTAAACAAAAAATCTAGATAATGTTTGCCGAAAATTTTATTGAAACGTGTTTCAATTATTAAGCTATATTTCGAAGTTTCTTTTCGCATTTCAACTCGCAATCCAACATATATTATTGAATATGGTGCCACGACTGGAAATAAATGTACGTTTTATTAATTAATGATTCTATTTAGTTTATCTTGATGACATCCTCCCAATTCACTTTAGCGGTTACTATGTAGTTTCCATCATTATGAGGTTGGTGATAAAAATTTCCTTCTCCAGGTCTAGAACGAAGATCTCGCGCATTTTACTCAAAAGTTCTTCCAAAGAATTTCATCGCAAACGTCAGTAAACGGAATTCATTTCACTCCATAAAGTTAAAATTGCTGGTATTTAAAGGTTTTCGAGTTCCAATTTACCATGTCCAGAACTTTGGTTTCAGTCCCAAGAAGTGGCAAAGATATTTGTGGTCTACTTACGATGTTTGATAGGGAATTTTGGAGGGATCTTTAAGTGTAGTTTTTCGTTACACTGCTTCCGATTGGGCGTCGGGCGTCAAAATGAGGCTAATGTCAAAGGCAAGTTTCTCTCCACCTCTACTGCATTGCCTTGACGTCCCAAATATCCTTCGTTATCAGTCATCTCGCCAAATTGCTTACTGTACAGGCATAGCTCTGTGTCAAGATTTCGCCGGTGCTACTCTAAACATCTCTGAGTTACATTCTTTGTTACCTCCAGCAAAATTTTTCGTAGTTATAGATACATAAAGAGTAAGAGAGAATAGCCATGAATCTGATGAGTGTTATATTGTGTAAGAATTTAGGGAAACACTCATTAATCATTTGAAATAGATTTTTGGATAAGTATTATACAGGAAGACTGAGTTTTGGAAAAGATTCCAAATAAGAGATTGCAGGTTTGTGAGATTGGAAGGACATCGGATATAAAGGGCGGTGGATTGGAAGGAAGACAAACGATGAAGTGCTTTGCATAATGGATTAGGAGGGGAAAATCCTTAAGTAAATAAGAAGGAGGTTCAATAGGACGTGTGAACAAGAAAAGAGAGTGAAATGATGCTGAAGTCCGTGAGAGAGAGAGAGAAAGATTTGAGTAAACAGGGAAGGCGAAGAAAGGGAATTGTATTTGTGGTCGTGTTGAAGAGAGGTAGGATACATTGTACTCGATAAAGAAATTGTTTTGGCATATAGTGGTGTGACTGTTTTAATCTAAAGTATATTATCTTACTTACATGGACTATCCTTAACCGGTATATTACGTTAATAATTATAATGTTTATAGTGGCTAATTTATAACTCTTCTTCTTCTGTATCTTCAGCTTATCTTTAGAGACTAGAGATCGCTGTTCCTCTCTCTCCTTCTCCATTCTGTCCGGTCCATTGGGTCTTCAGTTGATAGCTTTTCTCCTTCAGATCTTACGCGATGAAATCTCTCTATCTCTTCCTACGTCTTCCTCTCCGTCGCTTGCCGCTCAGCTGCAGGTCCATCATTTCCCTCAAGACATGCTCCTCTTCTCTTCACATCACATACCCATACCACTGTAATCTTTGCTCTTGTATTTTCTCCGAAGCGTCAACTACCCCTCCCTGCTCTCTTAACCAATCGTTCCTTAACATGTCTCTCCTCTTCTTTCCCATAGTCCATCGCATCATCCTCATTTCCACTACGTCCAATTTCTTTTCTTACCTCTTCTACATGGGCCATGTCTCGCAACAGTATATCAGGGCTGGTCTCACAACTGATTTAAAAACCCCTCCCTTATAACTTCTTCCGATCCTCTTATCGCATAACACCCCGGTTGTCTTCCTCCAGTTCATCCATCCTTATTGAGTTCTGCGGTTAATCTCCGCCTTCTGTGATGTAAGACTCAAGGTACTTAAGCCCTGTGTTCTCTTTAAGCTTATTTATTTATCTATTTATCTTCACTATCCCCAATATAGCACAATGGTCCAATTTACATCAAGTGGATAACAGTAACAGCGGACGAGACACAAAAATCCATGTCCTGGGCAGATAATATTCTACCCAGGCGGGACTCGAACCCGCTACCCTCGGGTTAGCAAACGAGGACTTTACCCCGCCGCCACCGGGGCTTATGTTTAGAGTGCCTATTTTATAATTTATTTACAATAAGTAATGTTCAGTATTGATTCACAAGACAGTATTTCACACTTTTGATTTCCTCAATTCCAATTTGATGATTCGTTTAAATTCTTATCATGTAGATATTACAAGTTGATATTCGTTGTTGTTATGTCTTTTATGTTTCAAAATGCGTTCTGTTGATATAATATTTATCATTGGTTGTTCAATCCTAAGATTGGTTGTCTGCAGCCCTCCACCCTTCCCTATCTTATGCTAGTTCCCTTACTTCCTGGTATCTCTTATGTACTATCCTCTTTATTTGGTGTATGAACTTATTCCTGGGTCTTCCTCTGGGAACTATTCCCTCTATTTTGCCTTCAATTATGTACTTCACTGATCCATTTTGTCTCAGGATGTGTCCAATCCATCTTGTTTTTCTTTTATGCATAATATTCCATATGGTCCTTTCCTCTTCTACTCTTCAGTACATTTCATAATTTTTTTATTTTGTCCGTCACCTTTATCTTCAGCATCCTCCTCCAGTACCAGATTTCGAAGGCTTCTAGTCTTTTCTGGTCAGCTTTTCTAATGGTCTATGCGTCCGATCCATAGAGTGCCACGCTCCACAAGAATGTTTTCACATACTGTTAGTACGGAGGCTTCCACGGTGATTTGTTGAGTTCAGTTTATTTGGGTTTTTCCCGCGTTGATACATATTAACGGACAACAGTTTCGCTTACGTCAAAGCTAGCGTCGTCAGGTCCTGAATGAGCTGCAGATATTCCTGTTCCTATATCTATACCTAACGCTTAACAAAGAAAATTTCAACAGGGAAGATGGCCATCTTCTCTCCTCAATGTTCAAACGTCTTTTCCAACAATTTAATTCAAAGGTCCAGCTGGCCAATCAACGTGCGCCTGACTAGCTCAAGCGTTAGGTATATATAAAGAAACAAGAAACTCTGCAGCTCATTCAGGACCTGACGACGCTAACTGTAACGTTAGCGAAACTTTTGTCCGTTAATATGAATCAATGCAGGAAAAACCCGAATAAACTATTTTCACTTATTGTTTCCTGGTTTGCAGTCCTATCGTCTTTGAGCGCAGCAGCTGTCTTCGCCTTCTGTCTGTCTTCTTCTGGCCTGTCGAACGCCTTCTTAGCTTGGGCTTTTCCCCGCTTTATGTCCGTTGTACTTCTTCCTTCCTACGTGATGGAACCCGGAGATAGGACAAGGAATCCAATTGGTCTAATTTCTCTCCTCTCAGGGTAAGATATAGTATTATGAGTGCTGTATTTATCAGTGTTCTCCCTCCATGTCTTACAAACACTCTAATCCCAAATGCATCGCGTTCGATGAAAGCACTCATGAGATATTCGATGATTGGTAATATTTTTTAGAGTAATTTTCCTAAATGAGTCGTGAATTGAGAAGTGAAAACGGTGAAAGCCGGTTGGTACAAAGAGGTTTACAGGTCAACGCTTGCATATTAACGGGCCAAACCTGACGAGCTTGAATCAATACTTATTACCTTAACTTTCGATTTGGAAGGCCATTTAGTGTAATTTGATCTTACTTTAATGACGCTATTCCTAGAATATTGTCTTAAGTGATATTTCTCCTGAAAGGAATAAAGCATTTGATGTTCGACTGTTTAAGCAGATGGGTACCAAACGCTTTTCATTGCAGCACAAAAAATTGGATGATGTAACACGTCTCGACTGTGTAAACAACATTTTGAAATTTCATTGCTTATATGCCCAGTCGTTTAAAGTGACGAAAACAACCATAAAAATTTCATTTTGCTCTTGTGACATTCCTGGCATTTGAGGAAACCGAAAACTTACTTTAGGCAGGACGAGATTTACGCGTTCAGGAACTCGTTAGCAATAAAAACACAGTTATTCCTTTCGACAAATTTTAACGATCTGTAACGCTGTTGGAGGCATTTCACAAATAGTCCAACCGGTTGTCAACATTTATTAAACTCTGTAGAAAATCTCGAGAGTCCTTTACAGCTGTTGGCTTCCTCCACAGAATGTTTTTTTTCTGCAGTGTTACTACTGCTTCCCAGATAATTGGTTGTCACTTTGCCTCAGGATAGAAGGTGACGTGTTAATCTTTACATTCGTCGCTCAGCTGGGTGGAAAATATTAACAAGCAATCAAACAGCGTTCTGCCTTAACAGTTTCATTTTTTTTCTCAATTTCATATCAAACGGGCATCGATTTGCGATATTACTACCCAAGTTTCGTAGTCGCTCTAGCCCAAGTTTGGAATGAAATAACTTTTTACTTTTCCACACGGTTTATTACCCTCGAGTATTATCATGGAGGATAATAAACCGTGTGGAAAAGTACAAAGTTATTTCATTCTGAAACCATGGAAAAATTCCACAAAGTAGTCCCGTCGACGATTTATTTTATTTTGCTCTAACCTAAATCGACGAGGCAAATTATTACTTTTGTGTCGTAAGAATTTTTCATTTCGATTTACGTACATCTACAGCAGATTATACGAGTCACTTGAATGATATATACTCTTAGCTAAATATTTCATATGATATGGAAAAGTCAGAAGATAAAACTCATTCATGTTGCTCTTTTTAACATTTATTTATTTTTCTAATGAATTCTAGCAGGAAAATTTTAGTGCTTGGTGAAAACGAGGCAGTTAATGGAAAGGTAGCATTACAAGCAGTGTAATTAGAGTAATTAAAGGAAGTAATTTTTTGGCATCCCTCCTCACAAAAAACTGCTGAAGGGAAACGCTCGCAAAGATCGTGTGACATGAAAAATCCAAGAATACCTACTTTCGGCGGTGCTTGTGATAATCTTAAAGTTGCTTGAGTCTTCGGAGATGGATGGCTCAGTGTTAAAATGAGTCAGATGAGGTTTAACCAGTTTATAATTATTAATTGTAAAGGATATTTTTAGCCGTATGTGATAGAGATCAAAGATCAAAGTTCAAATATTTGCCTCAACATGGTATATGTTTGTAAGAGCTCAAGGTGTAACTAAATGGCGGAAGGAATATAAGGAACAATTTTCGCATTTTCCTCCATATTCCAAGATATGGACTTGAACCACCTTAAAGTTGAGCCCTCCGTACTGGATACGAAAAAATTAATTATATTGCGCATAATGCAATCAATCCTAGGTAGTTTGAGCAAGCTATCATAAACCTTCAGTTAAATGTGTTTGATCATATTTCAACGAAAATGATCTCATCTTTCCAGAGATACTGATTACTTGCTTCTTATTGCACTAGTTTAGAGAGGCCAGCAGATGATGGTAGTTTTACATGGAAATCGACTTCGGAATGCTCTGTAGAGCGACTTAATTTTTACAAATGAGAAATTTATTACACATCTCATCATAAGTTTAACAGTGGAGACCTTACATATTTCCTCAACTACTTTTAAGTATAAATTATTTAATAATCACTGAAATGTTTCAAAATCGTAAAAAATTCTCTGCTGCGAAAGCTCTTCCCCCTAATAGCATGAAAATAGAGGCAAGTTTAAAACGTATGCTTTGTATATTTAGCTAATTACTGAGAATCTCAGTCGCACCAAAGATTGCTTTTCTGCAAGCAATTAAAACACATTACCTCATGCTTCTTACAGCTGATGAAATATGAAAACAAAATTGGAACATGTTCCCTATAATGACTGCGGGAAAAATCTTCGCGTTTCGTCATTATAATTCATAATATAGGTGGATTCCTGCTACGTAGTTCGAGCGATATTTTGAATTTATTAATTTTCTCGTCTCATTCTTTTATAATGGATCAGATGAATTAAGAGTATTCTTTTGCACACATTCGGGACTACCTCATTGCCACTCTAGACGTAAAAGTAACAATTTTATGCTTGTGCCAATACTTGTTATGCTTTCTCCTCAAGCCACTGGGAGGATTGGGGAATAAACCAAAAAATACCACTTAAGACATTATGCTTAAAATCTTTTTGATGCGTTTACCGATGATGAAAGTGTTTTTTCTCGATGAATAACTGCAATAAAATCCTCTTTCATAATATACGTGTTCGACCACATCAGCTCTGTGACAACTTTATGCATAGGCTTAAGCCGATTTTATATTCCTACTTGAACTCCGAATTGGTTTTCGCTCTATCGTTAGCATAAGAATGCGATAATGCATTAGACTCAAGACAATATATATTTACAAACGCATATTTATGGATTGAATATTAGTGCCCTCTGAAATAAAAGACAGAAAATCTCCAAAAGCCGTAAACAATTGGCACCCTTCGTCAATAAACACCAAATTTGCTGTCTTGATATGCTGGGAAAACCACAGCAGAGACCAACCACAGCCTCTCAACCAAGAATACCCCCCTGTGTTGGTTTACGGGAATGTTACTTCCTCGCCAGGGACCAAACACAGACGCACACACACAACCAAATACGATCCTTTGCAAGGGCTAATGGGAGCCCGCTAAGGATGTATGGGTTATAACCTGGGATCCTTCACGGGGCTAATGAGACCCCGCTAAGGATGCCCGGTTATTTACGCAAGCGCACTCACAGGCACACAAAATCACTCACTCACACACACAAATGGGCCCAACTTCTGGGAGAATCAGCTCAAAAAGAGCGTGGTCAAATCGACACAACAGGACGAGGGTGGGGGTCGAACACGCGTATTCGACACCCCATCTTTGTGATGGCTTTCCTTAGTGCCCTCTCATTTACTGGAAATAAGTAAAAATGCTTGCTCCCTTCTTTTCCCGAATTATTTGTAGCTGCACCGTCGCAATTCACCGAATCAAAGATTTTCAAGTCAGAAAGTGACTCCTTGGAGAAAAGGAGCTTCGATCAAATACAAGGTGAAGCAACTTATTTTGTAATATTTATTTGTATACCTACATGTTGAAAAATTAATAAACGTTTAAAAATCCTTTCGGAGTTATTTTTCAGCACTAAATATCACAACTTATAAGTACGCAATAATTATCGATAACAGTTATCAGGTATCGTGAAAATAAGGTTTTTGGCTAAACCCTAGTCACTGGGTTTCCACACTATTTATCGTTTACTCTGTCCAGAAAACTTTTGAATCTTCTTATTTCCAATAGGTGAAGTCTGGTTTAACTAAACAGCAGGAGACATGACGAAAAAGAACAATCTCTTAATAGATTTCACACTTACAACTTCTATTTCCGACCTAGGTTTCGATTGCCTTAAAATCATTTTCAAAGGTGGAAATTTGAAAATGATTGCAAGGCAATCGAAATCTAGGTCGGGAATAATGTGTGAAATTTACTTAGAGATTTTCCGTTTTCGTCATGTCTGCGGTAATATTCCACAAAGTTACGCCTTCAACCGTTAAGTTTAAACATCAGGAGGTGTACTGTACACTTATATTTAATGTATAAAGATGAATATAAAATAAAGGACAGTGGAACTTCTGCTGTTTAATTTAATGATTAAAATTCTGTTTCACCACATAACACCAGATACGATCGAATTTCTCCAGTAACCTGGATATAGAAGACTCTGTTGTGATATCGAAGAGACATGTTTCGTTCCTTTATGAAACGGGGGATGTGCTCGCAGACTGGATCTCAGTGGAATTTTTTCGGCTCTTTCTCTGATGAACGGCGAGACGTGAATATTATTTAGAGACAAAAGGTTTGATGAGCGGACGCTTACGTCTGTTTGGAGAGGCTTTAGGGGGGTTTGGGCTGATTGCTCTGGGGAGGATGGAAAGAGATAGAGGTCGGAGCCCCCGAAAAAAGATGAATCCGGACTTGCCACTCGGAGTAAAAAATACTTACGTGGGTAGCTGACCACTGCCACTGGACTCCAACGCACGCCTATACACACGAGCATTGATGGTTTGCTTTGTTTTTTTTTTAAATTTTTTCTTTAATTTTTCCCTCCAAATGATCCGTCGCGTCCCACCGGCTCAATGTGGACAACGATGTAATGGCAGGCATCATTTTACACATCCTGCTATTATATAATTACACGTGTTGACTGACCCTGCTACGCTCGCTGACTTCTTTAGCTCGGTCAAGGGTTTGTGGGATGAGGAGTGAGGAAGGAATTGCTTTATCATATGGTGGGGGCTGCTGGTTTCCTCCAACAGGCGTTCGGACTGGCAGACATACCCCAACAGCGTGACCCAACTCTTAACACAAGGGATACGGGAAGTTCAATTTTCAACATCGCTTTGCGTATTGAGTAACAAGCCGGTAATTAATGCGTGGGAAATGAAATACGTAATAACGAAATGGAAAGGGAAGCCGCATTCTTTGCTCAAGGTGTTTTAAACGAGAAAACAAAGAAGCTGAAGTATTTTTTGCCCCTTTATGATAGAACATCCATGTGAGCAGAAAAAAACTTAGATTAAAGAAATTTTTTACTAAAAGAGGAATCAACTTAAAGCTAACAAAAAAGGCCTAGCATACCACTCTAAATCCTCGTCAGTATCAGTGGAAGAGCGAAAAAAATTGGAAACGAATGCAAAACAAGTATTTTGGTATAATTCCACCCTTTATTTAACGACCTAGCTTTTGGCATATCGGACCTGATGATGGCATGATCAAATAATAATCATAACCATATACTTGTACTTCATTCATCATGAAGGAGTTCCACCTAGTAACGCCTGAGACAGTGTCTTGAGAGATTATAACCAACGAATATGTGTCATTACCGAGTAAGAATGAAAAAAATAAATATGTCAGAGAGAATCATCATTGAATAAATCCTGCGAAGAGGACGAGAGAAAAATAATAGTACAAGCACAGAAGGAGACATGAGGTAACTTAATTTGACACCTTCGGCGACACAATAGACTATCGACAAATATGTTGAAAGGGGAATGGGAATTTATTTGAGATAATCACTAGAGGAAGACCAAGAATAGAATACCCCAGGTAAATTAAGGTGGACCTTAGAATATAGAATTGGTATGAAGCGGTTTGCTGGTAGGAGAAGAGAGTAAATAATTGTAGCAAACTAGTCTTAGGATTGATGTCTTTTGATCGAGATAAAAAAGTAGATCTCATCTTTCTAATGAAATCGAAGTGACTGCATCTTTTCAATCTTCATTTCAAGATTTAAAAAAATGCCTCCATAGTACATAGTTAGGGTGTACGCTCCGTAGAGGCATTATAAAAAATCATTAAGCGCTTAAGTATACTTTGCGTTAAAAGATAAACGGCGTGTAGTTATTAGCATCTCTTATTGTTAGTTAACATTGTTAGAAATCGAATGCTTAATGTGATAACTTTTGTAAAATCATCTAAGAAAGTCTGTTGTCGTGAAGGCGCTTTCATTGAACGCAGCAAATAAGAAGCCAACTCTATTAACTTTTATACATGCCAGCAAAGCGTTACGTTTGTCTTGATGTTAGTTATCGAGATTCTTATGTGGACGAACTGTAAACAGCCATTAATGTAATTATATTCAATTCTAACTTCTCAACATACTTTGAGTTTAAAAATTGAATTTGGATACGTTCTTTGGCAGAAAAGTAAGGCTGAACGGGCGATCTGGTAACACTGCGAAGCTTGCCGTTACTCGGCATATTTGTTAAGCCACGTCAGAATCCAATGGATCACCTCCCAAGGATCCGTGCGATGGTACATTCATCAAGGATGCGTCAAGTGCGCACTTCCACCCGTCCTCGAAACGCCATTCTATGAATTTGCACTTCGGGAATACATCAAGTAGCATGCAGCACGTTTTGCATTTGTTTGCATAGCTACTTCATTTGCTAGGTTGACTTGTCGACAGATCTCACAGTTGGCTTAGTCGCATAATGTTTTATTACACGCTAAAAAAGTTCATAAATTCTCAACCGAGCAAGTTCATTTGGTAATAAATAGTAAGAACAGGTCGCAAAGTTCGTGCACAGCATTATTGCATGCCCAAGAAGAGTATAAATTCTGTAAATAGGTACGTAATCATGTCGCTACATTCTGCTTCTAATAGTACGTGTTATATTAGGGGCTAAAGTGTTGAAAATATTCTGCCCTGTTTATATAGCATCATCTTCGAATATATATGTATTTCAATTGGTCGCTAAATTATATGATGCATGTTCTTCCGTATTTTCTTCCAAATGAGATTTATTATTACGTTCTCGTTCTTGAAATTTCTCGTTGGTGTACGTGTGTATTTGCAGTGAAAATCTAAAGTGTAAATAGAAAAGGACTTGACCAATTTAACAGAACAAAACTCTCAAAATGAAAATAAACTGGAGGAAAAAACCTTAAATTTAATAAAACTAATGGGAAGAATAGCATAAGATTTGGTGAAAGGTTATCGAATATGAGCTGGAATACACTGCGTGTTTCCAATAACTTCCACATTTGTAAACCTCTGTTCAGCCAATTTAAGCTTTAATTTTCCCGGTTTATTTTCAGTTGGGATATTTATTAAATGGGTTATAAATTCAAAAGGGTAAACTGAATGTAAAAATGAATATTCTAACTACTACCAAAAATGAGATCCAAGATTCTTAGGTGCGGAGAATAGGTTGGAGATATAGATAGGAATAAAATATAAGCCGAAATTACAGTAATCTGAAGTGTTTTAAGGTTGAAAAAAAATAAGTCTACTGCGAACTAAAGGCTAATTACCATCAAAAAAACTACTTCTGAAGGAAATGATTACGGTATTTAGTATTTAAACCCTGAGAATAATTTCATAATGTGACGCACAGAAATATTTGCTACATTCTGTTATGAGTGATGAATAAATATATTACCAAAGTAGTAGAAACTTTTGGCACTTAGCACGGCTAAATCTCGTTTATAAAATAGCTGACATGGGTGTTGCAAGTTTTTGCGTCAGTCGATCCTATTTGAGTATTTTGTAGTCATAAAATTTTTCTCATTGCAATTACGTCTCATAGATAGTAGTTCTATGAGCGAGAACATTAACAAAGGCCATTGTATGGAATTAGTTGGTAAATTAAATTTTATAGTCCCAGCAAAGAAAGGGGGACTTTAAAGAACTTTTTATGTAAGAGATGTAAATAAAAATTATTGTAAGAATGAACCATTTAATAGAATATGTATTACCTACAATACTTTTTGTAAAGAACTGAATACTAGCATGTCAAAAGATAATTTTAGGAAGAATATACAGTTATTGTTAGCAAAAGTGTAAAATCTGTCCTACGGAAAACAATCACTCATGTTATCAAGACTATTATGTAATATTCAGCCAGCCTTAACTGTTATTATTGTGTTGTGTATTGAACTGTGTAATAGTTTACCCTGTTATTATGTTTTCATGTTGGGTGAACTATAAACTTATTAAATAAATAAATAAACATTCGAACTCGTTCATCATCGAGGAGACGCCTTGAAACATTGTCGTGTTGCCTAGCCTTGGGTCCTTGAATACTTATGATTTTGGATGCGGCTTTAGTTCCTTTCTAAGGCTCTGTAAAATTACCATATCACCACAGTTGCGTCCACCATCGCTGAGGATACCCGGCAGGGAATCGAGGTATCCCGACATGAGTCCCGATTAAGGCGAATGACATTTTCCTCTGTAGAATTTGGCACTCGTGTACAAATGCAGGTGACTCCGTAGAAGTAATATCGTGGCAAGCCGTGGTCGCTAAAATTTATCGTATATCCTGATTGAAAATAGTACAAAAAGTCAAATAACGAAATAACGCGCCAAGTTTACTTAATTTTTTACGGGAGGAAAAAAATACTGGGTAAAAATTAACCTTTTAAATAAATATTCAGGGCTTAAAATCCTCTTACGAATGGTATTGCGTAATTTTTGGCCATCTTAAAGTAAAGACTGAAACATAAACCTCCAACGCAAGTGTTCTACAGAGAAGAAAAAACAGCACAAAGCACCAATGTTAACGATTTTCTCATTGGGTAATATTAAATATTTTCCCACTTATTTTAAATATTATTCCCAGTATATACTATTTTCAGGTCGTTGGTTGGTCGTGGCATCTATTCGTTTCAAATTTTAACTTTCTAGGTATTCTGAAACTTTTCCAATTAGACAAACAAACCCACAAGTACACTTTAGAGAATTTGCTATGCAAATCTAAAGATAATAAATCTGCTCCTTATAAATTATAATTCAATTGACTAATTTTTAGGATTTCATTCGGATAGTTGGGAGGTAAAAAGAAGAATATCAATGCCAAAAGAAAGGTTTCAAAGGAAAAGGAAGATTCTCTGTGGACAGGTGAAGAAAGAACTGAGGAAGAGGCTAGAAATGTATTATCTCTGGAGAGTAACATCATGTGGATGAGAGACTTGGACAATTAGGTAGGATGGTGAAAAAACATAATTGAAGATGTGGATATGGAGAGCGATGAAAAAAGTGAGTTGGAAAGATTAAGTGAGAAATGAAGGAGGGATTAAATGAGGAGGAGATTAGGTGAGGGAAATACTGTGATGGAAATAATTAGAAGAAGAAAAAACTGGGTTGAACATTGCCTGAGAAGTTATTGTTTGTTAACAGCAGGAATGGAAGGAATGGTAGAGGGGAAGCGGAGAAGGGGTAGGAAAAGAAATCAAATGCTGGACAAAAAAATTAGATGGAAAAAACGTGTAAATAAAGCGATTAGCCAAGAGAAGAATAGATTTAAGATGGAGTCCGTGAGGACACCTGTCGATTAAGGCAGAATAACATGCTTAATGGAAATTAAAATACACTTTGTATATGTTCACTAGATGGGTTTATTGAGAACGACCATGGTTTCGTCACATAATGACATCTTAAGGTGTCTGAAGCCTGAAGATGTCATTATGTGACGAAACCATGGTCGTTCTCAATAAACCCATCTAGTGAACCTATACAAAGTGTATTTTAATTTCCGTTAAGTATGGAAAGGTTTCACTAAGTTTAATCTGAAGTTATTTGTCATACAGAATAACATGAATGAATGAATTCAAAAGGAATTTTAAATTATGATTTTTGTAAACATTTACAAAATAACCCAGCATATAACCAGCACAGGATATTTAATCGATGTTTCTAAAGCATTAAATGTTGTATTTCTTGCGTCGAAACATCGTACAGCCCTGTAGCGCCACTGCAATCATGAACTTACATCCTTTCAAAGCGTAATACCCTCCTCCAGCCCATTGGCTCGTGATGATAAGTGGTATTCCACATATCGGCGTCCCTTGTGACGGAATAATGGTGGGCATTCGTTATGCTCGGGCCCTCTCGAAATCGAACGACCCGGCAGGCGTGGCCCTCTAGCGGTCGGCGTGTGAGGAAAAAATATGGACCGTGAATAAATTATGCCCGCCCCCGCAGTCCAAACATCCTCACACATATTTTTTGCATCCTTCCCGAAGGAGGTTTTTCGTGTGTTGCCATATTCTTTTATCTTCAAATGAAGTTGTAAGCTTCAAAAGGTTCCATAAATCACTGTCCATAGCGAAAGCTCACCTGGACCGCTTTGTTTGAGAAGTAAGGATGGTCAGCCCGATATAAGTTTTTTTACGATACAACCCGTTGGCGATATTTTTCTCTCCGATGCCTTTATAGTATCGGATAGCACACGATAGAAAAGTCATTTTTTTCCCAGAGAGTCCATCTACTATCTTCATTTAGGTCGGGTTCCAAATCTAGTGCAGCCCTTAGTGCGTAACATATGCCATGGGCCAGTAATGTTTGGGGTGTACTAACGACATGGAGTTAGAGACCCTCAAATCAGCGAATGGAATGCGGCCATGTTGAGTGGTACGATCTTGGCGCTCAATGTCATTACAAATTTAATTTAATATTTTATTCAATATTTGGCTAATAAATTATTAATTATACTAAATTATTACATATCATATATAAATATTCAATTTTTTATATACTTATTAATAGATAACACTCGTATAAAGGAAGAGGTTACGTTGTTAAGTTGTTACTGAGCATTGCTTACAATTTTTAGGCGCACATCATTCGAATAGCGCGATTCTCATTGGCTCCTCCATTATACGTGGCCCACCAGTGAAAAGTTGAACCAAGGTTTCCAATCTCGGACTTTAAGATCTCTAAATGGAACGAAAAGCTTGTTAATTTGGAAGTGGTCACCACCGAAGCAAATAACAAAAACGTATCGGTAAGCGTTCGTAAGCGATATTGATGAAAGTGAGCGGGCAAACTGACATTAGTAATGAATTATGCGACAGAATAAAAAAGCGTATCGAATAAAATAAAGCATTGCTAAACCGCGATTAAAATAGCAGGATGAGGCAAGGGAAATAAAGAATTTCTCACACATAGTAAAACATGTAGTACAGTTTTTGCAACTAACCCATTTAAACGCCACTCTCTAATAAGTTTTAAATGCGCTATAAGTAACTTAAGGTGACGAATCACACCCGCTTGAACCGTCAAATTTGTCATGATTTCCGACTCCACAGTTTTTGTTTATAACTTATGTCATCAACTTGAAATTAAATAATAGGCATTTATCAAGGGATGTATGTCACATATGACAATTTCATCTCATTGTATAAATAAACATCCGAGAAATTGGATAAATATTGAGTATATTTTTTACAAAAACTAATAGC
Source organism: Ceriagrion tenellum (assembly GCA_963169105.1). Taxonomy (NCBI): domain Eukaryota; kingdom Metazoa; phylum Arthropoda; class Insecta; order Odonata; family Coenagrionidae; genus Ceriagrion; species Ceriagrion tenellum. The sequence continues at coordinate 94,868,257 of OY720643.1, forward strand.
TGTGTTAAATAAACGTAAATATAGGGAGATGTACCATTCCTTCTTATATCTGAATGGTAGGTAGCAGACGCCTTGGTTGATTGGTAAAAATCTCTAAATGGTCAATTTCAACGAGCTACCAAAGCGGTTTTCTGCGATGATATTCTTGGACAGTGACGCAAATAGTTCAGCCTTTCCTCCCGGACCTTCGGTCAGCGCTGCCTGTACCTATGCGCAGCAAGGTCCTTATGCCCATGTCATGACACGCTATGGTCTAATGTAATCTACCATCTCGAATCGAATTTTTGGCGGGGTTCTGAATTTTGCATGCAGATAAATGGGTGTTATAGGTACAAAGATCCACAAATATTTCCCTGAATAATCTAGCCTATGCTATGATACTTTTTGAATTGATCAGCAATGCTAATTGGCTTTGAAGACATTTTTATTTCTGATCTGAGGTCTCCCGGTCGGCTCCAGGAAAGTTAATAATATTGCTTCTGACTCCGTAATTGAAAATTGGTCATAGCCACAAAGATCCACTAAATAAATATTTCCCTGAATTATTTAGCCTATGCAATGAAACTTTTAGAGTTGGATATAAGAACCTTGTCTAGAAGAGTTTTGGGTTTAATGACCTTGACGCGGAGGACACTAGGCAACAACTTACAACCGAATGTTTCCCTGAGCGAGAGTTATCCTGGAGTGAGAGGTTCCTGGAGTCAAAAGGATCGGGAGCAAGTGTCGTCATCTGTAGTATTTTCTACAGAACTATTGCTTACCGAAGTGTTAGACGCTTCTTAAGAGTCCATGATATTTACTCACAAAACATGAAGAATAAGTCCACATGAGGTCGTTACAACTATTGACGTCGTGATAAATTGGCGTGAATAGTACGGCCAGTTAATAAGCCTTCTCCCTCACTAGCCCGTGGCAGCCGTTTAGAATACGTCAATACCAAAAAGGCCCAAAGGCTGAAAATGGGACGTCAATATCTGTAAGTGGTAACATTTAGTACGGCTGGCCAGCCTCAATGTGGATTGCAACACGACCTTAGAAACCGGTGGTAAATAATAGAACTAAATTAAAAAACGATTGGTAATACATGCTGCATATGCCTGGTTGGTAACACGCTAGCTTAATAAGGAAATAGCATGTAAAAATTGATGGAAATACGTGTGATTTCACTGGTCTGCGTCATTTTTGAGGTCAAGGTTTTTTATGCTGTATTTTAACATTTAGTGCACACTGAATTCAGAAATGTAAATCATTTTGTTCAATCAGGTCAGGTTTTATTGCTATCTATTTTGTTAAAATATGACATTTCATAAATTTATTAATACAATAGATGCTGATTATGCTTTGAAAACAATATTAAATTTGGATGAAGTCTAAATTATGAGATAATACATTAACATCATTGTTATGCTAGAAAGGACCTTTTCAAGGACTTTCGCAGGTGTTTTGCTTCTGGAATGTCCCTCTTGAGGCACCAACAATAGTCCGCAAGCATGTTCACATCCCAGCGACTCTGGTATCTCTCCTCCATCACTCGAATATCTCTATGAAATCGCTCACCCTACTCCTCGCTATAATCTTCACAGTTTTCAGGAAAGTAATCTAAATGTGAGCTGAGACAGTGCATCTTTATTGAAAAACGAGCACCAAGAGCTTGGAAGCTCTGCAGGAGTTCTTCGACAGCATTTTCATACCTTGGGCTCCTATAGTTCCCAAGAAAGTTTTTTATGATTCACTTCAATGTTAACCAGGCATTCCTCTCTGTATCCTCTATACTCTCATCGAATTGTGGATCTTTCATTAGATCCCTGATCTGAGAACCGTCAAAAATGCCTGCATTAAGTTTAACCTCACTGACACGTGGAAATGTGTGCTTTAAGAAAGTAAAAGATCTACTTTCTTTATTCAGTGCATTTATAAAGGATCTCATCAGACCAAGTTTAATGTCCAATGGTAGAAGTAGATTATCTGAGGATCCACGAGAGCTTGACTTAACGTTGTGCGAACCTGGTGTCAGGGTAGGTCTTGCTTCCCAGATGCGTTGTACGTAGTGTTTCTTATCTGCCCGACTGTCCCATAAGCATAGGAAGCATGGATATTTGAGGTTCCCACCTTGTAGACCCAGAAGTATGGCCAAAACCTGTAACAAATAGTATTAATGTGATTCTGTGGATGGTATGACATACTTACAAAATTAAAACATTAAGGCGACTCATCACATCCGCTCGACCGGCCGAATTTGTGATGATTTCTGACCCCAGATTTTTTGTTCAAGTCTTACGTCATCAACTTGAAATTTTTGTAGTATAAAGAATAGATCTTTGCCAAGGGAGACTAGTATCTGAAATATGAAAAATTTATCTCAGAGCATAATTGAACCATCGAGAAATCGGCAAGATGATTTTTACAAAAACTATTATTTATATTGACATATCTTATACTAATGGAGATGTATCAATCTTTCTTCTGTCAGAATGATAAGTAGCAGTCGTCACGGTTGTAAGCTGAAATCTGTAATTGGTATCTTCCGACAAGCTACCTGAATGGTGTTCGGCCATGATGTGCTCGGACGGTGATGCAATTAGTTCAGTCTTCTTTCACAGATCTTATGTCAGCGCTGCCTGTACTTACGCGTCGGAGACTTTTCTACAACTTGCCGACGACTGTTGCCTTGTGCGAGAGTTTTCCTGTTGTAAGAGACTCCTGACGCCAAAACACCTCGGTCGGGTGCGAGTGACGCCATCTTGTGGATTTTCGACAGAACTAATCCTTACCGCAGGGTATGATGCGTCCTCTTAAGCATGTAGTGTATTCAACTGAAAAATATACCTTAAAGTCCCCGCATATCTTCCAGTTTTGATTTTCATATTTCAGAGTAGTTAACAAATGCTCCATATTACAGTAGGTTTCACTCATTTGTACTTAATGACTTACAGGAACGGAAGCAATCTTGTTACGATTGTAGAGTACTACAGCTTTCAAACGTCTGCTTTATGAATCAATGAAAAGCCATTCATTCAATTTCATTCATTTGAAAAAAAATCATTTGGGTTGTACGTAATACCCAAAGCATCAATGAGACCACTGATGTCTAGACAGACAGTCTGAACCAGGGAAGCTTCTTCATCCTTTCTGAAATACTGTCGAAACTCTTCTTCACCACTGCGATACCAATAGAAGGTTGTCCCATGAGCTAAAAATATATTTTCACGAAGACGTGATCCTAGTAACTGAGCAGTTTCTTTGGATAAGCACAAATCTCGTGTTAAATCATTCAGTTCAGCTTGGGTTAGGGGTTTTGGTTGGCATGTATCTGAAGTGGTTTCATGTGTATCATCTTATGCATCATCCTCTTCATGAATTTTATTACCTGGGTCAGAAAAATCACAGAGGTTATCAGGTGGTGTTGGAATCGGAATTCCTGGTCCGTGTGGCACTGGTCTTATGGCAGACGGTACGTCTGGATATTTTACGTGTGCCTTGTTTTTATGGTTTATACCTAGAAAAAGTAAAAGTAGATTTATTCATGAAATTGATTTTATGAAGATACTCAAGCTTATTTATGTAAAAGGCACTAATAAAGAGACGCATTAAAGAAATGGGAATCAAAGTCGTGCAACTTACCCTGTAAATTTGTCATGCAGAAATAACAGTCGGTTGTATATGATTTGGTTATTTTCCCATCGTATGATACTAATAAATTCTTCTCGGGTTTCCCACCAGGTTAGGTACGTAACTTTATTAGTCGGTTGTACGATTTCTTCCTTCCCTCCAAATCATAGGCACACCAAAACCGAGATACTTCTGCTTCTTTTTGCTCCAGGGCCGCAAACTTTCAACACACGTTTTACAGCATAAGTGTGGTGTAAAGGACTTATCCTTATCACCAATTTTAACACCAAAGTATGCATGATACACTTTCCTGTTAAAAGGAGTGATTTCTAACTTCCTATTTGACATCGTGGCTTTACCACAAAATTGCAAAATCGGTCAGGATGATTCTTGCACTTTCGATTCATTTTGTAACAATTTTGTTTTCACTAAGAAAGCTCAAGCCATACTAGCCTGCAGATTTCTACAACCTAGAAGCAAGGTCACCTCACTCCCTCCACCGCCCCCAACCACTCCCTTCTACAGAGTTGCCACCACCATATCTGTAAACAGGGTTGCCAGCTTTGGCTACACCTCTGGTGTCATTTTCAACGTCTAAAATAAAACACAGATACTTAGAAGAACCTTTTAACCCTTGATTAACATATTTGTTTTAATATGATACATTCAATGTAGGTATATGATGTAGAAATAATTCATCTTTGTGACAATAAACTTCAAAATTTCAATGGGTTGAATGACTTATTTACCTAATAGGCTACTACATAAATATTGAGGTAGCAAAAAAACGTGACCTGACTGAGCAAAGTGAGTTACATTTTTGAATTCAGCATGCACTAAATATAAAAGATCACCTAAAAACCCCTTGACCTCAGAAAAATAGTTTTGAAACGCAGACCAGTGTTATAATGATTGTATTACCTCTAATATTTTAGACATAATAAAGATATTTATAGAGTGCTTGAGATGTAAAACTACCTACAACAACCTGACCTAATACCACTCAAAGACGTAGGTGTCTTGGGGAATCGGATTGAACAGAATACGTGGTAGCTCTACCCCTTGGTTGATCGATTGGTCGACTCTGGATGGGGTTTCCTTTTTTCCCTAACAGAACCACCAATTAAAATGCCAGAGCATCGGTTGTTGTACTTGATAATCTCTGGGCGTAGAACCATGAAATGTTCTGTCAAAAATACTAGAAATTAAATACTTGTAATTTAGGATTCTCATTATTTAGTACTGGAAATAATGCAAATGCACATGTTTGGAATTAGAGAATGACACTTATTAATATGAGATATTTTATTAAAGTGACCATAATACTGTGTAAATGATTAAGCAATTAAGATGTTCTATGGTTGATTTCTGTGCGTATTTTAAGTTAATTTATAATTTTAACGATTGGGCTTGCTATCAGCTTAGTGACACGAGATGCGTCCTAGAAATAAAAGTAGAGATGTGAGTATCCACATTGTAATGAATACAATGAAATTTTCTACAAATATTTTATTTGTTCCACGCGTTTCACGGCTTTACTGTATCGTCTGCCTCAATATTTTCAAATATTTTGACGTAATATCGTAAACATGGAATAAAACACACATAAGGGGTTGCTATGTACGTATTGGAGAGCGAGATTGTTGTGTGGTTTTTCTGATGACAGTACGAGAAACTGAATGAGAATTGAGAAGAATAAAATAAGTGCAAAGTGTTATGAAATAATTTAATTCAGTCGCTATGGGTATCCACGTTGCTTGCTGTCAGACAACGGTAGCCAGTTTACGTCACGGTTATGGCAACAGACGCTGTCAGATTGGGGCGTCGAACACTGGACCACACCTACCTACAACCCCCGAGCAAATCCAACGGAGCGACGAAACCAGGACTTGAAGCGGGTTCTGCGAGTCCATCTACTGGACAAGCAGCATAAAACTTGGGATCAATACTTACCCCAGTCACTATTCGCTTTGCGTCAAAGGGTGAATCGCATCACGGGGTATTCACCAGCCGAATTGTTCCTTGGGCGTCATCTAAACAGACCGGGCGACTGGCAGATCCCATCACCGTCTCTAGAAGGAGACCATGTAGGTCATTCCGAAGAATGGCGGGAAGAGCACCAGAAGGAAGTTGACAAGAGACGTGAAACGGCAAGAAGACGGATATTAAAACAAGCAGAAGATCTGGACGTACAAGAAGAGGGTATCTTGGAATCAGGAGAGCTAGTCTTGCGGCAAAATCATGCACTGAGCAACAAGGCGGAGGGATACCACGCGGGTCTAGCTCAAAAGTGGGTTGGACCGTTTGAAGTGGATCAACGGTTAGGCCAAGGGGTATACTCTCTTAAAACTGTTCCTCCAGTGAAGGTCCATGCAGCGGATCTGAAGAGGGTGAAGCGGGCACTGAGAACAAGAGGTGTTGGGAGCGGCAATTCGATGGAGGAGATGGTTAAACCCAACTCGTCGGATGTCGAGAGGACACGCTACAACCTCAGACGACGCTAGGAGATTATGCTGACCGGATTGCTCTAAGTGATGGATTTGCATTTGTCTGTTATTTATGTTCACTTTAAATTATCTGGTGATGTTAATTTTGGGTATTTGTAAAGATTATGTGTGTTTTAGGGGGGGATATTGACGTAATATCGTAAACATGGAATAAAACACACATAAGGGGTTGCTATGTACGTATTGGAGAGCGAGATTGTTGTGTGGTTTTTCTGATGACAGTACGAGAAACTGAATGAGAATTGAGAAGTATAAAATAAGTGCAAAGTGTTATGAAATAATTTAATTCAATCGCTTCGACACGACAATTTTTTTATTGATTATAGTGACAGTAACGTGATGCGAGGGTGTGGAGAAAGTAACTAACTTTTTATATTTTGTGAGACTGAGAATGAACGTTCTAGAACGTCCACAGAATGTTATCATTGAACGTCAGATGGACGAAATGGTATGGCTGCAGTCTCTAGTCGACTCTACTCTAGTAGACATACATATGACTACAAAGTGCCAAAATACATTTTAATAGCAAATAAAATTGCATTTACCTAGATTTAAGATAGTCTTCTTTCACAATCCAGGTAAGTTTTAAAAATCCTCAGTTTATCTGAGAGGACCTTCAATTTTAAGCCCAGCACTAAAAATGTTAACGGCCTGTGAGGTGAGAAAGGTTATTATTCAAAGAATTTTTTTCGGAAAGGAATGGGAAGGGGTGCGTTATTCTTTAAAAGATGGATATAATTATGAAATTATTCCTCGAAATGACGCCTGATGTCGTCGAGTTTAAAAAAAAACTTAGATTTGCATTTCCTTTTTCGTATTTCAGGTTAATACTTTGAGAAGTTGCAGGTTTCACTCAATATTATGAATCATCGGTACTTTCTGATCTGATCTGACTATTGATCCAACCTTGAGCTATGTATTTAACTTGCTACCCCGATATTTTGAGGCACGACCCACGTTAGTTATGTCTCCTCACTTTCGACCACTGTCTTGTTCGCCAACGCTCAACGCTCTCCGGGCGTAGAGCATTCGCAGTAAGTGATAACCGTTGTGGATTGGAGAGGGAACACGCATTCATTGGATTCGAAACATGGAACAAGGTCTTGGGTGGGACGCTCATTTTTCTGGTCACGGTTTTCGGTGCGGGCGAACACGATGTCGACGTGATTCAACCAGTTCACTTTTCGTCGTCGCTCCGGGAGCACTGAAATATTTCACCGTGGACCGCACGATGGAGATGAAGGCCAACCTTCTGAATCTGCCAATTGTTATCATAAGGGTTGCAAGAGATGGGATTGTGAAGCATTTATACTTAGAATTTTACTGGCGCAAAAGAGTTTGTCTCACTAAAATTCCCAGTCGTCATCTAAGCATATATAATTAACTGATGCTTTAACTTGCTTTCATTTCATTTTTCAGCAAACTCTGATTGCTCCTTTACAATCCAAAATTATTTGCAATTATATAAACAATGTGCTTTAGTAGGTAATAGACAAATTTTTAAAAGCTGTCGAGAAAGCACAAAATATACTCAGAGTAGAATTTTTAATGCTATAATTGCGCCAGAACATCCATATTTAAAAAAAATCTCTTCTATAACCGTTCCACATCCCTGAGAAAAATGGCTTGTATTTTTTGGCAACTATTTTTAATAGTAGTTCAATTTTGGGGAGATATTTTGGTTCTGTGAGTAAGATGTCCTTTTTTATTCGTAATGAGGCTAAATTAATTTAATTTTATGAGTTTTGTCCCACTCAGACTATCTTTTTGGAAGAGATGACCTAATACAAAGATTGCTTATGACAGCCTCCATATTGTCTTTCTGTGTAATTCAGTAGCGCAAGTTAGCTACGCAGCGGTGAGATTGTCGTGACATACAGTGTGCTTCTCCAAATTTGCTTCTTCATTGCAGCTAGTATGTGTTCCTAAATTGCAATGACATATATTGGGTAGATGGAAACAAAATAGGGTGCATATTTCCCAATCAATAGGCTTACATATGTCATTTTATCGAAGCATCGAGTTTTTCTAGATATTGGAGCCTTCATCGGCGACATTTCTAGGAGCAGTTTCTGCAAGAAAGTGTGGCCAGAGTGGTTGTATGTATGCCGTTGATGATGGTGTGTTCATGCGGAATATTTATCTACTGAGGATAAAATCAGAATTGAATTGTAGTTTAGTTAAGTTTGATTTAATTTTTAGTTAATTGTAGTTTAAGAAGTTTGGCTTAACTAAATGAATCAAGACATATTTTGAATTACACAGTTTTATTAATTCAGTTTAAAAAGTATTGATTACACTTATGAGATGGAATACCAGTTGAAAATCAAAATTACGTTACAAAATATTCATCTTATATCACAAATAATTTTTTCATTACCATACTTGTCCAAGCATATGAGCCGAATGCAGCGCCATTTGCCGGAAACTTCCGAATTTTGTCTCTTTGAGATTTTTAAAGTCACTAGCGAATTACCTCGACTGAAGTAATTCGCTAGTGACTTTAAAAATAGGTCTTAGATTGAATTATTTTACTCAATTTCCCTGGGCTTTTTGCTTGTAATAAACCGTCGCAACACTCTAAAAGTTTAAATATGTGTTTAGTTTATATTGACTTTTTCCTTTGTAACTGAGAAATATCCATGAGAGCCCATGTTAAACTCTCCACTTTTAAGATCTCTCCATGTTTCCAGGATTTATTCCGCGTTAGTTGTTTGTGGGACAACAATTTCGCTGGCACTCCTCCCACAAACAACTAACGTGGAAGAAATCCCGGAAACATGGAGAGATCTACATTCCAGCTCCGCGGAAACCTGAGAATCTCCACTTTTAGGACTGGATTACAGTAAAACTAGGAGACCATATTTATTTTCCACCCCAGTTTATAAAGCGCTCTTCTTGGATGCCATATTCAAGTTTCCAGAAGATAAAGTTTCTGTAATAATTGACCCACAGGCCAGAACCACTTTAAGGCACCAATCCATATTATCATTTTGAACAGTCATTTGTAAACTATTGGGATGATTGTAGTCAAAATGGCGGATTCCTCTGTAACCGTGTATTCTAACGGTTAGGAATTACGGTTAAGACTTGTTTCAATTTGCGTAGGGCTGATGAGGTCACTTATGTGAATCATCATTGGTTGTTCAATCCTAAAACTGATTAACTGCAGCCCTCCACACTTCCCAATCCAATGCTAGTTCCCTTACCTCCTGGTATCTCTTCCTATGTACTTTCCTAATTATTTGGTCCATGAAGTTATTCTTTTGTCTTCCTCTCGGGACCTATCCCTCTTTTTTTACCTACAATTATGTTCTTCACAAACTTATTATGTCTCGAGGTTTATCCAAATCACCTTTTTCTTCTTTTCTCTATCATGTTCCACATGGTTCTTTTCTCTTCAACTCTTCTGTACGCGTCAACATTTCTTATTTTGTCCGCCCATTTTATCTTCAGCATCCTCCCATAACACCAGGTTTCTAACGTTTTTCGTATTTTCAGGTCATAATTTCCAATAGGCCATGCTTCCGATCCATAGAGTGCTAGGCTCCACAAGAATGTTTTCACACCCTGTTTCCTGGTTTGTAGTCCTATCATCTTTGGGCACAACAGTTGTCTTTTTCCCGTAAGCGCCTTCAAAGCTTGAAATATGAAAGCTATGTGCTGAATAGATTTAAAAAAGCGCTGATTCTTTGTTCAAAAGGACCATCTAAATATGGTTTTTGAACCGATTCCAGACCAAATTTATCGTCGCACGCTTTTCTTGACATTAAGCTGATAAGAACTTGTCCTCGGCTGAGGGTACACTTTTTTGTCAAGCTTCACTAATGTTAGTAGGCTGTGTTTGGCCATCCTCATTTGGAAGCAATCGTGAAATTTATTGTGATCACATATCAGCCTTTTAATGAGTCAATAAAATCCTCAAAGTTTCGTCTTAGTCTTTCTTTTCCCGTCGCAAATCCAGTGGCGTTGCTTCCTTATAAGACACATGAAGCACGATTGCTGAGGAATGTAGATTATAGCATTTTTTGTCTCAGTCATCGATCGGATTCTTTTTCGAACCAAATTACTAAGAGTCTCCTCAATTACTGACGTTTTGTCGATGGTGGTGCGTGTAAACTTGATTCGGTTGACTGATATATGATGGCATGCAGTGGAGATGAGCTGTCGCCTGGATATCCCACGTTGTCTTATGGGATTGATCACAGCGCCGTGGGGGTTTAGAGCGGATATCCATCTTCTGAGAATGGGATCATTGAGCATCACTTTTACAAGCTGTGTCTTTTATGAAGTTGCATTGAGTTTTACCTGTTTGTCTGGGTCAAATCTTGTTATTGAAATTTAGCCTACTTCACGACGACGTCGAGCTCAGAAATCTTGTCAATATAACTAGTTCCGGTGGCAATGCAGTAATATTTTTAAATAATGACGATAACTTTATAACTTCGTGTTAACAAAAAGGTTTTCTAGATTATGAGCTATTTATTTGCGTCAAATCTTGTTGCCTAAATTAATCAGTCTTCGCTATCACTTAAGAGTTCTATTTTGTCCATACATCCACTTCTGGTGGCTACACTAATCAATTAATACCGTCACTGATTAATTAATGAATTATTGACGGTATTACTTGATTATTAATTATTGATATTATTATTAATTGACGCGTTTATATCCGAGAGTTAATTGTCAATTACGGCGCTACTCTTCTTCACGAAAGTGTAGTCAATTTTTACTCTTGTTCACGGTCTGATCCAAGATGCACTCATCCACTCATAAAAAGACGTATAGTTACTAACTCTCCCGATAACAAATAAACAATTCAATAGCATTTGGGAGGCTTGCGTTACAAAAATAGCCAAAATAATGAATGCCGATAAAATTTCATTTCAAGTAATTGAAAAATAAGTTTTAAACGAATTGAAGTGTGTTTTTTATGTATAATTTTCAAATTAAAGAACGTAACAGTTGAGCTCGGGGCACGTTATGGGTATAAAATTTACTCGTATTAAAATTAGTGAGCATGAAAAAATCATACATTAAAGTTCATTTTCTATAAGTGCTAATTATTCTAAAAATTATACATTTTGATATTGGTACGGGAATTTATTGAATGGAGCAAGAGTTGCAACGTCTTTTCACACCTCAGGATAATGTAGGTAGTTTTGAGCTAGATATTTTCAGCCAGTATAGAGACTATTCTGGAATTTTAGTTGTTTACATTTGAGTAGCCGTTAGAATCATGACGAATTAATTATTGGAAGTTTTATTCCTGACCTCTGGAAAAAAGAAAATAATTCTTTTTACGAGTGATGAAAAAATACCATCAAAACAGCACCATCAGACAAAGGCCTTCATAATAGATTTTAATGCAATTTGTAAAAAAATAAGAAAAACTCATTCTGGTATTGTTTTCATGGTGAGTGTCCGTATATTTTAATCACCCGAAAAGAGAGAAAAAAGAGAATAGAAAATGGAAGGTGATTCATAAGTGCTACGTAACAGAGCCTCCTTCAGAATAAAGTTCCTACCGAAACCATATTGTAAACAATCCTTGTACTTTTCCACAATTATTTATTAACAGTTAAATACGCGTTTTGCAGCTTGCTGCATCTTCAGACACAATTATTTATATTTTATTTATTGATTGTTACGATGGTAACCACCGCTAAGAAGCGGCGGGGGTTTGGAGAACAAACTAATATTGGATGGAAAGGCAGGAGAACATAGGTTAGGGCTTGGAATTTTTTTTGGACAGGGGTGGGGAGGGGTGTGGAAAAAGTAACTTGTTGTAGATGTTCCTTAACTCTCTGATAACTTCACTCTGCTTCAATGCATCCATCTTTAAATCTTTTGGTAGGGCAGGTCGAATTTCGGGAAAAAAATCACTTACGTGATTATGATCCAGCAGATGTTTGGCAAATTGTGAGTTGGTGTCCTTATTTAAGTAACTTTGTGAGTGTTATTTGATGTGTGTCTTGAAATTTCGCCCAGTTTGACCTTTGTAAGCTATACAGGGTGATTCAAAAGTCTTGTTATGATAACGGAAAATCAGAATATTTTTATTTTTCAACATGATACATGTGTTTCAAATGGAGGTCACATTGAACATTTGTAGCGATAACACATAAAACTTGATGTATTTAGTAATGTTTTCATATTTTTTTCATATCTCTATGTTGAAAAATAAAATGTTATGATTTTCCATAGTTATAACAAGACTTTTGAATCACTCTGTATTACAAGTGTTTCATTAAATTTTGTAAATACTCGACCTGAATAATGTATCCACTTTGTCTTTACCGTTTACTAAAAATTTCGAAAGCGTTTGGGGAGTGTAGAGAGGAGAGTACGTTTAGCTGTTAATAAATAATTTTACAAGAAAAGTACAAGGATTATTTTCAATGTGGATTCGAATATAATATACTTTCACAAAGTATTTTATATTTGAAATATAAAGTACTTATGGAAGAAAGTAAAATACCTTCACAATACTTTCACGCCTGAAGGTGTAAAGTTTATTCCTACTGAAAAGTAGCGGGGTAAGCGATATTTAGACATTACAAGAATTATGTTATACGCCTCTTTTATTGAGGCCAAATTCGTCGAATTTTATCCGCAGCGACATCTACGCCCAATAATTTATTGGTCTCTCGTCTCAATAGTTTTTCGGAACGTTCCAATCCAGAATTAGCTACTTAATCAGCCCGCCGCCTACTTACAAATGTCCGTCGACTGTCCTTGCGTCAACTCAGGCTTCCTCGGCGGTTGAGTGAAAAAGAATTGGTTGGATAATGGACCCACCTGTCTCCCTTTTCTGGCAGATACTCCCCTCCCAGATTCCCACATTCGCTTCCCATACTTGCGAAAATACTGCCTCATAAATTGATTCTAACTGTCGTAGATACGCCTAACTTTCCAGCACCCAAACGCGATCAAATGACACCAGCCATAGATGGGCACCATTCTTTACCCCATTTTACGTCACCCTCAGCCCATTTTCCCTGGATCATTATCGTTACATTGTTTCGAATAGGTTGGGACACATTCGACCGATGATATAGTGAAAGGAAATAACAAGACAAGGAAAGCAGAGTAGAAATCGCCCTACATAACATTCTTTTTGACAGAAGGAAACCAATAGGTATTTTGTGCTATTTTTCATTTTGTAGTCAAAAGTTTTTGCCAAATTATAAAGAGCTAGACCCGAGAATCCGTTAGGTACTGCCCTGGAATTTATGAGCCTCGGCAGTCTCAAAATTTTGACGCCAGAACCTTAAATGTTTCAAATAGTGCCAATAAAAAAATCGGTATTTGTTGGGAGTTGTAATGTTACATTACAGATTTTCTGAGGTTAGTACGAGTCGAGTCCATTCTAAATATGATCTCAGGATTACAACAGTCTAGTACGATTTGGTCGCGAAACCCATTGTTAATTTTCTTCTGATATGTTACATCTGACGCTGGCAGCATCTCTATCCCCTAGGTAGTAAAACTAACCCACCCATTTTTGTATGCTAAGAAAATGCATTAGATTTAGCGCGATATCTATCCGAGATTATTCATTTTTGTTGTGAAAAGCTACACTGCTTCAAACAGCAATATAAAGGTCCTAGTATAATGAGTTAAATTTCTGCATATTGTTAAAATTCTGCATAATTTTTTTCATTTCTCTAGTATATTCGAATTTTCCTTCAGTTATACTCATTACAGGATATGATTTTACATTGCACTGCAACACCCATCTCCATAAACTCTCATCTCTTGCAAGATGTAGGCAAAATGATACCTCTTAATATTCTCGAAAAGGCTGTTCAGAATATTTCAAGAAATTTTTAAAAATAAGCTTATACTTGATCACCACCGCACGGCGCCTCTGAGCTCCAAACAGCCAGGGTTGTTTGATTCGATATATCTATATCTCCATCAATATGGGTCTTCGTAACCATTTCCACCTCACGACTGCCATTAATGGGCTTATTGTGCATCTATCTACTTCTTTCATGCACCCACAAAAATCAGAGCATATACGGTAAGTCTTCATTTCCCTTAATAATGCACTGCCAAATCAAAAATAGCTTTGGGCAACCTAAGATATGCTTGTGGAGAATACATCAAAATGAACTCATTAAGGTTATGCGAGCGAGATAGTTCCCTAATCATAATAGAGACCATATTCGATACATAAGTCTTAATTTTACCTACTGTGAGACACACGAATTAAATATTGCAATATTAGTGGTCCAATAAAATAGATTTACATGACAGAAATTGTAAGTAATTAAATGAAAATATCTAAATAAGTCTTTAACTTGACTCATTTTTTATTATTGTGATCTTGGTTTATTGTGATCCCGAAGAAGTTACTGCCGTGAAAATATGATTAACTTTTAAAAAATAGTTGGGAAAACACACAAACTACACACTGTTGATTTTTGGCGACATCTAAGTGTTCAAAATGCCTCATTTTTAATATAAGGTCTCTCTGGAGTGCATACATGTACCATTTCCCACATGATAGGGCTGGTATTTTTGGCAAATATCTCTAAAAGTAATGTGGTAAGGGGTTTAATTTCATATTTCAATGGAAGGGTGATATATCTTCTTTAAAATGAGACCAAATCCATTTATTTCTCGGTTAAATGACATTTCGCTCAAACTACCTTAATTTGTTTACATTGTACCTGGATTTGTTTACATTGTAAAGACCTTCATCAAAGGAAGAATACAATAGATAATAAACGACCTGCGTAGCTGAAATATTACTGCAATTCTGTTGCGAGTGTGTGTTCCTAGACTGTGGGATTACCATATACCTGTCGTGACGGTATCAAGCAATGGAGACCGCAAACTTTGGTTACTGCTGTTGTTGTTATGGAGCCTCTTACGATGGCCGTACGCTGGCAGCGCCATCCACGGACGATGAGCAAACCTGGCCTACAATTTTCTTCTGGTAATTAAGCAAATTCTGTAAAATATAACTAATACATTCAGGCTTCACTTTGTGGAACCTCTCCATATCGGAAATCAAAACATTCAAGTAATGGTCCACTAATATTTTAATTATTTACGACCCGGGTTTCGTCACGTAATGATATTAACAAAGTGCTAAGAAGTTAATTGTGCATTTGTGTAATTAAATTTGGAAAGAGATTTAATATATCTGTAGACCGGACAATATTTAAAAAAGAGTGTAATTACGTCCCGCGTGTAGTACCACGTTTTTTATCCACTGTATTATGATTACTGTTAAGTAAAACCGGTGAGACGTGATTACTTACAATCTGTAGGCTGTATTTACATTTGAACTGCCGTTTTTCATCACTAGATGGTGACTCAATCGAAAACGTTGTGTACTTACTGGCTTTCTATGTCTATGAAGTACCGAGGAAGCAACCTACAGAGTCATCAGTGTGTAAGGCACAGACTTATTCCATGCTGAGATGGCAACTCTCATTTCAGTTCAAGGTCATATCTCGACTGCTCCCCTGACCACCAGGGGAGGACAGAATAGCTGTGCCCACCGGCCGGTTACCGGACGTTTCTCCAGGGCACATCGTTCCGTTTACCGCCGCTCGAGTTTGCTGTATTTCAGTGGATATATTCCGATCTACTCTCATTTTTCTCGCTTGAATGGGATGCTTTCTATATTTTCCAGCCTCCAAGGATAATACCATGCGTAAAAATGAAAGGAGTCATCACGGACATAGCCATCTATCACGCGTTGGAGTGGGCACTCAATTCCGAGTTCGTCCCAATGACGACCCTCTTAAGTGAATGGTGACACACAAGGACACAGATTTATATATAACTGTCCCCTCGTGGCTTCAGTTCATCTAATATTTACGCGTCGAACAGCTTAGTGAGACGCCGCACCAGTTTATACCCAATATATTATGCATTCGCAGCGAGGCTTAGGAGCCAGCGGGTTCCTCTTGAGGTCTTTTTAGTGACGTCCTAATGGAGGCTTCTTCCTCTGGAAAGTCTTTAAATTCTTCATTTTTTTAGGTGGAAGCGTAGTTTTGACGCGTCATTCGGAGCTCTGGGGTGCATAGTGGCGGTGCAAAAAGATTTACGCTGCTTCGTCTCCTTCTTCCGCGTCAACATGTGGGCTAAAGACGAAGAAGGAAGGGCAAGTTTTAAGAGATAAGTCATCTGCCTCCCGCGTTCGGGGATCCTCATTCGGAGCAAGGATTCTCACGCTCCGCGTTCTTATCTTGTTTTTTTTATTACCTCCTCTTTCCTCCGCTCCCGCCTCGCGGTTCGCCACCATCGCATCACGTCGGCATAGCGGTCCTTCACGTCACGTCTCGCATCTTTCACTTTCCTTGACTTTTTATTTTTTTTATTTTTTTAATTTTTTTGCCCCTGCCTCCTCCTCCTCTACGTTTTCCCTCGTCTCTCCAGGGGATCCAACCCCATCAGCTTGACAAGATGATGGACTTAATTGAATGCGAGGCCTCCACACTGGTAATGAGCGTGGAGGAGAGACGTGGTGTCTGCAGAATGCGAGAGAGGATGGGCGGCCATTGAGGAAGAATTAGGATGGAATGCGGTGAAGTTGCAGCTAGAATTATAGGTGATCTTAACCCTTTCGCTGCGGTCAAACTGCATGGACTCTCCAGTCCCTGTGCGGCGAAAAAGTGATCGATCATTTACTTCGGCACAGAAAGTATTGTTCTCGTTGCACTTGCAACTCAGTAGTCACTCACGCTCCCGGGAAGGGATTAGCACAATGTATAACAATGAACTAGACAAATGGAATTCGCAGAAAAAGAGGAAGTTCGGAGGCGTGGGTAGGAACGGTAAGAACAACCACTTGCCAATGGAACGTAGGAGCTACGTTCACAGCAGTCAACTGGGTGAACGTATCTGCTACGTTCACAGCAGCGAAAGGGTTAAAGGGTCACTAAATGCAATGGTCCAATTTCTCCAAGAATAAAACTTGAACATTAATAAAACGAAGACGAAAATCGTATTATGTAGAAGACAAAAGCGGAATGGCGAAGACACACTGAGGGGAGAAAAATTGGAGGTAGTGGATTATTTCGCATATCTCGGAAGTGCCATCACTTGGAACGGAATAAATGCAACGAACATAAAGCGGAGAATGGACCAAGCTAAGTAGGTATTCATGATTTGATGACAACTACTGTACTCAAAGAAGATAGGACTACAAATTAGAAAACAGCATATGAAAACATTCGAGTGGATCGTGGCACTCTATGGATCGGAAGCATGGATTATTGGAAAAACGGTCTAGAGGCCTTCGAAATCTGGTGCTGGAGAATGGTACTGAAGATAAAACGTGCGGACAAAATAAGAAATTATGAAGTTTACTGAAGAAGAGGAACGGACCATGTGGAACACCATACAGAAGAGAAGAACTATATAGATTGGACACACTCTAAGGCTCATTGGGCTTATGAAGAAAGTAATTGAAAGTAATGTAGAAGGAATAGTCCCCAGAGGAAGACCCAGGAATACGTTAATGGAGAAATATGCAGGAATGTACATAATAGAAGCTATGAGGAAGAAAGGGACATAGCATTAGATAGGGAAGGTTGGAGGGCTGCTGTTACCCAATCATAGAATTAATCGACCAATGAGGATGATGTTGGTGAAGTTGGGGAAAGGAGGGAATACTGGAAGCCTAGCGTGTATAAGTACCCTTAGCACACTTTGCCATCACACGATCAGGATTTTGCTTAAACTTTGTCAGACTTCGAATTCGAACATTTCGAATACATGGAACACTTGCGTTAAATATTTTAACAAGTTTTCCCGGCTTTGAATCCTGTTATTAAGGGTTGCAGTGACGTGATTTGGCTTGCCATATAGGCTATGACGCGGTTGCAGTATGAGCTGCTAAGGGTGAGGACTCTATCTGCCCTTCCTTCAAGCATAAAGAAACACTCAACTTATTTAAACACTATTACAAAATTGTTTTATGTACATTTATAAGTTAAATATGTAAATGAAAGTACATAATTAAAAAGGTTTATTTATGGCATAATCACCATTTTTTTCAAGGTAATTTTGACCACTTTTTCTGCATAAAACGAATTTATGTGACTAAATGACCTATATTCATAGATTCATCACACCGCAAAGCCCTTTGTTGCGAATAATGGAGAATATCGGATGTCTAGTTTTTGGAAATATCATCACATAGCTCATACATTTAGTTAGTATTTGCTTGCTTGATAGCATGGAAATTTAGAGAACTGCTATAGAAACGAGACTGAAAGACGCCAAGGATTACTTCGCAACTATAAGTAAAAAGCGTGAACAGTATGTTGCAATGAGTACCGTGTGAAAGACTTAGTCGTACTTGATGGTTGCATTGAAGTTGATTTTCAGTGCTAAAAAAACAAGCGCAATCTGTATTTTACCGTCATCCGTCTCGCTGTTACGTAACTACTATAAGCGAGTATAACTCTTCTGAAAATTTCTGTAGTGCAGCCGAAAACAACCAAACAGCGTTTATTTTAAATAAAGGAAAATTGAGCCTCACGACCTCTTTAGTGAACAAAATATAAAGTCTCCAATGGCCGTTAAAATTGGCCCCACTCGTCAATTAAACGCAACAATTGTTTTGTTGGTTTGCGGGAATGGGAATTCCACAACAGAGACCAACCACTCAGCCTCTCAACCAGAATACCCTCCTATGGTGATTTGCGGGAATGTTACGTCCTCGCCAGAGACTATCACAAACACAAACTCAACTCATTTGAGACCCCACAAAGGATGCCTGGTTATGAACAAAATCACACTCAAAAGCACTCAAAATCACTCACTCAAAGAAATGGGCCCAACACCTGGGAGAAACTCACTCAAAAAGAGCGTAGTCAAAAAACACACAGGAACGAACGAGGGTGAGCGTCGGATACGCGTATTTCGGCCACAAGGTGGCCCTCTTCCGCGAGCTGAAGGGAAAGCACGAGACTTTTTATTTTGTTATTTAGCGTTTATTTCCATAACAAAACAGTGTGATCTCGTGTGTAGTGAGATTTCCAGAAGATTCTCGTAAAACTGGCTCCTGTATCTTTGAGGTATCCTGAAAACCAATCGAAGAGCGTAAAAGTACGGAAGTTTTTATGTTTTTCAAATGGTGTTAACTAATTTTGCATTTTCAGTTTCCTAAACTTGTTAAAAATAAATGAGGATATGACAGAATGGGTGGATCTTGGTAGAGGAGTAAGGCAGGGATGCTGTCTGTCGCCAACCTTGTTCAATATATATGTTGAGGACATGATCCATAAATCTTTTGATGGGATAGAGGAAAGAGTCAGCATTGGAGGTAGGAAGATAAGAAGTATAAGATTCGCAGATGACATGGTAATATTAGCCGATGATATGCAATCACTTCAAAGGTTGATAAAGGTTTTGGAAGAAGGGATGAAGGAATATGGGATGAAGATAAACCTAGGAAAGACAAAGGTGATGCCAGTAAACTGTGAAAATTATACGAGTGTGAAAATAAATGAAGGTGTAAGAGGAAAAGTGAAAAGCTACCGGTACCTAGGAACGATGGTGACAGACGACTGGAGAAGTATTGCACAAATAAAAGCAAGGATAGCAATGGCAAAAGAGGCCTTCAGCCAGAAGAAAAACTTGTTATACAATAAAAGTCTGGATCTGGAGCTGAGAAAGAGACTAGCTAAATGTTATTCATGGAGCGTTTTCATGTATGGATGTGAAGCGTGGACATTAGGTAAGAGGGAAAGGAATAGAATAGAAGCTTATGAAATGTGGGTGTGGAGAAGAATGGAAAAAGTAAGATGAGAAATGAAGAGGTTTTGAGCAAAGTAAAAGAAGGAAGATCGCTCCTAAAGGAAATAAGGAAAAGGAAAGGAAACTGGTTAGGCCATGTGATGAGAGGGAAAAGTATAATAACTGTGGCAGTTGAAGGTTCAATTTAAGGAAGAAAAAGAGAGGAAGGAGAAGAATTAAATTGGTGGATCAGGTGAAGAACATCAGCTATGATGAAGCAAAGAAGGAGGCTCGGGACAGAAGCGGATGGAGACAGCAGTGGTGTACGGGACCTGTCAGCAGACAAAACACCAGATGATGATGATGAAACTTGTAAAATTTTCTCCTAGATACGAAAAACTGCTTGAAATCAAGCGAGTGAAATTCATTATGAAAAAATATTTGAAATGACCAGAACTCTTATCTAGATTTCCAAAATACCTGTCAGGTGTGTTTAGCCATCTCTAAGCGTACTTGATCTGAAATTTTAAGATCCGGGATCGATTCTAGGTCAATTCAAAAGATTATTTTATATCAAATATGTCTCTCTCTGAAATCTCTTTGCACCCGTAGTACGTGAATGCGTACCATATCAATTGTGCATTTCGTAGTGATGGCATCCCTATAAGAAAGAAAACATGTTTTATGTACTGGATGGCGAGAGTAGTATACATGCTTGGATGAAAAAAGACATTATATAGGGAGTATATGTCCGAGACTTAAAACAATTATACGGTATTGAAACTATTCATTTCGGAAACAATATAAGTCAAGGATAACTAACTTAGGGAAAAAGTAGTTATTCTCAAAATAAAACTTCCTGATGCTTTTTGGTTATCTATTAAAAACTTCTTGGGGGAGTGTAATACATTTTACACCTTTCTTTTATACTTTATGAAATAAAATGTTAATTTATGTCTAAATAAAGATAAAATATTGCTTTTGAAAATATTTACTGATGTTGCTTCTCAAGTTAATGGATGAGTTTCTGGAGTAGCTTCGTATCATACTTATTGCTAAAAAATACATAAAAACCACCTCCAGTCCAATCAAATATTGCATAATATGTTCTATAGTAGATGCCTTACAAATGGCTATTGAGTGTATTTAGTGAGGCTCAGTTTTTATTGTGTGGTCGCTTATTGTGCACGGAAAGAACGAGTTTTTGCACATATTTGTTTGGCAATGAGTCTCTCTTATTTATCGCCTCTGTCAGACCTAGAGACTTAGTGAGGCGTCATCATAATATTCTCTGTGTCACTCTGAAACGCACCAGTTCTGATTTTCTCAAGCAAGCTTAGCTGAGCGTGCAGCCTCCGAGCCTCTAGGGACTCCCACCTTCATCCCTCTAAGAGTTGTTAGACACTATTATGTTCGCTAGTAGCAGTTTTTAACGAAGCCTGCTACTTATCTTTGTATTTTATTAATTTTTATGCCCATTAGGGTAGGCCTTCATAGCTAGAAGAACAACAGAATTACTGAGGTGCCATGCATTTACAATAAATGTTTTCATAATGAAAAGTAAAGAAAACTTTGTAATTCCACATAAATATTTAATGTACGACCTAGGTTTCGACGTGGCACGTCATCATCTGGTGATGACGTCAACCAGATGATGACGTGCCACGTCGAAATCTAGGTCGTGCATTAAATATTTATGTGGAATTACAAAGTTTTCTTTACTTTTCATTATGTTAAGTCGATTCCATGAAGTCACACCCGAGACAACGAATTATAAAAATTTTTGTTCACTTTTCACAGAAATTTTATTTAACCGACCATGGTTTCGACAAAACTATATCATTTTCAAGGAAAAAACACTTTTTTTGTGAAATTCTTTTATTCTGTCCTCTTTTTCCACAAGATATCGCCTGATACGCTAAATTTAAGAATTACTGATCTTGTGACTGATCTTGAAAGTGTGCACACCTTGGCCGTCATTTCAATCCTTTACATGAACGCTGCCTTTGTGGTCATTATAATCGGTAAATGCATTTATGGCTTCATCTTGTACTCTGTAAATTTTGTAATCAACACCATTTAAGTCTACCTTATCCCGTCAATTACCTCAATAATAATATAAATAGCATGTAAAACCCTGGGCGGTATTATCAAAGGTGGATGTTACACGGATTCTTCTATGAGGTTCCTCGTGGCCAAGAGAGACACTTCTGTGGAGCAGAATGAGAAGAAAATGTTATGTGTGGGGAGGAACCAGCTTGTCTGGCAGAACCTTTTTATCTTCCCAGCTGAGTTTATCCTTTCAAAGAAACGAATGCTTTCTAATGTCATCTCCGCCTCACCACTTATTACGGGACGAGATTCGCCCTTGTTTTTTTGTTGCGTCCTCCACTCGAAAGGCAGCGCGGTTTTAATGCGCGCAGGTCATTGCGTTAGTGAGCGAATCAAAACGGTGCTAACGACCTATCTAGTTAACTCCCTTGTGAGTTTTTGGAATTGAGATAGAGGACGTCACGAATTGCCGACCATTTCCGTCGTGCATTATATTTCTTCGCTAGCTCATAGTCTTTTACACCTCCATTTCTCAACTGTAATAAATGTAACCCAGTCTGCGGAATACGTCGGAGATTTTTCCCATCCATTTGGTTGTGTGCTACCATGGAATTTGGCTTCATTAATCAAATCTTATTGATCTGCTGTGACGGGCGAAATCTGCTTTCATTCCATCTCAATTATTTAGTTGGTTTAGGTCAGGATTCTCTTCAAAGAGACCTATTCATGCTGAATTCAAAGTATTTATTGCCAATTCTTAAAAAAAAATGTTCACCTTAAACCAAAAGGAATTAGGGTCATATAACTCCATCTGATGATTTTCATGGGGAAATAAAGATCGAGTAGAATATTGAATGAGGGGCATTACCTTTTTTTGATGTGCACGTGACGATAGTAGGGAGAAATGTTGAAATACTCAGTCGACTCTATTTAGGGTATATTTCGTCATCAGTCCTTGTTTTCTGGTTTATTATCTCAGTCTCATTAACGGAAATTGCGTAGCAGATTGCTTTAAGTCATTGATTGGAGTTTGTATATCAACTTCTTGTGGTTTGCACTTCTCAACTCTCAAAGTTTGTTTTTCCTTATATAATAATGGACTATTTTCGATACTGATAATGGTTTTAATTTTCCATGAACCACTATAAGAACCTCTCAAAATATAATGGCATAATTCTAATTGCAACTTTACATTATATTGCAAAAATTGTTATCAACATCTGTATGAATATAATTATTTTTTCATGCTTATATTCAATATCGTTATCTAATAAATGAGCTGAGGAATTTGAGCATCAACGGAGAATGGGTCTATGATAGATTTTCACAGGGTAAATTTGTATCTCAGTGGAAAGCTGCAAAAGTGTTCTTTGTGCGTCGAAAATAGGTTCTGATCAACGCATTACCTTGGAATCTTTGTTATTAGTTAAGACCATTTTTGTAAAATTAGCAGGAGAGATATTGTATTGAGATCCTGTTAAATTTTTTAGGCTTTTTTTGGGATTGAAATTAAAAATGACACCTTCATTAGCCTACTATCGTATCTTTAATGCTTAAGAAACACCGTAAAACTTGGAAAAAATGAAGAAAACAAAAATAAATCCTCATATTAAAATCAGCACTGCATTTGAAAGAGATTATGCACCAATTAAAAACATTTGATTGAATATATAACTAATAAATGCAATGATAAACTAAAACAAGAGGAATTGTTGCCTTGTGCAATATTGGAGGTTCTTATAAACATCCACGAGGAAAAATCGACCTTCTACGTCAGTTGATACTCACTCCTTAAAAGCTGTTCAATTGATTGATAATCAATTTATTGGGCTACTCAATCGTTCCTATTTTTTTGACAATTTATTTCGAGGAGCCACAGGAACATTACTTGTTATTATACCGGTTTTTTCAGATTTTGTGTTGTCCCGGCAATTATAAGGACCACATTCTTTTCCAAGATGATAACTGTCGTGGCCATTTGTACACATTTCAGTCACCAGCAGCGCCGCAGAATGGAATTTCATTACCCCAAGCTTAGTTTAAAAAAATGCCATACTCAAAAATTTTGCAAGAAACTAGATATATTTTAAGGGGGAATAAAATCATTTCTACACTGGACGTCACGGGTCGAGTTGGCGGTTGCTACCATGTATCGCCAACACTGTATCGGAATCTTGATTTTAAAGATGTAATATAATCGGCATGATCTCAACAAAAAAAATTTTTCTTTTCGCAAAGACATGGGAAACGCCGATTTTTTGAGTGGCCTTGGGAAAACTTCATTTTCCGAGCGTGACCTCGTGTATGCAATGCTCCAACGTGCCTTTTAATCGGCTGTAGAGCCAAAACTTACCATGAAAACAGGTTGTATGTGGCCACTACTTGATTTAATTCAAGAATTAGATGATTGGGTTTATTGCACCGCTCGTGAGTGCTCAATAAAATGGTCGGCATAGTAATTCGTGCGGACACTTTCGCTTTCCCTAAAAATGGTTTCGTAACTGCAGATATCAAAACGAGTTTGGATGGAAATGTAATATTGTAAACAGTCAACCATGGGGAAAATGGTATTTTAGTTGTAAACAGTGTAAGGCAATATCCCAGGTAAATTTAGATTGCAATTTATTATAGGCTTCTGCGATGAGATCATTCATCAAATTCGTCGAACATGAATTCATGAATTTGGGTATTGCGAGCGAGATAGTTTCATATTCATAATAGAGACCATATTCGATATATATATATATATATATATATATATATATATATATATATATATATATATATATATATATATATATATATATATAAATACGTTGATGGATTGGAGTCAGCCATGCGGCGATGAACACACGATGTGGATAGGATCCTATCCACATCGTATATATATATATATATATATATATATATATATATATATATATATATATATATATATAGGATGGAGGAGAGACGATCACACTTACATAGCTAGCTTTCGGAACTAGTCCGTCTTCAAGGCGTATCACGGAACAAATGTCGTGTGCGCTGGTGAGGATAGGGGTAGGAGGGGCGGTAGGTTAGGGGAGTGGGGATGGGGGAAGGGGTTTTTCCCAGCGGTTGACGAACGGTTCTTGAAAAGGGGAAATTTTTACCAGCTCGTGTCTTGGCCGGAGAGAGCGGAAGGGGTCGCAGTGAGGGTGGGGGGGGGAAGAAGGAAGGGAAGGGGGTTAATGGAAAACAACGGGGAGCGTGCGATTAATGTATTTTATTTAATCCGGGCGCGGCGTACGATTTTAGCAACCAGATTATGGCCAGCTCCTTCTGGCGCACTTCAATTAACGGGGCGTCCGGGGGAAGGGAGATCAATATTGCCACCTCAAAGCACTTGTCAAAGGACAAGCCATGCTTCCGCACATGAGTAGGGACGGGGAAAGTGGAAGATGGGTCTTTACAGGTGCACCGATGGTTATTCATTCTAATATTAAGGGGTGTAATACATTCGCCCACATAAAAACCGGGACATAGTTTACATTGTAACACATAAACTAAGTTGTGGGAGTCGCAAGAGCCGGAGGCCTTGATGTCGCTGTGTTAGGACTCTGAAATGAGGATAGGGGGCGAAACATGTTGCACGTTTTGCACCGTGGTTTGTTGCATCTCTGTGTGGTGGGACGGGGAGTGTCATTCGATGTACCCTCTCGCGAAGAATTGGAGCGAAGAAGATTGGCTAAGTTAGGTGGACGTCTGAAACATACTGTGGGGCATTTGGGTAGGAGATTGGCTGTCGATCTGTTAGTATCTAAAATTGGGAATAAGTCTTTGAGGATGGTCTTGAGTTTTTGGACGCCAGGAAAATATGTGATGTGAAGATTTAGGGCGTCCAGGGGGGTGTCTTTTTTACGTGGGGTGAAATTAGCAGAGGAGGGTAAAATACGTTTTTTTAGAAGTGGCTCGGGATAATTTCTATTGGATAAAGAATTGTGAAGCTTATCAAGGTATTCGTGAAGTTTTTCTTTGGAGTTGCAAATCCGGTGGCCACGGATCGACAGCGAATAAGGAATTGAGTGCTTAGTGTGTTTGGGATGGCAGCTGTTGTAATGCAAATACAGTTGTTTGTTGGAGGGCTTGATATGGACCGAAGTCTCAAAGGTGTTATTATTTGTGATGGAAATGTCTACGTCGAGAAAGGTGATTTGAGAAGGAGAAGTGGCCGATGTGAAGCGAATGGATGAGAACTGATTTAGAGATTTGAGGAAGTTCGCTAGGGTATCCTCGCCGTGGGTCCATATGATGAATCCATATTCTTCCTGAAGAATATGGAAGAACATCGTGTGTTCATCGCCGCATGGCTGACTCCAATCCATCAACGTATTTATATATATATATATATATATATATATATATATATATATATATATATATATATACATATATATATATATATATATATATACAATTAAAGAGGAAACTTACAGGGGGTAAAAAGACGAAAGTAAAGAGAGAGTCTTACTTAGAGACGTTTCGGGTGTTATCCCTTCTTCAGTCACACAGAGAATGCATTCTGTAAGTTTCCTCTTTAATTGTGTTTGTGGCCATTTGGCGAAGTTTTCCATTGTGTGTATATATATATATATATATATATATATATATATATATATATATATATATATATATATATATATATATATAAATAAATACGTTGATGGATTGGAGTCAGCCATGCGGCGATGAACACACGATGTGGATAGGATGGAGGAGATAGACACACAAAAAAAGAGACGATCACACTTACATAGCTAGCTTTCGGAACTAGTCCGTCTTCAAGGCGTATCACGGAACAAATGTCGTTTGTTCCGTGATACGCCTTGAAGACGGACTAGTTCCGAAAGCTAGCTATGTAAGTGTGATCGTCTCTTTTTTTGTGTGTCTATCTCCTCCATCCTATCCACATCGTGTATATATATATATATATATATATATATATATATATATATATATATATATATATATATATATATATATATATATATATATATATATATATATATATATATATATATATATATATATATATATATATATATATATATATATATATATATATATATACGAGTAAATGGGTGCTTGCTGTTAGCAAGCAAGGGGGGTTTGTACATAATTTTACACTTTAAGTATCGAAAAATGAATGCATCATCCTTACAAAACCCAAAACCAACGAAAGCTCTCAAGTCTGCGTGCTACATGCAGGCAAAGAAAAATATTATGGAATTCTCGAAATTAATTTCACGGTCAATGAGGTAAGGATACCTGACAGTTCTAGTGCAAATCATATTACATCTTATCCAGTAATTAACGACATCAAAATACTATAGTCAGTGAAATGAAAGGAACGTGGAACCACTGCAAGTTCAACATAACTTTATTTGATGGCCTTTCTACGTTAGATATTCCTTTCAGTACAGCATACTTAATAAGGTCTAATATGACAACTTTATAATAGAACTTCGATCCGAATCGACAATTTTAATATGCTAAATTTTGTGTTAAATTTTTCTTTTTCAATCTTCTACATGACTTGCACATGCTTTTGAATGAAAACTAAAATATCATGAAGATATGTTGGTTAAAGTTGGCCATCAAACCTAACGTAGAGGTTAGGAAAAAGTTGAAGAAATTATACCCAGTACTTAGCAGCAATGTATTAATAGCACCTGTCCATTTAATGATGCCTATATGGGTGCTTGAAATTTGCAAGAAAGGGTGGGGGGAGTGTTAGATGATGATACTCTTTAAATAAGGAAAAAAAATGAAATCTCTCAACTCTGCGGGCTACATGCAAGCAAAGAAAAATATAATTCTCGAAAATGAAATACGCGCCCCATGAGGTATGGATACCAGACAGTTCTAGTACAAACTTATATTGTATGTCATCCGGTAATTAGTGACTTTTCAAAATACTATAATCAGTACACCGAAACGAACGTGGAACCATTGATATATTATCATAACTTCATTTTACGGCATATAAGACGTTCTTCTACGTTAGATATTTCATTTCAGTACATCATACATAATAACAGCTCACATGAAGAATTTTACTATATATATTCGATCGGAATCGATATTCTATTATACTAATTTTCATGTTCAATTTTTTTTCTCTTCCAATCTTCTGCATGGACTGCATATTTTTTTAATGAAAACGACAATATCATGAAGCTTGGTTGGTGGAAATTGGTCATTAAAGGTACGGTAGAGGCCAGGACAAATTTGAAGAAATTATACCCAGTATTTAGCAGTGCGAAAAATGGCAAAGGGAAGAGTAAATTTCATTCACTTAGGATACCTAACTCATATATGTAAAGCTATCGATTGCAATATCTCGAAGCCGAATCGACTTTCTTAACTTTTCCGATTTTACCCCAAATCAACACATAAATATAACCCTTCCCTGAAACTGGCCCGCCTAGCTTAGTTCCAAACCTGAATCGACACTCGGCTAGGCGACAATGGAATAAATCCATAGCAACGAAAGTGAAAAAATGTCTAAAATCCCAAATAAAGTTTAAAAATATCAGTTTTACGGTAGGTAGGAAAGAATCGATTGAAAGAATTAGATTCTTCAAGCATTCATCCTCATATTTGTGAAAGAATCAGTCTGTTAGCTCAATTATTTCATATTTTAATGAACGAAAGAAAAAAGGTCTACACTGAAATTTTTCGTTTTTCCCGTATAATCGCATGTAAAGCTATCGATTGCAATAAATCGAAGCCTAATCGACTTTTTTAACTTTTTCGATTTTTTCCCAACTCGACTCATGACTCCAACTCTATCCTGAAAATTTCACCCACCTAGCTCGTTTAGAAATGCCCAGGAATTTTGATGAGTCAGTCAGTCAGTCAGTCAGTCAGTCAGTCAGTCAGTCAGTCAGTCAGTCAGTCAGTCAGTCAGTCAGTCAGTCAGTCAGTCAGTCAGTCAGTCAGTCAGTCAGTCAGTCAGTCAGTCAGTCAGTCAGTCAGTCAGTCAGTCAGTCAGTCAGTCAGTCAGTCAGTCAGTCAGTCAGTCAGTCAGTCAGTCAGTCAGTCAGTCAGTCAGTCAGTCAGTCAGTCAGTCAGTCAGTCAGTCAGTCAGTCAGTCAGTCAGTCAGTCAGTCAGTCAGTCAGTCAGTCAGTCAGTCAGTCAGTCAGTCAGTCAGTCAGTCAGTCAGTCAGTCAGTCAGTCAGTCAGTCAGTCAGTCAGTCAGTCAGTCAGTCAGTCAGTCAGTCAGTCAGTCAGTCAGTCAGTCAGTCAGTCAGTCAGTCAGTCAGTCAGTCAGTCAGTCAGTCAGTCAGTCAGTCAGTCAGTCAGTCAGTCAGTCAGTCAGTCAGTCAGTCAGTCAGTCAGTCAGTCAGTCAGTCAGTCAGTCAGTCAGTCAGTCAGTCAGTCAGTCAGTCAGTCAGTCAGTCAGTCAGTCAGTCAGTCAGTCAGTCAGTCAGTCAGTCAGTCAGTCAGTCAGTCAGTCAGTCAGTCAGTCAGTCAGTCAGTCAGTCAGTCAGTCAGTCAGTCAGTCAGTCAGTCAGTCAGTCAGTCAGTCAGTCAGTCAGTCAGTCAGTCAGTTTTGTAGCTTTATATATATTAACGAGTAAATGGGTGCTTGCTGTTAGCAAGCAAGGGGGGTTTTTACATTATGATACTCTTTAAATAACGAAAAATGAATGCATCATCCTTACAAAACCAATGAAAGCTTTCAAGTTTGCGTGCTACATGCAGGAAAAGAATAATATTATGGAATTCTCGAAATGAATTTCACGGTCTATGAGGTATGGATACCTGACAGTTCTAGTACAAATCAGATTATATCTCATCCGGTAATTAAGGACATTTCAAAATACTATAGTCAGTGAAATGAAAGGATAGAGGAACCAAAGCAAGTTCAACATAACTTTATTTGATGGCCTTTCTACGTTAGATATTCCTTTCAGTACAGCATAGGTACTTAATAAGGTATAACATGAAAACTTTATAATAGAAATTCGATCCGAATAGACAACTTTAATATGCTAATTTTCATGTTAAATTTTTCTTTTTCAATCTTCTACATGAATTGCACATGCTTTAGAATGAAAACTAAAAGATCATTAAGATTGTTTGGTTAATGTTGGTCATCAAAACTACGGTAGCGGCCAGGAAGAAGTGGAAGAATTTATACCCAGTACTTAGCAGCGATGTATTAATAGCACCTGTCCATTAAATGATGCCTATATGGGTTCTTGCAATTTGCAAGCAGGGTGGGGGGGAGTGTTAGATGATGATACTCTTTAAATGAGGAAAAAAATGAAAGCTCTCAAATCTGCGTGCTACATGCAAGCAAAGAAAAATATAATTCTCGAAAATGCCTCTCGAGCCTCATGAGGTATGGATACCAGACAGTTCTAGTACAAACTTATATTGTATGTCATCCGGTCATTATCGACTTTTCAAAATACTATAGTCAGTATACCGAAACGAACGTGGAACCACTGAAAGATTATCCTAACCTCATTTGGTGGCATATAAGACGCTCTTCTACGTAAGAAATTTTAGTTCAGTACAGCATACTTAGAGCTCACATGAAGAATTTTACTATATAAGTTCGATCGGAATCGAGATTTTTAATATACTAATTTTCGTGATCTATTTTTTTCTCTTCCAATCTTTTACATGAACTGCTCAATTTTTTTATGAAAACGACATTATCATGAAGCTTGGTTGGTAGAAATTTGTCATCAAAGGTACGGTAGAGGCCAGGACAAATTTGAAGAAATTATACACAGTATTTAGCAGTGCGAAAAATGGCAAAGGGAAGAGTAAATTTCATTCACTTAGGATACCTAACTCATATATGTAAAGCTATCGATTGCAATATCTCGAAGCCGAATCGACTTTTTTAACTTTTCCGATTTTACCCCAAATCAAAACATAAATATAAACCTTCCCTGAAACTGGCCCGCCTAGCTTAGTTCCAAACCTGAATCGACACTCGGCTAGCCGACAATGGAATAAATCCATAGCAACGAAAGTGAAAAAATTTCTAAAATCCCAAATAAAAGTTTAAAAATATCAGTTTTACGGTAGGTAGGAAAGAATCGATTGAAAGAATAAGATTCTTCAAACATTTAGTCTCATATTTGTGAAAGAATCAGTCCTGTAACTTAATTATTTCATATTTTAATGAACGAAAGAAAAAAGGTCTACACTGAAATTTTTCGTTTTTCCCGTATAATCCCATGTAAAGCTTTCGATTGCAATAAATCGAAGCCTAATCGACATTTTTAACTTTTTCGATTTTTTCCCAACTCGACACATGACTCCAACTCTATCCTGAAAATTTCACCCACCTAGCTCGTTTAGAAATGCCCAGGAATTTTGATGAGTCAGTCAGTCAGTCAGTCAGTCAGTCAGTTTTGTAGCTTTATATATATTAACGAGTAAATGGGTGCTTGCTGTTAGCAAGCAAGGGGGGTTGTACATTATTTTACACTTTAAGTATCGAAATATGAATGCATCATCCATACAAATCCAATGAATGCTCTTAAGTCTGCGTGCTACATGCAGGCAAAGAAAAATATTATGGAATTCTCGAAATGAATTTCACGGGCCATGAGGTATGGATACCTGACAGTTCTAGTACAAATCATATTATATCTTATCCGGTAATTAACGAAATTTCAAAATAATATAGTCAGTAAAATGAAAGGAACGTGGAACCACTGCAAGTTCAACATAACTTTATTTGATGGCCTTTCTACGTTAGATATACCTTTCAGTACAGCATACTTAATAAGACCTAACATGAAAACTTTATAATATAACTTCGATCCGACTCGACAATTTTAATATGATAATTTTCATGTTCAATTTTTCTATTTCAATCTTCTACATGAATTGCACATGCTTTAGAATGAAAACTAAAATATCATGAAGATTGGTTGGTTAAAGTTGGTCATCAAACCTACGGTAGAGGTTAGGAAAAAGTTGAAGAAATTATACCCAGTACTTAGCAGCGATGTATTAATAGCACCTGTCCATTTAATGATGCCTATATGGGTGCTTGCAATTTGCAAGCAAGGGCGGGGGGAGTGCTAGACGATGATACTCTTTAAATAAGGAAAAAAAATGATAGCTCTCAAGTCTGCGGGCTACATGCAAGCAAAGAAAAATATAATTCTCGAAAATGAAATACGCGCCTCATGAGGTATGGATACCAGACAGTTCTAGTACAAACTTATATTGTATGTCATCCGGTTATTAGCGACTTTTCAAAATACTATAATCAGTACACCGAAACGAACGTGGAACCATTGATAGATTATCATAACCTCATTTTACGGCATATAAGACGTTCTTCTACGTTAGATATTTCATTTCAGTACATCATACTTAATAAGAGCTAACATGAAGAATTTTACTATATATATTCGATCGGAATCGAGATTTTTAATATACTAATTTTCATGTTCAATTTTTTTTCTCTTCCAATCTTCTACATGAACTGCTCAATTTTTTAATGAAAACTACAATATCATGAAGCTTGGTTGGTGGAAATTGGTCATCAAAGGTACGGTAGAGGCCAGGACAAATTTGAAGAAATTATACCCAGTATTTAGCAGTGCGAAAAATGGCAAAGGGAAGAGTAAATTTCATTCACTTAGGATACCTAACACATATATGTAAAGCTATCGATTGCAATATCTCGAAGCCGAATCGACTTTTTTAACTTTTCCAATTTTACCCAAAATCAACACGTAAATATAACCCTCCCCTGAAACTGGCCCGCCTAGCTTAGTTCCAAACCTGAATCGACACTCGGCTAGGCGACAATGGAATAAATCCATAGCAACGAAAGTGAAAAAAATTCTAAAATCCCAAATAAAAGTTTAAAAATATCAGTTTGACGGTAGGTAGGAAAGAATCGATTGCAAGAATTAGATTTTTCAAACATTCAGCCTCATATTTGTGAAAGAATCAGTCCTGTAACTTAATTATTTCATATTTTAATGAACGAAAGAAAAATAGTCTACACTGAAATTTTTCGTTTTTCCCGTATAATCCGATGTAAAGCTTTCGATTGCAATAAATCGAAGCCTAATCGACTTTTTTAACTTTTTCGATTTTTTCCCAACTCGACACATGACTCCAACTCTATCCTGAAAATTTCACCCACCTAGCTCGTTTAGAAATGCCCAGGAATTTTGATGAGTCAGTCAGTCAGTCAGTCAGTCAGTCAGTCAGTCAGTCAGTCAGTCAGTCAGTCAGTCAGTCAGTCAGTCAGTCAGTTTTGTAGCTTTATATATATTAATATATATATATATATATATATATATATATATATATATATATATATATATATATGTATTCGATATATATATATATATTTTGATTTCACTTACTTTGAGATACAAGAATTAAATAATGTATTATTAATGGTGCAACATATAGTTGTTTATGACAGAAATTGTAAGTGATCAAATGTAAATATCTACATAAATCTTTAACTTGACTCATTTTTTTTACGCCGTACATTTGAAACTCCATCAAAACGGAAAGTTTATTTTAATCCCAAAGAATTTACTGCGGTGAAAATATGATTAATTTTCAAAAATAGTTGAGAAAATACACAAACTGCATACTTGATTTTTTGACGAGATCTAAGAGTAGAAAATATGTCATTTGTTAAATAAGATCTCTCTGGAGTGCATACCAATTCCCATGTAAAATGCCTGGTGTTTTTTGGAAAATATCTTGGAAAGTAATATGGTAAGGGGTTGAATTTTTTATGTCAATGGAAGGTTGATATATTTTTCTTGAAAAGGAGACCAAATTCATTGATTTCTAGGGAAAATGATGTTTCGCTCAAACTACCCCAAATCATCGCGATACGATGAGATGAACGATGAATGCCATCTATCTTCGACGCCAATGTGCCGATGTATTCAGCGAATTTGATGAGCTGAGGAATTCACTGACGTCAATGAATCGATGAATTCATTGTCTTAGACGAAAATTATCTGTGTTGCGTCGTCCACCCACAGGTAACCATCCGTACCAATAGTGTTGAAATTTAAAATTTTCGATTTTCAGATTTTGAAATGGTCATTCTTCTTCCGTTTTGAACACTGCTGGAAATATGGTAACATTCACTTTAAGATTAGGAGTCGCATAAGTCAAAAGTATCTTAGCAAATGCACTACGGCACACTCCTTGTGGAAGTGATCGCACTGACGTCATGTCTCCACTGAGAATGGATTAAACATAAAGACCTCCGAAAAAGTCGAATACGTAGGAATTACAATAACTTCAGCCATATCGTGGAGAACACACAAAACCTATGCGGTACAGCTTCAAGGAATTTTGGATTAATCAAGCGTAAAATAGGAAGCTCCTCGGATGAGAAAGTAAAGTAAAGGTGCTACATTGCTCTGGTTAGACCGCACCTTGAATATGCTGCGAACATTTGGGACCCTAGTCTTAAACATTTAACCAAAACAATGAATAAAATACAAAGAAAAGCTGCAACCTACGTTAAAAACTGCTACGAGTGAACATATCAAATTTATCAGCTTTTAGAGGAATAAAGTTGGGATCTGCTACAGACTCGGAGGCTACACTGGAAGCTTAGTTTGCTGGAGATATTCAGAACAGGTGTGTTTCAGAGCGTCACTGAGGATATCATTTTGACGCCTTACTACAGCTCTGGGTCCAATATTAGCGATAAAATTAGAGAGATCATTGCCGAAAAGATAGGTTCAAGACATCCTTCGTTCTGCGAACATTAAATGATCATAGTATAATTGGAGCTTCGCTCATAACACACCTATTATACACTTCAGTTGCAGAGGCTTGATTACAGTAGGCTTTGCTTACCTCTAGAGCTAACTCTATCGCACTCCATTTTTACTAACTGCCATTAGCATGGACAATCCTATATTTTTGATTGAGAATTATGAAACGTTGCATGTTTCTCTTCCGATCTTAAAGAAAATTAACAGAATATCTCTTTATTTTATATATATAAGGATCGAATCTTGGGAACCGAACCATTTTGATACATTTTTTCACTAACCATCGATGATTAAAATCGTTCATCACGCATGCCTATCTTCTTAAATATTTCCGCAGTCAGAAAATCGCCAGCCGGCGTTCTTTAAAGTTTTCACGTGAAGAAATCTTACAGAAAATAATCTGAATAAGAAATTTGTAATAATTTTCAAGCTTTTTATTAAAATTCTAACGCAGATATTTTCTATGATAACGATTGGTAATCAATATAACTCTCATCCGACTATTGTAAAACAAAAGATAAAAGAATTAACTGTTCTTATTTCAAGTAGTGATGTCCTTGTGCATAAAACTGGTTGGGCTTGAATAAATTTGTGGGATGAGGAAAGTTTATCACTTGAATCTTCCTCGTATGTTTACATTTAAATTTTTTGTCGCCTATGCAAACATGTCAGCCTTTGAAAATGACTAATCCACAAATAATTTGGTTCTTTTCGTATCAGATTTTTTTTTCGTCATTCAATTTTGAGAGGGAAATTTTTCCACAAATTCTGCAGGATTCGTTAAAATATTCGGGGCATCGCCGTTCATCTGCGTGATATTCATGAAAATACTCCTATCATCATAATTGGTTGACTGCAGCTATCCATCCTTTGCGGTCTAATGCTAGATTGCTTGCTTTCTAGTAGCTCTTTTAAGGTCGTTTCTTCTATATTTGGTCTATGTTTTTATCCCTTGGTCTTCCTTTTAAGACTATTTCCTCTATTTTTCCATCAATTACGTTTTTCACGAACCCATAGTGCCTTAAGGTGTACCCAATCCATCTTGTTCTATTACTCGGTATTGTGTTTCACATTATTCTTTCCTCTTCTACTCTTCTGTATTCTTATTCATTTTCTGTTTATCCGTCCTGTTGATCTTTAGCATCCCCCTCAAATATCAGACTTCTAAAACTTTCAGTCTGCTTTTCCAATGGTCCATGCTTCCAATCTATAGTGCTACACTTCACAAGAATAATTTCACATACTGTTTCCTCGTTTATATTCCTGGTTATTCTTCTTTATTTGTTCTACGTAATGGCTCCTTGGTCTTCCTCAAAGTTCATTAACCTCTATTATGCCTTCAATTACATTCTTCACTAGCTTATAGTGCCTCAGGGTGTGTCCAATCCAGTAGGCTGTATTTTTTTGTACCCAATGCGTTCCTTATGCTTCTTTTCTCTTCAATTCTTATATAAACTTCATCGTGTCCTATATTTTCCGTCCATTTTATCTTCAGCGTCCTTCTCCAGCACCAGGTTTCAAGAGCTCCAGCCTTTTCCGGTGTGTCTTTTCCATAGTCCGTGCTTTTTATTTATAGAGTGCCACGCTCGAACAGAATGTCTTCTCATACTATTTCCTCGTTTACAGTCCTATCTTCCTATAACACAGCAGTTGTTTTTTGTCAAGGACACTTTCTTAATTGGTCAATTCTTCGTATGATGCCCGTTGTACTTCTTCCGCCCTCCGCCCCACGGTTGTACCTACAAAATAGGTAAAGGAATACACTTGCTCTGATTCTCTCTTCTACACACTAGGATTTTAGTCTTCTACTTAATAATCTTCGTGATCTATTTCTAAATGTAACACACTCTTTATCAGCGCTGGTTTTGAAGACTCCCCTCCCCTTAATGGATATACAATTTTGATATAGACCAAATATTCTTTGGGTAGTGAGTGTTACTGAGTAGAAAGGGCAGACGTGGGTGATTCCACAACACATTCGCACAACATGCCCCTAATTTTCCGCAAAAGAAATCATTTGCAATATTCCGCTCCCTTCAATTCTCGTAGCACTATCCCTTTCCAAACAATGAGGCCCATTGGAACCGGAAGCATGTTAAGGCTGGCGCAACAGAATAATGATCATTCGCAAATTGGTCTCTTGGGAAACCTGCTGCCACAACAGGTGGACTCGGCCCGGAGAATGCCCAAGGGCAGGGATTCGTGCATACTCCATCCGGATGGACAGCGAATTCGCGAATTTGCTATTGTCTGCATGCTCCATATTCCTTTCTATAAAATGCCTGGTCCTTAACCCCTCTGCGGGGCGCCTTAATTCATGAAAGCAAGTCTGTTTCGAACAAGTCACATCCCTCGAGGGTGTATTAGGAATGAGATATCGTAGAAATGGAAATATGCAGTGCGAGATTGGCAAAGAGTGTAGTATATCTGTTTCTTTTCGTCATGAATTTTTCCAGCATTAGCCGTTTCTTGCATCCTTGTCGCCGTTTAACTTTTTAAGAATTTATTTTTCATTCAATTGACCGCGAAGCTAAGTAATAATCACTCCTTCACCAATGCGCTAATGTTTACAAACCGCGGTCGACAACTTATGGTATGGTAGGATAAAATATTTTTAAAACTGTTATTCCTCGAAATGCCATCTGACACTTTTAAATGCATTCACAAATATAGATTTCCCATTTTTCCTCATTCATTGCTCGCATATTCCAGTACAAAGACAACGTACTTCCTTCTGTCGTATCTAGTATACTCTATTCTATCTATCTTTTCTTTTTCTCTTCCCATTGTATTATGCCAAAATCTCTAAATATTTTACTTCTTTTCGTTGTATCTATCTCTAGACTTCTCATTAGAGTTTCCAGTCTTTCACTTATTACCCTAAATTCCAAGTTATAGAGGACTATCCATTTTATGATGAAGAAGTTTATCCTATTTATCTCGGCATATGTCATCAAATAACTATATATAACCATATCCAAAATCAGTGAGTCAATAAAGCTTTTGAATTCATTTGCATGTATGGCATATATTTATCATTGAATATAACACATTTAAGCAAAAAATTCTTCGTTTTACAATTTACAACTTTTAATACAATAAACAGGACCTATCCATGCAGGCCGATGCCCGTAAAGGCCTGTACACACGGCGCCTTAGGTTGTGTGGTCTGTGGCGTATATTCTGGCGCCAGATCCGGTATGATTGGACGGCGACATTTATGGTAGATATATCTTTCGCTTCTGTGTACACACGGTGCCACGAGACGGTGTTGAAACAATTGAACGTAAGTATACGTTCGAAAATGAAATGAAATCACACATGACTCACTGAGAGTATATTTAAATAATTCATCAAAACCAGAAAATCATATCCAAATTCTACTACTCTGATCCTTTCTAAATATACTTCACCAATGTCATAAACCCAATACGGTAGCTAAAAGTTTTCTTAACAAAATCGCACACTTCTAGTTCTAGAGATCCGACACGACTGCTCACTGTTTATAGCTGCACTTTCACGACCAGTTTCGATGTTGGTTACTCCTTCAAGAGAACTCGCCAAATTATAAGTATATTTAAACAAATTACAAAGCATATTTAGACATATACTCACCCTCTGGCTGTAAATAATTTGTTCAGGTGGATGAAAATTGCTGGTATTTTGCTTTCTCTCGCGGCTGTTTACTTTTTCAAGTGGTGGTTGCTATGGATGTAGGTAGATGGCAGGGAAAATGGTACACGCTCTATCGCTGGCAACTTGCTTGCGATTGCCTTGTATGCACCTGATGTCTTGCGATATGGGCGTACACACGGCGACATCTGTCGCCGACAGTATCGTAAGCAATGCCCGGCAACAGAAATCTCTTCGTGTGTACAGGCCTTAATACACGTCAGCTGCATGCGAGCTTCGGGGCTGAGCCCGCGGAAACAGGCGTAAGACAAATGGAATTTTAAAATAAACTTGCCAGCGTGTTTATGCATTGCCATGGGATATTTTTTAAATAAAGAAAGTTTGGGTACCTATAAAATAGAAAAAAAAACGTTTCCATTGATTCTGATGTGGAGTATTTGAGATACTTACTTTAATTTTTTTAAATATTTACAATTATATAACTCGAATATAAAACGCGAAAAAGTCAATTGTAAGTTGCATCATTATCTTTGAGAAGACTAATGCCCGTATTCATAGACGTATCCCTAGGCGTTACCTTCGTTTCCCCTAGCCAGGTAACACCTTGTGGTCCCCTATGCTGAGCGATTCATAAAACTTACTTAGGTATTCCACAGCAAGGGAACCCCTGGGTAAGAGATTTGGCAACAATTCCGCTGAAACACACATATGAACGGTTCATCTAAGTGGTTCTCGTTGTTTTCGATGCTCATTTTTTACTGTACCCAAGCGCTTTTTAAACAATAATATACAGGGTGTCCCATAAATGTCACGCCACAGTGACACTGGAGCTAGGGCAGCCTAAGAGGAACCGAACCAGCCTAATATGACCTCAGTAAAAGTTGCACGGTTTTCGAGATATTTCCAAATTAAAGCTTTTTCAAAAATTTCACTTTTTTACATTTCTAGTCCCAGAATTCAATCGGATAATTTAGCGTTCTCATTAGGGCCGCTCTTTTAATCTTCCAACTGTGACTCATGTGCCGACTTCTACCTGGAACAGAGGCCCGAGAGGGAGGGGGGTCATAGGGTCCGAACAAACAAAAGAAACGCGAAAGCCGCTATGCCTGTCTAACTTTATCGGCTTTTAAAAAATGGGATGGATCGAGTACTTTGTTTGTTAATTTATGGTAGTAGCCCCATCAGAGAGCCAAATTGAGATCTATTCAAGCGAATTCTGGGACTAGAAATGTAAAAAAAGTGAAATTTTTGAAAAAGCTTTAATTTGGCAAATTTAATTTGGGGAGCTTAGAGTAAGTTTCATGCCTTATCCAGGAAATCGGCGGCTTGGGGGAGTGCTAGGGGACGGCAGTCACCTGGCTTACGACTATGAATACCATTTCTGAGTCAAGGGGCTCCCCTACACCTGGGAGACACGCAGGTAACGACTATGAATACGGCCCTCAGTATCTTTGAAGTGAGGTATATATCATTGCTCTCAGAAAATTGGCAACAGAGTTAATAGTAAAATACACGATTTAGGGCCCAAATAGTGATAATGTAGATAAATTTCAATGCGCATAAATAGCGCTAAGTGTGAGCAAAATTTTAGACTCTAAAGAAGAATCATTTGTTGCATTTAGGAAGAATGACCGATATGAACTTAAATGTGTGTCGTCATCAGTAGTTATCAATCCGACATTTTAGTGTGCTGCAGCTTTCTATTTTACTATCTTTTTCTCCAACCGCTTGTTTCCTAGGTAACTTTTCATTTTGACGTCCTTTTAATTTTCCTCATGTATTTCGTATAATTCTCCTCTCAACATAGTTTTAAAAAGGCTAACGTGATGGAAAATATGCCCAATGAGTTTTTTTCTTCTACTCTGCAGTTTTCACTGCACTGTTTTCTCTACTACTCTTCGTAGAGCTTAGTCATTGGTACTTTCACCCGACTATTGTATCTTCATCATATTTCGTTTGAAAGATACCCATGAGAATGTCGTTAAAAAAATACATATTCTCTTAAATTGAGCATGAGAACCTTGAAAAAATTTTCCTACAAACTTTTCAACCGCGGGCAATGGTTTTTCTGCCACTGAGCTTCGAAAAAATGAAAATGAACCCATCAGCGAGCGAATAGACATCTAATGCGTTAACATTGCCGACGCAGAAAGGTTTACGGCTCTTGGAATCGAATATTTTAATGAAATTTGGCTCTCTGGCCAGGAATATATAAACCGTAATGCACTAAATCTTGTTTTGTGATTAATGTTGGCCATTTGTTGAGGTCTGAATTTATTCCATATACTCTTTCCCGGAGAACGTAATATCACCCGAAATTCCTTCTTTTGTAGTCTAGTGGAATTAGTCGCTCGAAAGCACATTGAGTTTTTTAAAGACTCTTTAATTAGTGATTGTACGATACGTTAATACTACTCAGCATTGACCCCCTATAAGACAGTCGTTTACTCAATTGCAACTAATGGCACAGTTATCAGGAAAATGTATCTCTTACCTTAAATTGTATATACAAGATAATTGAAGCGTTAACTTGGTGGAATTTCGACATGATATAATAGTAAGAACTTCGTAATATTCCACACTGTTTTTTCACTACTAAAAAAGCCTAACCGGTTTCAATGTATACACATCATCATCAGAGGCAAAATACAGCGTACAGAGGTGGTGGTTTGATATATATACAGGGTACCACACGGGGAAGGAAGTAAGGAGGAGGTTGGGAGGGGGGCTTAAATTGTATTTGTTGCGCTTGATATACGCTGAATAAATTCGAACGCATGCATTGGGAATTTCTATTCAACGCGAAAATCTATGCTTCGTATTATGTTTTTGGTTCCTAACAAATCCTGAGGCGTCATGCCGAAAAAAATTAGAATTCTGCGCCGTAATTCCAAGTCATAATGCTTTAATTGAGACGAACATTTTAAAATTAAGCAATTCAACAATAGTAAAATCATTCTTTCTCCTCCAATTCTTTTATATATTTGCCAAAATGAGACCTTTGTTTTGCTGGAAAATTGTGCATATCCTTTAACCCACAAAACCGCTGAGAACAATTTAATAGTAAATCTTTAACTCGGCCTAGTGCCGATTTCGCGTTTCCTATTGCGTCCTTATACATTCTGATGTAAAGAATACTACGACGCTAAGGAGTCATCCTCTGGTATGTTGATAAGTGCCTCGAATTCATCGATTACAACGCCTTTGCCTCGGAACTAGTGGTATGATTGAAAATAAATTGTGGAAAAATACAAAGTGTCCTTTGCATCATGATTAATGTCATGAAGTCACGCCTGAATTCAATGAACTTATACCTCCTATTTGTTTCTACGTATTCATTTGCATCTCTTTGTCCGCATATTTTACGAGATATTTTTTTAGTGATCGGTCCCTCAATTCTCGTTTATTTGGAGCTGATTTTGTGCGAAGGAAGCTGGGAAACTCGAAGGAAGCTCGAAGAACGGCAGTAGACATGTTTCTCCCCCCTCCGAACCACCTTTCCTTTGTTGTCGGCTGATTCGAAACGAGAAATCGCGGAGACAAATTGGTTACCGAATTCATTTCCTGCCATTCATTCCTGGCCACGAGGACTGAGCGCAAATTCTCCTCCGTCCATTTCAAATTCAACCCCTGATATCGAAGTCCATTTTCCTCTCACCGCAGCAGGGGCGCAGGTGGTTTTGTGGCTCGGCCCCAAATCAACCATTTTACTCTCCATTCGCTCCAATTTACCCTCACAAAAGAATTTTTTTTATTATTATTAAATGAAACATCCGGTATATGATGCGCATAGGAGGTGAAGGAAATGATATTTGGTCATGCCTATTTGTAGCCGACACGTCCAGACTAATCATCGAGGGACTGCACTGACGTTAATGACCGCTTCATTTGAAAGAATGGGAAAGCGCAAGTGAGGCCGTGCCATTGTTTCCTACCCCTGACAGGAGTTGATTCACTTTGTACATGTCATTAATCAGGCTTGTCAAGGTTCTTCACTGTATATCTCGGTTCCGTGAAATTTATTCGCTCAATGTTGCTATCAAAATCCTCAACACCCGTTATGCATTGTGTCACTAGTTGCATGCTGTGTTGATGGGGTGACTAACAGATCTCTTGCAATAAGAATGCCTTACACGATCGGTATATCTTTTTATCACACCAATACCAAAGGTAAATATATTCATAGAGTTAACCATAGCAATATGCCGGAGATTTATCAAACTCAATACTAGCCAGTGACAACCTATACCTGACCTGTGAAAGAACCGTTTACTCCTTTGAAAAATGAACATCTATGAATGTTGAATTGATAGCTCAATGGTGCATCCAATTATC
Source organism: Ceriagrion tenellum (assembly GCA_963169105.1). Lineage (NCBI taxonomy): Eukaryota > Metazoa > Arthropoda > Insecta > Odonata > Coenagrionidae > Ceriagrion > Ceriagrion tenellum. The sequence continues at coordinate 94,910,889 of OY720643.1, forward strand.
TTTCTGCGGTAATCTCTCTCTCTTATTATTATTAATGTTAATATTTTTTATCTTCGGATTAAACTGCTTAACACTAGAAGTAGCCTTCCGGACTACCATCGCTGCCTGAAGGGGCCATTTTAACCCCTACCTTCTTCCGGGTTTAACATCACCTCGGAGCGCATTATTTAACACGTTTCTTTTTTATTTTCATGGTTTCTAGTTACCCTTTTTATATGGCTAGCGTTGGTTCAACTGGACCTCATGATGACTGTTGGTTATCGGGAAAGTATTAGATAGGTGACCAGCATTTTTTTCAATTTATTCTGTCAGGTACTCTTCATTTTTTGTCATTTGTTGCTAGTTATATAGGTAAATATGAGAAATTATCAACAATAAGCAATATTTTCGTATATTTATACAATTTTTATCATAATCTCAAAGGAACACCTAAAAACACAAGTAAGGATAAAGTTCTGCAGTTAACATTGCAGCAGGAGGAAGAATATATATTGTACAATATACCTAAAACTATCCTGTCAATGTCAATAACATTATTTCTAGCATTTTTTGCTACGGGAAATCATGTTCGAGTTGGCTCTCTATCTTTTGAAAAGTTTAGGTGGTTGAAGCGATTTTCGTTTATGAACGCATATGCGTTAAAATTTTCGTACTTACTACTGCTTATTAGTAATATGTAAAGATAATAGCAAAAAATGTACATGATACCGTTTTGGTTTCATTGCAATTCAACGCCTGTTATTTTTACACGTAGCACTTGTGGAAATTGATATATGTTGAATAAATTCGAATGCATATATTGGGAATTTCTACTCAACGCAAAAATCTATGCTTCGCATTATTGTTTTGGTTCCTAACAAATACTAAGGTGTCTTGCCGAAAAAAATTGGAATTCTGCACCGTGATTCCAATTCATAATGCTTTAATTGAGACGAAATTTTATAAATGTAGTTCTTGTGTCATTGATATTACAAAACTTAAGGCTACTTCCCACTCATAGATAGATGTACTTACGTGAAGTTTGGTCCAAAAGTTTTTTTCGACTTACCTACTTGAAACGTTATTAAAATGTGCCCTCAATGACTCATGATTCGTGCTCCAAATACCTTAGGAGGTGGATTATTACGAGTTTTAATTACAGAAATACGATCTATAAGCAATGCGTGAGGGTATGGAAAGAGAGTGTTTTGCAAATATAGAGCATTACGGAGGATATTATTTAAAGGGAGCAATTTTTATGGGCCTTATCTATATTTTACCTACATCTATATTTTCTGTGTTTGCTTTTTCTGAAAGGAAATGGCGCGATGAGTGTGTTTGTACATTACTTTCAACCACAGCGGAGTGGAGCATGCAAAATCAGCTGATTAAAATTTTGCCATTTCTCCAGCTTTAAAAATAGTAGCTTGACAAGGTATTTTATGTCTCGGTTTATTTTCTTAGGATCAAACTTTATCTTTCAAAAACTAAGTGAAAGACTCGGGGATTTATAATTATATGATATGATAAAAAGGGCAGATACATTTACAAAGACATACTTCATTACACGCAAATTCAAGTGCCGATAAATCAGCGCCACCGTTAGTTTCTTCATCAGGGTTAATTAGTTTACGAGGGTTGACACCAACTTGTGTACACTTACAGTCTGTATTGTTAAGGCATTTAATCAAGCGCAAATTGCACTTTTTATCTTGGTAGTGATTGATAAACTTTGCATTGAACTAATTTTTCAGGATAAGAAACCAGACGGGTCTTCACATTTTACATAATAAATAGAGTTGAACATTACTATGGCCCTACACTTCAATTACATGTCGATAATCCTGGTAATTCTACTGGTAAACTTTTTCCAAAAATCATATCAAACTGGCTGAAAGACGATGTATGCATACATTGCGAACTGAAATAAGAAAACGAACTGTGGCCTTCTTTGTGGATGGGTGATCATCTAACGGCCCAATACTACAAGTGATAATCCTCCCCTTTCCAACAGCTACTAACGAAACCTCTTTCTCTTCAAACATGCGCGTACGCACATTAGAATTCTGCGCCATAATTCCAAGTAATAATGATTTATTTGAGACGAAAATTTTAAAATATAGTTTATGTGTCATTGATATTACAAATTTTACGGCTACTTCTAATTTATAGATACATCTACTTACGTGAAGTTTGGCCCAAAAATTTTTTTCGACTTGCTTTAAAAGTTATTATAATGTGCCGTCAATGACTCAAAATACCTTAAAATATATCATACGGTTTTCTTCCACTCCTACCGTGCCTTATCTATGTCAATTCTTAAGTTTTTTTTCTAGGCATCCCTATCTACTTCTTAGCTCGATCTGTTTCAATTCCATAATTCGTTTTGACCATCCTGTTCTGTCATTCTCTTTGCATTCTCAATCGAGTACAGTCAATTTTTCTCGATCGGTTCTTTTATGCTGGTGTCCATGATAGTATTTATGGAAAATTTTTCATACTCAATACTTCTACATTAGATCTTTTGCTCCTTCCCTCAGGAATTGCATTCCGGTTGACATGAATTAATTTTGTTTCTACATTTTCATTTCTCATACTTGAATTCAGACTGTTGTTTAACTTTGGAGTTCATTTTCATAAACTCTTTTAGTCACAGTAGTAAGGACTTTCTTCCATGAATTCAAATATAGCGATCTGAAAGTCTCATTTCCTTCGTTAATGCTTGCTTTCATTTAACGTAACTACTTTTTTGGTTTCGTTAGCATAACTTATATCTAGGATTAACCTGTAGTTACTCTTTTTATTTCTGTTACTTTCGTAATGGTTTTGTTTTAGCTTATCTCAAGATATTTTTAATAGCTTTTCTTATGACTATGTATTCTGGCTTTTCTAAATTTGAAAATAAAAAAATGGACTGCCTCATGTTTTACTGTGAGTCATCTATGATGAGCATTATAAGACCTTCAGTTTCAAATTCCTCTTTACGTTTTCTGACCTCAAAAATTAGGCCGTCTTGGTCATGTCAGACTACTACATCATCATACGTGAAATGTCGGCTTTCATCTCCAACTTAAAGTTCCAGTTCTACTAGCCTTAGCAGCCTAGCCCGTTTTCCACCGACTGTTTGAGGCTCTGTATTGCGTGATTTATCGATTCGAGGCAATAGGAATAAAGCTTTACATTGCTTAACACGATGTTTTAAGCAAAAAAACATTTATTGCTTCATATTTTCCTGAGAGTCATCTGTGATGGGAATGATGGATCATTGGTGGACACTACGTTGCTCTAGAGATGCAGTGACTCCATAAGTCCCTGTGCAAAACAGAAGCGTGAGTAGAATCCGGATGTATTAATTAACAACGTGCCTGGTAAAGACCATAAACTAAGTGTTTTAATTCATTTATCATCTATAACTTCATTCGATTGAGCGAAGTAATGCTAGGAATAACGGAAGGAAAGCCAGGTTTAGCTAAAAAAGCGAGGAAAATAAAGATCTTGAGTAATTGCTCTGATGGATTGAGGGATTTTTTCGCTATAGTGCCACCCCATGTGCTCCGATTGGTCACACTGAGTGGTCGCATCTGGTGGTTGAAGATGTGGAATTAATTCGTGATCTCGTAAGAGAAAAAATGCATGTTTTATCCTTGCCAATAACTCTTTTGAATATTGGAAAGAGAATTTACAGAGGTAGAAACTGTCAAAGGAATAGGAAGAATTATTCCTAAAGCCTTGTACTCACGGCTACATTTCTCATGCCACGGCCGGAACGGGAACCGGTTAGCGGTAACGTTCTACATCCGAACAACCAAATCGCATGCCATCAGCTGGCTTTTAATGGAATCGCTTGTGTTTGTATTGTCTGGAAAAGAATTTAACACGTTCCATTTTTCGAGCGATTTGGCCGCAAAGTTTGGACAGTTTCCTCATATTTTTGCTGAATAGAGAAACAAAATTGTTCGTAGAGGAAGTTAATACATTGAAAATCCTGAAATGTGTTCCCGAAAATCAGCGAGTATTAGAGATAATTATTATATACTGCAATTTATGTGTTTTTATTTATTTCTTGTGAAATGTAATCTATAGAAATATGATGAAAATGTCTATATTACGTGATGGCAATGGTGATTTTCTCCTGTCAAATATATAATTCATAAGTTAAATTTCATGTCTTTTACAATCTGAACGTCATCCACTTTACTTGCAAAACAAGAACCGCCTTTATTTGCGTCATTGCCTTAGCAAGTTGGTCTTGCTTGTTGGTACTTGCGTCGAGTAACTCTGGTTTATCCTTCTGGCATCAGTATTCTTAGGTATTATGTTTATTTTACATCTCCAGCCTGCTATCTCCTTGCTTGAAACTATCCCCCGGATAGCAGTGGAGTAGGTAGTCTAGTGTTGGGTGGAGAGACGGGAGGAGAGGGAGGAAAGTTCACGGGATAATACTATTAGAGTCACTCTCAACCCCTGAGTGCAGTCGCAAATTAGGATTTCAGAAGTAGTGAAACATGGGGATATTTAAGCGGAAGACCTTTATGGCAAATGAAATCATTGGCTTCAAACTAGCTTCACGCAGTTAAGTAAGGTTGTCTCCGAGTTTGATTACCAGGACTCCTAAGGTCAAAAAGTGTCATTGCCAACATCAAAATACATTAAACCGCGTCAATTTTCTTAACTTTCCTGATTTAAATTCGGGTTAACTTCCTCATAAACATATTTTTACATAACTTCCTTGGCTATTCTGTAGACTGTGTCCAGAATATCGTATTATTTTAAACGGTATTTATAGAATTCCTTTGCATCTCCTCTAATTACCAAACAAAGTTTATGGGAGTGATTTGTTAAATGCTGGTAATATTGTGTGAAAAATTTAGTACAAAATCTTCTTATTTCTTTTCTCCTCTCTTGAGTGGGCAGCTTAACTAGCTTTTATAATTTATTTCGTAGTTTTAAAGCAGGATCATATCCTTTTATACCGCTCACCGCAGGTAGATACCATGTAGTCATTCAGCGTTAATGATGAAGGCAGTAGAGGATAGTGTAATTTAAAGTAAAAGGTAACGCCTGGGAGTGAAATTGTCTCCGCATTTGACCTTAAGGGTTTTCTTTGTCTCAAATCTTCATCGCCTAACATTTTGACGCCGATATTCTAGCTCTATGTAGCTCTCAATTCCATTGCTAAAAAAGGCTACTCCAACGATATGTGAACATCAAAGTGTTGTATACAGTTGTTACAATAAATTGAGCAGTGTTACCGTATTGTTAACAATTACTGGACCTTGCGGCATATCTCTTAGAACCGACAGGGGCCATTTTGACCCCTATTTTAAGATTAGTTTTCTTTAGGTTAACTTAAGGAAAAAAGATAAGGTTTCTTAAGGTAAGATTAGTTTTCTTAAGGTAATTTGAGGTTTTTCATCGAGAAAGCATGGTAGTTGCTTTGAAAATGTGTCTCACCTATAATTATACAGTTATTCTTGGAATCAATGTGGTTTACAGTAACGCACAAGGATTGGCCCTTTCCGCGTCCCACTAAGGAAAAAATTTAAACACAATTTTTTCATATTTTTGCGTATACCAATGGCTGTATAAATATGCATACAGATAGCTAGCTCAAGACCCATGAGCTTAGCTCGTGGTAGCAAATTGTGTTTTTAACGAGAGATAAAAATGTTCGATAATGTGCATTAAACACTTCTCCTCCTCATATAACATGTCAGGAAATATACAAGAGCTGGGTCGAATAACACGGAAGTAATGGTTGTCAAACATGAAAAGGGCTCAAAGGTACCCCTCCAGTACATATAGTGTGAAGCGATCGCATTCGACTAACTGATCGAAGGGAGAAACATTTGCTGAATATTTTGCGCAGGTTCGGAGCTGACGATATTTCACCTGAACTGTTTGTTTTTCTGAGGTATACCGTATAATAGGTATGCATGAGGGTCAGCCTTAGTAAGTCTACAAACAGAGAGTGATATGGACTTTAAAATGGACTAAAGGTTGGCTGAATTTTTACTGCAAAAATGGTTGAAGAGGAATGAACCAAGCATGTATTTCCCTCAGGATGAAATTTTAAGCTAAGACAAGTGGTGAAGGTGGTGGGAGATGTTCTCCTCCTTGTAGAGGTCATGGAAAAATCTTGGCCAGGATCTGGCAAAGTAATAGCGATGATTAATTTTAATCCCTTGTCGCGTGGCTTTTTCGCGAATTTATAGAACAGCTGGGATGGGGAACAATTTAAGACCGCAGATTTACAATTAAATCGTGAAGATAAAATTAAGGAAATAGGCTGCAATACAGACAGGTTTAAAATGCCGTTTTTCCACAATCGATAAGAGATCATGATGACTTTGAAGTGGGGTAGTAAACAGGTAGTGAAGTTGATTCAGAACTAACATCACGTTGCGTGTGATTCCAGCATGACTTCTCTATCTCGCTTACTTAGTTGCTATGAACGTCAATTCAATGGTCTCTGTAGCATCAGTAGCGCTCCTATGGTATGGTGTAGAGCTGTGTCGTTCATGAGTGAATCGTTCTTTATGGACGATTCATTGGTATGAACCAAATTAATTGAATCACGTTCTTTAATCTAGTGGTTCGTAAAGAATCGCAAGAACCAAAGGAATTGAAAAGAATCAAGAATTGCTTGAATCTCTTGAATCGGACTGTGGACGAGAAATTACGACAGATCTAATAGTTGACATTTTGTAATATCTTCAGTGGAAAATTTAAAATTCCTGTGCATGCAACTACGATATTATTTATTAAATTTCATCTTTATAGATTGCACGTAGGGAATGTGGAACGTTCAATGTGGAAATTCATACTTTCACATTTTTGGATGCTTCAAGGACAAAGTAAAATTTCCATACATCGCAACCATTACTTTGTCCCCGACATATCCGAGTAATCACATCTTCGGTGGATGTCGTTTTCATTCCTTGTATTCAGTCGTTTCAATGGCTAGTGTTTCACGAAGTCATTTGGTTCTTTGAAGTCATTTGGTTCATTATTAACCATTTGATAGAACGACTCATTCGCATGAACCAAATCGCATGAATCGAATCATCGAAATGAATCGAAAATCCCAGCTCTAGTATGGTGCATATTGTTGAAAGTCACATACATATACAGCATAGGGCATGTAGGTGAAGACTCACTCCCTACCAAACATCCCTGAGGAGGTATGTAGGGTAGTATGTAGTCTAAGTGGCTTGGCTCCCATGCATCTCTATATCTTTGCATTCCTTCCCTCAAGTTTCTTCCCTTCGTTATGAATCTGTATATTCTACCAATCAAATTTATATTTTTAAATTGACTGATTTTTCATTCCAAACTCGCTATTTAGGTTTGATTTTCACACTTTAATAATATATATTTTTTACTACTCTGGATAAAGTAGTAATGAAAGTGAATTATATTCACATAATTTCAAGGAGGTGATTTAAACAAGGCAAAATTAACCATAGCATTAAAAATTGACTCTAATTTCGTGAATTAATTTTTGCGCAACACTATGAAATTTTTCTAAAGACATGACAGAAAAATTAAATAGTTTGGTGACAATGGCTCCATCTATATTTAACGGGTATGACTTTTGAAAAGGGGATGAATAAATACCATAGTTAACTCAAAATTACTCTCCTCCCATGTATGACACGATTAAACAAATAAGGATAGTGTTCCGTTTCATGGGAGTCGCTATTCAATTACCAGTTTGATGGATCGCACGGATTAGCATTGCACGCAGCGTTTACTTTGGCAATCACCTATATCCAACCAGACTTCGATCGCTGATATCGAAGGAGACTGAGGCAAACAGTTTAAGTTGAGATTTAGTTCAGGTGCTAAATTCTCCAGTGACTCACTGTAGTTCTTTCATTATTGATAATTGAGAGTATTCCTTCTAATGAGTGCTAAAGAAGCGCGTTACGAGTTGAAACACTTTATTGGCTGACGTGTCTTTGGAGTTTATGACGTGCGCGGTCGATAATGGAGGCAACTTAATACGCAATTTCCGCCTAAGGATTATCGATCTTTGACCACCAATCCTGGGATAGGTTGGCACCAGCTTGGTTAGTGGAGATTTTTTCTTTTTACATTGTTCATGACTTGCACTTCTCATTTCAGTTGTAATCTTCCCGTGAATATATTTATATGCCCCTCTTGTATTGTCTAAAGAAGTCCTCGATGTTTCAATAAATGCCCAATATGTTAGACTCCTTGCTTGCTGTAGAGATAGATTTCCGGAAGATTATTTTGCTCTTTATTTCATTTTTAGAGGCACCCACTTAATAGCAAATCCTATCGATTAATTTGATTGTTAGCATACGTTTGTACCACCATATCTGAAGCATTATCGAGCTATCTAAAGAGAAATCGTCATATTTCATAATATTTTATTCCTCATCAGATTATTTAAGTATAAATGAAGTTTATCGGTTTAATATACGTCTTATTTCAAGAGAACCAACTTTTTTCTGGATACAGTCATAAGGAAGTTCACCTTTTAAACTTATGGGTGGACTTAGTGAGTGGGTATTTCCAATCATTTTTTGAAAGTTATTCTTTTTCGATTGTTCCTGTTGATGTATCGATTTTTATGCTGCCCTTGATCTTTAAATGCCACGTTATGAAATAGTGGTCCAAATTTTTGCCTTATGCTGTATATTTCTTTCTATATATTAAATAGTATAGCGCCTGTGCTATTCATCATGATCTTGTCTTGTGCTTACTTTTCAAATTATTATTCGAAGGTTATTCATAGTAGTTGTTTCAATCAAACTATGAGTGTTTTATGTTGCCAGTCCAGCTTCAATGCCATTAGTTGTGAAATATTTGTCTCAAGGGACTAGATTGGGAGCCCATAGAGACTTAGATGCTGCACGCTAGACTTAGTTTCCTTGAGAAATTCATACCAGGTGTGATTAGAGCGAATACAGTTTATATAGAGCGACGCAGAATGTATCATTTTGACGCCACACTGCATCTCTAGGTCCAACAGAAGTGATAAAAAAGGCAGATACATTAACAAAGAGATAGGTACGAATATTCGCTCTTAGATTAGATTAGATTTTGGGGAGGCGACCGACAGCTAAGGTCATTTGCGCCATAGGGGATAGGTAAGGGAGGAAGGGTGGATAGAAACCCGGCGTCGGCACTAGCCTGCTCTTAACGAAAGGCGCCAAGGGAACCACGGTTTAACGCCTCATCCGACAAACGGAGTACTGTAATTGAAGTGCTCTACACAAGACACTCTTACAGGGATTGGGTTTCCACTGAAAAATAGCCTCCTCTGCAGGGATTTGAACCCTGGCCGTCCGTATGGCTAGCCAATATTCGTTCTTTCCACGCTGTTTTCTATTTGTATTTCAAAATAAGACCTGATATTCACGTGTTTTTGGAATACTTAATTGATAATATCTCTCTACACGGTCTCCAGCCATGTTTATTTGTATGCTTTTGGTGCTTAGTTGATGTCTTGTACGCCTAGTTTTTGGTTTGTATTCCTATTTCTTTGTCGATCCGTTTGTGCATGGCTTGTATTTCTTGTAAGAATTTCCTCTCATATGCTTTTCAAGTTTATTCGTTTGCTTTTATCTGGAACGTTTGCGGTGGCTATACCAGTCCAGCTGGCTGGTGAAATGATTGACTATTCTCCCTATAGGCTGAGGATAGCCGCGACCACTCCTCTCAAATCAGTAGCGATGACCACCCGTGGGGAAATCGCCTCATTCTCAGCTATGCCGTCACGACCGCATTGAATGCTGGGACAGAATTCCTCCCCCACTCCCTGCGGACCCGGGTACTCTTCCCCACCCGGTATCCACCTCTCTTCAGATTCCACGTCCGTGATGGCATTGTGCCATCGACGGTCGTCGGGGATCCCAGACGCACCATTGGCGGGACGCGTCGCGGGTGGGCCCGGCCACTGGCACGCGGTGCGTCCGGGCTCTAGAAAGGTACGCCGCCGGGTAATGAAATTAGTGACCGCGGATAGGAGAGGTTACACAATGCTCTACTGTAGAATCGAGCGGTCAGTGGGTAAGCTGTCCAGGATTGTCTCCGTGCCTAAGGTCGTTCCTCAGGGTTAAAGCGACGGCCGACCTCGAATCCATAGACACGTGCCCTTGGAGCGATTGGTATCAGGGATTCCTGAATAAATTTGGAGAGAACGCTGGCATACCAGGAACAGCATACCACTAAAATATCTTATCTACCATGGTATGTTTTTCTCGGATTCTGGCATAGGTCAATGAAAAATACTAGATTGTGTGCTGTCCACTTTTTTAGCTCTCAACTAGACTACTCGTGTTTTGGCACTTTATTTGACCATCTTTAGGTACGGTGTCACTGTACCTGAAGTAGGTACTCGATGTGGTACTGTCCACGATTTTAAATCTCAACTTTATTACACGTCTTTTGGAACTTTACTTGGTACAATGTCAGTGTACCTGAAGCTGACCAAGTAAAGTTCCGAAAGACGTGAAATAAAGGTGAGAATTAAAAACGTGGACAGTAAAACATCGAGTATTTTTAATTTTTTTAATTTGCAGCTCCACAGCATCTCGCCCAAAACTGTTGACTAACATTTGGATGTTCTCGAATTATCTGATTCGCATTAAAGCACTTAGGTGCAAAAATATGCACAAGAAGATGGTGAAAATTAATAAATGATAAAATAATAGTATATATTTTAATAATTATTGAAATTATCTTCCTTGTATTGGAGACATTCACCTTGCATTGAGGATTAACCTTTATATCTTTTATTCCCGCGCCTGCGCCTCGTTTTCCTCCCTGTCCCCTCTCTGCGGTCACCTATCCCTTCAGCTTTCCCACCCACTGCCCCCTCTTTTCCCCACCTACCTTCATTCCCCCTTCTTTTCCGGGACTATATATTATGAACACTTAACTTTATTTGTCTCCTGATGATGATGTAAAATCATCGGAAGTTAGGTCTCAGAAAAAATTATTCATGTGGATGATTGAAAAGTTTTATTTTTGCATTATGATTTTTACCCGTATTTATATGAAATTGAAAAATGTACAAGAGAGCAGTCTAAGCCTAAATTTACTCTTAACTACAAATGTAATGTATACATATATATATATATATATATATATATATATATATATATATATATATATATATATATAAGAAAATAGTACTTCTGAGGGCAGACCCCTCCTTAAGACTGCTTTGTGGTGTAACTAACCCACTGACTAACGTAACTCTGGTAAGTAGGTAAATGACTGCTAGGATTTTCGAATCTCTGCAATAACATTAGCCCCTTGGTTTCAAATGCGAGAGCAGCGGACGTATAAAACCTACTCCTCTGGCCTAATGAAATTTGAAGCAATACCCTTGACAGATCGCCCGATAAACGTAACTGGTCGCCACCGGAGTTTTTGGAAGTGGCCCATTTATTTGATTGAATTAATTTTTCCAGAGGTTTCGTCCCTGCTGAGGTATTAATTTTCCCCTAAACCACAGCAGTGTGAATAATTGGTAATAATTCTATTTTCCGCTGAGTGACTGTTTTACTTTACGGGTGAACACCTGCGCACTATTTTGCCTAATACTTTACGCGGCTTTGGGAGACCTGTTTTTCTTGCGTGCGAATCACTTTATTTCTACTGTTTCCCCGCAAAATTCACTCATACATGTTCTCAAGGAAGAGGCCCACTCCTTTAGAGATTATATTTTCGTGTTTTATTCTTCCTTGTCGCTGTGCCATAAAATTTTACGCTCCCTGCATCGTGTTTTCAAATGAAGAGATATGTCACTTACATTCAAAATTATGCCTTCTCCTCAGCAGAAACATTTCTCTGTCCCTGCCTGCCTGCATGCATTTCGTTTTTATTCCCGACCCACCTGAAAACTGTCCGCTTTTACTGTAGCTGGTCACTGGTGTGGCATTACGTCTCGTCGCCCACGAAAAATGCCAATCGCCGACCCGGACGCGACCAGGAATCCCGGTGATCGCGGGCGATCTTGCCCACGCATTTGCGTCCACCGGGTCGCGGTCGTTTCATCCGACAGCGGTGTCGCTTTCCACTGCGAATGTATGTACTTACATCGCCGCTCTGAAATATCTCAGATCCGCTCCTTCGGTGGGAGGGTTAGAGGTTTTAAAAAGTACTGGAAAGGAAGCTCACTCAGGAAATATCACCGAGAGAAATCTTTTCTTATAGCTCCTCATCTGGCGCGGTGATTTTGTGACTGTATATGCGTGGACGGACCTATGTCTCTCTCCTCACTGGATGTGTCATTTTTTCATGGCACGAAACTTTGTGAGAATTGCGAAAACTACAAATATTTCTTGTGATGTTTGCCATTCTCTTTCGAGTCATCCCTTTCAGTTTCAAAATGACATTTTTTTCAATTCAGGGTTAAATTTTCCCTCAAAGTGAATAAAATCCTACATTTTGTACAAATATTTGCCCATGCAGCAAATTAATATAGAATTTTTACACATTTTTTCTGCAACACTCTATTATTCTAAGAACTAGGAGTTAAGTACCTTTCAAACTTGGTGCAATATCGATGAACTCTAGATATAGTTGGATTCTTTTTTTGCAAAATTTGATATTCAGGTGTGACTCCAGATCATTTACATTAACTATAATGAGATTTGTCGTAAAGTTGGAACTTATTTGTCTAATTTTCTTTGTAATAAGCGGAAGTGCTTGAAGAATATGATGTATATTTGGACTGTCACAATGTGAAATTTTGAGTTTACATAGCACTACATTTTTTTAACGTGAGACCAACAATATTTTGAGATTCTCAGCCTTAATTTTCTTCTCTTGCAAATAATCATCCCGAATCTATTTTTATTCATTAATCTTCCATACTTCTTGAAGAATAATTCGTTTTATCGACTTCAATTTTTTATTTTCTTCTCAACAGTCTCCAATTTTAGTACTAAATGAATTATTTTTTTTATTATCCTAATTCTTGTTCCTTCTCTTTGTGCGGTGCAAAGCTGGAGATTTGCTGCGTACCTTTCCGTTTAGTTTCGATTAGATTTTGAAATAAAACTTTTTGGGGACAAATTTTAGTCTTTTAGGACACTCATTGGTGTAATTGTACCGAACATCTTTATGTGCATATTTTCTTTTCAACTCTTCATAAGTGGAGCATTTGCCTGGGCAACTACATGTGTTACGATAATATTACGGAGAAACCTAAATTATAAGCAGAAAACGCCTACATTTAGGGCACAACTGCGAGAAAAATTTTGCACAATTTGAAACTATATTTTGTTTGTTCCATTTTTGTTGATTGCAATATTAAATGAACAGTTTGGAGATGTTGGTCCAGAATCAATGTAATCAGGAAAATGTACCAGGGAATTTTGGCTAGGGAAAAGAGTTCCAGGTTTTATTCTGGGAAAAATGCTGATGGTAACTCGATACTCTCGATAATACAAGTTAATGGATTTAAAGAAAGTATGACTGAGAATCCATAGTCTCCTCTTTTAATCGTAACAAGGCTTGTTCTAAATTATTTGCCTCCCTCTTCAAAAGCGGAGTTCATCTATGGTTTGAAGGACTGTGGCATTGGTTGAGTTGGTATTTGGCATTGCCTCAACTTAGTTAATCTCAGTGTAGGCTTGAAAAAATGGTGTTAAGTTTAAGGTACAACTCTATAACTGGTTATTCTATGATACACCTGTAACTGAAGTGAAAATAATTATCTTCAAACATTCTGGGCTAATCACCTTGTCTCAGCATGCTAAACTAATTTTGAGGATACAGGGACTAGCCACGGCATGTCTATATTAGTAGTTGTAGTTTTATTAACGCAGGTTTAACTATTTTAAGAAAACTGCTTCTCTGCAGTTTACGAAAATTACTAAACGTATTTTTGGAATGCAACTTGTTCTCAAAACTTTTGACATAGATTTTCAGTCCAGTTTATTCAATCCAATTGTTAGATTTAAATCAGTGTACATGGAAGAAAAGAAATCTTCTCCAGCATAAGAGAGCCGTTCTATAGATTGCAATTTGGAAACTGAGCTAACAGCAGCATCTGAATTAGAATTTTTTAAAAATACATCAATATACTCGGACTAACGCAGGTTTAACTATTTTAAGAAAACTGCTTCTCTGCAGTTTACGAAAATTACTAAACGTATTTTTGGAATGCAACTTGTTCTCAAAACTTTTGACATAGATTTTCAGTCCAGTTTATTCAATCCAAGTGTTAAATTTAAATCAATGTACATGGAAGAAAAGAAATCTTCTCCAGAATAAGAGAGCCGTTCTATAGATTGATATTTGGAATCTGAGCTAACAGCAGCATCTGAATTAGAATTTTTCAAAAATACATCAATATACTCGGATAAGTTTAAAATAAAAGAATTATCTATGGTGACAACCCCATAGTTTATTGAAGAACGAGCATTTTTTCTCTTGCAATAACAAATATCCGGAATATAGTTATAATTAATTATTACTAATGTAGAAACAAAAAGGGCTTTTCAATCATATGGAATACTTTGCAATAAGCATCAATCGAGGAAGAGTGATGCAAAATTGCAGACTTTTTCTGGGAATTTTTAAAAGTTTTGTTTGATTGTATAAGTAGAATTTGGGGACTTTTGAAAGAAATATCAGTCTAAAATGCTAGAAGAATAGCATATTTTTTATAAAATTTCCTCACGTTTTTCAAACTATCGGGTATTATTTTGGTGTCACCAAAATAATAGTTTTCATTTATGTTTCTTAGGCGCACGCGTAGTATTACAGCATATGGTATTGCATATAAAATAATTATTCACAAGAAATATATGTTTTCCTTCTTAGATCGCTTTTCGTCAATCCTGGCACCCAGGGTTGAAGAAATTAAAATTCCGTTACATTGAAATTGAGTAGTCCCTCTGGAATTGCAGTGAATAATCCTAACTCAAGGCGGCTTGTTTTGACTTTCACGCAGAGTGCACAAAGGTCTCACGAAACAGGGCTCGAATTAAGAAACGTAACAGAGAAGCGTGAGTCGTGTGCCGTCGTAACAAGACCATATACTAGACCAAGGAAGAAAGGCTTGATGTGGGGTGCGGGGCTCACATTCACGATTGCCACATCTCATCTGCTTCCCCGCGGTGCAATTAAAGCGGCAGTACACACTCGCACACAATCTGGTACAAAGGCGAAGTTAAGTCATGGAAACGACATGGGGTCGAGTTTGCATCCCTGGGACCCGTCATAGCACATTGCCGAGAGGAAGGAGTGGAAGTGAACGGTTATTTGCCACGTGGACACGTTATAGCCAATTAGCCGCGCATTTACAGCGGCTGTAAACTACCTGCCTAGCTGGAATAGGTTAGGACAAGGCGCTTACTCCATTCTCTTAGTCTCTGCATTGAATGAAAGCCATAGAGGAGGTGAGCTCTCTTTAATGATCCAATCCACAAACCAGTTCGCCAGATAGAAATCCGCTAACCAACTGGGAATGATTACATTTCAAAGGTTAGGACTTAATTCTAAAGGAAATGAACAATTATTAGTTAGAGGGATACGATGATTACTTTGGACAAGAGCGTTGTGCTATAGCTACAAATAAATGAATCTTGTGGAAATAAGTGATGGAAAAAAATAGCTAAAAACTAACAATGGGGTAAACTCGCAGTCAACACCCCAGTAATGAAACAGGAGTCAGAAATTACGTATTTACCAGTAGAGATAACCGATATGTTTTGGTAAAACTTGTATTGAAAACACAAGACAAGACCATACTAAAGAGTATCACTAGCTATGTAGTTTTATGTGTATAATATTTATTATGGCAAGAGGCATAAAGATTCGAACAGGACTCGTGGAATTTAAGCTGGATTGAACAAATTTTAGATTAATTGACTGGTAGAAACCACCGAAAAAATAACCTTCGAAAACTGTTTTTAATTATCCACCCAGAAGCTCCACCAATATGTATTAAAAGATGAAATGCCTTAATATTTTGTCCATAAATACCTCGTTCTTCCGAAAAACGACGTTCTCCTTTCTGATGTTCTACCTATAAACTTAGCGAAACCAATGACGAATATATCTTCGGTAATGGCATTTTCGGCAAATAAGCAGTCTTTGAAATCATATTGGCCTCTTTTGCTATATCTATCAATCTTTGGCTATTTATCTCAACATTGATTGCTAATGCTTTAAATATGATGGTGCAGACTTTCGCAATAAACCAAATGAATCGAGAAAATATTAAGGACAGATGGCTTGAAGAATGAACGAGAGAATATACTTTCGGTAATATATTACACTCAGAGGAGTCTAGAATATGAAACACTTGTTGAAACGTAGAGGATTTTTTCAGAATAATGTTAAAAATGAATTGGAAAAATATTCAGGGGAAGATCAGAACTGTACCTTCATGACCGGAATATGAAAGTAATGGGATGGAGAGCGTTTATTAACCAAACTGGTGCCAGCTAATCTTAGGAATGATCTCTAAAGGGACATAACACTCATGAATATATAGCGCTCTAAGTTGCCTCTGGTATCGACAGCCTACGTCATAAACTCCGAATACGCGTCAGCCAATAAAGTGACTCAAGTCATTACAAGCTTCTTTAGCACTCATTAGTAGTGATACCGTCAATTATCAATATGGGTCAAACTCCTCCGTTCCAAGCACCTGAATTAAATCTCAAATTTAACCGTTAGCTTCAATGTACTTCAAAATCAGCGATCGGGGTTGGAAGTGATTTCAGCAGAAAATTTCGCGCATTGATTGGTGCAATTCATCAGATAGATAATGGAAATATTTGCATTTCAACTTCAATGAAACTAAGCCATATTAATTCCTTTGTTCCATTTATGGGAGCAGATTGACAGTGGGATTACTTTGATAATAATTCGACTCATTGCCATTGGTCATTCCCGTCAAATGTAGAGTTAGCAAAGGTCACTGTTCCAAAATTCGTTTTTCGTCTTCGCAAAGAGACCAATTTTACAGTTGTCCAGTTTGGACATTTTTACCAAACATGTTCGCAAAATCGGAACAAAAAAATCAGAGCTAGAAGGCATTGTTCTTTACATCATCAAATGTCAATCGAGTGATTAGACAAATTTTATCTGCAATCAGTTTGATGAGGCAATTGAATTAAAAATGTAAATTTATCAATACATTAATAACATCCAAAGTATCAAATGAACTCCACAATTTCCAAAATTATTTCAAATAATTGTGGAAAAATTACGAACAAATTTTCAACATGGATTCTAATGAAATTCGTCCACGAAGTGACGTTTGTTGTGTATTTTGACGCATGAATTTTCGTTTTGCTTAGATATAAACGTGGCACAGGTCTAGCCATTAAAATCTTCCTACATCACAATCCTCAATTGTCGCCACCTAGCCTCGTTGCGCTGATGCACAGAGACCATACCGACCTATCCTATGAACGTTGGGCCTTATGGTCTTGTCGTTCCCGCGTTATGACGCCATTTCAACTTTTTGTATGGAGCAGCTCAGGTGGGAGCGAGTTCTCCTTGTTCATTCCGAGACCAATTCGTTGACGGCGTAAATGTGTCCTTTGCCATTGTGAGAGCGTAGTCTGCACCGCCGAATCTCCTGTTGAGTGCATCGTTTGTTACCTTTCCCTTATTTCTAGTTGACTCTTATCTAGTATCTTAGTACAGTATGAACATAATTGAACTCTTTTTGAATTTCTAGTGTAAAAATTGGATATCTTTTCCTCTGTAGTTGGCTTTGCCTCAAGTTTCTCATTCTAATTAACCCAAAGTTTAAATACATTCAAATTTCTCGTCAAACTAGATTGGTCTCTTTAGGTGGAGGGGTAAAATTTTTAACCTCTCTTAGATGTTTGCAGTTTTTCTGGGAATATCCGAGATCTGTTTCTTCAACAGACTGAAAGTGTTGTTTGGCGTCAAAGGCAGCTGAAATTATTCTCCCATTGACTACGTTAATATTTGGTTCCATTATTTCAAAAGCTATTTTTGTCGAACTGGACGGTGGAAAAAAAGAAAGCTGTGATTCATCATATAGTCTGGTTCAATTGATGGGAGTAAGTGACTCGGGGACAACTAAGGAAATGGTCAAATCCTACGACTGATTCCTCCTGCCGTTGTTCGTGTTAAAATGTGATATTTCCCGTCTGTTACCGAAGTAAGTTCTTATAGTTTCAAAATTCAAATCAATGCGGCCGTTAAATAACCGGTCTCGTATCATTTCTGTTTTGGGATTTTATTTTCACATTTTTACCGCTTAAAATTTTTACACATTAAGCAAAATTGCCAATTTGAATCGAGCTTGTAACATACACATAAAGACTCACTTAAGTGACCTGAAGATGTCATTTAAAATCATTATTATCTAGGTTCGCTGTTTAAGTACGGAAAGATATGTTGTGGCCAAGTTGGTGAAATTATTTTGGAATCAATTTAAGTAAGAAGTGATATATTGGGGAGGTTAGACGGCAAAAATGCGAATGCTTAATTACTGATAATCTCGGAGTAGGAATGTGGAGTAATGAACCAGATCTGGTAGAGCGCCAAGGCACTCTTTTATGATGAATGAGGTAAGTGCAGAACAGTCAATATAAGAATAAAGGGTAATGAAAATGAGTTTTTAGTCCGATTTTTAGTCTGTGATGGGATACAGAGAGGGAATTTAGCGAAGAAAGTTGTGACTCAGTTAAAGGGTGAAGATTTGTGGTTGCAGACATAGATCAAAGTCGTGAGCAATAAATGACTATCGGAAAAACAATGGATGAGAAGTAGGACTGTAATGCTGTAGTATTTCAGATATCCATAAAGCGGTTGAGAAAACCTAATAGTGATATGTCCTTCGATTATCTGAATATAGTCAACAAAATGAAGCTTGTAACACCAAAATAAAAACTTCGGTGTAATCACCTTCCCCTAAGGATCAGATCTACACTATTAGAGTAATATTGATAAGTTTTCATGGTCTATAAACACCTCTTCGATGTGAAATTGGCAGTTGGAGTGCAGTTAAAACTTGTCAATGGATAGCATTGAACGCGGTGGAAGGTTTGAAGCCATCGGCGTTACAATCTCAACCATTAAATGGAATACCATGAAACAGCGCATGCCGTGGATGGCTTCGCAGTTCGCACTGACACCTTACTCTTCATCTCGTTGGAGGTCGTTCAAGACAACCGGAGATGCGATAAGGAAGGATAAATCTGACCGGAGGAGACGAGCCTCGCGACATGTCATCATCAAATCCTAGAACAGACTTCCGGCTCTGTTTCCGAATCGTGCTCATTGATTAATAGTTCTTCATTGTTAGAACCCTCTAAGATCTTTTTCAGCCATTTCTGCCACCACTAAGGTTTTCTTCTTGCAGCTAATATATAAATAATAAGATATGGTGTGCGATTTGATGTAGGTTTATCGTATTTAATTAAGTAAAAACGAGTAAATTTGATATAAAATTTATCGAATCTAGAAAATAATTTCATGTACTAACTGACAGTAATGAACTATGACTCTTGGTCGTGTAAGAAGTCAGTGAAAAAAATATCATATGCTCAGGTGCTCCTATGTGCTTGCTACGAGATAACTGTCAGAACAAAATAAATACGCCTCTTTTGCTATATCTATCAATCTTTGACTATTTATCGTAACATTAATTGCCATATCTTTTAATATGATGGTGCAGACTTTCGCAATTAACCAAATGAATCGAGAAAATATTAAGGACAGATGGCTTGAAGAATGAACGAGAGAATATACTTTCGGTAATGTATTACACTCAGAGGAGTCCAGAATATGGAACACTTATTGAAAAGTAGAGGATTTTTTAAGACTAATGTTAAAAATGAATTAGAAAAATATTCAGGGGAAGATCAGAACAGTAACTTCATGACCGGACTATGAAAGTAATAGGATGGAGGGCGTTTATTAACCAAACTGGTGCAAACTGTCAGAAAAAATAAATACGAATAGATAATTATTGAAAATATATCAATAATTGATAGCCTATAAGATTATCAAAAGCAATCATCAGGAAAAACGTCAATTCACAGAAAATTAACCTAATACCGACAAATTTAAAGGCATCTTGTTGTCTGTACAAAACTGTCACGTAAGAGGTCGCTTGAGAGACTCAGGTGTCCCAAACAACTTTGATACGAGACACTGACGACATATACAAAGTATCAATGCTGAAGCAGCAGTGGGTGGATAAGAAAGCTTTGCTTGGAAGGTATTGAAATAGTAAGAAGGCTGCATTTAAACACTACTAGCTGAGATTGCGCACACCTTCTTTCGAAACCTTAGTAATTGATTTATGTATATATTTTCTTAATAGTACCGAACACTACAGTAGAGTTGAAGACTCAATATTTGTCTTAGACATATATAATACTAGAAATTACTTGTCAGAATTATATTTCCACTATTAAAATCTTTATTACCCGGTGTGTCAGTACACCGCATATACCTCCTAGTGGTGGGTCGCGGGAAACAGTATGGTGGTTCTCAAGGTATTCCTTTCAGAAGGGATCCTAGCTTGAGCAGAATAGGGAAAGTGGGCCAAGGGAATTACTATGCTTTGGTTTCTTCTGTGGCATACTGGCGAAAATGTTTCAAAACTGACCGGTAGAGCGCCGTAACCGTTAGCAGGGAAAGCTGCACATAGTGCGGGTACTGCGAAGGCTGGTAACCTTGCATACTCTAGTACAACTTATTGCTAAACGTCAAAATGTTGCCTCGGACAGCCGAAGCCACGATGGGCGGCGGAAGCTGAATAAGGTTGGCCCATCAAGATACGGACTGGAAACGAACTGGACTCTCAGTACTTGGAGTGTGAGAGGAGTGTATGGAAAGGAGCATGAGTTGCTGAATGAAATGAAAGTGAGACGAATGGATGTTTTGCGTGTATGTGAAACTAAGCGTAAGGGACGGGATGCTGTTACATTAGATGGCGGTAGTCTGGCATTGTGGTCAGGAGTTGAAGATATGTACACGGCAGTCAAGGTGAAGGACTCTTTCTTAATGAGAGAGCTAAGTTGCTAATTAGGAAGTACGAGTTAGTATCCCCTAGATTGCTCGAAGATGGGCGAATGGAGAAGTAATTGAACAGGTGGATGATTTTGTGTACTTAGGTAAGATGTATGCGAAAGATGGAAGAATAGATGAGGAAATAAAGAGACGTGCGAATGCTGGAAGGAAAGTGGTAGGTAGCATTTGGAGCATATCAAGGAATGAGTGCTTGTCTAAGGAAGCGAAAATTGCCGTGTACAAAAGTGTACTTCTTCCCACTTTGCTATATAGTAGTGAAACATGGATATGTCAGGATAGACATAAGAGTAGACTAAACGCCGTGGGTATGAGTTATCTGAGGAGTATTTGCGGCAAAAGTAGGATGGATAGGATCAGGAATGAGTTGGTCATGAATGGATGTGGGTTAGATGCTCCAGTAATGGACGTATATGAAAGGAGTGTGCTTCGTTGGTTTGGCCATGTTGTGAGAATGGATGAGAGTCGAATAACGAAACAGATATATGAGAGTAGAATGGATGGTGTGAGAGGTAGTGGTAGGTCCAGAAGGTTGTGGTTGAATGTGGTTGAGGGAATTCTTAGGAGGAGGAATATTAGGAGTCTTAAAAACAGGAGGGCGTGTATGAAACAGTGTATGGGGGTAAATGAGGCAAAAGAGGTTTGCAAGGATAGGTCATTATGGAGGATGAATAGTTCACTAGTTGTTAGGTGCGGACGCTAGTACACTAGAATGACTTGTACGCATCCGTGATTTCACTTCCTGGATCTTCCTTTTTAAATTCCAGGTCCCGAGTTCCATGTTAAGTGCCCATCGTGACGTTAGTCTGCCGTGCAGCGTTAAAAGTTAAATAATATTAAAGTGACTGGCATGCCTTCTGAATTGCCCTAAACTATTAACTATTACCAGTGAAATGGCTGTGATTTTATCTGTTTCCGTATAAGCATGTGTTTTTCAACTTTTATGGTGGCATTAGGTAATGTATGACCTTTATCCCCTATAAATACGGTTCGTGGCTCACTTCAAACCGATATTACTTTTGTTCCTTCCTCCTGAGCTGGAACGAATCGTCCAAAGCAAAATAGGTGAAGCTCGACTATTAGTTGAAGAATAATGCCTATGTCCGAGGTTACTCATGAAGTTTTATTCAAAGCCATATCATATGTAAATACGAGATCCATTACTTCATTATTCTCATAACTATGGATTCCATTACTATATTTCCTTGCAATCCACCATTAGACGTACAATTAAACAGAGTTTCTCGGAAATCTGCTCATCAAAAATCGCACCACCACCGGCGAATATTACCAATCTTTCAACCGGCGACTTTTGCCGCGACAGGCAGCGATTGGTCATTCCCACTTTAACTCTCGCGGTGTCTTCTCCATTTAGGGGTGAGGGTAAGCTGCTCTGGGAGGCGGCGGAAGGTTCGTCCTCCGTTCCACTATCTGTACTCATCGAAACCGGTTCATTCAACTGCCGGAGGAGGAGGAGGGGAGCTACAAGTAAAAAACGAGGAGCCATTGGAGGCAAGAGGTGGAGGCAAAGTACGCATTCCCATTCTCTCAGCCCCTTGTCTTAAAGGGATGGTAAATGGCTCCTCTCTCTTTCTCTCCCATCTTGGCGGGAACATTGGCGTCGACGGGTAGTAGTTCTCGGGAGACATCGCGGGGAAGATCAGCTTATCGTCCCCCGATGGGCCAAGCGCGGTGATTCAGGGTGGACGGGGCCGTAAAAATGGAATATATGCTCGCGTGCGTGCGAGCGCGAGGGGATATCTCATGCGCCTCCATTGCTCCAGGCGCTCGTTCCGAAGGCTGCTGATGACAAGAAGATTTGAAGTGTACGGAGAAGAGCACCTTTCGCCGGAGACGAAACGTCTTTCATTTTGGCACGCTTAATGCGGTTTCACTATAGTATGTTAGTTAATTCATATCCTGGGTGCTAATAGTAAAATTGTTTAATTCGTTTGCACCAATTTCCACGCAACTTCATTCTCGAATTTTACTTGAAACTATTGCGATCGGAAAGAATGCGGCCATTGCAATGATCATTTCTGTAATTACTGCGATATGACACGGTGTTTAAAGCGAGAGCATTTGGAATATGTTTTTAATTGTAATTTTTATTTGAAATGTAATTGGATTTTGAATTGTTTAAAAGAAACAAACTCTCCGGAGAATCGATTGTGCTATTAAACTTCCCATTTCATGCTATTCATTGACATTTTAGCGAATATATGGGGAACATCATATATAATACGCCATCCAGAAATGACATTGCAGTAGATTCCTGATGTTGGAAAAAGTGTAAGTCAAATTTCGGTTCGTCGGTTGAGCTATAAAGTTTATATGAACCGTAGTATAACTTGTTGATAGGGAAATCAATCAGTCAGTGTGACAGCATGCATAGTCAGTGTGACAGCATAGTATTTGTCTCAACTTACACAGTCGCGGATCCTCCTTAACGTGCGGTTACCATTTATAGCCTCCCTCTTCAAAGTGTTATACTTGCCGCTGCAAATTTCCAATACTAAATTCAATCCACTTTCTCTCTTTCATTTGAAAAATAGCTTTCCCTGATGATAATGCTTTAGCTAATAAGAATTTATGTAAGGGTACAAAATAAATAGGTACTAAATGGAACGAATATATTTTTAACAAACCATTTTTTCCAGCGATAGGCGTAGAATTATTTACGCCTGCAGCATCATATCTATTGAATTACAGAACTTTGACAACAGTAAATGCAGTAGTTTCCTTTAAAGGCTACAAAATAGTGTGGCAAGGTAACAAACTTTATTTATATTCTATTCACTATGAGTCTTCAATTCAATAAAATTGCGTTTCGAGATAATGACATTCATTTCAGGTAGAAAATTGCTGTTTAATTATGGCATTTTCAGTATTATATGGAGTCTGAAATAGTACGGATTTTTATCTCATATATTATTAGAGAGCAAGATTTTTCATTTCTAGATAGAACATCGATATATTGAAATGCAGCATTTAAGTCAAAATTATCTAGAACACAAGAAACGTGGGTGATAAGACACGGGCAACTCACTTAAGAATATAAAAATAAAGTTACCTGTATGGCGGAAAGCAGAATTCTCCCCGTTGCAAAAGATAGCACTCTCCAGATCACTTAGAAATGCGACCATTTTGAGGACATCCAAAGATACGAAAAGACATATGTCGATTCTCTTCTCCAAATAAGGAATAATTTGCAGTCAAAAGTAGGTAAATGGCCAATTTTTAAGAAAAAAGAAATAATTTTCAAGCCCAAAAATAATGTCCCACATTTGTTCTCTCGAAAAAAATCTATTTCTACAAATTTGAAATTTAAACGTAATAAGAATGATATTTTATCTTCTCTTTTATCATAAAACGTAATCTCCATCGAGTAGTATTGCCTTCTTTCAGCGATTCGCGATTGTGTATTCCCTGTCAGTACCAGTCCTCCTTTCGTTATAGGGCTAGGTTTCCTCTGCGCTTATCACCTCTGTGTTTGCGAAAAGAAGTTAAGAGTTACTTTTTAAAATGGATTAAAAAATAAGAGAAATAACGAAGCAGTATAAATAATTTCGCGTTGCTATTTTGTCATACTGATATCTGCTAGCCTGATCTTGCAGTCTTTCCTCTGTCAGGTCTACAGAACTGGTCAGGGCACTCAGATGTAAAATAAGCTAGCTTCGAAATAACCTGATAAGGCTTTACGACCAATGGTCCTCCTCTCGATGTACCTCTCGATGAGAATTTAAACAAACTGATTGCTCTAACAAAGGGGTTTAAAAAGTAAGGAATTACTTATCGGGAAATTCTCGTACTGCTCTACGTCTAGTCTGGCATTTCTTACTTTCGATGATATTTGATTACTTGAGATGCAAACCTGTTCACTTTTATTCTTATATTCATTATCTCTTACATTGATGAATCTAAGCTCATCACCAAGAAAAACCTTTCTCGCTGATTTTTACCTTCAAGGACCTCTAAAATGTGCCCAGTTTTCTTGTCAGGGTTAGTGAAAAAAATAGTTTCCATTCTCCAAAATTGAGATTCTCTTGATCTCTTCGAGTTCTTTCCTCCAGACCATATTCCCTTTGAGGAAGATTTAGTACTTTCTAGGTAAAATATTACGTACAAGTCACCAGCAACACTATGACATATTCTGATGAGAGTGGAGGACCCAATTTACCACGAGACGACAGATTGTTCAGATTCTGCGCTAATTTGGAACAGCATGTACAGTGGCATACCTGTTCCATCGAGACTGGACTGGAAGAGCAATAGCGGCACAAACGGCTGGGGCAGCTATGAAAATTTATACCTTGCGAAACGTATCATTGGACATGACGCTTTCACCTAACTCCATTTAACTACTAGTCCGCTTCTCAGATTACTTGAAAAACCTGATGAGTATGAGTTTCAGATGGAGAACAAGGTTTTAAACTGAGGCCAGTTTTATCTCTCAACACTGCCTGAAACCGTCTTCGCTATAATTCTCCCAGAAACGGTTATGTCCCAAAAAAGTAGGAAGCAACAGAATGCTAATTTACACAAGATACTTCCATTTGGTATGGAGAGAATTCTGACGAGGCTGCCTCAAAGAACCTACTAGAATGACAAAAAACCTCGTCAAAATTGTTCTTGGGAAACATAATGAGTATTTGTTTGCCAATTTTTGCGGTCGATTCTTGTTTTTTCATTTATAGAAGGCTGAGTTGAAGTAGCAAAATGTCGTATTACTTGGTGGATATTCCGCACGCTACATATTCATTCGATTCTATTCAATCAATAAATAACGCGTGTTGACAAATTGTGCCGACCCTAGATTACGGCATTGAATAATCCATGCATAAAATGTTGTATTTTTGCTTGAAATAATTTTACCAAACTTTAGAAATAAGCCCCTAATATTGTAAAATGTCGCATTACAGCCGCATTTCATAATAATAGAACGAAAAATATCAGTTTTTGTTGTAGCATACGATGTTTCAACAAAATCGTGCGAACTTGTGTTCGCCAGCTATAATTGTCACGAAGTTTGGAGAAAACACCCGGAATATTTTTGATTAGTCACATACTCTTCGTTTTCACAAATAATTGCTTGATAAATATTATAAGCCCATAATATTTTAAAATGTTGCATCACAGCCTCATTTCATAATAACAGAACGAAAAATATCAGTTTTTTTAAGCATACGATGTTTCAACAAAATCGTGCAAACTTGTGTTCGCAAGCTATAATTGTCACGAAGTTTGGAGAAGACACCCGGAATATTTTTGATTATTTATTTTATTTATTTTATTTTTATTTATCTTCACTACCCCGAATACAGCACAATGGGCCAATTTATATCGGGTGAATAACAGTAACAACGGACGAGACACAAACACCCATGTCCTGGGCAGGAAATATTCTACCCAGGCGGGACTCGAACCCGCGACCCTCGGGTTGGCAGGCGAGGACTTTACCCCGCCGCCACCGGGGCCGACATTAGTCACATATTAGTCACATACTCTTCGTATTCACAAATAATTGCTTGATAAATATGATTGGATTTAGAATCATTCGATCCCTCGACGAAACTATGCAATAATCTGTTATTTCCGAATGTGATTATCATCTCGATGCCTTGAGAATTGACGCCCTGGTGAGTTGACAGCCTCAAGTTGGAAATCTCGTTCTTCCCTCCTTTTCTTTACCTCTCCAGACCGTCGCTCAAATGGTCGACCGTGCAGCCAACATAACCGCTCGTGCAGCGTTCCATAAAGGCGAAGTGCAGAAGCCGGGTAGTTACTGGTAGCACGGACAGTTTTTACATCCCTATATATCATTTGTTGATATCTTGGTCGTCGAGAATGGTCAAAGGTGCTGAGCGGTGAGAAAATTTATGTCGATCGGCATGCTTGCATATATTTGTTTAAAGGTTCGTTCACTTCCTCACCATTTTTTTTTAAGAATGTGAATTCGCAGACACGCGTTATTTTTCGCAGGATATATTTTCCTCCTGTTTTATCGCGTCATGAATTTAAATCAGCTGCTCTTCTTCAGATGCAAGAAGCGGGTTTTTTTTGGAAATCATGGGAACTATTTTTCGGTACTAAACTCTGAAAATAATTTTTTTATGGTTTGGAGCATTAAATTTTCATGGAGCTTGAATATTTAAGTTTTTTCTATTGCCGTGTAGAGTTTCAAACTTCCTAATATTCTGTTGCTACAAGCTCTCACTGCGGATGGCTTTGTTTGACCAGCTTAAAATTCACCCGTAATCTTTCTATTCACACGACCAAGGCTACGATTTGTTATGCCTGATGATGGAACTTCATGGTAAAATCTTGGTTGGTGAGAAGTAATAATGCAAAAAATATCTTAGTCCCTCTCTTGCAGATGGTTATACTTTGTTCAGGCAAAACAATTCACAATTCTCTTTCATGAGTTCGATATCTTATTGTTAAATTCCCAAGGTAATTAATGGGGCTACATTGGTGGATGAGTTTCAAATTGCTTTCAGCAAATGTACTAGTCTCGGAAAAATGGACAGCTATAAAGGAAAAATGGATGGAGAAATAGACTTCGAATTGGACCCATAAATTTATGCACGTTGACTGGAAAATTGGAGAAATTTGTTAAAATAAGGGAGGAAAGGTAGCCGAGTTGTTTTATTCCATGCTGCAAGTAATATTTGTCCTATTTAACCCTGCCTTCCTTCCCAAACATTAAGTTCTCTCCACATTCCTCCCCCTGGTAATACACTACTATCTCACTGCTAATAAATAAATATTACACAAAACATTGAAGTGTATGGAAAGGGCACTACGTCATCAAAATGAACCATGACAACAGAAAGAACAACCAAATTGTTTAACCCTGCTCTCTCCCTACTTTCCTATGGATTGGCACGATAGAATAGGCGAACTAGTCAATTTATAGCAAGAATATCAACCATCTGTTTCAAATTAGCATAACTAACAATTTTTTAACACAACCAATAATACTTAACAAACTATTAATACTAGGGGTGGTCGGATCGGATCTGCGGATCCAAAGATCTGCAGATCTTTACATGGGATGAGATACTGATATCGGATCCAAATACTACAGTAAATCAGATATGCATCAGAGAGTTTTAAGCGATTGAAATGCCGGCTGTCGTCGGCTATCGGCGGCTTTCTGCCGAAAAAATAGAATGCTGTTGATGTACTTCATTCGACAACCGGCTTTTGCTGGATTTAAATCAAATTCACCCTTTATTATCCATCTCATTATTCTCAAGAATCAAATCTCAAGATGTGGTATGACAACAGTCATTGCATAAACGTGACAACAATCAAGGATTAGTATTATTGTGGCATCGACATTGTCTTTATTTTAATATTTTAGTTTAACATTTTTAAACTTGATGTTGTTTATTTTCAATAAATTCTCCAAGGCTTAAATTCTATTATCATTTGTGAATTGTATATACCCTTGAATACATCCAAGGATCCGAAAATAAGAACTGAGATCCGGGATCTGAAATGAAGGATCCGGATCCGGATTTGGATCCGAAAAATAACCTGGATCTGCCCATCCCTAATTAATACGCATTATTACAGATTATCTTTCGCTAGATTTTTGCCACTCTTGACAGCGTATATGAATTACTTTCTGTGCTCACGTCCTTCGACAAATATTATTTTTACAGGGTGGCGATCGTCAGGGAAATCCTGGAATTGTCAGGGAATTTTGAACTTCTGGAAAAGTCAGAGAATTCTTGTAACAGTCAGGGAGAAGCTGAAATATGAATCCTCATTATTTTTCTACCATTACGTTTATCAGCCAGTCTTTCCCGTCCTTTATTTCACCAACTAAAAATAAAGTCTGTCGCTGA
This sequence comes from Ceriagrion tenellum, assembly GCA_963169105.1. Lineage (NCBI taxonomy): Eukaryota > Metazoa > Arthropoda > Insecta > Odonata > Coenagrionidae > Ceriagrion > Ceriagrion tenellum. Next base: position 94,939,754 of record OY720643.1, read on the forward strand.
CGTGCATGGAATAAGCCCCATCAATTCGTGGAGTATTCAGTTGTGAATCTTAATTTTTTAGTTGTGAATCAGATTTACAATGTATTCCTTTTGTATATCTTCATTGCGATATTTGTCTAGGAGTATCACATTCATGATCACAATGTATGTACTTCGCTCAACTCAAGGAATCCGAGGCAATGTTGTCCGGAAAATTTTACCTCGCGTTTTATTTTAACTGCCGAAACTCAGGTCGAGAGGTAGGTGGAGCACACTAGCTTATAGTCAATACATGCTTGGAGTTCTAAAAATACGTGACGATGATTAGAAAGTTTAAAGCTGCTGTAAAAGATTCAATTCAGCAGAAAAAAATATTCCAATGATAGGTGACCTTTTGGCGATTGGTCAGGGAAACTGGTAAATCCATCAGGGAAAATTCAGGGAAAAATTAGGGAATTTAAAAATTGGATATCAGTAGTCACCCTGTATTAGCATAGAACAAAACAATCTTGCCCTCCCCCTATACCAAACACACACACCACAACCGTGAGAAAATCTGGGATTGACCAAAAATAACAATGGAAATGCATGAGCCTCTTTGCCCACCTTTACCAAAGTAGTTATGAAACCTGCTACCAAAATTTCCAGAACATGAAGCATAAACAGCTGGAGAAGTAAAATTCCTGAGTTGAGTAAGAAATAAAACGAAAAAAAGATCTGGAAAGGAGCGCATGCCCTTTCAGAGGAAACCTGATCTCTACTTGGGTGTCTTGTGGAGGGCACTTCAAGTACAGCACTCAGTCTGTCGGATGATACATTAAACCGTGGTCCCCTTGGCGCCTTTCGTTAAGAGCAGACTAATGCCGTCGCCGGGTTTCTATCCACCCTTCCTCCCTTACTTGTCCCCTATGGCGTAATTGACCTAGGCTGTCGTTCGCCTCTCCAAAATACAATCCAATCCAGGAACGCATCCCTCGAAAAAAATAACTTCAGTATGATACTTAAGTGACGAAACTAGAGAGATATTGATATCAATAAACCTGAAAACACCCTACATTAGACACAGGTTTGGCATTCCGTTGATATCTTTGGGGGAAAATTTTGTCTTATTAGCTGGAAAATTCGATACTGCCAGCATTTAGCTTACGCTAATTTAAATATTGAACTCATTATCGTATATATTATTTCTCAAAGGTCTTTTTCTGTTATTCCGTATATGCTCCGTTAATACTGCACCTACAGTGATAAATGAGGTATCATTTTAAACGTTGAATCACCGGCTTCTGATGAAAAATACAATCTTAATTTAAAATTTCGCTATTAACCCATTAATTTCACTTAAAAGTTTCGATTTTTCCATGTCGATTACTCGCTCGAGGTATATCGACTCCACACATTTTTTTATTCTAAACTTCAAAAAAAGGTTTAAGATGAAAATAGTACGTAATGCACATAGTGATTAAGGTAGAAGAACAGGAAGAAAGAAGGCTGAAACAGGAAGAATCTGCATACTGTGCAAAATATTCGACAGGTAGAAGAACAGGAAGAAAGAAGGAAGACACAGAAAGAAACTGCATACTGTGCGAAATATTCGCACGGGTCAGCTAGTTTTATAAAATTGAAAGAGATAAAATTGAAATATGGAAAGAGAGAGAAGGAAGGAATGGAGGCATTTGAAGGGCAGTGCTATAGGAAAATGCTGAAAATACCCTGGGTGGCAAGAGTCAGGAACGAGGAGGAGTTTAAGAGGATAGGGGAAAGACGGTGTCCACTCAAAATGCTAAATAAGAGGAGGAACCCTGGATTGGCCATATTATCCGACACGAAAGCTTGGTTAAGACCATACTAGAAGGTACAGTAGAGGGAAAAAACCAGAGGGACAGGCCTAGACTGGACTCTATGGGACAGTTGATGAAGGAACTAGGTTGCAAATGGTACAATGAAGTGAAAAGATTGGCCCAAGATCGGATAAAGTGGAAGACTGTTGCAGACCAATCCTAGGATTGTAACCATAGAAGAAGATTTGTTAAAAATTTGCTGTGGTAACAATTGTGCGATGGTGGCTGAAGCGGCAATCATGGGTCATGGAGTACAAATTTTGATAATATTTACATGTCATTTACATATTGAATCCACATCATAAATACAGACCCATGCATTAGTATATGCGGTTGAACTCACGATACATCATGTAACAGAAATGATGCAAGAAATATGATTTATAATTTTCCATGAATGAAAGCATGTTATGAATCGAGCAACTGACATATTTTGGTGCGGCATTCAAAATTCAGGAAAAAGTTATAGTTAAAAAAAAAAACAATTTTCAAATCTTTCTCGGATTTTTATCAACTATTTTGATACTATAAAATGTATCACTTGTCGTTTAAAAGAAAATCAACACTCATATATCAAATTATTACGAGAAACACCATTAGTGCCATGAGGCAAAGTCTCTAAAGAGCACTGAATTTTCAGTTAACAAAATCGGTTTAATCTTCTTTTTTCAATGTTATCTGCAAATATAACTAAAGAGAAAACGGAATTTCTCTGTATCATCAGCAGCCATCATTCCTCAGAATATTGTTTTGCTGCCTTTATTCGCTTAATCCTTTTTTGCACCGATCTGATGCTTGTGTCCAAGGCTTTGACTCATCCCGAGGCCCTACTATGCGTTGCATAATTCCGTCACCCGAGTTTGTAGACTAATATCTTCAAGATGGCTCCATTGATTTAAAAAAAATAATGTACACCCAATCAAGGCTTGTTTATTTCTGCTGCGTTTATTAAGCTGCGTTTATTGATGGTATACAAAACTTATTACCTATTATATTGATTTCCTATTATAGTGTGTGCCTAAAAACAGAGTTTTAGCGCATTTTTCCAGGTACCGGACGGATGCATTTACGGCTTCGTAATAACAACACGGATCAAGATATCAGGATTTCTTTTACAGTTATTGTAGAAAAACTTTTTTTTAAAATCATACGGAGTTTAAAATTATTTAGTGCATTAAAATTTTAGTTATTGATGAAATTGCAAGACTGAATTTTTTTCCGTTCCGCGCATCACTGAAAACCGCCGTTTGGCTCTTCTTCAAGCTATCGAGTTCATCATCATGAATCCACTTATTAAATCTTAAACGAATTCGTTGATTTATCAATATCGATTAAAATTTATTTAGGAAAAAGAGAAGAAAATTTAGGAAAAACTTCCAGGCGCGCGCTGTTGCCACTGGGGTTTATAACTGATGATGCTAGGACATATTTGATTAATAGAATTGAAGTGTTCCCAGCGTAGTCTGGAAATTATATCAATTAACATCAATTACAAGACGATGGGATGATGCTATTTAGGTTAAGGTACAAAAGGGAAGTGTTTAAATGAATGTATTTACTGTGAAATCATCATAAAAAATAGAGGACAATATGAGTCAGAGAAAATGAGAATCACCATTAATTTGAAGCCAACGATTATTCAATGCAAAGAAAACAAGGAGGTTCTCTTCATTGGCTGAAAGACATCTCACCTAGATTTGGAAGTGTTGGTGATCACTGAGGCTTAAAAAAAGAGTCAAACCGTGGTAGAAACTGAATTCCCCATGAAGATGCAGAGTCATAACACGACAATATCCCAAAAGATATCCACGGAATTTTTTCCAGAGTGGTTCGGAGTAGTTGTAATCCCTCTAAAAGTTGTGAAACAGTAAATGCTTGTTTTTTGCAGTTTTTAACGAAGCGTGGAGCTTTTAATTGTGTAAAATTATTTTTTTGGGCTAAATCTTTATGACCAGTTTCCCAAATACTCGCGGTGTATTCGATTACGAATTACATTCTAAGTAGTGTACTGAGAGAAATAATCTGAGTACGGAAACCGACTAAAACGTCGAACAAATATAGTTATGTTATGAACATATAATGAGACTGGCTCTCAAAAGTGACTTTTAACTGGACAAAATGTTTAAAACAAGAAAGGAGGACAGACGGCCGTGAACTTGAAGGGAAGAGGGCGTGAAGAAAACCAAGGTAGTGCGAGCGAGATAGTTCCCCAATCATAATAGAGACCATATTCGAATATACGTTGTAACTTAACCGTCTGTGAGACACAAGAATTAAGTATTGCATTTTAATGGCGAAAGAAAATAGTTTTACATGGCAGAAATGGTAAGTAATCAAATAAAAATACCAAAATAAGTCTTAAACTTGACTCATTTTTTCACGCGGTACGTTTTAAACTCCATCAAAACGAAAGGTTCATGGTGATACCGAAGAATTTACTGCGGTGACAACATGATTAATTTTCAAATATAGTCGAGAACATACACAAACCACGCACTGTTGATTTTTTGACGAGATCTATCCGGAGGAAATGCCTCATTTATAATATAACGTCTCTGTGGAGTGCATTCACGTATGATTTCCTATATAAATGGGCTGGTATTTTATGGCAAATATCTCGGAAAGTAATTTGGTAAGGGGTTGAATTTTTTATGCCAATGGAAGTGTGATATATTTTTCTTTAAAATGAGACCAAATTCATTGATTTCTAGGTAAAGTTATATTTCGCTCAAACTACCCTAAGTGGAATTGAGAATAAATTACCCTATCCTAAGAAGAATTGAGAATATTGAGAATAAATTACCCTATCCTTACCCTACCCTAAGTGGAGTTGAGAATAATACTGAGAAAAGGGAGAAATAAAGGAAGGTTGACGATAAACGTTTGTTCGTCTGTAAATAAATCGCTGTATCCATTTCAGTATCGATATTTATTGCGCGTGGTGTATGGAGAAATTAAATTCCTTCAATCATGCGAATGGGATGTTAAGATTTATTTCTTTTAGTACCTTTTTTAGATTAATATGTTAGCGCTTCTTCTTTGAAGATTTTCTACGTCCATTGGAACTACGCCGTTCATGCATGGTGAAGAAGCGAAAAATGTTACAGAGGATAGCTGTCCTTATTCACTCCGTCAGCTATTTTTTACTAATAAATTTTTCATCTTCCAATCACTTGTTTCTCTTCACTCCATTTTTCGATGCTAGTGCCTGTGGACTCCCCCTGCCACACGCATTCGTCGGATTTCATGGCAATATGTAGATACGCCGCTGTTCTCTGCGCAAGTCGACGTATCTCTCCTTAAGAGAGAGACACGTGATGTAATGCCTATCGCTGTAGTTTTCTTATTTTTGATTAGCGGCGTGAATCGCCGGGCAAGGACGTCCTAAGGCTGCGCTCTAATTGATGGCCGACCAGTTTGCTTCGATACGGCAGGGGGGCTTTGTTCGGCATACAAAGTACGTTTGAAGTATCACTGACTACGATTGTATCTCCCGCCGTGAGATCCTTAATTTATTTCTAGTCACGCCCGTGGTAGACGGAGGGCTAACATCAGCTATAAAAGGATGTTTTTGCATCTTTAATGAAAACATAAATCACGATACGAATCCGAAAAAACACTGTTGAAATCCACTTACAGAAACCGTCAACTACTAAAGCTGTCTTACTTTTTAATGCAACGTTCTTTATTCTGTTCCAAACTTGGATCTTAGTGTTGTGATATCGCTTTCTTTGGTAGCATTCGCTTGACTCCTAATGGCAAATTGAGGCCAATAAGCGACACTCATGAAATACTAGCGCACTAAAGGCCAATGCGTAACCGAGTGGCAAATGTGAGTTAAGAATTGATATTTTTAACTAGTCATATTATTCAAAATGCTAACTATCTCTAGGTAACCATAGAAGTCTCTATTAGTGTAAAATATTTTTCTTAAGAAATATTATCTATCACAGGAGTTGAGTTAACACCATTGAGGTGTCTGGAGAGGGCACCAGGTCATAATACTGAGGCATGTCAACCAACGTAAGAATAATATTGTTTAACCCTGCTTCCATCTTACTTTCCTATGGATATAAAGACCAAATGGACGAAAAACTGATTGGAAAGCAAGAGTATCTACTGTCTATTTGAAATTTAAGGCAAAAAATTCATTAGCCCTTCAGTGGACGCGTAAAATATTATTTCAGGACGCGCCCGAATTCTATTTTTTTATTGCTAAGAACTTTAACATTTTGTAAAATATTTTTCCAAGCAATAAATTTAGACTTATATCTATCGCTTATTTCGATTTTATTTACTATCGAACAAATTAATAGTCATTAGTGGAACAAAACCCGAAGTCATTGAAACATCGTGAAATATTTCGAGCATCAAACATCCAATGTGACAAAATTTATATAAAATATCCAGCAATTGTGATATAACTGATTATAATATAATAAGGAACCAAAACTATGTAAATAATATATAATATAATGATGCCGACAGAAAAAGGTTACATTGTTAATCGCGTGGGCCACATATGTGGCCCAGTCACGCTGGCTTCCTTTCGCACGCTATTTAATACTAGCCCCGCTACAATTTGTTACAAAGTATCACGTGAGACTTTTGAGGACGTAATAATATAAACCTACTGAAAATTACAAGTATATTATGCCATCTAATGAGAAACGGCACGCAAATGAAACACTGTATGCCACCCATGTGGCCCACGCCCCCCACACACATATTAAAGCATATATTGGCGGGTAAAAACATATGCTGGCTGCTTAGTGTTATGAATTCTAATCAGTTTTATAATAGTTTTCATCAGGAATGTGAGTGATTTCTTTATTTAAATAAATTAACCGAATACGCAAGGAGAATCCACATTAAAGATCTTTAGATGGAGATGGTTCTTGCTACACTGGCGAATGCTAGAAGCTGGAGCCAATCCGCCATATTCGTAAAACCTCATTTTCCTATAGCGCTTGCGGGCTAACACATTACCTTTCGACTTTTTATATATTTCTCATCAAGAACTTACTAAAAATCAGCATGCACTAACTTCTTTAATGCCCATTCTTCTAAAATATTTAGTTTATTGATTTGAAAAAATAATTATTCGCATTCTCGATTAAAGCAATTGTAAAATTGAGTAAAATCAATAACACCAAGTAGTAAAAATACATGTAAAGGGTAACTTGCATTTAATTTTAATTAGACGGTTGTTACCAATGATTTACATTCGTTAATTCGTACATTCCGTTACATGCTATAGATAGAAAATTAAGGAGAGAGTAAGGTTAAACAATATGGTTGTCATGTCGCTTGTCATGCTTCAGAATGATGACGTAATGACCATTCCAGATACCTCATCGGTATAAACTCAGCTCCTGTAATATATGATATTTTTCATGAAAAATGAAATTGTGAAGATGAAATTTTGAAATTTCAAATTATATTCTTTGGGGCTCAAATTGACGTGTTGTGCTACATTTTTTATTTATGTCCAAAATAAATAAGTTTCAAAGCATAAAAAATCTTGGCTAACACTGATGAACGTCTTCACTCATAGCTTTTCAGCTTAGTCAACAGTTTCCGGCGAGATTTGATGGATAATTTTCAAAAATGAACGAATTATAATCGAACAATGAAGTGTATAATACCCTATCAGTTGCTTTTACTTTTCAATTCAGCTTACAGAATATATTAAAATTTGGACGTAATGGACAATTTAAATATCGTGATCCATCAACCTTGCATTTTCTGAAGGATTCAGTTGATGGGTGCACCAATAAGAACCAAATTTGTCTCAACGTTTAACTACGGTGAAATTTGTTTGGCAGGTGCTCGAGTTGCTAGACAAAACTTGTTTGGGTTGTGAAAAACTTTTTTCAGAAACTCGAAAGAAATCGAGACACATATACACTCAGGTAGAGGAAAATATTATATAAATACCTACCTCAAAATAATTTAGAAACATTATTTCAAGTTTATTTCAAGAGTCAAAGACATAAAATAAAGAATTATTATAATTAAAAAATATAATAATAATAAATTTGGACGTAATGAACAGTTCCAGTATCAGGATCCATCGACCAAGCATTTACTGAAGGATGCAGTTAATGAGTGCAACGGTAAGAACTAAATTTGTTTTAACATTAAACTACGGCAAAATTTGATTGGCAGGTGCTGCTGATACCAGAAAAACCTTGTTTGAGTTGTGAAAAAAATGTTAAGAAACTCGAAAGAAATCAAGATAATTTTCTACTGAGGCAGAGGAAAACATTATATTAATGCCTCGAAATAATTCTAACACATTATTACATGTCTATTCCAAGAGGCTAATACATTGAACAATAATGAGTTGTTAATACTCTAGTCTATTTCTGCCACATTTTACAATAAAATCTTATAATTTTCCATCATTGACAAGATGTACAGAAAGATTAATTCATATATGCCAATTTGAAGGTTGTGAATTTAGGGCAGTTCCTTCCAAGATAAAATGTAACGGTGAGTCCGAAAATGTTAGAACCTCTCATTACTGATTCATTATTTTCAGAGATAGCGGTCGAGATCAGATGTTTATGGCACGAGTTCGATGAGCCGTGGGTGACGACACGTCGACGGGCCTAATGTATGCTCCCTTAATTAAAGGGTGTCTCAATATAAATCAACACCATGGGCTATGTAGCGTTTTAGCCGAAAACGTCACTTTTTTGGGAGTTGTTGCCACTCAGGGCGCTAAATGTAAGATTGAATTCTAATTATAAGCTTATATTTTCCTCTTATTCCATCGATAAAAGTTGTTTGCTTAAAAATTTGAGCATTAGAACTTACGTCTTGTACGCATGCATGTAAATTACAGTGAAGAATGGGTGAAATTCCCATACGATTCCTATTCCTCAATTTTTGAGTGGGAAAAATTGCCCGCTTGGACACTTAAGCAACGTGTATAATCTAAGTCATTGAAAAGGTATTCGAAGCTTGGTGATAAAACAATCTGTTGCACCTGTAAGTCTGTACAAAAGGTTGGAAAAAATGATGAAAAAATGCGTATATTATTGGCAATATCTAAAAAAAATATCGATATTAATTTGAAAAACGAGTATAAACCAAAGTATGTGAAATGCTATGACACCTTCCGTTAACTAATTATCTTTCCACCTCAGCTTCGTCATTCACTCTACCACGTAGCATTTATTTTGTTAAAGTAAGAGCTTTTGAATTATGACATATCAAACATTATTACTAATACGAGCGTATTTGTCTTCTTGAGAAAAATCTATGACCATAGTATCTCCACTGCTGCGATTCATCGATAATCGAGGGTGTTACAATCTGGATTTCTACAATTATCTTTCCAATTGTTTGAAATGGTTCCCCATTATGGTCCATTACAGCCCCAACTAACAATAAACTTAAACCTCAGCACATTTAAACTCCTCTCTTTGATAAATTACCTAAAAACATAAGAGTCCTCTCAGCAATATGTCCTACGATGTAATCCTGTATTCTCTTTCCCTTTATAATATTAATATGCTAAGACTTACGACTAATCAAAATTCAGTATTCCCTTAAAAATGCCATAATTGCCATCCTTTAATGTCCTGAAATGCTGTCGTAGTTCACCATGCACCTTTTATTATTATTTTTGTCGCGCATTATGATTATTTTTCTATTACGTTGTTAAGACCGCTATCATGATGTTCATTCCTCATTATTATCAGGTTCTTTGAATCATTTGGTAAAATATTGGAAAGACTTGGAAGCGGTTGGATTTTGGATAGTAATACCTTAAGTCGTGGTTGGCGTGCCAAAAGTGGCACGCGGAGCTTGGAGGGCGCTGAGGGATACCTCTATCTCACTCGATGGGTTGGCACGCGAGTCGAGCGAGTATGCTGTTATTTTATAAACTTAGGCACTCAATCACCAAAAGTTTTGCCACCCCTGCCTTATGTCATCAGTTTAAGTGTACCTACTTCATACGCGTGCACACCCGTTCGTCCAAGTGTCTATTCATTTACAATATTTGTGGTACCTCGCAGTGTTATCGCTAATATTTATTTCTGTTAATATTCTCAGCAAGGAACGTATATTATTATCGCTTTATTACAAATTTAATGGAGTAAGTTGGAATGAACTCATTTGGAATGGACAACGTAAAAGTCCAATACAGAATGAAGGGCACTGACACAACATTGACTGAAATTCTTCTAGAGAATTTAATGCTTTGACTATTTTTGCCATGGATAATTATTGCGAAATAAGTTATTAATGATATTTGGTCTGAGAATCTAAGTATCTAAGCTCATATATAAAAACTAGCGCTGTTTACTGAAGAACGAGGATCGGATTTTTGATCGGCATATCGAAAACATTAAGATAATGTGTATTTTTATACACTTCTATATACCAAACTATTGCGGATTTTCAATTCTGCCGCAAATATTATTTAGGAAAAGTGGAAGGTTTATTTATTTCTCAAGAACCGCGTTTCCAAAAAAAAGAGTGCATCGTATGCTCTGTGCGTCTCATTATCAGCATTGGTCGTTCAATCTTAAGATTGATTTTATGCAGCCCTCCACTCCTACTTCCTGCTATCTCTTCCAATGTAACTTCGTCTTTACTCGGCCTATAAACTTATTACTGGGTCTTCCTCTGAGGACTTATCCCTCTATTTTACTTTCCGTTATATTCTTTACAAACCCATTGTGCCTCAGAGTGTGTCCAATCCAACAGGTTCTTTTTTCCTGCATGGTGTTCTATATGGTCATTTCCTCATCTATTAGCTTAATCATTTATTATTTTGCTATAGATAAAATCTGGAATTAGAAGGAAATGCCATCAAAGTCTGCAGTGAGTATAAATACTTAGGCGTAACGATTGGAAGAGAAGGAACCAGTAAAAAAGAGATAGCGAACGGAATAAATCAGTCAAAACTAGCAATAAATACGATGAATAGTATATTATGGTCAACAGACAAGTAGGAAAACAAAATTGAAAATATATAAAACACTTATTCAGAGTATACTCCTTTACGGAGAAGAGACATGGGAAATCACCAAAAGGGATAGGCAGAGACTTGGAGGTCATAGAGATGGATTTTCTAAGAAGATGCTGCAGAAATTCAAAACTACAATAAATAAGAAATTAAAATATAGGAAAAATGATGCTGGTAGGAGAAAACATCATACGATAAATAGAGAAAAGGCAGCTAAAATGGTGTAGACATGTAAAAAGAATGGAGGAGAAACGTTGGCCAAAAATATTATTGAATTGGCAACCACCAGGGAGGAGGAAGAGAGAACGACCACCAGAAGACTGAACAAAGAAAGTCACCCAAAATATGAAAAGGAGGAAATTAGAGAACGAAGACTGGAGAGACAAGGAGGCTTGTAGAAGGAGATGCGAGAGACGGCCGACGGCTGAATAGAATTCGCTTAAATATATATATTTCTTATTTTGTCATTCCATTTTAGCTTTAAAATTCTCCTCCATCACATGGTTTTGAAGGCTTCTAGTCTGTTCTGGTCCACTTTACCAATGACCCATGCTTCCGATCCATAGAGTGCCACGCCTCACTCGAATGTTTTCACGTACTAATTGCTGGTTTGTAGTCCTATCTTCTTTGAGCACGGCAGTTGTCTTTTTACCATGAACGCCCTCTTATCTTGGGCTATTCTACGATTATTGTGCGTCTCATACTCTAATAACAATACAGCCGCCTAGAGAAAGTTTGGTCGTTTGCCTGTAGTCTTTGGGTAACTGGTTAGTCCGTCGCCTATGTTACTTCGGCGTAAATTTTCACAGCCATCACACCCACTTGTAAAACACGAGTTCTTGCCATGATTTTCAATGTTTTTATCCCCGCGATAGACTTTGAGAAAGAGCCGTGAAATTATTTGCAATTGAAACGCCCATCGCGGATCATCAGCTCTCTTTGAGCACCGCTTGTCAAGAGCAGGATATCCTCATTCATATTCCTTTTAACGCTTTAGACGTCCCTTTTATAAAGAGCCCCGTGATAAAGTTGGCTTGCTCGCGTGGATTTTGCGCGCTAATATATGGTCCTTGCCGCGTCAAAATGTTTGAGAATCGCCTGCACACTAATGCCCCGACTACTTAAGGAGAACGCTTCTTTATTTTATTTTATTTTTTCATCCAAAGGGTATCTGACGGGTAGGAGGAGGTTGTCTTGAAGGAAATAATGACGCCAGCCCTTATTCCACTCCACGTCGGCGAGGATATATGTATAGATGTGTACACTAAGTACTTTTGTTCTTGTCTGTGTGCGACAAAATGGATGGGGCGCATAAATCACGTGACTTTTGACCCGTGAGTTGAAAACCGTGTTTCACGAGTGGGCATTTTTCCTCGCGGGCCGGGTTGTGGTTGGTGAAGGGTGTCGCCCGGGCCGGTCATACTTACGGATGACCTCGGTCACCTTTCGTTTTTCGTAGTAGTTTTGGGGGGAGGGAGGACTTTTCCCCCAAGTGGGTCAATTTGTTGCCTTGCCCACACACTCGCATTCGGAACTTTTGAAAGATTTTCCTTAGTAGTATATATTGCACGGAGCGGTTAAAGTTATTCTTTTTTTTTTCAAACAAACCGAAAGCTCGGTTGAAGGAGTTTGTGTGATGATGCATGGTTAAAGCAAATGGTGCCATTGTCTTGACTCCTACGATACGATACGTGGGTGAAATATATCGTTATTACAGTCATTTTGTCAAGATTTTTCACAAGCTTAGCGTGCGAGGCTTTTCATGAGGGAACAGAATTATTTTTTGAGTTCGTGACATACGGCGATATTCTTTATGAGGCTTTACCCACAGAATTCACTTTTGAAGTGATAGTAGCCTTAGAAGTCTCGTACAAGTAGTATTTCGGCGTGTATGTGAGGACTTTTATTCGACGAAGCGTCGATTGCGGGAGTAAATGACTGCCGTACGGTCTTTCACGGTAGTGACGTATGTACATTTTGACAGAGTTTCTAGTAGCCTGAATTTTAATTCCGCGATAAAACCCCGTAGAATATAGTGAAATTATGTTCATACGTTTGAAAGAGGGAATTTAAAACGTAAAAAATGAAGAAAGTTGCCTATAAAAAGAACAAATTATTAAAATGAAACATTTTAAAAAGTTATAAGTTTTCCTGGAAGTACTTTTAATGCTAAGGAAAACATAAAGGTAAGAATTATGAGGGGTTTTATGTTGAATGCTGTAAATATTGATTCTTACTTGATACGTATTAATTATACACTTATTTTATGTAATCGATAAAGATCAATTATCGATGAACATTTTCTTTCTGCCCAACTGAGCAATTTTGTGATTTTCCTGGGTAGTTACGCGTACTACCTCTTCTGCTCTGAGACTATTTCCAAAATTTACGCCTAAATTGTTCTATTAATTGGGCAGAAAGAGAAATGGATGGGATGATGCCGAGGAGGACCATTGAAATTTATGTGAAGTTAATTATGAATCCAGTGTTTCTAAGTTAAAAATGCAAAAGGAATAATTAAAGAGTCGAGAGGTAAGTCTGGTAGGAGAACGTAGTGGAGACTTGCAGATTGTCAACCGACGGACTAGTGATTAGTGGAGAAGTGCAGATATATTCACGCTTGGCACGTTTTGAATACGACTGGCAGTTTACTACCGTAAAGACAATCAATACTGTGCATGCTGCAGTGTAGTTAATCAATCCACGAGTTATTTAGCTTTTGGTCTGTAAATTTGTGAATAAAAATACAGTTTTTGACAATCGAGAAAAATGATCAAGACAGTAGGCAAATATTGCAAAATGCTTTAGCTGAAAATATGTAATAAATAGCATGATAATGGTATAGACGCTCGATGAAAATACTAGAAAATACTTTTTAAAAAGTGTATTTCATTTGGATACGAGCATAAATGTAGGAGACAATTTGGCGTACAAGACTGAGAGAACAGAAGTAATGTGACAAGAAATACAATTAAGGGTCATTACGGGTGGCTTAAAATATCTTTGTATTGATAAATTTACCTTAATATCCTCACATTTACGATTATTTCACTGAAAAGGAAATATTTACAACGGAGATTTTCACACCTTTTCCTTTTTCTCTCTCTATCTCGAGTCAAAATGCTAGTCGTTAATGAAGCAGTTCTTTATTTTCTTTTATTTCCGATTATGATATTTATGTGCCATTTTCAAACGTTCTCTGGTATCATTTCATTGCGGCTTTAATTTCGTTACAGTATTTTATATGAGTTGCTTCATCGTAGATAACTTAATCATGGAGCATTTTAATTTTCCGTGACCTGTATAAACTTAAGAATGTAAGACCTTAAGAAGAAAAAGAATGGTAACTATCGTAATTTCGATTGATTTATGCACCAATTTTGTGCATAGTTAAGTGATGCGCGACATCTTAACTTCCTCATCTGTCCTGAATATGTAACTTTCTTTATCGATGCTAATTTGATTATTCCAACGTTTCCATGCGTTTTTATAGCAATATAAGCTAAATATTTATGGCTAAACATTTAATTCAAAAACTTTTAATTGTAGTTGGAAGATTTAGAAATATTTTCCTAGTGATTGGAAAAAAAATTTTAATATCTAGGATCACGAAACTTGGCCTGAGCTTCCGCGTACGCCTTTAATACAGAAGAAAGAGAAAAACTTGCATGAAAAAGAAAACTTGCAAAGAAATGTATCCATATTTTAACCTTTTGGTAGGACATGTAAAATGTCGCGGATAAAATCACTTAATACGTGATTATTATCCAGCGGATGCTTGGCAAATTGTGAGTTGGTATCCATATTTAAGTGACTCGACTTGGATTTAAGTAACTCTTATATTTATATATATTACATAGAATTTCAGTCGTATAAAAGTATATTAATAGTGTAATATTTAATGTATGCTTCCCATTAATGCCGTGATTAATACGTAGAATTCGAATATGATCTCTATTATGATTGGGAAATAGTCTAGCTTAAACGATCATTAGGTAAACTTTGCACCTTCAGGCATCACATCGTGAAAGTATTTTATAGTTAAATCCATATTGAAAACAATTCTTGTATTTTTCCAAAATTATTGTCCACCTTGCGCTTAGGAAAAATCTTTATGTATATGATCGATAATTTTGAAGTACATATCTAGTACCATGAGGCTACGTGTGAAAATAGCCAAGTTCACTTTAAATTGCCAAGAAACAAAATCAGTAGCGTATTTTTTCCGCTTTTATCAGTACATGTGACAAAGAATTATATGTATGCAAAGTTTAATGCAAATCTGTACATAAACGGAAATAGCGCCTACCACTTTAATCTGACGAGGCATCCTCCAATAGTTTTATGTGGACTTTAACTCATTATTTTCCAGGGACTTGGTCGTCAAGACTGCCCAAAAAACAACGTTACTTGTAGTTCAAAGCGTGTGCTAGACGCCAGAGACAGCAGGAAACATCCACAATTGGAACTCAATGAGGTGTCCGATATTAATGGCAAATATTTAGATGACCAAAGAGTCTCAACGCAAGTGAAATATACACAGTGAATCCTGTATTAAGCGTCCACCAATAACCCATGATATAATGGCCGCCTAAAAAGGTAATCGCAGAAGAGAGGAAAATTTACGTTGTTTATAGGTATGGAAAGTATATTTGTTCCCAGAATATCGGCCGCTTAGAGAGATGACCGCCAAAGGTAGTCTGAGCGAAATATCATTTCACCTAGTTGTCGTTCAATTTGGTCTCATGTTAAAGATAAATACATCAACCTACTTATAGCATCAAATTTCAACCCAATAACGAAACTACTTTGCGAGATTTTAGACGAATAATACCTACCATATGTCATTCAACTTGGTACTGGTATGCACTCCAGGGAGACCTTATTTAAACAATTAGGAATGTTTATCATCTAAATCTCGTCAAAAAATTAACCAAAGAATAGTGTGTATATTTTATTAACTATTTTTGACAATAAATCACATATCGCAATAATTTTTTCAGGATGGTAAAAAACCTTTTGTTCTGAAGGAATTTTAAACCTACCGCGTGAAAATCTGGGTCAAGCTTCAGACATGCTCATATCGCAGATTTGATCACTAATTATTTCAACCGTATAAAAGTATAAAATTTAGCGTATGAAGCGATACCTTGTGGAAATAGAGTACAGATGCTATGTTTTCACAATAAATTATATTGTTCACTCTCCACAGATATTCAATTTCACCGACCAAGGTTTCGACAAAACTATGCAATTTTCAATTTTCAATTGTGTCATTTTCAAGTCAAAACTGTCATTGGAAATGTCCACCTTGAAAATGACATAGTTTTGTCGAAACCTTGGTCGGTGAAATTAAGTTTCTGTGGAAAGTGAACAAAACTTTTATTGTGAAAACATGACATCCGTATAAAAGTATATTATTGCACCACTAATAATGCAATATTTAAAATATGCCTCCTACAGCTGCCGAAACAAATACGTACAGTTCAAATATTATTTCCATTACGACTAGGAAGCTATCTTGCATAAACTACCAAGAGGCCGCGAAGGGAGTTTTCACTGGACGTATTCCTGCCAAAACTAAAGAAAAGTGCGGTTTTGGGGTGTACTTCAGACGCTGCTTGTCATTTCAGTTTGTTTTTCGTCATATATAGGGCCATTTGACTTCTGCGCGGAGGAGAGCACGAGACGCGAGGACCCGAGGGAAGGATATGACTCAACTTTCCGGGTGCACTGAGTGTTCGTTGGCGCCGTGCCAGGGCGTTCCGTGGTTGCAGGGCGACCACTTTCGGAATTCAGGGCCGTCTTCTCTCGCTTGACGCGCGATCTCCTCGCACATGGTGACTGAAAGTTTCGGCCACTCCGTCCTTTCACTTTCCCGCGAACGAATGGACTTTATGATTAAGGTGTCCTTTTCCCGACCGAGAGTTCGTGAAGAATGTAGAGACGGAGCCACCTAGAGTGAATAGGATGGAAGCGGAGGGAAATAAAAATGGACTGAGTTCACGACCTGACGTATTGGGATCGCAGAACGTGTATTTATGTATCACAATCCAATGATTATCTAAACAACAAATTGCTCGCCGTCATCGTTGTAAAATACGTCTCCATCGTGACCATTTTGATGCTAGATGATGAGGGGGCGACCGTTACTGAAGCCTTGGGCGCGAAAAATTTCCGTCCCCGCGCAGGAGGGTCTGTTCTTTTCCCTGCCTAAGGGGTTTGTGGCAGATTTCCAGTTAGTGTTTTACCTCGAGAAAGGGCATGAATCCTGTGTCAAACCCAAGAATTTCACAAAATCAGCATTTAATGATTCTGAATGATAAAGCTATAGAATTCTTAGAAAGGATTAGTCTTGGGAAATAATTATAATTGTGTCTAGCTAACATCCGGCAGCTATAATTGTGCATCATCAGGTCTTTAATATAATTTATGACATGCGCTAATGAACATGGCGTTCGTGTGCATATGTCTATAGTTATATCAACCCTGATGATGCTGAAATAAACGGCGAAATTTTGACAAGAGACGATTATACTAATTTTCCAAGACCCTCCTACAGAAGAGTTGTGTAGATATCTAAAAGTTGGTAAAAATCAACTCACATTAAAGTGGATGATTAATGATTTTATTCTGTCGAAAGTGATATTATTTTCTCAAAACCTATTAAATGGGCACCTATCAAAATATATTAAATACTAATGACTATAACATTTAGTGTTTTAGCATCCAGACGTTTTCAATCCATTTCTCTTCTGAATCGTTGCAAATAGGAAGCACATGCCGACTCGTGGTTCAAGTCACCGTTCAAGAAGCCGTTATGCAGTGATAGTTTTCGGACACAAGTATTCAGTCTACTGAGATTTACTGAATTACGAGAGTTAAAATTCTGAGGTAATTTAATCTTATACTATAAAACGAGCTATGTCTGTATGTGTGTTTGAATTTTCTTCTCAAAAACGTTTATAATGATTTTGACGACATTTTGGGATATATTTAATCCGGACGAGAGTGTAGGATCGAGAAAGAACTCTTAGGAGAAAATTCATTTTTTGTTAAAAAAATATTCCTTAAAAATTAACATTATATCATGGGCTTTATGACCAAGATATAAAAGCATCGAACGTTAAAAGAAACACTAAGCAGAAGTTACAGCATACATGGAGCGACACCAGTGGCTGAATACTGCATTAAAAGCTTCATTGGGTAATGTATTTATTGGAAGTTGCCATATATCCAGTTAGTTGTCAGCAAGAGCCTGCTGTAATGCACTGTACAAAGGCATCAATATTCTGCATTAGCAGTTTTTGCGATCAGCATTCGCAAGGCTCAAGGCCAAACATTTGAATTGGTTGGCATTTATCAACTCGCGGTAGTGCTTATGTATATTGTATGTAGCAATTTTCAAAGTCAAAAAGCGAAGCAGCCTAAAAGATCTTTTATCACTAGCAAAACCTTGCCATGAAATAAACGTAGAATGGAAATAAATATTAAAAATTTTAAACACTAGCGATAATACTATAAGAGTGAGTAACTATAATGACCTAGACGTTGAAAATACTGCTTTTTATGATAACTCAGAAGATTCATCATTAAGTTCTAATAGAACTTATCTATGTTATTATTGTTTTTTACAACACAGAATTTATTATTGTTTCATTTTTTGAGTACACATTTCGTTTTCGTGCAAAACTCGTTCTAAACTAGCTGACATTGCTCATCTCATTTCAGATAACCATCCACTGCTGTGGAATAAAAAACCGTAAACAATCGTTTACTTACATTCCGTGAATGGACTCTAAGTATTCAACTTTCTCCAGTGGAAATCACACTGTACATCGTGGTGACTACTGATGGTGAGTACCTAGCCGAATTAAGATTGGTTCTTAAATTCTCAACTTCAATTTAAAAGTTAATGTATTCGACAATTTCCGGCCGAATTTGTGGAATTCATGAGTAGTATAGTAAAATACGCCATGTATATTTCTATTTCAAAATACACAGAAACAGCTATTCGACAAAATTTAGCTTCTAAGTTAGAAGGCCGATCCCCCGTAAATACGAAAGAAATAATGTGTGTATTCATCACAAATTTTTGTTGACTTATCCTTTAAATCGCCCATGAAAATGTTTTGGATTTAAAATATTCAAATATATTGTCATGGAATGCTATATCAAAACTGATATTTGTATAATTTTCACTATAGCTGGATGAATGATTAATCAACCAATAGTAGAAACATTTTTAATTATTGCTACATTTAGGCACAGATAATATATTCCGCCCAAAATATTTGGTGAAAAGGTTCTCAATGGGTTTTACTTTACGAACCAATTTTTTTCCCGTGACGAAATTTTGCGTGGCGAACACTGGGATACCGTTGCTCCTCTTTTATATGGCCCATATATTGCCTTCAGGTTCTGGCACGAGGATCTTATCTGCCTTGGGGGCAAGCTGATAAAAATCAGGTCTTTATGAATGGGAATATGCCGCCGTCCTATAGACTTGAAGTGTGGATAGCTAAAGGTCAAATTAAGACTGAAAATAACAAATCACTTTCACTTTTTAGCTGAGATATCTAAGGAATACTATAACGAACGACTTTTTATAGCAAAATATTTTATAGATATATCTCTTCAAATATCCTTCACAAACTAATATTCCAACCAGCTTATAGTAAAGACGAAGTAATATATGAGAATTTTTTTATAATATTTACTGAGCCCAAATATTGAAAATAAATACAATAAATTATATAATGGAAAAGTAAGGAAAATAATTCCAATGTCAGAGTTCGTCGGTAGCTGCTTATCAAAATGATCTTCCAGAATACCATCGTACTACGAGAAAAAGCATGCCTCCTATGGTGCAATTAGTATTGTGGAGACTGAAGCCAATTAGGCACACTTTTTTATTTTTTACTTTTTCCTTTAGCTTTTTTCACTGAAACAACTTTTTTGGCTTATTATAACACTATTCACCAACAAAATTAGCCACGTTTGTTTGAAATTCATCACATATAAAGTTATGAAAAAATGTTTTCTAAAACAGTTCACGTGTAAAAAAAATGCTCCCTACGCAAAGTTAGTTGGTACACAGACCGGGGAATGTTTATACGCACACCAAGATTTCAGAATCAATAAAGAAAACATTGCTACAAATTTGAAAATGCTACAAAGTCGCTGATTAGCCTGGCATACTTTGAAAGCACTCAAACGTAATCATCGTCGTCACTGATACTGTAAGTCCAACGGAAGAACAATTTGTGTCCTCTAATGCATTGAGCATAATGAGCTCATTTCTTTGCACCTCATGCATCAAATCCAATTTACTCCTGATTTTGTATTCTTATAAAGCTCCAGATACGGTAAACTAATTTCCCTTTTTCAGTTAGTATTTCTTCTTCGAAAACGATATTGTTGGAGATCTGGACACGATGGAAGATATTTCCTTCTTTCTTCTATATTTGTTTGATATTTTTTCTTAGTTTTGCGTTTTGGAAAGAAAGAGAGAAGCCCTTGAATTGGAATTTTTGAAATGGATGAACATATGGACTCTCGGTAGCCCTGTAATTTCTAACTTGTGTTCATTTTGTGATCGAGGGTCCTTATATCGTTAAATAAATGTCCTAGTGCCTTAAAATTGCTTGTTCTGAGTGAAGAAATAGAGGCCTACAAGACATAATTACATCAAGTAAATATCTTGTGGATTAAAAACATATATTATGCTTAATTGCAAGCTAAAACTTAATTTTTAAGAAAATTATTGGTTTAAACCATAGTATATGAATGCTACGGGACTGCTATTTTGCACACCTAACTAGCTGTACGTACTGGCCCCGTCTTCTAAACTATCAGCTAACCTGATCTACAGTAGTCTAAGTAAACCTACATTAAATTCACAATAAATTGGAATATATCAAATTTTAGCATCTTCAAAACAGTACTTTATTGTATCCCTAGTTAAATTAGATAACTCTAGGTAAACAAGGAAAGAAGATAAAAGAATATTAATAGCCGGCTCTGACTATATGCTTTCAACGGTTTTCCCAAACGGAGGTAAGTAGCCGACTGGCAGTATGTTGAGCTAAGGGGGATGACGGGCGACAGACACAGCTAAAGTTTTCCCCGCACTAGCTGTCGTTGCCAAGATATATTCAATGTATGAACATGCTCTTGTACCCAAAAAAAACCGGTCTTCCCTACTGTTACGGACCTTTTTACTTTTGAGCGTAAAAAGGAGCCTTATGTTCCTAAGTAATCGTTATGTGAGTGCCTTACACAACTCTTCATCATTCTGTAGCATTATCTGACTTTATCTCTATTGAAAGATATACATCGTGGCATTCACGGCATCTTCAATATTGAACACATTACTAGACGTCATCCAGCAATATATCAAAATTACCTCAATTATTATTACACTACCGTCGAGTTCTCACTAAAATTAATTACTTACAGGCCCCTAAGTGTGTAACAGTCTGACAGAGGCTAAGAAGTGAGATTTTACATTTAAAACATCCGTCATTGCAATGAGTACCTACAAAATTTTTTCAAGAAATAATAGAATAATTGTTACAGAAGAAATCATATTATTAATAGTTTCTGCAGGTATTTTTGAAAATGTTCATGCTTCTTTCCATTATTTTCTGTATACTTCTCTTTCCAAAAATCTTATTATAGTATTACACTACACCTGGAATTTGACTGGTGTCATTCTATAATGCACAATTAGTCTGATGTAGTAAGTTACTAATTGACAAATGGCCTCTAAAAAAATTTTTAGCTAGTGGAAGTGTAAGAATGGGCTATTGTTTCCAAATTTCTTAACTTTTCAGAGCCTAATTTGTACCCATCGCCCTACTTCTACTACCTATGCCACAGTAATTTTTCTATTCCTCTCTTCATTTGGTTTAGGTTAAGAATCATATATTAATCTTTTATTCGGTAATCGTAATTGGTCGTTCAATCCTTATATCGGTTGACTGCAGTCCTCCACCCTTCCCTATCTAGTGCTCCATCTGTTACTTCATGGAAGCTCTTCCTATCTACTTTCCTTTTTATTTCTTCCATTACATAATTTCTGGGTCCTCCTCTGGAGAATTTTTCCTCTATTTTATGCCCTCATTTTTTCTCTCCTGTTATCTCTACCTATTTACTTTCCTCTTTATATGGTCCAAAACTTATTCCTGGGTCTTCCTATGGTGACTTTTCCCTCAGTTTTGCTTTCAATTAGGTTCTTCACCAATCCGTTGTGTCTCAGGGTGTATCCAATCCATCTAGCTTTTCTTTTCTCTAAGGTGTTCCATTTTGTCCATCCATTTGATCTTCAGTAACTTCCAGCCCCAGGTTTTGAAGGCATTTAGTCCATTCTGGTCTGCTTTTCCAATTGAACATGCTTCCGATCCATTGTGTGCCACACTCCACACCAATTTTTGTCACATACTGTTTCCTTTTTTTAGTCGTATCGTCTTTGAGTGCAGCTGTTGCATTTTTACCATGAACGCTTTCTTATTTTTGGCTAGTCGACACTTGGTGTCAGTTGAAATTATTCTATCCCTCGTGATGGTTTTTCCAATATAGGTGAAGGAATGAACTTGCTCTAATTTCTTTCCTCTTAGTGTGTCTTATGCATTCAGCTTTCTCTTCCTCATTGTCGGATTTTAGACTTCGTCTTTTTTGTTTTCATGATGTATTTCAATACGATTTTTTAATCTGTACGGGGGAAAATTTATTTTAATTTTGATTTATAATTTATTTGTTTAAATATTTATTTTAATCTTTTACCAGTATTTATAGCCGTTACTAAGTTGATATATGATTAATTTACATATTTCGTCTACTTAAATTAAGATGAATTATTTAGTACCTATTGAATATATATACTTAGGAGAGTAGAGTGGCAAACGATTATTGTAACTTAACAATCCATACACGTATATGTATAAATGGGCAGACTATTTCTTTTTTTCATGTTAAATTAATCTTTGTTCTGTATTTATTCTCAATTTTTAACCAAGGATTTTAGGTAATGAAAGTGACTTTAGCGAGTGGAATATAAAAGCCCAATCGAATTTTTTTTATCTAAAGTAAGAACTGTGGCGCCACGCTGGAATGGTTTTGAAGCAATGGGATTTCCCCACCCGCGGAAGCCACGCAGAAACTGGACTCTTGATATCGGCGTCAACGTGTTGTACTTAAAAGAAACACGGCATCGTGAGGTGCGTAATAAAACTGCTCCGACGTTGGCGCCATTTCACGAGTCACGCTCCAAATAGCACTCGGCAGGAAAGAGGGAAGAGAGACTGTGGGAGAGAGGTAATTAAGTATTAGGGGAAGGCGTTGGATCCGTGTTAACATCCGTCAAGCATATTCTCACGGTAGAAACGGGACTGTGGTGAATTACTGCCAGCGTAGTCCGCTTCCATTCCATGAAACATGTTTTCCGATTATTGGAGGATAACCGAAGCGTTTTATCTTGCTGGACTAGAGAAGTATGAGAGAAATGAGCTGAATGTACATCTCCATACACCCTGCATCAAACCCTAAAAAATCCATATCATGGGTGTGTGACAAAGAGTATAATTTTACCAACTACAGCGTACAATTCCTATGGTTACTACAAGTTACTAAATTCGTAACTACATGTGCTCAGCGAGTTTAATGGAATCATTCAAAGAGTGCATTTCATCCTATGTAGCATGGCATTTAAGTGCACAGAATTAGCATTGAGAACTATTTAGAAGCACATTTTTACGCTGCAACTTGTTTTATTAACTTTGATAATTATGCTTTAGGGAATTTTTAATCAATCGTGTGACAGACCATGTGACCTTAGTTGTTGTTGTCGGATTGTAATGTTAACAAATTTGCTGCAAGAACCATATTCATATCTATCTAATCGAAAACAAGAACATTGCGTAGGAGTGGGTAATATATTATTTCTACCCTGATAAATTCTCTTACCCTTACTCCCAGAGCAATTTCTATCCAAGTCGATATTTCGCCCCTACATCTCTTTCGGCCCATTGCATCCTCCTCCGCAGCTCCAACCCTCTCCAAATGTATCTCTTCTTGGTCCACCATCTCTGTCGCCGTCTTCCCCTGGGTCGTCTCCCTTCTGGATTTCCTCTCCAAACCTCCTCCATCACTCATCCTTCCTCTTTTCTTAACAAGTGTCCTGCCCATCTCATTCTTCTGCGCTTAATCTTACTTATGATGTCTGCATTCTTGTAAAGATCCCTGATTTCCTTATTGTACTTTCTTCTCCACCTTCCTTGTTCGTTTTTAGGCCCGTGGATCTTTTCTAACATCTGGTTTTCAAATACTATCACTGTTTTCTCCTTCTCTTCATTTAGTTTCCATGTCTCAGATTCATAGATTGTACTGGGCAGATTATTGTTTTGCACAAACAAATTTTTGTTTTTTACGAGAGGGACTTCGAAGATAGGAATCTGTGGTGTGCATGTAAGCATCTGCTAGCTAGATTTAACGTTTTCCCTGATAAGCAGTCCATAATCGATCCACTCGATCGATCGATCGATTTGGCAATCAATCGATCCTCGATCCATAATCGAGTGTTCTTCCTTTCCTGCTTATGAGTCGTTAAAATAGTAAATCTTTTTCGCGAAGAAGTTCTACTGTGAAAACTAGTTTCTAGCAAAGACCTCTTATTATCAGGGCAACAAAAGACAAGATAAAAATGAAATGAATAAGAAACTTCTTTAAAATTCGTATCCTTTTTTTAGATTTAGATCGATCTGAGGGGTGAATACCAACTACCATTAATTACAATGACACTTCAAAGTTTTTGTTAATGCATATGAAGGAGAACTAAATATTTGAGGTTTTTTATATGAAGAAGGTTTGAGAAAATATTAAATGGTACGGATTTTATTCAGAGCAGGAGGAACAATTATAATATCCCTGTAGCCATTGGGAAGTAACTTATACTTTGCTATTATTATTGAGAGATAACATGATTCTGAGGATTATTGGGTCTTCAATGGCATGTGATTAGGTTGTGAAAAAAGGATTTTTGAAAGAAAGGATAGTAAGGGTCAAGAGATGTTTTGGCATTAATCTGTTGTAAATGTTTCGTAGAAGACGGCTTTAACTTTCAATTTATATAACACAGTTTTTTTCTTGAAATGAGTAATATTTAGGAATAAGGTGGTGAAGCGGACCGCTTTATAATGTAATTTGTCCCGAAAACGAAAAAAATTATATGGAATAGAGTAACACTACACTGGGGCTTGGAACCAGATTCATTAATAGTTAGTATATGTAAAAAAGACAATAGAAAAGTGAAATGAATGTTCTTTGCTGCAAAATGGTTGTTTATTGACCAGCTATATAATACTAGCAGCACAATTCGTTTTAGTGCCCTTATATAGATGCAAAGAGCATAGAGGTAAACTATACATTACTTAATAATCATTAGTTTCTCCAGCATTGGTAGCGCACTTTTTGTGCCGGGGAATTTGTTTTTGTATTGACAGTCGAAGCACCATTAGCTTTAGTAAGGTCTATTGTAGGTATTGCTTCTGATAACTCTCCCCATTTCACGCACCCTTACGGCGCCTTACAGAAGGATGTACAGGCTATTTTGAAGATTAGTTGCCTTCTACATAGCATTCAAATAGGGTCGGAATTTTACTCGACTACCTCCAGAACTCAGGCCTATTCTAGCCAGTCATTATACCTAAACAAGTACTCAAGGGATCACACCAACAAATATCTAGGAAACTGGGTTCGCGGAAATGATCATAATGAACTATAGTTCTTAAGGATTTTACGATCATCAAAATTACCATTTCAGGTAGAACAAAGAGTCTTTGCAGCGACAAATATATTTGAAAAACTTTTGATGAGGGTCTTCTGAAGTCCCCTCAGAGCCCTGAGGAAAATTGTGGTGGTTCGAGTCCTTGGTTCGTCCGAACGCTAAAATTTCGCCATAACTAACCCGAGACGAAGCCCCCGCCGGCTTAGCCAAGCTGCTGAGGTTATAGGTGACGGAATTGGTAGTTCGAAAAAATATTTGCATAATAAATTTATGTTCAGCGAAAGGTCCAGGTAGCAATTTACGAAGGATTGCAAATCGCAACGTGATCGATGGCTGCCATGGGATCTTGCCATCCGCGAATTATCTCCAGATGTTCCCTCGTTGAAGTAAACGCCCTTATACCGATGTAGATGCCACGCCTCTTGGCGGAGAATAGAATTTTTTATGTTAAAAAAAACTTGCGTTCCTGGACATTCTTAGTGATAAGTAGAAGCCTCCTATATGTACAGTCTCTTGTTAAGGATTTATTTTAACGCTCTGAAAGTTAAAGTCAGCAATTTAGCTGATTCTGTATTTACTGACGAGATGTTAAGATATATTCTCAAGATAGCATAATTTCCTTAATATATGTACAGAATTGCACATAGCCCTTAAAGTAGTTCGTTCATTTAATGAACGAGAATTACAGCATTTCGATAGCCGTATATTTCTTTGAGCACCACGCTCTTTCAAATCGTCCGGAGAGCAAGACAGGGACCCACCGCGCCGTATATTAAATTATTCCCGAACGATCAACTATGACGGTTTACGTAAAAACCACTGAACACGTTCACTCAACTTCATTACTCTCATTTTAGGATTCCTTAGTAGTTATCACCAAACTCTGTGATTGTGTGATACTGTTAATCACGAAAATTGTTTTAGCCGTTAACCATATCAGAGTGGTTGTTTGGTGATCATTATAGTTCATTGAGTGTGTCTTCCAAAAGATATCGGGGGTGCGGTTCTCAAATTTTAAATTACCAAGAGAGCATTATATTTAGGGATGGTCGGATCGGATCTGCGGATCCAAAGATGTGCAGATCTTTACATGGGATGAGATACTGATATAGGATCCAAATACTACAGTAAATCAGATATGCATCAGAGAGTTTTAAGCGATTGAAGTGCCGGCTGTCGTCGGCTATCGGCGGCTTTCTGCCAAAAAAATAGAATGCTGTTGATGCACTTCATTCGACAACCGGCTTTTGCTGAATTTAAATCAAATTCACCCTTTATTATCCATCTCATTATTCTCAAGAATCAAATCTCAAGATGTGGTATGACAACAGTCATTGCATAAACGTGACAGCAATCAAGGATTAGTATTATTGTGGCATCGACATTGTCTTTATTTTAATATTTAAGTTTAACATTTTTAAACTTGATGTTGTTTATTTTCAATAAAGTCTCCAAGGCTTAACCCTTTCGCTGCTGTGAACGTAGCAGATACGTTCACCCGGTTGACTGCTATGAACGTAACTCCTACGTTCCATTGGCAAGTGGTTGTTCTTACCGTTCCTACCCACGCCTCCGAACTTTCTCCTTTTCTGCGAATGCCATTTGTCTTGTTTATTGTAATACATTGTACTAATCTCTTCCCGGGAGCTTTAGAGACTACTGACTTGCGAGTGCAATGAGAACATTACTTTCTGTACCGAAGTAAATGACCGTTCACTTTTTCGCCGCACACGGACTGGAGAGTCTCTGCAGTTTGACCACAGTGAAAGGGTTAAATTCTATTATCATTTGTGAATTGTAAAAACCCTTGAATACATCCAAGGATCCGAAAATAATAACTGAGATCCGGGATCCGAAATGAAGGATCCGGATCCGGATGTGGATCCGAAAAAAAACCAGGATCTGCCCATCTATAATTATATTTATCATACTCTTTTATTAGAGGCCTAATAGATCATCTATATAAGGGTCGGTTTGCATCAGCAAGTTGCTTCCACAAGCTCCTTAGTGTAAGGTTGCGGAGGATTTTACTCTGATGAAAATGTTTTCACCAGTTATTGCCAAACCTGTTGTTTACACAAGCAACAATACGGCTTTACAAACAACTTGTGGAATTTCAGAGTCGCTCACTCGCTTGATCAAAGCCCATTGCTGTCAGTAAATTTTGCAACAAATCTGAAGATATAAACCCAACTTATTATTAGGTGTCTTTTGCATAGTATGCATGATACGTCAGATTAAATATCTGTTACGAAGAACACGAGTCAACGCAAATGGATCAAGAAATTTTTCGGTAAACATATCCGAACAAGATTGATATTTTTTCTCTCTGCACCAGTATGGTGGCAGCAATTCTTGAAGACATACCTTATGATACCTTACTTGAGTAATGCGTTGTTTTTCGTATAAATGTGCTTAGCAGGTCGTTATTTTCAGATTAAACAGTGACACGTTGAAATGAAAGGTGAAATATATAAACTGACGTTTCTCTTTTAATATAGTTTTCTACAACAAAACTATGGTTGTGGTCAGTACGATACAGTGTTCAAAAATCGGAGCTCCTCCATTTAACTTCATATTCCTACCACGAAGGGTTTCCATAACGCTAATCCCGAGCCATTCATCTAAGTGACAAAAGTTCCAGATAATAATTCGAGGTATAAAAAAGGAATAACATTTGAGAGAAAAAAGAATTCCTAATAATAATCAGCTTGCAGTTACTAACCTTGTATGGAGAGCGCTCCTTGTGAGTGTTTGCCTATTTCAGCAATAAATAGCTTCCGTTTTATCTTTTGGAAAAGTTGTCGAAACTATGGCGTGAATTTGGGCGATTCCTTTCCAAAATTCGTGCGTCACTCAACATAATAGAGAGAACTCTGAAAAATAATTTCGCAAATATGCCGTTGGGCAGTTCATTTGGGCGAAAGTAGATGACGAGAATTTTATGAAAGCGACACAAAGTTTTGGCAAATTTTCGCCTACCAATTTGGGACGATTTCTGCCACTATTTGGCTATGTGGCTAGAGGCAATTGTTTTGAACTCATAAGCCATGAGTCTGATGTTTATTGAATTGGTTTGGTACAGAAAACTGGGATGAAGTTGGTTAGCAGGATAAAGATTGTACAAACATGCATATTTCGAATCTGGAAGGAATTGGCGAACTAAGAAAAGAGTCGGTTCATGTTCTGGACTCAGTTTGGGAAAAACAGGCTGTTTAATATATAATTCCGATTTTCACCTGCAGTTTGTAACACCATCTTGGTCTCCAGTAATATCACATTATGACAACAACATTGCCAAACCTCAGTTATTGGGACGTCCTGATTAATAGTATCGCCAAATACCTAGGCATTTTTAACTGCTCATGAAACGATTTGAAGGTTATAATCCGTTGAGGAATCGTGAATATATGTTTTAAAACTTTTTTATTCTCAAATCGGTCATAACAGTGCAGTTACGGGGGAAAGTATAGTTCATTGAAGTTTGATGTAATGAAATGTTTTTGTCGTTCTTTTTATTGTTTTTCTGAATTCCACGGACTTACCAAAGAAAATTTGGAGACTTGAGGGTAAATCAAGATATGATGGATTGAGGTAATAAAAACTATCACCACCAAAACAAATAATGAATATTTCAATCTCACAAGTGGTTAAATGCTAAAAAACGTCATGTTCCGCTCTTTATTTTGCTCAACACCGAATCAGGGACCCCACAAATGAACTTGCACCTCGCCCACCAATTCGCAACCCAGCATTCCGATTTGATGTATCATCGGCCTGCCCCCAAAAGTGAAATTAACACTTCGGTAATTGTATATGGTGCTGAAATCTTGGCCTGATTTCATTAAATTAAGTGTGGTTATAACTTGGTTTTTTATTTGACTAAGTTTTTTCGTTTGGTTTTCCACTGAGTTGCACCTGAGACTTTTGCCATCGAAGATTGTAGTGGTTGTAATAAGCTGTAAACGCTCTGCTATGATTAATCGGCGAGTATGCATCCATGCAATGAGCATAATACTTTTCCCAATTGTTGAGATTGCTTTATACAGTAATCTGAGTAGGTTAATCCGAGTAGGTTAATCCATACGTTAAATAGCATAGAATTTAAACACAGCTATAAATGATGCTGTTTGAATAGCCTTCCATATTTTACTACCAATATCTCACTGTTGTTGCCTTTTGTTGTCCTGTAAGTGGCTTAATTATACTATCTTTCAAACCAATTAAAATGAATTTGCTGCCTTTCCAGCACATTCAATATTTTTTTACAGCTAAGTCTTTGAAATGTGATTTTTTATAATCATTTACTCTGCAATTCCATCCAAAGCTACAGTGGTTTGGTAAAGCGTTTCCAAAGAACACAGAAACTGTAGGAGTCTGAGCGTGAAAGAAATGGAGTGATGTTGAAATAAATGCTGATGTCTATGAGTTTTCAACAAAAAATGTTATTGTAACATCTTCATCCCGCTTCCCGGGGTGAAGATAGCACGCCTTTAAATCTCTATTTCTATCTTAATTTAGTTGAATGACATAAAGTCAACGTTAACAGATTAGATTATTGATTACATTTCGTCTGTGAAATTTTTATTTAAACAAATGATAAATGAGTACAACAGACCTAAAATAACCTCAAACATTACCAACTTCATCCCCATTATAGAAAAAGAATGTATTTTCATTATCATGGGAGTAAGATTTGGATTATTAATTGGCATGTAGATTCTTTCTGTTTGTTACTAATATATTTTATGCATTGTGTTTTATCGTATCGTATCTTCCATGTTTACGCGTACCATGATCACCATGGCTGTAACATTTACATGTTTACTCTTCATCTAATTATGAAGATTCTTTGCTTGTGCAGCATTGAGTTTCTTTTTATTTTTCAACTCACTATGGTCCATTGGGGAGAAGTGAGCATGGAGGTGGATTCTCCGAGAAAGGACCTTAGTGTCATTGACAGAGTTTGTTATTCTCCCTCATTGTCTACCAGGGCTTAGTATTTTGGTTTTCAATCTGCTATTCCATGAATAATATCAAATTTTACATCAGCATTAAATCATATTTTCGTTCATTTCGCTGCTCTGACGTAGCTTTTAAGTTATTTATCCTATTCCATGATCTAATTCAATCCCATAATAGATAAAATTCGTCTTTTGTCAATTACTTATAGTGAATATAATATTGTGGCGGGTAAAGCATGTTATCTTATAATGAATGCACATTCCGAGTAAGTTAATCCATACAAAAAGTAGCATAGAATTTAAACACAGCTATAAATGATGCTGTTTGAATATCCTTCCATGTTTTACTACCAATATCTCACTGTTCTTGCATTTTTTGTCCTGTAAATGGCGTAATTTTACTATCTTTCAATCCAATTAAAATGAATGTGCTGCCTTTCCAGCACAATCAGTATTTTTTTTACAGCTAAGGCTTCCAAATGTGATTGCTTATGATCATTTACACAGTAAGCCGTCTCTGCATATTTCTTCTACAACTACAACGATGCAAATAGATCCTAACATTAACCTTTAGTAAAATCCTATATTTTGTAATGTACATGAAAGTTTTATGTAGAGCGTTCATGGGCATTTTACGGAACGCAGTTGGTCAGTTTCCTGGAGTACCTTCTCCGTATTTTGGAGCCCGAATAAGTTTTCGCTCCATTGAGGTAGCAACAAGCCATTGACTGTTTCTCATCCATTCTGCCGATTGATGTTCAGTGACGATGGAGAAAACGTCGATGTTCTTGGTGAGAAACTGTTGTAGGAGGACCCAATTCAGAAAAAAAATCCCTTGTGTCGACTTTCTGTGGAAATTATTTTCGAAAACGCTTGTGGAGGAACCACGCCTGAGTGAATCGTAGGTGAAAAAAATAGCTTGTTTGTGGAAGTTTTTATGTCTTTTTGACCCGTGTTGACGGCATGCTTCAAATGAAATTATTTGCTCTTTCAAAAAGCCATTAAATTTGCCATAAAAATTCGGCGCAACATTATCAAGACCTCGTAAAACGATTGGGGGTCGTTAAAAAAATAAAAAAAGAAAACAGACGGATAAAAATTTTTTTCATATCCTTCTATTTCTGTTCGAACTGTGAAACTGTGCATCCAATGAAACTTGATTCTAAACTCATCCATTGCCACGACATCTCACTTTTATGCCCAAATTAAACGTCACGAGCGGCACTAAAAAAATCCCATAAAATTTTCGTTTTCAAAAACCGACGGCTTGAGGAATAAAAAGGACCGGAGAATGGATTTTCTTATATTTGTGGCCGACTTGTAAGCGCCCGCACCATTAAAATTTGGATTAACATGCTTACTTGAACCGATCAATTGGCGAAAAACAGCCAAGTTCTTTTTACGAGGTGGTAATCGAACGACTACTGGTTTTTGCTTCATCTGAATCAATTGAAACAAGCTTCTGTCATAGCTTTTCCTCTAGAAACTCAAAAAATCTTGGTGTCGTCATAAGGAGGAGAAGAAATATCACCGTTTGTATCGGTTTTCTTGATAACTTACGTTCTGAGTCGTAATCCGATAAAGTTATTTGAATAAGTTTAAATAAACACCTTTGTGTTTAAAGTAAGTCTTTTTACTCGTGCATAGAAGCGCTTCGCGCTCGTATACATATTATTGTCTGCTCGGTACCTGTGATGACAACTCATTCCTTAAAGTCTCCAAATTATCACAGTGAAAGACGAAGCCTGAGTACTTTAATTGGTTACTGCAATCGGCGCAAAACCGAGGGATCTGGGTTCGAATCCAATTACAGGCGAATGGTTTATCCTCGGTGAATTTCGAGCAGTTTTGTGACATCCCACGGTTGACACCTTTAAAGTTACTGCGCGCTTAGCACCGCACCGCGTCTTACAGAAAGCATACTTTTCCAACCCATTCTTTCAACAAGACAAAAAAATCCATCGCGGCCGGTAGCCCAAGTAGATAATGCAAGTTCTGTACTAATTGTCTCCCAAAACTTTCCCAGATGATTCTAGTTCATTTTAATCCTCATAAAACTACAACAATAAATAGGAACCCTCTCGCTCAAATTCCTGGCGCAGACGTACATGGCTAGGAGGGTAGGTATAAATGGATGAGGTGAAAAAAGAGGGGTGGAGAAGATAGGAGGGAAAGAGAGAGATAGGCAAAGTAACCAAACGTTGCAAAAAAATCGGAACGTACTTGAATGCAAGGCAAAAAAAAAGGATTGAAATCGTCCATCGTCTTATGGCTGAATGGGACGAAATCTTGAAGTCTGATTTTTAGAACAGTCAAAACGCGATGACTGGCATTGTTTCCATATCCTAATTTTCAAGCCGCTTACATTGACAGGGATTAGGTGACTAGTTTTCTGTCTGACCATATACACTTAACAATCTTCATCCTCAGTTTCCCAGTATTTTGATAGTTCCGTAGACTATGACTCGAACTCGTTCTCTGCGCACTACCGCGGCACAATATTTAAACACTCGGGAGGTGAAAATAATTTCCATAAACACTGGATGTTTGTGTATTGTGCCACCTCAATTATAACTCTGTATCAATTTCCGCATAATAAATCCGTCACGGAGTACTTAATAAAAATAGGTTCTCCTTTTATCAAAACAACCTTCGTGTCAACACGTTATATCATGATTGGTGAACTGAAAGTGTCTTGAAAAGTCGGTACGAGTATAGCTTTTCAATGAAAAACCTCATGTGGTTTCAAAAAAGTCATTTTAGTTTCATCTTTAATGGACAAGGTCCGCAAAATAATTCTTGAATCTTCACTCACATGATCCATCAGTTTCTTGCGCTATGACTTTTTAGTTTTCTTCTCTGTGATTGGTTACTCCGTTGAAATGGTGTTAAAGCAAAGGAAATTGTCTTTATACATACATACCAATCACGCCGCTCCCTTCCGGGGTAGGCACAGTAACAGTGTCACTACAAACACACATGTGTACACCTAACTCTGCTTCAATTATTTCCACCATACTTACCTAACCTTGCAAACCTCTTTTGCCTCATTTTCCCTCATACCCTTCTTCATACACGCCCTATATTCCTCCTCCTAATAATTTCCTCAACCACATTCAACCAGAACTCTCTCGGCCTGCCTCTCCCTCTCGCACCATTTATTTCTCTCTTATATATCTGTTTCATCCTATTTCATGTTATTTACATAGGAAGTAGACTTCCCAAGGGCTTGTCCTCCTGAAGAATCATTGTAAAATGCTACGCTATTCGAATCACTGCGGATAGTGAATGAAAGAACTCAAGAGCGTTTTATGCCATTCAATAAACTCGGCTTAATTGCTGGCAACCAGTGTTTAATAAACTAACCATTTCAAGTTATGGTCTTACATTCTGCGTTATAAATTGAATGCAGTACTCACGAAAAATTTGAATAACGGCGGCAGCATATACCCAGATTTAGTATCAGTGACAACAGTATACATTGGAGCCAATAAGTAGCGGAAAATTAAAATGAATTATCATACATCAACTAGCTGAACTCGTTAATTTAACAAATAACTAAGGTCTTTTAAAACATTGTCAGTTAACTCCTTCACTACCTCTAGGGTTTAAGGTGGAAAACATCTTAAAAAGCTTTGTTTCCAGAGCACGAGGTGTGCATATTTTGTGAGAAATAATGAGAGTTACAAACCTGCATATAATATATTTATTCACATGAAGATGACTTTTTTTGTAGAAATAGTCGAATCTTGAACTTAACCACCCGTCTTCAAACAGTGCCCGAGGTCATTTCGGTCGTCATCAGCTGAGAGTTTCTATTTGAAGAAAGTTTTGAAAAAGGTTTTCGACTAGTTGGACCACTAGGGTTGCCCAAATAGTAACGCCCTACATTTTTTTTCTAAAATACTATTCATACTTTAATAATAAATTAACACGTATGTAAAGACGATGTATTATCTACTCTCTCAATTTTTTCACCTCCATCAAGTTCTTTTGCCTTCCTACAGAGATTACCTCGGGCGTATATGCCCTATCAGTACCAATCCTCGTTCTTGTCATGAAGCCAGGTTTTTACTGCGCTTATTACCTCTTCATCACCCAAAGTATTGTGGATGTTCTAACATAATAAAAATTTCACACTCTCGTGTACGCGACTCTGATTTTGTCTTCTTCTTCTGAACTCTCCAGCAAACCTCTCCTAACTAATAAATTGCCCGGACTTGTTCAGTTCGAACAATGAATTTTATTCGCAAAATATTACGCGAAATAAAATGAATATCCCTTTACAAAAATGATTGCCAATCACCATAAATATGTTACACAAATAAAATACGCAACATATATTTTGCCCTTCACTGTATCACTTCTCTTCAGGCTCATAAAATTGAGCAGGTCATGCACTTTTTCTCACTTGAGCCACTCCACGTTTCTTATTCTTCACCTCACAGAACATATAAAAAAATGAAAATCATGTATACAATTTCCTTACGTTATTCCGCACAGGTGGATGCTGTGTTCCTTGCCAGCTAAATTTCCGGATGCACCCTGCATTTAAATACGGCTCCTCCTCTAGTGATATTCCCGTTGCCCCCCGGATTCACCTTGCGTTGCAATACGGTTGCTCCTCTAGCAGCTTGTCCCCGTTGATGAACAAAAATAAAATAACTTCATCTGCTCAGTTCCACTAGAGTCCTTGATTATTGTCAGACTGTCCCCGTGCCCTTCAGCGTGCCTCCTTAAAAACGCTTTCTCTTCCCTCTGTTACGCGTTGCTTAGCTGCCACTAACAAATTGTTAGGCGACGCCTAGCTGCCATTAGCAAATTTTTGTGCGTTGCTCACCTGCCACTGACAAATTGTTGTGAGTAGTTTTCGGAATGCCCTGTAGTTTCTAATATTTGATGCTATGGTGGAATTAAAATGTTTCAACGTCATTCTTCGAAATGGAGTATTAGATAAGAAGAAAAATTACGAAGCGATATTCATTATTTCACATCTTTAATTAGCACCAGACTGGTATTTGCGAGCTAATCTGGCAGTCTGTTCTCTGCAGAGTCCGCAAAATTAGTCAGAGCACTCAGATGCAATTGTTGGTAACGTCGTGATAACCTGATAAGGCTTTAAGACCAATAGGAATGCGTCTATCAATGACCTTTTCAATTCACTGATTTCTGTTATCATGGAGTTTATTCTTAAGCGTGGGACATTATTTTTTTTCCAACCCTCGTACTGTTCCAATTTTTGCATAAGAACATTTTTATTCTCTCGAAGCCGTAATATTTGGAAAATTTTGCAATTTTTTCAGTTAAAACGACATATTTGTTTTTTTTTTGGTTTCTCTTATCCACGGCATAGTTTGATGAGAAGCATTAGAGGTGGAAAATGCCGAAACAAATGCAGTTGGCTGCCGTTTGAACAGAATCAAAAAACTGTGATAAATCTCTCGTATAAGCATTAAGGCTTACTTCATTTGTAGAATGGGCGTAAGAACATTTAAAATATGCTTTGCATTGGTGCTTAACTTTGAAAATATAATTCGAATATGGTCCATATTTTGACAAAAATAATAGACTTAAATTTGAAAATATAATTCAGATATGGTCTCTATTTTGAGAAAATGAAAAAGTACACTAGTTACACTAGTTATATATTTAAAAAAAATATAGGAATATAGGAACATATAGGAAAAATAGAAAATATAGGAAATGGGCTCTTACTACCTACAATTTCATAATATATCCTTCATACACAAGGGGCTCCTGCAATATGCACTATACGGTTAAGGATCGCATCTCACCGCGTTTTAAATTCGGACCACCCGCGGAGGAACCCAATTGCTGACGGATCCAGAAGTTGAAAGGTACGATGTTGGGAGTGGCAGGTCCTGCCCAGGCCTTAAAAAAAATTCCTCCCGCGTGACCTTCTCGTAAAAAAATTCCAAGTGTATGTGATGGGATAGCGTCTCAAATCACCGTGACTAATTCGAACGTGCTGCGCCGATGACGGGTTTTGACGCGGGGGAAATGAAGCTGCGTAATTGCGCTCGCTCCCACTGCATGTTTATACGAGAACCTCCGAATTCCATAGTGACACCTGGAAGCTTATGGGTTAAAAGCGTTAAAATCTCATGAACGCTATTCTTCGCTTTTATAATCTTACTTGTCTAGCGTTTTCCACGTGCGTATGTGACCTGCATGTGTGGCTTTTTAAATGTTCGAAAGCGTAATTTATCTTTGCCTCATACTGAATATTGTTTAAATAATCTTGGGATTAAATTTGAAATATTTAGACGGCAATGGCAACCGTACAAGTGCCCTTGTCACAAGAAATTTTCTTTTCTACAGGGTGTTTCAGGAGGAAAGTTAGAAACTTCTGCAGGATGTAGGGGAGGTGGTTATAAGATTTTTTATCATAGCAACATTGGGTCGCATCTCCTTAGTTACCGAACTATGGCAACGTAAACATTTTTTCAGGAGTATTCTGCAATAACAATGAAGACACCTAATTTCAATAACTAGTATCGATTAAGAAGATTTGATACTTTTCACAGTGGTGCATAAGATATGTATTGTTCTTTTTCTGTTATCATCATTACTAACGATATCTTTTTGTCAAGATGGCTCTCGAATATTCGTCGAAATGTAATTCCTCAAAAACAAATAATGTGAGATAGCGCTCTTAATTTAAGAGATATCAAAACATGTGCCAGAATAAAACTTTTAGTAAATTTATTTCTCAATTCATTGCAGTAAAAATCACATCTCTGTCTTTTAAAATACGGAAGATATGGTAACTTAACTGATTAATTTTGTAACTATATATTAATTTAGTAGCGTGTCAGTCATTCTGTATCCGTTTTGTTTCTTTCTCTGTCAATTTTTGAGCTAGAAGAGCGAGGTTTAGTGCGTTGAATGTGGAATCTCTGTTTTCATGATTTGTTAGTAGTTTTGGATTTTTATTGGGCGTCTGGCAGGGGGTGTTAGGTCACCAGCCGTGCAAAGGTGTAAGTTATTTGGAGATGGAATGGACCATTTTTGGGTTGTGGTTGCAACAACCAGATGCTGGGAAACACAGTGACAAGGGAGAAAGGCCAAAAGGGAGAGTGGAAGACTGTAAAGGTTGAAACAAAAGAAACCCACAGTGCTCTTCTATTTATGTGGCTTTAAAAACAACAAAGTAGGACAGTGATAGAAAAAAAAACCTAGACTAGGACACTTACCCCCTGCGGGTACACACCCTTGCTCACGGCTAGCTGCCTGCTAGTAAGAGCTTTGATTTGCTTAGATAACCTCGGCTTAGAGCTACAAAGTGAGCAGTCACAAACACAGCAAATACTCGTCGGTGGGGTCAACAATATGGGCGTAGTTTTAGCTCGATCTTAATTCTTAAAAGGTATTTTCGATCTAACTGTTCTATCACCATAGATCAATATAATCATATCTTGACCATTGCGGTACATTGAGAGGGCATAACGTCATCAAACTGTAGCCTGAAAACAGAAATAACAACCATATGGTTTAACTCTGCTCTTACCTTACTTCTCTATAGATAGCACGACGGAATGGACACATTAACGGATGTAAAGCAAGAATAACAATCTTCTATTTGATATTAAAGGCAATAAACTGAAGAAATATTTAATGGGTACTTACATATATACATACCAATCACGCCGTTCCTTTCTGGGGTAGGCACAGTGACAAAGTTTCACTCATAAATACATACTTGTACACCTAACTCTGCTTCAATGATTTCCTTCATACTGACCTATCCTTACAAACCTCATTTGCTTAATTTACCCCCATACACTGCTTCATACATGCCCTCCTGCTTTTAAAAATCCTTATATTCTCCTCCTAAGAATTTCCTCAACCACATTCAACCACAACTTTCTCGGCCTACCTCTACCTCTCGCACCATTCATTTCACTCTTATATATCGTATCTATTTCGTTTTTTGACTCACGTCCATTCTCTTTACATGGCCAAACTAACGAAGTACACTCATGTCATATGAGTCAATTACTGGAGCATCTAACCCACGTTCATTTATTACCCACTCATTCCTGACGCTATCCATACTACTTTTGCTGCTAACACTCCTCAGATAACTCATACCCACGGCATTTCGTCTGCTCTTATGTTTATCCTGACACACCCATGTGTCACTACTATACAACAAAGTGGGGAGAAGTACACTTAGGACCGGTTTATCAGTTACCGGGTATACTTATTGGTAACTATCCGCCGTGTATTGCTACCCGCCGGATAGATCTTATGTACCGTTCATCAATCATATTTTATCCTATAGATTTTTTCCCGATCAAAAGATGTGGCAGCGTTCGTATAGTAAACACAGATTGAACTTTGACTTTTGAAGCAAACCTTGTGATTGGCGTCAGTAAGAACTGAACAAAATAATTCTGACATTCGCACCGTGAGCTTTTCATTCATTAAATATTATAATTTCTTTAGAATTTGTAATGTTGTAATCCAGGAGACATGAGGAATTTGTAAGACTGTGTGATTTCAAAACTACGGCAATTGAGGCTACAAATTTCTTTCAGAGCAGTCACATCTCCAATACATAGGATTACTGAAAAAGAATTACATGAGTAAAAATAGTTTTTCATCCAAAAACCAATTTAAAGAGGCATCTTGAAAATTTGTTTATCCTTCGGATAAGAATTAATCGACAGGAAGACGCCGCGGATAAATTCATTCGGCGGATAAAGCTTAAACGACTGCGGATAAACACTTTCCTTGGGATAAAATTGCCTCATCCGGTGAGCCGGAGATGAAGTAAAACTGATGAGAAACATAAATAAAATTATATTAGAAAATTGCAATTCCATCGGGAACAACCGCGGAAACTGGAAGAATTCAAAAGCAAATTACCATAATTTCAATATTAAATAAAATTAGTTAAAAGAGCTGATGGCTATTCTCAAACGGAGAGAAAAAACGAATTTAGGCATTAGGAGTAAATTATATACAATAGGCATCACGAACCGATACGAGAATACAGAAATAGATAGAGGACAAGGAAAGAATGATTTAAGAATAAACGCAGAAAAAACATGGGAATGAAAAGCGAGAGGCAAATGACCAGGTGAATGTCCACGTAATGAAAAAGGCAAGGCCGATACAGACTTAGAATACCGTTGCAGACTGATTACCTAATACTTTTTGAAAGAAGACTAGGCGATAGCTAGCTATGGATAAAGAAATGGAAAATCGCCAAGAATTAGGAAGATGTCACACTCAACCATTGGATTGCGCACCTCGCTTCTTACGAAAATGGAACTCCTAAGAAAAAAAAAGTCCCGAACCCTCTTTAGACGAGCGATTAAAATTTGTTACGTTTCAAAATTATTGAAATATGTTGATTTCTAAGAGGCTTTCCCTTTTATTTGCTGCGCTAGACAGAATTGTAATGCTTTGGATTAAGTGCGTTGAAAGTTGCGCCTCTTTTGGCGGTTTGTCAGACAATTTGAATAGATGAATGTGTGACGTTATTCCCTGACGATGGTGTATCTGGTGGAGCTCTGAAATAAACAGTTTCAGCTTTCATGAGAAGAAAAAATTGGAAAAGCTTAAAAAAAAGGTAACTAATGGAGGAAATATTGAAGTAAACCTTGTGCAAATGTTATTTTGTAAATTATTATTTCACTTAAAATATATGCGATACAAATACGTTTCATTTCAAATAAATATTATTATCAAATAAATTGCGATTTTTTCGAAAAATGCTTGAATAGCATTTTAAAAAAAACTAATATAGAAGAAGTATATTTTTCATGCTGATGTTTCATAATTCCGTCTACAGAAAATTAAGAAAGAATTTTAGACTAGTGAGCAGCGGAAGTAGGTGGGAGATTTTGTGGAACAGTGATTTCCATTAGGATTCAGATTTTGTGCTTGGGGCAATTGCACCACCCATAGATTTCATTCTTTAAGTCCCGGTAGTCGCCCCGGGCGATTGGAAAAATTGAGGGTACTGCCCGCAAAGCAAACGGCGTGCACACGTGTGAACTACTTGTCAACTCTCGCCATGACACGTCCGTGCTGACAACCTGAGATTAGGGCGAGGAGGACGGTGAACTTAATGTCTGCGGGGTGAAGCAATTCGACGTCTCGAAACGCTGTTGGCCATGGCTCCGCCAATCAGAGAATAAGGAGGAGTTGGATAAGTTATATACGTGTGAAGAGACCGCGGCAAAATATGGTTGACACCTTCCCTACCTCTCTCCCTCCTCATACTCTCGAGATGCTAATCGCCGGTTAGTATTGATAATTATGGGTTAAAGAAAGACTTACGCCACCGTGTCGTCTCCTATAATTGGTGGTTGATGATCCGGAAGCCTATTTGTGGCTTTGGGCAAAAGAGGTCGCCGTGTAAGGCGGAGACGGCACGCCGTTCTTTGGATTCACGTTCTGAAAGATAAGGAGAATATCGTACACGAGTAACTCGGCATTTATTGGTGTTATTTAAATATTTTACAGCATAGTTTAAAATAAAATAGATAAGAAACAGTGTCCGCCTCTTTAATATGCAGAAAATTAAAAGACAAATCCATTGTCTAATAAAGTACATTTATATAAAATAAATTTGAAATTTTATTTGAAATAAACTGCGACCCGGTGTGTCAGTACACCGCATATACCTCCTGTGGTGGTGCGTTGCAGGCAACTGTATGCAGGCTCTCAAGGTACTCCTTAAGGGATTCAAGCTCGAGTAGAATAGTGAAAGCGGGCCAAAGGTATTACTATGCTTTGGTTTCTTTTGTGCCATACTGGCGAAAATGTGCCAAAACTGACCGGTAGAGCGCCGGTACTGCAAAGTCTGGTAACCTTGCATATTGTTACAACTTACTCAAAACTGTCACAGAGTAGCCTCGGACGGCCGAAGCCACGATGGGCGGTGGATGCTGAATAAGGTTGGCCAATCAAGATACGGACATAGCAATACGACCTGGACTATCGGTACTTGGAATGTGAGAGGATTATATGGAAAGGAGCATGAGTTGTTGAATGAAATCAAAGTGAGACGAATAGATGTTTCGTGTGTATGTGAAACTAAGCGCAAGGAGCGGGATGTTGTTACTGTAGATGGCGGTAGTCTGGCACTGTGGTCAGAAGTTGATGTTACTGTACACAGTAGGCAAGGTGTAGGATTCATTCTTAATGAGAGAGCTAAGTTACTGGTAAGGAAGTACGAGTTAGTATCCCCTAGATTGCTCTGGGTTCGCATGAAAGTAGGTGTTAGGAGAGTTGTGATTGTGGCGTGCTATGCACCAGTGGATGGAGAATATGTGACTGTGTGAAAGATGAGTTTTGGGAAAAACTGAGAGGTGT
Organism: Ceriagrion tenellum; assembly: GCA_963169105.1. Lineage (NCBI taxonomy): Eukaryota > Metazoa > Arthropoda > Insecta > Odonata > Coenagrionidae > Ceriagrion > Ceriagrion tenellum. The sequence goes on from OY720643.1 coordinate 94,981,664, forward strand.
TTTGAATGAATGTGACCCTGTTGAGAGAATAATTGTATGTACTACGTGACATGAATGGTTGGGTTGGTGTGAGGCGGGATTCATCTGAGAGAGTGGTTGGGCCATATGGTGACCCTCGAGTGAATGAAAATGGTGAAATCATGGTGAGTGTGTGCTTGGAAAAAGGGTTGTTTTTGTCGGATACATAGTTTAAACATAAATGAATACACATGTATACTTGGAAAAGGGGCGATCGTAAAAGCATAATTGATTTCGTTGTGTATGAGGAGAGATTGAGGGAGTTAGTGTGGGACACGAGAGTAATGAGGGGTACTGATTGTGGAACAGACCACTATTTGGTACTCTCCAAAGTGAATATGGGCAGAAAGTGGATGCCAAGAAAGAATGTTGCGCGTAAGCCGTTGAGAGTAAAACTGGAGAGGTTTGATGAACAGCAAATAAGAATGCAGTATGGTTGCATTCTTAAGGATGTTATATGCTTATGTCAGAGAGAATGGGACGAAAATATCAGAAACGAGAACGTAAATGATGCGTGGGAGTGTTTAAAAGGAGTGATTGTTGAATGTGCGGAAAGTGTATGTGGGAAAGGAGTGGTAGGAAGAACGAAAGGTGATGCTTGGTAGAATGAAGAAGTAAAAATTGCAGCCGGAGTAAAGAAAGAGGCGTACAAGAATATGATTGCTGCCAAATCTGAAGAAGAGCGTACTAAGGCATGTGATATTTACAGGAAGGAAAAGAATGAATGCAAAATCGTTGCGAATGAGAGCAAGCAAAGATGTGCGTGCGAATGAAGCTAGCAAGTTGCAAAGCGATTTTGAAGTCAATAGAGAGCTGTTTTGGAAGTAGGAAAAATGCCTTTGATTGATGCAGGTGAATGCGGTAAAGAACAAAAGTGGAGAGATCGTGTGGTATTTGAGGAATATCTGGGACTGCTGGAGGGGGTATTTTGAAGAATTATGCAATAATATTGCAGGCGCTGAGGATGAGCCTTGCGAAGTAGTATTTGAGAATGTGATTATGGAAAAGGAGATCAGTGAAAATGAGGTCAAAATGGCGTTGAGAGTATTGAAAAATGGGAAGGCTGCAGCGTAGATGGGATATCCAGTGAGATGTGGAAGTGTGAGTGAAATTTACTCGTTTGTCGGCCGTGTGAACTATACAATTTATGCTTACAGGCTTCTGTTTTTCCAGTGGATTGGAAGAATGCAATATTAGTTCCATTGTTCAAAGCGAAGGGAGGAAAGACCGAATATAATAATTATCGCGCCATTAGTTCATTGAGTATCCCGGGAAAAGTGTTCAGCAAAACTTTAATCGAAAGAGTGAGGATTATTACTTCTGACAGAATATGGGGTGTGCAGTGCGGGTTTATGCCTGAGATAAGATGCAGTGACCAGCTTTTCACGCTTTAGTAAGTGATAGAAAAATGTATGAGCGTCCGAAAGAAAGTGTATTGTGCGTTTATTGATTTAGAGAAAGCATATGACAGGGTAAATATAAAGAAGTTGTTTAAGGTTTTGAAGGACTATGGAGTTAATGGGCAGTTATTGAATGTAATGATGGCGATGTATGATAATAGAAAGGCAAGCGTGAAAGTTAACGGGGTTCTGAGTGATTGGTTTGCAATAAAACAGGGCGTAAAGCAAGGATGCATAATGCCTTAATGGCTGTTTAATGTATTAATGGATGTTTTAGAGATGCATGTAGTGAAAACGACGGTGTTTTGATTGGAAATGTAAACGTACGAATTCGAGTTCACTATATGCGGATGATGCTGATTTGATCTCAGAGAGCCAACAGGGATTACAGAAGCTCCTTGTTATGTTTTGTGATTCAACAGAGGGAATGAAATTGAGGGTAAATTCGTGCAAGACTAAAGTAGCAGGTTTTTAATAAGGAGAATTGGAAGAAAAACTGTATGATGAGGGTAAATGGTAAAGAAATTGAACAAGTGGCTGATTTTGATTACTAAGGTATGATTTTTACGAAAGATGGACGGATAGGTGAGGAGATAAAGAGACGTGCGAATGCTGGAAAGTAAGTAATAGGTAGCATATAGAGCATATCAAGGAATGAGTGCCTGTCTAACGAAGCGACAATCACCGTGTACAAAAGTGTACTTCTCCACACTTTTTTATATGGTAGTGAAGCATGGGTATGTCAGGATTGACATAAGAGTAGACTAAACGCCGTGGGTATGAGATATCTGAGGAGTGTATGCGGCAAAAGTAGTCTGGATAGCGTCAGGAATGAGTGGGTTATAAATGAATGTGGGTTAGATGCACCAGTACTGGACATGTATGAAAGAAGTATGCTTCATTGGTTCGGCCATGTTGAGAGAATGGATGAGAGACGAATAACGAAACAGATATATAAGAATGAAATGAATAATTCGAAAGGGTAGATGTAGGCCGACAGGTTGGTTGAGGAAATTCCTAGGGAGATGAATATTAGGTATCTTATAAGCAGGAGGGCGTGTATGAAGCAGTGTATGGGGGTAAATTAAGGAAAAGAGGTTTGCAAGGATAGGTCAGTATGAAGGAAATTATTGAAGCAGAGTTATGTGTACAAATATGTATTAATGAGTGCAAATTTGTGACTGTGCCTACCCCGGAAGGGAACGGCGTGATTGGTATGTATGAATGTATGTAATAAATTATTTTTAAATATTCGTTATTATTTCCAAAGTATCTACTAAGAACAATGCCATGTTAAGAAGTGAAAGTAGTGAGAAAAAATGGAAAAGTTTTCGATGAATAGAATTCTAACCCATCTTAAAAATGACTGATATTAGATGGAACCTGGATCCGGGAACAAGTTTCCAGAAGCGGAAACATGATTATCGGAGGTAGCCATCTTGCTATTTCGTTTGTTTCATGGAAATGGACGCTAGATGACATCGGAGATGGTTTAAATTTCACATCTAAGTATAAGAGGGAAATATCATTATTACGCGTTTATTTTTTGTTCATTAAAACGAGGTTGTGGTTGCGCGGGAAATGTTGAATTTTTACGAAAAAAACCAATCCTACTTTTACTGTCTGAGAATATATTAGAGCAGAAATTATGAACCTCTCTGGAGAAGAATGTTGAAACTTGGCAATATGACGACGAAGTACAATTGAAATGTAAATGTAAAATTAATGTAAAAACGTGGTTTTCAAACGGATTGGAACGTAATATGAGTGAAAGTACGATAAAGAAAGAGGTGTGATAAGAACATAAAATGTTCGAGGTTTAAAATTAGGCATAAATAACAAACGTAGAATATCCGGTAAGCGAGTTCTGTAGGAAAATCAATGTGCCTGCTTCGCGAATATTTACCATAGGTTGTCCTCAATTTTCGTAAAATGAGAAGCGAGGTCACGTGGGCACGTCGATAAGGTAACTGACGAAAACCAAGACCAATTCTCGCGAAAATAATCTGTGAAAATCGAAACCCTAAAAAGAAATCAGTCAAAAAAACCAAGGTATGACCGCATGAAAATTTTCTCTATGAGAAATATACTTTGGAACCGAAAAAACGGAGCGTAGTGATGCTCCCTACCAGGCAATAAAAAAAAACCACCTCACTTGTTACAAAGGGGATGAAGGGGCGATTCCGTACCTAACTCACTCCCATGGGTATAGTCGATAATGCTTAATGGTGTCAGCATCGTAAAAATCCGCAGTCGTCCCTTTGGGGAAGGAATTAAAATATGCCGTCATCCTTCCCTCTGCTTTTTTATCATCGTATCGACGAGTTAAAATATGCGGTCAAAATTGAAAGACTCCGGCAGTCGTGCGGAGCATACAAAAAGACTAGAATTGGTTGTTCGGAATTCTATGAGAATCGAGATGACCTGTTTTTGAGAGACCGTGGGTTTAAAGGTGTATTCTTTGGGGATGGAGAGTAGCATTTGTTTCGTTTTCGAGACATAAATTACGTACAATCGACGGAAGAAAAGATAAACGTTTCACTCCGCGGGCCAGCTCATGAAAGTGGATAAGGCGATAAATTTGAGAAAACTGCGTCCTCGGGCATATATGGACCTTATCCACGGAAGATGTCGCAAGAGTAAGGCCCTAGAATGAAAAAAATGACGTCCGAAGAAAAGGAAATACATGGGTTCCCTTACTTGACTGATAGAAAACATTTGTCGGTAAAATTCCCCTAGTATGCAACACATTTGCATGATGAATGCCTTATGTCATGCGAAGATGAGTATTGTTCCTAAATTTAATTTAATCACATTTTGAAAACTTAGAAAAAGAAATCAGTATCTTAATATTGTGTTATAATATCATTCAAAATTCTTTCGCTCGCTGTCTCCGTCTGCCGATATTTTAAACAGCTCCGTTATTTTTACTGTTGTTTTTGGGAATGATTAATTATTGCCATTATTTTAGTGTTATTACAAGTACTTTTGAAAAATTATTTTAAGATAATCCTTGAAAGACCTTTACATGATAGGAAATTAGTTTATCCTTTTGTGTGGATAACCATTTGTTGATCTTTTGCTATCTGATATTGAAATTATCAAGAAAAGTTTTTGTTGAAGTTTTAGCGAAAGAAAGATGGGAAAAAAATTATGTATGTGTTTTATATTCTTCAGTTAAAACAGATTATGAAGCCTGGAGTTATGATCATCGAGTAAGTAAATATTCCCTTGGAGTGAAGAAATCTATAAAATATAGGTCGCAAAATAATTTTAAAAACATATTATGAGTAAATATTAAAATAACCGAATTTTAATACAGTTCTTTAATTAACTGGAATAATGTTGTACATTGGTTTGAGAAAGAATTTCTAAATGGAATTATTACTGGAGAACAATATTTCACTTGTATGAATCGTTGCGTACATTTTAGCATACATTTCCGTTCGTTTTGTTTTCGAGAGAAAAGTCGGCAGCATTTTCAATGAATTTATGTGCATAATTTCCGGTCTGCATTGTATTTTCTCAATATATCACATGAATCAGAAAGCATTGGCATGATCTTGGCTTATTTTTTATCATGCATAGTCCTGTTTTTCGGCTATCATAAGTCCTGTGTGGTAATAAATGAAATAACTACAAGCTTTCATGATGTACATACCAAACTAGGAAAGAAACGAAATGTTTAACGGAAGCCATTTAGGCGTAAAGAAATCTGATTACTAGGAGCATAGAATGGTCTGCAAGTACTAGAGCTTGCAATTTATTCTTTTGCTTCGTAGGCAAATTAGAGAAAATATTGTACTTGAACTAAAAAAGTTAAAATTGTTATTTTGAGACAGTATCCAGAAAACTGATCGTTTTTCAATGCAAAACAGCAAAAAACTGCAAAAAATCTGAAAGTATAATACAACCCGTTCTAGAATCAGAATGCAAAGGCTTATCTTTTTTCACCACTCTATTTTCAGTTCTCTCTCATTTTTTCCGTACTCAGTTGTGCAAAATATGCCGATTCGATAGATAAAATGATGATTCCAGAGGGCATTAAGACTTTCCCGAGACGACGTAGACTTTCGGAGTCTTTGAAAGATGATATTTAATTTGCTAATATTCCCTGGAGAAAGTTTTGAGCACTGATATGGGTTATTTTGAATTATTATTTTCTGAATTCATTTACATTCTTACCTTCCTGAATAGACATATGGTCGTCTATGTTGCGATAAAATATTTATTTGTAATCTACACCCTATAATCACGCATCAAAATGAAGGTAATTTGTAGAATATTTGTTTGAAAAAAAATCTGTATCATTTTCAAAGAACTGCGAAACTATCCATGCAGTAACTTTAAGGGAGTCTCCCGATAGTGTTCACACAACTGTGTGAAATTCACAGTGGAAAAATCATTTGCCTGAACTGTTTATACATTAATTTATTCAAATCTGTTTTACAAATCTGAAAAATGAAATGTAGCATCCCTAAAATTTATTGATTCTGTGGTTAAATATGAAGTATCGGAACCTAAAGTCGCTATAATCGTCCATAGAGGCGTTCCTTTCGACATAGTTTCATAAGATAGATGCTCAACCTGACCCTCTAATTATAAAAATCATTTATGTTAAGAGGAATGCATATTTTTTGTAGAAATGAGAAAGTGTGTATGCAAAATATGCGTTATTGCTTGTGATAACTAATAAAAAATATGTATGTTCATTTCAGTTGTTTATTCAGTCATTTAACAACAATTTGGGATCCGTCCCCACCTAGCATCATTAGTGCCATAGTCTTTATTTCTATTTGTCGCTCTTTCTCATATTACGTTGAGAGCTAATTGGCAAGATATGATTTGCCGTTGTAAGATAGGAAAAAAGTCCCTGATTTGTTCCAAAATTCGTATTTTCCATGCAATGATCTGAAGTCAACTATTAGTCCATGAGAATTACATCCTCTATTTGTGAAAACTAGTGTAATTTAATAAATGGACAAGTATGGGTGATACACCGTGATTTTTTGTAGTTCTTTGCTAAAGATGCTATTTTCACATGTAATTATCGTTGAAAAATTCCTCTGTATGAACTGGATCGCTTTTTAATCTTCTTTGTCGGATGTGGATTCTTTTCGTTTTTACATGAGTGGATATTCACAAAAAACGATACCATTGACGTTAAAGTCGTGGATGCTGTATAGGAGAGATTGTTAGGTAAGACTGAGCCTGCTTGAGCAACAGCGATGCCTGCATAGCTCTCCGCCGGGTAGGGCATGTAATATCCTTCTCATTTATCACGATTACAAAAATTATAATAAGCCTGCATTATCGTCAAATGACTGATTTTGAATGTGAAAGATTATCTCTTGGCGCAAACGCCAGATGGTTTACTTTCCACTTCTCATTTGCAACTTCCCTCCGCTGAAAATGCTTTTTCCGATGCGATTGCTATCTGCTATTCAAACGAGAGTTATTCTTTCTTTCTCTATCGCTACCATATCATAATTTTTGTCATTTTACTGGCAGGGTTCATAGCGATGAAGATATCATTTGTCAGTTGTTTTTTTCAGTTATTTAAATTTTGAAGATAAGCTTTTCAATCTGCTCGCACTTAATTCGTGTTTGCGTTGTTCGTTACGTAGTCACTGTTTAATTACGTAGTTCTATAGTAGTAAAATGTTCTGACCGAGTATTGTCATTCTAACTGCTTTTGGCCTGTACTCGGCATCCGGGCGAGCGTGCTTGGTTCTGATTTCAGCTGGGATGAGCGTTGCATGCCTGGTGTGGAATTACCCCGTGCTACACACCCTAGTGGTGGCTTGCACGGTATTTCGTAGGTGTAGATGAAAGAGTTCTTCCGGAACTTCCCACCAGATTTAGGTCTGCATGATGGCCAGCGTATCAGTAAAAAGCCTTTGCATCATTCTTAGGGATGTTGATGACGGGAAGCCCGTGAAGATCTCTCCCGAAAAATTTGAAAAGATAGCCTGAAATCCTTCACGTACCCTCCCAACTTTAGCAACGCCAAGTCGGCAATTCTCTAAGGAAACATGTCATTATTTTCCATATCATATATGATGATTTGTTTCTTATATATGATAATGCAATGCATGCCAGTGGAAACACCCTGTTTCCATCCATCTTCCTCAATGGCGGTCCTGTTGGCCGATTCCCGGTTTGACGAAAACACCTTTTAAGGCGCGTAATCTCTCTCCTTAATTTTTAATAAAGTTCAGAGTGAGAGGTTAGCCCTTTTTTAATATCGTTTGAAAGTGTCGGCAACAAACAACTCGGCCTTTTGGTGGCTTATTGAAGGTCATTTGGGTTTGATATTGACACCTTTTAAGGCAAGGGATTGCGCACACTGGGTGGAGATGGGTCATAGGTGACGGAGAAGTGATTGGTATTTCACGCTTTAAAAAGCGGGGCACGATTCTTTATTTTTTTCGGCAGACGATTTGCATACAAAGCAGGCGTATAACGATCTCGGTGCGTTTTGAGTTCAGAGATGCAATTTTTTCCGCGGTTTGTGGAGAAATTAATTCTTCAGAGGCTGGAATTTAGTAAGATGTGTGCTTACGTTGGAATGCGAAAGGAAAATTATCGAAGTCCATATTTTTATTCGATTTTCGTGCTCACGCGATCCAAGAGGTGTGGTTTCGTTAAATTACACCGATAGCCGCGTTCAAGCCGGTGCACGGTAGGCTATAATCGGAGAAAGCTCGCCAAAGTTCAAGAAACGAATTCAGTCCGGTCTGTAAGATGAAATTTGGTATGGTGACTTTCCTTTTATTAATAAATACTCTGTGAAATTTTATTTTCCATATTTTTCCCTATTGACGATTTACAAGGGCTTAATGTAAAACAAATAATTCGGGAATTTATTTCGGGAATTAATATTTAGGGAATAAAAATTGATATTGATTTACAAAATATACATTTATGTTTTGCATTTCGTATAATTAATAGATCCACATGGATATTCTGTCATAAAGATAAAAAGGCGGAACTTTTTTCCCACCAATTTTCCTGTGTTGGTTAGAAAAATAGGTAACACGTACCCGGAAAAAAACAGTTTTTTCTCATAATGGAGTATTTACTGAAAGTTCAGGGGTATGAAGCTCTTGAAAAATATAAATTGAAAAAATATTAAAATTAAGCTTAATTTTTCGAGCACCCGTTAGAGTCAAGCGGCAACAAATGGGAGTACGATGACGTAGCGACTATTATCATACCCAATCCCAAGAGAGACAAGTGAGAATTTAGTTTTTACTTGATATAAAAAACAACTTGATGTGTTCCGGTACTTTAAAAACATTTCAGCACTTTTTTACCATTGTGGAAGCCTCTCGTTTTCCGCAGCATAAATTAATGGGACAATAATAGGTTGTCTAGGCTTATATTTTATCAATTAAGCGTTTATGGCTTGTTAATAGAATAAAATTGGATTTTTTATCTTTATTTTGATTGTTGATTTTAAACTTTATTGTTTGGGGGCCAAAGGTGTTTTATTTACCCCTATTTCCTCAAAATTTCTACTACTCAGTGTTTCATGGTAATGTCTATTCGCGGACATCGAATCCTCGAGTGTAAATTTTAAGTACAAATTTTCTACTTCAATATACTTCACTTATTTTCTGTACGTATTTACGAGAAATAGTGCCTTACTACGAAACAATGTGGCAGCAGCTTTATTAATAAAAAACTCCATAATCGATAACCCCAAGTTCATGTGATTCAGACATAGCTGTTTATGGACGCTCAAATTGATCTTCTGCATGGAACTGTTGTATCTTGAGGTTATATGTTGTTTTTCGTCCGCACGTTAATTTAGACCTGGTTCTTGCCACAGGGGAATGGACGCGTGTTTTAACTGATAATCAGACAACATCTCTCTAATGGGTCTATTGAGGATTGACGATTTGCGTTCTCAACAATTACCCATATTCTTGCTAATTATGATACCGCTCTCTGCCGTCCGATCAGGAGTTGGTAATATGGATGTAATAATTGGGAGTCAAGAATTAGCTATCGTGAAAGGGTATTTATTGGAGCGTTTGAGCAAACTATTATCACATAGTGCTAAATTTTTATGTGGAAGGCAATGTTTCGTTCTCAAATGGGTTGAAACCGGCCGGCTAACGGAAAAACTGGCGGTAAGTATAACAAAGTAATTTAATTTAGCACCCTAAATTCTGCAGTTAATCGGTCAGTTATAGACTTGAGAGTTTCTACCGGTCTCATCAATTTGAAGTAGCGTGGGAGTTTCCTAATGTGAATTGATCTGAATCCGATTCAAAATTTGTCTGCAATTAATTGATCATTTTAAACAACTATAATTTTTTTTCAAATAATTCGCATGTATATCTGGATATTTTTAAACCTTACTGGATAAGGATAGCACTCGCAATCTTGGATTTTCTTGGTTAGGCAGAAAATTTTAACTTCAGGAGGTGTTTTGATTGTTACCAATAGATTTAAATAGCTCAGAAATACATTAATAACTCTCATTTTCAAAATATTAGCTCCGTGTTATTGTAATAGATGTTAAACATCCGTTGATTCGGACGATATTATGAGGAATTTTTCCTGAATGAATCTTTGAATCAACTGGAGTAAGTAAAAAGAGGAGTTTCAGCCTTGATTTGGTGGAAGGGTTCCATTATAAAAAACGAAAGTAATGCAAGTTTCAACTTAGATAAAATTTTACTCGACCTAGGTTTCGATGTACTACATCGAAGATGTATCCACCTGGCATCATTACAGTTAAATTTTATCTAAGTGAATACTTGCATTACTTTCATTCTTTATGATAAGCGGAGTGAGTTTCAACGTAAAACATTGACAGCACGATATTAAAGTTTCTGTCCATCTAAAGTTTAGCTGTCCGTAGAAAATTCCACTCAGTTTAACCCTAGAGTGGTGACCAAGCCACTAGCTTGACTTCACCGTTAACCCCAAGTCCATGTGATGAATCTTCAGAAATAGCTGTTTATGGACGCTCAAATTGACTTTCACCGACCGACAGTATAATATTCCTGGAGACGCCGGCAAAGAATGATATTTTACTTCCCATTCTCTTCAGTAGAATTCTATTTTCTACTGCTCCTTCGATAAAAGAGCCAAAAAATCGTTTCCTGAAAACTTATTGCTACTTGAAGCTACTTTCGGTCCATCAGACCGTGCGTCACTACTCGTGTCTTCAAATACTTCATATTTTGTTGAGGTATATGAAAGACTAGCTGTGCTCGGCATGCGTTGCAAAGCCTCTTTTTCTTTCTAAGCAGGCACACATAAACAAGGCAGACACATTAAAATGTACAAAATAAATGAAAGGCAATGATTTTTGTGAATAAATTAAACTTTGAAAAACATTTATTCAAGTGCTTTGGGTATACATTATTTTTGGTCTTACTGCCCTCTGCAAAGAGAAATAAATTTTTTCCCAATCCTCATTGTTTTCAGCGCAATTTATCATATATTAAATTCACAGAATAAAATAATCTATCCTGAAGTCCCCATTGGTTTCCATACTTTACATGGTTTGGCCCACAAATATTTTCTGGGTTCAAAATCGACCACTATACGAATTTGAGACCTAGTCCAATGAATTCCTCGTACCTACACAAAATTTTGGTAACGTACAAATGATGGAATAAGTTTCGATTATATGCTTATGCTAAGATTTTCAAGTAGATACAATATGCTATTGTTAAAGTAGTGCCAAAAATTATGATTTTCAAGCTCAAAAGTCCATTTTTAGGAAAAAGCGAAGCGAATACAAAAATCGAATGCAAGAATTAAAACAGAAAAGCTAACAAAAAGTCCACTGTATCAAATCTTATCCTACGTACAAATAAATTACTCACTTTTTGGCACAAATTATGTCTCACTGATATGATTCTGATGCACGTGATTGAACAACTCGTAAACGATTTGCTTCATGGCTTGCTTGTCGTTCCTCGCTTGTTTGAGAAGCTTACGTGCCAACACTTATTTGTTGCTACGACTCGCGCTCCACCTATTGTACAATGAATTTTAAAGTTCAGAGACTTATGCGGGCGTGCACACAACCCACCAAAGTGTCATCGTAATCTGATGAATGGTATTGGAACGCATAGAGAAAGAACAAACAAACAATCATTTTTATGGCATAGGTGATGTGAAAACAGTGGGAGCGAGCAAGTTCTGACCTATTATAGAGAAATGAACATTATAGAGGAATTTCCTTTTGTGTTAACTATTTAAATGAATATTGTAAACTAACATTTGAATGCTGCTATATAAATATCATTAAAGAAAAAAATCCAGTCTCATACGGTGTAGGAGATCAATTTCACCACTCATGTCGTAACAATTTCACGTCATTACCGTAGGGTTAAGTTGCTCAGTAATGCCCCGTTTACATTACTAGAATTAGAGTGATAATTAATATGGTGGTATAACTAACTTGTGTTTGCACAGCATTCTGTAATCCTAGTTAATATACTGGTGATCTCTGGCGGAGAGTCAAGAGGGTGATGTAGCCCACAGCCCAACAAACATCGCAAGTCGCTTTTCATTTGTTTCCTGGGTTGTGGGGTATATTCAAGAAACTTGCATGGGCGAGAAGAAGGATTGAATAAGCAAATGTTTCACACGGTTTGACTTTTCATTCAAGAGTATTTAACTAAACACTTATCATTTCATGTCAAAAAACATTATGCGTCAAAAGATGAAAATTGAGAGAGTAAATTTCCCCAATAGAACGATGCGTCACTATGCTTTACTTTACCATAAAGAGACCCAGAGAATATCGCATTATTATATCGTTTGCACTCTTTTGTTATCGATAAAAATAATTCAAGATCTTATCTCGATATTCAATATTTATAAATAACTTTCATTTCGAGTCCTTGCCTCAATACGTGCAGTGGAATAAACGACTTTTTCATCCAATTTCTGCCCATGACCCGTTCATCGCTTGAGCACATAAGGTAAATATTGAGCTTAAAATACGTTTAAATATACCATATTTAAACGTATTTTAAACATATCGCGTCATATTCCATATCCGTATATGGAATATGACGGACTTACGGATATGGAATATGACGAGATAAAAACTCGTAATATATTGTGCGCTTTAAGTAAAAGCTACATGGGAACTAGATATTTTAGATTTAGAACTTTTAAAATGCAAAGGAAAGCAGCGCGCTTCGTTAAAAACTGCTACGAGCGTACATATAGTGTCTAACAAATTTTAGAAGGATTAAGGTGAAAGCCCCTAGGGACTCAGAGGCTACACGCTAGGCTTAGGTTGCTTGAGAAATGCAGAACCGATATTTTTCAGAGCGACACAGAGATTATTATCATGACTGATAATTACATCTCTATGTCTGACAGATGTGATAAAATAAGAGAGATACACTGCCTAACAGACGCGTACAAAAACTCGTTCTTTCCGTGAACAATTAGCGACCACAATAGAAATTGAGCTCCAATAAATACACTCCTATAATACATGTTACCATTTCATCTCCCGGAAACTTACATTTTTACACGGATGGTGACCTAACACCCCCTACCACATGCCCATGTGGCGGCTCGCGGGGTGTTGTGTAGATGTAGATCACTTAACAACTATTCTAACTAACCTGCGTTTACACGCGTCAAAAATGACGGTAATCAGCGCCAACCCTAGTAACGCTAGCGTAGTTAAAAAGTTTACTACGATTAGCGTGAAACTATGTTTACAAGGCAAACTTTTACAAGGTTAGATTTAACCTGGTTAGAAAACTAGTAATGTAGACAGGGCATAAGCGATGTTCGTAAGAGACCATTCATGAAATGGCGTCCAGGTGCTCTTTCAAGATTTGTTCGTTGATTCAATCCACCATCTGTACAGAGTTTACGCATTGTATCGCTGTCACCAACGCTGGATCGCGTTAATTAGGAAGCCGCTCGTGACCGTCCGACGGTAGGGCTGGTGGTCTCGGCCACCTCGTCGCAGGTGTCAGGCCTGAGAAGCGGGAACTGCTCCCCCATCGGATGCACAACTCGCCGGTGCACACTTTTTTCCCTCCTTCCGCCACGAAAGAGAAACAAAATAAAACTGCGAAGCGAACGTGTCTTTGGCCGTTCCCCGGACGTGTTCCCGATGTTAAATGCATGCGCCGCTAATCTCGGCGCATCTGAAGGAGATGTTAATTGCCACCCTCGTACCTTAGCGAGGGCGACCGCCGCTTAGCGCCAACAAAATGGGAGTAACTGGTCTTGTTACTTTTTTTCGCGCGTCTCTCAAAAAGTAATTTGTTTTCGCCGAGCTTATCTCTCTCTCCCCCCCCCCCAATCCTGTTAATTATAGATTCAAGGCGTCAATTCGAGCCTGATTTCAGTGATGAAACACTGATACGATTAGTGGATGTTGCTTTTTTTACGTCGGTGAGATTATCAGTGCGTGTTTGAGGCATTTGAAGCTGGATCAACCTCCTTAGGAACGGCAGGAGGAAGTAGACATTTTTTTGCAGCTTTCCACTGATAGATATGTAATGTATCATTTCCTAGAGAAATAAGTTCTACTGTTGGGGTACTGTACATAAGCTTAGACCATTCTAAACTCAGCGAGTTTTTCAGTTCCAGTCCACCTAACTGTACTTTACAATACTGTGGTTGAATTTTAAGAATGATTTGCACTAATAGTGTACTGTACTGTAGAGACTGAACTGCGGAGAGAGCTGTACAGAAAACGTGCTGCATTACCGTGCAGGAACTTTACTGTTTTTATAACTATACTAAAACTGTGCTGTATTACAGTGCTGTAGATGTACTGTTAAAAAAACTGTACTGCAAAATTGCTGTGTAATGTACCAAACTGTACTCTTTATTTCAATTTCAGTATAGTCTTGAGCACACTTCTAGTCCAGTTACTGCACAGCTGGAGAATGGCTTTACCTTGTTTACAGTACAATTTTCTTTCCCTGAGTTGTTACACAACCCAAACTTTATACATCTTATTACAGTTGAAGGTCGATGGTCCTTAATTCTAAACAACGAAAGTACCGAAACAACGCTTTCTAAGAATTTTGAGAACTCTATTGCGAAATATTTAGTCGTTTAAAAAGCCATCTTCAAGTAGTTTTTGGCATTTTGTTTCAACCTCACGGGTTTCAGCGAAGGAAATCGTGCTCATCTTCCAAAGATGATTACCTTATTTTGTAGTGTGAATACATTCGCTGGTAATACCTTAGATGGCATTGGTTTAAATAAATATATGGTAGAAATCTTGAAAGTAAAATAAATTTCCTTTTTTCACCTTATCTTCTCATTGATAACAGCATCTTTAGGATAAAGTATTACAGCTTTTGCAGTCATAATTTCCACTGAAAGGAAAGTTATCTGAACTCGGGAAATATTGGGAACCCAGAAAGCATCGTATCTTGCATATTCCGAGTGATCGATCTTCTACTGCGTTTAAAAATCGAAACTGGCTGCATACATTATCTATCGACCCTCAAACGGAATCCTAAATTTCTTAACGCAAACCAATTCTCGGCGCCACTGTAGCACTTGCTCGCTGTGATGTAAAAATTGGCTGTTTGTAACGCAAAGTCCATGAATATGCATATAGATTGTTGACTCGTCACCAAAAACTGTCGCCTAGAATTCCGTAAACAAACAACTCTGTGGATTTTGGCGCCGCCTAGTGATGAAAGACGGTAGTTCAAATGTAAATACAGTCGATAGATCTTAAATAAACACGTCTTACCAGTTTTACTTACGAGTGATCATAATTAAGTGGATAAAAATGTAGTACCATGGGTAGGATGTAATTAAACGCTCTTTGAATATCGTCCGGTCTCCTATTTTGGGTCCTCGTGGACGCATACCCTGTTTTGCAGCCAGGTACGAAGCAAGTTCTGTTTAAACAAGGCATTCTAAATTCTTTAATTGAGCCAAACGGGCCTGATGCATTCAAATTAGAATCACAGTCTGGCAACCGTTGGTGCCTGCGTCGGCGACTGTATATAAATCTCCTTATCAGATTTCTTTCCAATTTAAATTAGTATGGTTATGCACCACTTCTACTCCCATTTTTTTAGACCACACTACCAGACTTTAATGAGCTCCTCAATTTTCAGATTGTGACTTTGTCGAAGTTCAATCGCAAACTTTTTGGTTTTATCAAGGGAGTAGTGACCCTTAAAATGTCACTCCCGGAATGTGTCCCATTCCTAGCTTCAAAAGAAGAATGCCACCTGCACACGCCCTTATTCCAGCAGGATTTTTCGAGACTCGTCTGAAAATTTTTACGACAGCGGCGGCTGATTTCTCGTCATTATTTTCGAATCAACGAAAAGGCACTCACCAGCGCGAGTGTCTTATTACTGCTACCATTATCAAAGTGTACTCGGGCCATAACTCCCGGATCTCGAAGATCATTACTCGCGTTTCCACCAGCCCTTTGAATCATCCGGCGGCGTTATATATCATCGTAAAAACCCCTTACTTACTGCTACGGCGTTTCCAATTTCTTTGACTTATTAGTGTCACCGAGAGAAATTTGAGGAGCACAAGGTGCCACTTTACGGCCTTTTTCTGTCTCCATTGAAATGCTTTGAATTCCATTTGTACATTTGAAGTCCGTGGGAATCCACTCCCGCCAAGTTGATTCATTCGTCTTCCATTTATGGAGAGTAATGATCGAATTGTGCTATTAGCTTTTTATTTTACATTTGATAAACACTTTGATTGTTTATGTCGAGAGTTAAAAAGGCACCAAGACTAATTTTTTCCATCATTCTCTCCTGTTTATTCGTGAGCGACGTTCTCATAATTCTGCAGATTCGATTGGAATCACATTATATTGGTATTATAAACACTAAATATGCACGATTCGGAAGGATGTGGTCAAAATAAGGCATTTTATATGATTGACACTTCCATATTCTAGTGATATACTGGAGGATTCATAAAGACAAAGCATATAATACTCTCTGATTCATTGCCTCAAAGAGCCATCCTATAAATTGGCTAACCAAAGATAAACGATTCAATTTGATTTTAATTGTAATACATGCCTCTGGCGACAATAAATCTACTGACAGCTAGTTACAAAAGCATGAGTGCAAAGAATCACATATCACATTGTGTGTAATGGACGTCCTCTTTTATAAGAAGGACGATGGGCGTACTAGAACGTCCATGGAGTATTATTATTGATCGGCGTCTGGACGTATTGGTATGACTTCAGTCTTTCTTATAGACATACACATAACTACAAAGTGCCAAAATAAATTTTAACAGTAAATATAAGTTCATTTACTCTTCTCATTTACTCAGAGTCTTCTTTCATAATCCAGGTAGGTGTGTAAAATTCTCCGTTTTTCTGAGAGGAGCTTCAATTTAAAGTAAAGTATAAAAAAAAGAATTATTTTCTTTTATTCGCAGTGAAACTGGGACAACGAGAAAAAAAAGTTTTTGTCAAAATAGTAAGCATTGGAGATGTCATGTAATGAATGATGGTGATTCAGGGTGATGAAGTTCAAATGGACGAAAAAGAATTCACAAGAGACCTGGGAAGGTGTCTAACCAAGAGTTTGATAGAAAGATGCACAGTGTAAGAATCAGAGGTATAATCAAATAGAGGAAACTTATGTTTTTAGTAACAGAAATATGGATAAGTGATTCAGTCATTTTACTGCTGTAAGGCCTCAAATTGGTCGCCATTTTACTGATTATTGACGAATTGTAATGCCCGTTTTACATGGGGCACGTAATTGCACAATTTGATGCATATACAAAGGTGCATTCCAATTTGCATTCCAGTTTGCATCGTTTTAAGTGGTGACAAAGCAATAATGCTTGCGAAAATGCACGAACGCGAGATGACCAAATAGCCACTGCTCTACTTCAGTGGTTACTGCATGTCAGATTGATGAATACATACAGTTAATAATTGAGCAAGTTCGCGCCCCGAGTAAAACGGTCTGAAGATTGTTGGTAAATTAACCCACTGGAAAACGAGAAAATTCTATGCAAATATGAGGAGTAAGGAAGATGTTTGGACGTCTAGGGGCTCTAAGAAAACAAGGTGGTGTCGCCTTTAATTCGTGGGATGCACGAATTTTGCCCTTTTTTTTAAATTGATGTTTTCCATAGATAACAGATGATGTTAATTGCTAATATCTACCTCATCCACGTCTTCGCCTCCCATGCGTTCAGCTCATTTTTTTAAGTGAATTGCATTCATATCATGTGGAAAAATCCTATTTTACATCTTTCTCCTCCGACTCTCTCTTTGGACACCTGTTAAATTCACTTTCAAGGGGAAAATAAGATAGCAAGGAAAGTTAAACAGCTGTTACTAATACCAAACAAACGACAAGTTTTTCTGCAAGTAGTCTGGATAAAAGTGAAATAACATTCAAGTCATTGTGCGGGGAGCCACCTAAAAGGGGCCATGTTTTTACATTCCTGCTTCAGGCAATAGTTAGACCGGTCCTTTGATACAAGGCATAAAAGTATATCTCCAAAAGCCTCCTTTATTTCGGGAGAAAAAAGGTTTTCAACAAGCTTGAACAGGGCTACGTGATTATAATTTTTTCCCAATTCCTTTTTCGGTAGGAGAGGTAAAAGAGGCGGAAAAAAACCTGTTAATTGCCTCCCGGGTCTTTTCATATCTCTTTAGCCTCGTGGGTGGAGGCTTCTCCTCCCATGCGTCCTGCAGTCAATCTGACCCACACGGATATGAAAGGGGGAGGCTGTGAGGGCAAAGGGCTCTAAGGAAACAAGCTTTGGAGATCCATTCATGCATCAAAAGACGACGGCGAGTGAAGGGATGAGAAGCACGTCAGAGCTAATGGTGGGTTGCTATCGATTGCGTGTTTTTCTTGGATTAAAATCGAGTTATGGGCTGATCTATCCTGATCATTCAAAAGGTTACGGTGATTGGTTTAGCTGCTACGATTTGGGAACTATATGAACCATTGAAGCAGACGAAGAAAAGGGCGCCTGCTATGGTGGACAATAATAAAAGCTGTAACGCGGGCGTGAACTATCCACCATCTTTGTTAACCCCGATTAACAGCCAGTTGACAATGGAAAGGTACTTGTTTGCTCTCCAGAGTTTATATATGAGTACTTTCTAACGACTAGATCTCGTCAAAAAATTAACAGTCCATAGTTAGTATTTTTACTCAAATAAAATTTAAATGATCATGATTTCGTACTGACGCACTACTTTTGACATTTATCATGTTTCCCATTGATAAATTACTAGAAATATGCCTGCACTTACTTTTTAAATATTCTTTCCTCTCACATATAGTTATTATTTAATTAAATTTATAATTATCTGTTTCCTCGTTAGTATTTTTACTCAGATAAAATTTAAATGATCATGATTACGTACTGACGCACTACTTTTGACATTTATCATGTTTCCCATTGATAAATTACTAGAAATATGCCTGCACTTACTTTTATAATATTCTTTCCCCTCACATATAGTTATTATTCAATTAAATTTATAATAATCCGTATTCCTCGGGAAAACTATGGTAAAATAGAGTAGAATCCTTAGCAATAAGTAGCCAGAATATGTTTCAAGGGGTATTTGCCTAGGATTTCAAACATATCGCGGATATTCTTGCTTTGCATCCGGTAATTTGTCTATTCTGTCGTGTTATCCAAAGAAAAAATAGGAAAAAGAAGGACTATTCAATGTGATTGTTATTTTGGTTTTCGGGCTACAGTCGGGAGATGCAATGCCCTCTCCATCAATGTCAATAATTTGAACTCATGGTGAAGGTATCCTTCTTCGTATATCACTTGTTATTCTCGGATTTGAATTGAGTTACGGGAAAAGATCTGATCTATTCAAAAGGTTCAATGATTTGTTTGGTCACTCTCCAAATATCGTCTTCCCTCGACGGAGCCCTATGCAGGGCATACGCGCATATGAATGTTACTAGTTCACCACCACTTATTCGCCTTGATTCTCATATTTCTATCATTTTTTCCATGTACCTCGCACACTTTTTCTTTTCAAATCCATATAATATCACGATATTGTACATATTGGATTAATAAGTCTTCAAATTTTGCACAACAATAAATTTTACTTTAGATACAGGTTTCAGTGTCGATACATAATCTTCTGGTGACAATTGGAGCTAAGGGCGTACAATATATGCATAGGTATATACACAATTTGGAGTAAAACTGGGAAACGGAAGAAAGTTTCCCATAAATACTTAAGGTAGTTTGAGCAAGATGTCATTTCACAATGAAATCTATTTGGGCTATTTTTAATGATAATCATATCCGCCATGGATACCAAAGTATAAGTCCCTTATCGCTCCACTTCCCATGATAATTGCCAACAAATAACAGCCATTTTACGATGGAAAGGTACTCCAGAGTTTATATATGAATACTTTCTAATACCTAGATCTCGTCAAAAAATTAACAGTCCATAGTTAGTATTTTTACTCAAATAAAATTTTAAACATCATAAAGTCACCACAGTAATTGTTCAGAATCGTGAAGAAACCTTCCATTGGGAATGACTTTGAAAGGTTCCCCGTTGATAATTATGAGTCAAGATGAAAACTTATATAGATATTTTTAATAAATTACTGAGTATTTCTGTATCATAAGAGTATATCATGGCGCCAAAAGTATTACGAAATTTACTTCATGCTTATCACGGGTGTTACAATTAAATCGTAAATTTCGAGTATGGTCTCCATTATGACTGTATGAATATGTCGCTTAAACTACCTTATCCACTCCTTTTTCCTTGCCTTCTAGAATGCCAAATCCGTTTCTTTTGTCTCACTTGCCCGATCAAGATTATCTTTCGATCCTCTCCTATCATTTTGGTCTTGTTCATCTTCCATCCTCATTCGGTACACTCAAGATCGTGATTCTTTCTCTTCTTCTTGGAATCATATCATTTCTACCAACTAATACCTCTTATAGTTTCAGTACTCTTCGGACCAATTGTGACTATATCATTCTTTTCTTCTTTCCTCTGTTGGACTATCTTATTTAACGGATTCCGCCCATGAATCCGTACACGTAACCCATTTTTCATAGTCTTCGGGTGGAATGATAGCATATTGCTTGCAAAGAACGCCATGGTCGTCATAGTTATTACATTTAAATTCATTTCATAAAGTGTTAAAAAAACGAAGAGAATGGTTTTTCGGATCTCCGTCCGCGTTTATCCATTTTTTGAGGGACAATATTTCGCCAGCGTTCCAGCTGGCTTCTTTTGGTTCGTTCAGCTCAGCATCTTGAGATTTGAGAACGATTGCTATATTTTTCGTCAGAAGTAGAAAGAAGGTGGACTAAATAGTAATTGTCGCATCTCCGCTACATATTATGAGAGAAAAATGTAGAGTACCAGGTCTAAAAAGAAAAGTAAAGATTCTAACTTCTCTGCATCCGGAAAATTGTTACGGTAATTTCCACTTGATGATTTAAATTCCTTTTAACTGCCTACTTTTTCAGCAGGAAAAAAAGCATCCATCCGGGTTGCAGTGGTTTAAAAATATTTTCAATATATTTAAAGAGATATTCAAAGGCTCCGATCGATGCAGTAAATGGCGTTTTTTGGTAAATGAATGCCAGTTCCTAGTTAGGAAGTGATCCGCTGGTTAGCGGGTTCATATCACGGTACCATTTGAGATGTAATTTCTCTGATAAATATAATGACAACTACCAGGTCTAGGAAAGATAGTAAATATGCATATTTCCCCGAGTCCAGAAAGTTTTCCGTATCTCTCCAAACGAAATAAAATCTCTAATATGTAATTCTATAAGAGGAAAAGCTTGAGCAAATACGTACAGCATCTTGAGATTTTCGAAAGATTGTTATATTTTTCGTCAGAAGTAGAAAGAAGGTGGACTGAAAAGTAATTGTCGCATCTCCGCTACATATTATGAGAGAAAAAAATGTAGAGTACCAGGTCTAAAAAGAAAGGTATAGATTCTAACTTCTCTGCATCCCGAAAATTGTTCGTTTCTCACAAAATTGAACAAAGGTTTAAAAACCCAATTTTTTTAAGAGGAAAAACCTAGGCAATTTTGTTCACCATCTCGAGAATTGCAAACGATTGCTTTAATTTTCGACGGGAATAGAAAACCTTGACTAAAACAAGATCCACTCTTGTGTTGCATCATTTAGAATTTTGTCGGTGTACATGGATAAGTTTTTGCAATTTCATGGCAAATGAAAATGGCATGTGACTGAATTCAAAAGATCCGTAGCTTGAGAGCTGCGACTGCCTCCTCTTAGAACACAAAATGCCAAAAATTATCTCCCTTAACTCCTCTAGTAGTTAACTAGAAGTAGTAGTAACTATCAACGTAGCACTAAGGTGAAATTTGCTACTCTACCAGTTGTGTAATGTAATATGGGCCTAGGGCACTATCAAAGCATTGGCAGGGATACGCAGGTATAGAATAATTTTTTGAAAATTCATTTTCCGTCACTTCCCAAAACATGATTGCCAATTGTCGTTTCTCGAGTATTCTCTTCAACTAAAATTTTTCTTATCATCCATAGCTTCATTATGTAACCAATTTGAACTAAGATCAAGCGATAATGGTTACAACTTAGTTACTGGAGTCCACTGGGTAATTTATTATCGTGGCATTTCATTTCTCTCGTGAAAGGAACATTTTTGGATTATTAAGTCATTGCGAATTTCAGGGTGAAATATTTAGGTTGGAACAGTGCGTTTTTTTCCACGAATGAAAGGGAAATGCTGGAGGACTATCATTCGATGCTCATAAGCGGACTCTAATACATCATCCACTTCATTAAAAGATCGTAAGCGACGGCCCATCGGTCCGACAGATGTTATATCCCGCAGTGGAGGACTCCACCCCTCATAATTCTCCGTGTTTGGGAGAATTTTGACTCCAAACGGCTTTCTCCTCGTTCCACGTTCACTCAAAGTTTTCTGACCCGCCTCATTCTTACCGCAGCCTTGCTACCCACGGCATTCAATCATTATTTCGGTTCATCCCAACATTTTCTAACATTTTTATATGACTTTCTCATTTTTTACGGCATTGCTTGGACATATTAGACTCTCCTACTTATAAACTCCATAAAAATGTCCTTGGCAGCATCCTTTCCTCCGTTAACCATATGAAAATCATGTTTTCCGACAAAACTTTTCATATTCATGTAGCATCGATTTTTCCTCAGCACATTACACTTTTGTGTACTATATACAGCTACCATGTAACTCACAGAGAATACATATGTATTTACTTTTTGTATATGATGACTATTTCGCTCATTTCAGATCTGGTTATTATCACTCCTCTTATACTCCTTCAGATCGAACTTACTAAGCTCCTTATGCTCGGCTAGTCACAAGAGTATTAACAGAATTTTATATCGTATCAAATTCTGTTAATACTCTTGCGAATTGGAACTAGTGTTATAGAACTGCGTAAAAGTGGAAAAGTGGCTAGATTTACTGTTGAGAATGTGAACAAAAACTTCTGGTGTCGAATAGTCTCATCTAAGTGTATAAAAGCTACTGTGATTCTTTATAGATAAAACACTGTAAATATTTTCTCTTTTTATTCGAGATCGGCTTTGTTTTATGGCACATGCCAGAGGTCTAGAGGGGCTCGGTCAAAATCCCAGGCCGAATAATATGCATTCCTTCTGGTATTCATGACGTTGACCGCTGGAGATGGAGTATAATGGGCCTTGAGACTTGGTACTGGTCTTAGAGCGCTGAGTATTAGTGGTTGGATTTACTGATTGGCTATACGTGATTGAAAATTTCTGGTGTCGGTTAGTCTCTTTGAAGAGTGTTAAAGCTGCACCATTGTATGCATGCTTACAGCTTTTATGGAGACTACCAACGTAGTGAGAGCAATTGACAGTACAGCTGTGTAGGGAGGGGGACACCAAAGGGGATGCACGAACCACATAGTCTCCGCTAGCCCCACAGCCGAAAGTTTTCCGTTGTATTCGGTTCTACCATTTCCTATCCTTGCATGACTAGGACTAACTGTGTGATATTCGGCTGTTACTCTGCCTGGTCACTCAGTTTCTGCAGTTTGGAGTCTTTAAGGCTTTACCTTATTAAAACTTTGTTATATCTTCCCAGAATGCTCTTTGCCTTCCAGCATTTCTCGCTAATGCAGCTGATTATATGAAAAATCAAGTGCCACTCTTCTAACACCTTCCCTCAATTGAAAAAAAACCCTTCCTCTAGTCTCCTGACCGCTCAAACATAGCAAAGAAAAGATCTCCGTATGTACGTGATTATCTCCACTATTGGATGAGGCCGGTAGTTATAAAAACATTCTATGAAATTTAAAAAGATTCTGCTCTCATGTAGGGTTATAACACTTCCTATGATGGCTATTAACATAAGCAATAGTTTATTGTAGATATTGAGAAATATCTCCGGTGCAGACATTTCTCAGAGTGATACTCATATAAAATAATGACGAAGTAATGATTGAGAACGATGACCAGTAAATACGCGTCGTCTCGTACCATGCAATTTTAATGGAGTGACTTACAAGTCGTCCATGAGACCGGGGTCCGTGGGGGAAAGATTATCCTTGGTACTAGAGTGAATTACAGTTTTCGACAGAGACGTTTTTAAACTTTAATGCTCACTTAAAAATAAGTGCAATATTTTCCAGTGCTAAAGTTTCCACGCCTACTTACAAAATGCCACCGGGTGTGCCTCAGATGCCTTAATGATATTTACTTGTATTTTTCAAATGATCTTCACTATTCTGCTTATAATCGGAATTTCATACGCTCTCCTGAACAAACATATTTATTTGGAATACGCTTACATACTCAGAATAGAGGAACCAGCCTCAAATGCCTCTTTGACGCGTAGCTTATCTTCCGGACGCAATCCAATTTCTTAATCAGCGTTTCAGCATCAGATTTGAACTCCAATAACGGCCTGAATCTAGTTTAACCAGAATGATACACGATCTGAACAGTTAAACATTTCCTTGTTTCGCAAGCCATGTTGATGACCACTCGAATTCGAACTCGTAAGCCACTCTCAGAATTTCCTTATTACATTTTGACTATTGTGATGCTCATTGAGAGATGTCCATTGCCATAGGTTTCACCTTTCTCGCATAAATGTTAAACATTGTGGGAAAATTGCACTAAAAAAAGATTTCCCGAATTTTTGTATTTCATGGTGTTGCTGATGCTACTCAGCGAGAGAAATTCATAGTTGTAGTCACTATCTATCTAGCCTGCATGTTTGACACTGTGGAACATGTTTACTTGAAAAAAGTTTCCGGTTTTCCATATTTTCTGGCATAACTGATGCTGCTCATCGAGGGCTATCGAATTTTAAGCATTGCATAACATATTCACTGAAAAAAATATTTCCAAAATCTCCGTTTGTTGTTCTATGTTATGTGCTGCTCATTGAGGGGTGTCGATAAGTTTGGCTTCTACTTCTAAATCATAAGAATTATGCAATGTGGGACATATTTACTAGAATCTTGAAATCTAAAAATTTCCTTACTTTATAGTGTCGCATGAGTTGCCCAGCGAGGATTTCAATTAGTGTAGGTTTTTTGTTCTCTATCTTAAGTTTATTGCACCAATGATCATTTTAATGAAAAAATAAGTCTTTCGAAATATCCGTATTTTATATTGTCTCTTCTGTTTTTCATTGAGGGGTGTGGATTGGTGGAGGTTTGGGCTCTTCAACATAATCATCAAGCATGCTAGAACGTATTGACTGAAAAATAGTTTCATGAAATATTCGTATATTTATATTATTGCGTGTGTATCATCAAATTGTGTGGATTTGGATGGTTTTTAGACGCCCTAAATAAGTACTAAACACTGTCAAACATGTTTACCGAAAAACGTTTACCGAAATTACCAATTTCATACTGTGTTATTTGGAACTCATCGAGGGGTGTCGATCGGTATAGTTCATAGCTCTCCTGCATAATTATTGAGTTAAAAGGTACATATTTACTGTTAAAAAAATATATTTTATTTCCCCGGTTTTATATTTTTTCTGGTGTGGATAATAAAGGAATGGGTTGGCAAAGGTTTTATCTCTTTTGAATTAGAATTAAGGACTGCGTTTCGTATTCTCTGAGAAAACGGCACCGAAATTATTAAATTTTATATTTTCGCTAGTGCTGTTTATCGAAAAATGTCCATTGGTAATGGTTTTTGCTCATTTCCTTAAATACTAAGCATTTTGGTCATAATCTTACATACTTACTCCCAGGGCCATTTATATCCAAGTTGATATTTGTCGCACCAACATATACCCCCGTCTCTTTCGGTCCATTGCATCCTCTTCCACAGCTTCAAATCTCTCCAAATCTACCTTTACTTGGTTCCAACATCTCTGCTGTGGTCTTCCCCGGGGTCGTTTTCCTCTCAAAACCTTCTTCATCACACACCCGTTCTCTTTTCTTAACAAGTGTCCTGTCCATCTCATTCTTCTGCATTTAATCTCACTTATGATAAGTGTTGTAATATTTCTTTTCTTTGTCTTGAAAATGAAGCTATAAACGTTGAAACTGGTTAAGCATTAAAAGAAGGTGGAACTGTTCATTGTGTTTATTTTTTTTTATTCCTAGCAATCAACCTCTTTTTCATTTCAATGGAGGGCTGCGTTACATATATACTGAAAACATGCTCCGGAAATTTTTGTATTTGTATATCGTTTGACGAGTGATTTCGATTTGTTTTGGTTTACCTCTTTTATATAGGCTAACGTAAGTATTTATAATATCTCCCAATTAAAGTTTTGCCTAAATTTCCGTACTTTCTTGTGTCTCAGGTATTGCTCTTTGGGGGAACAATGTGATGTAAATTTTCACTATTTATTTTGATTTTCCAAATTTTACAATAGTAAAAACTACATTCCATCTGAATCGACAAATTGATATATGCATTCTATTTCCATATTTTTTTGTTATTGAACTTAGATTCAAAATTAGGAAATAAAAAGAATTCGGGCGTAAAAACATTTTGTTGATTGGCCATAGTACGGAAGGATTTATTTTAGTAAAGTTGAAAGTTATAATATCAAAGTAGTAATATTAACACGATCATTTTATGAAAGAAAATAATTTATCATTTTTGAAAATAATAATTTTCGTGAATTTGCTTCCTGTCGAAGAGTAAAAATCCGCAACAGTTTATCTTTCTCTCTCTGAAATTATTACGCATGTTTAAAATAAAAAAAAATCGCACAGAATCAATTGTAACACTTTTATGCTATTTCCAATATAGAAATGATTAAATCAAAGAAAATTTAGTTTATTATAAAGGAATTATTACTCGTATCTCCATTTAGTAAAAAACCCATGCTCAATATTCTTGGAAATATTAGAAAATGTTATATTTTATCCTGCGCCAACATTTTACTCCTAAATTTGATTACACGAAAGTATTTATCATTAATGTTTTTACTTCATTTACTTATGTATTGACAAACACAGAAAAACGTTTTCGAATTTCAACTTTTCTTTTGAGAACAATTTTCAACTTATTTTAAAAATAATCGAATAGGTAATATCTGGACATTATTTGCATTTTTATGATAGTTTATGCAAGTTCAAAATTTTGAGATGAAAATAATTCCGGCAGAGAAAATTTCAACATTTGGTAGCTTCTTCAATATCAGAATATTTCATTCGAAATACTTACCTGAAATTGTAATGCATATCAACTACTGTTTTTCTTTTCTGATAAGATCCAATAATCAGGCTTCAAGATAACACGTTTTTCTGCGATTTTGGTATCAGTCGCAAAGTTGAAACATTTTTTTTTGTGTGGTTACAAGAAATCTTTTTTGCGAGATCAAGTCTTTTAAGTAAAACTATCGCGCAAAGCAGATATGAAAATTTCGTGATACTTACACCATCATACATATAAAATTGAATATCTTTGGTTCATTGGATTTGGTGCTTTTCTTGTATATTTTGCTTTTCGAACCGATAAAATCAAAGATTTTGGGTCCATTATTAACAATGGATTACACGTAATCTTTTGAGGGAAAATAAAATTCTGCTAGAAAATTACATTTATCAATCTGTTTTTCAAAACAATCGAAAAAGTAAAATATGTATATTATTTAGTACCTTTTAAAATTTTATCAAGGTTCAAATTTTTAAACAATAAGAAATAAAACTAAAAAAATTTTGGTATTTAACGTAAGATTGAAAAAATAATATTAGTCATTTTAAATTTTCAAATTTACTTTATTTTCTTGATTTTGAAAGAAAATCAAATAAGACTTCAAATAAAATATTTAACCACTATTTTGTTCTCAAAAGAAAAGTTGAAATTCGAAAACTTTTTTCTGTGTTTGTCAATACATAAGTAAATGAAGAGAAAAAATTAATGATAAATACTTTCGTGCAATCAAATTTAGGAGTAAAATGTTGGCGCAGGATAAAATATAACATTTTCTACTATTTCCAGTATCGAAAAGGTAAAATTGAAGAATTTGGTATATTTCGAAGGAAAATTTTCATGTGTATTTTACTGAAATTAATATATAGTTAAACATTACTCATTTCAATCTTTTGACGCCAACAATCTACAGGATATGAGATATTTATAAAGTTTTTTGTAATGTAAAATTTATAGTTGGTCAAAAATATGGGAACTAAAATTTTTTGTTTAAAAGGTGATGTCCTTAATATAATTTTGGATCGTGATTTTATTTGCATCCAAAAAAAGAATATGAATGATATCTTTATGTTAAAATTATTTAATTTTATAATTATTACTGTTAAAATGTTTACTACAAACAATAAAGTATGAAATCAGTTTTTTATTTCGTTAGAAGTAATGAAAAAGACTAAATAGTTCTTTCTACGTGGCAAAAAATGTTTGAAAATACCATTTTCATGCAAGGTTAAGTCTCCAATATGATTTTTAATAATTATTTGCGCATTATTCATTTTTAAATTTGAAAATTGATGAAAGTTTCATTAAAAATCAAAATTCTACGGAAAAAACATGATTGTCACGGGATCCTCCAAAGATAGGCCATCTCGAAATGTGTTGTTTTTTTCCTTAAAATGAAGTATGATACGTAATTTATTCGTGTTCATCATATTGAAGAACATTTTATTAAAATTAGTGCAATATTTTTTGCGCAGATTATGTTTGTCATTCAAAGGTGCAATCTGTAATATTTTTAAATTTTCCAATGAAACTTTAATGCAAGTTTATAAATTTTCAAAAAACAATTTACGCGCAGCGTAAAATTATTTTTTAAATTTTGTCTTGCATCAAATATGTTTTGTAGGTGAATATTATTCTAGAAAAAATTATTGTAAATTCAACTTCTAATTTTGATGAAAATTAAAATTTCAGTGAGTAATTTCATATTTCAATGTGTATTTTGTTGTCTTCATAGTGTTTCAATTTGAAATAATTTATAAATATACTTATAATTTGTGAAAGCTCATAAATTTTAAATAAATGGACGAAGTTTTAACATGAATCATGGTGTTGACTTTTTGCATCAAGATGGTTTTATTGGTGATATAGTGACTTAGTAAGGAATCTTTTGTTAAATTCTTTATTTAAAAGGAAATTTCAATCTCACTAAATGCTTTCATTCTCAGTGATGATTCATTTTGTAATCCATAACATTCAATCTGTAATATTTTCGGATTCTCTGCAGAAACGCTTTTGCCGGTTGAAAACTTCCAATCAATTGATTGACCGCAGTATTTTAACATTAATTTTGGTGGTTTTATGTTGAATCAAATGGTTGTTTAGTGAACTTTTATAACATTCAAAATATTAATTAGTCGTTTTCTTCATTTTAAAAGCTAATTAACTTAAATTTGTTAAATTAAGTTCAAAGCTAATTAACTTAAATCTCACTTCGTAATTTCATTTTTTTGTTGATTCTGCATCCCACCTAAAAGTTTCAATTCGTAATATTATTTGATTTTTAGCTAATAATATTGTGCCATTACAAAATTAATAAACAAATTAAGAGCGAGAGGCATTATAAAATTAAACTTGTTGATTTAGTCAAGTAACAAAAAGGTCTTCTAACGTAGACTTCAGTAATTTATTCATACATTTAAGTCATGTAGAAACGAAATTAAATGATAGAAAATGGCGTTTTACTTCTTCTTTTTGAAGAAATTATAATCACACTTCAAGAGAACGTATTTTGTGGTGACCTTCCTTGTCATCCAATGGTTTTAAAGAGTGGTATTTTTTAATTCTCAATTATTAATTTTATGCCAGTTCAAATTATTAATAAAATAAACGCTTGCACTCCCGTAAAATTAAGTTTGGTAAGTTTTCATTGTATATAAAGGTTTTATTCGTGACTTTTATTCACGTAAAAGGGAATATTTAGCCATATTCTTTATTTTGAGGGAATTTTCTACCTGCCTTCATAATTACATGTTTTATCGTGATTCTATTAGTCAACCAAAAGTATCTTTCAGTAATCAAGTCTGATATTCCACTAATCATTTTATTCGAGTTCAATATCATTATTTAAATGAACGCTCGCTGCATTCAAATATTACGTTTGGTGATTTTGTATTGCATACTTAAGATTTTATTGTTGAATTTTCTTCGTGTAATTAGGAATACATAGTCAATTATTCATTTGAAAGAATATTAAATTTAACTCCAGGGTAACATATTTTTTGGTGATTCGACTTGCCATCCAAAACATTTCATCCGTAATATTTTTCAATTTTCAATTTAAATTATTATGTGAGATCGAAATATGTAAAAAATTAAATACATGCACATTTGTAAAAATGAATTTGGTATTTTCGTTTTCATCAAAATTGTTTTATTGGTAAACCTTTGTGAAGTAGAAAGGAATATTTTGTCGCATTTTTTTGGGGTAATATTATACTCTATATTCTGAGGTAATTATAAATATATTTACATAATAATTTTTTTTGTCATGATTCTATTTGTGATCCAAAATTCGGTAATAATTTTTGATTTATTTCTCAAAATTTAATGCAAGTACAAAATTTTCAATAAAATAAATGCATGTTGAATAATAAAATTAATGTTGGTGATATTAAATAGCAACTAATAGATTTTAAAGATTAATTTTATTCAGGTAGAAAGGAATATTTTGTTTGTATTCATCCATTTTTTGAGGAAATGAAAAACTTACTTCATGATAAAATTTTTTCAGTAACATTGCTTGTCGACAAAAGGTATTAATTTGTAAAATTACCTTATTTTCTACGAAAACTATTTGTTTAATAATAATTTTGATTAAACTGAATGCGCGCGTTATTATAAAATTGAATTTAACCATTTTGTCTTCCACGAAATAGGTCATAAGCGTGAATTTTACTCACTGGTTAAGAAATATTTTTTGGGTTAATTATTTTGAAGGATATTTAAATCAAACATCTTGATAATATTTTGTGATGAATCGGCTTGTCATCCAAATGTTTCATTACGCAAAATTATTTTATATTCTTATGAAAATTTTATTCGAGTTCCAAATTATAAAATAAATGCGCGCAGCACTTTCAAATTTAATATGGTGATCGTCTCTTGCATAAAAAAGGGTTTATTAACCCTTTTAGTGTGGCGGGCCCGATATATCGGCTTTGGAATCTCAGGCGAAAAGTGCCGCGGGCTGATATATCGGCTCATAGGCAAAATATTGTTTAACTTTTGCACACAAATATATTTACAATTATTTTATGTACGAAGTATAAGCGTTTTTTTATTATTAACTAATTCAATGCATACGCAATAAGAAAAACTGCATATGGATATTTTAAACAATAACTTTATAATATTTATTTTCCTAGAGTGATGCATTTCATTCTAGTTACCCTCCACATTTCTCACTAGAACCGCTGGCAGGGGTCAGCACTAAAGGGGGTTAGTGAAGTAACTAAGTAATAAGATTAATGGAATATTAATCCATAAACATTATATTGAATTTAAACATAATAACGCTAAATAAATACAATTTTATGGTGATTCTTCAAGTCATCAAAAGTTTCAATCCGTAATATTTATAGACTCCCTTCTGAAATAAAATACGAATTCAAAATTATAAATAAGATAAATACGCCATATTTTAAAATCAATGTTGGTGATCTTGTCACCTATCAGAAACGCTTTGGTAAGTTAGTTAAAGTCACGTTAAATGTACATTTAGTCGTATTCTATACTTTAAAAGGAAATGAAAAACGCACTTCTTTATTACTTTGTGGTGA
Source organism: Ceriagrion tenellum (assembly GCA_963169105.1). Taxonomy (NCBI): domain Eukaryota; kingdom Metazoa; phylum Arthropoda; class Insecta; order Odonata; family Coenagrionidae; genus Ceriagrion; species Ceriagrion tenellum. Next base: position 95,013,310 of record OY720643.1, read on the forward strand.
TTTTGCTTGTCATCTAAAAGTCTCAATGCGTAATACTTTTTGGTTTTCTGCTGAAAATTATTTCTAAGCTCAAGATTATAAAAAACACGCAAAGTTGAAAAACAAATTTTGGTGATAGTGTCACATATCAAAAAGGTTTCTTTGGTATATTTAAATCACGTAAAAATGAATAGTTTGTCGAAATCCCTTTTTTTATTGTAACATTTTTGATTTTATGCTGAGATTTTATGTTACTTCAAAATAATAAAATAAAATAAATGCGAGCAACACATTAACATTAAAATTGCTGATAGTTAATATACATAATTGCTTCATGAACCAATTCAACTAATAGCACCAGTTTGATGTAAGGTTTTCAGGAGATAATCATAAAATATTTAAGATTGAAATCTTGCGTGAGAATAAGAATCTTCGCAAAAATGTAATTATTATCTTAGATTTATTTATCCTTCCAATTAAAGATTACGGACAAATATTCCTTCCTACGCTGTTTAAATTCAACAATAAACCTATTTTTAGACAAAACGAGTACAAAAAAATTAACTTAACAATATGAAGCACATTCATTTAATTTCATAATTTAAAATCGCATAAAATATTTAGCAGAAAAAAACTTTTACTGATCAAATGTTTCTGATGGAAAACAGAATCACTACAAGACACGTACTTTAAGTTACATTCTAAGTTGCTTCAAAATAAGGAATATCACTTAATATTCATATCTACGTGATTTAAATTTGCCAATAAAACCAATTAGATGTAGAGCAAAACACCAAATTTTACTAAATAATTATTAATCAATTAATTAATTATTTATTTCGTTTGATAAATTGAATTAGAAATATTATATTTGCAATTTGGACTCTTAGTTATTAGTTTCACACATTAAAAATAAACAATTTTTAAAATTACCTCTAACGAGACTAATTGACCAATTACCATTGAGTGACAAAATAAGACCATGAATGGGAGCTAAAAATCTCTGCAAAACACAAATAACTACTAGATAAACTGTCTCTCATTTCCTCACTCCAATGCTTGTAAGCTTTTACCTTAAATGATGCAATGTTTAGGCCTTATTAACGAGAGAGCGTTTCAAAGGTTTCCATGTATACAAGACTGGATAAATCTGGATAGTGACCACCGATTTTTTGGCTTAAAATTTATCGGAAGAATTCGCATGTCACGATTGAAGAAGGCTGTTAAACTCCTACAAGTAATCAACAATCAATTATAATTTAATAACGGTCACACAATGAGTCTAAAGAGATGGTAATTTAATAGCATGTCGTTGAGGTACAATTAGCATCAAATCAAGCATGCTGGTCAGGAGATGGCTCCGTCTGTGATTTTTCATTGAGGTTTAGGGGAGAGGATTCGTTAACACATTACAGGTAACAGCACCGTAGTGCCCAAAATGGTGCCAAAAAGTGATTATTCTCATTACAAAGATAAAGAAGGACCGGAAAACTCGAAGTACGCGCAAGAATAAGAAAAAGGCATTCCATGTTGATATTCCCTTTACATGCAATTAGTACGAATTCAATTTTCCAGCAAATATCCTCATTTTTACCTGCCAATGCTAGTATTATGACTTTAAGGATGCTGCTCTACATTATTTTTGGTATTAAATTCGTTTTTATCATTTGACTTTAAACAATTCGTCTTTGAGAAGTAATAGAAATAATTCCCCACAAAAAAATTAAATATTGACCGAGGATTGTGATTGGCATGTGAAAAAGTCTAAGTAATAGATTCGTCATTTTCTTTCGTAACTCCAATATATAGAAATATCTGAAGCGTATTGAACATAATATTTGTGATCACATACAAAATATAAGGTACAAAAACCCAGAACTCTGAAGTGATGCTTAATAATGGTGATTCCATTTACAGCAAATGTAAGTTCAGTGTTTGTTCAATCCTTAGATTGGTTGACTGCAGCCCTCGAGACTTCCCAGACTAATGCTAGTTCTCTTACCTTGTATTTTCCTCTTTATTTTGTCCATGAACTTACTCTTGGGTCTTCCCCTGGGGACTTTTCCCTCTATTTTGCCTTCAGTTACATTCTTAACAAACCCTTTCTGTCTCCATGTGCGTCCATAATATCTGGTTCATATTTTCAGTATGGCGTTTCACATGGTTCTTTCCTCTTCTATACGCATATTGACTCTGCCTAACCCGGAAGGGAACGGCGTGATTGGTACGTATGACTTAACATACAGTTGCATGTAAACTATCGATATACTACACATAGAACTTCATTCATTTCTACGACACTTGTACATCGAATATTTGTAATCGGTGTCTTTTAGTCGTGTAGAACAGAATATTTAGTCGTATTCCTCATTTTGAAAGAAATTACATTCATGCTAATCATTAACATTCTAAGAGTGATAATACCTAGCATTGGCAAGCGAAAAATGAGAATATAGAGGAAAATTGGATTTATAATAACTGCGTTAAAGAAAGAAAGATAGCTAATCGTTATAACATCGTCATCATACCGAATCAAGGGTCATTAGCATCTATTATTTTCAACGAGGAGAATAAATTTCTTTACATGGATAACTATGTTCAAAGATTTAAACCCGAAGAAATTTAAAAAATAACATATTTGGCTTTTCCCAACATCGGTAATATCCAAATATCAATTTTTCATCTTTCAAAAGAGAATGTATTATCGCATTAAATACAACGATAAGTGCGAATTTCCACAGGGAAAAAATCATCCGCCTTGACCGGGATTCGAACCCGGATCCCTCGATTTCCGGCCGAGTGCTTTAACCAGTTAGTTCATTATATATTTATTTCAGTTTGTTATGCAAAATACATAGCTACCGAGGCGTCCTCTTCCCCTGTGGATTTTTGTGACCTTTACGGGACTAAATGTTCTCGACTGTCGGACATACAATGTAACAATCAGTCGCTACTGAGCGCTTAGCGCCACTGCCCACGAGGAAAGATCGAACTTTGAACACAGAGAGGCGTTCACTCTTATTTGACAAATTTTAAGCTATCCGGGACTAGCCACGGAGTTCCACTTTTACGGAGTCACCCGCAATGCACATATGTGCGAATTTCCACAGAGAAACGCAAGTCGTTCTCCGAAACGTTGAGTCCCTATGGTCCTGTTCACCCGGTGGAAGACCCGAGAAACGTTTATCCAACATGGAATACCTTATTTTTTTATTCTTGCACTTACTTCGAGTTTTCCTGTCCTTCTTTCATCTTTGTAAAGAGAATTATCAATTAATTGACACCATTTTGGGCACTACGGTGCTGGTACCGTTAATGTGTTAACGAATCCACTCCCCTAAACCTCAATGAAAAATGACGGACGGAGCCACCTCCTGACCAGCATGCTTGATTTGATGCTAAACGACATTCTATTAAATTACCATCTCTTTAGACTCATTGTGTGACCGTTATTAAATTATAATTGACTGTTGATTACATGTAGGAGGTTAACAGCCTTCTTCAATCGTGACATGCGAATTCTTCCGATAAATTTTAAGCCAAAAAATCGGTGGTCACTATCCAGATTTATCCAGTCTTGGATACATGGAAACCTTTGAAACGCTCTCTCGTTAATAATGCCTAAACATTGCATCATTTAATTTAAAAGCATACTACCATTGGAGTGAATAAATGAGAAATGAGTAGTTATGTGTGTTGCAGAGATTTTTAGCTCCCATTCATAATCTTATTTTTTCACCCAGTGGTAATTGCTCCATTAGTCTCTTCCGAGGTTTTTATATAAAATGGTTTATTTTTAATGTGTAAAACTAATAACTAAGAGCCCAAATTGCAAATTGATTATTTCTAATTCAATTTATCAAACGAATTAAGGCTTGAAAGTGGAAAGAATGTGGCGACTTTAACCTCTTAGGGGTTGAATCACTAAAAACCTTTTAGTCACCAACAATTAAAAGAAACTCCTTATTATTTAAAAACATCTTTTATCGTGAACTGCGAAAACTGCTTGGGACACTGTAAACCCATGTAAACCATGTCCCAAGAATGCGTAACCAGGGACGCGGAAGAAAAATAAATATTGAACAGTGAAAAAGGGGAGATAGAAACGCCTGCTAGTGAGGAGACGAGAGGCGTTGTTTTGAGTTAGTGTTACATTAAGTTTTTCTTTGTGAGTGTGAGTAGCAAAAGGTGAGTAGCAGAAGGGAAACGAGTGTTATAGTGTATAACAAAGTATTCTATAAAATTAAAACGAGTGTTTTGATATGTTACGAAATATTCTGTGACAAATAAAAAATGATAGTTGCAAAGTGTTCAAAATCAAATGATAAAACCAAATATTATGTAGGACAAGAAATTATGTAGGGCAACTTCCTTTGAAATACCAAATGCGCAGTGAAAATACCAAGCAATGGCAGGCGGAAAATGTGAACATGCAGGAATATTGAACCTATAGTAACTACTTAAAATGAAGTTCATCATTAACTATTATATCACGTATGAATTTAAAATGCAGCATGGTTGCATGCTTGTGGATGCTCTATCCTTGAAGCAGAGAGAATGCGCCGGGTATATCAGAAACGAGAATGTGAATGATGCGTGAGAGTGTTTAAAAGGAGTGATTCTAGAATGTGCGGAAAGTGTATGTGGGAAAGGAGTGGTAGGAAGAATGAAAGATGATGCTTGATGGAATGAAGAGGTGAATATTGCAGTCAGGGAAAAGAAACAGGCGTACAAGAATATGGTTGCTGCCAAATCTAAGGAAGAGCGCAATAAGGCATGTGAGATTTACAGAAAGAAAAAGAATGAATGCAAAATCGTTGTGAAAGTGAGCAATGAAGTGCGTATGCGTGCGGATGAAACTAGCATGATGCAGAGCGAATTTGGAGGCAATATAAAGCTGTTTTGGAAGTGGGTAAAAAGGGCTAAGATTGGTGAAGGCAGGGGAATGAATGCGGTAAAGAACAAAAGTGGAGAGATCGTTAGGTATGAGAGCAATATCAGGGACTGCTGAAGGGAGTATTTTGAAGAATTATACAATAATATTGCATGCGCTTAGGATGAGCCTTGCGAAGTGGTATGCGAGAAAGTGGTGATGGAAAAGGAGATCAGTGAGAATGAGGTCAAAATGGCATTGAGAGTATTAAAAAATGGGAAGGCTTCAGCGTAGATGGGATATCCAGTGAGAAGTATGAGTGAAATTTACCCATTTGTCGGCCGTGTGAACTATACAATTTATGCTTACAGGCTTCTGTTTTTCCAGTGGATTGGAAGAATGCAATATTAGTTCCATTGTTCAAAGCGAAGGGAAGAAAGACCGAGTATAAAAATAATCGGGCCATTATTTTACTGAGCATTCCGGGAAAAGTGTTCAGCAAAATTTTAATCGGAAGAGTAAGGAGTATTACATGTGACAGAATATGAGGTGTGTAGTGTGGGTTTTTGCCTAAGTGAGGATACAGTAACCATATATATTTTAAACTATTTTATTTGGTTTTTATTTACTAGATAGTTCGCATATAAAAATATTTTCGCCGGACATAAAAATTAATCATGATTGGAAATAAGTTTCACTAGTAATATAAACCTTTATTTATAGGTTACTTCATACGCTTTTCTCATATATAAGTGCTTTAAAGAAATTTGTTCTGTGGCTGGTAAACGAAATAATATTACAAATGATGCCTGTTGATTATTCTTCTCCCAAAGGAATATATATTTTTGACATTTTTTTTCGCTTTTTATTTACTAGATAGTACTCAGTTATAAATACTTTCGCCGGACACAAAAACCAATCAAAGAATCTCAAAGCGTTTCAAAAGTAATATAAACCATAATGAATGGGATACTTCGTACACTTTTCTCTTTATAAGTGTTATAAGAATTTTATTTTATTGCTGGTAAGCCAGAAATATATTTCTAATGATGCCTGTCGATAATTTTTCTTCCAACGGAATATATATTTTTGACATTTTTATTTGCTTTCTATTTACTAGATTGTGCGCAGTTAAAAATATTTTCGCCAAACACAAAAACAAATCGATGAATCTAAATACGTTTTACTAGTAATATTAACCCCTAATTTATGAGTTACTTCATAAACTCTTCTTTTTTTAAGTTTTTTTAAAGAATTTCGTCATTATTTTCAAGATAGTACGAAGTTAAAAATATTTTCGCCAACAAAAATACAAATCGAAGATTCTAAATACGTTACACAAATAATATAAAGCTTAATTATAAGTCACTTCATAAGTTTTTCTTTAATATTATGTCTGGTAAGCAAGAGTAATATTACGAATGATGCCTGTTGATTATTTTTATCCTGAAGGAATAAATATTGTAGGCATTTTTATTTGATTTTTATTTACTAGATAGTACGCAGTTTTTTCAACGGACGCAAAAACCAATGGAAGAATCTATATACGTTTCACTAGCAAAATAACCCGGGATTTATGGTTATCTTCATACGAATAAGAATATTGTCTTATGAAAGAGATGTCTTATTTAAAGAATATTGTCTTATGGATTGTAAGCAAGAAAAATGTTATGAATGATGCCTGTCGAATTTTTTCTCCCGCTGGAATATATATTTTAGACATTACTATTTGGTTGTTATTTAATATATAGTGCGAAGTAAAAAACATTTTCACCGGACGCAAATACCAATCGAAGAATCTAAATACGTTTCACTAGTAATATTAACCTTAATTTATGGGTTACTAATACGATTTTCTCTATTTAACCTTTATAAGATGTTTATCTTATGATTGATAAGCAAATAAATTATTACGAATGATGCCTGTTAATTATTTTTCTCCTGATGGAAAATATATTTTTTAGACATTTATTTTTATTTACCAGCTAGTTCGCAGTTAAGAATATTTTCGCTGGACGAAAAATCCAATCGAAGAATCTAAAAAAGTTCGCATATAACATAAACCGTAAGTTATTGGTTACTTCATACGCTTTTCTTCTCTAAAGATTTTATAAGAATATTTTCTTATAGATGATAAGCATGAGAAATATTATGAACGATGCCTACCGATTGTTTTTCTGCCGCTTGAATAATTATTTAGACATATTTATTTGGTTTTTATTTACAAAATATCGCGCAGTTAAAAATATTTTCGCCGAAACAAAAACGAATCGAAGAATCTAAATACGTTCACTTGTAATATAAACCTTATTTTTTGGGTTACCCTGTTCTCTTTTTAAGTGTTTTAAAGTATTTTACTGTATGGCTGTAAGAATATCGTCAAATGGCTAGTAAAGAAGAAAAATATTACTGTATGGCTGTAAGAATATCGTCAAATGGCTAGTAAAGAAGAAAAATATTACTGTATGGCTGTAAGAATATCGTCAAATGGCTAGTAAAGAAGAAAAATATTACTGTATGGCTGTAAGAATATCGTCAAATGGCTAGTAAACAAGAAAAATATTACGGATGATGCCTGTTGATTGTTTTTCTCCAGATGAAATATATATTTTACACATTTTTATTTGGTTTTTACTTACTAGATAGTTCGCAGTAAAAAATATTTTCGCCAGACACAAAAAGCAAACGAAAAATCTAAATGTGTTTCACTAGTAATATACACCTTAATTATTGGTTACTTCATACGCGTTTCTCTTTTTATGTGTTTAACAGAATTATATCTTATGGTTATTAAGCAAGAAAAATGTTACGAATTATGCCTGTAATAAATTTTCTCCCGATGGAATATACTTTAGACATTTATATTTGTTTATTATTTACTGAATAGTGCCCCGTTTAAAATATTTTCGCCGCAGAATAAAAACCAACCAACGTTTCGCTAGACATATTAACAATTATTTTTGGGTTTTTTTCATATTCTATTCCTTTTTTAAGTAATAAAAAAAATATCGTCTTCTGACTGGTAAGCTAGAAAAATATAACCAACGATACCTGTCTATTATTTTTCTCCATATAGAATATATATTTTTGTCATTATAAATTGGTTTTTCTTTACATGATAGTGCGGTGTTAAATAAAATGTCGCCAACACAACAAAGAATGGAAGAATCAAAATACGTTTTGCTAGTTGTATTATTTATTAATTATGGGTTACTTCATATTACCTTCTCTTTTTAAGTGATTAAAAAAATATTGTCTTCTGACTGATAAGCCAGAAAAAGTTTACCAACAATGGCTATCGATCATTTTTCTCCAGATAGAATATATATATTTGGCATCATAATTTGGTAATTATTTGCATGATAGTGCGGAGTTAAAAATATTTTCGCCAACACATATACCAACCAAAGAATATAAAAACGTTTCGCAAGATAAATTAATCGTTATTTGTGGGTTACTTCATACTTCCTTCTCTTTTTAAATGATTTAAATAATATCGTCTCTTGACTAGTAAGGCAGAAAAATTTTACCAAAGATGCGTGTCGATTATTTTTCTCCAGATGGAGTACATGTTTTTGGCATTATAATATAGTTTTTATATACATGATAGTTCGGTGTTAAAAATATTTTCGCCAACACAAAAACCAATCTAAGAATCTAAATTCATATAGATAGATATATTAGTCATTAGTGATGGGATACTTCATATTCTCTTCTCTTTTTAATTGATTTGAAGAATGTCGTCTTCTGACGGGTTGGCCACAAAACTATTAACACGATATCGATCGAATATTTTTATCTAGTTAGAATATATATTTTTGGCATTATAATTAGCTTTTCATTTTTCTGATCGTGCGGTGTTAAAAATATTTTCGCTAAGAAAAACCAATGGAAGTATCTAAATTCCATTTTTTAGATATATTAATAAAAATTTATGAATTTTTTATTATTCCTTTTCTTTTTAAGCGATTTAAAAAATATCATCTTGTGATTGGTAAGCCAAAAAATATTACAAACGAAGCCTGTCGATTATTATTTCCAGATGAAATAAATATTTTTGGCATTATAAATGGGTTTTAATATACATGATGGTGCGGTGTTAAAAATATTTTGCCAACATAATAACCAATCGAAGAATCTAAATACCTTTCGCTGGATATATTTATCATAATTTATAGGTTACTTCATATTCTTGTTTTCTTTTAAGCGATTTAAAAAATATCGTCTCTTGACTGGTAAGCCAGAAAAATATTACCAACGATGCCTGTCGACTATTTTTATCCAGATGGAATACATATTTTTGGCATTATAATTAGGTTTTTATTTACATGATAGTGCGGTGTTAAAAATATTTTTGCCAACACAAAAACGAATTAAAGTATCTTAATATGTTTTTCTAGATACATTTATCATAATTTATCGGTTATTTCAAATTATTGTCTTCTATTAAGCGATTTAAATAATATAGTCTCTTGACTGGTAAGCCAGAAAAATATTACCAACGATGCCTGTCGATTATTTTCCTTCAGATGGAATACAAATATTTGGCATTATAATTAGGTTTTTATTTACATGATAGTGCGGTGTTAAAAATATCTTTGCCAACACAAAAACGAAATAAAGTGTCTTCATATGTTTTTCTAGATATATTTATCATAATAAATAGGTTACTTCATATTCCTGTCTACTTTTAAGCGATTTAAAAAATATAGTCTCTTGACTGGTAACCCAGAAAAATATTACCAACGATGCCTGTCGATTATTTTTCTTCAGATGGAATACAAATATTTGGCATTATAACTAGGTTTGAATTTAAATGACCTTGCGGTGATAAACATATTTTTCCTAACACAAAAACCAATGGAGGTATCTAAAACCCTTTTTGTAGACATATTGATAGTAGTTTATGGGTTACTTTTAACCCTTTCTCTCCTGTGAACGTAGTAGCTACGTTCCCCCGGTTGACTGCTGTGAACGTAGCTCCCACGTTCCGTTGGCAAGTGGTTGTTCCTACCCACGCTACTGAACTTTCTCTTTTTCTGCGAATGCTATCCACCAAGTTTATTGCTATACTTGTACTAATCTCATCCCGGGAGCTTGAGTGACTATTGGGTTGCAGGTGCAACGAGAGGCATACTTTCTGTGACGGGGTAGGTTAGCGTTCACTTTATCGCCGCACAGGGGCTGAAACGTCTCTGCAGTTTGACCGCAGCGAAAGGGTTAAAATTATCGTCTCGTGAATGGTAAGACAGAAAAATATTACCAACGATGCTTGTCGGTTATTTTTCTTCAGATGGAATACATATTTTTGGCATAATAATTAGGTTTTTATTTACATGACTTTGCGGTGATAAAAATATTTTTCCTAACACAAAAACCAGTGGAGGTATCTAAAACCCTTTTTGTAGACATATTGATAGTAGTTTATGGGTTACTTCATACCTACTTTTACTTTTAAGTGAATTAAAAAATATCGTCTTCCGTTTGGTAAACCAAAAAAATATTACTAATGAAGCATGTCGAATATTTTTTCCAGATGACATTTGTATTTTTGGCATTTTAAATTGGTTTTTATAAAAATGACAGTGCGGTGTTAAAAATATTTTTTTTAAAGACAAAAACCAATCGAATAATCTAAACACATGTTGTTAGTTATATTAATCATTAATTATGGGGTACTTCATATTTTTGTCTTCTTTTAAGCGATTTAAAAAATATCGTCAGTATAATTAGGTTTTTATTTACATGATAGTGCGGTGATATTAATATTTTCGGTAACACAAAAACCAATGGAGGTATCTTAAATCATTTTTTGTAGACATATTGATCTTAGTTTATGGGTTACTTCATACCCCGTTTCTTTTTAAGCGATTTAAAAAAAATATCGTCTCTTTACTGGTAAGACAGAAAAATATTACTCCCTTACATTTTTAAGTGATTTAAAAAATATAGTCATCAGTTTGGTAAGCCAAAAAATATTACGAACGAAGCCTGTCGATTATTTTTTCCAGATGAAATTTATATTTTTGGCATTATTATTTGGTTGTAATATCATTACAGTGCGGTGTTAAAATATTTTAGCCAACAAAAAAACCAATCAAAGAATGTAAACACATAGTGTTAGATATAATAATCATTATTAATGGGGTACTTCATATTGTTGTCTACTTATATGCGATTTAAAAGATATCGTCTCTTGACTGGTAAGACAGAAAAATATTACCAACGATGCCTGTCGATTATTTTTCTTCCGATGGAATACAAATATTTGGCATTATAATTAGGTTTTTTATTACATGATCGTGCGGTTATAATAATATTTTCGGTAACACAAAAACCTTAAATCATTTTTTTAAGACTTATTGATCATAGTTTATTGGGTTACTTCATACTCCTTTTTCTTTTTAAGTGATTTAAAAATTATCGTCTTCCGTTTGGTAAACCAAGAAAATATTACTAACGAAGCCTGTCGATTATTTTTTCCAGTTGAAATTAATATTTTTGGCATTTTAAATTGGCTTTAATATACATGACAGTGCGGTGTCAAAAATATTTTCGCCAAGACAAAAACCAATCGATGAATATAAAAACATGGTGTTAGATATATTAATCATAATTTATGGGGTATTACATATTCTTTTCTTCTTTTAAGCGATTTAAAAAATATCGTCTCTTGACTGGTAAGACAGAAAAATATTACCAACGATGCTTGTCGATTACTTTTCTTGAGATGAAATACAAATTTTTTTTTTCATTAAAATTAGGTTTTTATTTAAATGATCGTGCGGTGATATTATTATTTTCGCTAACTCAAAAACCAATGGAGGTATCTGAAATCCTTTTTGTGGACATATTGATAATAGTTTATGGGTTACTTCATACTCCTATGCCTGTCGATTATTTTTCTCCAAATGGAATACAAATATTTGGCATTATAATTAGGTTTTCATTTACATGATAGTGCGGTGATATTAATATTTTCGGTAACACAAAACCAATTAGGATATCTTAAATCATTTTTTGTAGACATATTGATCATAGTTTATGGGTTACTTCATACTCCCTTTCCTTTTTAAGTGATTTAAAAAATATCGTCTTCCTTTTGGTAAGCTAAAAAAAAATTACTAACGAAGCCATTCGATTATTTTTTTAAGATGAAAATTATATTTTTGGCATTTTAAATTTTTTTAAATATGCATGACAGTGCACTATTAAAAAATATTTTTGCCAAGACAAAAACCATTCGACGATCGTAAACACATAATGTTAGATATAATAATCATTATTTATAGGGTACTTCATATCCTTGTCTTCTTTTAAGCGATTAAAAAATATCGTCACTTGACTGGTAAGACAGAAAAATATTACCAACGATGCCTGTCAATTATTTTTCTCCAAATGGAATATAAATATTTGGCATTATAATTAGGTTTTTATGTACATGATCGTGCGGTGATATTAATATTTTCGGTAACACAAAAACAATTGGGTGTATCTTAAATCATTTTTTGTAGACATATTGATCATAGTTTATGGGTTATTTCATACTCCCTTTTCTTTTTAAGTGATTTAAAAAATATCGTCATCCGTTTGGTTAGTCAATAAAATATTATTAACGAAGCCTGTCGACTATTTTTTCAGATAAAATTTATATTTTTGGCATTTTAAATTTGTTTAAATATCACTGAGAGTGCGCTACTAAAAATATTTTTGCTAAGACAAAAATCATTCAACAATTATAAACACACGGTGTTTGATATAATAATCTCTATTTAAGGGGTACTTCATATTCTTTTTATCTTTTAAGCGTTTTAAAAAATATCGTCACTTGACTGGTAAGACAGAAAAATATTACCAACGATGCCTGTCAATTATTTTTTCCAGATGAAATTTATATTTTTGACATATTAAATTGTTTTTAATATATATGACAGTGCGGTGTTATAATTATTTTGCCATGACAAGCACCAATCGAAGAATATAAACACATGTTGTTAGATATATTAATCATTTGTTATGGGGTACTTCATATTCTTGTCTTCTTTTAAGCGATTAAAAAAATATCGTGTATTGACTAATAAGACAGTAACCAATTATTACCAACAATGATTAGTGATTTTTTTTACTCAGATGGAATACATATATTTGGCATTATAAATTAGTTTTTCCTTACATGATACTGCGGTGGTAAAAATATTTTTGCTAACACAAAAACCAATGGAGGTATCTTAAATCCTTTTTTGTGGACATATTAATCATAGTTTATGGGTTACTTCATACTCTATTTTCTTTTTAAGTGATTTAAAAAATATCGTCTTCCAGAATATTTCAGAAAAATATTACCAACGATGCCTGTCGATTATTTTTCTCCAAATGGAATATAAATATTTGGCATTATAATTAGGTTTTTATGTACATGATCGTGCGGTGATATTAATATTTTCGGTATCACAAAAACAATTGGGTGTATCTTAAATCATTTTTTGTGGACATATTGATCATAGTTTATGGGTTGCTTCATACACCATCTTCTTTTTAAGTGATTTAAAAAATATCTTCTCCTGTTTGATAAACAAAAAAAAAATTACTAACGAAACGTGTCGAATTTTATTTGCTGATAAAATTTATATTTTTGGCATTTTAAATTAAAATTAATATACATGATAATGCGGTGTTAAAATATTTTCGCCAAGACAAAAACCAATCGAAGAATATAAAAACATGGTGATAGATATATTAATCATTATTTATGGGGTACTTCATATTCTTGTCTTCTTTCAAGCGATTTAAAAAATATTGTCTTTTGTCTGGTAAGACAGAAAAATATTACCAACGATGCTTGTCGATTATTTTTCTTCAGCTGGAATACATATTTTTCGCATTAATATTAAGTTTTTATTTACATGATCGTGCGGTGATATTAATATTCTCGCTAACACAAAAACCAATGGAGGTATCTGAAATCCTTTTTTGTGGACATATTTATCATAGTATATTGGTTACTAAATACTCCCGTTTCTTTTTAAGTGAATAAAAAAATATCGTCTTCCATTTGGTTAGCCCAAAAAATATTACTAACGAAGCCTGTCGATTATTTTTTCCAAAAGAATTTGTATTTTTGGCATTTTAAATTGGTTTTAATATCCATGACTGTGCGGTGATAAAATATTTTTTCCAACCAATATAACAATAAAAGAATTTAAACACATCGTGTTAGTTATAATAATCATTATTTATGGGGTACTACATATTCTTGTCTTGTTTTAACCGATTTAAAAAATATAGTATCCCTACTAGTAAGACGGAAAAATATTACCAACGATGCCTGTCGATTATTTTTCTCAAATTGGAATACAAATATTTGGCTTTTAAATTAGGTTTTTATTTACATGACTTTGCGGTGATAAAAATATTTTTTCTAACCCAAAAACCAAAGATGGTATCTTAAATCCCTTTTTGTAGACATATTAATAGTAGTTTATGGGTTACTTCATACCTACTTTTACTTTTAATTGATTTAAAAAATATCGTCTGCCGTTTGGTAAGCCAAAAAAATATTCCTAACGAGGCCTATCGATAATGTTTTTTAGATGAAATTTATATTTTTGGCATTTAAATTGGTTTTAATATCTATGACTGTGCGGTGTTAAAATATTTTTGCCAACATATCAACCAATCGAAGAATCTAAACACATAGTGTTAGATATATTAATCATCATCTATGTGGTACTTCATATTTTTGTCGTCTTTTAAGCGATTTAAAGAATATCGTCTCTTGACTGGTAAGACAGAAAAATATTACCAACGATGCCTGTCGATTATTTTTCTCCAGATGGAATACAAATATTAGCTATTATAATTAGGTTTTTATTTACGTGATCGTGCGGTGATAATAATATTTTCGGTAACAAAATAACCTTAAATCTTTTTTTTATGACACATTGATCATAGTTTATGGGTTATTTCATACTCCCTTTTCTTTTTAAGTGATTTAAAAAATATCTTTTTTTTTCGCTAAGCTCAAAAAATATTACTAACGAAGCCTATCGATTATTTTTTCCAGATGAAATTTATAATTTTTGAATTTTAAATTTGGTTTTATATCCATAACTGTGCGCTATTAAAAATATTTTTGCCAAGACAAAAACCAATCGACGAATATAAACACATGGTGTTAGATATAATAATCATTATTTATGGGGTACTTAATATTCTTGTCTTCTTTTAAGCGATTTAAAAAAATATCGTCACCTGACTGGCAAGACAGAAAAATGTTAACAACGATGCCTGTCAATTATTTTTCTCCAAATGGAATATAAATATATGGCATTATAATTAGGTTTTTATTTACATGATCGTGCGGTGATTATAATATATTCGCTAACACAAAAACCAAAGTAGGTAATTTAAATCCTTTTTTGTGGACATATTGATCATAGTTTATGGGTTTCTTCATACTTTCTTTTCTTTTTAAGTGATTTAAATAATATCGTCTACCGTTTGATAAACTAAAAAAAAATACTAACAAAGCCTGTCGATTATTTTTTCCAGATGAAATTTATATTTTTGGCAATTTAAATTAAATTTAATATTCATGATAGTGTGGTGTTATAATATTTTTGCCAAGACAAAGACCCACTCCAAGAATCTAAACACATGGTGTTAGATATAATAATCATTATTTATGGGGTACATCATATTCTTGGCTTCTGTTAAACGTTTTAAAAAATATCGTCTTATAACTGGTGAGACAGAAAAATATTACTAACGATGCCTTTCGATTATTTTTCTTCGGATGGAATACAAATATTTAGCATTATAATTTGGTTTTTACTTACATGATCTTGCAGTGATAAAAATATTTTTGCTAACACAAAAACCAATGGAGGTATCTTAAATCCCTTTTTGTAGACATATTGATCGTTGTTTATAGGTTACTTCATACTCCTTCTCCTTCTCCTGGTCTTTCGTTTCGTAAGCCAAAAAAATATTCCTAACGAAGCCTGTCGATATTTTTTTCCAGATGAAAATTATATTTTTGGCATATTAAATTGGTTATAATATACATGACGGTGTGGTTTTAAAAATATTTTTGCCCAAGAAAAAAACCAATCGAAGAATCTAAACACATGTTATTAGTTATATTAATCAATATTTATGGTGTCCTTCGTCTTCTTGTCTTCTTATCAGCTATTTAAAAAATATCGTCTAATAACTGGTAAGACAGAAAAATATTACCAACGATGCCGGTCGATTATTTTTCTTCAGATGGAATACATATTTTTTGCATTTAAATTAGGTTCTTATTGACATGATCGTGCGGTGATATAAATATTTTCGCTAACACAAAAACCAATGGAGGTATCTTAAATCCCTTTTTGTAGACATATTGATCGTTGTTTATAGGTTACTTCATACTCCCTTTTCTTTTGAAGTGATTTAAAAAATATCGTCTTCCGTTTGGCAAGCCAAAAAAATATTACTATTGAAGCATGTCGATTATTTTTTCCAGATCAAATTCATATTGTTGACATATTAAATTGGTTTTAATATACATGACGGTGTGGTGTTACAAATATTTTTGCCAACACATCAACCAATCGAAGAATCTAAACACATGGAGTTACATATAATAATCATTATTTATGGGGAACTTCTAATTCTTGTATTCTTTTAAGCGATTTAAAAAATAACGTCTCACGACTGGTAAGACTGATAATTATTACCAACGATGCCCTTTCCATTATTTTCCTTCAGATGGAATAAATATTTTTGGCATTATAATTAGATTTTTATTTAAATGATCGCGCTGTGTCATTAATATTTTCGCTAACACAAAAAAAATCAATGGAGGTATCTTAAATCCTTTTTTGTGGACATATTGATCATAGTTTATGGGTTACTTCATACTCCCGTTTCTTTTTTAAGGCTTTAAAAAATATCGTCATCCGTTTGGTAAGCCAAAAAAATATTACTAATGAAGCATGTCGATTATTTTTTCCAGATGAAATTCATATTTTTGGCATAATAAATTGGTTTTAATATACATGACGGTGTGGTGTTAAAAATATTTTTGCAAAGACAAAAACCAATCGAAGAATCTAAACACAAACTATGCTTGTCGATTATTTTTCTTCAGATGGAACAGATATTTTTGGCATTATAATAAGGTTTTTATTTACATGATCGTGCGGTGATAAAAAAAACTTTGCGTACATGAAAACCAATGGAGGTATCCTAAATCTCTTTTTGTAGACATATTGATCGTTGTTTATGGGTTACTTCATACTTCCATATCCTTTTAAGTGAATTAAAAAATATCGTCTTCCGTTTGGTAATCCAAAAAAAATATTACTAACGAAGACTGACGATTATTTTTTCCAGATGAAAATTATATATTTGGCATTTAAAATTGGTTTTAATATCCATGACAGTGCGGTGGTAATATATTTTTGCCAACAAAAAAACCAATGAAGCATGTCAATTATTTTTTCCAGATGAAATTCATATTTTTGGCATATTAAATTGGTTTGAATATACATAACGGTGTGGTGTTAAAAATATTTTTACAAAGACAAAAACCAATCGAAGTATCTAAACACATGTTATTAGTTGTTATTAATCATTATTTATGGGGTACTTCACATTTTTGTCTTCTTTTAAGCGAATAAAAAAATATCGTCTAATAACTGGTAAGACAGAAAAATATTATCAGCGATGCTTGTCGATTATTTTTATTCAGATGGAATACATATTTTTGGCATTTTAATTAGGTTTTTATTGGCATAATCGTGCGGTGATATTAATATTTTCGCTAACATAAAAACCAATGGAGGTATCTGAAAACCTTTTTTGTGGACATATTGATAATAGTTTAAGGGTTACTACATACTCCCTTTTCTTTTTAAGTGATTTAAAAAATATTGCCTTCTGTTTGGTAAGCCAAAATAATATTACTAATAAAGCATGTCGATAATTTTTTAAGGTAAAATTTTTATTTTTGGTTTATTTCGATTTTTTTTCCAGATGAAATTTATATTTTTGGCATTTTATATTGGTTTTAATATTCATAAATATACTGTGTTTAAAATATGTTTGCCACGACGAAAACCAATCAAAATATCTAAAAACTTGGTGTTAGATATATTAATCATTATTTAAGGGGTACATTATATTCTTGTCTTCTTATAAGCGATTTAAAAAATATCGTCTTTTGACAGGTAAGACAGAAAAATATTACCAACGATGCCTGTCGATTATTTTTCTTCAGATGGAATAAATATTTTTGGCATTATAATTAGGTTTTTAATTACATGATAGTGCGATGATATTAATATTTTCGGTAAAACAAAAACCAATGGAGGTATCTTAAATCATTTTTTGTAGACATATTGATCTTAGGTTATGGGTTACTTCATACCCCTTTTCTTTTTAAGCAATTTCAAAAATATCGTCTCTTGAATGGTAAGACAGAAAAATAATACCAACGATGCTTGTCCATTATTTTTCTCCAAATGGAATACAAATATTTGGCATTATTATCAGGTTTTTATTTACATGATCGTGCGGTGATAATAATGTTTTCGGTAATAAAAAATCCTTAATCATTTTATTAAGACATATTGATCATAGTTTATGGGTTATTTCATACTCCCTTGTCTTTATAAGTGATTTAAAATATATCGTCTTTTTTTTGGCTAAGCTCAAAAAATACTACTAACGAAGCCTGACGATTATTCTTTCCAGATGAAAGTTATAATTTTGGCATTTAAAATTTGTTTACATATCCATGACTGTGCGCTATTAAAAATATTTTTGCCAAGACAAAAACCATTCGACGAATATAAACACATGGTGTTAGAAATAATAATTATTATTTATGGGGTACTTCATATTCTTATCTTCTTTTAAGCGTTTTAAAAAATATCGTCACTTGACTGGCAACACAGGAAATTATTAACAACGATGCCTGTCGATAATTTTTCCAGATGAAATTTTTATTTTTGGCATATTTAATTGGTTTTAATATATATAACATTGCGGTGTTAAAATATTTTTGCTAAGAAAAAAACCAATCGAAGGATCTAAACACATGTTGTTAGATATATTAATCATTATTTTTGGGGTACTTCATATTCTTGCCTTCTTTTAAGCGATATAAAATATATCGTCTCTTGACTGGTAAGACAGAAAAATATAACCAACGATGCCTGTCGATTATTTTTATCCAAATGGAATACATATTTTTTGCCATTATAATTAGGTTTTTATTGTCATGATCGTGCGGTGATATTAATATTTTCGCTAACACAAAAACCAATGAAGGTATCTGATAACTTTTTTGTGGATATATTGATCATAGCGTATGGGTTACTTCATACTCCCGTATACTTTTAAGTGAATTAAAAAATATCGTCTTCCGTTTGGTAATCCAAAAAAATATTACTAATGAAGCATGTCGATTATTTTTTCCAGACAAAATTCATATTTTTGGCATATTAAATTGGTTTTAATATCCATGACAGTGCGCTATTAAAAATATTTTTGCCAAGACAAAAACCATTCGACGAATATAAACGCATGGTGTTAGAAATAATAATTATTATTTATGGGGTACTTCATATTCTTATCATCTTTTAAGCGTTTTAAAAAATATTGTCACTTGACTGGCAAGACAGGAAAATATTACTAACGATACCTGTCGATTATATTTTCCAGATGAAATTTTTATTTTTGGCATATTAAATTGGTTATAATATACATGACATTGCGGTGTTAAAATATTTTTGCTAAGACAAAAAACAATCGAAGAATCTAAACACATGTTATTAGATATATTAATCATTATTTATGGGGTACTTCATATTCTTGTCTTCTTTTAAGCCATATAAAATATATCGTCTCTTGACTGGTAAGACAGAAATATATAACCAACGACGCCTATCGATTATTTTTATCCAAATGCAATACATATTCTTGGCATTATAATTAGGTTTTTATTGACATGATCGTACGGTGATATTAATATTTTCGCTAACACAAAAACCAATGGAGGTATCTGAAAACCTGTTTTGTGGACATATTGATAATAGCTTATGGGTTACTTCATACTTCCGTATCCTTTAAAGTGAATTAAAAAATATCGTCTTCCGTTTGGTAATCCAAAAAAATATTACTAATGAAGGATGTCGGTTTTTTTTTCCAGACGAAATTCATATTTTTGGCATATTAAATTGGTTTTAATATCCATGACAGTGCGGTGTAAAAAATATTTTTGCCAAGACAAAAACATCTCGAAGATTCTAAAAACATGGTGTTAAATATAATAATCATTATTTATGGGGTACTTCATATCCTTGTCTTCTTTTAAGCGATTTAAAAAATGTCGTCTAATAACTGGTGAGACAGAAAAATAACACTAACGATGCCCTTTCGATTATTTTTCTTCAGATGGAATACAAATATTTGGCATTATAATTAGGTTTTTACTTACATGATCTTGCAATGATAAAAATATTTTTGCTAACACAAAAACCAATGGAGTTATTTTAAATCTTTTTTTTTGGACATATGTGATCATAGTTTATGGGTAACTATTTCACCCTTTTCGTTTTAAGTGATTTAAAAAATATCGTCTTCCTTCTGGTAAGGAAAAAAAATATTCCTAACGAAGCCTGTCGATAATTTTTTCCAGATGAAATTTATATTTTTCGATTATTAAATTGGTTTTAATATACATGACAATGCGGTGTTAAAAATATTTTTGCCAAGAGAAAAATCAATCGAAGATTTAAACACAGGGTGTTAGATATATTAATCACTATATATGTGGTACTTTATAATCTTGTCTTCTTTTAAGCGATTTAAAAAATATCGTCTCTTGAATGGTAAGACAGAAAAATAATACCAACGATGCATGTCGATAATTTTTCTTCAGATGGAATAAATATTTTTGGCATTAGAATTAGGTTTTTAATTACATGATAGTGCGGTGATATTAATATTTTCGGTAAAACAAAAACCAATGGAGGTATCTTAAATCATTTTTTGTAGACATATTGATCTTAGGTTATGGGTTACTTCATACCCCTTTTCTTTTTAAGCAATTTCAAAAATATCGTCTCTTGAATGGTAAGACAGAAAAATAATACCAACGATGCTTGTCCAATATTTTTCTCCAAATGGAATACAATTATTTTTGACATTATAATCAGGTTTTTATTTACATGATCGTGCGGTGATAATAATATTTTTGTTAAAAAAAAAACCCTAAATCATTTTATTAAGACATATTGATTATAGTTTATGGGTTATTTCATACTCCCTTGTCTTTTTAAGTGATTTAAAATATATCGTCTTTTTTTTGGCTAAGCTCAAAAAATATTACTAAAGAAGCCTGTCGATTATTCTTTCCAGATGAAATTTATAATTTTGGCATTTTAAATTTGTTTACATATCCGTGACTGTGCGCTATTAAAAATTTTTTGCCAAGACAAACACCATTCGACGAATAAAAACACATGGTGTTAGATGTAATAATTATTAATTATGGGGTACTTCATATTCTTATCATCTTTTAAGCGTTTTAAAAAATATTGTCACTTGACTGGCAAGACAGGAAAATATTACTAACGATACCTGTCGATTATATTTTCCAGATGAAATTTCTATTTTTGGCATATTAAATTGGTTTTAATATACATGACATTGCGGTGTTAAAATATTTTTGATAAGACAAAAACCAATCGAAGAATCTAAAAACATGTTATTAGATATATTAATCATTATTTATGGGGTAGTTCATATTCTTGTCTTCTTTTAAGCGATATAAAATATATCGTCTCTTGACTGTTAAGACAGAAATATATAACCAACGATGCCTGTCGATTATTTTTATCCAAATGCAATACATATTTTTGGCTTTATAATTAGGTTTTTATTGACATGATCGTACGGTGATATTAATATTTTCGCTAACACAAAAACCAATGGAGGTATCTGAAAACCTTTTTTGAGGACATATTGATCATATCTTAAGGGTTACTTCATACTTCCGTATCCTTTTAAGTGAATTAAAAAATATCGTCTTCCGTTTGGTAATCCAAAAAAATATTACTAATGAAGCATGTCGGTTATTTTTTTCAGATGAAATTTTTATTTTTGGCATATTAAATTGGTTTTAATATTCATGACTGTGCGGTGTTAAAAATATTTTTGCCAAGACACAAACATCTCAAAGATTCTAAAAACATGTTGTTAGATATAATAATCATTATTTTTGGGGTACTTCATATTCTTGTCTTCTTTTAAGCGATTTAAAAAATATCGTCTTTTGACAGGTAAGACAGAAAAATATTACCAACGATGCCTGTCGATTATTTTTCTTCAGATGGAATAAATATTTTTGGCATTATAATTAGGTTTTTAATTACATGATAGTGCGGTGATATTAATATTTTCGGTAAAACAAAAACCAATGGAGGTATCTTAAATCATTTTTTGTAGACATATTGATCTTAGGTTATGGGTTACTTCTTTTTTACCCTTTTCTTTTTAAGAAATTTCAAAAATATCGTCTCTTGAATGGTAAGACAGAAAAATAATACCAACGATGCTTGTCCATTATTTTCCCCAAATGGAATACAAATATTTGGCATTATAATCAGGTTTTTATTTACAAGATCGTGCGGTGATAATAATATTTTTGTTAAAAAAAACCCTAAATCATTTTATTAAGACATATTGATCATAGTTTATGGGTTATTTCATACTCCCTTGTCTTTTTAAGTGATTAAAATTATACCGTCTTTTTTTCGGCTAAGCTAAAAAAATATTACTAAAGAAGCCTGTCGATTATTCTTTCCTGATAAAATTTATAATTTTGGCATTTTAAATTTGTTTACATATCCATGAGTGTGCGCTATTAAAAATATTTTTGCCAAGACAAAAACCATTCGACGAATATAAACGCATGGTGTTAGAAATAATAATTATTATTTATGGGGTACTTCATATTCTTATCATCTTTTAAGCGTTTTAAAAAATATTGTCACTTGACTGGCAAGACAGGAAAATATTACTAACGATACCTGTCGATTATATTTTCCAGATGAAATTTTTATTTTTGGCATATTAAATTGGTTATAATATACATGACATTGCGGTGTTAAAATATTTTTGCTAAGACAAAAAACAATCGAAGAATCTAAACACATGTTATTAGATATATTAATCATTATTTATGGGGTACTTCATATTCTTGTCTTCTTTTAAGCCATATAAAATATATCGTCTCTTGACTGGTAAGACAGAAATATATAACCAACGACGCCTATCGATTATTTTTATCCAAATGCAATACATATTCTTGGCATTATAATTAGGTTTTTATTGACATGATCGTACGGTGATATTAATATTTTCGCTAACACAAAAACCAATGGAGGTATCTGAAAACCTGTTTTGTGGACATATTGATAATAGCTTATGGGTTACTTCATACTTCCGTATCCTTTAAAGTGAATTAAAAAATATCGTCTTCCGTTTGGTAATCCAAAAAAATATTACTAATGAAGGATGTCGGTTTTTTTTTCCAGACTAAATTCATATTTTTGGCATATTAAATTGGTTTTAATATTCATGACTGTGCGGTGTTAAAAATATTTTTGCCAAGACAAAAACATCTCGAAGATTCTAAAAACATGGTGTTAAATATAATATTATTAATTATGGGGTACTTCATATTCTTATCATCTTTTAAGCGTTTTAAAAAATATTGTCACTTGACTGGCCAGACAGGAAAATATTAATAACGATACCTGTCGATTATTATTCCAGATGAAATTAATTATGGGGTACTTCATATTCTTGTCTTCTTTAAGGCGATTTATAAAATATCGTCTCTCAACTGGTAAGACAGAAAATTATTACCAACGATGCTTGTCGATTATTTTTCTTCAGATGGAATACATATTTTTGGCATTGTAATTAGGTTTTTATTGACATGATCGTGCGGTGATATTAATTTTTTCGCTAACACAAAAACCAATGAAGGTATCTGTAAACCTTTTTTGGGGACATATTGATAATAGTTTATGGGTTACTTCATACTCCCGTATCTTTTTAAAAATTTAAAAAATATCGTCTGCCGTTTGGAAAGCCACAAACATATTACTAACGAAGACTGACAATTATTTTTTCCAGATGAAATTTATATTTTTGGCATTTAAAATTGGTTTTAATATCCATGACAGTGCGGTGGTGAAATATTTTTGCCAACAAAAAAACCAATCGAAGAGCCTAAACACATGGTGTTAAATAAAATTATCATTATTTATGGGGAACTTCATATTTTTGTCGTCTTTTAAGCGATTTAAAAAAATATCGTCTTTTGACTGGTAAGACAGAAAAATATTACCAACGATGCCTGTCGATTATATCCCTCCAAATGGAATACAAATATTTGGCTTTCAAATTAGGTTTTTTTTTACATGACCTTGCGGTGATAAAAATATTTTTGCTAACACAAACAACAATGAAGGTATCTTAAATCCCTTTTTGTAGACATATTGATCGTAGTTTATGGGTTACTTCATACTCCCTTTTCTTTTTAAGTGATTTAAAAAAATATTCCCTTCCGTTTGGTAAGCCAAAAAAATATTACTAATACTTATAGCATGTCGATAATTTTTTAAAGTGAAATTTTTATTTTTGGTTTATTTCGATTTTTTTTTCCAGATGAAATTTATATTTTTGGCATTTTATATTGGTTTTAATATTAATGAATGTGCGGTGTTAAAAATATGTTTGCCACGACAAAAACCAATCAAAATATCTAAACACATGGTGTTAGATATAATAATCATTATTTATGGGGAACTTCATATTCTTGTATTCTTTTAAGCGATTTAAAAAATATCGTCTCACGACGGGTAAGACTGAAAATTATTACCTACGATGCCCTTTCGATTATTTTTCTTCAGATGGAATAAATAATTTTGGCATTATAATTAGGATTTTATTTAAATGATCGCGCTGTGATATTAATATTTTCGCTAACACACAACAAAATCAATGGAGGTATCTTAAATCCTTTTTTGTGGACATATTGAACATAGTTTATGGGTTACTTCATACTCCCGTTTCTTTTTTAGTGCTTTAAAAAATATCGTCTTCCGTTTGGTAAGCCAAAAAAATATTACTAATAAAGCATGTCGATTATTTTTTCCAGATAAAATTCATATTTTTGGCATAATAAATTGGTTTTAATATACATGACGGTGTGGTGTTAATAATATTTCTGCAAAGAAAAAAACCAATAGAAGAATCTAAACACATGTTATTAGTTATATTAATCATTATTTATGGGGTACTACATATTCTTGTCTTCTTTTAAGCGATTAAAAAAATATCGTCTAATAACTGGTAAGACAGAAAACTATTTTCCAACGATGCTTGTCGAATATTTTTCTTCAGATGGAATACATATTTTTGGCATTATAATTAGGTTTTTATTGGCATAATCGTGCGGTGATATTAATATTTTCGCTAACACAAAAACCATACGAAGAAACTAAACACATTGTGTTAGATATAATAATCATTATTTATGGGGTACTTCATATTCTTATCATCTCTTAAACGTTTTAAAAAATATCGTCGCTTGACTGGCAACACAGGAAAATATTACCAACGATGCCTGTCGATTATTTTTTCCAGATGAAATTTATATTTCTGGCATTTTAAATTGGTTTTAATATCCATGACAGTGCGGTGTTAAAATATTTTTGCAAGCAAAAAACCAATAGAAGAATCTAAACACATTGTGTTAGATATAATAATCATTATTTATGGGGAACTTCATATTCTTGTCTTCTTTTAAGCAATTTAAAAAATATCGTCTCTTGACTGGTAAGACAGAAAATTATTACCAACGATGCCCTTTCGATTATTTTTCTTCAGATGGAATAAATATTTTTGGCATTATAATTAGGTTTTTATTAAAATGATCGTGCTGTGATATTAATATTTTCGCTAACACAAAAAAAATCAATGGAGGTATCTGAAATCCTTTTTTGTGGTCATATTGATCATAGTTTATGGGTTACTTCATACCCCTTTTCTTTTTAAGTGATTTACATAATACAGCCTTCCATTTGGTAAGCCAAAAAAATAATACTAATGAAGCATGTCGATTATTTTTTCCAGATGAAATTCATATTTTTGGCATATTAAATTGGTTTGAATATACATAACGGTGTGGTGTGAAAAATATTTTTACAAAGACAAAAACCAATCGAAGTATCTAAACACATGTTATTAGTTGTTATTAATCCATATTTATGGGGTAATTCACATTTTTGTCTTCTTTTAAGCGAATAAAAAAATATCGTCTAATAACTGGTAAGACAGAAAAATATTACCAGCGATGCTTGTCGATTATTTTTATTCAGATGGAATACATATTTAAGGCATTTTAATTAGGTTTTTATTGGCATAATCGTGCGGTGATATTAATATTTTCGCTAACATAAAAACCAATGAAGGTATCTGAAAACCTTTTTTGTGGACATATTGATAATAGTTTATGGGTTACTACATACTCCCTTTTCTTTTTAAGTGATTTAAAAAATATTGCCTTCCGTTTGGTTAGCCAAAATAATATTACTAATAAAGCATGTCGATAATTTTTTAAGGTGAAATTTTTATTTTTGGTTTATTTCGATTTTTTTTCCAGATGAAATTTATATTTTTGGCATTTTTTATTGGTTTTAATATTCATAAATATGCGGTGTTAAAAATATGTTTGCCACGACGAAAACCAATCAAAATATCTAAACACATGGTGTTAGATATATTAATCATTATTTAAGGGGTACTTTATATTCTTGTCTTCTTTTAAGCGATTTTAAAAATATCGTATTTGACTGGTAAGAGAGAAAAATATTACCAACGATGCCTGTCGATTATTTTTCTTCAGATGGAATAAATATTTTTGGCATTATAATTAGGTTTTTAATTACATGATAGTGCGGTGATATTAATATTTTCGGTAAAACAAAAACCAATGGAGGTATCTTAAATCATTTTTTGTAGACATATTGATCTTAGGTTATGGGTTACTTCATACCCCTTTTCTTTTTAAGCAATTTCAAAAATATCGTCTCTTGAATGGTAAGACAGAAAAATAATACCAACGATGCCTGTCCATTATTTTTCTCCAAATGGAATACAAATATTTGGCATTATAATCAGGTTTTTATTTACATGATCGTGCGGTGATCGTGCGGCATCTTTTAAGCGTTTTAAAAAATATTATCACTTGACTGGTAAGAAAGGAAAATATTACCAACGATACCTGTCGATTATTTTTTCCAGATGAAATTTATATTTTTGGCATAAAAATTTGGTTTTAATATACATGACATTGCGGTGTTAAAATATTTTTGCTAAGACAAAAACCAATCGAAGAATCTATACACATGTTGTTAGATATATTAATCATTTATTATGGGGTACTTCATATTCTTCTCTTCTTTTAAGCGATATAAAATATAAGGTCTCTTGAATAGGAAGACAGAAAAATTATACCAACGGTGCATGTCGATAATTTTTCTTCAGATGGAATGCAAATATTTGGCATTATAATTAGGTTTTTAATTACATGATAGTGCGGTGATATTAATATTTTCGGTAAAACAAAAACCAATGGAGGTTTCTGAAAACCTTTTTTGTGGACATATTGATCATAGCTTATGGGTTACTCCATACTTCCGTATCCTTTTAAGTGAATTAAAAAATATCGTCTTCCGTTTGGTAATCCAAAAAAATATTACTAATAAAGCATGTCGATTATTTTTTCCAGACGAAATTCATATTTTTGGCATATTAAATTGGTTTTTAATATCCATAACAGTGCGGTGTTAAAAATATTTTTGCCAAGACAAAAACATCTCGAAGATTCTAAAATTATGGTGTTAAATATAATAATCATTATTTTTGGGGTACTTCATATTCTTGTCTTCTTTTAAGCAATTTAAAAAATATCGTCTCACGACTGGTAAGACTGAAAATTATTACCAACGATGCCCTTTCGATTATTTTTCTTCAGATGGATTACAAATATTTGGCATTATAATTAGGTTTTTACTTACATGACCTTGCAATGATAAAAATATTTTTACTGACACAAAAACCAATGGAGTTATTTTAAATCTTTTTTTTTGGACATATGTGATCATAGTTTATGGGTAACTATTTCTCCCTTTTCTTTTTAAGTGATTTAAAAAATATCGTCTTCCTTCTGTTAAGCAAAAAAAATATTCCTAACGAAGCTTGTCGATAATTTTTTCCAGATGAAATTTATATTTTTCGATTATTAAATTGGTTGTAAAATACATGACAATGCGGTGTTAAAAATATTTTTGCCAAGAGAAAAACCAATCGAAGAATCTAAACACATGTTATTAGTTATATTAATCATTATTTATGGGGTACTTTATATTCTTGTCTTCTTTAAGGCGATTTATAAAATATCGTCTCTCAACTGGTAAGACAGAAAATTATTACCAACGATGCTTGTCGATTATTCTTCTTCAGATGGAATACATATTTTTGGCATTGTAATTAGGTTTTACTTACATTATCTTGCAGTGATAAAAATATTTTTGCTATAACAAAAACCTATGGAGGTATTTTAAATCCTTTTTTGTGGACATATTGATCAAAGTTTATGGGTAACTTCATACTCCCTTTTCTTTTTAAGAGATTAATAAAATATCGTCTTCCGTTTGGTAAGCCAAAAAAATATTCCTAACAAAGCCTGTCGATAATTTTTTCCAGATGAAATTTATATTTTTGGCATATTAAATTGATTTTAATATACATTACAATGCGGTGTTAAAAATATGTTTGCCAAGACAAAAACCAATCGAAGAATCCAAACACATGTTATTAGTTATAATTATCATTATTTATGGGGTACTTCATATTACTGTCTTCTTTTAAGCGATTTAAAAAATATCGTTTCTTGACTGGTAAGACAGAAAAATATTACCAACGATGCCTGTCGATTATTTTTCTTCAGATAGAATACATATTTTTGGCATTATAATAAGGTATTTATTGACATGATCGTGCGGTGGTATTAATATTTTCGCTAACACATAAACCAATGGATGTATCTGAAAACCTTTTTTGTGGACATTATGATCATACTTTATGGGTTAATTCATACTCCCGTATCTTTTTAAGTGAATTAAAAAATATCGTCTTCCGTTTGGTTATCCAAAAAAATATTACTAACGAAGACTTTCGATTACCTTTTCCAGATAAAATTTATATTTTTGGCATTTTAAATTTGTTGAAATATCCATGACAGTGCGGTGTTAAAATATTTTTGCCAACAAAAAAACCAATCGAAGAAAATAAACACATGGTTTTAGATATATCAATCATTATTTATGGGGTGCTTCATATTCTTGTCTTCTTTTAAGCGATTTTAAAAAAATTCGTTTTTTTAATTGGTAAGACAGAAAAATATTACCAACGATGCCTGACGATCATTTTTCTTCAGATGGAATACATATTTTTGGCATTATAATTAGGTTTTTATTTACATGATCGTGCGTTGATAATAATATTTTGGCTAATTCAAAAACCAATGGAGGTATCTTAAATCCTTTTTTGTGGATATGTTGATCATAGTTTATGGGTTACTTCATACTCCCTTTTCTTTTTAAGTGATTTAAAAATATCGTCTTCCCTTTGGTAAGCCAAAAAAATATTACTTACGAAGCCTGTCGATTAATTTTTCCGCATGAAATTTATATATTTGGCATTTTAAATTGGTTTTAATATCCATGAGAGTATGGTGTTAAAATATTTTTGCCAAGACATATACCAATCGAAGAATTTAAACACATGGAGTTAGATATATCAATCATTATTTATGGGGTACTTCATATTCTTGTCTTCTTTTAATCGAGTTAAAAAATTTCGTTTTTTAAATTGGTAAGACAGAAAAACTTTTCATTTTAAGTGATAAAAAAGTTATCGTCTTTTATTTGGTAAGCCAAAAAGATATTACTAACGTAGCATGTTATTATTTTTTTCAGATGAAATTAATATATTTGGCATTTTAAATTGGTTTTAATATCCATGACAGTGCGGTGTTAAAAATATTTTTGCCAACACAAAAACCGATCGAAGAATCTAAACACATGGTTTAGATATAATAATCATTATTTAAGGGGTACTTCATATTCTTGTTTTCTTTAAGGCGATTTAAAAAATATCGTCTCTCAACTGGTAAAACAGAAAATTATTGCCAACAATGCCTGTCGATTATTTTTCTTCAGATGGAATTCATATTTTTGGCAATATAATTAGGTTTTTATTTACATGATCGTGCGGTGATAATAATATTTTCGCTAACACAAATACCAATGGAGGTATCTTAAATCCTTTTTTGTGGACATATCTATCATAGTTTATGGGTTACTTCATACTCCCTTTTCCTTTTAGGTTATTTAAAAAATAATGTCTTCCGTTTGGTTGGCCAAAAAAATATTATTATGAAGCATGACAATTATTTTTTCCAGATGAAATTTATAAATTTGGCATTTTAAATTGGTTTTAATATCCATGACATTGCGGTGTTAAAAATATTTATGCCAACACATAAACCGTCGAAGAATCCAAACACATGGTGTTAGATATAATAATAATTATTTATGGGGTACTTCATATTCTTGTCTTCTTTTAAGCGATTTAAAATATATAGTGTCTTGACTTGGAAGACAGAATAATATTACCAACGGTGCCTGTCGATTATTTTTCTTCAGATGGAATACATATTTTTGGCATTATAATTAGGTTTTTATTTACATGATCGTGCGGTGATTTTAATATTTTTGCTAACACAAAAACCAATGAAGGCATCTTAAATCCCTTTTTGTAGACATATTGATCGTAGTTAATGGGTTACTTCATACTCCCTTTTCCTTTTAGGTTATTTAAAAAATAATGTCTTCCGTTTGGTTGGCCAAAAAAATATTATTATGAAGCATGTCGATTATTTTTTCCAGATGAAATTTATAAATTTGGCATATTTAATTGGTTATAATATCCATGACAGTGCGGTGTTAAAAATATTTTTGCCAAGACAAAAACCAATCGGAGAATCTAAACACATTGTGTTAGATATAATAATCATTATTTATGGGCTACTTCATGTTCTTGTCTTCTTTTAAGCGATTTAAAAATTATCGTCTATTGACATTTAAGACAGAAAAATATTACCAACGATGCCTGTCGATTATTTTTCTTCAGATGGAATACATATTTTTGGCATTATAATTAGGTTTTTATTTACATGATCGTGCGGTGATAATAATATTTTCGCTAACACAAAAACCAATGGAGGTATCTTAAATCCTTTTTTGTGGACATATTGATCATAGTTTATGGGTTACTTTATCCTCCCTTTTCTTTTTAAGTGATTTAAAAAATGTCGTCTTCCGTTTGATAAACCAAAAAAATATTACTAACCAAGCCTGTCGATTATATTTTTCAGATGAAATTTTTATTTTTGGCATTTTAAATTGATTTTAATATCCATGACAGTACAAAGTTCAAAATATTTTTGCTAAGACAAAAACCAATTGAAGAATCTAAGTACATAGTGATAGATATAATAATCATTATTTATGGGCATTATGGACATGATAGTGCGGTGTATTTTCGCGGTGTATAAATATTTTCGTCAAAACAAAAACCAATCGGAATATCTAAATACGTTTCGCTAGATATGTTAATTATTATATATGGGTTACATTATATTCTATTCTCTTTTTAAGTGATTTAAAAAATATCGTCTTTTGTCTTTTTGGACACAAAAATAATACTAACGTTGTCTATCGATTATTTTTATCTAATTTGAATATATATTTCTGGCATTAAAATTCGGTTTTGAATTACATGTAAGTGCGCTTTAAAAACATGTACGCCAACGCAAAAACCAATCGAAGAGCTAAATACGTTTTTCTAGACATATACATCATTATTTATGGGTTAATTCATATTACATTCTCCTTTTTAGTGATTTAAAAAATATCGTCTTTTTATTGGTAAGCCAGAAAAATATTACCAACAATGCCTCTCGATTATTTTTCCGCAGATAGAATATATATTTTTCGCATTATAATTTGGTTTTTATTCACATAATAGTGCGGCATTAAAAATATTTTCGCCAGCACATAAAGCAATCGGAATATAAAAATACGTTTCGCTAGATATATTTATCATTATTTATGGGTTACCTCATACTCTGTCTTCATTTTTAGTGATTTAAATTTTTATATACATGATATTGCGGTGTTAAAAATATTTTCGCCAACCCAAAAACCAACTTAAGAATCTAAATACGTTTCGCTAGATATATTCATCACTTTTTATGGGTTACTTCATATTCTCTTCTCTTTTTAAGTGATTTGAAGAATATCGTCTTCTGACTGGTAAGCCTGAAAAATATTACCAACGCTGCCTGTCGATTATTTTTCTCCAGATAGAATATATATTTTTGGCTTCATTATTTAGTTTTTATTAAAATTATATTGCGAAGTTTAAAATATTTTCGCCAACACAAAAACCAATCGAAGAATCTAAATACGTTTCACAATATAAATTATTCATTATTTTTTGGTTACTTCATATTCTATTCTCTTTTTAATTGATTGAAAAAATATCTTCTTCTGACTGGTAAGTCATAAAACTGTAACCTACGATGACTGTCGATTATTTTTCTCCAGAGGGAATATATATTTTCTGCATTATTATTTGGTGTTTTCCTATGGTAGGGCGGAATTAAAAATATTTTCACTAACACACAAACCAGTGGAAGAATCTAAATACGTTTTGCTAGATATGTTAATCATTATTGATGGGTTACTTCATTTTTACTTCTATTTTTAAGATTTTTTAAATTATCGTCTTCTGACTGTTAAGCCAGAAAAATATTACCAACCATGCCTGTCGATTTTTTTCACTAGATGAAATTATTATTTTTGGCACTATAACTTGGTTTTTATTTGTATATTAGTGCGGAATTAAAAATATTTTCGCCAACACAAAAAACAGCCTAAGAAAAAATACGTATAGCTAGATATATTACTAATTTTTTATGGGTTACGATATATTCTATTTTCTTTTTAAGTGATTTAAATATTATCGTCTCTTGACTGGTAAGCCAGAAAAATATTACGAACGATTCCTGTAGATTATTTATCTCCAAATGGAATACATATATTCGGCATTATTAATTGATTTATATACATGATAGTGCGGTGTTAAAAATATTTTCGCCAACCCAAAAACCAATTTAAGAATCTAAATACGTTTCGCTAGATATATTAATCACTTTTTATGGGTTACTTCATATTCTCTTCTCTTATTAGGTGGGTTGAAGAATATCGTCTTCTGACTGGTAGGCCAGAAAAAAATTATTAACGATAACTTTCGATTATTTTTTGCCAGATGGACAATATCTTTTTAGCATTACAATTTGGTTTTTATTGACACGATACTTCGGGGTTAAAAAAATTTTCGCTCAAACACAAAAGCCAATGGTGAAATAGAATTACGTTTCATAATAAAATATTACTCATTTTTAATGGGTTACTTCATATTTTGTCATTTTTTAATTCATTTAAAAAATATCGTCTTCTGAATGTATAATCAGAAAAATATTACCAACGATGCCTGTCGAATATTTTTCTCCAGATAGAATATATATTTTTGGCATTATAATTTAGTCTTTATTTACATGTATGTGCGATGTTAAAATTATTTTCGACAACACAAAAACCAATTGAAGAATTTATATACGTTACGCTAGAGATATTTATCATTATTTATGGGTCACTTCGTACTCTCTTCTCCTTTTAAGTGATTTAAAGTTTTATTTACATGATAGTGCTGTGTTAAAATTTTTTTCGCCGACTCAAAAACCAATCGAAGAATCTAAATACGTTTTACTAGATATATAAATCAAAATTTATGGGTTACTTCATATTCTCTTTTTAAGTGATTATAAAAATATCGTCTACTAACTGGTAGGCCACAAAAATACTACCAACGATACCTTTCGATTATTTGTCTCCAGATGGAATATATATTTTTTGCATTATAATTTGGTTTTTATTTGCATGGTAGTGCGGTGTTAAAAATTTTTTCGCCGACTCAAAAACCAATGGAAGAATCTAAATACGTTTTACTAGATATATAAATCAAAATTTATGGGTTACTTCATATTCTCTTTTTAAGTGATTATAAAAGTATCGTCTACTAACTGGTAGGCCACAAAAATACTACCAACGATACCTTTCGATTATTTGTCTCCAGATGGAATATATATTTTTTGCATTATAATTTGGTTTTTATTTGCATGATAGTGCGGTGTTAAAAATATTTTCGCCGACTCAAAAACCAATGGAAGAATCTAAATACGTTTTACTAGATATATAAATCAAAATTTATGGGTTACTTCATATTCTCTTTTTAAGTGATTATAAAAATATCGTCTACTAACTGGTAGGCCACAAAAATACTACCAACGATACCTTTCGATTATTTGTCTCCAGATGGAATATATATTTTTTGCATTATAATTTGGTTTTTATTTGCATGATAGTGCGGTGTTAAAAATATTTTCGCCGACTCAAAAACCACTGGAAGAATCTAAATACGTTTTACTAGATATATAAATCAAAATTTATGGGTTACTTCATATTCTCTTTTTAAGTGATTATAAAAATATCGTCTACTAACTGGTAGGCCACAAAAATACTACCAACGATACCTTTCGATTATTTGTCTCCAGATGGAATATATATTTTTTGCATTATAATTTGGTTTTTATTTGCATGATAGTGCGGTGTTAAAAATATTTTCGCCGACTCAAAAACCAATGGAAGAATCTAAATACGTTTTACTAGATATATAAATCAAAATTTATGGGTTACTTCATATTCTCTTTTTAAGTGATTATAAAAATATCGTCTACTAACTGGTAGGCCACAAAAATACTACCAACGATACCTTTCGATTATTTGTCTCCAGATGGATTATATATTTTTTGCATTATAATTTGGTTTTTATTTGCATGATAGTGCGGTGTTAAAAATATTTTCGCCGACTCAAAAACCAATTGAAGAATCTAAATACGTTTTGCTAGATATATTTATCATTATTTATGGGTTACCTCATACTCTCTCTTCATTTTAAGTGATTTAAATTTTTATTTACTTGATAGTGCGGTGTTAAAAATATTTTCGCCAACTCAAAAACCAATCAATGAATGTAATAACGTTTCGATAGGTATATTAGTCATTATTTATGGGTTACTTCATGTTCTCTTCTATTTATAAAACATTTGAAGAATATAGTCATCTGACTGGTAAGCCTGAAAAATATTACCAACGCTGCCTGTCGATTATTTTACTCCAGATGGAATATATATTTTTTTAGTAAAATTTGGTTTTTATTTACATAATAGTGCGTCGTTAAAAATATTTTTGCCAACCCAAAAATTTGAATAATCTTTATTCGTTTCGCTAGATATATTAATTATTTATGGGTTACTTTATATTCTCTTCTCTTTTTAAGTAATTTGAATTATATCGTCTTCTGACTGATAGGCCACAAAAATATTACCAACTATGTCTATCGATTATTTTTATCTAGATGGAATATGTATTTTTGGCATTATAATTATATTTTAATTACATGATAGTGCTGTGTTAAAAATATTTTTGTCCACTCAATAACCAATCGAAGAATCTAAATACGTTTTGCTAGATATATTTATTATTATTTATAGTTTACTTCATACTCCCTTCTCTTTTTTTTAAAGTGATTTAAAAATTATCGTCTTCTGATTGGTAACCCAGAAAAATATTTCCAACTAAGCCTGTCGATTATTTTTTCCAGGTAGTATACATATTTTTGGCATTTTAAATATGTTTTTATATACTTGATAGGGCAGTGTTTAAAATATTTTCGCCAACACAAAAGCCAATCGATGACTCTAAATACGTTTCGCTAGATATATTAATCATTATTTACGGGTTACTTTATATTCTCTTCTCTTTTTAAGTAATTTGAGGTGTATCGTCTTCTGACTGGTAGGCCACAAAAATATTACCAACACTATCTATCAATTATTTTTATAAAGTTGGAATATATATTTTTGGTATTCTAATTTGGTTTTTAATAACATGATAACATGTTTCTAGCCATGTGATACCCTTTTATTTTGTTCACGTGTTTATCACTTGATCATCCTTCGGGGATTTTTCCGTCTTTTCTACTTTCTGTTTTATTTTTCACAAAGCTATTGTGACTCAGGGACACAGCCTAATTCTTCTGGTTCATTATTTCTGTATAGTTCTCTTTATGGTCTTTCCTATTCTGCTCTTTCCCCCCTCACTCTTTTACTGTTTCCTTGTTTGTAGTCCTATTTTCCTTGAGCAACCTAGTTGTTTTCCATTACGGATGCATTCATAGCTTGGGCTTACCTTCGCTTTAAATCTGTGTGATTCTTCCAACCCTCATTACGGTACTTCCATATGTTTTAGTGGTATTATCAAATTTGTTCAAAAAATCTAGAAAAACGGTATCGTTGAAGTATGTACATAGTAATTAAAAACTATGAGTTATCCAAATATGACGACTTTACTGAAATATGGGCATAAGTAACTTTCGCAGATGCGAATAGCGAAGTAATTGCATTGACTTCCGCACACCAGCTCTGTTTTGAAGTGCGCTTCCTAGTGCAGTAGAGTCGTAAACACATCTAAAGCAAGATAGTAGGGTGTTGTTGGTGTTAGTATGATATTAAATGAAATGATAAAATGAAAAACATTATTAAAAAATGAGAAAATGGAAAGCGACTATGTGTGAGCCTAACTAATTCTTCGATTTATGCACAGCAGACGCACACGTATATCAGCAGTCAGCATGGTTTACGGTGACTGCCTGACTTCAATGACCCATCTTCTAAGGGAATTAGTGAAAATCACAATGGTGTAGGCTCTTCTTCATGTTCATTTATTGCCGCACCCTTATTGTTAGATTATCCGACAGTCTCAACATTACAGTATTCTAGACTGACCTCGTGGAATTCTATAGCTGGGCAAATTGAGAGAAACTCACACGACCGAGTATGTGCGCGTTATCGTACGCTGGTAACTGAATGTTTGTATGAGGCACATGTAAGCTTCAATTAGAAGATCGACTCCGCAATGTGGGAGAGGATGTGTCGGTGCATTTATCCCACTGATATAAATTTCAAACCTTGTTCGAATCAATCCATCGGCTGTCCCCCTTCGCCAATCGGTAAATGCGAATCACGATATATTTCGTAACTAATGATTTCGCAGAAGTAGATGACTTCTCTTGATGAGGACGAGAAACTTGGACAAGAAAAGAGAACCTTTTGGAATGGATCGTTGGGTCTTCCTAAGCATCGCTATTGGGTCCGCATCGTCCATTGTTAGCATCGGGCTAATTAGCGCTCGGGAGAAACGCGCGGGCAATTGATTGTGGGAAGCGGATCAAGGACCGCGGCCACGTAAAGCGAAAGGCAACTCTTATATTAAAGGCAGCAACGACGTTTCGTGCCAAAATTTTTAAACAAAAAATTAATGATTTCTTTTGCTCCAAAAATGAATTGGCCAAAATTCCCGAGCACTGAAGTGCCGCATCTCCAAACAGCCAGCAAAACTAGGCAACCGAACCAGTCTTCCATCACAAAGCACACATGGGGTGGATCATCCCATAACATAAATTTGGAGGAGGCGAAACTTATCGAGAAGTACTTCCCCAGATTAATAAGGGAGGCAATTGAAATATCCAAAACACAGAGTAACATCATTAGAGAAGATGGTTACTCGCTATCCACCACTCGGAAGCGAGTTGTCCAAAAAAACGCGGGAAAATACAAAAATAAAGGTGAGAAAAAATCGCGCTTGATCCTCTGCCGGGCTGTACATTGCTGCAAAAATGCATCGTGAGTATTCAGACCTAAAGAAACTAGCTGGAACGCTCGCAAAACTGTCGTCATAAAAGTGACACAACGCGGAAGCTATTCCGAAAGCTATCATTTACTAACAATGAATTTCAAGGTACAAATTTAAAAAAAACATAAGAGGCGTGGACCTCGTAATGGCATATAACAAAAAAATATGGGCATTCAAAGCTCTCGTGTACG
Source organism: Ceriagrion tenellum (assembly GCA_963169105.1). Classification (NCBI taxonomy): domain Eukaryota; kingdom Metazoa; phylum Arthropoda; class Insecta; order Odonata; family Coenagrionidae; genus Ceriagrion; species Ceriagrion tenellum. Next base: position 95,051,430 of record OY720643.1, read on the forward strand.
ACTGAGTACGAAATTTAAAAAAATCGATGTAATTCTCTTTAAACATTTCTTCTCCAAGAATACAAAATCAAAATAAATAAGACAGAGGCTAAAATCCTGGTAAGTGGAAGAGAGAAGCTAAATGCAGAAGTCATCCAGATAGGAGAGAAATTAGAGCAAGTGGGTTCCTTCTCCTATTTTGGAAGTACCATCATGGGGGACGTTAGAAGTACAATGGACATCAAGTCCACACTAATTGTAAGAAGACATTCATGAAAGAAACAACTAATGTACTCAAAGGTGATAGAACTACAAACCAAGAAACACTGTGCGAAGATATTCGTGAGGAGCATAGCACTCTATAGAGCAGAAGCATGGACCATTGGAAAAGCTGACCAGAACAGACCAGAACAGAACAGAACCCTATGAAACCTTGTGCTGGAGGAAAATGCAGAAGATAAAATGGACGCATGTGTCACTGCCATACAACGAAGTGGGGAGAAGTACACTTGTAAGGGGCTGAAAATTGGGCCCACTACTTCTACGGACTCCTACACACTGCAGTAGATCAGATTATGAGCATAAAACTAGAGGAAAAGACTAAGGAGTCGATAGGTTTAAAATGTCGATTTCCCCGAGATCGGTAGTAGACCATAATGTCTAGTATTGGAGAGCGACACTCAGGGCTCTGGTGTTCCAAAATGACTGGTATAATGACATCAATTGCATTAGGAATTGATCATTGAAATTCTTTTCTTTATTGGTTAGGCGCGTCGCAAGTGGGCAATACGCTAGGTGGCAAGCTACTAAACGTCAAGTTGAAGGAGTTTCTTTGCAGGGAGTTCGGACCAATTACTCTCCGAATTAGGAAATAATGTACCAAGTTCGTTTTGACACACCATTTAACATCCGAAAAGCCATTTTCTGTATTTGAAGTACTGCAAATATATTAATAATTTATTGCATCTTGGACAATTCAACTTTTCCCCTTATTCATTGCGATAAGAATAAGGTTGTCGTTTTTATAAAATTTCTATGTGATATATTCTATCATTATTACATTGTAGAATATGCAAAGTAGAATATAATCTTGCGAAGTTCCCGAGATTTGAACAAACAAGCAGACGAAACGTATATTATTATACCACATTAATTAAACGTATATTAATTATACCACACAACAAACGTACATTAATATACCACAAATCCAACACACTGCGGTAGATTAGATCATGAGAATGATTTAAGGGAAACAGAGTGAAGACGGTTTCAAAAGATGTTTTTCCCGCGATTGGTAATGGAAGATAATGGCTGCCAGTGAGACTTTGAAGTAGGTCATTTGACAGGTAGTGTAGATGATTAGTTATATGCTCCCTAATGCTTCTTAATCTGCCACGTAATGCTAACATCATATTTTACGGAGTATCAGAAAGAGTATTGTATTTAGTTTGCGTGGATGTATTGCACATTGGTTCAATGGTTTCTGAGGTATTGGTAGCATACGTATACTGAAGTGCATGTTGATTTTGGTTACTTTTACACAATAGTGCATGTTGATGCTGAATCACCCCCTACCAAACGCCCTTGAGGTACCTTGTACTGTACTATGTAGATGTAAATGAGATCAACTGAGAGCCAATTTTAGCATATAGGGTATGAAGAACCTCCTCTTGATGCTAACGATTGTTTTGAAATGCTCGCGTGGCGATCTACAGTAGCTATTGATTATTTTCCGTGAAAGGGATGGCCGCAACGATCAATCGTCAGGCGTTAACTTTTAACGCCTCTCTGCGTAGCAAAAGTGAGAAATTGTCTCGATGATTTCGCAATTTTTATATTCAAGCGCAGAAACAAAATTAGCTTGTGACATGTAATTAATATCAATTTGGACAATGCGAGATTAACGCATGAAAGATATATGTATCATTTTTTTATGAATTATTCCACGTTTATCGCGTAAGGTGAAAAGAGTAGATAATGGTTTAATGCAATTTTGCCCCCGATGAGGCGATTCTTTCACGCTGTGATTAATTATTCAAGGATAAAATACCGATTTTCCCATCATCAGCCGTGACGTAAAAATATTATCGAAACAGAGAATAACACTATCCGAAAAGTTTTTTTTTCGCCCTGCAATCCTCGAAGGTTCATCCATCAATCTGAAGGGTATTAAAAAAAATATCGTGCCTTTCTTGTTCTTAATCCGTCGTGCCCCATTGTTATTTTCGAGAGCAAGGCTTCGCGTTTTCTTTCACAAAAAAATGATGATACCCATTAAATCCCTTCGGTAACGATCGCATCCAACCGCACGATACCAATTATTCCGATACAGTTCGATACGATATGAAACATAGGAAATGTATGAGGTTTTCCATTAAAGAAACCAATATCCGGTAAATTAATGAGGAGGATATTTTCCCGATAAATAAATAAAGGAAAGGTAATTTTTCCAATTATTACATTTACAAATGATGTGGTACGAAGTCACACGTACAGGTGCATACATACCAAGGGTTAAAATTCGCCATTAATAAATCATTTTACTTGATCGGGATTCGAACCCGGATCTCCGAATAGCCGGTCAGGTCTGTTGAATATACCAAACCTGTTGAATCCCGTTCAAATTCAAATGAGCTTTTCATGGCGAATTACAACCCTTGGTAAAAGGAATGGTACCTACATTTCATTTGAGTGCAGAAACAATATTTCTGTGCTTAGGCCACATCTTGAGTAATCCTCGAGCTATTGATACCCTACTCAGGATGATTTAATTCACAAAAAGTTGTTAAACGAAGAAGAAAGCCACACGCTTCTTTAAAAACCTCCACAAGTAATCACAGAGTGTAGCACAGCTGATGAAAGGACAACGTTTGAGGCCAATGAAGGCGAGGAGGTTACACTTTAGACTTTACTTGAAATATTAAGATCAGGCGCGGAGTTTCATGGCACGATGGATATTTTTATAACATATTTTCCACAACCTCGAAATATCACATAACGTGCCTCAATAATCGGGTGATTAACATAAAATACAGACGATTACAATCGATCGTGGCCTGTGAAGTAAAATATCCATCCAGGCGGGACTAGATCCCGGCTGCCTGAGATTAACAGGCGAGGAATTTACTCCGTAGCCACCGGGGCCATATAAAGATACTGCGCTACATGTAATACCTATAACTGATGGTGTAGACAAAATATGAGAGATACTTCCGTACTCATACGCCCAAGGGCTAATTCTTTCCACGCACTATCAGTGAACATGACAAAAACATAGGGTGTCACTAACGTACACGAAATTGACGCGTATTATACCCAAGCACCTTCATCTAATTGGCCACCACTGTGCAGGTCACCGTAAGGGAGAGTGACAGGAGGCGTTAAGACGATAGCCATGTGAAGAATGCATGAAAATAATAAAGGGCCTCCATTTGCAGCGACTTCCTTTGGTAAGGCTTTTCTTCATCCTATTTAACTTACAGATTTGTGCTTTTCCCTTCATTTAAATCACTAAATTGGATTGTATTAAAATCTTTATATTGACCAAAGGCTCTGATATCTGGCTTTAGTCATGATTTCAACAGAATTTGGCTCCACTGTGTGTAATATTGTCGTTACGCAATATGAAACCTTAGTGAAAACTCCTCAAAAATGAGACAAAATGCCAATATAATTTGGGAGCGGCCGATTCCGTGAATATCCTTCAGGGCCTGTCGATATTTCATCGGCCGATTTGTATCGGACCGGCCTCAATCGTTTAATGAATAAGGCTTTACGAAAAAAAGGTTGAGGAGGTAATAAAGGATGAGACTTATAGATAAAAAAATAATAAAAGGAGCGGCCCTAAAACTCGCTAGGATCATCGTTATGCCCACGGACAGTACCTATAGGTATAGCCTTTCCCAACGGAGGCAAGGGTTATCACGGCTCCTCGGCTAAAACGCTTCCATCTCCGCCGTCGCTCAGTGGGTGAGATACAGTCATCAATCACCCGTCCTCGCGACCATCTACGGCCCTGAGTCAGGAGAAAGTTGGAGCTGGCTAAAGCTCGGCGGATAAGGGTTTTAAAGCAGGGTGAAGGGTGAAAACAGGAGCGATGGGTACTCGTTCTTGAAAGGGTAAAATTATACCATAGATTAAAGAAGAAAGAAGAAGCCATGCGGTGAACGATTGTACGCTAAAAAATGAAGCCAAATAAAATATACCTAAGGCCATCCTGAATGCATCGATGGTGGAAATGGGTTGCTCGTTTAGACCTTATTTGGAAAATAAACTTAAGACATTATTATAAATAAAATGGAAAAAAATCAAGTCATGTGTGCAATGTAAGAAAATAATTTGAGCTGATTAAAGTCTCACAAAAGTTGGCTTTTTTCTGTAACACAATGAGTTTTGAAAATTCATTTAATGATTCATCAGAACACCTTCCAGTAATTGGTGTGCTGGAATCTTAAAGAAGATCCTCTCCGTAGTTACAAGATGTTGACTCACTTTAAGACCCAACTATGTTATTTGTATTAAAGGAATGGGGGTGTGCTATTGTAACTTACAATAAAATAAAAGTTTCTTCGCGTCCCATGTAAAAAAAAAGCTCTCCACATACGATAAAGCTGACAAGTGAGACCATAATGAGATATGTGAATTACTGCTCCGGTCGTAATGTGATTACTTCCTCACAGAAAACCCTAGAATTTTTCCCAAATATTACGATAAAGGGTTACGATACACGTGATCACCTCTGTTGCAATGCCGCTATGAGATAGTTCATCAGCGAATGCTGTCGAAAATATGAAAACACTTCAATCACATAAAGGCCGCTTTGAACGGTTCATTCAATTATACAAATGAATGTTTGAACTATTTAGTGAGGAATATTATACCGTGTAAAGAGGCAAATTGTATGATTGTTTGAATGACTTAACGGGAAATGTTATAAGCTGTTACCCTGCTCTAATTCCATTCACTTATTTGTACAATCCACGATATATTCATTTTTGGAATCAATTTTACCATGTAAAGCGGCCTTTACACTTTGGATTACGTAAATGTGCAGGCGAGAGTCCTAAAATTACTTTTATTTCCCGTGTAGAAACAAGAAACAAGTCACTTTTCAGCACATCTCCTCGCATTGCGCTGTAGCGTCCAACTTTGTCTCTGACTCTGAAATATGGCTGGTTATTTGTGAGTGCATTCACACTGTGCCTGTGTTTGTGTTTCCCGATACTAATGGATTTAAGGATCTTCGTGTGGAATACCCCGCTATCAACATAACGACCTGTCATATTCCTCAAATCTACCTGCGGGCGAGACGGATGCCGTTTTTCCACCACAAATCCTTTACCTCATTGCCGGCAGGTGGCAGCTTGGAGATCGCCTGCCGCGCCACCTGTTGGCGGAGGAAGAAGACAGCTGGACTTATTTGACACCGCGGGAAAATGATTAGACTGTCTTTTTATGAATCGCGCACAATGTATCACTTCAAACACATGTAAGCCAAGAAGGCTGAGAAAAAATATATTGCATAGTAATTGATGACATCTCGTTATCTTTATGTATAATGGTTGAAATGAATCAGGCAAATTACGCATGCGTGTAAAAACTAATGCTCAAAACTGACCTTAAGCTCATTCATAGCGTTCTCTACTCAACTATAGACTGCCCTGAACTGATCTCTAGCATCAGTTTTCGAATCCCATCTAGACCCACCCGCACGCACTCTCTACTCCACCTGCCCATTCCCAGGTTATCCCTGACCAAACGCTCCCTCCACTTCCGCCTCTCCTCCCTGATAAATTCTCTTCCTACCAACATTGATTCGTTTTTGCTTTCATCCAACTTTTTTACACATCGCGCTCTTTCTCATTTCGCTAGCAATACTTAATCGCTTCTCTCCGCTGGGCCCCAATGTTAATAAATTGTTATTGATCTTAGTTTTGGTTGAATTGTATGTGTCCTACTTCTGTGTTTGTTATATTGGGCCACTGTAAATGGGCAAGTATGCTGTATGTGGACAAATTAAGTAAATTTAAAAAAAAATTAATTTAATTTAAAAAATAAATGGATATTACCGTACTCTCTGATATTTCAAATCAACAATGTACTTATACAATATCCTACGTAAGATTGATTTTACAATATTATTATTTGCGACAGAGTAAGTTGTAAGGGTACCAATACATATGAGGTATAATACAAATGCATATATCTGATCAATAAGCAAATATTACACTCATAAAAGGAACAATTCTTTCCACTTACCTTGTTTTCCACCTCATTTGATTTCTTAAAGATTTTGAGATGCTCCAGTCCTTGTCTCGCTGTAGCCTAGACATACAGAAAAACCTTGAGCCATTATGTTATTGAATCCTCAGAAGAATAAAAATCATGTACACTGCTGAAAATAAAATAAATAAGCTTAGGCTTGAAACAAAATATGCAAATCAGCAAAGGAGGCAACAGATAGTACTGAGAACATAAAAATAAGAAGCAATTGAACTTGTTAAATACAAAGTCACGGCACGATTAAATTTTGAAGTGCATTTTAATCGAGGGTGAAACAAAAAATTTCAAATCCAAAGCAAGCAAATGACTGACGACAGTAAAAAATAAAGACCAAATATGCGAAATGCTAAACGTATATGCATAAAAGATAAAAGTAAAAGATTGACGAAAGAAATCAACGATAGAAAAATCAGGTCCCATATTCAACGGTACATCGGAAATGTTATCGGGCATCAGTAACTTCGGCACCTATCGGGTTTTAAGACGAATCTTAGAAAAAGAATAATGTAACATTTTCCAAGTTTATTTCTTCCCCTTCGACATGTTTATGTGGCCATATTTTTAAATATAAATTTACAATGGCAGACGGAGGAATACCATGGTCATGAAAAAAGTAATGCACAGAACATAAAGACAAAAGTATTGCTCACAATGGGATCAGGTTTCATGGCGGAAAAGAATGACAATCTTGAGTATTAACAAACGTTAAAGTTCACACAATTCAGTAGAAGCACCAGAAATGAAATCAACTCCAAGACTTTCTCAGACTTGAGTTGGTTGATTCAAGAGTGGTTACGGACATGCGTTAAAGAATCATTTTATTCAAAGTAAACCGACGTAAATTGTATGACACAGAGGTCTTTTGCGTTCACAAAGGGGTAGCCTTTCTTTTGGTATTTACCTCAATGAAATAAATCCTGAACGTAGAGCGCAATTCATACAGATTAATATTTTTTTTTGGAAATGAAGTCAGTGCAGGAGAATATTGGGAGTTCTATGCATCAGCACTTATCACACAAAAAACGGTGATGCTGAATATCAACTATTACTTTCAAAGCAACTATGAGGAATGCAAAGCACTAGCCACAGGTCGTAGAATGGTTAAATCAAGACTAATAATGTTGAGCAAGGTATGAAAATGCAATACGTTTAAACCCCCATATTTCACAATCTTAAAAAAATTTGAAGTCTATCAGACATTCATGATCACTATGTTACCATAGATGTATGTCACAATATGTCCATTACAATATGAAAACTTTTTAAGTGGCGATGAGTTTGAAAACCACGCTGTTCACACCGCGTAATAATTTAAAATTGGAGTTCCGCATTCCTACAGCAACTTTGATGGGCAGTGATAGAATGCAGCGTACGCTGCACCTTTTTTTTTCTCGGGTAAACAATCCGTAGGAGCGAAGTGACTTCGTGGTTTTTTTCTAGAACCGCTTAAAAATGAACCGTTTCGAGGAAAATTCTAACACATCAGTTAAAATTTGCTGCGGAAAAACACTTAGATAGAGTCATTGAGGCGAAGGATAACTTGATTTGCAATACAGTGGAAATAATTTGAAATAAAAATAATATCATACCACTGACCACACCAAATCACCTTTATCACGGTAATAGACAGCTAATTAAAACAATAGAAACAGATCAAATCCTCCATAGATACAAACGAATGTTATCATTATAATAAACTGGGTAAATCATCATGACATTCCTTTTTGAAGAAGGGTCGATATTGGGTATTTACATGCATTTTTGAGCTCCGATTTGGAATCAAATCGAACTTTGAGTTGTCTTCAACAGTCCACAGTGAAGAAGCATCCTTAGTTTTTGCATAAATCTTTCAAGTGTCCTTTTTCCTAAAAGTTATGAAACGATCATAACCAACAGTTTTGTTTTCCTAAAGAAACACCATTTTTTTAATAACTGCATCTCCGGATATAAAACAATCACTTGCACACAAGGTAATCATCTAAACTCCGTACATAATTTTCTCTCATGTGTCCGGAAAAGTCCCATTGTTTTTCACTACTCTTAAGGTTTTGTTCTTGGAAAAAGCACCACCAGCTTTTGGGCGATTACGTATCTGCACCCAATTTTTATATAACATTCCATTTCTTTATACACATATCTTCCTCTCTAGACTACTTGAAATTCAATATTCAAAACTCAACTTCTCATCTTTAAGCGTTATTTTTTTGTTTAAATACTTTATAATCCTTTAAAGGTGACAAACACGATCAATTAAAAAAAATATGAACCATATACCAAACGTTTCCGAAACAGAAGATACAGGCTTTTAATGCCTCTTCACTCCCCGTTGGAGATATCCATCTTTCGCCTTAAACCCATGTTCTACTTTCCATCTACTCTTAAATATGACTAAAAAAACAACCGTCAATCACTCTCCTCAAGAAAATCTGCTCCTCTGTTTCTTTATTTAATCCCAATATGTAGTATTTCGTTTAAAATGTAGAACACTCAACCTCAACTCTTTTTAAATTTCTTCCATTATTTAAATTGGATTCAATGGAATTTAAACTCGAAAATTTAGAATGACTCTTTACCTGCTGAAAACTCTGGTGGTTTTCAGTTGAATTTTACGAATTTTTTTAAAAAATAATGAATAATCACTCACTCAACCACACGTTCAACACGCATTCATATTATTCACAGTTTCTCCAATAATTTCATATGTAGACAGTTATACCATCGTGATTATCGCATACGGTACCTGCTTGAAGAGTATTCCACAAACTTGACAGAATTTACGAACGTCCTAAAACGATGAATGCTCAAGATCGCTTGAGTTAGAAGGTATTATTCTCGATGTCTTTCCTTGGAATAATGGGGTGACTGCAATGAAGGTCTTAAAAATACCGTGACGAAGAGAATGACGTATCCTACGTATCGTTTGTTATATCTTTTGTAAGCAAAAAAAGACAAATACTTGCAAGGTGAGCCATTTTCTTGTTTTTCGTTCCACTCAACACGACTAAGCCTCAGACAGAGTGGTCCAAATACTTAGCCAGCTGGAATATGTCGGCCTTTCTCCGATAGATTAGCACATCACCGAGAGAAAATGAATTCTTGCCGGACAATCTTAATTGATGATAAAGAGATTGTGTTCATAATAACTTTTGGAGCTCCAGTATTGTGCTTCCACCAATTACCTTCATTCCTAAATTGGCTGATATGAGCAGAATTTCCTGACGTCTTAAAATGAGGTGAATCGGGTCAGAGCAATTTCCCTGTCGAAGTAGCGTTTCCAACCTTTAATAATAGAATTTTGTACAAGAGCACGAAATTTTTAAATAATTTTAGGTATTTTGGTATTTGAAGAACCGAGATACTGTAAATATTGACCCTCAAATGCTGGGAATCACATACAGCTCGACGTTAAGTCAGCAGTAGGTACTGGCTCAAAATCCCATTCGATCCTCACTCTGGCAATATGGATCCCAACGTGTATTTATGTAAATTTCTAAAATATTAAACTTAATTCCTAACTAGGTGGTATAGTTTTCGGTGAGATAATAAATCATTTGAATGGCCAATGGTCTCTCAATGGGTGGTTTAGTTTTCGGTGAGGTAACAATTCATTTGCATAATCAAGAGAAAAAAATAGCTGGTGAAGTCTGAATATTCAAGCTCTTTTCAACAGGATGAAGTCATCACTTCGAGCGATTTAGATAGCAAGAAACACCTCAATGCCTGGCAAAAACCGTGCACACGACAATGCATTATTCGACGAGAATCACAATTATATTAATAGGAGTCGTTCTAGGCATTCTTAAGACCAAGTGATATTCGATATCATTCCATAAAAAAATAAGAAAAAACTAAGATATTTCCTCACAATTCATCCTTTTTTCAATAACATTAATAGAATTTCAGATCCCCATTAAATAAACTTTCTCTGTCTCCCTATTACACTCATACACACCACACGGTTAGGACGTGCTTCAGGATATAACCCAAAACAAACAACCACGATCTCAGTTACATTGAATACCGAAACAATATGTCAATTCTCATATGTAAGGGCGTAATGCGCACATTCCCTCAAACAAGTCACACGAAGGCACGCCACAAACTTGAGAAGAATAATGCGAAGAAACGGTAGTATCAACTGCGAAGGAGGCAGTGAAGAAAGAGTAAAATATAATTTTGAACGCTTTTTCCACCGCGGAGAGGATTCCAATGATTCGTCGTACTAAACGCACACCGGAGTAAACAAAATCTTATCCGTACTATGAGAAATTTGCATACTTTGAATGTAAAGAAATTTTCAGAAGTAACGCGAAACAATATTTTGAACATTAAACCTCGTGTAGCAGTAAATAACTGGCTTGTGGTCTTAAAAGACAATTCACATCGCCCTCAAGGGAGCAACATTTTCTCTTCAAACATACATCGAATAAAAAGCCACAGATCCACTGAGAAGGACATAAAACGGTTAAACACGGAAACCTCCCGTTTTGAATTAAGTATTGGTCCTGAACGCGGCCTAAATTTGACCGAGTAACCACTAACTGTTTTCTCTCTAATGGGATTTCTTCAGTCCTCCTGGAATAATAATTCCTCTTCAAAAATCACAATGTAACACAATACGTTTGGTGAATGGCATAATCTCAGACAGTCACCGTCACCGTTCACCGGTCAACGAGATGACACAATTTGATGCACTGGACACGTGTATGTAGATATATTTATATATGCATGGACACTAATGTGAAAACGAACATGGAACAACTTTATGGCACTTGTTTCTTCTTTCTGCCAACAAAAAGACTGATAACATGCACACGCACACACACATTAAAAACGCATACTTCAAACATTTGATTCATTCTGAATGACTCCATACGTATTTAAAGTTCTTGTGAGCACAAATTTCGTTCAATCATCGTCAGCAGTGGATTATTCCTCATAAGCGTGAATAAAACCGTTTCAAACGATTCTGTATCACATTTTTGTGTGAATCATCTCGCGAGAATATTTGTCACTGATCTGTCGTGATTGAATCCACATTCACTTAAGTCGCACTTCTGAAACAAGCACGACTTTTGAATGTTCCCGGTTCTCATTGGGGAATCCCAGCACTCGACGAATAATATTTCGTTTGTAACCGACGCACACTAGTTTGGCACACATGGAAAAACACATCTAAGATTCGGGCAGTCACATCACACTACACCAGCCGGGAGAAAAACAGTACAGCACGTAAATTATCATCAACGCCGGCACCCGATTACAATCCAAGCCACACTCAGTCTTACCTTAATGTCTTGCCGAAACTAATCGCACGTTCACTCGCACGTGTGCTGGGGGCAGGCCCGACCCTGGACTACGCGCCTGATGGTATCGGTTGAGCCTGCGCTCCCCGCCTGTCAGACGGATATCTCCTGGATCTGAACCCTCTTCTTCGAAGTCCCGGGTGTGGACGAGCCGGCTCCCGAAGCTCCGGAAGAACTAGCGCCGCTGCCCTGCTGTCTGAGGATACCCCCCGTGCTGCCCGATCTCTGGTGGTAATATGGCGACGTGGGGCGGGACTGGTGTGGCGGGGACGGCGGGGGCGACGGGGGCAGAGGGGTCGGAGGCAGGCTCTTCGGGGGCGGGGGCGGTGCCGGGATGGACTCCGTGGGGCTTGAGTCTTCTTCATTCTTGACCCCACAGGCCCCGTCATCCTCGCAGTCGTCTTCCTCGTCGTCTTCGGCGGCCAGGCAGATGGAGGAGCCCCCAGGGCCGGCGGCGCACACCGGGGGGACGGTCACGTATCTCGGCGGGGGGCGGCTATGGTGGTAGCCGCCCTTGACGTACACCTCGCCCCTGAAGTGGGTCGGGGCCGGTGCCGAAGAAGCGGACTCAGCTTCCTTCTCGCCGACGACGGAGCCGACCGGACCGTAGCCCACGCGGAAATGCCCGCTGTCTCCGCCGACCCCGGCCAGCTGGTACTCCTTGAAGTGAAGATGAGCCATTAGATCATGGTCATCGAAGTATGGTAACAGTTTTTGGAGATTTTGAGCAGAAAAAATATTTTGAAAGTCTTGCTAATTTTGCTGAACTGCGTTAATTATCCGCATTAATGCTGTCAAATTTGTGTCGTGTTGTTTTTGCTGAGCTAAGTATTTTATTTTTTTGTAACAGAATTTTCCTCAATGGGTTATGCCCAGAGTATAATAAATATATATTTTATTCTGTTCTAATGAGCTTTAAATTATCATTTTGGAATGCAGACCACTTTAAGTGGTACCACCGGATTGGAACATAAATGTCATTCATTCGTATTCTGAATTAATATAGAAATATGAGACATGGACGATGACTGCTCCAGATAAGAAAAGGGTTGCAGCGTTTTAAATGTGGTGCTACAGAAGAACGATGAAAATTAAATAGATAGACCGACTGAGTAATGAGGAAGTCCTCATAAGAGGTGGAGAAAGGAGAAGTCTTAAAAAAAAACTCTAAGAAGAAGACTAGGCAAGTTCATCGGTCACATCATGAGACATAATGGCCTGATGAAGAAAATCGTCTAAGGAACAGGTCAACGGGAAGAATGGCAGAGGTAGGTCTTGTTTGACATACATAGAACAAGTGATGAAAGATATGTAAGAGGAGAAATGCGTAAATGTGAAGAGATTAGCTTAGCAGTTAATCTCTTCACATTTACGCATTGAGAGAATTAAGTGGAGGATTGCTTCAAACCAATCTCAGGATTATTGACTGATGGTGATAGAAATATACGTTCTCCATCTGACATGAGCAATGAAACATTATCCACTCCACGCTATTGTGCTAGCAAATTTAATTAAAGTTCTGATTATTTGAAATTGCATGGCGTTCAATGAAAAAATGGGAGAAACTTGAGGAAAAATGGATATTTTCGGAAGAAGATAAATGTAATTTTCACGGAAACTGTTCTTAAGAAACAGAATCTCCCGGTAACTCAATTAAAAATCACAAAGATGCATCTTACCGTCTGCTTTTTTGAATTATTATTTTATTAAAGCTAAAATTGAATACTAATTATTGTAACTGCGCTGTAGTCGTCGTCCGTTGCTATAAAAAGTATTATTTAAATATATAATAATGGAATAATCGGTATTTTCTGTGCCTTCGTTTTGGTTTCAATGGTTAATTCCGCCAGTGAAAGCAGGATTATTCTTCGCCCCAAGACCAGACTAATAATTCCAAGACATAAACGTATAGAGTAAGTTAAAATGGCTCCTATAATCTGTAATGTTCTGAGCTCTGAACTAAAATATGCCTATTGCCGAAAGTTGCATTATTTAGAAATGATTATGGTCAAATCCAATGACAATAACAGCAGCTAATGTGTTACTAGGGAGAGGGGAGTGCCGTTTGCATCAGGTTACCTCTGTCTCTACACGTCAGAGGACATAAGACGACAATAGAGGTCAACGATTACCCAGGTTCCCGTAGTCGTACACATTTATTGCAAAGACAAGGATGGTTTTTATGTTTCCAACAGTAGTAAAATTACATTTCAAGGTAAATTTTTTAATAGGCTTTTCGTTGGTTGGATGTTTGTGGGGGCAACCGACGGCTAAAGCTAATTTGTGTCATGGAGGATAACTTTGGATTCCAGTCATATCTTCCAAATTTCTCGGAACGTCATCGTCGTGCTCCATCATAATGGACCATAAGTGAGAAAACTTGTGTGACGACTACATGAACGCTGCAACTAACTTAGATAATTATTAGCCAATATTGACTTTCTTGTACCGCCGCACAACTAGTGGAAGTGCTCTTCACTTAGCTCTCTTAAATGACCTGGGATTCCGATGAAACCTTTCAGCCAAAACCAAGATTAAGACCCGAATCCTCAGCCAACAAAGTTGTATCAATAGAAGATTCTCCCTCCATCACTTCATCATCATCTCCATCACATACGGGCCAAAATACACTAAAAATGGTCGCAGCTCTCTCGAGAAGTATATGTTAAAAAATGGATTAAGACCCGGAAAGAAAATTATAGTGGATGTAAAGAACGTACTCAGCTTTTTTTGTTGACAACGGTGGTTACCGAATTTGAGAACCTTGGTAGTTAAACGCATCTTTGAAAAGCCTCCCATATGGAGCGAAGCTTAGACTGAAGAGAACCCCCTAATATCTAGCGTCTGCATCGAAATTTTGCTCCCAATTTATAGCACGAGCAAACCCGAAGAGGCATTGCAAACGGATTCAGGATTATATTAATTTTTGTGTCACTACAAATAAGTTCGGACTGCATTTATTTATGCGATCCAAATATGTAAAAATTATTTCGAAGAGTGTATGTGAAATATGTCAGTACAATACAATCATGATAACAAAATAGCGTCATTGCCCTCAGGCCTTTCACATTCCTATTACATGGAAAGATCTAATTCATCTCGTATTATATTAATGCTAATTTCACCTTTCAAATGAATATATGAAAGCATTTCATGCGTAACTTTGTGAAAAAATTCCATGGTGGTGCGAATAAAAGAACTCAATTGTAATTTCTGCGCACTATTTAATAAAAAACGATAAGTTGTTTCCACGCGTAATTTTATTATCAAAGTAGAATAGAAGGTCGCAGATTAGGGAAATGGGGAATAAATACTGAGTTATTATATTCGTGCCAAATCTCATTACGTGGATTTCTAATGAATACACAATTCAAACTTAAGTGATGCAGATGAGGGGAAGCATGATATATGAGTGTATTGCTGTTTAACTGGCAACTTTCATAGTAGGAGCCAAATTATCTCCTTCCTCCCCTGAAATAATATTTGCATTATTCCCTCTTCGTGTAGCAATATTTATGTAATTTTTTATACCTACGATAAAGTTAAAGATTAAGTATTAGGTTTTGGGTTTTAAAAAATATTTAATTTTCGATTTCGATTTATGATGTGATTTATGTGATTCGTTGCATTTTATGTGACTAAGTTGATCTCAAAAGTCTGCAACACCAATCTTGAAGCCCATCCCTCCGCTTAACTAAATAAGTCGCGCACTTCTTTCCCGGGGAGATTCATATTTTTTCTCTGCGTTTGTCAGATATATTCTTTATTCCCACTTCATAAAATGTGTGACCTATTCCCAGCATAAAATCCCCTTGAAGACAGGGTCTCAATGACTACCTCTGATAAAAGTCTTCTGTGACACCGATATCGTATGAAATGGTTCAATATTCCATTCGCCTTTTGAGAGACAAATTCTTTGGCGGCAGGCATACTAGCGTTCTTTTTACTCGCCTACTAATAATTGACTACCATGGTTTGGTCCTCATTCTTTGAGGAGATCGTTTTTTTTAATTAGTTTTTATATTTTGTAAATGAAATATTTTCCATCCGTTGTAAATAAATTTGTTCCAATTCTCCCGACTTCATGCTTTCTCTCATAACCAGCCCGGAGTGTATATCGTTTAAGTAATAAACATGAGGCGCATAGCCCCAACAAGTGTCAACTGATTCCACTGAGTAATTGCGCTGGATTTACTTAAATAGTTCATATTGCAATTCATAGCGTAACATACAAAATCCTCTCATCAACATGATTTATTTTTTCAATATACATTATCTCTAGAATATACAATTCCTTTCGATGAACTCGTGTATAAAACTTTTATGAAGATGCTTGCATGTATTTATTGCTCTAAACCATTTCTGGCTTAATAATGTTGAATTTATACAAAGTGAAAAGAGCGAAACAGCCTTCGCGTTGAAGCTTACTTAATGATTATTTATATAAAAATTTTACTAGGTTGCAAAATTTACTATCAGCAAATATAGGTCTTATTTTTATGATGATCCTACCAGCAGCTTTTGCTCATAACCGCGGTCAGGGGCATAAAAGATTGTAGTTTACTTATAATTGACCCGATGACTTTCCCTTACATAGCTATAGAGTCAGGAATATATACATTCACATACCTTACCAAATATTTAGAGTTTAATACACTCTGTGACTAACAGTGAGGTTAGTGCCTGCTTGATTAATGACTTTGTATACTTTTATGGCCACGAGTTAAAAGTATTTTATTCCATAAAAAGACAATGAAGCTCGAAACATTTTTTAATTTCGTCAAATTTCAGGTTAACGCAAAGATGTTGCATAACTCCGAGGTTCGATTATTCAATGCCTCACGATGAATTCATGTGTAGGATTGCAGCACAATCATTTCAATTATACTTATATATAATGTCTCATCATCTCTAAGGTAAGACTTTGAACCCAGGTAGATTTGAGAGTGGAATCCCGACTCTAATATATGCCCCGCCAAGAGATGGTCATTTTGCTCTGGCAGAAAAGGATTATTGTGATGGAACTTGTCCTATTGGTGCCTTTGTTTGAAGAACAAGAAAAGGTCAATACAAGATTTTCTACGCATGCCCGCGCTCTTTTCCAATATTTTTTCCTATCTGGCATTGATATATTAGTTTTGGCAATTTTTACCATGCTTCTGACCAATTTACCCTATTGCAAAAACAAGGCAAGATTACATTTGCCACATCTGACAGTGAGTCAGATATTATATTTTTTTGGTAGGTGTAGGAAAGAATAGGCATAGCCAAGGGGAGGCATGGGGGGCAGCTTCCCCCCCCCACTCCTTGACGAGACATTTCATGACAAATCTGTTATACGGCGCCGGAAAAAATTATTTCCTCCCACCACCCGCCCCAGGAATATGCCTACAGCTACGGATGGGTGTCCTGTCCTCACCCAAACATAATTCCTGGCTACGCCTATGGTGGAAAGGTTAAATTCGGAGGGATATGAGAGCATTTAGCCCAAGATGGTAAACCTTATCCTCAGATACAAATGTTCTAACAGAGATCCTTGGGAGCAAGATAGCGGTGACGTCGTCAAGTCAAAGTACGCATATTATTCTTCATTTGTTTGGCTCGCCTCGAAGTGGACAGCGACCGACAGTAGGCTCCGCAAACTGTTTTACCGAATAAATGCACCACAGCTTCGTCATGAATCAAAAGTAACAAGAAAAGGAGTAAACGTGACTTTACGCGTGGAAGTTGACTTTTATGGAAGTAGTGAGAGTAGTGACATCTCGAATCGTATCGCTACTGGCAGTGCACCGTTCTGTTTACATATAGCTTCCGGCTATTTGCTACTAAATGGATGATAGAAGTATGCAGTGAATACCGTATTTGCAAAAATCGCCTTAAGCAGGCAGTAATGACATTCGTAAATTACGAGATTAAAAGTGCGGAAATTACGAAAATTGTCTATATTTGGCAATAACGGAGTTCGTATATTTCAGTTTGAGTCATAACTGAATTCGTGTGTTTAAAAATTGTCTGAATTAAGTTAATCGTGCATTATTTCATCGCTTCAGGCATGAGAATTATGACAAATATTATTATTGACTAATGAGAAATTAGTCATAGAGAATATCTTAGGAGTCCTTTAACATTAATAATATTTCCAATAAAAAATAGATATTTAAATTTGCAACAATGAGTCCTCCAACTACCACGTTATTTATTATTTATATTTTAAATCTCCATTTGCTGCCATTTGAACGAGATCTCAACGGATGTGATGCGAATTAATCGCATAGTCGCTATGCTGCTTGCGGGCAAAATAGAGGCCTGGTTAGTCTCCTTGCAAGTTCGAAGCTTTGTCGATTACTGCCACTATCAACCCCTACTGCCATTGAAGTCCGTGCCAATTGTAAGCGACTTGCAACGCTACTGTCATGGAAGTGACCTGCATATATATATAAACAACCCCGATAGCTTTAAACCGAAAGTTGATACTCACCTTCATGTACAGGTCCTCCGGGTGGAAGTGTGCCGTCACGTCCACGATAGTTCCCCCGCCTCCGCCTCCGAGGGCCTGGCGATACTCTGCCTCCTTACCCGAGAGAATCTCCCCAGCCTCCGCCTGGATCTTCTTTTTCTTCTTCTTGAGAAGACTGCCGGCCTCTATGGACGCAGTGTCCGGGACCTCCTCCCGACAACAACCGGCCTTCTTCTCTTCCTCGGAAGGTCCTTCTCCCTGTCCACTCGACCCTTGACCAGACCCCATGCCCCCTCGGCCACTTCCACCCCTTCTCAAGCTGCTCCTCTGCCTGTAGATCCCGGCGAAGATGAGGACGTTGAGGACGAGCAGGAGACAGCCCACGCCGATGGTGACGGCGAGTGCCGCGGTGTAGCTTTGGTAGTGGCTGCTGGCCAGCCGCCGGATCAGAGTCTCCCCGCCGTCGGAGACTGGTGAACCCGTCGGTCCGTGGACCACGGCTCCCTCGGTGGCGTTCTGGGGACATTCGGTCGTTCCGGGCTCGAGGACCGGGGCCGCGTCGGCCGGGCCCGCTTCCTGGTTGGGGTAGTGCGGGGACGGGGGCTGGGGAGCTGGAGGAGACGGCGGGGTGTGCGGGACTACCTGTGACACCATCACGGGGCGCTGCATCGTTTGCGGCCGGACGATACCTGGGAAGAGTGGGAAACAAGGATGAGAGTCACCACGAGCGCTGTGTAGGGAATTAGGTTGATGTGGTGGCTAGAGTACTCGCCTACCACACGGGCGGCCTGGGTTAAAATCCCTGCAGAGGTGGATGTTTTTCAGAGGAACCCATTCCCTACTTGAGTGTCTCGTGGAGGGCACTTCAAGTGAAGTACTCCGTCTGTCGGATGAGACGTTAGCCGTGGTCCCATTCGCGCCTTTCGTTAAGAGCAGGCCAATGCCGACGCCAGGTTTTCTATCCAATCTTCCTCCCTTACCTATCCCCTATGGTGCAAATGACCTCAGCCGTCGGTCACCTCCCCAAATATCCAAATCCAACTAGCGCTGTGTTAGCAGGACGCACATTTTTCATCGCAAGTGAAATAGTGCTGTTTATAAATGGCGTATATTTTCTCTTTTCTTGAATGAATGACTGAATGGCGTCCTAAGTGTCGGAATGTATAAAAAATTTCTTCATAAATTCCACACTTAAAATTTTATTTCCGACCTAGTTTTTGACTGCACAGCGAACATTTTCAAGGTACGTTTTCATCACAATCGAGTCAATATATAGAAAAGAGACATGGGGAGGGGGAAGGGGAAGGGTGGTTAATTGACGTCAGAGACGTGCGTCACGGTAAGTGGGAGGTGGTTGGGAGAAAGGTATGGATAAAAGAGGAGAGTGGGAGGGAAAACATGTTTATTTAGAAGTTTCACGTTTTTATTGTTGGCAGCATTCAGAATTTCAAATTGCTCTAGGAAGTCAAATTTTTAAGTGTGGAATTTACTAAAAAATGTTTTCGTCATATCTGGTTAAACCTTCCACAAAGCTACGCCTTCAACCATTAATTTTAGTCCCAAGTGTCCTTATTAACGGCTTACTAGTACATTTTCATTCCTTTTTTACCCCCCATTCACCCGATCGATTTCAAAGTCTTGGAGTAATTCTATGGTGGTGAATGGATATTCTTACTTTACATCCGCTAATTCGTCCATTCCGTCGTTCTATCCAAATGAAAGCAAGAAAGGTGATCAATGTTTCGGGCTGCAGTTTGATGACGCAATGCCCTCTCCATCTACGTCAATGGTCTGAATTTTTTGTGAACTTTCGTAAACCAAGTCATTCTGGTTGGTTGGATTGGATTTTGGTGAGGCGACTGACAGCTGTGGTCATTTGCACAATAGAGGACAGGTAAGGAAAGAAGGGTGGATGGAAACCCGGCATCGGCATTAGCCTACTCTTAACGAAAGGCGCCAAGGGGACCTCGGTTGAACATCTCATCCGACAGATGGAATACTGTACTTGAAGTGTCCTTCGGTTTCGGGTTTTCTCTGAAAAACATCCTCCTGTGCAGAAATTTGAACCCTGGCCGATTGTATGGTTAGACAGTGCTCTAGCCACCACACCAACCCGATCCCCACCAAGCGATCCATTTTGATGAACGGGAATAAAAAATCAGCATGATTTTTGGCTCACTCTTTAACTTTATTACTTGGTGCAATGGATATTATTTTTAACTTACGGCAAAAACTCAATCTGTTGACTCTCCAAGCATTCAGAAGGTAAAAGCAATAACAGGGGTCAATACAGTGACGTGCGCACCAGACTATGGAGTCAAAACGTCATGTCGGTCGTCAATGGGCAATAGGAATCCTAGGTGATTGTATTTTAGTTAATTCAGGGCGTACTAATAAATAATATGTGCCTGGACTGAGTTTGAGATCGCTTTGTAAACTTAAAGAGTGTTTTTCTCCTCTGCAGGTAACTTCACAAACGGGTCTAGATTTGGGTTAGTCTAAATAAACTTAATAAATCTTTCGGACATGCACACCTCGTATTCTTATAGCCGATTTCAATTCCTTATTGTGTCAAGCAGTACTCTTAGAGAAATATTCGACCGAATTTGATAGGTGAACTTCGTGAAAAATCTAAGTTTTATTCCTTTACAATCTGCAGTGCCTCTGCGAAACGAGATCTTGAGAAGTACAGTTTGAGCTGTACATCTGTTACGTATTTGAAGCGGGTGAAACAGAATAGGAGAGCGACTACTTATACTTTTACTGCTCGGAAAGCATTTTGTCTTCAGAATTTTCTTTTAAAAAACTAACGTCGGTACTAAGATCAAGATTTAAGAATAAATGTGAATTCATCCATGACATGCTCACTGACCGACAAAATAGAAGTAATTGACGGCATTAGTTGCGACAAGTTTATGGTGACACCAGGCTTTCCATAGGAAAGTGCAATCAATCTTCTTTTATGTCTTTTTTTACCTAGGTACTATGTATTCCTAACGATTTTAACTTCCTCTGTGGCAAAAAGTGGGCAAGCCACAGTGATGAACCTACGCGCTTATTTGACTCAGTGAACTGCAAGATCGAGGAAGGGAATGGTTGTGAACATGTAACCTTAATTGGCCTATTGAACTTAAGTCGATACGGTGTAAGAGAGCATACCATCGTAGTAAGCTGCTCCTTCCTCTGGGAAATGATGGTGCCTCATGCTGACATCATCGCCGCCTGGCCGGTGGAGCTGTGGTATGAGATTCAGCCATAGAGACATCTTATGGCCGCGGTAATGCCCTTTCTGCTCTGGTCGAATGCCTGAAATAGAGAAATATAATTAGAAATGATGACTGTTGCGTTTTTGGAATATAAATAAATGCATAAAACACACATTATCTCTTATGTCTCAAATGAGACCTCAGAGTAGAAATGAAATAAAACGACTGTTTATCTTGGCTGAAAGGTCATAAACTTGCAACGGTATTTCATGCATAAATTCGACATAATGGCGCAATTATTAAAGCTTCTCTGCTAAAACGTATTTTTCTACTGATTTAATATGCAATGTTGTGTAATATATTTGTATATTTCCACTACAGAAGTCAAAATTAAATAAATAGAAAAAGGAAAATTCTCATATCATAGTGAAATTGAATTCTACATCATGTTAATTTGTGTTTTTACCTGCTAAAGGTAAGATTAACATTCAAAATCTGATCGATTGATAGTTCCAGGTCATGCATGTGAAGTGAAACCTGTATTAAGCGGGCACCACCGGACAAACGGAGTATTGGCCGCTTAAGGAGGTGACCGCTGAAGGGTGGGAAAACTAACGTTGCGTATACAAATGGGAAAATTCATTCAGTTCCCGAAAACTTCGGCTGCTAATAGGTGTGACCGCTTAAGAGAGGTGCCCACGGAGGCAGGTATCCCTCTTTTCTGTGTCATTCGGTCATTATCTTGCTTCCAACGTCCACCCTCGTACCATCCACTTATTTCTTTTCGTCCCCGATGATTAAAGAAGCACCCAGTTTGGGAGACACCGGCCAGGACTCACCAATCTGAAGGTAATATTGATTGATGGCGTCGTACGTCTCCCAGTGCGGGGCGATGAACTTTCCGTCGTCGATGTCGCCCTCTTGGCCGTCTCCTGCGCCGTAATCGTCCCACTCGTCGTCAGGGGCGTCCGGCTCCTCGCCGCTGTCCCCATCCTCCCCGCCCTCGCCCCCCTCGTCCGCCCCGGGCGTCGGCACTACGTTCGGGTCCCTGGGAGACGATGGGGGGAGAAGATTGCAGAATAGTTTTTATCGTGCCATTGGTTTATCCGTAATATCAGCATATTCAACAAATATTGTAATGCCGTATGTTATCGCTGGCACTTCTAGCCTGTGCAATATTTTTAATAAAATTTTGTTGTTACAAAAAATTAAGAAATACGCGAAATAAAAATGAAAAAAGTTAAGATTATCAAGTAGTAAACTACTGTTTTTTGGTGTTAATAAGCGGCTATTTTGCTTGAACGAGCTTCAGTTCAGTTTTATTCAGCGCATATTCATATTCATCAAAGATACTTTACATACATTATATACATGTATTAAGACTTTACATACTCAGTTTTCTACTTATTATGCACGTGAAGTATTTATGCCAGGTACCTATTATAATTTGACAGACACGTTGCCGCCGTGGTTTGAAAAAGTTACCTTCAAAAATACATTCACCGGATTAACTGCATACTTTGTACTTTGATTTTTTTCAACACATACAGCTTTCCATCAAATCCCTAGGGCTTCACTTTTTCCATTGCTGATGAAACATGGATCTTTAACTTTCAATTAAGTTCTCGAAAGTGTGTTCCAAGAAATCTATTCAGGCTAAAGCTCAGTCAAGAGATGTCATCACTTGACTTAAAGTTCAGGAAGTAATATTAGATACATAAATATATACCTTCTTACTAATGGTGATTTTTGATGAACAAATTTAGTGCAGATACAGCCTACAGCCTTGATTAGGTGGCTCAATAACGTTACTTAGGTATTTTTGCAAATACACCCTAACAAGTTGGAAAAAATGTAAACTACAAAATATCACTATCAAAAGAAACATTATAAACTAAAAACAATAAATTAACTTGTTACTACCAATCCTACTAATGATCTAAAATATCTTGCCTTAAATATGTTGAAAATTGATAAAATGGCCCCAAATATCTCATCAGTTTGGTCTTTCGAGCGTATTATAGATTAATTAAGAAACGAATACATTCACTCTATACATGATCGTAATATAATTTTAAATTCATAGTTGCTTCTATCCATGACTATCGGTATTTATAAGTTGCTAATGTTTTTCTAAGTAATCAGATCAATCCATGACGCTTCATTGATCATTATTTTTAACAGGCTGCAAAGCCAAATAATTTCATAACATAAGCCATTTAAGGCATCATTTTTCCTTGTATTTGTCAGTAAATAGCATTCTGAGAATCTTTGTGATCATAGCGTTAAAGGGTTGCGGGACACAATTATTTCAAAATGGGTTATGTATTCACTTTTTTCAATTAAGTTCGTCATGATATGCCACGGAAAGTTTTTTACATGTTAGGATCTTTGATATCCTTTGAAAGTAAGAAGACAGTAATTTAAAGGGTTAAAGGGAATACACAAAAGTATTAAAGTGGTCAATATTTAATCCTGAATTTCACTTTCCTCTTTCACTCCTCTTTTCTGGGAAAATTCAAATTATAGTGTATGTAGATGCCAATGCATTCCGCTCCGGCAGAAACCTATTATTTCAGGAATATCGATATAAGCAAGATGCCGAGAAATTAGAAACATTAGAGTGTACTCACCCAGTTCTAGCGAAATTTCCGATGTAATGGATGATCAGCCTGGAGAGCATTCTGTCCCTCCGGGTGTAGTTGTGCGGGAAGAATGGCTGTCCTCCGACTAAGGGCAGGCCCAAGACGAAAGGAATGTCCTCGCCGCGGACGCTACCCGTTCGCTGTTGAGTGACAACGGAGGAGACGGTCCGTGAGAACGCAATTAGCACTTGAGCAGAGAGGACGGGTATGGGATTTTTAATTGGCTTGATAGCAAAAGTATAAAATCATAAATTGGAGAGCGTATCAGTCATTGCATGGTGTAGGTGTGACAATCATTGACGACAAATATTTAATGGCAGGAGACTATAGCTGTTCATAATCCACGTAGACAAAAATAGGCCACTTTTTGACCCCCCATCCCCATCGTGGACACTCTTAGACACCCACCCTGTAGTCCAAGGTCCATGGTTCCTCCCTGTAGTTCAAGTAGGCTTTTCTTTTTTTTGCGGAAAAATCTGTGAAACGAGTTATTAATTGATTGTCATGGACGATCTGTAATTTAACGCTGATTTTAAGGAAAGGTAAGTAAAAGAAAAGCCACTCTTGAAACTATGATAATCTTTCATTTATTATAAACTTTAAAACTAGAAACGCGTTGTGTCGACCATTGTCTACGTAGGCATCCCTTCAACCCACCCACTCCTGTTTGGTGCCTATGTGGATTATGGAAAGCCCATAAGTTGTATTTTACTCTTAAAATCTCTAATAACTTACAATGTTTTCGGGACTGTGTGCCAATTTTAAAGTACTTTGGGGATGGTGAGTAAACTTTGTTGAAAATATCGTCGGCCGCAACACGGAATTTCTTACACTTGAAATAAAGTGCATAATTTAACATATTTAATTGCATCAAAAGATATAATGCATTAACTGTCCGTAGGAACCAAACTAAATATCTCAAAAATTAATTATTCCAATGAGTGTTTCCACGTCAAGTCAATCGTATACAATACATAAAAAACATAGACGTTCTACTAAACAATTTTGCTTTTCAAAATTGATGAATGCTTGATTAATGAAATGGTGTATCATCGATGAGTGTATCAAAATGCAAAAAAAACCATGAACGTCCCTGGCAGAACGATTTTTAAGTGGTTAAACAATTAAATCTTGATGTCACAGGTGCCTTCTTAATGTTTTGGTTATGGGTTTAAAAGTTCAGCCAAATGTATAGGCATGATTCAAGACTCAAATATTCCCGATATAGCTATACTACTATTGATATTAGGTTGGATATCTTTCAGTTAAAAAATACCTGCTGTCGACACTAGCTCCAAGCATGTGTTGCTACCTTTCAAATTTACAGTATTAGACGGATTGAACAGAATTTCCCGAACACGGATATACATGATTTTTACTGTCCGTTTGTTTTATGAATAATTCACGAGTTTTGTCGCATTATATCATTATCATCAGGTTAACTGATGATTAGAAGTGTTTCCTGATGGTGACAATGATATACGTCATCTCCTCGTCAAGCTCAAGCAGACTTGAAAATGTATTCAACGGGAAATAATACTCATGCTCATAGAATATTAGGCTGGCTGGGGCGTTTTCTTACTAGTATATTGACTTGCGTACAAAAAAGTCGTGCCATTGTTATTATAGGTAATGGTAATAGAATAGTTACATCTTACCAGTTTATTTCATTACTATGATGATGCAACTGAGTCAATGCTATTTTTTACCCAGTTTTAAATAACATAAATAAATAAAATAAATCTTATTACATGGTTTGCATCAACATGCACCAAATGATCTAATCATTTAATAAACATTTTTCATTATTATAAGAGTTTACAGCAAATATCAAAGGGTTTAGACGAGTCGATGATTCGAGAAACATATTTCAATATAAATTGGCCTACTTTTCAAATAACGAGCCTTTCAAGTCATGGCATGCTTTAATTGAAGGTGAATATTTAAATGTCTATTCCTGTGTCATTCCTACTACGTGCATTAGTGAGTTACAACATACAAAGCATGCTTGATTGAATGAAATGAGGTCCGAGTATTTTTCGACTCACATGAGTAATATGAAATTCCACACAGAAAAAATCATTTGCCATGGCCTAGACTAGGACCCAGAGCTCTCGATTTCCGGCCGAGTGCTTTGTATAATTAAGCTGTCGAAGTGTCCTCTCCCCCCGTGGACAGAGAAAGAAGACGCTTCGATTTTTGAGGGCTCAAAAGGAACAAGGGGCCATTCAAGTATTACGTAAGACGTTTTTGGGGGTAGGGGGGTTAGGGTCATCTTACTTTGTCTTATGAAGAGGGGGGCGGGGGATTTCGAACCAAATGACTTAACATTTTTGTCCGTCTTGAAACATTGTATCGTTTCCAAATTTCTAGCATTTTCCAAATATCATGTGATTGTTCACAACTTCATCTGTCGTGGTACTGTTTCACTCTCAATTTTAATGAACGTGGTACTCTAACACTGCATAATTATACGATATCCAGAGCTCAAATCTGTACGATGGCTTCTATGGAAAGATGAAACTGAAGAAAGCGAGAATTTAACGAAGAGTAGATACAAATGTGTAACGTCTTATGAAAGACTGAACGGGAGAGGGGGTGGAGAAAATCTTATATTGTCTTACATATGACATGAATCGTCTTACGTAATAATTGAACGACCCCAAAGGTGTACAAGACTGGAATGCATACAATGTAACGAGCATTCCAAAGGCAGGTGCTAAACGCCAAAGTCCCTAAGGCCAAACACAGAACACAAGAGGTGTTCGCTCTTTTAACACATTTTAGGGATATTGGGACTAGCCGCGGCGTTATATTTACTGAATCATCAGCGCACACAAGTACGATATTCCACTGAGGAAAAATCATCCGCCTGGGTCTCAAACCCGGAGCCATCGAAGTTCGACCGGATATCGAGGGGTCCCGGTTCAAGTTCCGATCAAGGTGAACGATTTTCCCTCAGTAGAATTTCGCAACTCTTGCAAGAGACTGTAAAGGTATTGCTGCCCCGATATCCTTAAAATGTGTAACTGGAATGATGATTATGCTGCACTGATTATGTTGTTTGATAAAAGAATTAGAGCGTGTGCAAAGGAGAACCGCTAGATTTGTTAAAGGCCGTTATGAAAATTGTATAAGTGTTACGAATTTAATAGAAGAACTAGGATGGGAATTACTATCAGAACGCAGGTTAATGTTTAGGTTAAACCTTTTAAGTAAATTCGAAACCGATTTGTTTACAGATGACGTTAGATGTGTATTGAGAACCCCTGCGTATTATGCTAGGTTTGATCAGATTAACAAGATTAGAGAGATATATTGTCGTACCGATAAATTTAAAATGTCATTTTTTCTGCGTACCATAAGGGAGAACAATAGGCAGCGTAGCAAAGGGATAAGTAGGTGAAATATAGTTAGAGTAGTCTGTAGTGCGTGATGCATGTAATAACAACCAATAATCCCTTTCTTATTATGTAGATACTAACCATCTAGCTACATGTTACCCTGTTCTCTAGCATGTCTCCCTTAAATATCTTAGTTGCATGTCAATAGTGCATGTTTGGTGATCTTCACCCCCTGCCACACACCCTCGTGGTGGCTCGCAGGGTATTACGTAGACGTACTGCCCTCGATAAGTGCTTCAACTACCCCAAACTGTGATGTGACATACTTGTGGGTAGTCCCTCTGGCTGGACTGGTGCTCAAAGTGACCGAAGTAGGTCTTGGCGCCCTTGGTGGCTCCTCCCGCCGCGCCGACCGCCACTGGCCCGCCGCCGACGCCGGCCCCGCCGCTCCCCGTGGCCACGGCGTGCAGATGGCCCACTTTCAGGAGAGGCGCCGCCGTTTGACCATCGCTGAGTACCTCGAGCGCCGAGTCCCTTGCAGCCATCCGAGCCTCCGTGGACGCGGTGGCCGTGGCGAAGGACGTCGCCGAAGAAGCGGACGAAGCAGGGATAGGCGCTGGGTCTGTGAAGAAGAGAAAAATCCTCGATTGACTGCTGTTATTTTACGAATCGGGTGAAATTCGCAAGGGAGTTGGCCAAATACTTTTTTTGGGAAAAGAGCCCTTAATGGACATCCTTCCAACAAATTGTTATTATATTATTAAACAAGCTATTTTTTTCCATATATATATATGCCTGAATTCACTATTGTGTATTCTACTGAATGATAATGGCCAATATTCCAATAAAGTCAATGAAAATTGACGAAGCGTCGTCAAAAACTTTAGTTTATTTTATTTATTTATTTGTTTACTTTAGCTCGCCCGAATACAGCACCATTTGGCAAATTTGGTGAATAACAACAAAAGATGCTTATGAAGTGAACGAATTGCCTGATCGGTGAAAATTCCACCCGGGTGGGACTCAAACCCGCAAACTAGTAGGCGAGGACTTACTCCTCACTCCTAGTCACCACCGGAGCCGGCGGCTTTTTTCAATCAAGTGAACTCAAGTGAGTACTCCAGAAAAAGTATCCTCATCGATAGATGTACGAGAAACAAAGAGATTTTACATAAGAAATTAGCTTTATAATCACTGAAAAATTCCCCTTTTCTGGACCAGATAAATGAAGTATCAAAACTGAGTACAATATAAGTTACGAGAGAGCGAATATGTATAGACATTTCTCTATGTAATCGTAAATTTTGAGCGCTATCCGTATATGCAGAAATTTTTGAAATTCAGATGCTCCTCGCCATTAATATCGCACATAAATATCTTCAAATAATATAATTTTTCATGACGTCACATCGGCGATAACTATCATCAGTATCATTGTCTCTTCAGCTGTATGCTATATAGATTCATATCTACTTTACACATAAATCTTGAATTATTGTAATATTATATTTACTCACACAGATATTTGCACGAATTAGTGAGTTAAATTGGAAAAAAACGAGGATCAGATCTCCGTAAATACCTTAATCAGTCTCCCTTCATACTAGCATCACCCTCCACCGTCCTGTTTAAAACATCCTATGAAAAAGATAATAGTCGACACATCATTAAACAATGGGCATCACAAATGGACTACACATCAAGGCTATATTTGAGGCACCATCTTTGAACAGAACACCTATTAACTGAAATAATCTAATGAGCTAAGAAAATGCTCGCTGAATTATCTAAATGGAAAAAAATCGAGGGCAAAAAAACTAAATTTTACAAAAACATTTCTAAGTGATTAGACGGAACACAGCTACCAATACCATGAGGAGTACTGTCACTTAGCGCAAAAATTAAGACCAATTTTCCCTCTACAAGATTAAAAACAGCTCTCTAAACTTTCATGTTGACTATTTATTACGATTGCTTGAAAATAACTTTGCTTGAGATTGGTAGTGTACTTCCAGAAGTCAGTAGGGAGATTTTTCGTGCCGCATTTACATTCACAAAGTTCTGAGGACATTAACAGTTGTGAGGATTTTGTTATTTTTTAAGCAGGTGTTTGCTTCTGCATCACACCTTTGCGTAAATTGAAAAAAAAAATTCATAAATAGAAAAGGAAGTACTGACTAGACTCTGGATGTGGTACTGACCTCCCGCCGAAGATGACCCTCTCCTCTCCCAGTCCGTGTACTCGTTCCTCAGCGTTGAAAATATCTCGGATCGGTGGAAAAGAAACGCATTCCTCACGAACGTCCGCAGCAGACGGTCCCTGGTCCGCTCGTCCAATCCGAACTCGAGCTGCTGTGCGGAGAGGTCAGGGTAGCTCTCGGTTGAAGTCAGTGTGAACAGCAGGTCCTTCCGCGAGGCGGCCCTCGGCTGGGGTCGAACCGAAGGGGTGCCCCGCGACCCCCCGGTCGTTTCCTCGCCTCCCTCTCCCCCTTCCCCTCCACCTTCGCTGCCACCTGGAAATCATAAATAACCGTAGAGCGTCATTATATCTTACTATTAACTAGAAAAGTATTAAAACACTACTTCTCCGTCGGACGTGATCAGCCGACTATCAGCTCTTTTCATGCGAAGTTCATAAATATTTGAACGATCGTTTTCACCCACTGAAAGAGGAATAGACCTTATATCACAAGGTTAAAAAACATTTCCTTCGATTATGGAGCTTGAGTATATCCCAAGAGGTAATACATAATGGTAAATTTACCACCAACTACCCAGAAGTTAAATAATAGTTTTTCAATTTCTATAAAAAACGATTAAAATTCTTTTACCTAAAAGTATCAATGATGGAAATATTTTTGTAGATATAAGTAAGTTATTATGAAAGACACCGGCAATTATTTTAATTTATGAAAGTGATTCAGTCACTAGGTAGTGGTGAGCTCACAAGTTCAAGGTCCAACGCTCTGCGCTAGTTGTATGCTATAAATTCTTCCATTGAAAAGGGCCTTCTGCGCAAGTATCACTATATTTTGCAACCACTATGTCAGTCTTCCATCCACAGCATATAGCACAAATCTGGAGTTTTAAATAACTCCACTGATTGCAATGAGCTAGTTGCCCCGCTGATTAACCCGCATATAACCCCGCAGGTAGCAGACGAGCTTCAGTACCACTTTCAAAGTCCCAGGAAGATCTGCGGCTCAGAAAATGACTACACTTGTATTGAACTGTTATCTGAATCACTAAACAAACTGGATTTTCAAAATTGATGTTTTATTCGTCAAATATTTAGGTATATCGCAAATACGGTAACATATTTTCTTGAATTGATATTCTGGTTGTTTCAGATATTCTATAGGATGTCAAAGTAGCTTCATGCCAAGCAGAAAGTTGTACTATATTGCACAATATCATAGAGCTACAACCCCGAGTTCCTATATCGTCTCTATATTGCACATTTAGGGTTACATTTGGGCATGTCAAAAGGGATTTAGATTTCATTTAATGATCATTGTATGTTCCTCGTAAGTTCCATGAGAGC
Source organism: Ceriagrion tenellum (assembly GCA_963169105.1). NCBI lineage: Eukaryota > Metazoa > Arthropoda > Insecta > Odonata > Coenagrionidae > Ceriagrion > Ceriagrion tenellum. The sequence continues at coordinate 95,082,193 of OY720643.1, forward strand.
CTCTATTGCACGTAATTCATACCCCAGCGACACCATTATTACATAACTGTATTTATTGGCTCTACTATAAATTTTCAAAAGTAATAATATCATAAGTAATAAAATGAGACATGAAATTCAAAGTACATTGATACACTTTGCATAAAATATTTAAGGTATACCTTCTTCTATAAACAAGTTGAAACGGTTAAAATCGTGCCGGTAAAGGTTTATATTATTTAAACAGTTAAAATCGTGCCGGTAAAGGTTATTTATAAAAGGATCTATTAATAAAGATTTGTGATTAACTTTTCTCGTAAATTTTCGCAGCTCATGATTTAATTTTGTGAAATCTTTTGGTATCTTTAATGAATTTTTTAAGAGCAATAGTTTATCCGTGCTATTCTGCCGGCTTCGTCAGGATTAATATCACGGCGAAATTGTTGCTCTTAAAAAAATCATCGCAGATACCAAAAGATTCACAAGATTAAGATTTGTGATTGATTATTATGAATTTAGCTTTTAAGCCGCTATCGCTAAGTACCATCTCCAGTTTTATTTCCATATCAAGGCGTTAGACTCGTCCAAGGATGAAGCAAAATACCATATGAAGTCATCTGCCAAGCAGTTACTCGTTTTAACCAATGCATGCTAGCGTATGCTCAAAGTTGGCAAGTGAAGGTTGACTGCATGAGTTACAAACAATTTAATTCTTTTAAGTATAAGTCGAAAGTAAATTGAGAATACAGGAAGACAGAAAGACGGCAAGAATAGATTCATCTCTCCTCCTTAAAGAAGGATGGCTTGTGTCTAACCGAAGATTCATCAGTTATTCTTGAGCGTGTACACCAAGTGTTTTGTGCTTTGGTAGAGGTACTTCTGCGGCTTCTCGGTATTGTGTAATATCATGTACAACATTTATTCTGATGAAAAAGTCATGCAAAATTCTTTTACTTAGATTAAACCTTAATAGAGAAGTCATAATTATTTCCTTTTTAAATGTGAACTATAAAAAAATACCCGCGTACATAACATATCCAGTATAAATCCAAAATATATATCATATGTGGTCTGAAATTTATGCTCATATATCTCAAGCATAACGTATAGAGAATGCATGTTCTCAATGTTAATAGAAATATGGCATTTTATTCCTGTGATGAGCATCGAAATTATTTTTTATTGCAACATGATAAAAGTTTTAAAAAACCTACATATGGTTGACCCTGCGCGTACAGAGTGAGAAGCTTATGAATCATTCTGGTTTCGAACGGATGATGACTGTTACTTGTCTTAAAAAAGATTACAAAAGAAATAAGCATACTCTGTTTGATTAATACAGTAAAAATATTACTATATATAACTAAAAAAATAATTTTGAATTGCAAATATTTTTTCCAAACCAAATTCTCCAATCTCAAGCGGAACAAAAAATATCTGAGTAAATTTTGAAATTAGTAGAGCTAAATGCATTTGTAGCAATGCTCATTATTATTTAAAAAAGCATATACGGTTACAAATTTTTATATTAATTCAGAGTTATCTCATTTATAAGTGTTAGATGGAGTTTTCGTCACCTTCCCCTAACTACTTTTATGACTATATGCATGTTGTGCACAATTTATCTCTTAGCGTTCAACTGGGTTCTTTTTGGTGGACAAGGAGGTCCACTTTGTGGGAAAGAAGACAGATTTTGGCACCCGCAGTAATTTTAAACCCCAAGAATGGTTCGAAATCTCAAGTAATCAAAATTTTGTGGTCCCGTTACACTGAAAATGTTCTTCAATGCAAGAGACCTCATGTTCTTAGCTCGCGACAATAGCGGAGAGATATTGATGACGAAAACTGGAAAAATAATTTTTTAAAAATCCATTCCGAAATATGAGTGTAATTTATGGAAACTACCAGTTTTTTAACAAACGAATCTTATATAAAAATGGTATTAAAATAAGACGGTTTTTTATGTTTCAATATGTATGTTTAAAATACCGTTCAAGTAAAAAGTATTAAGTAATGTTCACAGAATGAAGCAAATCAAATATAATATGAAGATGAAATATTAATGAAAAAGTCACAAACATAATTCTAAGATATTTGACGACATGAATACCAAAATATCAATTTTTTTTTTTACTTGGAAGGTTCTACTCACCCTCGTGTTCGGAAGACCCCGATGGACTGGAGGATGATGACGAGGAGCCGTGGGGAGGCGACGCAGCGGCTGCCGCGGTGGCCGAGAGGACATCGCCGGCGGTCTCGGTGGACAGGAGCACGGCAGCGCCGTCAACGAATGGCGCAAATCCCGGCAGGAATCGCGGTGGGTCCGGGGAAACGGCCAGGAGTTCCTCGAGGGTCTTGTCACGGAGGCAGGGGGCGATGTCGTCCTCCAGAAGGTCCCCGTGGCAGCCCGTCTGCTCGGCTACCTTTCGCTTCACGGACAAGGGGTCCCGCTGAAGGGCCCAGGGGCTGAGCGCCGAGCCACTCAGCAAGATCACGCGGTGCAGGAGATCTGTGAATTGATCAAGAAAACGGTAGCACTGAATGGAGAGAGCATCTATATCTTTTGAAGTATCTATTTTTGAGCATGTATTCATACTTATTTACTTTCCGTAACTTAGTGACGACAGAAAACTTAATACGAGTTAATAAATATGGTTCTGAAGTACCACAAACTTAACGAAGATTGAGTTTTATTCTTACGTATACCATGACAGCATAGAGACAAATTTAGCTGACATACCAGACTGACCATAGAGGTATCGCACTCAGAAATGCCTGCCTTAGAAGTGAGATTGGTGAACCAAGTACTCTATTTTAGTATTCTAACAGGTGATGGTAGGTTTTGAGAACTTATCCTAACGCCTTAATTTCTGGCCTTCCGTTTTCACTCCTATGCCTGGCCCGCCATTTAATCTATCTTGCGTACCTCATATCGTCTCCTCACTCTTATTTCGCCCACACTACGTACTGTTTATGATTTCAAGATTTTTTTAATTGAGTGGTATTCCATGGCCTTCTTAAATGTGTTTTTTATGTCACACCATTATGGGAAAGGCCGCACCACAAGGTTCAGACGCCATTATCAGCTGCCTCTCCTAACGGATGCTGTGCGGGCCACGTCTGTCTCCTAACCTTGAACCTGATATGAGTGGCACGATTAGGAGCATTACTTCGGCCAGTTCAACTATAGGGGTATTCGGAACACAAAAGCCCTTCCACTACGACGAGGTTGTCGTCCTTGGGAAACGTTAGTACTCTTACACAATGATAAATAATGAGTTAAGGATTAGATCATTGTATCAGATGGGTATTTGGATAGGGCATTGGTTTCCAATATCAAGCGGCGGGTTCGAGTTCCATCTGCGGCGGATACAGTTGAACCGTAAATCCTAATATGGGGCTGCGTTGAGTGCATTTTAAGTCCTGTACTTCCTCCACTGAATGGGGTATGATGTAATGGGACCTGAGTCATTTAGTGCACATTTTAATAGCTTTTGAAGTTAGTCGTAGAAAAGATACCCAACGTCTTGGACTTGGACTACATTTCACTTAAGTTCATCTATTTATACGTTGTAAGTAAATGTACTTAAGTGCTCATTACATAAAGATAAACATTTGTTAAGGGATGAGTGGTTCGCTTTACCACTTATGTTAAGACCAGACTAACTGTGACGTGAGGTTTCTCTCCATCCTTCTCTAGCTCACAAAAGTAGGGCTTGAAAGGTGATAATTTATTTTTCACCAGTTGCAGTTTCCTGTGAGGGGAACAAGGAATAAGTACCAACATCTCAGGTACGTATTACCTTTATGGTCACATCATGGGTGTGTCACAGGGGATGAGTTACCACTAACATTCCCTGCACTACGTCCAGTAAATGCTACTGATACCACGAATATTGATAAATAAAAAAGAGCCAGCAAACATGAGCTGGGATGAGTTTTCCACCAAAATACGCTACAGTTTTGCCACTTGTTTCATAAATCAAGGTGTTTTAAGCGCAAATCGTGAGTAACCGAGAGTAAAATTTAATAAATTTTCAAATCAATCGAAAAAAAATAATCACTTTTCTGGGACTTGGACCACACTTCACTTAAGTACACCTATTTTAACGTTGTTAGTCACCTTACAAGTTGTAATATAAATGATGTCTGAATAATACTTTATAATTTTCGTCTCTATTTTAGCATTGTCATGACTTGGGTTCACTGCGAGGAATACGAAATTTTAGCAAAAATCGCATGCAAATTTTTCTAAATCTACAAAATACCTTGATAATTTTTATAACAGTAATAAAATTTTTATAAAAGTTTCCACGCTTGGGAGAATGTCTGTACATATATCATTGCATAATTTAAAAATATGTCACCTTTCATGAAGCTATAAGCTAAAATATCATTAAATTGCCAAAAAACTAAATCGGTAACATGCAGTTTCTTCGGCTTCACCATAACAAATTATTTATAAGTACACGTGTCCAAGTTTCCGCAAAGCATATGCATATAAACAAAAACCTCTCCAACCACCTTATTACATTTTACTTTTACAGAAATATGCAGAGATGCAAGAGTTATACAGGAAGCATTCGTGGCCTGCTGTAAGCTCTACGTTGCAATTTATGACGAAAGTGTGAGAGACGAAATCAACTGATTTAGTACTCTACCTAACGCTAGGTACAATAACTAAATCTCAGTTCCAGCTATTATGACTTCTTATTGTTCTTTGGAATTATAGAAATGTCCGTTGTACAGTACATTTCCCAATTATATACTCGCGATTTAATCATAGTACGTCCAATTTTGGAAAATGTGTTTGATATCACAAAAATATCTGCTTTAGCCGTGAGAACGCGTAAAAGTGAAATCCAAACACCATCTCAAGGCCATGAAAAATTGGAAACTTATATTAATTCACCGAGTTAAGTTAGAATTTCCGGAAAATTCATGCTCTATGTTCTCCTACTTTGGTCAACAGACCAAATGTCATTGCTACAAGTAACAAGGTGAGTAAAAATAAGTTGAAATTTACGATTGCTTTTCTTGTTTTCTGTACCTTTTGCACCTACAGGACAAGACTTACGGATCCGAAATGATTTACTATTCCATAAGAAAGAATGAAGAATTTTTTGTGCTCTCATAATCATATAATTTTTGGTTTTGTATCGGTTAAGTTGTTTATCTTGACATATGTTTTAAATTATTTCCTACTATCTACCGAACAATCATGTCCTTTGTAATTTTTTGTCTAGCGTTTCACACGCCCTGCTCTATATTACCTCCTAATCCATTTCAAATCATTGCATTGACAAATGATGTGGTACGAAGTCACTTGCACGGGTGCATACACACTAAGGGTTGACATTTTCCATGAAAAACCATTTGACTTGACCCGGAATCGAATCCGGATCTCCAAAATGCCGGTCAGATGTGTTGTTCAGTGTGATTGAGTAACTGGCTAACAGATCTGACTTGAAATTGGGAGATTAGGGTTCGAATCTCGGTCAAGTCAAATGATTATTTTTTCATGGTCAATTTCAACCCTTGGTCCGAATCCATTCATACATTTTTGATATTATATACCAGTTCTGTATACTCTTGATCTAAATTCGCCAGGATTAATTTCGAAATCAATTTCAACTATTTATTTCAAGTAAAGGAAAATGATAATTTTCCGAGCAATTTCATTTATATGGAGACGTTCATATCCCAAGCATAGTTTCCCCCAATAATTAATTTCAAAGGGACAACAATATGTTCATGGACTTCTAATATTCTCAGGCTAAATTTTATTCAAGATATTAAACTTTAGAATGACAAACTGATATCCGCCGGCACTCCCCAGGAAAATTAGCTGCCGGAGACGATTACATAGCCCTTTTCAAGTGTTTTCCAGCCCTGGGATATTGACTAGAGTTCCTCGCTGTCTCATCTTTCTCTCCAAGAGTCTCAAAACTTAAACAGGAATAAACCAAGTCGCCGTTTATTCCAAGTAGCAAGGAGCTATGCAAATTTATTCCTCGGGAAAGACCTCTTTTCCGTAGTCTTAAACCTCCATATTCCTAGCTCAGGGCATAAAAACGACGAGAGGGCACAGCAACGATTCCCATCCGAAAGCACTTAAAAAGCGTAGGGAACTGCATTTCACGGACTTTAAAGAAGTCTCTCCTGACCCTTTAGTTTTTATCTAGGCCGTTACCCCACGCGCATTCATACCCCTTTACCCTTAATTTGCTCCCGAACCCCCGACGCCTCCTTTCCTCCAAAAACTTCCGACCGAAACAAGTTCGTGAACGTCGTGAAGTTTTACGGCACTTTCTAATATACAAGCGGCGTTTTCCACCGAAAATATTGCTTTCGGGAGGGGTGAACTGGAGAAACCTTATAATACTGTCCGCAGAACAGAAAAATACTCCAATACCGCCTCCATCGGAGACAATAATATATTCAGACTGAATCTACTTCTCGAGAAAAGTAGCTTAATTATATCCTCAATGGACCTCTTGGCTTTTGGTAGGCGATATAAATATATAAATACACACATACACGCTACAGAATAGGGTGAACTGTAGACCTAGTTCCATCTATTGACCGCTCATGTGGGACATGCCTTGGGGGTTGTTTGTTCATATTAACCCCAGCCAAATCCAGTGATTTCTAGGTAGAACGGGTAGCTTGGTGGTCTGGTGGTCTGTAAATTTTCCTGTACAATGTAAAAAAAAGGAATTATTTTTCAATGAATAACTGTATCTGATATACAAAAAATAGAGAAATGACTGTGTATATGTGTAATGACTTGGTTTGTAGCTCTTTCCTTTGTATACATGTAGTAACTGTGATAACAAAGAATATTCTTCTTTCATGCATACAATATCAAAAAAATGTAAATACTTTTCTAAATTTGAATTTTTGAGCTAATAAAACTTTTGAAATAGCAACCAACGCAAAAACAGGAGGTCCGTGGTTTGATTTCCGGTCCAGTCGAACTTTTTTCACTTGGAATCGGCTATATTTACACCTTCACGCCACCGTTCGTTGATTTTCTATTCCTGTCATGTTTTTTCTGCCTATCTGTTTGAATGTATACTTGGATTTTTAACGTTCTACGATGCCCAAACACCATTGCTCTCTATTCATCTTCAGGCCCTCTGGAAACTAATTTTCTCTTATTGCCTTTTCTATTCCTTCTGTGCTACTAAGTCTGGCTCTTCCTATTTTATTACTAGCTCGTGGATTCCACATTTATATTTGCTTAGGTAATCTCTCGTTTGTCATATATTGCATGTGACCGCACCGCACAAGCTGCTTTTTAAAAATGTCATTGGCTCTTGTGTGTATGATTCCCATTACATTTCTTATCCTGTCATTTGTTAGTTTTTCGCTTTTGGTTTTACCCACAGATCGTGTCCAGTAATCCATCTCCGTAACATTCAGCATTTGGTTTGCTTCCTCCTTTATTTGCCATATCTCACTCCCATATATGATAGTGCTTCCTAAAATTGAAATATATAATTATTATTAGTTTTACTTATTGCTTTTAATGTATTTAGTTACTTTAGCCGATTGGTAGTTATTTATAAAATAATTTTCACTTTATCCTCGTTGTTTTCCTGTTCGCTCCCTTATTTTTGTTATATCAATCCGCTCTACCTGTATCTGTCCAATTCCTTTGATTTTCAAACAAAATAACTTGAATAACTTGGACAGTTCTTCAGTGTATCATGATGAACTATTCTGTCGTACAATAGCATGATAAAGAAAAACAAATTACCGCATAAATTTTTGTGAATCTTTCAGACGTGTGCAGAGTTGCAGAACTTCATTTTTACTTAGCTTAACATTCAGTGGGAAGTAAATAAGTTGAACCACCATCGTAGCTTCCCGGAAGTTTTGCTAGATAATGAGCTGAGAAAACACATACTAGCAGACAGACGGACTACTGCGCTCTAAAAGGATAAAAAAGATACGTTTGTAGTATTCAGAGTATACCATTAAAAAGATAAGTCGACAGGGAAGCAGAGCAAAGAAATTAAGCGATTGCAATGTCAATTGTGCACAATAAAACGGCGAACATTTCAAATCTGTCACTTTTATTTACCAAAATAATGCCCTTGTAATTTGTAATACATGTTCAAACAAATGCTATAAATATCTTCTTAGCAACTTATTTGTCAAAATTGTAGACATTTAATTGTTATTATCCTGTCACACATAAAGATATGTTTCAGTTTCATTACATAATCAAGTAACCACAAAAAATACGGAAGATAAACGATTTTTCATTTCAAACAGCCAATTTTGACTCCATGGCTATTGATGCCGCTGTGGCGTCGAGAATATGCTGGCGTTACAAAGTTCAAGAATCCGTATGAGGGTTAATTATAGGTAGTCTGTATTTCATAGCTTTTCCTGCAGTATAAAAGGATAATCATTATTCTAGAATGTTAAATAATACATTAGTTTGTAATTTACAGTACTGTTTGGACATGTTTCAGAATGGTTTTGACAACGAGCTATGAAGATGTCGTGGTATCAAAATCGGAAATTTTCATAATTAAATCAGGGGGTTGCCTACCATCTCATAAATACATTTCACCTGACCCTCTACGGACGAGCGAGTCAAATTTCTTACGTTTTAAAATCATTGAAATTTCTTCTTTCTAAATGGCTTTTCCATTTAGTTGCTGCGCAAGACAGAATGGTTACATTTCGGATTAAGTGTATGAAAAGTTGAGTCTCATTCGGCGGTTCGTCAAACAATTTGAATGGATGAATGCGTGACTACATTCACTGACGTTGGTGACAACATTCACTGGCGTGCCTGGTGGAGCTCTGAAATAAATGGTCTCAGCTGCCACATGAAGAAAAAATTTGGAAAATTTAAAAAAGGTACGATATAAAGATAATGTAGAAGTATATTTTGAGTAAGTATTATTATGTGATGTATTATTATAAATTAAATATAAACAATACAAATAAGTTACATTTCAAAATAAACTTTATTATCAAATTTATTGCATTTTTTAAAACGCTTTCATAGCACTTAAAAAAAACATATATATTAGCAGTATTTTTTTCATGCTGATATTTCATGCTTCCGTCCATGAAGATTTAATTTATACATAAGTTTGCAATTTTCAGCACTGTTTGAATATGTTTCTAAATAGTTTTGTTGACGAACTATGATGATGTCGTGGTGTCAAAATCGGAAATTTTTTTAATTGAAACAGAGGGTATGAAGTTAAAGTGTTATATTCTATAACCTTATCACAATTCCACAAGGATGATGATGTCATGGTATCAAAATCGGAAAACTTTTTAATTAAAACAGAGGGTATGATATTAAAGTGATATGTTCTATAACCTTATCACAATTCCACAAGGCTGCTGTGCCAATCATATCATAAATATATTCCAATTAAGTTTGATGAAGCAATAAGGTTGATGAAATGATGGTTATGCATTAACGATTAGTTTACGAGAAGTTCACCGTCCATTGCTCACGTGACGGGCGTAAAGAGATTTGAGAGGAGAAAAAAACCTTCCCCATTTCAGCAGCCAGTTCAATTTAAGGAAGTAAAAGCGGAGGGATAATAAATAATATTTCGCGGGTGCAGACGCTGCGATCGCCGCTGCAGCACCGGTTCCTCACTCCCCCCACACGTGCCTTCCCCAGTCCCCCAGCTTCCCGCACACATCCCTTCATTTGCCGACCGCACAGGCTCCCTCCTACCGAGATACAAATTTATCACTCCCTCAGGAGGTGGAAAAAGAGCGGGAGAAAAAAAATATCTCGCGTCCATTCTCTACGGTGCTTTATTTCCTTCCCGTGAGACTCCGGTAGGGGAAAAAATATGCAAGGAGTTTATGCTAATTCCGGCGCATAATGGTGCCGGAGGATAGATAGGAGAGTGAGGGTGGAGGAGTGGAGCCCGGCAGATACTGCAGCTCTCGCCTGACGCGAACGGTGTTTATAATCCAAAAAATATATTCCGTTTTGAAAATGTTGGGGAGGCGAGACATATATATCCCCAGGAGGGACCGATAAATGGAAAAGTGAGAGAATTCTTGTGAGATGGAAATGAAATGGTTGAGACGATGTGATTGAAATATTGCGTATTCCGGAGGATTCAGGAATGTATCATGCTAACGTCCCATTTTGATAGTTTAAAAAAATTACTGAAAGCACATTAGATGACTCCAATTTTTTTCTCCTCATCTTAATAATATTTGATTATTCAAAACTGGTTAATGCAAAAGTTTGAATGGTTATTTTAAGTTTAATATCCAATTTTGAAACATTTTTGACGGAGTAGAGCATTGTAGAAAATGAAACGGATGAGGCGTTTTGATAGACAAGCATCATATTCCTAAAGGTTTGGAAGTATTCTATATAATATATTACCGGTCTATTTTAAAATTACGTAAAAAAATACCATGAGCGTATTTGATGGAATTTACCTGTAGTTTTCCCGCATCATGGTGATGGCTAATCTCGAAGTTTATACAAAAAATGTAGTGGTATTTGTACCTAGAAAATTTTAAACAATGATTTTTACTAGGAACTTCAGAGGATTCCAGTAATAACGTATACTAGAGAGGTTGCTGGAACAAATACCATCTACGCATTCCAAAATCTATGATATGAATATAAAGATGGAATCATGTTTTCATATTCTCTTTTATTCACTCTTCTCCTTGAAAACTGCTGCTGCAATTGACCTGAAATTATGCAAGAATTTAGCGTTTATGCCAATTTGAGCAATGGGGTTTATATAAAAAAAGTAATCACGGTCTGAAGGGCCACAGAGACCCAGAAATGGCCCTTTTAAAAACACCGGAATCAGTGAAAATGTTTCTTTTTCGCTGTTTTAATTACTATGAATCAAGATGTAAGGTTGAAATATTTATTTTTGGATGGATGAAAAAATGTGAAATTTAATTTTAACAATAGCTTTTGCTGTTTCGTGTTTGCTTAAAAACTTAGGCTTTTACTGCGAAAATATTTGGAATTAATGGAAAATCTGAGTTTTTCCACTATTTCAACATTAACATATTTTCTAGGCATCATGAGGAATGGCTTAAATCGGGAAATTCCTACTGGGCCGTTTACGTGTTATACCTCAATTAATGTCGAATATTAGAGAGGTTTCCGCTACGCCGGTTTATCCGTGTTTATTACTGATTTATGTGACCATTTCATTCCACACGAGACATTGATTCTTGTAATTAGGACCCTTGCAGAACCAAACAGATGGACCGAGAGACTAATTTTTTTTCAATTTTTTGCATAAATTATTTGCTGTATAATATCTTAATCGAAGATAAATTATTAAGTGCATCAAGACTCGCGGATGGAAATAGAAAAATATATAAAGGGAGGCACTCGGTATTGTCCGACTGATTCAACCGATCTAACTATCATTCTCAATGGAGAGAAGCAAAGAATTTAATAGCCGAAGAGAGGAAGAATGGCGTACGTAAAATATATTTACCTTTGCTAAAAAGAGAGCTTATGGTAAAATAAATAAAATAAATTATCCACAAATGCTGCCTACGATGAAGATAAACTAATAAAAGTTAATAACAAAAACATTTCATTTCGAGGAATGCTTGTACGTAGCTACGTATAATAGCACACAGAAGTGTGGAAAATTAGTGAAATGGGTCATTTTTGCTCTCAAATTTACTAATTTATATATGTAGCTAGATGGATGGATTGGCAAAATTAATTACCTGCGCATGAGTTTTTTAAAGATTTTTTAAAGATTTTTTTTTAAAGATTTTGGGGATCATAAGAATCAGGAGTGGGATCATAGACCCTTCTTTAAAGCTTTCGTGATCGCTATCGAAAACCCAAAGCGCGCCAGAAGGACAATGATCACAGTTGCTGTCTTATGAAAGCTTCTCATTAATGACAACTACTGGCGCAAAGTCTCTGGTGATATTTAAATTATAATGGTCACATTTTCAGTCTTATTGATGGAAATTAGAAGTTATGATAAAGGGAGCACGCGTGTAATAGAGAACCGTGATTGCGGCCCTGATTCCGCGACTGGAATGTGAGCTTTCCTGAGGTCGTTGGAGCGATATTCGCATTCTGTACAGATTGTCGTGAAACTTTTCACACGCGTTCAATTAGAAATATGTAAAGACAAAAGGATAAACATGTATTTTATCGTTTTGGTTTTCTGGCAAATCAATGCTGTTTTAACACGTCTTAACACGTTATATTGCAGTCGGCGTAAGTTTCAAAACAAGTCGATAAAATATGTACAGGTTTTCTATTAAATGCAAAAACACTTTTTATACTCTTTTCATGATGTCTATTGAATATTATAGTAGATTGTCAAATAGAAAATACGAATTTGGATACGGTTTTCCCTAAAATTTTGAATCCCGCGCCGTGAACTAATTAATAAAAATGCTATAATTTACACGACGATTTTAAATAAAATTCGGTCCATGAACGTATTCCTGGATCTTCTACTGGGGACTTTTTCCTCTGTTTTACCTTCAATTTTGTTTTTCACATACTTATTGTGTCTCAGAGTGTGTCCAATCCACCTGTTTCTTCTTTTCTGTATGTTATTCCATGTGGTTATTTCCTCTTCTACTCTTCTGTACCTGTCATTATTGCTCTGTTTGTTCATCCATTTCATCTTCAGCATTCTCCTCCAGCACCAGGTTTCGAAAGTTTCTATTCTTTCCTAGTCAGCTTTTCCAATGATCCATGCTTCCGATCCATGGAGTGCTACGCTCCACACGAATGTTTCATATATTGTTTCGTGGTTTGTAGTCCTATCTTCTTTGAGCACAGCAGTTCTCTTTTCCCCGCGAACGCCTTCTAAGCTTGGGCTATTCTCCGCTTGATATCCGTTGTAATTCTTTCGTCCCACGTGATGGTATGTCCGAGATAGGTGAAGGAATTCACTTGCTCTAATTTCTCACCTCTCAGTGTGACTTCTGCATTCAGCTTTTTTCTTCCGTATACTAGGATTTTGGTCTTCGTCTTACTTATTTTCATGTTGCATTCTTAGGGAACTTTGTCCATTATCAACACATAAATTGATGTACTGAATTAAGTGTGGTCAAAGAATTTCTTCCGGATTACTTGAAAAGAAATTAAAATAAGCGATCAACGACTCACGATCCGCACTCCAACCATCTTAAAATGGGGAATAGTAAAGATTGTCCAAGGGGAAAGACGGAGGTTTGGTGAAAGGGTGACTCAAAACTAAAATGAGAACCCCCTACTTCATCTGAAGGCATTGAATAGCCTGAGTATTTGTGTTCAAAAGGTGTTAACATGTCTCGCACCTTCCTGTGTTCTCTCACGCTCCGCTCCCTATACGAACACCCACCTCTTACAGCTTCCTCCCTCATCCTCTTTTACCTCCAATTCCTTCTCCTCCAAAAGCCTCTACAGGCTTTCCCCGCATCATTTCCTCCTCACCCTTTCCTCAGCGCACCGCGCCACCTCTTGTCAATTTCCCGCCACTTACATGCTCCCTGTGTGGAGTCCTCGTTAGCGTCGCCTTCCTTCGGCACATTATCAACATTATCAGAGGCCGTTCAATAACAAGATTAGGTTGACTGCAGTTCTCCATATTTCTCAGTCTATCTCTAGCTCCCTCATTCGCTAGCAGATCTTTCCCCTGTATCGCCTATTTATCCCTTTGCATTACCTTTTCAAAGAACTACGGAACTAGCCGTGCAGTAGCTTTAATTGAGTTTTGACGATGTCAACCGGTCTTGTTCACACAGCTGTGTAAAATTTACATTAGAAAAACCATTCGACTGGACTGGGTATCGAACCCAGACCCCTTGATTACGCGCTCTAACCAATTTAGCTACCCAGTCGTCCTCTCCCACTTTAAATCTCGTGGGAACTTTAAGGAGCAAGTAGTCTTTAAAACATAATTGATTTGAGCATTCGGTGCAAAATCGAGGGATCTCGAATCTATTCCCAGTCCAGGCAAATGGTATTTCCACTGTGAATTTCACACAATTCTTTGCCTTCCTCTTGAGATTTGTTTAATCAGTTTTTTATTGTATTTCTTTCCTCAGAAGAGAACATAGAACAAAGGACAGAAATGACAATAATTGCAGGAATACAACTGCCGAGATGTTAGAATAATTCAGACTAAAACCCTAGATGATGCCATTAGGGGAAGGCATTTACTAGGAAAAGGAGCAATGCTAATGTTAAATAGCATTTTATGGGATAAAAGTGTATCGATAGCAATTAAAACATATTCAATGCATACAGAAGAAGTATTATCACGTATGAAAGTAAGATATGGCAGATGAAGGAGATAACAAAAAAATGCTGAATGTTACACAGATGGATTCCTGGTGGCGATCTGGGGGAATATAGGCGGGAAAGAATTACCAATGGCAGATTACGAAATGTAATGGGAGTCAGACACAATAGTCGATGACTTAAAAAAAACAGCTTGTGCGGTATGGTCACATACAACGTTTGGAGAATAAATGATTACCTAAGCAAATTTTTACGTGGAATCCACAAGGTAGAAAATAAGAAGTCCCAGAATTAGTTGCAGAGAAGTGATAGAAAAGGCAGTCAAATAAATACAGTTACCAGAAAGTCTGTGGATTAACGGAGAGAAATGGCGTTTATCTGAGGTGAATCTGTTCTCAGACATTACTAGAATTGAATGAACTATATGTTAATTGAATGCAAGGATATAGCGTATGAAGAGCGCTAGAAAAGAGTGGTTGATGCAAAAGAATGTGTGCTGAATGTCTCTGTAATGGATGTAATATTAAAGGAGTGTGTTTCGTTGCTTTGGTTATAACAACAGAATGGCAGAAAGTTGACTAACGAAACAGATATAAGCTAGCAGGATGGATAGCTTGAGTGGAAGACGCAGATGGCGAATTTTATAGGCGAATTAGGTGGAAGATACTATGAAGTGGAGGATTTATAGGAGCCGTAGAAGTATCAAGAATACGGTAGCGTTTAAGGAAAAAGGCATGAGTTTAGGAAAAGTGAAAGTGGGTTTTAAGGATAATCAAAGGTTGAATGAGGGTAATTAATAAAACATGGCCAACTTCTTTGACTAACGTCAATGAGTAAATTCTTTGACTTTGCCTAGCCCGAATAGGAATGGAATTATGGTTATTTATGTTAATATAAATGAGGGAGTGACAATTAAATATGCACAGATGTGTGACTAAGTTGAAAAGGACTTTGATTCATCCGATTGAAGGGAAAATGATACATAAATTACATCGCTTACGAAATTTTGAGGAGGACAACTTTTTGCCGGACGTTCAACATATTTTTCTGGAGTCATTCTCTTATGGCAGAAACGATCAAATTCAATTAAGGAAATGGACTGCAAGTGATAGGTTCAGAATTTTGTTTTTGCCACGCACAATAAGGGACCATAACAGCTGCGACGGATCGTTTCTATGAAACTTTAGGTAGATTTGATCCTGTAACAATGCTTGATATCTTATCATTATCTCAACTCACATTAACTTAATGACAGGAGCATCCAATCAACATTTTTTCAAAGGTCATTCCTTCATAATTTTATGACTTCCGTATTAGCAGAAAACAGAGAGAGAAATTAGTAGAGTGTTGAACATATTTTTCTAGAGCTAAACTATTATGTTAGAAACCATCACACGCACAAATTAAGGAAATGGACTGCAAAACCGATAGATTTAGAATGTAATTTTTTTCACGTCCAATAGGGGACCATAAGAGTTGGGATAGATCAGTTCCATGAAACTTTGACCCTACCAGGTATATGAGATTTGCACTAAATATACTATCAACATTACTAACATCTACATCTACATGATACCCTGCGAGCCGCCGCAAGGGCGGGTGGTAGGGGTCGTAAGGTCACCAGCCGTGTAAAGGTGTATTTTTGGAGATGAAATGGTGACATGAATTATAGGAGTGTATTTAGTGGAGCTCAATTTTTATTCTGGTCACTTATTGTTCGCGGAAAGAACGAGTTCTTGTACCTATCTGTTGGACAGTGTATCTCATTTATTTTATAGCATCTGACAGACCTAGAGATGAAGTGAGGAGTCATGACAATATTCTCTATGTCGCTCTGAAAAATATTAGTTCTGAATTTCTCAAGCAATCTAAGCCTAGCGTGTAGTCTCCGATTCTCTGGGGGCTCCCACCTTAATCCCTCTAAGAGTTGTGAGACACTATATGTACGCTCGTAGCAGTTTATAACTAAGCTCGCTGCTTTCCTTTGTCTTTTATTAATTTTTTTGGTTAAATATGTTTGGCCGGGTCCCAAATGCTCGCGGCGTATTGCCTAACCACAACGAAGAGGCATCTCTCTTTGACTTTTCCATCCGAGGACCTTCCAATTATACGTTTAACAAAACCTAGTTTCTTTAATCCATTAGTGCCCGCCGGCCACTTTAGTTGCCATGCTACATTTTGTCTTACATAGCGTTCACTTTGTAACAAATTCATTTAATTCTTCGCGTGTGCCTTTACAAGACCTTACATTGTTGACTGGCATAACTAGTTGCTCGTCAGTTTGATTGTCTTTCGGGTGCTAGTCGGATTACTGCAGTTCCTCCAGGTGTTGTGTTGACGAATGGTGACAACCTTCTATTAAATATAAGTTGGAGCCAATTTTTGTGTTTGATTCGCCAATCTGTTCATGTCATTTTCTAGTAAATACTTTAATAAGTTCTTATTCAAAATATTACGTAGAAATGTGGATTTATTATTTTCCTGTGCTGGTGTTAAAATTGATGGCAACTTTAGTTGCCGACGGGCACTTGCGTAGTCAAATATTGGGAGAAAACGTCATTTCTCAGATTTTATTCAAATATTAAATACTGTTAGTAATCGACGAGTAGTTTTTTTAAACATTGGTGACTACTTTCATTCTTTTCATGCAACATTAGGGCTATTTTTATTATTTTTATTGTTTATATTAAAAAAAATATCGATATTTATTATTACATCATAGGCTAGTGATAGCTTTACTTTGACATTATGCAATATTGTTCCCAAATTATGACGAAAAATGACTACCTATTTTAGTTTTAGTTTAGTTATAAATTAACGATTGAAATGTTTTTTAAACAGTCGTTGGCCATAATTCTGATTTTACCAGCCCGAAAAGTATGCGAAACATGGCATAATTCATAACTGGAGGGAATACTTCCATGATACCGATTAGGAATTTCATCCTTGAATTCAAATATCCAATGTTATCCAATCCAAATAAATTCGCTTTTAGGTCCCGAGGACATTGCATTGAAAGAAGCTTGCGCCTAAACGAGATTCTAGATGCCTTAGCGGAGGAAGATATTTCTCGCGACAGCAATGCCATTTGCCTGCTTATTGAAAAAAAGGGAATGTTTAGCAATCAAGATTCCGATCTTTCAGACGAGGAGGTAGAAGGAAACTTCAGTCATCTTCCTATTCGTATATTGCAATCGGAAGCTCTTTTCAACTTCTCCGTGGAGGCTGAGGAAAGGTTATTCCAAAGTGGAAGAGGAACTTAAAGTGAAACATGTGAGTCCTCAAAAACATCACCCCTCAAGAAAACCAAGAAGCGTAAGCGTTGTTACCCCACGCGACGTTGGAAAGAAAACTATCACGATTTTACCGCCAAAATTGAAAATTCAATGCCACATTATTGGCCCAATGCAGAGGATTATTTGCGCGAACATGTATATTCTCAGAAGGTTTCCGCGGCGTTTCAGCATTTGCAGATCAGTTTTCGGGTTTCCTTCCACGTGTTGTCTTTTGTGACGAAAGTTTTTCCAGCCATCCTGTTAGCGTCTTCAGGTCGAAGTGACGATGCATCAAGTGGAATGGCTGCGGCGGCTCGCTTCCATGCATTTGATAGGCTGTAGCTGTCTTCCCGGTTGCAATTATTCTGGTTTATTGTAATCTCAATGGTTTCCCCAATGATTCTGGGAAAATAGCGTCTTTCACTGCTGGTGATTGTTGGCTCATTAAAACTTACGCTCTGGCCTGGCTCCGACCATACGTGTTTGGCGGCGGTGGAGAGTCAGAACTGCCTCTTTTCCGTGGCCCGTTCATGTACCTTAATTCTGCATTTGATGGATCGTCCTGTCTGCCCAAAATAAGACTTTCCACAGGTGCATTGAAGTTTATACACTCCCTCTAAGAGTGTGCGAGGGAGCTTGACCTTAGGTTTAGGCAGTTAGTCGGCCGTCTTCCTGCAGCAAGTAAATCTCGATTTTATGTTTACCTTGGAGAGAATCCCAGTGATTCTCCCCGTCTCTCAGATTCTATTCCGATTGGAAGAAGGAGGACACTACAGTGCAGGAATCTATAGAGGAAAAGCCAACAGCCTACGCCACTCTTCCTCATGTTGCTGGTACCACGGAGAGAATTGCTAGGATTCTCTCCAAGGTAAACATAAAGTCGAGATTTACTTGCTGCAGGAAGACGGCCGACTAACTGTATTATGTGATTTTTTTCAACTTTTCTGAACAACATAACAATAGTTTTATGTTAATAAATTTCAATTGAAAATTATAAACAAGTATTAGCGAGTGTTTATTGAATTCAAAGAAAATTATTATCTAACTTGCATTCATAATAACCCATCCGCGTGCATGGGAATGGTAAGCATTATATGAAATTATAGTGCCTGGATGTAAATTCCTCATACTCTCATTAAACATTTCAATGGGAGTATAAAATTAATTTAAAGAAAGTAAACTTCAATAAACTGCAGAGTAAATGGGAAAAGGTGAAGTTATAGTGAATTTTACCGATTTTGACTCTGCGAGTGCCCGTCGACAACTAAAGTTGCCACTTCAGAAAACTATGAAAAAATTATAATGAGGTGTTAAATTTAATATACGTTGCTTAAAACCCTCTTGGAACCGTTATGTACAGAAATAGTACAAATATTACCACAGGGAAAATATGGGCATTAATGGGTTAATATTGCGCCACGTATGTATGTGTAATCCCCACGGTATGTCAGAAGTTAAGGTAATTACAAGATATTTTACTGTATCTGAATATTTTATGTTTACTCCACCCACAATATAGGTATGGCATTTGTTGATGACTTTCGCAGGAAGTGAACCGCGGACTAAAAACTCACCCCTTATGAAATTTCTGGCATGGTATAGTACCTTGTAGTATTATTTATCAATCGCGTTAGTGATACAAAACATCAATTGTATCATAACTAGTGTTGCATTGTAAAACGTGAGCCTACGCAGGACTCTCATATTTTGAGGTCTGACCGCTAACATTTATCCTGACTACTTTTGGCCAGAGCCTAACGGCCGGGTGAAAGTGCGCGGGTCTGATTTAAGCTGGGATTAGTGTTGCAGGCTTAGTATGGAATTTCCCAGTGCTACACACACTAGTGGTGGCTCGCGCGGCATTTCATAAAGGCAGATGTATATGACAGTTCAATATTGGGTTCAATCACCTACTAAGAGAACAGGGAACATTTCCTCCAAAGTCGCCCTCGAGCCAGGAGCAGTGGTGTCACCTAGCAATCCTAGCCCGCGGCTCGAGGGGCGGTCACAGGCTTCCACACAAACGCCACCGTTCTATTTCGACCTCATCACCCCTGCATGCCATTCAACCTTCTCCCCGCGAATAGCAGCGTCAGCCAGGGAGTAGGAGCACTCACGGGCCAGACTCAATTATGTAATTGCGTTAAAATATATATTAGCCGCTCAGGGCAGGTGGCGCGCAGTCAGAGAGAGGATTGGGCAGAATCCTGGCGGTTGGCGGAGGTGGGGATTGAATGCGTAGTAAGGGGGATGGAGCGAAGGGATTGAGGAATGAGGGGACCTAATTGTGACTGTGGGGAGGCTGCAATAGGAGAGGAATGAGGCGATTTGAAACGTGCAAAGGCGCCCGTTAGAGAGGGATGAATATTTGAGGGAGCATACGTGCGTGAATCAATCGATAGTTGAATTTTGAATTCCAGTTCTGATAAGTTAATAGCGGAAGCTGGTTTAATAATTCATGAATGAATAGTTGGCCATAGTAGAGTCGCGTTATCCCTTGATAAGACCGTCACACAATCTCCTCGGAATCGATATGGCAATGATTTAATATTGATGTATTTAAAAAAATGGCCTGTGATATTTTTAATAATAGAAAGCGTATGATGGTCTTGGTATTCACGTGATTTGTCCACTATGGACGCATAAATCTGGTATATCATCTACAACAACATGGGAAAATGCCACTGTATTAGACTGGTGACCCTACTCTCCTATAATCAAGTATTATAAATTTGACGGTTCAACAACATCTAGTCGGCAATATTTGAGACTAGCAACCTCTCACAGGCTAGATTACTTGTGAACAGAAAAAATATCTCCTGAATGGTATTTCGAATTGTATCCGTCAATATAATATAATGCTTTCAACCTCCGAATGACACGAACAAATTAATCAAAAATGGGCTTATTTGGAAGAAGTAGTATCTTGATGTCGAAAACTTCATTGATTTTGGAAGGAAAACCATTTGTAAACATCCATCTGGACCCAAACGAACCAAGGACATTTTGTTTTCTTGACAAATACCCAGCCAACCACGCTCCTTAAAAATTGTAGTCTTTACGTAAATTTTATGCAAATTTATGGGAAGCCGATGTACTAAAATCACTTGTTATCGTATGCAACGTGAAGGGTGGGAATGGCAACATGAAGGAATAGGGGATTCAAAGAAACCAATTCCTCTTTAGATTAAATCTTATGCCATTGCTAATGCTGGTATACACATAGATGTAAACTCTTGCGTATTCAGACTTGGGTGATCAATTTTTTCTCATAGTCACTTTTACAAAATCCACAGATTTGTCTTTATGTCAACTGCATGGGGTAAATAAGGAAATCGCGAATTGAAATATTAGGAGTGATGGCTGTTTAGATGTTTAGGGGAAAGGAGACGCTATTTCTCATGAATCGTCAACCTATCAGGCCTGTTACGTGAGAATTTGTAATTACTCCTCCAATTTTTATTATTGGATCTCCTTTACGTTATTTCCCATGCATTAATTTACCAGTGAGTCCATTTCGTCAATAAAAGAGCGCCTTGTCAAATTTCCGTATCCTAACCTCCACTTAGCTCTCCTCAGGATGAATTGATGAATAGTTTACATTCATGATGGTACTCTAAACAACAATTGACAGACGAATAATAAGCGCATAGTCAGCTCTTAAAGGTAAATTTAATTGAGACCAGCACTAGGCTATGCACAGGCAATTTGATAATCGGTAAATAAACAATATATATGAAATAAAAAAAGTGAAGGGATATGGCTGACTCTTCTGAAAAATTTTTCGTCATCATTTTCCTGGATAAATGCTAAATAGTCTCTGTTTTATTATTTAATTCATAACATAGCTAGTAAAAACTCGAGCTCTCAATTATAATCCAGCTGACTCATTTCCTTCGCCATTCTAAGCTATTAAAATAAATCGTACATAATGAGCTAGGATAGATGATACGAGCTTCATCAATAATTGCCTGCGCAATGGCCTTTCATTAAGAGTGTTTTTAAGCACTCGAGTGACTTTTAAGCACCAGAGATAAAATTTTCTTCTCATATGGTAACACGTTTCTCAGCAGGTTTCAGAAGTTTCACCTAGAGGGCAGGAGTGTTCAAATCACTAAGCGGTTTCTTTCCTACCGTCTGCCTTGCGAAGTTAACTGAAATCCCAAGCGTATGGCCTACGGAGCCCATGCGTTAAAATCTTGTGTGGAGACGAAACTGTTCAAGTCCTTCTCTTCAATTATATAGACTTTAATGTATCACACTTATATACCGACAGTTTTGAGAAAAAAACTGCAACCTTTCAACAAGTAGAGGACAGAACAAAAAAGGACTAATTGAAGACTATGTCAAAAAGAATACATAAAGAAGAGTGGGAAAAGGACTATCGAGAAACTACATCTTGTAATGAATGCTTTAATACAGCTGATATGTTTGTTAAGGCTGAAATGAGAATTTTGAGGAGTTTAAACGTCAAAATCAAAAATCGAACCAAGAACTCATGGATCAGCTACGTCTTGTGCTTGAGAAAATCGAGGAGTACGAAGTTAGATACCAAGATTAAATTCCAATGATTGAAGAAAATTGTGTTACTAAACAAATATAATCATAAGATTAATGGAAAGAAGAGTTATACACATCAGGAAGAAATGAAGAGAGCTGTTTTAAAAAAATAATTTGTGTTACGCGAAACTGCACTTGCTACAAAAATTTATGGGTACAACTAATGCGAAAAACTCAGATATTCAGATGTAGCAGCATATCGATGCAGATCGAAGAATGATAGAGAAATATTTTATTGCTATTTCTCACTTAGAAAAGGTATTTTCATTATTTGGAGGTATTTGGTTTCAGAAACGAAGCCTACCATCCTTACATCGAGAGCTATTTGGTAAAACCAAATGAGATTCCTAGTACTGTCACTTTCAAACAATGAATCCATGAATAAAAATTTCGATTCGTTTGGTCGGCCATCTACATTTTTTCCTGGAGAGCCAGATTTCAAAGTACTCCATCCCACACCATTCTTATTTAGAGACCACGTCTAAGGAGTACACGATCACGCAATACATTACTAACTTTTTCTATAAAATATCCCTTATCCATAGCTTTGGTACCGTAGTAGCTTATATTTGTAACTGCCTCATACAGCACCAAAATATTTCATATACATAAAATATGAATTTTTTTCTCTTATAGAATGATACCAAAAACACATTAAAAATTTTCCACGCTCAACTCCTTTCAATGCCTTTCCTACGGATTGCCACTTTTCAACCTGAACTTAATTGCACTTCAGTGCTAACTAGTCTCCATGTGAAACGGAAATGTAGCAGTAGTGCAGAAAAAAATTTAAGCATAATTTTAAAAGTGGGTCAATTACACCTAAAATTTCAAATTTCTGAGAACAGTTAAGGGGTTATGCTAAAATTTAATAAAAAGAATACTCTTTAAATAACATGGATACGGAAAACAAGTAAAATATTAAAATTTTAGTTTTACGGTGGATAACTCATTAGCAGTAAAGTTTTCCCAAAGTCTCTCCTTGTCTCCAACAGTCGCCCCAAAACACCTGGGTTTCTATATTAATGCAAGTTACATATCCCATGCTCATCTATATAATTTTAAACTTTCTCTAAGTAGAGGAGAAAATATTTTTAAAACTAATATTAATAAACTCCACTTTCTTAGGCGAGATATCGTAGAACAGCATAATGAGTAATGAAGCTCAAACGATTTCGTACTGTCTACTAATTTTTATTTCACCTCTTACAACACGTGTTTCGACTGACTAGCAGTCATCATCAGGCAAGATCAATCAGACAAGACAGACAGATCTTGCCTGATGATGACTGCTAGTCAGTCGAAACACGTTGTGTAAGGGGTGAAATAAAAATTAGTAGACAGTACGAAATCGTTTGAGCTTCATTACTAATATTCATCACGCAAAAAAGCGTAATGAATGAGAAGATTGGAGGCCATGCTGCACAAAAGTCATTAATGATCTTAATTTCCACTATGAGGAAAGGACACATCCCAATTATGAATGATTTGATGTACCATTTTATTTTTTCTATTTATTACGGAAGATAAAACATTGCTAGTTTCACCAAAGGAAAATATATTGCACGCAGAATGATTTCCTAAGATTTAATTAACGGAATGGACCTTCAAACAAAATTCGCCATTTCCAGAACGAAAATGTCGAGTCACAGACGGCGCTCCCTGCGGTCGAACTTTATGGGATAATGGGGGGAAACTGCTCTGATTAGAAGGGCATTGACCAGTGCGTGAAAGGCGACTGACCATCAAAGCATAAGGCAAAGAAAGGCTATGGGAATGGCCTCATTACCGATATGGTCCCATTCTATCAGATCCCGCACGCTGATGGCCGGCCTTATTTTTTGTGGTACCTACATCTTAAGAGCCCTTTCGGGGTTCGAATTTTGCAAGACTTACAACCGCATCCCCGGCTTGCTTTCGATCTTTATTCGCAGAAGCTATGCCACCACTATTGCCTGATTACCATTCTTTCACGTTCTATTGAGTAGACAAAAAGCATCCCCTATATGGAATATGTAAAAACACCTACTAACAATAATTTGATATTAGGCTTAGAGGTCGTGGATAAACTACGTCACCAACTTAGGAGGGTGGGGGTCACCTAAAAACCTACGGCGCGTAACGAGGGGGAGGGAGTGGGTTCACTCAAAGCAACTTAGCGGTTACAATGCGCCAGTTTACGTTTCTGCCTCGTCAACATCGCGTCGAAAAACTACAAAGTTTAACATGAGGAAGGGCTCGCGGAGATTCTCCGATATATTTAGTTCGACTGCTTTGTCTTATTCCAACCTATCCCTAAAAATAAACTCACTCAATAATTAAGAAAATATTTTTGAATTGAAAGCTTCATTTGTGGAGACTAGGTTGTAGTCTCTACAAATGGTTGTAGAGAAATACTACGGTTGCCAACAATTGTTGGCAGGGGGTAAAAATATCACCGAAAACGGTAACGTAGTTTATGCACGACCCCTAAGTCCTGTAGAAAATTGTAGTAGTAAAATATTAGCAAAACACTTATACTTTTTGGACATGAGTTGTTCTGAAATCCACCGCATAGTCAGGAGTATACATTTTAACCATAATTTCCCAATTCACTGGTAAAAGGCGGTAACTATCATCTAGAAAATTTGGAATCTCCAACGAGCTCTAACATGTCTCACTGAATCTTTTGAGTTAAAGTCAGTACACTCATTTAAGTAGACAAATACATTACCAGATGAAATTTCATACGATAAAGTTGGAGAATTTAGATTTTCTTCTAGTTTTATCCACTATGTATTTCTACACTTGTGGTCGTTTTACACATGTGGTCTTGTATTCCCGCATAAATTATAAACCTTATCACAGCATTCAATGAGATCCGCACTTCGTTGCACATTTCACCAGTTAATCGGTACATTACCTGTGAGCAGTGATATTTATGTAGAGTAAAAAAATCATGAAATCCGTTTCTTTCGTAATTCAATATGTAATAGATAGTAAAATAAGGGGCGTGGATAAAAAATAGGAAAACTAAAGGAAAAACCTAAATACGATTGTCACTTGTCTGGTTGGCTTCAAGACCTAATAACGATATATTCTGTTCATTTTAGTTAATCAGGTAAACTGATTCCAATACCATCAATGATTGCTTGGTATGAAAAATTGGTATCTTTTTCACTCAGATTGTTGAAATAAAAGAAAACGATTCTGTTCTCTCCATTGGACACCGATCATTAAACGATTCGCACAATGTGTAGGTATTTACGTCGCTTGTCAGCGTGACATGGAAGACCATTCTTATATACGTATGATCAATCTCGGAAGAATAAATATATGTTTTACTACCGCACGTTACTTCTTCAAATGCATAGATCTGTAACTACAAAAGAATACCAGTTGCAAACCTAAATGTGCCAAAAATTGCTGAAACACGTATCACAAATATTAATTAACCTAAAAAACGGGGAGCTAACAGAAACTTACTTTCAATTTAACCATTCTTCAACAGTTTCACAAACCTTAGCCACGGAACTCTGATTCTTTCTGCCCATCATCTGGAAAGAATTTTCCATTTTTTTTATTATCTAACATATCAAATTATGATAAATTGGGGACGGCAAACACCAATATTTAATAAAAGAAACAGACATGACTCAGGAAATTACCGGCATATGTCGTTTACATCGCTTTTTGAAAAATAATCGAACGTATTGCTGTTAGATATATTATTCCCTACCTGGAAAATCGAAACCTCATACATGGCAGTAATAACGGCTGGCGCAAGAGTAAATTCTGCGAAACACAGCTTGGGCTCTTCCGTCATAGCGTCCTAAAATCAGGTAAATCAACAAAGTAAGTTGACAAAATTCATCTATTTCTAAATTAAATGATAATTCGCTCAAATTGCCTCAAGGATAAGCTACTAAATTCAATGTGACGAAAGCTTTTCGACGAGAGCAAACTTTCGTGCACATGAAAATCATGGATTCCCTGCTTCATTTCCCCCATCTCGGTGTTTAAAAATAATTAATACTTTGTCGTTACAAGGAGTTAGTATTGTGATAGGAGTTGCTTAATTGGTCCTAAAGACGTGAGGGGACAGTCTCCGGCTAGGGAACTCCCTCGGTGCGTTGAGGGAGAGTGGATGAAATTGGGCTAAGTGAGTCACCTACTTAGCCGCTCCGCAGATAGCCGCACAAATTTCGCCTTTCATTTATTTTGCTTTCAGGCACCGAGTGTAATCATCGCGCTCTCAGCGCCACCCGTTTGCTCTTCGTCAAAAGAGAGAGAGAGAAGAAAACAGACACCGGAGGAGAATTATAATTTCATGAACACTCTTTCCGGGCGGGGATGAATTAAATTTAGACTGCATGAAACAATTTCAGAAAAAAATGCATCAAAAGTGTACCAGAGCAGCGGAAATAAGCTACGCTGTTGATGTTTAAAAAGAGAATACTGCTACCTTGTGGTACTTGTAATACTACTACTACTATTACTGTGGTGAATTTGAGCACAGCTATTTGTTTTTTTCCACATTCTTAATGGATAGCAACCTCCGCAAGAGCTTGGACAAGAAATTGGACCCTAATCGACTCGCTTCCCGAAAATATTGAGTTCTCTGGATTATACGCATTTGCAAATTGAATTGCGTTGTATGTATATTTCTTCGTTAGTACGCTAGACCAAGTTGTCATGCAATAACGTTTCAATTGATTACCCCGATATCATCCTCCAATAAAGCCTGTTAATCTCCGGGCTTTGGTGAAAAGGGCTCTAAGATAGGCCTACTATTTACCACGCCCACTACGATAAATACCGGGTAGTTTCCAAACTCTGTTGGGTAACTGGAAATAAAATGTTTTATCTATTAAATGTAGCTCAACCAAGGATTTGATTTAATGATGGCTTATAGAGAATTTTATGGCATTGATCATGGGACGACAGTTTTGCAAGAATTTCAGCAATGCCATAGAGATCTTCAGTGACCTAAATTCAGGATTGAAGAAGCTCGATCAAATGCTCGTCAAATTTTTGTCAAAGGATGAAGATTATATTGGAAGAATATCAGAGAAATCTTCATTAACTGAGCTTGCATGCTGAAACGTTTGATTTAGAGAAAATCCTAAAAGTCAAGGAAATGAATCCAACGAGCAAATCTTAAGATTCTTCAATAATTACCTGAAAATTTTAATAGTAAAATAGGAAAAATTAAAAAAAAAAAAACCTCTTTAAAAAGTCAGAAAATGAATCTTTAAATTCTTTTGATGAGAGAATCAACAAAAAAAACCGCAACACCATGTATTTATCACATACAGCAAAGGATGCCAAGTATCAAAGATGAAATGGAAACCCTCCATGATTAAACTACGCCTGGGAACCAAAAGTCATCGTAACGAGTGCATTCCTGTGTAAAAGTACCGATGAGCCAGGCTCTACCATGTGCAAAAACAAACACTGAGGGAGATCACCAAGATGAAGCGAATCGAAACTCTGTTGGGTAACTGGAAATAAAATGTTTTATCTATAAAATGTAGCTCAACCAAGGGTTTGATTTAATGATGGCTTCTAGAGAATTTTATGGCATTGGTCATGGGAGGACAGTTTTGCAAGAATTCTAGCAATGCCATCGAGATCTTCAGTGACCTAAATTCAGGATTGAAGAATCTCGATCAAATGCTCGTGAAATTTTTGTCAAAGGATGAAGATTATTTTAGAATAATATCAGAGAATCATAGAATTTCAATAATATATTTGTCGAACGCTGCACATTGGTCAAGACAATTTAAAACATTTATCGTGTTACGAAAACGCACTCACACTAATTTATAATAAAACGTAATCAAATAAATCCCCTATCAAATGTTAATATTTATTTAAAAAAAAGTTAAATCAAATCAAAATTCAAATAAGAAAATTTGACCTCTGCCACTGGGTGCAATTTAGAAAAGAGCCCAGTTAACGTAGTAGTAGTAACAGTGGGCCAGGTATGCTCTCCATATGTATTTCGTCAATCTCATGTATCTATATCCATTAAACAACGCAGAATATTTACCTATTTGAAATACTGCGCAGGAAAGTTATTTTGTGAAATTAAAAAAAAATAAATATCAATGAGAAATAGAAAAATATATTCTGTATTTCAAAAATATTTACAAGTCCAAATTTAAAAAATGACTGAGCCGAAATAAAATTAAACATGCTCTCGTTCCGAAGATTTGCGTCATTAACGAGAGCTACTCTGAAAAGCGGACGACAAAATTATTAGAAGAGGAAATTACCGCTAATATCAATGATTTCCTCCTCACAACAAAATTTATCAACAAAATATATACCAAATACTAAACTGCTATTAATATTTACTACCCTTGTGAGAAATAACTCTGTTTTGGGGTTGCTCACTCTAAAATATCATGACTCCAGTTTGAAATTGGCCACTGTGTTACAGTCATTCTTGTAAGTAATTTCTTAGCATGATATTTTGTAATATAAAAGAAAAAAACATAGAACTACCATATGTATATTTTTATCATTTTTTAAAAATCTACTTTGAAAAGCTGGCAGGGGATATTTGTATTAGGCTAGTAAATTGAACTTTTCGTTTTGATTAATTTACTAAATATCATTCCCTTATATTATTTGGCATTTAATTGCGAAAATTGCTGATATATTTTAGATGTAAAATACTAGTAACATTATCAACATAATACATTTTGAGCTAATATTGCATGGAAGGTATATAGATTGTATTCTCACGGGGCCATTAGCAATTAATAGCAAGTTAACGATCAGTTTTGCTGCTGAGTGCAATTTTAAGTACATTTCAAACATTAAATTAAAAAAAGAGAACACAGTCATATTAATTCACTTCTAAAGGCCAATTAGAGACTAATTTATCATTTAAAAAGGAATGAAAAACTGATCGAGATGTCATCCTGGTCGATACATGGGTACAAAAGAGCGTTTAAGAAATATATTCCCATCATTCAACCACGACTGTTCTTCCTTGCACTGTTCTGTCAATGTGATAGAAGGAAACATGAATATTCTCTCCTAGTGATGGTTTTATGAATGCGTGCTCTAAGAGAAAGTTTGACCGTACACTGAAGAAAAATTTGGATGGTATCCAGGCGTACAAAAGTGATCCCTCTTACTGAACTTGGTCGAACTAACATTACTGCCGAGCAAAATTTGACCAAAGCTATAATGAATGATGCAATGATTTTGAAACTTTTTTGTGAATACGTAAGATACCGCGATTAAAATGCTAACCAACTTCCTCTTTAATGGTATTGTCTGCACAATTTATCCACTCAATAAGACCGATTGCGCATAAAATTCTTCCAAATTCCCCTGTACCATCCCGAGTACTCAGTATTGTGACTCCTTAGTGACTAAGTGGCTTTATAATTGATAAATTGATATTAAGAGGACTCTGGCGCAATTTATCCGTTGGTTTCTACTATCATTCCATGGTTGAGGTAACTTGAGACCAGATTTTGGAAAAATCGACGTGAAAATGGGTCAACATGACTATTTAAAACTTACTGTTCCTACTTGATGGACTTACGATGCTAGAGAATCGGCATGGAAAACGTATTTTAGATACACGCCATGCATTATAATAATATACATGTCAAAAATCTGTTAATTTTTAAGTAAATATCTATATATAATTTGAAGAGGAAGTCAAAGAACTCTAAGACTGAAAAATTATACTTGAAATTTTCAATTGATGAAAAACATTATATAGAAGGGAAAGAATTATTGTGCCGATGATGACTTGGATGATAAAAAGAGTATAAATTATTACTACTGATAACAAATCAAACACTCAAAAAGAAAATGCATCTCACGAAGGCTCGACAGTGAGAATTCTATCAGTAAAATCCATGTAGGTATTAAAACATCTTTTGAAAAACCCAGCAGTTTTAGGGGAAAAAATTTGGCATACCAAAGAATCCAATTCAATACCTCATCGGTGCGTTTTAAATAAGAAATGCTCGTTTGAAAATGAGCTACCCATATACCTTGAAGTGTCCTCTGTGGCATGCTGAGATACCACCTGCTGTCACCCAAAGTTGAAGCGTATATCCTAATTTTAGACCGCCGCGGTAACCATGGCGAGGTCTGAGAGTGGGGGTATTCAAGATGCCCTCTACCGGAGAAAGGCGGCTATTAGTGCAGTCGCCGGGAAAAGCAAAGTGTGCAAATGAAGAGTTAAGGCCTCGGAAAGGAATGAAGAATGGGCGCAGCGTTGATGTTGGAGTATGAATTACGGCCAAAATAGCTTGGCCCGTGTGTTTTCCCAAACCCCGCTCTCAGCCGTGGTTCCGCCGAGGTCGGCTTGAATGCTGTGAGTCTCTTTCCCTGAGCAAGCCTCAAGTGCTCGTGAGCTACCGTGATGACGACATGTTTCAACGATTCCCGAGCTTCATTTAATGAAGACAAAGCCCAGACTGGCACGGTTGGAGCCCCTTATCGAGCAGGAACTAAACCTGTTAGAAATTTGAGGTCCTTCAGCCGTGAAATCGAGCGTTAAAATCTGGACAACTGGCAGAAAATCACTTGCCGAGTTCAAAGAATGTTTTAAACAATTTAGAAATTCTAGGCTACTACAATATTCCGCGAGAAAAAACTTGAAAACAATGACATTTGTATAATAAAGCAAGTAAGCCCACTCGATGTATACATTAAAAATAAAGTAATAACGCATAAAAATATTTCGTACACGGCATCCTCCCATAAAAGCAAAGAGATTTGATGAAAGTGTTTCATTAAATAGAGATATTTGGAAAAAAATTACCTGGTGCCATAGTATAAAAATAATTTTAATTTGTACAAGCATATTTCATGATACAATTCTTTGCATTTAATACCATCCGATACGTTAAAAAAATTTTACGCCATAAGTAATATAAAATCTAAGATTACACGACGGAAATTTAATGCAAGGGCAAGATACACCTTAGTTTAGAAAATGAATCACCATATCTTGAAATTGTAATGACTGGGGAAATAGGAAAAGTCCTGACATAAACAAAATGAGGAAATAAAAATTTTAGCAGATATAAAACTAGGCGGAGAGAAAGAAGGCTTCATGAGTATAGTTTACAATCAAGAAAATTTTCATAGAAGGAAATATAAAGACTGGATGGAAATTAAGTTCACCTTCCAGATTAAATTAAAATTAAAAAAGAAATAAAAATTTCAGGTAACGATTATAAAAGAGCTGGTACCAACTAAAAAAACCAATTACTTATTCAAATAATAAAACAGATATAGATATGGACAATGAAGGGTTAAGGTCATATAGAAATGAATATTCGTTTATTGAAAGTGACGAAAGAAGAGTGTTTTCAGCAAAGAGAGAATTAGAGGGGGAGATGGAATTTTCTGATTGAATAAAGAGATTACGTGGTCCATTCAAAATGTACAATCGAATAATCCACACAGTACTTACTTTTTCGCGAAAAGACCTAGCTCAACAGCTAAAATGAATTAGATGGAAGTTCGTCATGATTAAACCCAGGGGAAATAGAAAGAATTGAGTCCTACTGACTGTCATAGCAAGACTTTCTTGCTGATGAGACAACTATATGCTGGACTATTGAGCCGAGATCTAGCCTGAAATGGAGTTCCTAGATTAAATAATAAGAGAAGGATATGAGAGATACTACTGAGTATTATGTGACGAAAAAAATGAAAAGGGATGCTAACGTATGTCTCCATTTCTTTTACTTACTTCGGAGTCCTTTACGGTTTCTAATTGGCTGATCTTTAGGTCATTATATTCTCAGTTTTTGCCCTCGGGGACCGCTTGTGCCAAAAGGAACGGAATTTCAAGCCATAGCGTTAAATTTGTGAGTAATTAGTTTAGTTGGCAGGGGCGGAGAGATGGCATGAGGTCAGTCAAGAAAGAAAATGAAGGACAAAGAAAGTGTGGAGGCTGCTTATGAAATTAGGGTTTCACATTGGGTGAATTTTTTTAAATGCTCCATGGAGGTAGAGAAAGATCGCGTAGGGGCAGAACCGTGGTTTCAAAATTAACGGCAGGAATATTCTTATCTAAAGCGACTGCATAGATTTTAATGCCTGTAATCGAACGAGGTTGTTAATTAATTTTAGAATAATCAGCAAAGTTATTTTTTCTTCTCTTTATCTATTTATCTTTTTCTCCTAATATTTTACCCAAAAATTTTTAATTTTTATCACTTGCAATGTTTTAAGTACAATGGCTCGAAATCAGCCTTGTTATGACGTTGTATTCACCAGATATCCCATGATACACTGTGATAGTTCAACAAATTATCTCATAATTATTCTTTCGCTGTGCTCAACAAGAAGTAAAACGTTTTATACATTAGTATCTGCCGCTTTTATGAGCTGAATAAAAAGTTATGAGATAAATTTTGATCAAATTCTCATGGTATAATCTAGAAAAAAAAACAATCAATCAAATTTCATATTCAGAAGAGTACAAACGCTCGGGTTGTATCATCATCAAAATAGATGTTCACACATTATAGGTCCTAGTATACATGAATTTGGGAGTATGAGAAGAGAGTGTTTAAGATATGGAGGAGCAGGGAATATGGTTCAGGAAGTTTTAGTCTGATTAGAGGTGACTGGATGAAAATGAGATCATTACATAATTTGGCCTCGCTATTATATAGATTTCAAATTGTTTAAAGAACTCAATTGTATGTCCCTTTTAAGGACAATGTGGAGCTGTAGAGTAAATTATAAATGAAGTGTTCCAAGAATTAATGATATTGGTAGTAACTTGATGGAATTCCTTCATAGTGAAATGATGAATCAATTAGTTTTCGACAAAATATTTTGAATTTTAGGTGGATAACTAAGTTCTTTATCATCTCAATGTGTTCCAAGACCAGTTTATAATTTTTATACCGTTCATGCCGGTTCCCTCTTAGTAGAGAAGGTGGACTGTGAGGTGATCCCTGGGGGAGAGCGGCCGGAAGAATGCGCGGCAGATTTTCTTTATCGTTCGAAATACAATCGTACGTGCGATGGTTTGTTCGTCGGTAAGCTGAATTCAAAATGTGTACCATGGTAATCCATAGTTTCTAACATCGTCACTTTTCAGTTGTTGCGCTGGTATCGCGAGCAGGAAACCGAAAATAATGGATAACGATAATGAAAAAAAGAAAATCAATATTGTGAAGAAGATGATGTTACTTCAATGAGGAAACATAGAACTGTGTCATTTGCTAGAAAAAACATTTTGAAAGCCTCAACACGCCAAAAAAATATGGTATTTTTCTTGTTCCGCTCTCTTGCTCTCAAAATACATAGGTACATATAATAGATTGCAAAAATGTAGAAATGATGTTGAAAAAAGAGAAAAAATTGGGGATAGGCGGGGAATCGGTACCTTGAGGAATATCACATTGAACGACATCTTCCCGTCGGAAAAACAGCCTAACTTTAAGTAGAGGCAAATCCCGTTGTGAATAAAGCGATTAAAGACCGGAGGCGTGAAATGAATTTCAAGAGAGTTAAGTGGCTGGAGTGGCGGAGAATGGCCATCCTTTTTCGTGGCGATTGGAGACATACACCAACACCAAAATATTTCCATCGAGTCGCGCAATGAAAATTCATTTGAGGTTAAGAGTATGAGCTCTGAATACTGAAGGTAAAGTCTTCATCTAAATGATACCCTGGGGACTAACTCATGGGTGGCTGGCAGGAGCTTGGTTTTTACACAAAATGCACAAAACTACACCCTTCTACCGTTAATGAAATTATGACTATTAATTTATTAGCAAAAACCTACACACATACGAGAGTGGTATGATAATTTATGAGCCCTGAAGCGATCTGTCAACAATGCATCGTAATCTTGTTATTGTTTACATCGGACATCTTTGATACGGCCACGATCATAATTTCAACCAATTCCGTCGTGTAGTTTTTGTGTGCCAGCTGTTTGAAGTGGACAAGTTTGTTTTATTTGCAAAATGGAAAAAGAACAATATCGGTTAGTGATTTGCTTTCCGTTTTTGAAATGGAGGTCGCGTGAGGAAATTAAAAGCGAGTCGGATACCGTGTATGGTGATGTCTCACCTTCAATTGTCACCATTATGCGATGGTATAACAAGTTCAGAAATGGCCGAACATCCGTGTTTGATGAGGCCCGTCCAGGACGCCCAAATGAGGTCACCACGGAAGAAACCATCAAAAAAGTCCGTGATATGTTGCTGAACGACCGCAGATTGAAAATGAGGGAGATATCTGGGACCTGTGACTTGTCATTGGAACGTGTGCAAAATATCGTGCACGAACTTTTGGGCATGAGAAAGCTGCCGGCCCGATGGGTACCGCGTTTGGTGAACAGTTGACAACAAGCGGAATCGAGTGACCACTTCCAAGGAGAGTTTGGCCCTGTTGAAGCGATATCCGAGGGATTTCTTCGTATATTACGTACCCGTGGACGAAAAATGGATTCAACACTACACACCAGAATCCAAACAACAGACGAAGCAGTGGACTTATCCCGGCGAAAGTGCTCCGAAGAAGGCAAAAACGGTCCCATCGGCCGCGAATGTCATGGCGACCGCTTTTAGGGATTCTCAAGGTATGGTCCACATAGACTATTTGGCGAAGGAAAGAACAATCACGGTACAGTATCACAGTGATTTATTGGCCCGATTCGATGAAGAATTGAAGAGGCCCCATTTGGCCCTCAAAAAAGTCCTCTTTTACCACAACAACGCTCCGGCACATGCATCCCTATCGCCACGGCTAAATTGGTTGAATTGGGCTACGAGGTACTGTCGCATGCTCCGTATCCTCCAGACCTGGCCCCGTACGACTTCTTTCTCTTCCCAAACATGAAGACTTGGCTCGGGGGCAAGCGCCTCACATCGGATGAGGAGATCATAGCCGTCGCATATGAGTATTTTGCAGAGTTCCCAAAATCGTATTTTTATGAGGGCTTGAAGAAGTAGGAAACCCGTTAGGAAAAGTGTAACAACCTATGAGGGGACTATGTTGAAAAATAAAACAATAAAAATAACAAAAATCAATTCTTTCATTGGTAGGCTCATTAATTATCAAACCACTCTCGTACCTATCAGGAGGAGAAATTAAAACGTTATGCACTACACTACAGGTAGGCTACCAAGTATGTATTTTGAAACTACATTACGCACTGAGAGACAAGAGTTAAGCAAGATGCGCAGTTGTTACTACGTAGCAGATTAAGAAGCAAGCATTCGGGAGCTAATGGAGAAACTTGCTCGACCCATTCTTTTTCTATGTCGCATTAGCTGCCGATGCCGATACGATAAGTTGCAAAGGTAAATTATGTCAACTGGATAATAGTTTTTTCCGAAACTTAAATTCCGCAAACGAAAAGCTCTTGAGACTAGAATTATATACCAAAACAAAACCCATGATAGTTACTTTTGAACAATTTTTCCATGTTTGAATGATATTCTTTCCAATTTTGGGACTCAACGACCAATCACAGTCAAGATTGCGAGTCGAATGTTTCTAGGTTATACCGTTGCAGGAGCTGGAATCGACCATTCTAGCCTCATTCTAGCCTATTGGCTCTTGATTAACTATGGATAACAGCAACTCTTTACAGATGTGATTTTCGAGAGTTTGCTTAGAATTTTTATATTAACTATACAGTACATATGACAGATCAATATTGCGCAGTCTTTTAGATTGCGTAGTTCAGAATAACGCGGAAGAAAATGAAATAGAGAAGGTTGGAGGGCTGTAGTCAACCAATCTTAGGATTGCAGGTAGGAAGGATTAATGATGAGTTCAGAAAACGTCTAGAGAGCGCCTCGACGAAATGAAGTTGGCATCGCATAAACACAGGCACCGAGGATTCGAATGGGATTTAAGTTCCAAATTGTTCCGAGTTA
Source organism: Ceriagrion tenellum (assembly GCA_963169105.1). Taxonomy (NCBI): domain Eukaryota; kingdom Metazoa; phylum Arthropoda; class Insecta; order Odonata; family Coenagrionidae; genus Ceriagrion; species Ceriagrion tenellum. Next base: position 95,118,153 of record OY720643.1, read on the forward strand.
TTTTTTACAGATTTTAATACTGAATTTATGTCCAAAGCTAAGTGTCGTGTAAAAGAGCTTCAAGATGGGAGTGAGTAAATGAATGATGAAGACGCAAAGCGGAGAAGAGGAGATGAAGGAGGAACTGGAATGCTTCAAGGTGGCGAAACCGAACGCGCGCAGGATCGCGACGAGATGAAAAATGGGAATAATTAGGACGGGAAAGGAATGGCGAGGATTTGTCGTGCCGGGAATTTCATGGGAGGTGGAAAGAGGAAGGGAATGAAAAGATGGAATTTTAAAAAAAGCGAAAACGAGAAGAAAAAATAAAAAAAGAAAGTTTCACGCTTCGATGGAAAACGAAGGAAAATTTGAGAGACGGCAGTCAGTCAGTCATGGGAGGGGAAGAAGGAGAGAAGTTAAGAAAATACAAAGTTGAAAAGGGGGAGAAGAAGAGATGTGGGGAAGATGAATAAGTAGTAGAGAAGGAAGAAGGAGAAGGAGAGGAGGAGGAAA